>OZ005600.1:17320000-18563000 GCA_963930655.1 Myrica gale | reverse complement strand
AATGGATTCTTTTTTTTGGTCGGCCTAATTAAAAAGAGCCTATAGTGACCAAAATATTTTTGATCATACTGCGTTGGTCACCATAAACAGGTTATTAGTGACCAGAAAATATTTCTCGTAATCATCCTGTTTGTGGTCACGAAATTTTTTATGGTCAATGAGAATGATCATAAAAAATCGCAATTTCCATTGCTTTACTCTATTCTATTATCCAATTTTGTAGTTTCAAATACTCTTACTATTTTGTGACAACATTTAGCTAATTATCCACCAAAAAACTGGTCAAAACTTAAATTTTATATTTCAACCAAAATTCTTTTCAAACACTGTAGCTTAATTACTTTCAATGACCAAAATCTTTTTAACCATATTGCGTAGGTCACCATAAACAGGGTTGCGGTGACGAAAAAATACTTCTCGTCATCATGTTGTTTGTGGTCACAAAATTTTGTTTGGTCAATGTGAATGGTCATAAAAAATCGCAATTTTTGATCAATGGGAATGGTCATAAAATTATCATTATTTCCTTACTTATGTAGTTGACATAAAATATTATTGGAGGCAAGTTTCCGACAACAATTTTAGAGATATTGACATATATATATTGATGGAGATCAAGACACCGTTTCGAAGGATCTCGTTCAAATACCAATTGGGCCGGTTACGAGAGCACGGGCAAAGAAGTTCAAGGATGTACTCAACGGACTCATTCAAGAGTTATGGGCTCGATCAAATTCGTGGAGGCCCATTGAGCATGATCCACGTGGGCCACAAAGAATTATCACGTTGATTCAAGTTCTAGAAGGATCCGGTCAAGGCTAAGCTTCAATTTGGAAAGAAATATTTTTGGGTCTCTTCTAGAAGGATCTCTATTCTCTTATGGTTTTTCTCTTCTTTTGGGCGTGTAGCACTTCCTTGCCTATTTTAGGCAAGTAGGATTTATTTCAATCTTGTTTAGGAGGGGGCGTCCAACACTTATTTCCTTAGATAGGGTCTTTGTTTTTAAGCGTCCAAGCTTTGTAAGGCAAGCAAGGAAATTATTTCCTTATTTTCCATGTTTGTTTTAGGCGTGTAAGGATTTTTTTTCCTTACCTATTTTCGGCTTTAATTAGGTTTCTATGTTAGGGTTCTTTCCTTGTAATGTTTAGCCCTTCAAATAGGCGCATTAGCAATGAAATTCATTAGACATTGATTATTCAAAATTGTGAGGATTTATTCTCTTTGGTTCTTTGAAGAACTACTTGAACTTATTGAGATTTCCCGTAGCGTTCACTTTGACTTATCAAACGGAATTTCCATCACCGTTTGTGACATCTTCATTATACCGAGGTTCTTGTTTTCATAAACAACAGGTCGATGTCTTCCATTCGAATCAGTCCTAGAATGATCTTGGGTTCCCTTTCGTTGTTGGTTCTCGTTATTTTTGGCGAGGTTCACATCATATATTTTTGTTGTTATGGCAAAAATAATAATTAAAAATCAGTGCATGATGGCTAAGGCATCGGAGACCAAGGCGGGGGGGACATTAGGGTTCATGTTATTAGTATTTCATTTAGTATTTGTTAATTTTTAGTTATTGATAGAAACTAAAATCACCGATATACAAATTTTTTTTGCATACATTCATGTATGTTTAAAAGTAATGTTTAACAAAGGATGTTGTTTAATACTAGACAGAAACTGTAGATGCTTTTGGCTCTTGTACAAGAAACAGAGGGGTTTGGACCGTTTGATATTTGCTTTTTTGAGAGGTTGAGACTCGGAGGACAACAATAGAAAAATGTCTCACTTTCTCTCTCCCCAACACTGCGTGTGGGTTTAAAAATTAGTTAATCCTTTTAAGTCAGTTACGTTTGGAGGAAATGAAGGAGCGAAGAAAAGGTGGTTTGTGCTTCTCTTCTTATTTGGGTGGGTTTCCACTGCTGGCCTTTTTCTTTTTCCCTTTTTTTTCTTTTTCAGTTTGTTTTAAAAAATAAGTGGTTTGCAGATGTGTTTTATTTTGTCTTTCTTTGTAGTTCATCTTTAAAATTATTTTCTTCTAATTGGGCATCATTGCCAGTATATAAAGTGCATTTATAGTCGCAGCGTAGCTTCCCGACAACTTTTGAGCCATATTCCCCCTCCTTACCTATTTTTGCTTTTAAAGAAATTTAAGCTATCTCACTTGTTGTTTTGATTTTTTTGTTATAAATTAAGAAATCAATTTAGGGTTTTTTATGGTATTTTGAAATTTTTTAAAAAGATTTTGATAAATAAAATAACACTAAAGCGTTAGTTGAAGTTAAAATTGACATTAAAACGCCATCTCATTTAATAAATAAGTGTTTCTATTGTTTGGATATGAAAAAATATATTATTATAAAAAGTATATATAGCATAAATAATTAACTAAAATTTTATTTTAATTTAATTACTGCAACTAAATAAAATATCAATTAATTAAGTCCCTCCACTTACCTAAAGTATTTAATACATTTTTAATATGGTTCCTAAAAGTGAAAAACATTCCGTAAAATCATCCACTTAATTAAATTTTCTGAGTTTACATGGCTTGTTACACACGCGCAAGTAAAATAATTCAATCTTTTGAGAAGTTAACATATAAAAGGCTAAATGAATTTTGCATTGGAAGTTGTTATGTGCTAAAGTAATTTTTTAAAATAAATAAAAAGCACAGGAATATCAACATCAATTCAAAATGTGAACTTGATCTCTTCTGCCTATCTTTTAGGAGAACTTTCGAGATGATAAAGAATTTAATGCTTCCCTAGAAATAAGGAATGATGGAGAGATGCTGAAGCACAATTTCCATAATTTACTCGATCAATTTTTTCCCACAAAAAATTATAGTTTTCCTTTTCTTTTTAGAGCGGCGGGAGGTATGGCGCCTAAAATTAGAGATGGAAATTTCTTCCTTCATATGTTAGGAGATATATGGGAAGAACATCAAAGTTTCATATGTAGGTCATCTGAAAATACCAAAGACTCTCCTTCATCCATGGAACACGAAATCTTGTGCGGAGGAATCAAATATACAGTGCTTGACAAGGTAATTTCCATTACTTTCATTTATATCGTTTCTTGTTTGAAGGCATTTTGAGTTTTATCTTTATTGATCTTTTTCAATGGTATTTCAAGGATATACTAAAGAGAAAGAAAAAGACGATTCTTAAAGTAAAATGTGAAGCCTCTCGTGGTTTTAATTTTTCATTTCCTATTTTGTTTTGTTGGTTGCTTGATATCCATGATGGCGTGTCTCATCTTCAGATTTTTCTCCATGTTAATACTCCTTTGGTATAGCTTTCACACAGATGATAATAGATTCTTCTTGATGTCCAATCCCTAAGGGATTGTCCCTGCATAGTCTTTTGTCTTTTTTGGACATCTCTAAGGTAGCCATTTAACATAGCTGCAAAAGGTGCATCATTTACTCGCAGCATTTTTAATCATTTCCCAAGTGTTTCCCTAAAACATAGAGGAAATCAAACTAGTTTTCCTTGCAGGCCTTTAGGGTATAAAACTTTTAATTGTTCTGTAGAAATCGAAGCAATATTGCATATCTCCATTTCCTGGTTTTTTTTGGGTTCCCATATGCAGGACGGTGTGAAGAACAAGATGAACTGATTAAATTGAAGCAGAAATAAGCACCAACCATAATATTTAAGAAGGACGAATTTGGGAATCAAAGGACAAAGCAGTTTATGAAGTACAACTAATTTAAGAATTCTAATGTTATTGTTTTTTTAGTGGGCGTAGCTCACTAACCAAAATCATGGTTATTGGATCAATGTTTTGGTTTGTTATATAAATGTTTTATAAGGACATGGAACATCTCTGAGTTGTTTTTTATATAAATCCTAATTATGTGCATTTAATTAGATCATTAATAGTTTTTATCAGAACATCGTAAACAATTTTCTACCGACCATATTATATTTGTGGTAGTTTGTGGTATTAGATGACTATTACAAAATAATTTAATTTTAGTAAAAGAAAATAGTTTACTGACCACATTAGGATTGTCAATAAAATATATTTGTAACGTGAATAAATCCGCCAATAACAGTAAATATATACCACTTAATATTGGTACAAATGGTATTAATCCAACCATTTTAAATTCATCTAATAAAGTAATAAATGACCATTTTTGCATGGTAGGGAAAAGACTTTACTAACTAAGAACGAATGACAATGCAAATTATTTAATGACTAGTAATAGTTGGTAATGAAAAATTAGGTATTGTTCATTACGTCGTGGTAAGAACAACTGAACAGGTTCAATTTTGACGCATAGATAACATGGTAGAAAATCAATCATTGCAGACCAAAACATACAGTCTTCATCAAAAGTCATACAGTGACCATTTCATTTTGGTAACTAAATGGAATTTTTTTGATAAAATAATAAATGGCCATAATCGACTTGGTGTGACCATTTAGAAAATCATCGAAAAATGATTTATAGGCACTAAACGAACAAAGTTAGCAATTTGTTTAAATGATGAAACAGTAGTAGTCATGAAACAGTAACTTGTCATTACAATTTGAGTTGTTACAATCTGGAATCAGAGTAGTTTGATCCCATCATGGCAGAGGGTAGTGGGTCTGCACATCTAGCAGAGATGGCGGCTGAGTTGAAACGGCAACAAGTGCTCCAACAGTTGCAACAAGATAGCTAACAGAGAATTTAGGAAAACCAATAAAAGCTATTGGAGAGTTTTGAGAAACAATTGGAACCCTTACCCTGGGGTTGCAATCTGTTGTCCAGATCAGATATCAGAGTGGAGGCGGTGGAGAGCAAGGATCGGGTGGTACAAGAGGCCAGCATCACAACAAAGATCAAGGAATGCACATGAGGACAGTGAAGTTAGAATTCCCTACGTTTGATGGAGAGGACCCATCTGGGTGGCTCTATAAAGCTAACCAATTTTTCACTTTCAAACACACTTAACCCCAACACTGAATTCTAATTGCTTCTTTTCACATGGAGGGTAAAGCCTTGATCTGGTTCCAAGAAGTGGAACATGCAGGAACTATCATTAGTTGGGATGCCAGAAGCTTAGTTGTTTCTTGAGTGGGCTGAAGGAAGAGTTGAGGTTGATGGTGAGGATGCTCAATCCTAGTAACATTCACATGGCTTATGGGCTAGCTAGAATGCAAGAAGAAAATGTGATGTTGAGAATGAAGACCTCAAAATTCATAGCAGGTGGTAATGTGCCAAATACTAGTCAGCAAGCTAACAATATGAGAGCTAAATCAAAACTGAATGTTTAGAAAATCACCCTACAGCTGATGAAGGAGAGGAGGGAGAAGGGGCTATGTTATTATTGTGATTCTAAGTGGAACCCGTTGCACAAATGTAGCAACCTGAAGTTGTTCATGGTGGAAGAGACTGAGAGTGTGGATGGAAACCCAGAACAAGGAGGTACATAAGAGGTTTCCTGGAAGCTGAACAAAATTGTGGTTTAGATGAGGAGCTGGGCATTTCCTTAAATTCCATTACTGTGTCAGCTTCATCAATGACCATCCGCATTAAGGGTCGAATCAATCACCAAGAATGTGTCATTCCTATTGACAATGGGAGCACCCACAACTTCCTTGACCCAGAGTTGTGAAAGGAGCTAAGTTGGTGATTGTTTGTAACAAGAGGTTAGGTGTGAGAGTGGCTAGTGGTGACCGGGTATGTGAGTTCGAATATCAACCTAAGAGGGGGGAATTGGGTTTATAAAAAAGTTACCCACCTTTTTGATAAAAACTCTGATATGAAAAATACTCATTTTTCACAAATAAAAACGCAGATCTGAATATGTTTAAAACTATAGCTAAAAAAAGCAATGAATAATAGCGATAATGTAAAGAGTAGGAAAGATAGATAACACTGTTATTTTTAGGTAGTTTGGACAAGACTTGTCTACGTCCACCCCCAAGGCTACCACTTTTCTTGGGCTTCTCCACTATAATCCAATAATGTCTACAACTTAGCTTCTGGGTACAAATTTGATGCAACAATTATTTTGCCGAGAATTACTTTGTAGGTCTGATGTGTGGCCAAAAAGTTTTAAGAAGTCCAACTCTACTGACTAGAGTATTGCTCTTATTTCTTTCCATACAATGAAAGATGACGATTTCAAAAATGTTGGATCAACTTTTAGTATTCTCTCCATTAGTTTCATGTGCATGTTAATATTGTTACAGTGATGCAAATCCATTTTATGCCCAACACCTCAAATTGATATTTGTTGTGCATAATCCGAAATTTATAATTTTTCTAAAAGATTAAAAACGTTCGATGAAGTTCAAACATGACTGTTGATGTGGATTCGGAAATGCTTCCAAGTGTAGAAGTGTCAAGTTGTAACAAGGATAAATCTAAGATCGTATTCCACAGGGACAAAAGAGTATCAAAGTATTTGTAATCTATTATTGCTAAAGAAAAAAATGCTAAGTAAAAGTATTTTTGGGTTTTCTATATATTTGAAAATCAGATTGATGATGAGATTTTGAAATATGATTACTAAAATACTGGTGAGAAACGAAAATGATAAACCAAATCAAAGGTAAAAGGTAAATGACTTAACAGAATAATTTTCACAAACACTTGGGATACGGGTTAATTAACCTTTAATTCTCTATGTTTTACCTTTCTTGGCTCTACTCCTCTGCTACTAATCCATTCAAGGCATTAGTTACTCCTCTGCTACTAATCCATTCAAGGCATTAGTAGAATGAGAGTTTGCAAGACCAATCTTG
This sequence comes from Myrica gale, assembly GCA_963930655.1. NCBI lineage: Eukaryota > Viridiplantae > Streptophyta > Magnoliopsida > Fagales > Myricaceae > Myrica > Myrica gale. Next base: position 18,556,247 of record OZ005600.1, on the reverse strand, counting down.
AGGAAGAGCACCCGATTCTAGCAAATCCATATTCTCCAAACATCAACCAAATGCTTATAACATACAACCAACGAAAATACTCAATTAAATCAAGATTTTGCTGTGCCTAACAACGTCAACAACAAAACAAGAAATGAATCAAGTTATTCAATGAACATATCTCTCTAAACATTTGGTTTCAGCAAGTAAAAATGGAACATCCGTTCAAAACAGTAGGTAAGAACATCATGAAACCAAAGGAAATTAACTCATAACCCAAGTATTAAAACTTAGCTAATCATTCGCAAATGCAATAATCCACAAAAGAAAATAATCCTTAACATTGTAAATATAAATGTTGCTGACCCAAAAGATGAAGAACCGAGCCTGTAGAACATAAAATGTAAACGAAAACCAGAGCAAAAAGAAGAAGACCCCAACACCCGACGAAAGTCTAGAATTTATAGCCAGCTCCCCTACAGATTCGGTGCTCCCCATTTTCTCCTTGTGTCTCTCCTCCGTATTGCCCATTGCATTTCTCCTTGTAACTGTCGAATATCCTCCAGCTCAGCAAGTTGTAATAAGCAACTTGGTCTGCCTTCCAAAATTGCCCCGAGTGCAGAGTGGCTAGCGCTCAACCACCGCTCGTTACACCGCTCGAGCGCTCTTGGATGCTTTCAGACAGAGCCTTCCCGTTCGACCACCGCTCGAGCGCTCTTCAGACAGAGACTTACCGCTCGTTCACCTCTCGAGCGCCCTTGAGCGAGACACTTTGTGGAGGCTGGGCTGGACTGGGCTCCGGTGGGTTTTTGCCTGTGATTAAGGTTGCAAAAGCCCATTAGGGGTCAAAATTGATATTTCACATTCTAAAAACACTTAAACATTTTTTTAAAGTAATTCCCTTAGTTTAACACTTACACTCACTTAACCCACTATGTTTAGAGTAAGAAAAGTGATAAAAATGTTTAATTATCAACTGTCATCCCTGCAAATGTAAAATTTTAGCATCATCATTTGAACACATACTTTTACAGAGTTCGAACACTGCAGAAAACCATGAAAATCACCCATCCAAAAGCTCCCAATCAATCCCAAAAAAATATTTTTTTTACTCCCAAAACATGCATTTAACACCCCTAAACACATATGAAACTACCTATGAGCATTTAAACATCAATTTCGTCTACAAATTCAAGCCACAACAATAAAAAATTTATACGTAAAAAATTAATAAAATCCTTGTTTAAATTGATAAAATTTACCTCCAAAATACAAGCAAGCTCCATTGGAGTATGTTCCTACAATAATGAAATAAAAAAAGATAAGAAAGGGTGTAGAAAGAAAATTGGACGAATTTTGTTGTGTTCTGTGTTTGGGGGCGAATGAGGCTCATGGTCTCGTCTGCGGTATTTGAGTTCGGGGTGGCCGTTCCAACACTCTTGATTATGTTAGAATGGTACCTCAAAAAAGAGGTGGGAAGAATTGTGCGCATAAATTGACGTTCGAACGCGGTTTTCGCACGTCCAAATGATACTTTTTTATTTGAACGACATCATTAGTTTTCAAATAATGTTCTTTGGGTTGTTCAAACATTGTTTAAACCTTTCTTAGACAATGAAACAACGTCCTTTCTTTAACATTTGAATGATGAATTTTATGTTCGAAGGATTTTCTCTAAAACTTAAACACAATGTAATTATTACTTAAATGATATATAATTAAATTATAAGCATAATTTTATTAAGTATAGATGTATTATAGAACATGTGTAGGAGTATGAAAATGTTTTTAGTACTTAATTATGTATTACTATAATAAACACAATACATTTATTTATGTAAGTATGATAGTACATGTGTAAGAGTGTTAAGTATTAAGTATTAAGTAGTAATAAAGTATGAAAATTCTATTAGTACTTAACAATGTCTAAGTAATTACAAATACATGTAAGTAAAATAGCACATATATGAGAGGATGAAAATCCTATTACCACTAATTAATGACATGTAAGTATCATTATAAACACAATGTTATTAACTTTGTAAGTATGATAGTACATGTATGAAAATCTCATTAGTACATAATGATGTAAATAACAAATTACAAGCATAATGTTATTTAAACATGTATGTACATATTGCAGATGTATGGGAGTATGAAAATATTATTACTACTTAATATTGTGTATATATAATAAACGTAATGTAAAATATAACATAAGTATATGAGTATGAAAATTTTATTAGTACCAATAGGAGTATGCAATTATATGTGTAACAAATCATAAACACAATGTTATTAACTGTATAAAAATAGGGTTAGTACTAACTATTACTATTTACCATTAGTACTAAGTATCATGTATGGTGTAAATGCAGTATATATATAAGTACTTTATATATTAGTATTATACGTAAATATTTAATTTTGATAAATTTTATTCATTTTATATTTTTTATTCATTTTACAATTTTATTTGAAATGTTATAACCCTCACATTATTATCTTTCTAATGCCCAAATACTGGTCGTTCTTATTAGATGTGTGCCCTCAAAACTAATCATTCGGAATAATTATGAGATAATTATTATTTTTGATTAATCTCTTGTGTGTATATATATATATATATATATTATTTTAGTTACTTCCAATGACATAAGATGTCTATACGAAATATTGTTAAGCAACATTGTATAAAAGTCAGGACGATGATTAATGAATCAGAAGCAGGAAGTATAATTTTTGGGATCCTTGTTGACTCGTTGTATTCTAGACCGAGATATATAATAATGTATAAAGTATTGCAAAGTGGTTTGGATTTGGACGTTACATAATAATGTATAATATGAAATATGAAGGTTTAGAATATTTCTTAAGTGATCTAAATGATATGTCACTTCCCAAACCTCAAAGGCTAGAGGGTGACTAACTTGCAATAAACAATTAGACTTTTGATTTAAAACATATCTAATAATAAATGCGGAATAAACTTAATATAAAAACTTCAATAAATCTCTCTTAATAAAACTTAAAAAGAAACTCTTTCAGACACAAAGACAAATCTAAACATGATTTGACTCATACTAGAGTCAAACATTTATTCTCATAATCATTCAGCTACCCGCCCACATGCCATCTAATCCTGACTATCGACACGCTCCTGATCAACATCTGAAAATAAGGAAAACAATAGGGGGTGAGTCGACAACTCAGTAAGCAAAATCATTATGCAAGTGTATATCCCATGAGCCACACTGTAACAGTATGAGATAGAATATTTAAAATCTTTCTAAACTGTTGAAAGTTATTTTTGACAATTTCAATAAAACATCTATATCAATAAAACAGTTTTATCTATATAACATAATACTATAGAAAATCAGTTTTATCTATGTAAGAAAATCCCTTTAGCAATAACTATGGGTCACGTTTACCCCCGTGACAGGGTTGTGCAGTTGCTACCTAGTTTGGGGATCAACCAAACTAAGCCAATACTATGGGTAGAATCTTCCCTATTAAGGCTTGGCCATGTCCAAGTGTGCACTCGGTAAGAATCTACAAAAAAAGTCATTATGTTTCCAGAATGGGTGCACTCAATGGGTTGCAATTGGTACCAATGCGCTGTCTCTGTAACTCTGTAACTCTGGGCCTCAGGGTTTGAAAATACATAACATATCATAAAATAAACTTCACTTTGAACTTTGCATCTTTCTCCTCTTTTCATGAAATACATGCATAAATCTTGAATAACAATAAATACCAAAACCTTTGATTTCAATCAATGAAAACTTCATGAAATATCATGCAAAAATCTTGAATAACAATAAATATCAAAAAGCTTTGTTTTAAATATTGAAAACATCATGAAATATCATTGAACATAAAAATAGGCTCATGTTTATACATTTCATGTTATAACCTTTGACAATTTAATCATAAAGTAATGCACATAAAACTCCGAGGGTTTTCATTAAAACATGCAATTTCTCAAATATCACCTCGGTCTTTTAGAAAAATCTAGCATAATAACCCCGCTTACCTGGATCTTCGTGCAAATAAGTCTCTGACTTAGCACCTATCAATACAAAATTTAACGTATTATAATACGCTCAAACGGAAATACAAATGAAACTCTAAATCTGCCCGACAGGATTAATCCGAAATTCACTGGTCAGATTCTAAAATATATCTTACCTATCTCGAGTTTCCCTAAAATCCCCTAATTAAACTAGGTTCTTCCCTAGGATGTTAAATATACACCTATAAAAGTTCATATCCAAATTCCTAGTACAACTCAGTTAATAAAATCTAAATTTAACTCTGTTCACGGAGACAAACTATACCCTGAATAATTCGGTGCTCATCACTTCCAAAATTCATAAAGATCTATTAAAATATCCAAAAATCCCGAAATTTATACCAAAAATTTATATATGGGTTATACAAATAATCATAAAATTTCATGCCGAAATTCGAATCTTATCTATGTCATCCGGTTCAAAATTCAAATCTGTATCAATGAATCTTTCTGAGCAATTCTGATTTCTCTAAACCTAATTTCCGGATTTTAAAAACCATAACAATACATCTCCAAAAATTACGAAACTTTAACTAGGTCCTGCTGCGGATGTCTAGTAGGTAATATCAAAAACTCAGAATTGTTCGATGTCTAAAGTCGGCTATAAAAATATAATTCGATCTACTACTCAGATCAAGAACCTAATTTTTCCTTAAACAAATCTTGAACCCAAATTTCAATTACTTCAAGAACCCCATTAGAACTATTTCGAAAATCTTGAAATAATTAGGGCTAGATCTAGACACCCTATGATTTGATGTCTCATAAAAACAATACAAATATAATATCAAGAAATTCGAAATACCTGAATTTACTTCAAGAAATTTCGTCTAGATTGTTGAAAGCAAGAAAACCCTTCTTTTTCCTCTTGTTAATGTAAAATCAAGGTGTGTAAAAATTAAAACCAATGTGCAAATCTATATATAGACTCACACTAGTAATAGAGTCCCTTTTGAACTCTAAAACTTATATTTTAAAATAATCATAAAATCTTTCAAATGTTAAAAATGTTTGACTAGGTCAAAGATAAAAATTCAACTATTTTAAATGAATTAAACTCAAATTTCAAATTTAAAGAAAATATTTCAAATATCAAATAACAAATTCAAATGAATTTTAAAAATAGAAGTCTTGGGTGTTACAGATATGTGGTCGTTATGTGTTAAGTGTTCTAAAAGAATATGTGGACATTATGGATGTGTATTTATAGGCCACATATGAAAACTAGTTGTTTATAGCCGTTGGGTGTCGTCTGTTAAAACGAGCCGGTCGACCGCTACATGAACCGGTCGATCGCTTCAAGTTATCGTTACCCCAACGGTCATGTGAGACCCCGAATTTCATTATGCTATTTATGTTTATGTATATGTTTTGGATTTAATTTTGGGGGCTATTATTTGGCCTATTGTAATGGATTTTTTTATATTACAAAGACTTATTAAATTTAATGTCAAGGAGTGCATTTTATTATCTTATAGATGCTGAATTTTGCTAAGCAAATTCATTATATTCAAGTATGAATTATGATTGTGAATTTTAGTGAATAATAACCTTATACCTTCATTAGGTAGTCTTAAGCTTCATTTGGAGGACTAAATGACTATTTAGAGTGCAAGCTTGCGGTTCATGTGAAAGAGAGAAAGCCAAAGGAAATAAAAGAGAGAAAAGACAAGGCAATTGTAGGCTGAAAAGAGAATAGGTGTAGGCTGAAAGGTAATAGTGGGTTGGAAGGGAATTCACGTGAAAGGCTTAGTGAGGCAAAGAAATGAAAAAGAGAGAAGACAAGGCATTAAATGAGCCGGCCATGTCACATGGGTGATGCAGGTAAGACTTTTCTTCCCTTTTTCTTTTGGACGAGAATTAGGCTGGATTCAGCCTTGCCCTTGCACTTCACACCACACTCACTTCACTCACCTCATTTCACTCTTGTATTTCACACACAAACACTCATTTCAGTCGCACAAGAGAAGAGAGAAAGAGAGAACCCGAGAGAGGGAGAAGGAGAAACCGAATAAGGGAGAGAAGAAATCCAAGGAAATCAGGTCAAGGTAAGGAAGATTCGGTCCTTTTTGCATTCCTTCCTCTATGAACTCTTTTTCTTCTTCAAGCTCTTACCATGGATGTCTTCATATAGGTGTTCTTTAGCCATCTCTTGAGTCAAGCCGAAACCCTTAAGGTAAGGTACTCTTGTTTTAGAGAAATATGGCATGAAAGTTAGGTTTTGGGATGATTCTTGGTTGTTGTTATTGTGTAATTGCTGATGGAGGTTTGGTGAACTAATTTCTTGAGATTTTGTTGATGGAGGAAAGGATTGAAGGAAGTGATGATTTGGGTTTGATGTTGGATATTAGCATGCATGTAGGTTGGTTGATAGCCGAATCTTGTGATTTGTTGGATGTAAGTTAGTGGCTGTAAATTATTGTGATTTGAGGCTGAATATTAATGTTTGAAGCCACTGATTTGAGTTGTTAAAGCTTGAGAAACATGTTGGATGATGATCTTGTGATTATAGACTAGTTGCATGTGAAATTAGGAAATGTATATCCTTGATGATGTTGTTGAAAAGTTGCTGTTGTAACACATGGTATATAGATATGAATAATGTTGGTTTGACATGATGCTAGGGTAAGGTTAGGGTTCGGTTAGTGACCTATACCTAGGAGCAAGTATAATTGGTAATATTAATGCAAGATAGTGTTATGAAAATGGAAGACAAAGGATCATGGGAGCCGAATGGTTGCTGCCTTAGGTCATAGAAAGTCTCTTATGTTGTTCCTTAGGGTTGCTTGCTGTTAAGAAGGTATGTTGATGACATTGAATTAAATAGCAAACTAACCACATAGTAATATGATTACATTTGGTGGACATGGAGATAATTGCACTCGAGTTAAGTGGGAATTGAATTCATGTTGTTGTCTTTAAGTGAATCATATGGATCTTGCAAGAAAGTGGAAGACTATGAATCTGAAAATGTTCATTTGGTTCATGTCAGCAAGCCTAAAAGTGAAAAGGAGGTCAAGATGGTCACAGGTTGATCACTTAAATGAGGATTGATGTCTATCGGTTATATTTGGAAGAATTGTGGACATTGGTGTTCATGTGAACTTGAATACTTAGAGATATGACCAATGTAACTTAGGTTAAATCCTAGAGATCTCGGTAGTGCCCATATAGCACATCTATTGAGGTTAAATTGGTGGAATTTGATAGCCATTAGTCCATGCATAGTATGATGAAAAGTGTGGAACAAGGGAATGAAAATTAAACATAGATAAGTTACTTTTTTGGCTTGGAATTCTTAGTATGAAATGTTGTTGCTGATCTTCATATATAGGCCTTGAAATCAATGATGTTGATGGGAAGAACTAGTGTAATAAGTTGAATACAAGTTGGATTTATAGTAGTTAAAACAGCAACCTAGTTGGAGTTGTGTGATGCATATTTTTATTATTTTCAAATTTGTTTTATGCAAGCTAAAGTTTAAAAGAAATATTTTGTAAGTGAAGTCATAATTTTCAAGATACGAATTTGGAAAACCGAAAACGTTTATGAGTATTTTTGTATGTCTGTTTGACTAGTTGCCTGAGCGTCTAAGTAACGTATTTAACTCACTTGTAGGCGAAGTACCCATTGAAACTCAGAAGGATCACAGTAAGTGGAAGTAAGTGGAAACTTACGTTTTTATGAAAACTGAAATGATACACAACATGATTTTTCAGGATCAAGCATGACATTGTTATCAAGCATGAACATTCATTGTTATCAAGCATGACATGACTGATCACGAGCCCTTCGCGATATAAATAAATAGCGCTCCAACTTCGCGATATCAAACTGCAGGAAGACTCCAATCAAACGACTGATGCTTCGAGACAAACTCAAAAATTATTGACACGCTTGAACCATGTAGTGCTCTAAAATCCTTGCATCTCAAGAATAAATAAGACACAATACAACATGAAGTTATTTATGCCAACTAGAAAACATCTACATATTCATATTCTCAACATTCATAATTCATTGGAATGGATTACCTATTTACGTTCGAATGCAATTAAAAAACGATAAAATTAATGATGAGGGGACGTGCATTTATTATTGTGTGTGAAAAATATCGTTCAAATGCATTCAAAAGTATTAGTTTTTTTGGGACGCAAACTGGCATACCAAAAGATACTCTTGTGTTCAAACGAATGTTTTTAAGAATGAACACGAACATTTGCCTACCATGATTTTTCACTTTGGTTAAAATGGGTTGCTTAGGTTCGAACGGGAGAGGAAATTGATATTAGAATATGCATTTATTCGTTCGAACATGTGGGAAAACATTATGATTCGTCCCAGCGGTTATTTGGATATTCGAACAGGGATATCTTGATGGACAAATCTGTCCCCAAAACTACTCTTTTTTTGGGACGGGAAGATTCCATCCCAAAAAACAACATTTTTTTGCGACGGTGGTTTTCCTTCCAAAAAAATCAACTTTTTTTTGGTACAGAGAATTTCGTCCCGAAAAAATATCTTGACAAAAAAAAAGAAAGATTTTGGTACGATTTTAATTTTCGACCCAAACAAAGAACTTGATTTTTTGTTGGGGGACGGAATTCAAAATCCATGCCCAAAAAGTCAGATTGGTTCTAGCTTATGTTACCAAAGTTTTCAAATACTCGAGCTTCTCAGATGTATAAAGTCAAATGGTAGATCACAAATGAGGCTTCGGTTGAACAGATCATCATTTAAAGTTTCAAAAGGCTACATGCACATTGAATGCTCTCCAACGGCTAGAAAATGCACAGGTAACATGGAATGAGCTATATAGTATTGCATGAATAATACATTTAAAACAAGTATATGTCACGCCTCGTATTCGTATTAACCTCTAAACTCTCTTTATAGTAATAAAATACTTATCTAAGGGAGATTACGACACAAATGTCTTCCTCGGTGTTCGAATGACTAAATTGTCCTCACATGTTATGCGGAAACTTTAATGAAATAGGTAGATAATAGATTAGCGCTAGTGGGGTTTAGTAGACTTCAAAGTGAAGGATATAATTTTTTATTTCAAATCATTAATCATTACTTTTTTAATTACGACGTATTATTGATTGTTAATATTTTTAGAGAAATAATTTCGTTTGAAACGTACACCTCAAAACCAAGACGTAAAAACCATTATACAAAATATTATCCCGTTAACGAAAAAGGAAAGCAGTTTATATATTAAGGAAATATTTTTTGAATCTTGTACAAAGTATTTATACAAAAGTTGCTAGAAGATTTACAAAAGTGTGAGCTATATATAAGCTCACCTAAATGTAGCAAAATATTTCCAAGATATTTACAAAATATCTATCAAAATATTGCTGCTTAAACTTGTCCAGAAAATATAACTAACTAGTCAAAATTAACATAACTACGGGCTTCATCTGCGCCCGTAAGATCCACTATATTATCCGGCGCTACCCCATCCACGTTCACCAACTCTGCGAGGATGTCAAGAAGCTAAGGTGCCAATTACGGAGAAATCTTAGGCAGGTTCTTCGGTGTCCAGTTATGATAGTGCTCTATGAGCACCTCAAAGGTATCTGAGACCCACACTCGGATGTGTACTTGAGCACGTGTGTTCGAAGTCATGTGTTTGGAAACTCTCAGAGTACCCTCATGATCTGTTATTAATAAATGGGTGTACATATATAAGAAATAAAAAGGGTGAGTCTTAAGAATAAGAGTGCGTTTGCACCAACAATATTACCCAAAATATTCTCTCTCCTAATAAAATACTACAATATAATCTCTCTCTCCCATAAAAAAATATAAAAAATTACAAAAAATATAAAAAATTACCTCTCTCTTCACTTTTTCACTAAACCCAATACCAACACAAAACTCAATACCAAAAATATTTCAACACAAACACAACCTAAGTAAGGTCGGGAAGGAGGACGTACATGATAAAAAAACAGTGACTATAACATAAAACATAAACATGTAATCACGATAATTACAACAAATATATGCAATGTCATACAACAAAGAATATATGTGACGCCAGATAACATGTCCACTAATGATTATTCCCAATCTATTTCTTTTATAAGGTATCCTATTCCATCCTCCACGTTTTGTATAACGCTCAGTGTAGCACCTCAGATTTTTCTTATATTATTATATTATTTTTATTGAATTTCGAATTTTGATTTGTTTGCAAAATGTTGTCTTTTTAAAAGTGTTCAAAATTTAAAGAAGGGATGTTTTATCTTTATCTCTTGAGATTTAAAGTTTTATTAGAATAATTATAGAATATGTTTGATTGTTTTTTCAAGTGGATAGCAACTCAATCTTTGATAAGTCTTTCTTTAAATTGAGTTGCAATCTAGTCTTTCATAAATCCTTTGTTAATCTCTTATATGTGTATTGAGTTGTAGAATGAGAAATCAAGCATCTTTATTTTCAATGGTTTTAGTCTCAGTTCGGTGGGCTCTTGGAGGTTAAATTGATAAAGTGTTCAAGTGTTTCTGAATATCAAGGTAAACCATGTTATTACTCCAAAAAAATCCGAGGTGATATTTTGAAAATTGCATGTTTTATTGAAAATCCTCATAGTTGTTAATATGCTTTATGTTACAGTAAAATTTTTGTGAAATATTTTTGCATGCATCGGTGTAATCACGAGCCCTTTTATTGTCTATGCTATTATTTGATGATTTTCTCATGGATTCATATGTTACGATATCCTTATAGAATTTCATATGTATATAGTATGATTTGAAAGTTCATATTTTTTATATGGTTTTATAAACAGTAAATAATTATGTAATATTTTACGGATGACTACTATATGATATGTGTGATGTTTTCGAACCCTAAGGCCCAGAGTTCACAGTGACAACATTGGTCCAATTGCAACCAACGAGAGTGCACACTTGGTAATGTGACAAGACTTAGTAGGGAAAATTCTACTTGGAGTATTACTTACGTTGGTTGGCCCACAACTAAGTTTTAAGGAATCTTCGGACTGCACAGCCCTATCAAGGGGTGTAAAATAACGTGACTCCTGAATATTGAATTATTGGAATAGATCAAAGTTGTTTTTACAGTTATAGTTATATGTTATATGTTATTTAGATTGAGATTTATGGTTTTCTATTGAATTTTACTTATTAAATGTGACTCATGAAGTGCACCCTAGTATACTAAATTTGCTTAATGAGTTATCAAACACATCCTTTATCTTTTGTCTCTTTTTAGAGGATATTTAGGAGAGTAATGAGAATCGTGAATAGATGGCATGTGGGTAGGTAGCTGAGAGAAAACTTAGAATTTTAGTTAAACTTAGTGCTTGTTTCGTTATTTTTCTTTAAATAGTTTTAAACGAAGTATTTTTATTCAGTTGTTTTGAAGTTTTAAACTTGGATTAAGTTATCAAAGATTATATATTTTGTCTTAACTGGTTTTTACCCTAAATATTCACCAATTTTCGTTGGTTTTACCATAGAAGCAACCCCTAACCGTCGGGATTTGGGGCGTTACACCTGGATTCAGGGTTGTGCATCCCACACCTCTTTCATGAAGACAGTTTCGTGATAAACTCTTCACTGGAAGACAATTCAAGGCAAAGCCTTTCTCCATGCCTACCAAAGGCCACCCCATGATCTCCAAGGCCATGGTTGCACAACCTTCAGTGATTGGTATGGTCACGCTTCCTTTTCCTCTAATTATTAATGATCTATAGGAATATCTCAATAAAAGCCTTGATCAATTATACTTCACATTGAGCCACGGTCAACATTGAAGAATCCCTGCATGTCTGTGGTCACAATTATTCAAAACAATTTCATTTATAACACATTCCTTATTTTCTTTTAGAATGTCCATGCTATTAGTGAAATGAATCATTCCAATCAGTGCATTTTAATTCAAAATAAACAATGTTTTTTGATGCAATTCAAACAACATAATTTATTGGAAAGAAAGAAATATTAAGTCTCAGTACTTTATTTATTATTTAGTTCTCGATTAAGGGATTAATCTATTAGGTACACATTTCCATAGGATTTTAGTTAACCATTTAGTTAGGGTTTGTCCTTTTGGGCTCTAATAAACTTTAGGGCTAAGTATCATATTTAATAATTTTCTTTCTAGATAGGGCTTTCTCTTGGATTGGGTCTCTCGGACCAATCCCTTTTCTCTCTATGGATCAGCCCTTGCGGCCCAATTCTATTATGTTATCATTATTACCATCTTTATTTCTTGAATAACCATTCCCTAATCATAAGTAATTTGGGCCTAAAACAAGGCCTTAAAATTAGTGGTCCCTTAGGTTCCTTCCTGTTCGGGTCCAATTTGTGGCCAAATGGGCCACAGTTTTAACCAAAATTCTAGATCTGAGTTCTAATTGAGTTCTAATAGGACTTTTAGGCCCATTAGTTTGACTTGTACCCAATTGCTTCCTTTAGTGATCTAAGCCATTTTCCTGCTCTTCTTCTTTTGTCCATTTTTTTAATGCAAACACAACCAAAACGTCCAGATCTTGTTATCTATCCATGAATATGATTTCAACGTGAAAATTATCTAACAAATATAGAATTTAATCATTCTTACCAACCAGATTTTCCAAAACATGCATACCTCACTTCAGCTCCTGTCCAATCCCTTCTTAGCTTTTTCTTTTGCGATACAACCCACACCAAAAGGAATCAACTTGATTCTAGTGTCAAGTTGTCACAAGTAGGTGTTCTAGGCAGAGTTAGACAACCAAGATAGATGTCCTCTCTTGAATGAAAAGATACAAGAATTTGACTCTCTCCAAGGCTAGAAGAATACAGTTCAAATTCTATCTCAAAAGCTCACACATTGAACATGCTTGAAAGTTAATAATCTGTGTAAGTTAGTAAAAATAACAAAAAAAGAAGCTAAGGTTAGATAGGAAATGAACTAAAATTATAAATTTTTGCCCAACCTAAAACATCTCTGAAATTTTCCTCTTAAAGACCCCAATAAAAAAGTCGATGTTTTCAGCATATAGGAAAATTTAGCCTACTGGTCGACCAGAATCGTTGTACTAGTGGATCTGGTAACTGTAACCATTAGCTTTTAACGAGATTTACAGAATTTAAAATTCAAAAATATTATCTTTCCTGACATACCGATAATTGAGCTAGAATATTAGCAAACTTATTAATTCTCGATTTCCCCAACCTCCCCGGCACCGGTGCCCAGCGGTGACGGTTATATCGGTGCCGATAGCGGTTAACTGTGCACCGATGGGCCTGGTTTTTGGAGCATTTTAGCCCCTTTTTTTGGGCCATCTGGCCACTGTTTTGGGGATTTTTTGTTTTCGTTTTGGACCATCTGGGCCTAGTTTCTTGGGCATTTTTTTTCTACATTTTGGGTATTTTTTTCAACATTTTTTTGTTCATTTTGGCCTATATTTTGGCAATTTTTAACCCCAACACGTATTTACAGTTTAGACTTTAGACTTATAATTTAGTTTATACTTACATTTTTACACAATCAAATTATGAAATAGAATAATTTCAATTTTGTCCAAATATTGAATATTGAATAAAAATAAATATTTGAAATGTTGGCCATATTATTGATCCCCATGACAATAGTTAATTTTAATCATTAAGATTCTTATCATATGGCCTTTTTTTTTCTTTATGCCCCATTTTTTAGAATGACCAATAAAAAGTAATCCAATATTGATCATTGCTACAATTACAACACTAAGACCTAGTTGACTGTCTTCTAAATCCAAATTACAACTTTCAAGTTTCAAATATGCAAAATTACACAGAGACCAAGTTTCCAAATTGTCAAATACAACACTATAAAATTATAAAATTCACCAAAATAACATTGTCCAAATGCCAGAGTATAAAAAATGACTCAAAAGTGGGACAAGTGCAATAACATAAAATCGTCATACTTTCTACTCCATCTCGATCTCCGTCGTCAGACATTGAGAGCATGTCCCCTTGGCCTCATCCACTCCCACAATAGGGTCACCTCTCAACCAATTTTGAACACATATTAGTCATTTTGCACTCTTTGGAGTCAATGAACTACATAAAGGATCCAAGATCCGACCTCCAATACTAAACACTGACTGAGAGGACACAGTGGTGATGAGAATTGCCTATATATCTCGAGCTATGTGAGCAAGAATTGGAAACTTTGCAGAGTTCACCTTCCACCAATTCAGAATATCAAATGTTGGAGTCTTCTCCTCAACTCCCTTAGATATTTACCTTTCCACCTCAGATTTGGACTCCGACAACTTTTAAGAAACTCCCCATTCATAAAACTCATCCCAATTCGAATCATAATCCCCATCAACCAGATGCATAGACACATCCGGATCCACAACATCACGTGGAGGAGCAGCATAGTTTCCCATGGGTTCAGGAATACCAGTGGTAGTGCCACTAGAGGAGGCACTACTATACTCCCCAAACAATCGATCAAATATATTCTTCATTTTTTTGTCTTATCCTCCGCCTTTTCCTCCCCCAACACTTTCTTGAACCATAGGCCCAATATTGTCAACTTGAATAGAAACTCATTAACCTTGTCCAAATCACCCCAGTACTTATCATACTTCGCCTGCATTTTTGTTGCCATATCCAGAAGCACTCTTTGCCCACTAGTTTTATACTTGGTGATATGTCTAGTAATCTTAGCTAACTCTTCAAAGCATGCAGTAGCTGTACCCAAGTTCGATCCCGATACCTGTAAAGTCACCTTATAGAATAACTTCAAAAATTTTATACAATGACAAATGTCATCCCAATTCTTAAAAGTGGGTGGACCCAATCCCTGCCTCTCATGCCCGTCTTCATGCAAATAAAACACGAAGTTTCCATCCAATTCCAACATAAACTCAAACACCCCCTGGTACTTTTCAGCCAAATTCAACATAAAATATGTGCAGTTCCAGCAGGATGAAACATCAAGACTCAAAAATTAGCCATATTCAATTTTTTTCCGTGAAACATTAGTCTTGAAAGTTTCTAACCTTTGGCGTCAAGGCTTTACATACTTAATCATATTGCGAACTTTAACAATTGAGGTATCCACATCTTTTTTAAGCCCATCGTCATAATCAAATTTAGAACATGTGCACCACACCTCAAATGTAAGAACTCATTGCCACACACATCCTTCAAACCAACTAAACTTTCAAATATTTGTCTCCTTCTGAATTTTTCAATCGCATTGTCAATCATAATAATGAGCACCCTAACAATCCCCCATTCAAACAGAAAATCTTCCAACTGCTTTAGAATACTTGCCCCCTTATGGTCTTGGATCCTTTGAAATGACAAGATCCTCTTATACAATGTCCAGCTAAAATCAATAAAGTTCCTGTCACACACATATAATCACAATTTTGGATCGGCGTCCAAGTATCTGTGGTGAGGCGCACCTTATACCTATTCACACTAAACCCCTCCTTCAACTTCATCTTCTCCTTTAAATACATCGTCATACAATCTCTCATCAACATATACCTCGATGATATCTTAAACCTAGGTTCCAAATAATGCATCAATGCCCTAAACCCGACGTTCTAAACCATAATAAAAAGCATCTCATCTATAATGATCATTCTCACAATTAACTCCCTAATTGTCTTCTCATCAAACTTACAAGTCACCCCCATCAACCCAATATCTCTACCACTAGCCTTCGATGCATCATGATTCAATAACTTCTGCCCAACATCTACATTACCAGTTATACTCCTCTTGTAATATACACAAGATTCTAAATGTTACCTCAACCCGATGTCTCATTCTTCTTGTGATGGGCTGAAAAATCTTTCTTACAATAGTGACACCTAGCTCTAACATTCATTGGATCATTTTCATCAGTGAGCTTAGTGTAGTGCGGCCAAACCGGAGACTCCCGCGAGTTCTTCCTCTTTTCAAATGGAGGAAGTGGTGGTAACACAGTAGGATCAGTGTTAACGTACGATCCAATTGTTGTCTCCACTGGAGTGGCTGAACAAGATTGAGAAGTGGAAGTAGCTACATTACTACCTATAGGGTTAGAAGTGTAGCTAGTTTCACTTCCAATCCCAGAAATGGGTGTATGTGATAGTGTAATATCCATCTGAAATTAAAATAATAATAATGCAAGTATAAAAGAATAAGAGAAAAAATAGTGATCAAAATTTGGTTTTCAAAAATACAAAAACGTTGGTCAACTAATAGCTTTAGATGCGATCATATTAAATAATAACTACTTCCACATTAGAATTTAGCATAAGTTGACCTCTTCGATATATGCTTTATATTTTAAGGGATTGAAATCTGAAAACAAAATATAAATTGAAATTCAAAATAAACAATTTCACAAACCAATTTAAACAAACAGTTTCATAAATCACATATATAAATTCCAAACCAATTCAATCTCACAAACCACAAATATCCAAACTAATTCAACACCATCTTCCAACAGTTGCACAAATCGTAAAATTGCAAACCCTAAAGCATTTTTTGCATATTAAATCAAAGAAATTTTCTAACTGAATTGTATAGATATAATTGCATAGAGAGACATACTAGGGGTCTAGCAATTTTCAATTTAGTTGCACAAAATCTCAATGATCCTGGAAAAATTTAAACTTAAAAAAATGAGATTTAGAAAGAGCTGAGAGTCGATACAGAGAGAGTCTGAGAGTGAGAGAGAGACAGAGAGGGAGAGACAGAGAGAGTCAAGAGTGAGAGAAGCAGAGAGAGAGAGACTGAGAGGGATAGATAGCCTTACTAGCACGATGGAGCAGCTGTGGCAAGGTAGCGGGCGGCAGCTTTGGCACTGTGGAGCAGCAGTACCTGTGAGAGGGAGAGAGAGAGGCACAAAGCGAGAGAGAAAGCTTTACTGGCACAATGGAGCAGCTATGAGGTGAGAGAAAGAGTTGAGAGGGATGAGAGGCTGAGAGGGGGAGGGGTGATAGAGTATTGAAAATGAACTAGGGGAAGTGGAAAAATAACCTAACTCTTCAATAGTAAAACGACGTCGTTGCATCTTTAAAAAAATTAACCACGATTTTGGCGGTGAATCGCTAAGTAGTGGGCGGTTTCACCGCCAACACCATTTTCTCCGCTAACGGGTGAACATGGCAACCGGTACCGCCCTCGCACTATCAGCATTGTTGATGTTGACACATCGAAGGATGGTGTCGACACGTCGCACTATCACCCAAGTGCATGTTTGATAGCGTCGACACATTGATGGATGGTGTTGACACGTCGCACTATCACCCAAGTGCGTGTTTGATAGCGTCGACACATTGATGGATGGTGTTGACACATTGCACTAGCATCCGAGAGCATAATTCTTGACTAATTTTGTGGTGTCAACACATGTCGACACATGTTTCAATTTTCCAGAAAATTCTGGAATGTCGCCAGCACATCTTTTGATTTAAAATGACTTGGGTACCCCCTCCAACGGTACAATAAAGTCACTTGAAGACCTTTCAAGACAAGAGGAATATAAATAGAACAAGATGGAGAGATAAAGACAAGAACTTGCACATCATTTATGATGACCTAGACTCCTTAGAGAGATAGAGAGCTTTGAAGAAGAGAGAAGAACCCAGATCTCAAGAAAGCTAGTGCTACACCTGCCAAGACAAAAAGCTTTATTACTTAAATATTGTCTTCTTGCGCATCATTGTGCTTTACACTTGTTTATTTGGCTTAGAGATCATTTCTTTATTATATCCTTGTACTCATCTTTTACAAAGTATTTGAGTGTTGTGTGACACTTGGTCTCACTAGTGATGGTAAAAGAAATCCTTTGGGTTATTTAGATTTGTGAAGGGAGTTGAAGCTTGAGCTCATGAAAGGCTTTGTAACGGTTACTTAGCACCAGGAAGCTAAGGTATTATTGCTATTGAATAATACTGGAAAAAACCCAAGGAATTCAATAGCATTGGGGTGGACGTATGCAAGTCTTGGCCGAATCACCTAAAAATTATGGTGTCATCTCTCTAACCCTTGCTCTCTTTTATTTGCAATTTAAATTGCGTTTTTGGTGCACTATTCCCTATTGATTACTTATCTTGACTTATTATTATCGAAAAAGTTTTAATTTTTTATTAAAACTCAATTCACCCCCCTTTTTGATGAAGACCGAGGTCAGCAAGGCTTGGAAAAATCCGAAAAGGATCAAGCCAAGGAAAGAGGATAGTCCTGGGATGCCACTCAACCAGGGGTGTGGAAGCCACTTGACGTGACCAAGCCACACGCTTGATTGGTAGGAGGATGTCACTCAACTCCAAAGCAAGGGATACACTTGCAAGAAATTATCTTTTTGAATTCAAAAGTTTTTACTTTTATTTTGGATAATCACTCATGTATAGAGTTCATTACATCATATTCAAGCTAGAAAAAATGGAATAATAAAGTCTAGACAATTCCAACACAAAAGAAATTAAATGCACTTTGAAATTCGCTGACTGTTGGCATTCCTGATGTCTCAAAGTAAAAATGTCATAACCTTCTCTAGGAATCTTCAAATGCTCCGAAGTTAGGTGCGTTGGAAGCTAGCGAAGTAGATCTTTCCAACGATATATCGCACACATAGTAATTCTTCGTAAATCGTTCCAGCCAAGGTCTAGACTCCGATATGTAATTGAAGCTTTATTACCTCGGCCAGAGATGTAAGTGATGGTTACCTCAACCATAGATGCAAGCGATGCCTCATTTTCCCCGGGATACTCCTGCATCATTCTCCCCGTCTTGAAAAGAATCCACCTTCGAATTTGAGTTCATATCTTCCCACAATGGACTCTCGTGGAGAGTTAGAGAGGCCGCCTAAGAAAGTCCTTGGTTCCATAGCAATCTGCTCCCCATCGCCATAATAAGGATAAAGATCACATATATTCAACGTAGGACTTATTGAAAATTCAACAGGTAATTCAATGCGATAAGCATTTGGTCCCAACTTCTTCAGAACTCGACAAGGGCCAAACTTCCTCTGTTTCAGCTTGTTATAAGTACCAACATGAAATCTTTCCTTCCTTAGATAGACCATAACCAGATCTCCTTCCTTGAACTCCAATTTTTTTCGATGAACATCAGCCTTGGACTTATACATCTGAGTAGAATGCTGCAATTGATGTCGAATTTATTCATAAACTTCTTTTATGTGCACAACAAACTCTTCAGCTTCCATACTTACTCTTGCTTGATTAGGCAGTGGCAGGAGATCAAGAACATGACTTGGATTGTTGCCATAAACAACTTCAAATGGAGACTTATTGGTTGATCGATTGGGAATGACAAAGTCCCACTTCCTTGGATGCTCTCCCACTAAACTTCTTAGCAAATTTCCAAGAGATCTATTCACCACTTCAGTTTGTCCATCAATTTGAGGATGGTAAGCACTAGAGAATTGCAAACGAGTTCCCAAAAGTTTCCATAGGGTCCTCCAAAAGTGACTGACAAACTTCACATCACGATCCGAAGTAATGGTCTTTGGAACACCATGAAGACGAACAACTTCTGTAAAAAATAAGGTAGCTATATGAGATGCATCAGTAGAATTCTTACATGGGATAAAGTGAGCCATCTTTGAGAATCGATCCACTACCACAAATATACAATCAAACCCGTGTTGTGTTCTAGGCAAACCAAGAACAAAATCCATTGATAAGTCTTCCCAAGGAGTATTAGGGATTGGTAAGGGTTGATAATAATCAGCGTTTTGAACTCCTCCTTTGGCCTTTTGACATACTAGACAGCTTTGTACAAATCGAGCAACATCACGCTTCAACGTTGGCCAAAAGTAGCGCAACTTCGAACGAACTTCATTTTTGTCCCTTCCAAAATGTCCACCAAGTCCTCCAGCATGCAATTCTTCAATGACAAATAATCTCAAAGAACCCTCCGGCAAACAAAGTTGGTTGCCTTTGAACAAATAGCCATTGATCAGCAAACAATCTCTTCTCTTCTCATCGTTCAAATCTTGCAATACTTTTGAAAATAAAGGATTTGAAACATAATAGCCATTGATCAGCAAACAATCTCTTCTCTTCTCATCATTCAAATCTTGCAATACTTTTGAAAAGAAAGGATCTGAAACATAATATCTTGGTAAGAGATCAAAACTAGTGATTTCATAAGAGAGAGTTGTCAACAAGCTATGTCGTCGACTCAAAGCATCAACAACTTTGTTTGATGATCCAGCTTTGTGTTGTAGAACAAAAGAGAACTTCTCAAGGTATAAAACCCAGCTAGCATGAAAAGAATTTAGCTTCTTTTACCCCTTCAGGAATCTCAAAGCTTCATGGTCTAAAAAGAAACAAACTCCACACCAATGAGATAATGTTCTCAATGTCGTAAAGCTTGTACAATGACATATAACTCCTTATCATAGGTTGAATATTTCAGCTTTGCATAATGGAGTTTCTCACTAAAATAAGCAACAGATTTTCCTCCTTGCAAAAGAATAGCTCCTATGCCGACATTTGACGCATCACACTCCACTTGGAATGGCTTAGAAAAATCTGGCAATGCTAGAATTGTTGCTTCAACAAGTTTGGACTTACTTTTGAAAACTACTTTCAGCCTCATTGATCCACTGAAATTCTTTATTCTTTAAAACATCCATCATTGGAGCAACAATGTTGCTGAAATGTTGAATAAATCTTCTATAGAATGAGGCCAAACCATGAAAACTTCTTACATCGGTTAGGCTTCTAGGTGTAGGCCAATCAAGAATAGTCTTTACTTTCTCATCATCCATCTTCATGCCATCTGCACTCACAACAAAACCTAGAAATACGACTTGATCAGTCATGAAAGAGCACTTCTTATGATTCACATAGAGCTGATTTTCATAGAGTACTTTGAAAATATCGAAGAGATGTTCCAAGTGTTGCACTCTATCTTTGCTGTAAATTAAGATATCATCAAAATACACCACAACATACTTTCACATGAAGATCTTCAATACTTGAGTCATAAGTCTTATGAAAGTGCTTGGGGCATTGGACAATCCAAATGGCATAACCAGCCACTCATACAAGTCATCCTTGGTTTAAAAGTTGTTTTCCACTCTTCACCTTTTCTAATTCTGATTTGGTGATAACCACTCCGCAAATCAATCTTAGAAAATACTTTAGCATCAACAAGTTCATCAAGCATATCATCAAGTCTAGGAATAGGAAACCTATACTTGATTGTAATCTTGTTAATAGCTCTACTATTAACACACATTCTCCATGTCCCATCTTTCTTAGGAGTTAAAAGAGTTGGAACTGCACAAGGACTAAGGGATTCTCTAATCAGCCCCTTTTTCAACAAGTCAACTACTTGTCTTTGTAATTCAGCGTGTTCAGGCATTCTATAATGATGCAAATTAGGAAGAATAGCACCTGGAGTGAAATCAATTTGGTGCTGAATATTTCGAAGTGGCGGTTAACTACTAGGAAGCTCATTAGGATCAAGGCCTTTGAATCTGTCCAGCAAGTCTTGAACTTCATTTGGAACCTCCTTTGAAACTTTTTCACTTCTATCCGCAGTAACAAGAGCATAAATAATGTCATCTTCCTTATAGGATTCTTCGAACTCTTTGTAAGATAATAAACTGATCTAATTTGAAGAAGACACACTTGATGGAATATCCTTCATAGGGGACAGCACATACTGCACACCATTGTGGATAATGGTGCAAGTATTTCTTCTCCCATCATGGTAAGCACTCCGATCAAATTGCCAAGGTCTGCCAAGAAGCAAATGACAAGCATCCATGGGCAGCACATCACAATAAATCTCATCTTCATACTTGCCATTGGAAAACTTTACTTTACTCCTTTCACCGTCATTTCTCCACCCTTTTTGAACTAGGAAACTTTGTAAGGCTTTGGATGACGCTCACATGAAAGTTTCAGCTTTTCTACCATCACCTTTGACACTATATTTTCACAACTTCTCGAGTCAATCATCAAGATGCACCTCTTTCCATGGGAAAGACAATAGGTTCTGAAAATATTATGCCTTAACCATCTATCATCTTCTTGAACAGTCATAACTCATTGGATTACAAGGTTTTTTGCATCACAATCACCATCACAATATTCTGCATTATCATCCTCAGCTTCTTCATCATAGATTGGTTCTTGATCCACATCTCCTTCTTCTTCCAACAAATGCAATTAAGCTTTCTTCTTTGGACATTCATAGGATCTATGCCCAACTTCATTACATTTGAAACATCTATTGGAAAAGGAATCAGATTTTCCACGATCCTTGCTCACCTCACCATGTTGTTGAGCTGGCTTTTGAGAGATAGGAGCCAACTTTCTTTGTTTCTCCTTCACCACCTTCGAACTTTCAGCTTTTCGGTATGAACTCCATTTCATTTTCCCCTCTGCCTTTAGCGCTTTCTGGTATGCTTCCTCCAAAGAATGAAATGAATGCATCATAAGCTCACCCTTGAGATTATACTTCATCCCACACACATATCTTGCCACCAATTGATCATCAGATTCTTACAAATTCACATGGCTCATAAGCTTGTAAAATTGCTCTGTATAATCACCAGATTGCTCCATTCGTTGACGTAATTGATGGAACTTTTGGTAGAGAGTTTGAGAATAATCTAAAGGCAGAAACTTCTCATCAAGCTTTAACTTCATCTCAGCCCAGATATTGATTTTTGGAATTCCTCTACGATCACTACTTCGTTTATATTACTGCCACCATATTAAAGCATGACCTTTCAACTTTGTAGCAATGAACTGCACCTTTCTTTCATCTGAGAGATCTTTTCATTCAAAGAAAGCTTATAAAGATGTCATCCAAATCACAATACTCATCTGCATCAAGCTTCCCATCAAAGTCCTGCACATGAACTTGGATGCTTCGATCATTGTTTTCTAAAGCAAGAGCCAAACGTTCCATGGACCATTATGCAGCAAATCTTGGTTCATCAAAAGAACTAGAAGAAGATGAATGGTCATCTCGATTATTGTAATCATCGAAGAAGACATTGCGTGTACTTTCCCGACTCCTATGGCTCCATGTTGGTGACGTTTGAAGACGCTGAAAAAGTTCATTCACCATGTTTGTAAGTGTTTGATTTGATTCCCGTAATGCCGCAAGTTCAGCTTGTACATCATCACGCTCTGTATTTCTTTGACGTCATGGAGGCATTGTGAAAGGCCAGGAGATATGAAGAAGATAGAAATCTCAAAATTCTGAAGAACAGAAAAGAAACTCAATCACCACAGTAGGAAAACTTGCTCTGATACCAATTTGATGCAGACCAATGTCAGCAAGGCTTGGCAAAATCCGAAAAGGATCAAGCCAAGGGAAGAGGATAGTCCTAGGATGCCACTCAACTAGGGATAGCGGATGCCACTCGATGCGACCAAGCCACACGCTTGATTGGTAGGAGGATGTCACTCAACTCCAAAGCAATCAATACACTTGCAAGAAATTATCTTTTTGAATTCAAAAGTTCTATTTCTATTTTGGATAATCACTCATATATAGAGTTCATTACATCATAGTCAAGCTAGAAAAAAAGGAATAACAAAGTCTAGACAATTCCAACACAAAAGAAATTAAATGCACTTTGAAATTTGCTGACTGTTGGCATTCCCGACGTCTCAAAGTAAAAATTTCATAACTTTCTCTAGGAATCTTCCAATTTTCTGAGGTCAGGTGGGTTGGAACCTAGAGACGCAGAGCTTTCCAACGATATATCTTACGTGTACTAACGCTTTGTAAATCGTTCCAGCCGAGGTATAGACTCCGAGATGCAATTGATGCTTTGTTACCTCGGCCAGAGATGCAAGTGATGCTTTATTACCTTGGCCATAGATGCAAGCGATGCCTCATTTTCCCCGAGATAGTTATTCCGAGGTGCAAGGAATGCTCCTACATCACTTTTGGGTTGTCACCTAGACTGACAATTGGTACCAGAGCTGAGGTTTTACATCCTTATATATAACAACCCTTGTCAGCACTACATTGGCTGGAGGTCAATCCATAAATAGACTCACTTTGTTTAATGGGACTTGCTATAACTGCTAGAAGGCAAGGATGAAGATATACATCCAAGCCTTTGATTATGAACTTGGGAGAATAATATCTCATGGTCCTAAATTTCCTAGAGATAAAAAGTGTATGCTAAAGGAGGAAAAAGATTGGGATGATGCTAATCTTAAACTTATGTCTTTAAATTCCAAAGCCAAGAATGTCTTGTATTGTGCTCTTTCTAGCAAATTTAATTGTGTTTCTGGTTGTGATACTACAAACTAAATATGAGACAAACTTCAAGTAGTCCATGAGGGTACTGATCAAGTTAAAGAGAACAAAATCAGTATGTTTTTTCATAGCTATGAACTTTTTAAGATAAAATCTGATGAATCTATTTTCTCTATGTTTACTCGCTTTACTGATATTATAAATGATCTTAAATCTCTTGATAAATAATACATTAAGGTTGAAATTGTGAGAAAGATCCTTAGGTGTCTACCAAAAGTTTGGGTACCAAAGGTCACCGCCATTCAAGAAGCGAAAGATGAGGAAGAAATGGTCTTGTTTTACGAAAAATTCAAGAAGTTCTTCCGAAAGAAATAAGGAGACAAAAGATTTCCAAGGAGGACAAACTACGTAGAAGATAGTAGCAAAAAAATGAAATGATTTGTTAGGGTTGCAAATATTATTTTAGGGCACAATTTGATAAATTATGGAAGTTATATGGCTCGATCTGTCAAGATTGATAGTTTAGACCTCTATTTGGAATTGCAATAGTAGTTAGAGGGCTCAAAATTATTTTTGCCCTTAAAAGAATCTTGAAGCTCTAACTCAAGAAAATGATACTTTGAAATACCAAGTTGGTTCCCTTGGAAAAGATCTTGTACGAGTCACAAAAGTAAATGAAAAAATTATGCAAGATGAGTCAAATTATTTAATTTATGAAAATATTGATTTGAAAAAGAAAGTTGACTCTCTTACTCAAGATTTTGCGAGATTTACTCAAGGAAAAAGAAACCTTGATATTTTTCTCGGTTCAGAAAGATGTTGTTTCCACAACAGTGGGATTGGTTATAATTCTATTGGTGATCAAAAGCTAAATTCTAACATGGTCATTAAATCTTCATTTTTTATCATGTGTAATTTTTGTGGAAAGAATGGATATATTTCACACACTTGTCCTTCTAGAAAGAAATCCACAAATGGAATTAAATTTGTATGGATACCGAAAGACAAGGTGAAAGAATTTATTTCTAACACTAATGGACCCAAAAAGATTTGGGTACCAAAAATCAAGACTTTATTCCTTTTGTATAAGTGCTTGAAGTCAAGTGAAACCAAGAAACATTGTGTCCTTGATAGTGGATGCTCCAAGCACATGACTAGAGACAAGAGTTGGTTTAATTCTCTTAGTCTTAACGAAAAAGGCTCAATCACTTTTGGTGATATGCTAAAGGGAAGATACTTGGTGTTGATGTCATATCCCTCGTGCTCGTATTAGTCTCTAAGTTGTCTTTGTAATAACAGATGTGCATATATGGGGAGATTACGACATGTACTTATCCTATGGGTCTCAAGATTGTGGTAATATCCTTGGGATGTTAAGGACTACTATATAATATAGAAAAACTAGCAGAAGACTTATTAAATAAATATAAATTAATTAAGCAAGAGAAAATAGAGGTCAAGTTAGAAGAAGATCAGAGACATTGACACACAAACCAGTCATGACTTATATAACAAACGATACTCAGAAACAACATCAGAAAAAGGAAAAAAAAAACAAACAAACCAAGCTGCTGGGGTTCAGGATTAGGGATTACAACACCTACGCTAACATAAGTAAGCTTACAAATAAATCTCTAACTCTATTGTTCAGAAACATTTACAAACACACCAAACAAGTAAAAGAAACATAAAACAACAGCATTACTCAGGAAGAGACTTCAGACTCGTCTGAGGAGCCGGTAAGGTCGATCCAGCCAATGTGGCGGTTGTTCGCCCCTATGGGGCCATTCTCCCTGGGAAACTCCAGCAGCAAGTCATTCAATATCAGGTAGGCCGTTAGTAACCAGGGCACAGATATGGATGACCATGACATGGGTAACAAAAGAATCGAATATTGGCTTATCTGACTATAAAAGTGGACAAACAAAGGGGTGAGTCTTAAAGATTTAGTAAAGGGGATGGGGGGATGTGATATCAACTTTACAAATAATACATAATCAATAAGCAGTTCATAAGCAAAAGAGAGTACCAGTGAGACAATATGCAGTATGCAACATACAGTCAGGCCGTATATAATTACACCATATAGAAGGCAATGATGCAGAACGCAGTACGCAATGCAATGCACTTTTTCATCCCTTTACTGCGACTTTCCTTACAAATCCATCTGATTCACCCCTAGTGGTCAATATTGTGCGTCCAATCTCCCCTACACTTTAGGACAGTCCTAGACAATCCGTTGTCCTAAGACACGAGTAAAAGCTCATTCTGCCTTCTACTCTGGGCCCATTCTACCCAGCAGTGATGGTTGCACTCCCCAGTGATCGGTATCGTCACCCTGTATAAAATTTTCCATAGGTGCCATATCCTTTATCTCATTAGTGCCAAATGCCATGCAAATGCACAACAATAATCCATACATTGACATATTTTTCACAAAAATATATCCTTACCTTGAAGCATAAAATCATTTCCTTTTAAAATCAATAACCTTGTAATATATCAGATCCATAAATTGTATTTATTTAAATAATAAATACCGTAAACTGATATGCTTATCAAAATCAAACAATTAAACATAAGAATTTCCATTAGTCAAACAAAAGTTAAAAGTGTAAGTTTACTAATTCACGCCCAATAGAGACCTGAGCTTGGGCTTGCTCACAAACCCATTTTCAAACAAGTTCAGTAACTATAGAAAGATACTTGGGCGGATCCAAAAGCAACAAAAGAGGCTCAACATGTCTTTAAAAACAAATTTTTTTGGGACAAAGGGGACCTAAGTTTGGGCTCTACTTACAAAGCCCAAAGCTTAGCCAAAAGACCAGAATTCCAGTTCATAAAAACAATACAAAGGTTAAAAAATAGGCCCAATTCGAATAGATAATGAACTGACCCGTTCTTGGGCAAAACTCAGTTTTTGAATATAACTCCACAAATTCATAACTTATTCATCCTATGTCCAAATGACACGAAATTTTAACTGGAGACTCCTAATAGTGTGTAGTTTAATACCACAGAATTAAATATCAATCTAATTTCATTTACTATATACGAAAAATCACTAAGTGCACTGTTATAAAAAAAATTAAGCTAAACTAGACTAGGTTTAACCTAATTAATCAAATCTTCCTATTTTTAGGTAAATAATTGCATGAAACCTATACTATATGTTTCTATTTTTAGGCAAAATACTTACACAAACTTTACCTTAATAATCATCAAAGGGGCAAAATGACCTAATCTGCACAATATCATCTAATCTTCACAATCCTCTAGCATCTAACCCACCTAATCCTTTTTTTAACACATGAACATCCTAATGGAGAGTTTCAGATCATTATATGACATGTTACTAGCCTAAAACACTAAAAGGCTAATAATATGACTAACATGGAAACTAACCCCTTACCTTAATCAATCTCTTAGGACTTTGACAAGCTTGAAACCTACATGAAACTATATATTAGGATCTAATACCATCAAAATAACATCAAATCATGAAAAACTCAAAAGAACTCCAAGATTTCACAAAAATTCTTCAAGAATCACCTCTTGGAACAACTCTGATAGAACCTCTTTCTTCCTTCTATCTGTCAAACTTTCTCCAAGCTCTCTATAACTCTCTCCCTCTCTCTATGAATGCCGAACAAGCTCAGTGAATAAATTTAGGAGCTTGCTATTTATACCCCTCTTGACCATGGTTAGTTGCTAGGGTTGTCATCTATCTTGCTAGGGTTTAGAGGGACAAAATGATCTTGCCTACCACTATATTAAGAGGTCTATGCAAGCCTTGGAGCAACAATGGGGGATATGGGTGGCAGCAACCCAAAGGGAGACATGTGTAAGGTGGTTTTGTGATCATTAAATGATTGGTGATCATTGCTAAACAAATCTATGGATTTACCAGTTTTCTTAGTCAAAGGAGATGCTGACATGGGCTTGGGTCAAGGCTTGGTCAAGTGGGCTGAAGAGAGGCCCAAAAAGAAGTGGTTTTCTAGCCCAATTTCATCAAATCATATAATCCAAGCCCAAAAACCCTAAATAAAAATAAAAATTCATGGAAAATAATAAAATAACACACAACATGCTTCAAACAGGTCCTATTGACTAAGACAATGAAACAAAACATGTCAAGCAAAAAGATTGAAGAAAAATAGGGTTTCTAGAAGAAATTAGGGCAAAACAAGCTTTAGGGGTGAAATTGTCTTTTCCAGCATATAAAAATAATTTATAAAATATTCAGGACACTGAAATGAGTAAAATGATTAATAAAATAAAAGATCTTGAAAAGACAAGAATGAAGATTTTTTCTCATAATTTTGGAAATGTAAAACTATTTCTAGGTATTTTTCTCTATTTAATAATAAATAAAATAATTAAATCCAAAATTATTAATATAAAAACTATTGATCATAATTAATAAGGAAAATTACGATTATCAAGAATATTTAGAGGGTCAGGGTGTTACAGTTGGTAACATTGGTATGACTCATAATCCTACTATTGAGCATGTACTTCTTATTGATGGATTAAAGCATAATCTCTTGAGTATATTAGTTGAGTGTGTGATAAGGGAAACCGACTCATTTCGGAATCAACAATATGCCTTGTTGAGAATATTGAAAGCAAGAAATTCTTGTTTGTGGGACATAGATATGAAAATGTGTATATTGTTCATTTAGAAAATATTTCATCTAAAAATGTAAAATGTTTTATGCTCTAAGTGACAAGGATAGTTGGTCGTGGCATGGAAGGATTGTTCATGCTAGTATGAACTTGATTTCAAAATTATTCAAAAATAAACTTGTTTTAGGTTTGCCTAACCTTGTTTTTTAAAATGACAAAATTTGTGCAGCTTATCAAAAAGGCAAGCGAACCAAAACTTCTTTTAAACCCAAAAATATTGTGTGGCAAAACCTGAAACCAGAACTACACAGACTTATTTGGATCAACTCGAACGTCAAGTTTTGGTGGCAAACACTATGGCTTTGTTTTCGTTGATGATTTCAATAGATTTACATGTGTTGTATTCCTAGCTTATAAGGATGAGGCATTTCTTGCTTTTGAAAAACCGAGCAAGAGAATTTAAAATGAAAAAAGGTTGTGCTATTTACAGCATTAAGAGTGATCATGGAAAAGAATTTGGAAATTCCTCATTTGCAAAAAATTTTTGTGGTGAAAATGGTATTAGCCATAACTTTTCGGCTCCTAGAACTCCTCAACAAAATTGTGTTATTGAGAGGAAAGATAAGACTCTTGAAGAAATGGCTAGAGCCTTGCTTTGTGAAAATAACTTATCAGATTATTTTTGGGCTGAAGCGGTTAACACAAGTTGTTATGTTATGAACCGATGCATGATAAAGTTTATTTTTAAGAAAACTCCATAAGAGCTTTGGAAAGATAAAAAAAATCCAACATTGGTTACTTTCATATTTTTGGATGTAAGTGTTTTGTCCTTAACAACAACAAGGACAACTTGGGTAAGTTTGATGCAAAAGCGAATGAAGCTATCTTCCTCGGATATTCTATTTGTAGTAAAGCTTATCGTGTATTCAACAAAAGAACTTTAGTGGTGGAAGAATATGGTCATGTTTTGTTTTTATGAGTCTAATGTTCTTGTGAAAAATGATGAGGATGATGTTGTAAATCTTGAAAAAGAAGTTGAGAAACTTGCCATAAATGAAGAAATTGAAGATACACACATACAAGTGCAAGAATCTCAAGAACCAAAAGAAGATGTCCAACAAGACAACAATGAATTACCAAAAGCATGAAAATACGTCAAAAGCCATCCACTTAATCAAATCATAGGTAATGTTGAAAAAATGATAAGTACTCATTATTCTTTGAACCCTGCTAACAATTTTGCTTTACTTTCTCAACTTAAGCCTAAGATTTTCTTAAGACTAAAAATGATGAAAGTTGAATCCTTGCTATGGAAGATGAGTCAAAGCAATTTGAGAAAAACCAAATATGACATCTAGTTCCTAGACCCAAAGATTATCCAATCATTGACACAATGATTTTTTAGAAACAAAATGGATGAATCTTGGGTTGTAGTGAGGAACAAGGCAATATTAGTAGCTCAAAGTTACAATCAAGAAGGGGTATTGATTTTGATGTAACCTTTGCTCTCGTTGCTTGATTAGAATCCATTTGGATGTTACTTGTTTTTGTTGCTATAAAGATTTTAAACTTTTTCAAATGGATGTGAAAAGTGTTTTGTTCAATGATTTTCTTTTTGAGGAAGTTTATGTTGAGCAACCACCGGACTTTGAAGATGAGAAACTACCAAATCATGCATTAAAGCTTACAAAGGCTCTCTATGGCTTGAAACAAGCACTAAGAGCATGGTATAAACATCTAAACTCTTTCTTATTTATAATGGTTTGTCACGAGGTATGATTGACATTACTCTTTTTAATAAGGAAAAAAGACAATGAATTGTTAACGGTTCAAATTTATGTTGATAACATTATTTTTTGATCTACTAATAAATCCTAGTGCCAAGAATATTCTAAAATTATGCAAGGCGAATTTGAGATGAGCCTCATTAGAGAATTTAACAATTTTCTCGGACTTGAAATTGAACAAAGTAATGAGGGCATCTTCATCAATCGAGCAAAAGATACAAGAGATTTCCTCAAACGATTCAGTATGGACAATTCAAAACCTATGGGTACACCTATGAGTCTATCAACTAAAATAGAAAAAAGATAAGAAAGTTAAGAATGTGGACCAAACCAAATATTGAGGTATGATTGATTCCTTACATTATCTTATAGCTAGTAGACCAGACATAATGTTTATTGTTTGTATGTATGCTAGATTTCAATCTTGCCCTAAGAGTATTGAGTTTAATTTGCAAGGATACTCGGATGCAGATTATGCTTGTTGTAAAATTGATAGAAAGAATACTAGTGGTGCATGTCAATTTCTTAGACCTTCACTAGTCTCTTCATGTTGTAAGAAACAAAACTTTGTAGCTCTGTCAACCAAGAAAGCCGAGTATAATGTCATTGGCAATTATTGTGCACAAGAATTGTTGATGAAACAATAATTGGAAGATTTTAATCTTCATTATTCTCTCATCCCAATAAAATGTGACAACATTAGTGCAATAAATCTGATCAAAAATCTTATTCAACACTCTAGGACAAAACATATTGAGATTAAGCATCACTTCATTCGAGACCATGCTTAAAAGGGGTATATCGTTCTTGAGTTTGTAAACACCGACATTCAATTGGCAGACATTTTTACAAAACTTTTTAATGAGGATAGATTTAACTTCATCCGTCAAGAGATTGGAATGAGATTTCCTTCTGAATGTTTTGTTGATCATTTCTTTGTTGATATGTTAGTTGATTGCTTTGATTTTACTTTGGTACAATGTTAAAATGCTCAATGTGCATTAATTATGTGTGCCCATAAAATTTTCTCATGAAAACATCATATGTTACACATTTACATGTCATGTATCAACACTTTTGGAAACAAGTGTCGACCTTTCTCGACTTCTCCTTGCATGTTTTCTCCGGAGAAGAATGTGTCAGCACCATCTAACCATGTGTCAACACATCGGTCAATTTCTTGAGAGCCTGTTTAGCAGTGTTGACACCCTCTATTTATGTGTCGACACCTTAGTCAGACGTATATACAATGTGTCAACACTTAGTCACCATGTGTCAACACATCTTTTGAATTGACAATTTTTAAAACGGTTCATATTTTTCATATAATATCACGACCATGTGCTCATATTAGTCTCTAAGCTCTCTTTGTAGTAACAGAGATGCTATAAATGACAAGATTAAGACACGTCCTACTTATAGGTTTTTCGAGACTGTAATATTTCCTTGAGGTTTGTAAAAATTTGCTACTCGAAAAGAAAATACAATGGAAGACTTGTACAAATACTTAGAAGTAATAAGGTGAAAATAGAAGTCAAGTTAAAAAAAAAACAATGAATATCTAAAACGCAAAACAACCAACACTGGATACATAGGAAATAAGACACTAAGTAAAAAGAAAACAATCTATCCATAGTAATTAGGGATTAGGGAGGACCCTACGGTCCTTACGAAATTTAGGCTATTAACATATAAGCCTATTTAAACTCTCTAACCTTATTGTTCAAAGATTACATACATACATGTCAAGAAACTAAATAAACATAAAACTAAACAACGATAGAAACTCATTCTTCATCATCGGTCTAGGTGAGGTGCACCTTTTTTAGGTCAGTGGGGTTCAGTCTAAGTGAGTCATTCACCTACATAGCATTCGGAGGCGGATCCTTCGGGACCAGGTAGGGCTGATGGTCCACGATCATGTCTAAACCCTTCGAGACTAGAACTCAAACGTGGATGATCAGGATATGGGTGGGAAGCTCATGGGAAATATAAGATTCAAATATCATCATTGTCTGTCTCAAAAGTAAACACAAAATATATACAAGGA
Source organism: Myrica gale (assembly GCA_963930655.1). Taxonomy (NCBI): domain Eukaryota; kingdom Viridiplantae; phylum Streptophyta; class Magnoliopsida; order Fagales; family Myricaceae; genus Myrica; species Myrica gale. The sequence goes on along the minus strand of OZ005600.1, from coordinate 18,523,481 downwards.
AATGAGATGAGTCTTAAGGACTTAGTAAAGTGGAAAAGGGGCATGTGATCATAAACAATGATAAAAACAGTATGAGCCACAATACTTACATATTCAATAGACAGTTAAGGTTTTCAGAAACAATAGCAGTCATTATAACATGCAGTATGATGACTAAGTACGATGCTCGTGTTGTATGACCCTTGTAATGCCTTTAGTGTCTACTGTTTCACTCCCAAGTGACAGGGTTGTGCGTCCTGCTCCCTTTCGCCTCAAGGACAGTTCTATGCTATCTATTGCACTAGAACATGGGTAAAGGCTCTCCTGATGCCTTCTACCCAGGGGTCATCTACTAGTCAGTAGTGATGGTTGCACTCTCTAGTTATCGGTATCATCACCCACTTGCCATTGATTTCCATTGATGCAGATGTCATGCTCATGTATCATTGATGCGCATGTTGCATATATATTTATTTGATATAACATATGCTCATTATCATTTACTAATCATGTGTATTTTATACCTTAATCTCATTTACTAGCCATATGCATTTATTTCACAAGGCAATTATTTAGTCATACTTGCATGTCTTGTATTTTATTTCTAAAGCAATAATACTAAGCCTTATTTAGCCAAGATTTAATAACTTAATCACCTCTAAATCAGAAAGCAATCAAAAGATATAGTTTGAGAAATTTTATTAATTAAACTAAGACAAGTCCAAAACTGATACAATTATCAATGTTATTTCATTTGGGTATTTCAAGTCCAGTAAGAACCTAAACTTGGGCTTCACCTGTAAGCTCACATCCTACCAAATATTATGAGTTTTAAAGCCCATTTGAGTCAACCCAAGCAGTAGAAAAGAAGTCCAACCCGTTTTGCTATAAAAGGATCCGTTTTAGTTTAAAACTTTATTTTAACTGTGAACTTCAAACAATCATAACTTTCTCATATCAACTACGTTTAACCTGAAATTTGGACCAAGGGTTCCTAACAATTTATAGTATCGACTCTCATAATTGGGTGTCAAAAATAGCCTAAGTGTCTCAAAATTGGTATATTCAATAACCCTCTAAGTACACTGCCTTCACAGAATAATCAAAACTAGCCTAAGTGTTATCTAATTGGCTATTTCTTCATTTTTCACGTGATCTCTTTCTTGCATGCAAACCATCCTATATAGTTCTAATACTCCTGAAAACATCCAGAAACCATGCCATGCATATATTTCCACTAGATCACATAAAAATCATCCTAAGATGTCTAAGAACAAGTTTAACAATAACCAACTTATTTGCACTTTTTTCTCACATCTAATCATTCTAGCAACATTTTTAGCATAATCAAAGTTTCCAGATCACAACCTATCATTTTTATAACCCCATTTAATCAAAATTCCAACATGCATCACCAAATAATAAACTACCCCTTACCTCTTGATCTCTTGGACTTTTTGAAGACTTTCTTAAGTATCATAAATTAGATTAAGCTTGTCGTTAGTATCAAAATCAAAATGATAACATCAAAAGACTAAAGATCATGATACTTCAACCTCCTTGGGATTTTTCTCCAAAAAATGTATTCTTCTTCTTCTCTCTAGGGGGCTCGGCTCCTTTCTCCTTCTTTTCTCTCCTTTCTCCTCACTTCTCTAGCTCTATCTCACTCTCTCTTTCTCCTGATGTTTGTGAGTGATGGTTTGAATAATTCCTTCACAAAAGGCTTCTATTTATACTACTCTTGACTAGGGTTAGTTTAATCTTCCTAGGGTTAAGTAGGTTGAATCATTGTGTCTAATGGTAGCCTAGGGTGTGTAAGCAAGCAAAGAGTGTGCATTGAGGGTGAGGGGTGGCAACTACTTGGAGATCTCCAAGTGTTGCATGGTTTACCATGAGGTAATGATTGCTAATCATTTGCAATCATTACCTTTTGTAATTCGATGGGCATGACCAATTTTATGGAGACATGGTGAGGTGTCATAGGCTGAGAGAAGTGGGTTGGGCCGAATGGAGCCTAATGGGGCCCAGTGGCATGTCATTTCAAGCTCAATTGAATTAAAACCTAATTTCCAAGCCCATGTTATCTAATTATTGCAAACATTCTTAAAAATAATCTTAAGACACACAGCTAAGCTAGACCACAGCCTATTGGCTTAGTAATTAAGTAATTAATACAAGTCCATGAAAATGTTTTGAAGAAAATTGAGTTTAAAAAGGTAATTACGGCTAAAAGCATGAAATAATAGCATTTTAAAAATTTTCAGTATAACAAAAAAATTATAAGATACCATATGAGTAAAATGTGCTACTAAGTCAAAGATCTTGAAAAGAGATGAGAGAAGAATTTTTTCACAATAGTTTGGATTTTAAGTACATGGGTATATTATTCTTGGTTCAGTGAACACGAGTCTAATTTTAAAGAGATGTTTGATTTTTAAGTGTGGACAATGTTTGTGGCTTTGAGGGTGGATGTGTATCATGTGTTGGTTAAGTTGGCTTTCACAAATTTTTCCTATATTGTGACTGAGGATACATCTATTCTTATTAATGAGAAGCATTTGGATTTGTCAGTCTCTTCCCTCAAAAATTTTGCACCTGCTCCTAACTCAGGCAAAAAGTTATTTGATTCCTATGGTTGGAGTGGAATTTCTGAAGTTGAGCCCATAGATATACTTCAGGTAGTTTTAGATAACCTAAATCTAGATGAAGTGGTCAAACTCGAAGCCAGTGATTTGACTGTGCGTATGAGACTTTTACATCATATGGTTTGCAACATTATTCTTCCAAGAACTAGAAAATTTGAGTATCTTACATTCTTGGATATGTTTGTGATGTATTTCCTTATCACATGAACTCCTATGAATCTTGGACAACTGATTTTGAACCATATGAAAGTTGTCTCAAAAAAGAAGCAAGGATGGCCCTATGTTAGGCTTTTCACTCATATGTTTCACTTGTTTAAGGTTGAGGTGACTAGAGAAGTAAAGGAGAAGCCTAAAGTCAAAAGAATACAACAAGTAAACTTTAAGGCTAATGGGATTTGTAGAGGATGAGGATGGTGTCTAGGTCAAGAAAGGTGTGATGACACCTCAGAAGGGTGGGTCTGAATCTGAAGATGAAGATGGGGATGATGATGAAGAGTTTGACAGAGCTGCTAAGTGTGAAAGGACTCCCATACCTGCTAGTCCGTCTCCTCACATTGCTTGCTCCTCTAGAGTTGCTGTTCCTATCAATCATGAGCCTCAGTTGACTCAACATGAGGCGTTTATTGCTGAATTGAAGGGTGAAGAGAAGAAATTGGGGAAGAGTGTTTGATGTTATAGCTGAATGTGTGAAGACAGGTTTTGAATACATCAAGACTCTTCTCAATGCCCATGGCGAGCATTTTAGGACGCTTGACAGAGATCTTATATTCCTCAAACACCAAGTCAGCAATAGCATCATAGTTGCTGGTGGGGTAATCCAAGGTATTCAACAAGAAATCAAGACCACAATTGATGAATTCAATGCTACTTCCGCTGAGGTCCAGAATTTTATGAAGCAATCATGTTAGGACATTCCTCAAACTATTGAGGTTATTATGGATTCAGATCGAGCACTTCGTCCTCATGTGCTCGCTTGGGTTCACTGGTTCAGCACTCCTTGGAGGAAGTTTCTTCGCCAATATGACATTCATCTTGGTCCTCCACCCCCACCAGGTTCTCAGCCTTGATCTTCTTTTTGTCCTCTTTTTTATTCCATTATTTATCTTATTTTTTGATGATGCCAAAGGGGGAGAAGTTAGAGAATTCCTTGTTATCTCTTTGTGCCTATTTAGGGTACATTTTGAATTGTTGTTTTTTCCTTGTATGTTCTTAGAGAACATTTTGAGTTCTATCATATTATTATGTTAGTGATCTTAATGATTCTCTCTTATTGATTACTTTATGCTGATTATGTATGTTTGCTTTGAGATTTGCTTATCTTTGTTGAATCTCAAATGTTATTGAGAAGTTTTTGAGAAGTGATTATGTCTTTATGCTTCAATGTCGAGGATTGGGAAAAACTCGTTGAAGGTAGTGTTCCTGCTCTTTTATCTCAATTATAGAAGTCTTCATGAGATCTAATTGAAAATTATGTAGTTTGAGAAGTTTGAAGGGTGATTATAGAAGTGTTTTAAACTTGTTTTTAGATTCTCGGAAACCACCATTTACAAAGGGAACTCTTGCAAAATATTTTCTAAAATTTTCTTTTAGCAATTTCATAAAAAATTTCATAAAAAACTCATGCTTATTCTCAGGGGGAGCTTTTCCTTTTATAAAATTGCATATTCTCTTAAATATTTTGTAATCATCAAAAGGGGGAGATTGTTAGCCCAAGGTTATTTCTTAAACGATCCGTTTTTTATTTTGATGATAACAAAAATTTCAGTTGCTTTGAAGGATTTTAGAACTTGTTATGTCAATCCATTTTTCTATTGAGTTTTTCAAAATATCGAGGTTATCTCTCTATAAAATGTTCTAATTGTATATTAACACCAATAGATAAGCTAAAATAGTCATATTGTTCATTGTAGGTGTTTATAGATGAATTAAGGTGGAATCCACACCTTCAAGTTACAGGAAAACTTCTTCAGCATTGTTGGTGTCAACACATCATACTGTCATTATCGACACATTGAATGATGGTATCGACACATTACAATGTCACCCGAATGCATGATTGATGGTGTCGACACATTAAAATATGGTGTTGGCACATTGTGCTCTCACCCGAGAGCACAATTCTAGACTAATTTTGTGGTGTCGACACATAGTCGGCATGTGTCGACATATGCTGGGATCTTGCAGAAAATCCTGGAACGCTTTGTAACGGTTAAAGACCTTGGGTACCCCTCCAACAGTACAATAAACTCACTTAAAGGCCTTTCAATACAAGAGGACTATAAATATAACAAGATGGAGAGATATAAGACAAGAGCTTGCACATCATTTATGATCTAGCCTCCATAGAGAGAGAAAGAGCTTTGAAGATGAGAGAAGAACCCAGATCTCAAGAAAGCTAGTGCTACACCTACCAAGACAAAAATATTTTTACTCAAATCTTGTCTTCTTGCTCGTCATTGTGCTTTACAATTGTTTATTTAGCTTAGTGGGTCTTTCTTTATTATATCGTTGTACCCATCTTCTATAAAATATTTTAATGTTGTGTGACACTTGGTCCAACTCGTGAGGTTAGAAGAAATCCCCTGGATTATTGGTATTTGTGAAGGGAGTTGAAGCGTGAGCTCGTGAAATGCTTTGTAACGGTTACTTAGCACCCGGAAGCTAAGGTGTGATTGCTATTTAAGAATAATGGAGAAAACCCAAGTATTATTTGCATTCGTGGTGCACTATTCTCTATTGATTAATTATCTTGAGTAATCATCGAAAAAGTTTTAATTTTTGTGAGTCCGAATATCAACCCAAGAGGAGGGGTGAATTGGGTTCATAAAAAATTTAGCCCCATTTTGATAAAAACTCAGATTTGAAAAATATCCCTTTGGTTTAGCAAATAAAATGCATATCTGAATATGTTTAATGTCATGCCTGAAGATAAACAATATATAGTAAAGCAATAATAAATAGCAATAAGTACGAGAGTAGTAATAACACCGCGATTTTTAGGTGATTTAGCAACGACTTGCCTACGTCCACCCCCAACACTATTGTCTTCCTTGGGCTTCTCCACTATAATCCAATAGTGTCTACAACTTAGCTTTCGGGTGCTACGTAACCGTTACAAGAGTTTTTCCCGAGCTCATTCTTCAAATCGTCACCAATCTCAAATCCTATGAGATTTCTTCTATCCTCACGGATAGGCCCAAGTGTATCCCACACTCAAAGCTTTTCAATGTTCAAAGATAGGAATGAATAAAGTTAGCAATCAAAGCCACATCAGCAAAACAAAGCGCAATGAATGGCTACAAGACAAGATCTAATGATGATGACAGCAATGACAGGCTAGATCTCTTGGAAAATGTGTAGCCTTTGTCTTTTGCTCTTTTCTATTTCTTTTTGGAGGCTTGGTCGACAATGATGATGTTGGAGAGGTGCCCTAAGTGCCATAGTGTCTTAATTCGCATGTTGGGTCATTGTTTTTAAAAACAACGTTACCACAACATGTGTCGATACATACATGCCTATGTGTCGACACATTCATCAAGTCTAGAACTGACTCGCAAGTGCCTGTGGCGTGTTGACACTTACTTCACCATGTGTCGACACCATCTTCACATGTGTCAACACTTTGCTTCCCATTTGTTGACACCATAAAAAATGGCAGTCTGGCTTCTGTGTTATGTGTCGACACCATCTTGGTTGGAAGATATTTTCAGTACTTTAATGATGTGCAATCATTTCCATATCAACACGGAAACTCCTACAATGAAAAATAACATAGTTTAGGTACAAGCCATCATGTTTAAATTTAATTTATGGCATAAAAAATTAACGATAAATTTAAATACAATTGAGTACTCTTGATTGAATAGTGGATTGACAACCACGTATTCTAAAATAGGTCCAAAGAAATTTTCTTTTTTGTTATCATCAAAATCGAGTTAGATAGCTCAAGATCAACCTTGGGCTAACAATCTCCCATTTTTTATGATGGCAAATTCCTTTTTAAAGATCTTTGCAACGAAAACAAAAAGCTCCCCCTTAGAACAAGCGAAGGTTTTTAAAAAATTATTGCAAATTGCTTTGGATTTTTAGAAAATTTTGCAACAGTCTCCTTTGTATTTAGAGGTTTCCAAAAAAATTAAACCTGTTAGAAACACTTCTACATCATCCTCCAATCTTCTCAAACTCCATAAAATGATCTCAGATCACAAACATTCAATATTCTTAAAATAAACAGAAGTTTAGAGTTTAGGAATACTACCTTGTAGTCAATGACGAAACTTTGCAAATGAGAGAAAATATGATATCAAATAAGATACCAATAAGATATCATTTTCAATCATAGTTATGAAGGATAGAAAGAATTAACACAAACCCATCCATAACAAGTAATCATATATCAATCAAAGTCAAACAAGTACACGGATATATGAAAAATGCAATGGAATGGAATGTATCTCAAAGTCTAAGAGTACGACAATAGTACATATAATTCTCCCCCTTTGACATCATCAAAAAGAGAGGGGGAGGGTAAGGGAAATGAAAAGGTAAGGCTAAGCTCGCTACAAAAGGAAATGACCGGGTTCAATTCTATACTTGCGAAGAAATGCAGTCTATGAGCTAGTAAACCATTTGACCTAGGTTGTCGTAGTGATAGCGAGTGGAGCGAGTCTCACGAGGATCTTCATATCTATAGTATGAGAGGCTAGAATGGATTTAATCTCATCAAACCCAGCCAACATGTCACAATGTACTATGAACACTTGTTCTTTGAGATCTGAAACTGAAGCTTCTAGGAGAGCAAGCCTAGCAGCATGAGATCCCAAAGACACTGAACGACTAGCTACTAGAGTATATGGAGTACGTGGAGAGGTAGGAACTGGAATCTCACTCTCTAGTCTGTCCTCATCAGCCACTGGTTCCACTTCCTCTGGATCTTCTTCCTCAGCTTCTTCTTCCTCAACTTCTTCTTCTTGAATTTCTTGAGAAGGCGTTGCCACTGCCTTCTATACCCACTGATCATCTTCATTCTGAACAAACCCATAAGACGGAGTGTCATCTCCTTGGAGACCTTTGGTTTCTCTCTTTCTTCACCATTGGTCTCAATATCGGATAAGTCAAAAATCTTTGAAAACAACATCCCATAAGGCAAACAATGTCTTTTCTTTTCATAAGCTGCCTTCATATGATTCAGAAGGAGGTGGCCAAGATTCATTTGGGGCCTCATAATTAGGTAGTACATCGCAAATAAATCCAGGAAAGTCACATATTCAAATTTTTCAGTCCTGGGAAGGATAATGTTACAGGTCATATGATGTAATAATCTCCTATGCACATTCAGGTCACTGGCTATGGGCTTCCCAACCGCAATCAGATCAGGGTCATCCATAACTACCCTAAGAATATCTATTGGCTCTACATCAGACAAACCAGCCCAAGTATATGACTCAAAGAACTTCACCCCAGAATTGGGGGAAAGGGCCACGGCATTATGCCCATTCACACACAAGTCTAACTTTTTCCCTTTCACAAATCCCAAAGCCACTTATGACATATCAAAATGAAAGTTGGCATATGACTGTTTCACTAAAGAGGGGGAAAGAATCACATCTGAGGCTTATGAAATTAGACAAGCCCTAAGCCTCAAACAACTCCTGAAATTCAAACTCATTCTCTGTAAACCACGATAACAGAACCCATCTTCCAAAAATTACCTTTCGATGACAAAATTCATTTTGAAATCTGTACTAATGGAGTCTTGAACGGAATAGAATCATCTCTGAAGAATCCAAAGCATCCCCTTCTATTTTTTGTCTCTGCCTCGGTCGTGAGGATTCCCTGTGGTCGAAGACCTTTTTCTTCGCCCACTAGACATCTTAGAAGGACAGGTAAGGTATTATCTGGAGGATAGGGAGGGGAAAGGGAGTTTTGTGGTGGAGGAATGGAGATTTGGTGAGGTTAGTGTCACGCCCCAAACGCCATCCCGCAGGGACCGTGACAGTCGCGAGCATTCCCCGAGAACACTCCAGCGCTTACACTAACTCTTACAGCGGAAACTTTTTTTTTTTAAAATACACATAGGATGGCTCACTCAGGATCTACATGTTGGCTGAGATACAAGCTCGATGAACATAACCCCTCGGTATACGAATTATAATTCAGAAAGGTCTTTACATTGCATCTTGTTTGCAAACTTATACAAAACGTACTAGGGCAACATACTGCCACTCAATCAAAACCAGCACTCACTAGTGCTACCTCGGAGTTCACCAACTCCGGCTCCAATTCCCAAACTTCCAGGATTTCTACGTGAGTTACTCCTCTGCTCCCCAGTTATCTTGTGGATCTGGAATGATACGATTTAAAAACTATGAGTCGAAAGACTCAGTAAGGAACAACAATTTGAAACATGAGCTTTGATAAACATGACTTTAAAAACTTACTTGCTTCAATACACTGTAGAGTTAAGAAAAGAAATGCATAACTGTGAGTCATGAGATAGTGCATACAAACCATGATGCATATGCATGCTCCGTGATGCACATGCCATGCACTAAAATCTCTTGCCACTCTTGGCCTTTTCAAATGCATTTCAAATCTCGAGATTGGCCCCAGACCCTTAAAATATTTATTTCATAACTTGTACTTGAAATTGGCCCTTGGCCCTTGAAAATCATTTATTCATACTTGTGGGCTTACTCGCTCCATTTAACCCCCTGAAGTCAGGGTTGTGTTGTTCCCATCGGAACGGTCCCCTATTTCCCTTGGAGACCTTACATACGGTCAAGCTAGCACACCTTCTCGCATTCGTCCTTCAGTGGCTAGACATGACCCTTGGAGGTGCCACACCTTCTCGAGCAACGTTCCTCGGTGTGGTTGCACATACCTCACGGACTAACCCATCCTTCACGAACAACGTCCCTCGGTATGGGCGTCCATCCATCCATCCTTCACGAACAACGTCCCTCGGCATGGATGTCGAACCTCACTTACTTGGTACGGGTTCAACCAAAACCTCCGGGCTTAATCATAACATAAATTCTCTTTCATTTGCATAAAACAACTTTTCATGTTTCTATGAAATGAACATGCCATGCCACTCTTGAAAACATCGTAATTTCATTTGCATCAAAACGTCTCTCATGCGTTCATGCAAATGATCATGCTATGACATGTTCGAAACATCATGCGTACTTGAAACATTCTATATGCACAATACATGTCACTTGTATTAAAACATCTTGCCATGCACAATAAAACATGCAGTGTATCATTCCAGTTTTCATAAAAGTGTAAGATTCACTTACAGTACTCCTTGCAAATTCCTTCCCGATTCTTACTTGGCTCGATGCCTACAAGAAATAGATCTCCTTCTCAATACACTGAGCATCCGATAAAATACATCGATACATTTCGGTTTTACTAAGCTATTCGAGGAAATCTATCGTGAAATCCACTAAGGAATGAATATCGATAATTATGCGATTAACTTAATTTAACGGTATAATATAGTTGCCGGATTTCTCTTAATCCAATTTGAACTTCCTGTTCATCCCTTAACTTCGTACTTCCCGTCCATCGGAGTATTTCCGAATAGCAACTATATTATACTTCTTTGATATCATATATATACATATATATATCACTTAAATTCTTTTAATCGTTTAAATATTTTATTTACTCTTTTCTTTAACTAATATTCAAAACTTAGGTTATTTAATTATTAAACTCTATTACAATATACTTATATATCTATTCACGATTAGGGTTTTAATCAACAATTAATAAATTAGGATTAAACCTAAGTCTCCCATTATTACATGTGCTCTACTAAAACCTTACATTAAACCATTAATAAACTTAATCACGATTATATCTTGACTTAGACCTTAACCTTAATTAATCCGAGATACTAATCCTAACCAGGGTTTCGAATATTTTCATTACATGCTCATGGTTCTTCAAACTTGTATTCTAATTGGTCAAAACCCTAATCCCAAGTGTTCATCATAACAATAAAATTTCAATTAGCCTAATCCCCAATTTCAAGTATCCAACACAACAATTATAACCTATTTATCATAATTTACAAATAGGATTTCTCTTCCTTATGACATTCGGCCAACACCAATTTTTATGCATCCTTTAATCACAACTTCAACTCCAATAGTGATCCCATCCTCCATTCAATAATTTCACAACCTAGGATCTAAGAATCCAAACACCAACACAATATATCATACATTATACCATTCGGCCAACACATGTTTTTCATCCAATAATTATATTTTCTTTTGTTTCCTTCAATTTGCATGCATCCTTTACCTAACATAATTATCTACCATTCATTAAGTCATAAATCTTGCACATATCATGGCCAATGTCCAGATCTAAACATATACAAAATTATACATGAAGACCCAAACATATCATATTCGGCCATACCTCAAAATGTCACATTTTTCATGCTAAAAATTATAACATGCATATCCTTTGCATTTGTGACCTAACTAGCATGCTTCAATTTCGTATCTTCATCCAATACTCCCATCAACATTAGATATACACTTTAGAAACTTCAACAACAATAGATCTAAGGAAATATCCAACTTACATTCGGCCAAACATAACATAAGTCTAGATCTAAACTTATCTAACATACATTGTTCTCCTTTTGTATTTATGACCTATTTGCATGCATTAACCCCATAGATCCGAACCTCTCTCACATGTACATTGTTTTTACATCATCAAGACCATAGTTAAACACTTAGATCTAATATTAGAAAGACCAACAACACAAGATCTAAGCATATAATTCGGCCATCACTATGCTTAACCAACAACAACACATTTTTGGCCTTACCTTGATGATTATCCCAAGCTTGAGTACCTAGAAAAATAAAATGCCCTAGGTTAGCACTTATGAAAAACTTTAGACAAGAATACTAAAGAGAATCAAGCCTACCTCTACCTTCACCAAACTTTTACCCAAACTCCTCCTTCTTCCAAATTTTGGTTCACCCTCCTTAGAATATGTCCAAGCTTGATTTGTGGTGCTAATGTGGGTTCTATGGTGGGTAAAAGAATATGGTAAGCTTGAATGATTAGTCCTAATGGAAATGGACTAACTTCTTCAAGAGAAATGAGGCTAATGATTAGGGTTTTCAAGAAAGAAATGGGGTTGCACAAAGAGAGATTTGGTCACCACAAAAGAGATCTAACTTAGGTTCTTGGAGTGTGATTTAGAATGCAAGAGGAAAAGAGCAAACTTTGAGCTTAGATGAGGGGTTCGGTCAAGAGAGAAAATGAGAGGGTTGAGAGGAAATGGTGTATTCGGCCAAGTGAGGGAAAATGGGGAGTGAAGTGAAATGCTAAGTGTGAATTGAGGCAATTGAATCTTCCAAGGAGAGTTAATGCTATGACAAATGACAAGGACAAAGTGAAAATGACAAAAGAGAAGTTTGAAGGGGAAAAGGGGAGGAATGGGGCCTTGGTCGACCAAGCTTGCATTTTTCCTTCTCTCACTTCTTTTCACCTTTTTCCTCACATCAATTCTTGTCTCTTAAAGCATGACCTTGGATTGATTTCTCTCTCCTCTTTCCCTCTTGATCCATACGTGATTCACTCTTTCTCCTTTGCTTTTTCTCTCTTTTCACTTCCCATGTGTTGTCTTGTCAATTAAGTGCTCTTACACTTCTTACACTTCACATGGCAATTTACTTTTGGCTTTTCAAATTCACTTCATGTCCTTCACGTAAAAGCCCTTTCTTTAACTCTCATTTGATTTGTTTGGTTGCCTTCCAACCAACTTAGTTACTCTCACATTTGAAATGCAACTAACTTATCTCCTATAAGCTCTCTAGCTTATCTAGTTCATTCTCTTAGCTTATCATCTCATAAGCATGATCCCTTATCTTATGATAGTGGCTCTAGCCTATCTCTACAATAGCCACATCCACTTATTGCATGAAAAGTTTCCATAACTTATCATTATGCTTGCTTATCACTTATGATAAGCAAGTGTGCTTATCATTTTAAATCTCTCTTAACTTATCATATTTCTAATAACTTATCATCTATTATTCTAATGATAATTCAACTTATTAATTTAGGTTAAATAATAATAATATAGGCCACCTATTAATGATACACAAAAATATTCAACACTTAAAGGAAATTCATGATTTTATTTCATTTAATTATTTTCGGCCTATATATAAAAATCTTTAATCATAATTTAATTTTATGGATTATGAAATATATTAGGCAAATGAAAAAATTATAAATACATGAGAGAAACTTACCTTGCAAGTTTCGGCTCTTAGGAGAATATAATTAACCTTGCACAAAACTTTCATAATGAAAGGAAAATAATGTAATAGAAAAATTTCATGAAATAAAATCTCATATTAATTGATGTACCTTATCATAAAGCTTAGGCCATACATTGGCCAAAAATATGGCTCCATAATAAAATTAAAAGCTAATACATAAGAATTAACATAAGAAATAATCGGGGTCTCACAGTTAGGGCACGGGAAAGGGAGGTTGACGCTGAGAGAATGTGCGGCGTGAGAGGTTTAGGGAACTATAGCATTTGAAAGAAATGGAGAAATGATTTAAAGGTTATGGGAGTTAAGTATATCAAGTGTCTACTAATTAAATGTAAGAGAAGTTAATGAGAGCAAATGAATCGACATTGTAAAAACAACCCACTTGAAACATGCGTCGGCACATATGGAAGCATGTGTAAACACATTGCACATGCACAAGAGTTATGTGTCGACACATATGAAAACCTGTGATGGCACTTACTTAACCATCTTCTACAGGAACAGTCAGTGTGTCGACACATACATAGTCCAGAGAAAACAATCAAGAAAGTCCAAAAGTGTCGACACTTGAGAACTTAAGTGTAGACACATGACATGTAAATGTATAAAATATCATGTTTTCAACCAGACAATGTATGATGCAATACAATTAAACATGAAAACATATAATCACTTCAAAAATCATCCAATCAATGCATGAATGATATAAAAAGTAATTCATATAAAAAAGCAATCATTTAGGGGGGAATGCATACCGATCTCTTGACGAATGAAGCAGAAACAATCCTCATTAAGAGGTTTCGTGAATATATTAGCAAGTTGAAGATCTGTACTTACAAACTCAAGGATAATGACACTTTTTTCAGTATGATCACATAGAAAATGATGTTTGATCTCAATATCTTTTGTCCTAAAGTGCTGAAATGGATTTTTATGGCACTCATGTTATCTCACTTAATCAGGATGAGAGAAAAATGAAGATTAAAATATTTTAGTTGTTGTTTCATCCACAATATTTGTGCACAACAATTAGAAACAGCAATATACTCGGCCTTTGTGGTTGATAAGGCCATAGAATTTTGTTTCTTACAAAACCAAGACACCATAGATGGGCCAAGAACTGACACGCACCACTAGTGCTTTTCTATCAAATTTGCAACCAACATAATTAGCATTCGAGTATCCTTGCAAATTAAATTCAACACTCTTGGAAAGAAAAACCAGATCTTATGTCCTAACAAGGTAACGAAATATCCTCTTAACCGCAAGGAGGTGAGAGTCCTTAAGGCAATACTGTCTCGCACACATGTACACACTAAATATGATATCAGGTCTACTAGTAATAAGGTAAAGCAACGAGTCAATCATACCTCGATACCTCGTTTTGTCAACATCTTTACCTTTCTCATCTTTTTCCATTTTGGTTGATTGACTCATTGGTGTACCTATCGGTTTTGAGTTATCCATGACAAATATTTTGAGAATGTCTCTTGTGTATTTTTCTTGATTAATGAGGATATAATCATGATTTTTCTTGATCTGAAGCCCGAGAAAGTAATTCAACTCTCTCATAGTCATAAGGCATATCTCGAATTCATCTTTCATTACATTGGAAAACTCCTCACAAAGAGACTCATTAGCATAACCAAATATGATATCATCAATATAAATTTGAACGATAAGTAAATCATTATCATTTTCCTTAGTAAAGAGAGTGGTATCGATAATACCACGTGAAAATTCATTTTCGATGAGGAACTCAATCGTTTATACCATGTTCGAGGAGTTTGCTTCAAGCCATATAATGCTTTTGTGAGCTTGAACACATGATGCAGTTGCTTTTTGTCTTCAAACCCTGGAGGTTGTTCTACATACACTTCTCAAACAAATAACCGTTAAGAAAAACACATTTCACATCCATTTGAAATAACTTAAAATCTTTAAAACAAGCAAATGCAAGCAATAAGTGAATAGATTCTAAACGAGCAACAGGTGCAAAGGTTTCATCAAAATCGATTACCTCTTCTTGATTATAACCTTGGGCTACCAATCTTGCCTTATTCATCCATTTTGTTTCAAAAAAACTCATTTAGTACCAATAACTAGATTAGCTTGAACACATGATGTGGTTACTTTTTGTCTTCAAACCTCGAAGGTTGTTCTACATACACTTTCTCAGACAAATAACCGTTAAGAAAAACACATTTAACATCCATTTGAAATAACTTAAAATCTTTAAAATAAGCAAATGCAAGCAACATGCGAATATCTTCCTCTTCTTGATTATAACCTTGGGCTACCAATCTTGCCTTGTTCCTTACTACAACCCCATATTCATCCATTTTATTTCGAAAAATCCATTTAGTACCAATAAATGGATGATCTTCAAACCTAGGAACTAGCTGTCATACCTGATTTTTCTCAAACTGTTTTAATTCATCCTCCATGTCATGCATCCAACATTCATCATCGTTTACCTCAGAAATATAATTTGGCTCAATTTGAGAAAGTAAGGGAAAATTATTAGCTTGATTATAAGAAGAGTGAGTTCTTACACCTTTCTCAACATTACCAATCATTTGCTATATAGTATGATTTTTGACAAACTTCCAAGCCTTTGGTAGATCTTTGTTACCCTGAGGTGTTTCATCTTCATGATCTTGTTCGTCTTTGTCTTGTGGTTGAGAAACTTATTTCTCTTCACTGGTATCAGTTTTCTCACCATCATTTTCAAGATCTTCAACATCCTTATCACCTCTTTCCAAATATACGTTAGATTCATCAAATACCACATGTATAGATTCTTCAACAACAAGAGTTTTCTTATTAAACACGCAATAAGCCTTACAGGAAATAGAATAACAAGAAATATACATTCATCAGCTTTCACATCAAACTTGCCCAAGTTGTCTTTGTTGTTGTTGAGAATGAAACACTTGCAATCAAACACATGAAAGTACCCAATGTTGGGTTTTCTATTTTTTTCATAGCTCTAATGGAGTTTTCTTAATAATTGGCCTTATCGTACATCGGTTAATGACATAGCAGGTAGTGTTGATAGCTTCTGCCCAAAAATAGTCTGACAAGTTATTTTCATAAAGCATGGTCCTTGCCATTTCTTCAAGATTCATATTCTTCCTCTCAACAACCTCGTTTTGTTAATGGGTCCTAGGAGCCGAAAAGTTATGGTTTAGACCAAAATCATCACAAAATTTTGCAAAGGAGGAGTTTTCAAATTCTTTTCCATAGACACTTCTTATGCTAGAAATACCAAAAACTTTTTCATTTTAAATTTTCTCGCTCAGTTTTTTAAATGCATCAAAGGTCTCATCCTTATGAGCTAAGAAAATAACCCATGTAAATCTACTGTAATCATCAACCACAACAAAACTATATCGTTTGCCATCCAAGCTTAATGTTCGGGTTGGACCAAACAAGTCCATGTGTAGAAGTTGAAGTGACCTAGAAGTGAACACAATGTTTTTGGGTTTAAAAGATCATTTAGTTTGTTTGCGTTTTTAACAAGCAGCACAAATCTTATCTTTTTCATAAACAAGGTTAGGCAAACCCGAAATAATGTCTTTTTTTTCTTTTAGGCTAAGAGACTTAAATCAACTCTTATCCTTCTGTCATGTGCTTGGAGCATCTGCTATCAAGAACCCAGTATTCTTTGACTTCGGTAGACTTCGAGCACTCCTGCAAAAAAATATTATTTCTTGATTTTTGGTACCCAAATCATTTTGGGTCCTTTGGAGTCAGAAACATTTTTCTTCACCTTGTTCTTTGAAATCCAAAAAAATTTGATACCACTAGAAGCTTTCTTTCTAGTTGGACAAGTATGCGAGATATATCCAGATTTACCACAACGGTTGTATAATCTATATGAAGTAGATGATTTCTTGATCGTATAAGAATAAGATTTTTTATCGTTAATGAATCATAACCAATGCCATTTTTGTTGAAGCAACACCTTTGTGAACCAAGAAGAATGTCAAGGTTCTTCTTCCGTTGAGTGAATCTTACAAGATCATTTGTAAGAGTTTCAACTTTCAATATCAAAGTTTCACTTTCAACAATCAAAATATCAGTTTTTTTCCAAAGGAATTTCATTTTTTTCTTGATCCTTTCAAGATCATCTCTTAGAGTAACCACTTGATATTTCAAAGTATTGTTCTCTTTAATAATATTTCAAAATTCTTTTTCAAATAACTATATTTTGAAACAATTATTTTCAATTATAGATATTGATCATCAAAAGAATCTTGCAGTTCATCAAATGAAAAACATTGAGTAAGTGAAATTGTACCTCATCCTTACTATCCTTTGCCATCAAACAAAGGTTTGCAACTTTTTCTTCTTCACTTTTGCTTTCACACTCATCTGATTATCCCCATGCGGCTAAGAAGGCTTTCATCTTATCTTTAAGTCTCTTAACTTCTTGTGTGGTTCAGCATTGGGACATTCAGATTTGATAAGACTGTGCATTTTGTATCCAAAGTAAATGGTCTCATTCTTTTTACTGCTATCACCCTTGAAGTTGTTTTTCTTTGGGTACCTCTTGTCACATTGCTTCTTTTTGAAGAATTTCTTAAATTTCTTTGTGAACAAGGACATTTCATCGGCATCGGCATTCAAGGCAATTCCTCGTATGCCTTCTCCTTCAATCTCGTCTCCTTTCAATTGGTTCATCTCGTGGGTCATGAGAGATCCCATATGTTCATCAAGAGACAATTTCATTAAGTCTTTGGGTTCCTGAATAGCTGTAACTTTAGGTTCTCAAGCATTAGGAAGACACTGAGAAATTTTCTCACCATTTCCACATTAGAATGCATTTTATACCAAGAGATTTTCAGCTCTGTTAGCCCAAGCTGTTTTGCAAACAATCTATAATTGATTTTGATGATAACATAAATTCTAAGTTTGAAGGCTTTTAGATTTTACATTGTCAATCCACTATTTTCCTAGTTGTATTTCAAAAGGATTGAGGTTATCTCACTAAAATACTTTTAAATGTACTTGAACATCATTACACAAGTTGATAAGATCAATTTTTCATATTGTGGGTGTTTAAAGAAGTTTGGAATGGTTTGGACGCTTCAAAGATACTGATTTTTGTCTCCAGCAATTTAGGTGTCCACACATACAGGACAAGTGTCGACACATTGCACTTATTCCCGAGAGAAGAAAACATGGTGTCGACACATAGAAGACAAAGTGTCGACACATTGCACTTACACCTGAGACATCATTTCCAGACCAAGACAAGTTGCGACACATTGACCTTATGGTGTCGACACACTGCACTGACTTCCAAGAGCCCAACTCTAGTTCAATTTTCTGATGTGTCAACACATGCCACCGGTTTAATGAATTTTCGAAAAGTTATCAAAACCTTCAAATCACTTCCTTAAATCATGGGCACCTTTCCAACGGTCCTTTTCGCTAGCCTTGATGATCATTGCAGTCAAAGAAGATTAAATACAAGAGTCATGAAGAAAGAAAAGGCTCTCCCGCACAAACACTTGCAATAATTCTTCGACCTTAATTCTAGATAGAGAAAGAGCTTTGAAGAAGAGAGAAGACCGCACCTACCAAGAAAGCTTGCTATTTCTCTGCCACACTTCAGCTTTCTATTGAGACTTTTGTCTTCTCTCTCTCCTTTGCAAACACTTGTATATTTGGCTTTGAGAGTTATTCCTTGATATTCCTTTGTACCCATTCATTTTAAACCTCTTGAGTGTTGGATAAACACTGGGTCCTACTCGTGTGGGTAGAAGAAATTCCTTGGGTTTTGGGATTTGTGAAGAGAGTTAAAGCGTGAGCTCGAAAAACGCTTTGTAAAGGTTCCTTAGCACCCCAAAAGCTAAGGTGTACTTGCTATTTGATAGATAGTGGAGGAAGCCCAATGAAGTCAATAGCGTTGGGGGTAGATGTAGGCAAGTGTTGGCCGAACCACCTAAAATTACGGTGTTATCTCTCTAACTCTACGTTCCTTTTTTTTCTTCTCATATCTTTGTTCTTTGTTCTTTGTTCTTTGTCCTTACTATCATATTGCTTAAACTATCTTGGAAAAGTTTTAATTTTTATTAAAACCTAACTCAACCCCTTCTTGGGTTGCTACTTAGTCTTTCAATTGGTATCAGAGCTTATGTTTCACTCTTTTCTTTGGCAAACCTTGTTAGTACCTCTTTAGCTGAAGGTCAATTTATTAATAGATCACCTCTTTTTAATGAGACTTGCTATAACTATTAGAAAGCAAGGATGAAAATCTATATCCAAGCCGTTGATTACCATTTATGGAGAATAATCTCTAGATGCCCTAGATTTCCTAGAACAACCGATGGTACATTGAAGGATGAAAAGCATTTTGATGATGTTGATTTAAAGATCATGTCTTTTAAATTCAAAAGCTATAATTGTGTTATATTGTGCACTTGATTCAAATGAATTTAATCTTGTTTTTGGTTGTGATACTGCAAAACAAATTTGAGATAAACTCCAAGTGGCTCATGAAATTACAAATCAAGTCAAGGAAAACAAAAGTGGTATGCTTGTTCATAGTTATGAACTTTTTAAGATGAAATCCAATGAAAATATTGCATCTATGTTTACTCGCTTTACCGATATTATAAATGGTCTTAAATCTCTTGGTAAAGAATATACTAATGTTGAAATGGTGAGAAAAATTCTCAGGTGCTTACCAACAGCTTGGGAACCCAAGGTCACCACCATTCAAAAAGCCAAAGACTTGACAAAGCTTTCTTTGGATGAGCTGACGGGACATCTCATGACACATGAGATGAACCAAGTAAAGGGAGATGAGGAAGAAGGTAAAGGAAAAAGAAGTATTGCCTTGAAAGCCTCATGCTCTAGCAATGATGAGTCTTCCAAAGATGATGAGGAAATGACATTGTTCACCAAGAGATTCAAGAAGTTATTTCCGAAGAAACAAGGAGGTAAAAGATTTCAAAGGAAGACAAGCTACAAAAGAGATAGTAGGAAGAATAAC
This sequence comes from Myrica gale, assembly GCA_963930655.1. Classification (NCBI taxonomy): domain Eukaryota; kingdom Viridiplantae; phylum Streptophyta; class Magnoliopsida; order Fagales; family Myricaceae; genus Myrica; species Myrica gale. The sequence continues at coordinate 18,503,514 of OZ005600.1, read as the reverse complement.
GACATTATTTGCTTTGGATGCAAGAAGCCGAGACATATAAAGACGGACTGCCCCAACCTTGAATCTCATAAGAAATCCAAGAATTTCAAAGACAAGAAGAAAGCCTTATTGGCTGCATGGGGAGAGTCCGATGAAAGTGATAGTGATAGTGTTAAAGAAGTTGCAAATCTATGTTTCATGGCAAAGGATAATGAAAATAAGGTACAAGACTCTTCAATTCATTTTTTCTTCTTTGATGATTTACAAGATGCTTTTATTGAACAATATCTTGAATTGAAAAGTTTATTTTCAAAGTATTTGTGTCTTAAAAAAAACCATGAAATACTTATACAAGAAAATGATTCTTTGAAATGTCAAGTTGTTTCTCTTGAAGAGAATCTTGCAAGAGTCGCAAAAGGAAATGAAAATTTCCTGCAGGAAGAGTCAAAAGATTTGAAATCTGAAAAACAATGATTTAAAAGGGAAAATTGACTCACTCAGTCAAGATCTTACAAGATTCACTCAAGGAAAAAAAATCTTGACATTTTACTTGGTTCCCAAAGATGTTGTTTCAACAAAAGTGGGATTGGTTATGATTTGGTTGGTGATCAAAAGCTATATTCTGATATGATTATTAAATCATCTACATCATTCACCATATGCATTTTTTGTAGAAAGAATGGACACATTTTATACATTTTTCCAACTATACAGAAAAACACACATGGGATCAAATTGGTATGGACTCAAAAAGACAATGTGAATGAATTTATTTCTAACACCAAAGGACCCAAAAATATTTGTGTACCAAAGATCAAGAATTGAATCCTTTTGTAGGAATGCTTGAAGTCCAATGAAACCAAAGAACATTGGGTCCTTGATAGTGGATGCTCCAAGCACATAACCAAAGACGAGAGTTGATTTAGCTCTCTTTGTCTCAAGGGGAAGGGTTCGATTACCTTTGGTGACAATGACAAAGGGAAGATACTCAGTGTTGGTAGCATTGATACGTATCATAATCCCGTAATTGAAAATGTACCTCTTGTTGATGGTTTAAAGCATAATCTCTTGAGTATTAGTCAATTATATGACAAGGGAAACCGAGTCATTTTTTAATAATCAATTTGTCTTGTTGAGAATATTGAAAGCAAGAAAGTCTTGTTTATTGGGCATAGATTTGAAAATGTCTACATTGTTCATTTATATAACATTTCCTCGGAAAATATAAAATATTTTTTAGCTCTAAATGACAAGAATAGTTGGTTGTGGCATAGAAGGCTTGCTCATGCAAGCATGGACTTGATTTCAAAACTAGCCAAAAAGAATCTTGTCTCGGGTTTACCTAACTTTACTTTTGAAAAGGACAAAATTTGTGCAGCTTGTCAAAAAGGCAAACAAACCCAAAGCTCTTTTAAACCCAAAAATGTGGTGTCCACTTCTAGACCACTTCCACTTCTACACATGGATTTATTTGGTCCAACCCGAACGTTAAGTTTGGGTGGCAAACGTCATGGCCTTGTTGTTGTTGATGATTTCAGTAGATTCGGATGGGTTATATTTCTAGCTCATAAAGATGAGTCCTTTCATGTTTTTGAAAAAACTTAGCAATAGAATTCAAAATGAAAAGGGTTTTGCTATTTCTAGCATAAGGAGTGATCATGGAAAAGAATTTGAAAATTCCTCATTTGAAAAATTTTGTGGTGAAAATGGTATTAAACATAACTTCTCGGCTCCTAGAACTCCTCAACAAAATGGAGTTGTAGAGAGGAAGAATAGGATGCTTGAAGAAATGGCTAGAACTATGCTATGTGAAAGCAACTTGCCTAACTACTAATGGGCTGAAGCAGTTAGCACAAGTTGTTATGTTATGAACCGTTGCATTATTAGACCTATTCTTAAGAAAACTACATATGAGCAATGAAATGAAAGAAAACCCAATATTGGCTACTTCCATATTTTCTGGTGCAAATGCTTTATGCTCAACAACAACAAGGACAATTTGGGTAAGTTTGATGCAAAGGCGGATGAAGGTATATTTCTTGACTATTCAACTTCTAGTAAAGCCTATCGTATTTTCAGTAATCATACTTTGGTTGTTGAAGAATCAGTCCACGTTGTTTTTGATGAATCTAACAATCTTGTGAAAAGAAATGATGAAGATATTATAGATCTTGACAAAAAGGTTGAGAAACTTGCTATAAATTAAGATAAGGAAGAAACTCATGTACAAGATCAAGCATCTCAAGAATCATAAGAAGAAGGTCAACAAGTCAACAACGACCTATCAAAGTCTTGGAAATCTGTCAAGAGTCATCTTCTTCAGCAAATTATTGGTAATGTTGAAAAAGGGGTAAGCACTCACTTTTCTTGAAACCAAACCAATAAATCTTGCTTTACTTTCTCAACTCGACCTAAAAATTTTATTGAGGCTAAAAATGATGAAACTTGGATCCATGCTATGGAAGAGGATCTGAAATAATTTGAGAAAAACCAAGTATGACATCTAGTTCCTAGACCCAAAGATTATCCAATTATTGGTACAAAATGGGTTTTTAGAAACAAAATGTATGAATCCGGGGTTGTAGTGAGGAACAAGGCAAGATTAGTAGCCCAAGGTTATAATCAAGAAGAGGGAATTGATTTTGATGAAACCTTTGCTCCTATTGCCCGTTAAGAATCCATTCGCATTTTACTCGCTTTCGCTTGTTATAAAGATTTTAAATTCTTTCAAATTGATGTAAAAAGCTCTTTCCTAAATGGATTCATCACAGAAGAAGTATATGTTGAGCATTCACCGGGCTTCGAAGATGAAAAGCTTTCTAATCATGTGTACAAGCTCACAAAGGCACTTTATGGCTTGAAACAAGCACCCCGGGCATGGTACGAACGCTTAAGCTCTTTTCTCATTGAAAATGGTTTTTCTCGAGATAAAATTGATACTACTCTTTTACTAAGGAAAAAGATAATGAATTGTTAACGGTTCAAATTTATGTTGATGACATTATTTTTGGATCTACTAAAGAATCTTTGTGTCAAGAGTTTTCTCAAGTTATGCAAGGTGAATTTGAGATGAGCCTCATGGGAGAATTCAACTACTTTCTTGGTCTTCAAATCAAACAAAGCAACGAGGGAATCTTCATCGATCAAGCTAAGTAAACTAAAGATCATCTCAAGCGATTTTGTATGGACAATTCAAAACCTATAAGCACACCTATGAGTCCATCTAAAAAAAGGAAAAAGATGATAAAGGTAAGGATGTAGACCAAACCAAATAGCGAGGTATGATTGGCTCCTTACTCTATCTTATCGCTAGTAGATCGGATATAATGTTTAGTGTTTCCATGTATGCTAGATTTCAATCTTGTCCTAAGGAATCTCATCTCCTTGCGGTTAAAAAGATTTTTAGATATCTTGTTGGCACACAAAATCTTGGTTTAATTTTGTAAGGATACTCGGATGCAGATTATGCGATATGTAAAATTGATAGAAAGAGTACTAGTGGTGCATGTCAATTTCTTGGACCCTCACTAGTCTCTTGGTATTGTAAGAAAAAAAAAACATTGTAGCTCTTTCAACTACGGAAGCCGAATATATTGTCGTGGGCAATTGTTGTGCACAAGTATTGTGGATGAAACAACAATTGGAAGATTTCAATCTTTATTATTCTCTCATTTCAATAAAATGTGACAACACCAGTGCTATAAATCTTACTAAAAATTCAATTCAACACTCTAGGACAAAACATATTGAGATAAAACATCACTTTATTCGTGATAATGCTCAAAGAGGGGATATTGTTCTTGAGTTTGTAAATACCGACCTTCAATTGGCAGACATTTTCACAAAACTCCTTAATGAGGATAGATTTTGTTTTATTCGCCAAGAAATAGGAATGAGATTTCCTTTTGATTGAATTGTTGATATGTGTTTGATTCGTGATATTAAGTGTTCCATTTATTGCATTGGACATGTTCTGATTTGTATATTAAGTTGCACTATGTTAGTTTCCTATTTTAATTTTTTTTTGAAAATCTTTGAAGGTATTCTCTTTGCATGACATGTGTCAACACTTCTGGTTTTCATGGCTGTTTTCACTAAGAAATAGGGGTGTTCAGTGCCACCGGAAAATTTCCGTGGCACCGGGTTGCCGGTAGCCGGCTTCACCGGTGCCGGTTTGGTTTTTGCAAGGAACCCGGTGGTATTCCCGGATCCCGGGTTACCCGGCACCGAGTTCCGGGAAACTGAGAACTAAGATTTTTTTAAGGTTAAATGATTTGTTTTATCAACATCCCACCCCCCTCCCGACCCCCATTTCGATTCTTTTGAATCTTGTTTCACAATTCATAGACGGCAGAAATCCTCCTCCCGCTATGCCTCCGCCGGCTTTCTCCTTTTCTCGCAGCCCCTGCCTCCTCCGTCATCCATGTCTTGGCGGCGAAGAATGGAGAAGGAGGACACCGTGAGAAGAAGAGCCTTGGCCGAGGATGTGGACATGGGCTTCGAGACCAGAGACGGGGACTGCCGCTACCGATGGTCCATGTTCTTGTTCTTCGGGCCGTGTGGTAATGCCCTCTTCTGTCGGTCCTGGGTTCCGGTGTCCGCTGAATTGAAGTAAGGTTTTTGGCATGATTGACTTCAGTTTTTTATTTACCACGGTCTGTTTGGTTGCGTAGACAATGAGAGAAAAACAAGAGCGAGCTCAATTACTTTTTGAGAGCGGGGGAGGGTTAAAATTGTAGAAGAAGCAAAACAATCAGTATGATCCATTGAATCGAGCTCCATTCTACTTTACTCCTTTAGCTTTTAGTTAAGTTGAACGAACTAAATAACGTAATTGTTATGTTTCCCTTGGCTTGACTTTTAGTAGTCTGCATCCTTGGCTTTTTAAAGAAGAAGTGAACAAATCCCTTAGCTTTTTGCCTTTTCCCCCCTTGCGTCGGTTTATAACTTGAAAGGTAATTTGAGGTATTTGATCAAGTGACACATTTGTGCTAAATGTAGGTTTGCTGTTCCGAGTGAGTAGTGATCTTTTAGTTCCGTAGGAAAATAAGAAAAATGTCTTAAAAGAAATTAAATATTAGCTTCTATGTTGTTTTATTTTTCAGGGAAATGAGCAGCCCCGAAGTTTTGTAGTCACATTTCTGCTATTTTATTCTGCATGAGGTGTCGATTTGGTTGCTAGGAAAATGTCTAAAATGGGTGGTTTTTTAAATTTCTCATTGTAATGATTATTTGCTGTTGATCCCGGGGTAATATCATCAAACAAGCATAATTTTTCCAAATACCTGGAGGATCAACCTTTTGCTGTTTTAGTGGTGTTTTGGATTATTGCACACGTCGGTGTGTTTATGAGGTGCTCCTACACTGAGCTCTGCTAAAATTCATCTGGACAGAACCTGTCCTTTGGAGCTAATATGCAAAATGGGCAGATTGCAAACTTGTACCCTTCTTTAAGCTATATTACTGTATTTTCTGTTAAAATTCTTGTCACACCTGGAATAACACTCAATGAAAGGATTGAAGGGCTCTGGTTTTATAGTCTTTGCACCTAGATTAATTTCACTGCTCTCTCTTTACTTGTGTTTTAAGTACTAGTGGTTTGTGATTGCAAGGGTACTCTGATCATCTTACATGGGCTTAATGAACACAGGTTATGGTTTTTTCTCAACTCATTCTGCAATTTATTTTTTCTTTCACTTTGTTCATGGGGCGCGAACTGAGCTATTAAAATAGGTTTCAATAGCTTAAGGACCTCATCCATGGAATACCATAAGTTGCTGACTAATTGATTACTTGATTTCTCTTCCATTTTATGTTGATTTTCAGTGGAAGATATGCTCATTTTGCAAGGCAACTAACATCATGCAATTTTGGGGTCTCTGCGATGGACTGGATAGGTAGCTACATCTGCAAAACTTTTCTCTATTTAGATCTTTTACACAGCTATGATGTCAAAAGTAAAAGAAAAGATCCATATCAGTAGTCTGTTACTTGTATGAATAATAAATTTGAAGCTGTTCCATTTTCCTTTTTGTATTTGGGAATATATCCCATAATGACTGGTCTTCTTTTCATTTTCCCCTCCTAAGAAAATAACATCATATAATTTTATATCTCTAAATGGGAGAATGACCACTTTTGTGTTTTGTTTGTGCTCGTGCTTTTAAGCCGATAATCAATTTTGTACTTCTTGATGTTGACAATAATATATCATTTTCGAGATAAGTAGATCAACTAGAGAATGTTGGGTGATGAGTTTTTCCTTCTTCTTTTTTCTGTATAGGTCATGGTGGGAGCGATGGTTTGCATGGATATGTTCCTTCCCTTGACCATGTTGTTGGAGACACTGTAAGTTTAGTTGAAGTTCTTTGAAATCTTATAGGTCCTTCATTTATGACCATTCAATGCTACAAAATCTTTGTTTCAACTATTTAGTTTCGTTTATGGGAGTCTAGATTGCTTGTCCACCCATTTTGTGTCTTTGCGAATATCTCAAACCGTGTGACTTCTGTTCTTTCCTTTTCTGTAGAGCACCTTCTATTCAATTCTTGTCAATCCAGTGACAAGTTATCTGATTGGAAGCCAATTTTTCATTTTCTTTATAACTTGAAACATTCTAAGATAATGATGGTATAAGCTCTAATTTTTCCTTTTCTCTTTCGTTCTTTTATTTTCTAAAGTTGATGAATTTATTACTTTACTCATTGTGCTTTGGGGTTAGACATGAATTTATTACTTTACTAATTACTTTACTCATGTGTTGCTTGCAAGGAAGGGTCAGAAAGAGGAGTCGGTCCTTTGATCTTACCCACCAGAGCATTCTGTGTCTTTTCTTTTCTTGCATTGTTTTTCCTTGAATGCCAATTACATTACAGAACTTGTATTTTGATTGTTAGTAACTTAGTACTTTGTATTACTTTACTCATTGTTATGAATGTAGGTTAACCGGAAACCAGCTACCGCTAAGGGCTGGTTTTTGCCTTTAACGGTGTAGGTGTAGGTGGCAATTTTTTGAAAACTGGCCTATCCGGTATAGGTGCCTGTTTTGGCCAAAACCGGCACCTACACCGGGGTTGAACAGCCCTACTAAGGGCCAAAACCGCCACCTACACCGGGATTGAACAGCCCTACTAAGGAAGTATGTGTCGACACATAAATTATTGTGTCAACACATAAGCTTCTCTTCCGAGAGCCATCTTTAAAATTCTTTCGGGAACATGTGCAATGCGTCGACACATCTTTCGGAAACAGTGTTTTTAAAAATGGGGGCACGCGTGTCATATTAATACTCTTTAGGGCTAGGGGTTAGCACTTATCTTCCCTCCAACTTGCAGAACCTCATTTCTCTCCCAAACGGAGCCATTTTCACTCTTCCTAACAAATCCCTTTTACCCTCCGCCTGGTTCAAAAAATTCTACTGCCGACAGCCTTTAAACTCCTCGCCTCGTCTCTGTTGTGATGTCCTCCAGTCGCTCCAAGCATCCCTCTCGTCAGACGGCATCATCTGCCAGTTCTAGAGCACAGAAGAAAGGGAAAAGCACTGAAAAACTCATTCCTTCTACAGAGACCTACATTTATAGGTCAGGGCTTTCTAAGAATCGTTTCGTGCAAGATTTTTGTAGTAGAAAAGGTATTGTTGGTCGTTCTGCAGATTTTAAATGGTTTAGTGAAAGTGGGTTTGATTTTAAGGAGATGTTTGAATATCAGGGAAGAGGTGTTCTTGTAAATTTGAAAGTGGATTGCTTTGTGTATCTTGTGAAACTGGTGTATGCAAATTTTCAGCGTTCTACATCTGAGAATGTCTCAAGCTATGTTAATGGGAAACAATTAGATTTATCTATTGCTTCTCTAAATTCATTGATCTCTGCCTTTAATAGTGGAAAGAAATTCTTTGATGCTTATAGTTGGATATGGATGTATGAGGTAGCACCACTTGATATTCTTAGGGTTGTGTTGGATAATCCAACCCTAAATGAGGTTATTAGACCCACTGTCGTGCCTTAACAATTTGTAGACGAATATTGCCTCACATGGTTTGCAATATTATCATATCAAAGACTGGAAAATTTGAGTACATTACTGACTTAGAATTATTTGTTATGTACTATCTGATCACCTGTACCCATATGAATCTTGGTCATTTGATGATTAATCATATGAAGTTGCCAATGAGAAGAAAAGACAAGTGCTACCCTATGAGATGTTTTTCACTCACTTGTTTTATGCCCTTGAGATTGATATGACTGGGAAAGATAGAGAAAAACCCAAAGATTCTCTAGAGCATAACAAGAAAACTCTTAGGTTGATGGGTTTTATGCAAAATGAGGATGGAGAGTGGGTGAAGAAGGTGTGGTGACACCTCAGAAAGGTAGTGAAAGGGTTTCCGGGTCTGAAGAAGAGAGTGAAGACGAGGAAGAAGCTGAAACTACTGATATGACTCCTAGAACAAGTAGGACTCCTTTAGGGGAACACACTCATATCTCAGTTACTCCTCGACCTTTTGGATATTCCTAATGGAGGGAGGCTGGTAGTTCTCATGAGCCTCGGATGCATTCTCTTGAAGTTTCCATGAATGACATAAAGGAAGAACAGCAGAAAATGGGGAAGAATATGGAGGAATTGACCACCTGTATGAAGACGGGGTTTGAAAATATTAAGAACATCCTTGGTACTCATACATGGAAGCTTAAACTTCGAGTCCATAACAGCATCCATGTGCCTAGCGAGGTGATTAAGGAACAGTAGATACTGTCAAAGCCGCTGCTGCAAAAGTTCTTCAGGCCACTGAGATTCATCTGGACGAAGATAGAAATATGCGTCCTCGTGTCATCAAATGGATGTATTGGTTCTCTACTACTTGGATGATCTGGATGAAGAAATTTAATGTTGATTATCCTCCTCCTCCTCTTGGGTCTCCCTAGTCTTCTTGCTTGATATGTAGCCTTCTTCATGATCTCCGGGTTGATCTCCATAGCCTCCTACCTTTAACCTTCCTCTTATCCAAAGGGGGAGAAGTTTAGATGTTGCTGACTTTCTAGCTCCTATAGAGGAAATTCCATTTTGGACTTATCTTAGTTTGTCCTCTATATGATTTGTAATTATTGTGTAATTATTGTTGCTTTGGCTAAACATTTGACTTGTCCTTTTCTAATGCATATCTCTGGTATTTATTTGCCTCCAATGGTCTATTTGATATATATATATTGCTTATCTCAATGGTATCTATAAGAAATTTGAGAAGTGTTCATCTCTTTGCACTTAATTATGGATATCTGAGACTTGCCTTACATATAGAATTCTGAATTTTCTTTTGGTATCAATATCTGAAGTCTTGAGTTCAGGCTTAGAATTTTGAAGTTTGGGAAGTTTGGAGAAAGGTTATAGAAGTGTTCTTTCTTGTGTTTAAAATTTTAGGAAACCTCCATTTACAAAGAAAACTCTCACAAAATTTTTGTAAAATCTCGAAGTCCTTTTTGCTAAAAATGTCATGAAAAACTCATACTTGTTCTCAGGGGGAGCTTTTCTATTTGTTAGCAAATTATCGTTTTTAAAGTGGTTTTGGCATCATCAAAAAGTTGGAGATTGTTAGCCTAAGATTGTTTTGCAAACAATCCATAATTGATTTTGATGATAACAAAAATTCTAAGTTTGAAGGCTTTTCGCATTTTACATTGTCAATCCACTATATTCCAAGTTGCATTTCAAAAGGATTGAGGTTATCTCACTAAAATACTTCTAAATGTACTTGAACAACACTACACAAGTTGATAAGATCAATTTTTCATATTGTAGGCGTTTAAAGAAGTTTTGAAAGGGTTTGGACGCTTCAAAGATACTGATTTTTGTCTCCGGCACTTTTAGGTATCGACACATACAGAACAAGTGTCTACACATTGCACTTACTCCCGGAAGATGAATACATGGTGTCGACACATAGAAGACAAAGTGTCGACAAATTGCACTTACACCCGAGACATCATTTCCAAACCAAGACAAGTGTCGACACATTGACATTATAGTGTCGACACACTGCACTAACTTCCGAGAGCCCAACTCCAGTTTAATTTTTTGATGTGTCAACACATGCCATGGGTTTAATGAATTTTCGAAAAATTGTCAAAACCTTCAAATCACTTCCTTAAATCATGGGCACCTTTCTAAGGGTCCTTTTCGCTAACCTTGATGACTGTTGCAGTCAAAGAAGATTTAAATACAAGAGTCATGAAGAAAAAAAGGCTTTGCCGCACGAACACTTGCAATAATTCTTCTACATAACTTCTAGAGAGAGAAAGAGCTTTGAAGAAGAGATAAGACCACACCTACCAAGAAAGCTTGCTATTTTCCTGCCACACTTCAGCTTTCTATTGAGATTTTTGTCTTCTTGCTCTCCTTTGCACTTTACATTTGTAAATTCGGCTTTGAAATCTATTCCTTGATATTCCTCTATACCCATTCGTTTTACACCTATTGAGTGTTGGGTAAACATTGGGTCCTACTCGTGTGGGTAGAAGAAATCCCTTAGGTTTTGGGATTTGTGAAGAGAGTTAAAGCATAAGCTCGAAAAACGATTTGTAAAGGTTCCTTAGCACCCCGGAAGCTAAGGTGTACTTACTATTTGATAGATAGTGGAGGAAGCCCAAGAAAGTCAATAGTCTTGGGGTGAATGTATGCAAGTGTTGGCCGAATCACCAAAAATTATGGTGTCGTCTCTTTAACTCTACATCCCCTTTTATTCTTCTCAAATCGTTGCTCATTATTCTTTTGCCTTACTGTCATATTGCTTAAACTATCTTGAAAAAGTTTTAATTTTTATTAATACTCAATTCACCCCCCTCTTGGGTTCCTGCTTAGTCTTTCAAGCTCATTGATAATATCAGTAAAATGAGTAAATATGGCAAAAATAGATTCATAAGATTTCATCTTAAATAACTCATAGCTATGCACAAGTATACTAATCTTATTTTCCTTAACCTGATTTGTACCTTCATGAGTAACTAACAATTTTTCTGATATTTCCTTAGCAAATTCACAACTAGAAACACGGTTAAATTCGTTAGCATCAAGAGCACAATATAAAATATTCATAGCGTTAGCATTTAAAGACATGCGCTTATGATCAACCTCATCTCAATCTTTTTCCTCATTATGCAAGCCATCTTTTATCCTTCGGCAGTCTTGGACCGTTTATGACGATCTTCCAAAGATCGTAGTCCACGGCTTGAACATAAATTTTCATCCTCACCTTCCAATAGTCGTAGCATGTTCCATTGAACAAAGAAGTCCGGTTAGTGGATTGACCTTCAGACAACGAAGAGCTAACAAGAGTAGTCATTAGTAAAGACAATAAATATCAACTATGTTACCAATTGTGAGTCCAAATATGAACCTAGGAGAGGGTGAATTGAGTTTATAAAAAATTTAGCCCATTTTTTATAAAAATTCAGATCTGAAAAATATCCATTTGGTTTAACAAATAAAACGCAGATCTGAACATGTTTAATGTCAAGCCCAAAGATAAACAATATATAGCAAAGCAATAATGACCAAATAGCAATAAATAAAAGCGATAAGTACGAGAGTAGTGAAGAGAGATAACACCTTGATTTTTAGGTGCACCCCTAAGGCCATTGCCTCCCTTAGGCTTCTCCACTATCATCCAATAGTGTCTACAACTTAGCTTCTAGTGCTAAGTAACCATTACAAGAGTTTTCCCGAGCTCACTCTTCAACTCGTCATAAATCTCACGGGTAGGCCCAAGTGTATCTCACACTTAAAGGTTTTCAATGTTCAAAAATAGGAATGACTAAACAATAGTTCTCAAAGCCAAATCAACAAAACAAAGCTCAATAAACGGCTACAAGACAAGATCTGATGATGATGACAGCAATGGCAGACCAGATCTCTTGGAAAATGTGCAGTCTTTATCTTTTTGCTCTTTTCTCTCTCTTTTTGGAGGCTAGGTCGACAATGATGATGTAGAGAGGCAAAAGTTGTGCAAAAGTCTTCTTTTCTCTCTCCATAAGGTTCCCTTTATAGGTCTTCAGTCTTGAGGGGTCTAGAGGGCCTTTTTGGAATGTTGGAGAGGTGTCCTAAGTGCCATAACGTCTTAATTCGCATGCTGAGTCATCATTTTAAAAACAGTGTTCCCACAACATGTGTCGACACATACATCCCTATGTGTCGACACCTTCATCAAGTATGGAACTGACTCACAGGTGCCTGTGGCATGTCGACACTTCCTTCACCATGTGTCGACGCCATCTTCACATGTGTCAACACTTTGCTTCCCATTTGTCGACATCATCTTCACATGTGCCAACACTTTGCTTCCCATTTGTCGACACCATCAAAAATGGTAATTTGGCTTCTGTGCTATGTGTCGACACCATGTCAACCATATGACGACACCATCTTGGCTGGAGGAGATTTTTAGTGCTTTAATGATGTGCAATCATTTCCATATCAACACGACAACTCCTACAATGAAAAATACCCTAGTTTAGGTACAGGCCATGGTGTTTAAATTTAATCTAAGGCATAAAGAATTAACGATAAATTTAAATACAATTGAGTACTCTTGATTGAATAGTGGATTAAGATATTTTCTTACTTGTTATCATCAAAATCGAGTTAGATAGCTCAAGATCAACCTTCTTGGGCTAACAATTTTTTTAAAACCCAATTCACCCCCTCTCAGGTTGTCACCTAGACTCACAGAAAGAAGCATGCCAAATCAAACATTTGACTCGAGGCATCAATGTGGGAACCATTATTACAATAAGAGGACAGATGTTGAGTGCATTACGTATCATTATCTAAATGACATAAGGGATCATCCAAACTGGACCTTGACTTCAATGGTCAATTGTATTCTTAGAGATTTTAATATTGAGGTCAAGTAACAAACTTACTACCTCGCAAGGAGAAAAGCATTAAGCATTATAAATGGGAAACATGTTGAACATTATCAGCATAGTGTGGCTTATGTTGAGGCAGTAATGAAAAGGAATCATGGAAGCACTGTGATGTTTATGAAAAAGGGTTATGTTAGATGTATGCCCTCAAAATCAATCATTTGAAATAATTATGAGATAATTATTATGTTTGACTAATCACTTGTATATATTATTTTAGGTACTTGCAATGATATAAGATGTCATATTGTTGAGCAGCATTGTAGAAAAGTTTGGCCGATAATTAATGAATCAAAGGAGGAGAGTGTAATTTTTCGAATCCTTGTTCAGTCATTGTATTCTAAACCGAGATACATAATAATGTATAAATAGGTTTACACTTGTTATGCCTCTAAAAGATAGAATGATGGACTTCGTCATTGAGATGGTAACCTTAAGCAGATAAGTGGGTGCACTATAAGAGTACATGCACTGAATCGAATCAAACATGAATACCTTTTGAAAACGATCACTGATGTAGAGAATGATATTCAATACAATTAGCTTATGTTGTCTTTAGACCTGAAGGAGTTATGCAGATTTGCTTGTTGTGTGCTTCTGCTTTGAGTGAGGCTTTTGTTGATGATCTTTGCAGATAAAATATTCCAGATAATGTTATGTCTTGTGCATAGTAAGTGAATTTGTATAATTGCTCAATATGGAATCCACCAATCTCTTGATGAAGCAGTATATTCATTGTATCTGTATTATGTTAGTCTCAAATAAAAATGTTGTGTAGCGAAATTTTTGTGAAAAATGTTTTCACTGTTTTTATCTACTTATATATATTAAGTAAATATATATTTATTTGAGAAAATTAATTTTGAAACTTTTTGGGAGTTGAATTGGGTACAGACGGATAATCAAGAATTATATGGGCTAGGGACTTAATCGGTGATTTTATTCTGGTCCTATTAGCTCATGTGGAATATAGTGTGGTGGAAGGATAAATAAGTGTATAATTGTTAGCAAAATGGATTTTACAAAAACAATCTCATTATCTCGGGAGGTCAATTGCAATATGTTAATGGACATGATCACAATTTGTAGAAGCTCATAAATTCTGAATATAGAATATATAAGTTAATGAAAAATAATTTTTCATGATGATCTTACAGCCGAGATTTAAGGTCCTTAAGGATCCCACGCACAAGCACAGTTGAAGCTTTGTGTGAGCCATTATAAATAACTCAAAGTTTTCATATGAGAACTGAGACGTATAAGTAACGTGAGAAACTCTCTCTACACTTTCCCTCTAAAACACGCAAGAACTGTGCGCATGAATCCAAAGGAAACATTACAGTTGGGCTGCTTTTATTCAACTATCAACATTCCCTTGTGATCTCCTAATCTTTTCAAATATCTCTCCATAATTTTTTGGATAGTTAATTTGTTGCCAAGAATGGTTGTTTTCTTGAGATTGTTGATGATTGTTTACCTCTAGTTATAATTAGATAAAACTCTTGTACTCCCATTATTGTTGATAGTGGAGGTTTTGGGTGAACAACAATCCCATGGTTTTTTCCTTCTCACACTTGCAAGGTTTTCTACATAAAAATTGTGTGCTTTTTGTGTGATTCATTTACTCCATTTTAGATTATATGATGCTCTACTTCATTGTTTCCTAGGTAAATTACACTTTACACCCCCTATGTTTGGGGTGTCGATACATTACACCCTAGTGTTTTATTTTTGAGACATTTAGCTCATTATGTTATCTCCTCCAACGATTTGCACCCCAAAGTGAAATTATGCATCAAATTAGACAGTAATTGTACCGCTTTTATCATTGCTAAAATATTAAGAGGGGAATTTGTCGGTAAGGACTTCAAGAATGATGATTCCAAGGCAATAAACGTCTGTCTTCGGAGAGATATGCTGGTATTGTACATATCCAGATTATCTATAGGCAAACATTGTATGAGATTCAAGGGCGATAGGGTAATCTAACAGGAACTGAGCTCACGTGAGAGGCGCGTGTAAAAGATTACCGTCTAATTTGACGCCTAATTTCACTTTGGGGTGCAAAATCGTGGGGAGAAATAACATAATGGGCTCAATGTATCAAAAATAAAATATTTGGGTGCAATGTGTCAAAACTCCAAACATAAGGGGTGCAAAGTGTATTTAACCCTTGTTTCCTAATAGATTCACACAATAGACAACAAAGTTTGTGCTTTGCCCAAAAAAACTAGGTGGCGCTAGAACGCCTTTGAAGTGATCAACTATTTGGGCTGCTTTGATTCTTTGAACAATGACCGACTAGAGTTTTGATCTCGTCCCTCCTACTTTCAACCGGTGAATCCATGATTTGGATGACCATGAGAGAATAATCTATGATCACTTCCATAAGTAGTAAAATATTTTTATTCCTTGGAGCACAATTAATAAATAAAGCCGCAAATTTTTTTTTTTTTTTTTTTTGGGGAAATTATCAGTATATTGAAGAGCCACGAATTGAGCAAACCGGTTCTTTCAATGAACATTCGCTAGAACCTAGCCAACCTTCCTGCTGATGAGATAATCTTTAATTCTCTCTTCTGACGTTAGATGAATCGAACAACTACGACAAAGTAATATAATTTATCTTGCAATGCACGACAGCTTGTTTGCTTTGATTGATTATGGCTATGCCATCTTTAATTAACTCGGTTCCAGCTAGCATGTCCGTATCCTACCATTAAGGTATTGCCTTTGCATCCTCAACTTCCTTTCCATGCGTTTCCTTTCTTTCACGCTTTTCAGCAAGCCAAGAAATGCACCTCTCTGCAAGAGTACCCAAATGTACAGAATCCTAATATCTGTCATCAAAGGCCTCGAACAAGCACTTCTGATACCCCTTTTTGTTTAGATTAATGAAGCTTTAGTATGACTCTATCAGAGCCGCTTTCGGTGGAGCGTCGTAAATCATAAACAAATGTCTTCGAATAAGATCTTTAGTTTTTTTTGTTTTTTTAGATAGCAAAATCACATGATAGGCAAGGTTCTGGCATCCTGCGTGTGAGACTCTTGGGTTGTCTCAGCAAAGCTTCTGGAATCCATATGCATCCGCTTAACAGTAGCGATACACATTTCATATTTATTATCCAAAGAAACACGAATGTTATAAGGTCTGACACAAACAGTACAGAGTGTCGTAATAGAATTTATATGTGTTGTATCTATCACATTCAATTTGGACAGTAAATTAAAGGACATCTGGATTTATTTTTATTCACAAAAGAAGTGGTATCCTGTTGTTCATATATTTTTTTTGCTTTTATATTATATATAATTATGGGTTAATTGCAATATATCTCTTCAAACTACCATCTAATTCTGAAATACTCTACAAACTTTAACTCGTTACAACTCACCATCACAAACTATACTTCTGGTTGTGATTTCATCCCTCAACCGAATAGACTCATTATGTCAAACGATTTTATGTCTCATGCAACGGACACGTCACATTCTCCATATGTAAAAAAATAAATTTACCCTCGTTTGAGTCTTCCATAGCTTTCTACGTTACTTCTAGCAATTTGTAAATAAAAAATAATAATATGCAGTTAGCTGATTTTTTTATTAAAAGAGAAAGAAAGATAGATAGACTCATTAGAATCATGCTCGTCAAATTTATTTTTTCAAGTAAGAAAAAGGCAGTGTGTTATTTATGTGAGACGAAAATTGTTCGACATAACAATTCCAAGGGATTTAGAGATGAAATTATAACGAGAAGTATAATTTATAGGAGTGAATTATATCTAGTTAAAAATTTTATGAGAGCATTTAAAAATCGAGTGATAGTTTAAAGAAAAAATTGTAATTAACCCTTTAATTATTCTACCATATATTTTTCAAATGAAATTTTAGGTTTTTATAAGCATCCTATCTTATCACGTGGCAGTCAATCAATGCCATACACAATTTTTTGTTTTTCTTTTCTATTTTATATTTTCTTTTCTAGGTTATATTATTTTTATGTATTTTAAAAAAGTTTATTTGATTTTTTTTGTAATAATTTTATTTTACTTACGTGGCATCATAAAACTAATTTGACGTTTTTAAATAAATTTTGCAACGTGAACTTTGCAACATGTGTCCATTTTTTTTATTAGGGCTGAAGTTGCTCTTAAGACCTTCGTGCTCGGTTACAAAATTCAGGATGATTTCTTAAAAACGGTATTGAACCTTAAAAAAACAAAAAGCGTCGCTCTCGTCTTCCGTTGTTTAATTGAACTTTGCGCGCTAAAAGCAACGAACACAAAAGCTAAAGCATAAAGCAGAAGCAGAAGCAGCGGCAGCTCCACCACCACCACCACCACCACCACCACTATGACCGCGCTTTTAGTATGAAGGCGTCATTTCCTTTTGGCATTTAGTTCCTTTCTTCCTCCCGGAGCAATCTCTTACCCCACTTCTCTCCCAAAGTATCTCTCTCCTTTTCCTTGCACAAAAAGCACTATGAGTCTCGTCAGTCCCACTTTTCTCGACACTCACCCAAGCCCAACCACAACCAGCAACAAAAACGACGAAGAAACTGTACTACACTATTCGGGGAACCCGTTCAGGCAAGATAAAGTGTTAGCGGCGCTGAAGGTTTTGGACAGCTTTTGCTAATGGCGAGCACTAGCGGGACGAAGCCGCCTAGGGCTCCGTCTCGGCGGATGACGCGCCAGCTGACGCGCATGGTGGATATTCCGACCGAGGACACCGCCGTCGACGACAGCGAGGTCGTACCATCGTCCATTGCAGCCATCGCGCCAGTTCTCCGCGTGGCCAACGAGATCGAAAGCGACAACCCTAGAGTCGCTTATCTCTGTAAGCCCTTACTCATTCACTCACTCGCAATCTTTACTCTAATGACTGAAGGTGTGATTGTGGTGCTATTATATTTAAAAGTTCTACAGCCTATTAGAGCTCAGGTCATATGATTTTTAATGATCTGCTTTTGTTCTTATTGTCTTGCGTGGGCCTTCTATCAACTCGGTTTAACCGTGAAATCCATCAAACTATTTGCACTGTTGTGCCCTTCTTTGCTCTTTATATTGTGTTTCATTCTTATGATTTCTAATCGTAGGCCGAAACGGCAAAAATTATTGTGTGAGTGTATAAGTAGATGAGATTAGAAGTTGAGAAATCTAATGGCTGAGAAAACGCCACGTCATTTAATGAATTCGACCCGTTAACCCGACCCGCAAAACCGACCCGATTTCATTAAATGATGTGGCATTTTTTCAGCCATTAGATTTCTCAACTTCTAGTCTCACCCGTCCACTCACACAATCATCTCACTCACACAATAACCATGGCCGAAACGTACATTATCAGCTATGTTGTCTGTGCTAAACTATCTACTCTGACCAGAACTTTAATCCCATGTTGTCACGTTTGTTTGTTCTTACCAATTTTTTCGTCATTTTTTAGTCGTGGCTTATCTGTTTTTTTTATAAATCTCTAGCATTCTTGCTGGTTGAAATATGTATTAGAAACATTTTCTTTTGAATAGAGAAGTCAATAATTTAGTAAAAAATACTAGTGTGTTGAGTGTAATACGATTCTTGTTCTACATGTGAGACAAGGAATGCTGAAACTAGAAATGCTCTTAAGTACTACCCTGTGACCGATGGCATTGTGATAATTGAATCATATGCAAACGCGACAATGCTATTGCCCCAGAAATTGCTTCCGGTGCTTCTTTTCCTAATGTTTTGAAAAATTATGAATGGCGTATAATAGGATGTTGCAGAAATAGTAGATTCTAGATCAAGTCCACACTATTAGAATGTAATATCTACCTGCTAAACTTGATCGATACAAGAAAGTACATTCTGTTGGTTGTTCTTAGATACCTATATGTTTGTAGTCTCAGTGTTTTGAACATGCAAAGTACCATGCATTCTAGTCAATGCACATCTTCATAAGCTTGGCTGTAATTACGATAATCTTATTGCCTATATTTAGGCTTAGTGACTCACCTATTGACATTCTATATACGCTGACAAGGTAAAAGAAAAATCATCAAAATTTTCCGATGAAGTTCACACGGTTGACTTAATGAGGATAGTATAAGACGAACGTATTAAAGTTTCAGACACATGAAATCAGAAAGAATCATTAGAAAATGCCATAACAAACAAAAGCCAAAGAAGATGTGTAAAACAACTCATGCCTTGCTGTGACTACAACGGGATCTTTTCCATTTTTTTCCAGCAAAAGAGACACACATGGAGCAGATGTAAGATCTAATGGAACATTCCCATACTTCATTGAAAAAATAAACGGGAACACACAACACGAAAGGCGATCTTACCACCACCTGAATATTTTATGTTGGGCGAGTTAATTTTGCCTTACATTACTTGTTCCAAAGCCTAGAAGGAGGAGATTAGTTCTTGGAAAGGTGCGAAAGGATTCACGTAGCTGACTCCTATTGGATTGAGGCTCATTTGAGTTGGATTTTTGTCCTATGAGCATGCTACTCTGACAAGCTGTTTGCTTGTCTTCTTTTAGCAGTTTCTCCTTACTTTCATTTTATACATCGCTTTTCTTTTGTCTTAAACCTTATTCTGATGACGATATTGCATAAAGAGATTCCGGGGACATATTGAGGATTGGAGGTTCTCTGACTGTACCCGCTGTTTTCTTTTCGTGTATGTGTGATGTTATTTGAATGAGAAGTATAATTCTGGAACTTCTGCATTATATCATGTGAATCACCTGCTTTTTTGTTCATATGAAAAGAATTGTCAAGTGAGAAATCATGTCATAACAATGAATGGATAAGGAGCATTGAGATAATTAGTGAGTTGAGATAATTAGTGCCTTTCAAGAGAGGAAACAAAAAAAAAAGAAAAAAGAAAAAGAATGGTGTTCAGGATTTAAGCTGTTTGCTCTTCACTTGGTACATAGTTTTGGAACCTTTTGTTTATGTTTCAAGCTGGACAGAGGGTGCTTATTCAGGCATATGTAGCCAAGGATATTCTTGTTTCTGACACCCTTCTATTATGTTCAATTAGGCCGCTTCCATGCATTTGAGAAGACACATATGATGGATCCGACATCAAAAGGACGCGGTGTTCGCCAATTCAAGACTTATCTGTTGCATAGACTTGAAAGGGTACATCATCGTTCATGGATTCCTTTTTTTTTTCTAGGCTCATGGATTCCTGTTAACTTATGAGTTTAATGACTATTATTAATTGTTAGTTTGGGAATGTGGCTATCTGAAAAGACATTATACTGTTTCATTGATCGAAAGGCTGTTCATTTTCCCATGAGCTCACTTTAAATTTTATAGTCTTGCCTGAAAAGTGAGCGTTCTAGTAGCATCTTAACCTCATTCTTGGAGACCATTCATTTAGTACCTAGTAGATGTTTTAATGAAAGGTGCTAGCTCTTGAGCATTAACTTAGGCAACAGAACTATGGTCATAAATTTTGCGCTGGTCTGTTGTTATTATGCTTGATTTTAGAAATGTCAAAGTCGCAATTTTTGGTATAGAAATTTCCAAGTAATGTGAAACCTGATTGGAGGTAATATGGAGCCTTGTCATCACATCTAAAGATAAAATTAATTGATTATTAAAATCCCTAACATATTTCATGGGTTCTAAAGGCAAACCCAAGCCATCTTCAATGTTCCTTATAAAATCTCTTTGTTGCAGGAAGAAGAAGAAACAGAGCGTATCCTTGCATCAACTGATCCAAAAGAGATTCAATTGTACTACCAGAAATTCTATGAAGAAAATGTCAGAGACTGCGAACACAAAAAACCGTGAGCCTTGGCTTTGACCTGCTTACATATCTAAATTTTGTTGAGGTCATTATACAATGCATCTTATTTTTTATTTTCATCTATCAGGGAGGAGATTGCAAAGATCTTTCAGACAGCAACTGTATTGTATGAGGCGCTGAAGACAGTTGTACCTCTTGGGAAGAATGATGCTCAGGTTTGACGTGGAGAATGTCAGTTTCTGGCAGGATTTCTTTTAACCACTGAATTCGTGTGAAAATGATTGAAAATGTCGACGTTACATTGCTTTTGTCATTACAGACAGAAAGATATGCCAAAGATGTCGAAAGGAAAATGGGACAATATGAACCCTACAACATTCTTCCACTGCATGCAGTTGGGGTTAAACCGCCAATTATGGAAATTCCTGAGGTTGTTAAAATGAAGCTTACTGAATCTTGGTCATTTTTGCACTCAGCGCATTAGTTCCAATGAATCCGTATTAATTGATTATCCTTCTTCCTTCTCAAACAATGATGTAGATCAAAGCAGCACTTCATGCTTTACATAATGTGGATAATCTTCCAATGCCTAGAATCCATTCAACTCCTGGTGTCCAAACTGATGAGTCTGTAATGGCTACAAAGAGGGTTAAAGCTATCAATGATATACTTGATTGGCTTCAGTATATCTTTGGATTTCAGGTAAATATATCTTAAATATCTCCTTTTACATTTTATTTCATATGTACTTTTTGCATGCCATATGCTGGGTAAACTTCCCTTAACTATTGCGCAATATCTTCCACTGTCCTAAATATAAGTTGCTAAATGGACTTTGAAATCCTGGTTTTCAGATGACCTCTTGATGGAGACAAATATATACCACTCGGCCACGATTTCTATGTTAGACTTTTGTTTGTTATACTTTTTATTGCAGTTATTTGTTAAATTGATATCCAAGCTATTCAAGAGGGTGAATAGGACAGTTGCGTGTGGAGGAAAAGAATGGTGTGGTCTCCTATTGATCCTCTTATCCAAGTAGTTGATGCAGACAATAGTAGTTGAAGTAATGATTGCTTCAAAGATATTGTAGTGATCTCAGCAAAAAGATGTATATCATTTACATGATTGAACCAAGTACTGGGACAATAATGCAGAGACCAAAATGAATCCTGATTTAAGGTCTGCTATTATTGCTTATGCAACACTCAAACATACAATTACGAAGGTTCTAGGCCTCTGCCTTTGCAATAGGTAGTGCAAAACATTCTGTTGATACTCTAAATTCCAGTTTATGGGATGCCCAGAAGCTAACCAGTGTCCACTATTTCATCCTTCGAAGAAAAGACTTTAAGTACTCCTAGATTATTGATTCTTGAGCTCATTAACCAAGTATTGATATAAATGTATCCTTTTCATTAATTTACCTTTTTCTAACTTCTACATTACTAAAATCTGAGTCTGACATTCCAAGGCATTCGCTACTATATGCGGTACATGGTCTACGAACTCGAGAATCTGGAAATACTAACAGTTGTTTGCTTAAAGCTGTGCAAGTACCTCTTTTGAAAATTGCAAGTGTTTTTACTGTCACTCCCCTGTAGGAACTATGAAATTTGTGTGGTTTATAAATTAGTTTCTTGAAATCCTTGTAGTGTGGCCTAGAAAAAAAATCCATGTAATTCGAAAGAATTTCCTAATTAAGTTTGCTTGTGTTGTGGAAAATATATCTTTATTTATCTATGTGTTACTGTTTATGCTGAGATACATGAAGCGTTTATGCTTTCCTTTGCTCAGGAGGTATACTTGAGTACTTTGGCAATGATCTGTTCTTTCCATTGTGCTGCTACTTGTCATTTTATTCCATCACACGAACTCTTCATGAGGGAAAGTCAGTTCCTCTAACTATTTGTTATTATATATTTCTGGATATGAAGAAAGGGAATGCGGCAAATCAGAGGGAGCATCTAATATTGCTACTTGCCAATATTCAAATAAGAAATACAAAAGTTGAAGACCATCCCGAGGTAACAATGTTATGGCTGTAGTCTGCTTGATAGTACTTTCAGTTATTGGCATTTCATTTCTCTCGGTTTAGTCAGTAACTTTCTTAACTTTCATATCTATATGCTTATACCTTAAATATTAATAAGAAGCTTATTGCAGCTGGTTAGTGCCACTATACAGCAGTTGATGGACAAAATTTTTAAGAACTATAAGTCATGGTGTAATTATCTGCGCTGTAAATCACATCTCAGGCAAGTGTTTTGTCTCTGTCTACATAATGAGTTTTTGGTTTTAAGCATAGTATATTTTACAACGTAAGCACTTGGAACATCTAATGTTGTGTGTGTGTGCTTCACAGATTTCCTCAAGGTTGTGACAGAAAACAGTTCGAGCTTATCTACATTGGACTTTATCTTCTTATATGGGGTGAAGCTTCAAATGTCCGATTCATGCCTGAATGCCTCTGCTATATTTTCCATAATGTATGTTTCTCTTGATACCATTCAGGACACCCACTGGTGGGTTGTTTCTTTTTATTTTGGTTTGTGTTCATTTCTTCAATTTCTATATTATGCTGGCATATAGTTTGTTCATTCATTAGCGAACTTCAATTCAACTATTCGGCAACATGGTTTCCCACTTAGTTATTGCTACTACTATGAATACTTCATTTATGATGAGACCTCATTGTTCTTGCAATTGCTTATCCTTGCATTAGTTAAACTCCAGGGGAAGATAAAGAGCAGTCTTAATATCCTCTGCATACATGCAATAGGAGATGCATCACCCTGAATCAACAGAAACCAGTTGGTGAGAAAAAGTGTGGAAGGTAAATAAGGATTGGTAGGTAAAGGTCTCAAATCTGAACAAGGGCAAATGAAAGTTATTTGGAAGATTCAAAAATGTGACTTCCGTTTCATAACACATGACATTTGAAGGCAGGGAAATTTGGGGCGAATTGGTAAAAACTTGGTGAGGTATAGCAAAAAGGAAAAGGAGAAAGAAAAAGAAAAAGAGGGCGAAAGTTCATTTGTAAAATTGGGGAATAATTAGAAACAAAGTTCAAAATCTGGATTCTTAAGGAAATAAATGCACTTCTACGAGAAAATTACAGCCCATTTTGTAGGTGAAACTTTTCGGAGGGCTTCTTTAGTCCTTGGACGAAACAGACTGTGATGGTGTATTAAAACCAATTGGATAGAACATCAAAATACCAGTAACAGTGTCCAATTAATTTTTTTGATAAGTAATGAATGACAAGGATTTGATTATGTTACCAAATGCATTACGTTCCCATAGAATTGCTGGACTTTTGAAACTTCTCAGCTTCCCACCACTAAAAGGATGACCGACTAAACTTTCTCTAGTATGCATTATGATAATCATATTTAGAGAGAGGGAGAGACAGAGTGGTACCACCTTACGATATCAAGGATCTGTAGAATATGAGGACATTGCCTGGCTGAGTCCCATATCAAGTATGTAGTAGGTGGTTTATAAGCAGGTTTTGGGAAGTACAAATTTTGATTAGTTTTCGTAGGTTTTGTATGACCAGTCTCCCTGTTATGATACTAAAGGACAATCTGATAATATCATGTGACTTGGAGGTTTTAGAGCGTAAAGCTAGTTTGCTGAAGAGGATATCAAAGATTGTAGTGGATAATTATCGTATCACAATATGAGTGTGTGGAATTGTGTTGTGTGATAGCATTTTTTGGAGCATGTACCATGTTGATTTAGGCTATGTAAACGAATAGGGGTCTCCATTTGTGATTAGACCTTTTTAAGTATTAATAGATGTGGTTGGGACACCCTTTGAGAGAGAGAGAGAGAGCAGAAGATAAATTGTGATGAGCGTTACCTGTTTCTTCAAATTCTCACAGATGTAATAAGTGAAAGCTAACTGTCTATAACGATTATTGGAATTTCAAGCCGTGGATTCTTATGAAGTTATGCCAACTATATAAGCTTCACGTGGTTTGATAGTGTAGATAGCACCATAGTGGTATAATCAGCGATGGAGTGAGGGGGGCAAGGGGGCCCTGGCACCCCAAAGCTCCAAGCAAACCAGAAAAGATGCATATGGGCTTGGTAGCTTTCTGAGATTGACCCCCTTCCCCCCTGGCGAGAAAAGTGTTTCTAGCTTCGATTGTGGTGGTATCTATGTCATCCTGTCCAATTGATCTAAATCAACCTAATAATTAGTAGATCCACATTATTACTTTTCTTCTAAATATCTAAACCTTGTAATTTTATCAGGTTAATCATTGACTGACTTAATACTTGCCTATGAAATCTGCAGATAATATAATGTAATTACACACGAACTATGACTTAATTCTGTTTGTGCTTGATGTTTACTTTTTTGGCTTCATTCTAGTGCGTTATGTCTTCCCAAAACTTATTATATCTGAAATGACACTTGTTTCCTAATTGTATAAGATGGCCAACGAGGTCTACGGGATTTTATATAGCAATGTCCAACCTGTTAGTGGAGCCACATATCAAGCAGCAGCACGCGATGATGACTCTTTTTTGAAGGACATTATAACCCCTATCTACCAGGTCTTGCTCAAGGTAATTGTGCTATTGTCCTCCCTCCATTAGTTGTTGATACACATGCATGAGTTTCAGTCTGAAATTTGATGTCTATTTGATCCAAAAGGAAGTTAAGAGAAACAAAGGAGGCAAGGGAAGCCATTCAGGATGGAGAAATTATGATGATCTAAATGAGTACTTCTGGTGAGTTTTCTAAATTGTTTATTCTATTTTATACGCCAGTCAAACATATAATGGCTGAAAGATTATCTTCCTTGTCTCCAGGTCTGACAGATGTTTTAGGCTTGGGTGGCCAATGGATCCCAAAGCAGACTTTTTTAGGCGTTCAGATGTGATACAATCTGCAACTGGGGTACTACGTGTATATATATATATATATATATATATATATATATATATAGTTAAACCAAAGCTGGGGCCTTTCCATAAGCTGGCTGGGTTGTAGGAACTGGTGATATGTTAGTGTATTTCTATCGGAAGCCCTATGGCTGCGATGATAGGTAACGAAGTCATTGGCATATAGAGCGTAAAGAATAAGTACTGAGTTTTGGATGGGGTCAGCTTCCTGGCCAGGCATATCTCTAACTTGATAACTACCATCGCCTTTCAGCTCTGTCAGCAAGCTGCTTTCTTTCTCAATATTTAAGTAGTCTTTCTTGTATCTTTTGTTCAATGTTTAAACAACCCAACAGTTTTCTAACAGTCAAGTATTGCAAGAAGATAGATAGATAGATTAGCCGAGTCTAAATATGTCTTTTGTTCGTCACTTTCGCATTGAGTCAAAGGAGTTCCAGGTTTCCATCAGTGCTCTAGGGGCAGTCAAATTCTCTGAATGGAGTTTTAAGTCTTTGAGCTCTGTTCAAATGGGTAAGTTTGGAGTGATCTGGATGGTGAACATGTCTGATAAGCTGCTGTCCGATGCTCCTGGCACTAATTTTTCTTCCAAGCTCACCGAGTCACGTCGTGGTTTCTTAGCCCAAAGGTGTGCTAACAAGAGTGGTCGATATGTGGTGATTGTTGAATATGGTGGGGGTAGAAAGGTGGGGGCGGTGATAGTGCCCGAAGGTAGAAACGCTTATGGTTGGCAAATTTTGAACCGGGTGTTCCAGGAGGCTGTCGCCCATTTCACGTTGTTTCGTCGAAAGGTTGTCCCTCTGAGAAGTCCAGGCATTCGGCCAGGAGTCTCCTTTGCGAAGGTGGTGTTGTCTCCGGCGGGGGTGGTTGCCGAAGATGCGAGGACCAACGATCCTGGTCAACTTTCACGGGTCTCTGACATCTCGAATACCCCGCATGTGCCAGATGCACCAGAGGTTGCCGCAGGTAGGTTGCCCCCGAGATTTTCCTATTCTACGTATAACGAGAGAGCAGCGGGCGAAAAGGCTTCTGTTGTTTTGCCGGTGTGTGAGTCGCCCGTATCTGGTGGTGATTTATGGAGACAATTTCTGACTTTGCGAAAGGAAGTCGACAGGCTTGCCTTGCTCTTAGATAAACACTGTAACGGGTTTCCTTCTCGCAACGATTTATGCTGCAGCGTCTGTGGTTTTACCTTAAAAGCCATCCATGAACCGAGCCACGTACAAGGAAGCGACGTATTCGAAAGGCAAGGGGTGAGAGGAGGTGTGAAAGGGAAGGCTCGTGGGCCGCTGGAAAGGGGCCTGTTATCTGGTGAGGGGGGGAGTCTTGTTTGTGGGCCTGTGGGCCACTGCAAGGGGCTGACTTGTAGGGGCTTGTCGTCTGGTGCAGAAGACTTGGGGTCGGAGGGACTGGGGGATGGGCTGGGTCGGCTGGGGACCAGTGGGGATGAAGCTGGGCTGGATGGTGGGCCGTGGCAAGGGGGCCCGTCTTCTAGTAAAGAAGTTTGGGGGCCTGGAGGGCAAGGGGATGGGCTGGGTAGTGGTGACAGAGGAGGGTGAGGGCAAAGGGGGAGCCTCAGGGCCTAGTGGGCCGGGGGTCTTATCGGGCCGGGTGGAGCAGGTCCAGGAGAGGTCTTGCGCAGCCCCAAAGCAGGCCGAGGGACGCGACGACGTCACAGCAGGCCCGGGTCTCCGGTCCTCCGATCCAGCGGCCGGTGCAGCGGGGGCGCCGGAGACGGAGCTGTCGGTGGAGTTCGGAGACTTCTCCTTCGGCTCGACGGCGTCGGAGCAAGTGGGTTGTGGCAATCTGGAGGGGTCGACGTCTATGGGTCGTCCATCCGATCCATCCGAGCCATCTGATTCAGCGCTGCAGAGGTCGGCGTTAGGTGGAGAGTTGCCCATGGTGTCGCCGGCGCCGGAGTACTCTTCTGGAGATCAGCCGAGTGTGACGGAGGGGATGGCACTGAAGCCCATTCCTCCAGCAGGTGCTGTCTATTGTCGTAGGAGACAGCGGGTCTCCTCTGCAGTTGGGGACGTAGTGTCGGCTGTACAAGTGTCTGAAGGGAGGGAGGGGGGCGTAGCGCTGGCTGTGCAGGAGCCTGAAGGCAGGGAGGACAGTTTGGTGGACCGTACGGGGGATGGCAAGGTGCTGTCAGTGGTGGAGTTGGCTCCAGATCCAGATTCTTGTGAGAATGTCAGTTCGGGTTGGGTGTTGGGCCTGGTGTCCTCTATTAGAAGAGTTGTTGGAGTCTCTTGTGATGGTCATGAGGAGCAATTGATGTCATTGTTTGCTTCTTTGGAGAGGGAGAGATGTCAGAATGCGTCTACAAAACCTGGTACATCATTTGGAAGCGGTCTTAGGGAGCTGCAAAGATTGCACTCCACAGTTAATTATGAGGGGAAGCGTTGTGCCCCGAGAAAGACCAGGAAGGATGGGAGGGATATGCTAAAGAATTTATGATGCCTAAAATTATTAGTTGGAATGTACGGGGGCTCAACGATAGAGCTAAATGTCGTCGAGTAGGCAATTTATTAAGGGATTGGCGACCTGCTTTGGTTTGCCTGCAAGAGACGAAATTGGCCGGGATTTCTCGTTCTATTATCAGGAGCCTGTGGGGGGGGGCTCACGTTGGCTGGTGCTGTCTTGAGGCGGATGGAGCTTCGGGGGGCATCCTGATTCTATGGGATACGAGAGTTCTCGAGTTGGTGGAGTCTAGTGTGGGTAGCTTCTCAGTATCGGTGATCTTGAAGAATGTTGAGGATGGGGTAGTTTGGGGTTTCTCTGGGGTTTACGGCCCTAACGCTGATAATCGGAGACACCTTCTTTGGGATGAGATGGCGGGGATGTTGGAGTGGTGGGACTTACCATGGTGTTTTGGGGGAGACTTTAATGTTTCGCGATTTCCAAGTGAACGTTCGGGATCGGTGGGGTTCACTAGGGCTATGGCGGATTTCTCTGAGTTCATTGATGAGGCGCAATTGATCGATGCTCCCTTGTTGGGGGGTCTCTTCACGTGGTCTAAAGGGAGGAATGTTCACTCTTGGTCGAGGATTGACCGCTTTCTTTTTACTCCTAGTTGGGAGTCTCTGTTCCCGGAGGTTTCTCAGCATCGGTTGCCTCGTTTGTTGTCTGATCACTTTCCAATACGTTTGGAGTGCGGGGGGGTTGGCAGTGGTAAGAGGCCATTCAGATTCGAGAACATGTGGCTCAAGGCGGATGGGTTCGTTGATTTGGTAAGGTCGTGGTGGAGATCTTATGATTTTTCTGGTTCGCCTAGTTTTGTCCTTCAATCGAAATTAAAGGCTCTTAAAGGCGATCTCATAGTTTGGAATCGCGAGGTGTTTGGGAATGTTGCTTTTAAGAAGTCTTCGCTCCTGCATGAACTTTCTTCTCTTGATGCTTTAGAGGAAAGAGAGCTCCTTGATGAGGCGGGCCGGGCCAGGAAGTTAGCAGTTTCTGGGGAGTTAGAATTACTGATTGATATGGAGGAGACCAGTTGGAGGCAAAAATCGAGAGCCCTTTGGCTTAAAGATGGCGACAGATGTACCACGTTTTTTCACCGTGTGGCCAACTCCAATTCGAAAGTTAACTCTATTTCGTCGTTGGTTGTTGATGGGGAACTTGTGGAGGACACCCAGCGTATTTCTGATGAGATTGTCGCATTCTATGACGCCTTGTATCAGGAACCGCTCTCGTGGAGACCCTTGTTGGATGACTTGGGGTTTGATTCGATTTCTAGGGAGGAGGCTGATAGGCTTGAAGGCTCATTTAATGAAGACGAGGTCACCGGTGTTGTGCAGAGTCTTAATGGGGATAAAGCCCCCGGCCCGGATGGGTTCTCCTTAGCTTTCTTTAAATCCTGTTGGGATGTTCTCAAGGGTGATGTAATTTCCATGTTTAATGAGTTTGCTGAGGTTGGGAAGTTTGTCCGTAGTCTCAATGCCACTTTCATTGTATTGATCCCTAAGAAGCCGGGGGCCGTGGAGCTTAAGGATTTCCGTCCGATCAGTCTTGTGGGAGGAGTCTACAAGATCTTGGCTAAAGTTTTGGCTAATCGGCTTAAGACGGTTGTCGGCTCCATTATTTCGCCATCTCAGAGTGCTTTTGTGAGGGGAAGACAGATTTTGGATTCGGTGCTGATCGCGAGTGAGTGCATTGATTCTAGGATGCAATCGAATCTGCCTGAAATGCTCTGCAAGCTCGATATCCATAAGGCTTATGACCACGTCAATTGGAGTTTCCTCCTTTACTTGTTGCGGAGGTGTGGGTTTGGTGAGAAGTGGTGTAAATGGATGGAGTTCTGCATCTCTTCTCCCAGCTTTTCGGTTATGGTGAACGGGTCTCCCAAGGGCTTCTTCAGAGGTTCCCGAGGTTTGCGCCAAGGCGACCCTCTTTCGCCCTTTTTATTTGTGATTGTTATGGAAGCTCTGAGTCAGATGCTGACTAGGTTGGGGGAGATGGGTTTTATACAGGGTTTCTCGGTTCGTGGTAGTAGGGTGTGCATTTCTCATTTGTTGTTCGCAGACGACACTCTTATTTTGTGTGGGGCTGAAGAGAGTCAGTTCCGTAATCTTCGTTGTCCTTTGCTGTGTTTTGAAGCGGTTTCTGGCCTAAAGATTAACCTTCTCAAATCGGAGGCCATCCCCATTGGAGAGGTGGGTAACGCCCACATTTTGGCAGATACTTTGGGTTGTAAGGTTGCTTCTCTGCCCATCACTTATCTTGGTCTTCCCTTGGGGGCTCGCTTTAAAAGCATTGCTATCTGGAATGACATCATAGAGCGAATGAAAAAGCGATTGGCGGGATGGAAGCGGGGCTATCTTTCGAAAGGTGGTCGAGTCACTTTGATTAAGACTACTCTTGCGAATCTTCCGACTTACTTCTTATCTCTCTTCCCCATTCCCTCAGTGGTGGCTTGCAGATTGGAGAAGTTACAAAGGGACTTCTTGTGGGGCAGCACTGACACTTCCCACAAGTTTCATCTGATAAATTGGGAGACTGTGTGTCGTCCCATCACGCAAGGTGGGCTAGGTATTAGACGCTTAATCCCTTTTAACAAGGCTTTACTCGGGAAGTGGATGTGGCGTTTTGCTTATGATCGCCACAGTCTGTGGTGGAGAGTTATTGAGGAGAAGTTTGGCAGTGACTTGGGTGGGTGGCACACCATTCAGAGAAGAGGTAATTATGGAGTCGGGCTCTGGAGGTTTATAAGTAAGGGGTGGGCTCCTTTTAGCCAATTCATTCGGTTCGAGGTTGGTGGTGGCCATAGAGTTCGGTTTTGGAGTGACCTCTGGTGTGGGGAGACTCCGTTGAGGCTCGCTTTCCCGTCTCTCTTCTCCATAGCTCGCAATAAGGACGCGTGGGTGGCGGATTATTGGGAGACGATCTCGAGTTTGGGTGCTTGGAATGTTCAGTTTTTACGGGCTGCTAATGACTGGGAAGTTGAGACTTTCTCGACTTTCTATTCTCTTCTTTATTCCAAGGTTTTGAGGAGCGGGGTAGATGACAAGATACGTTGGCTGGGCAACACGAATGGTATCTTCTCCGTGAAGTCGATGTATGGGTATCTTCACGGAGTAGATACCGTCATGGCTTTTCCCTGGAGGCAGATTTGGAGGACCCCTGTTCCTATGAGAGTCTCATTTTTTGTGTGGGAGGTAGCGCACGGACGAATCTTGACTACGGATAATTTGAGGAGGCGAGGTGTTTGCCTCCCAAATTGGTGCTATCTTTGTAGGTGCAACGGGGAATCGGTGGAACATATCCTCCTTCACTGTGTGGTAGCGACGGATTTGTGGTCTTATGTGCTTAGCATCTTCAACTTTAGTTGGGTTATGCCTTCTACGGTTTGTGCGATGTTGCTTTGTTGGAAGCGGAAGTTCAACAATCCGCTTGCGACAAGGGTGTGGAAGATGATTCCGTTGTGCGTTTGGTGGGTCATATGGTGCGAGCGGAACAAGAGATGTTTCGAGAACTCTTCTACATCTCATGAGGGACTGAGGGGGTTGTTGTTACATTCTCTTTTTCTTTGGGCCTCTGCTGTTTTAGGCTCCCATTTTTCTGTTTTTGCTGATTTCCTCAGCTTTGTTGACTCTTTAGAGTAGGTTTTCAGTATAGATCTTTGTACTGTTACCACTTTCTTTTTCGTCAATAAAGCTCCTTACTTATCAAAAAAAAAAACAGTCAAGTATTGCAAGAACCCCATTGTTGAACCCTGTGTTCTTACCCCACGATTTATGCTCATCAAATATCAAGATCATGAAAGATCAAAACCTGTTTATCTCTAAATTGTTGGAAATTTTAACTCTTTCACGGTTCTAAAACATGCCTGAGTAAATGAAATCCCCTGGACGGGAAATTCGTTCTACATGTTAAACATACAGAGAACATGTGATCTCAATAGTAGGATTGAGAAAATAATTATCCATTTGCTTTGGCAGAGAGCTACTCAAACTGCTGCTGGAGAGAGGAAGCCTAAAACAAATTTTGTAGAAGCCCGTACATTTTGGCATCTTTACAGAAGTTTTGACCGAATGTGGATATTTTTCATATTGGCTTTCCAGGTAGCTTAAATACTTGGAAATGTGTTCTTACTTTCTGACCTTTATTGGACCGTTACCTGTGTGGTTACTTCATCCGCATTAATTCTGGTTTTCAGGCAATGGTAATTATTGCATGGAGTCCTTCTGGATCTCTTGCTGCTTTTTTTGATGAAGATGTCTTCAGAAATGTTTTGAGCATCTTTATTACCTCTGCTTTTCTCAATCTTCTGCAAGGTACTGGTCTTATCCCAAGGTAGTCGAACCTTTTTTTCCTACCCTGTCACCATATCGGTGGGAGTTTGCATGGACATATGGGCAAATAAAAGACAAAACCGTATAATGGTGTTGCTGTTAGAAACTGTTTTATTTGTTATGGCGCAGCAGCAAGTAGTCAACCTTTTTTTCAATCTTTAAATCCTGTTTGATCAACATTATATGGGGTTACTTATCCAAATAAAGAAAAACAAAAACAAAACATTCTATGGCTTGAGTGGCTTTTATGATGCTCTCTTCTCTATCATCTGCTCTGCAGCATCTCTGGATATCATTCTTAGTTGGAATGCTTGGGGGAGTTTGAAATTCAGCCAAATACTACGATACCTTTTGAAGTTTGCATTAGCAGTTATGTGGGCTGTTGTTCTGCCAATGGGTTATTCCGGTTCTGTCCAGAACCCAACAGGATTGGTGAAATTCTTCAGTAGCTGGGCTGGGGATTGGAGGAATCAGTCATTTTATAATTATGCTCTTGCCCTGTATCTGATACCCAATATCCTTGCTGCTTTACTGTTTTTGCTTCCTCCTTTACGGAGACACATGGAGCGTTCAAATTGGCGGATAATCACTCTTCTCGTGTGGTGGGCCCAGGCAAGGATGTCTGACATTTGTTAGTTTTATTTAGGTTATATGATTGTTCCTGTTTATGGACATCTCTCTCTCGCGCGCACGCACACGTACACACATTGACACTTTTCTCCCCCCTCCCCCCCCGGCGGCTCTTTTCTATGAAAGTTGAATGTCCTTTCCCTCTTTGACTATCTTGCAGCCAAAGCTTTATGTAGGGAGAGGCATGCATGAAGACATGCTCTCACTGCTGAAGTAAGGAAAAAAAAATACTTTATTACCTTTTTCGTTCTTTTGTGTTGTTTAGTACTCCATAGTTTTAGGAACAGGGCTGTGGGGTTTAGTTCAGAGGAAGTGTTCCAAACCTATTTTGGTTGTATCCTCTATTAAGAATTGATTTATTATATCTTCTATTATTTGGAGGTGGTTTTTTCTATTTAACAGTATTTCATTTCTTATGCTTAGGTATACATTGTTCTGGATTATGCTGCTGATCAGCAAGCTAGCGTTTAGCTACTATGTGGAGGTGAATTTCCAAATATACATCGTTATTTGAGTGTCCTTTGGATATCCATCATGTCTTTATTCTTAGGTCCGATGCGTTATGTACATATCCCGGCATGTGTAACGCGCGCAAACACGTATGAATATTAATAAAAAGATTAAGATGAAGATGTGTTAATAGTACAAGAGACTATGCTGAAAACACCTAAGCTATACAAGCTAAAGAGCTAAGAAGCTAAAGGTTGTGTAATGTATTTCTAACCCTTGTCGTAAGGGTGTAGGAAATCTACGCATGAGCATACTGTTATTCTTATTCTGTTCTCCTTTCTTACCTTTTTCTTGATTTATTTATGGCTGTTGCATCATCATAATAACTTTAAAACCATAAACAGACCTTGGTATGTAATATTAAAAGTCACTTTTTCATAATCTTAGCCCATATTACTATCCTTGTTCTAGCAACGACAAAAAATCCCGCCCCCCAAAAACAAAAAGAGAAAAAGAGTGGTTGTTTTAAAAATCTGAAGATAAGTTCCTCTTATGCAGCCTGCCAAACCGATCCAACTCACTTCAAAAGCCTAATAAACTTCTCACCTGTATGTCATTTCTAATATTTATTGTGGTGAAATGCCAAGAATATCATAATATTATCCATTCAAGTACTCATGAGAGTGCATGTTATAATTTCATTGGGATGACAGGTTGGAGTTTGAAGCTCGTAATTTGCAGAAGAATAAGCTAGTATACTTCAATTTGTTAGAGAGACATTGGAAACCTAGGGACCAGTTATGCAGAGATCACATGACTTCTATCCTCAACTTGTGAGAGAGCGAGTCATATATATTGAGAAAGACAGGACTTCTTTTTTTCTGAATAAAAAGGACAGGACTTAGCATGACATATGTCCTCATCTATAAATGGGAAACTGATTGTGTTTCAAATCCTATTCTTTTTATCTGTAATCAAAAAGATGATGCTGTCGTGGGAACATCTGGCACATGTTCGCAAACCCAATAGCCTCAACTCATACTCTAGGCCTCAGTGATTGATATAAATTTTTGCTCCATATTTTTTTATCGCTTCATACTCTACTAGTTTACACACATAAAGACACCATAAAACTAAATATTAAGGTTCTATAGAACCTTAATATTTGAGGATGGAAAATGTATGGTTTCTTCCGATTCCTATAGAATGTAGATTAGTGACTAAGTATTATTAGTTTCTTTAACTGCTGCTCTGTTGTACTTGAACCATACCTTTTCTTTGAGAATATGTGAAAACTCAGATTGTTTAGGCTTTATTTACATGCTCTGTTAATAGATACTGCCACTAGTTGGACCAACAAAGGTGATTATGGAGATTCCTATCGATAACTATCAGTGGCATGAGTTCTTTCCAAACGGTAACACGACACCTTTCTTATTGAACTTCCTGCTTCCCTTTTATCTTCAGTTGTCTTCTGTACTGATTTGCCATCTGAATCTGCTGCAGTAACACATAATATTGGTGTTGTTATTGCAATATGGGCTCCAATTGTCCTAGTAAGTGGATATGAGGCAAACTCTCGTTGAAAGAGATCCTAAGTCATATTGCTGTGTTTTGCATCCCTTAGCATTCATGTTGAATTTGTCCTTATGTGATGCTTTGTTGGTTTATAGGTCTATTTTATGGATGCACAAATATGGTATGCCATATTTTCTACTCTATTTGGTGGAATTCATGGAGCCTTCAGCCATTTGGGTGAGGTTAGTGGCAAAATTTCGAGCATAGCATTGAAAACTGCTACGTAGCAGTATGTGACAGTAATGATCCAGTAAAACAGTCAATATATTATCGTTTCTTCCCTTTTCTTTTTTTCCACTGTGGGGATGGAGGAGACTGCAGCTGGTTAGTAATAATGGTTCCGCCTGATGTTTGATAGATACGGACACTCGGGATGTTACGGTCCAGGTTTGAAGCTGTACCTGGAGCTTTTTGTGGTCGCCTTGTGCCATCAGCAAATAAAGAAGCCAAAAAGAAAGAGCCGGTAATTCCAACTTTTAAAAATCTTGTAAAGTTTGCAATGTGCTCTTCATGAAATGTCAGTGAAAACATGTCTAGAATTAAGTATCTGTCTTCATATCAAATACAAATGGTTCCATTTATATCCTTGATCAAGAAATTTAGATGGTTGTTTTTCTCAATTTTGTCATACTTGGCTTTAAGTTCTTCCATCTTCATTGTTTTTGGCTATGATATACATTTTGTCATGGCAGGATGAGTCGCAAGTACAGAAGAATATTGCCAATTTTTCTCAGGTGTGGAATGAGTTCATACATTCTATGCGGACGGAAGACCTTATCAGCAATAGGTCCTGATTACTGCTTGCCAAATAATTTCTTTTTTCAAATGTATTGTATTTATCTCTGATGATCTTTCATTTGACTTTGATCATTCAGGGACCGAGACCTGTTGCTTGTTCCAGATTCTTCAAGTGATGTCTCTGTTGTCCAGTGGCCTCCTTTTCTGCTTGCTAGTAAGGTATATTTTTTGTTTGGTTTCTTGTGTTAATTTACATTGAATTTGTTTTTTACGCACTTTTTCTTTTTGCACATGGTAGATTCCCATAGCCTTAGATATGGCGAAAGACTTTAAAGGGAAGGATGATGACGAGTTGTTTAAGAAGATCAAAACTGATCGTTATATGCATTCAGCGGTTATTGAATGCTATGAGACACTCAGAGATGTTATATATGGCCTTCTGAAAGATGAAGAGGATAGGATGTAAGTAAAGCATTTGTTTTAGAAGCTTGAATTGTATAGATATTACTAAAGGTGACTTGGCAATGCATCATCCATTGACCGCGCTGTGTAACACCCCCCCCCCCCAACCCAATCCCCTTGCTCAGCTTATTTTTTTAAGACTCATGACAGTTAGATTTTTCTTGTACATCAGGATTGTGAGGCACATATGTTATGAAATCGATCATCATACACAGCAGAGGAAATTTTTGCATCATTTTAAGATGAGCGAGCTGCCTCAACTAAGTGAGAAGCTGGAGAAATTTCTAAAGCTCTTGGTAACATGCTTCCTTTACAGTTTCATGTTGTTTTATTGTTGAACTCCTCACAAAGGGTTGAGAGAGAATTTACATTCTAACGGTTCTGATTTTCATACTCATTACACTGGTAAATTGGCAGGTGGCTGACAGTGACAACATTGCTGAACCTCAAATAATCAATGTTCTCCAGGATATTATGGAGATTATCACAGAGGATATTATGCTTGGTGGTAATCAGTAAGTAGAAAGGGGCATTTACTTGGTGGATACATAAAAGAACGCTTTGTTTTCACTTTTAAATTCTTCAGAATGGATCTTTATGACTCCTTTACACTATAGTTTGTCACATTTCATTTTAGAATCCTCGAACAAGTTCAGCTTGATCCGCATCTGAAGAAAGAGCAGAGGTTTGAAAGGCTTGACATTGACCTGATGAGGAACAAATCTTGGAAGGAGAAGGTTTGTACTCACTTTTCATGAAAATTGTGTTATCCATTTTATCATAGATCTTATGTCTCATTATATCTTGTGTTTCTCCATAGGTTGTTAGGCTTCATTTGCTTTTGACTGTCAAGGAATCTGCCATAAATGTGCCTCAGAACTTGGAGGCTCGCCGCCGCATTACTTTCTTTGCAAACTCCTTGTTTATGAAAATGCCAAGCGCTCCCAAAGTCCGCAATATGCTGTCCTTTAGGTTAGTTGCAGAAAATATGAGTTTTATCAAAGACATCAATAGAGACTTCCAAATGGAGAGAATAGAAATTGCATTTTCTATAGATTGACTGCAATCAACTGGCCTCGATTATGGTCTGATGGAAAAATCTAATTTCAAAACCATTTGTGAGTAAATTTCTGCAGTTGGGTTTTTAGTGAAGGATCAATATTGTTCTTGTGCTAACATGTCGATATTGCATCTAACAATTTGTTCTTCTTTTTATTATTCTATGATTTGCTCATTTCCTTGTGTATATGGTATCTTATGAATACTTGCATGTCCTTGTCTACAAATTATTGTGTTCTCAGCTATTAGATTACTATTTGATCTCAACTTGAAGGAAAATGACAATTTGATTTATTTTCTTATTTATGGTCTAGTGTTTTAACACCATATTACAAGGAAGATGTCCTATATTCAGAGGATGAACTAAATAAGGAAAATGAGGATGGGATAACAATTTTGTTCTACCTACAAAAAATATATCCTGGTAAGTTTCAATGTCGTAGCTGTGTGCATTTTTATTATATGAAATAAGTATGAACTTAAAGCTGCCTATTATTGTCAAAACTAGATGAATGGACCAATTTCCAGGAACGCATAAGAAATAACCCCACAGTGGAAGAAAAGATGGAGCTAACTCGCCAATGGGTATCTTACAGAGGACAGACGCTTTCTAGAACAGGTTTGATGGTGATGAGTTTTGTGATATAGCCTATACTTGCATTGTTCATTGATTTCAACTTTGACCATGTCTCTCTATCAATATTTTGGTCAGTGAGGGGGATGATGTACTACAGGCGAGCCCTAGAACTACAATGCTTTCTGGAATTTGCAGGAGATAATGGTCAGAAATTTCTGTCGTGGAAACTAGTTTTAGTTCTTGACCAATATATCCTATTTCTGATTCCATTTTAAACATTGGTTCCATTACAAATGGCATTTTGGAGTTAATCTCTGCATTGTTTTGTTGCAGCTGTTTTGGGTGGCTACCGAAACTTGGATGCAAGTAGTGGAGAGAGAAAGGCTTTTCTTGATCATGCGCATGCCCTTGCTGATTTGAAGTTTACATATGTTGTCTCTTGTCAAGTTTATGGATCTCAGAGAAAATCTGATGATGCTAGGGACAGAAGTTGTTACAATAATATTCTGAATCTGATGTTAGCGTGAGTAGTTTTACAACTCATTGAAAATAATAGTTTTCTAAATAGGTCAAAACATTGATTGCATCTTTAAACTATTTAAATGGTGTAGCTATCCATCTCTACGTGTTGCTTACATAGACGAAGGAGAAGAGACAATAAATGGAAAACCTCAAAAGGTTTACTACTCTGTTCTTGTCAAGGGAGCGTACAAGTTGGATGAGGTATGCAAGAATAGTTTTTTTTTTCTTGAAAACTAGTATACAAGAATAACATATATTTTTAATGTACTGTATTAGGTGTGCCCTAGATATAAAGATAGCTGGTTAATCTGAGGCATTTGAATTGTTCAAACTGCATGATATATCAAGCATTTGTTTGCAATAGATCTCCTGTGAAAAGTCTTAAATAGCATGTGTTACACCACCCCCAATTGGAAGAAGGAAAGGTAAAATTATAGGCCTTTCAATCTCAATTTAGATGGTCACTAGTACAGGGTCCACTTGGTCATTTAGTTCTGTTTTGACGACATGACCTGAGAGTGGCAAAGCTCAAATTGTTTGCAAAGCTCCAACTTTATGGTTTTTTGGCTGCTCTGCGAAGATGCATTAAATTCACTTAACTCAATTTTGTGGGAGAAAATTCCA
Organism: Myrica gale; assembly: GCA_963930655.1. Taxonomy (NCBI): domain Eukaryota; kingdom Viridiplantae; phylum Streptophyta; class Magnoliopsida; order Fagales; family Myricaceae; genus Myrica; species Myrica gale. Next base: position 18,464,510 of record OZ005600.1, on the reverse strand, counting down.
TTATCTTGGTGTGTTTAACTCCAAACTGTCCCCATTTTGAAATATTAAGTGGAAAAACCCTCTATGGCTGCATTGATATTACTCGAAGAAGCTAAAGGGCCTGGCTCTATTGTGATGTACCTTGAGAAAATTACTCATACCAGTAAGGACATTTCCTTTGAAGTGTGCAGCCAATTTCGTTTACCCCTGTTTGGTCTTGGGCTCAGCTTTGTATATATAGCTTTTCTCCTCAGCTTAACTAAGGCCATATGTTTTATTTCTTCTGAGCTAGACTACTATACTAGGTAGGATTGACATTCTCTCCAATTGCTTGCTTTTATTAGATTGTCCAATTTGGAGAGAAGAGACAAACAACACGGGATCATATAACATTGATGTTGCCCATGTGAAGCCTTGGGCAGTGTCGACACTATAGCATGTAATCTTACGGTGTGTTTCTATAATTAAATCGGACCATTCGCTTTGAGTAGGAAATTAGAGAGGATCTTGATCCAACTAAGCATCACACAGAAGAAAACATCTAGATGGTTAACCAACTATTAGCTAAACAAGTTGATTATGGACTGATGTGAACCTCATTAAGGATAGCGAGACCCAACAACTAAAGGGAACCCAAGATCGTTCTAGGACTAATTCGAATGGAAAGCTCGACCCGTTGTTTATGAGAAACAAGAACCTCTGTATAAGGAAGACACCACCCACATGGAAATTCCGTTTGATAAGTCGAAGTGAACGCCATGGGAAATCCCGATAAGTTCGAGAAGTTCTTCAAAGAACCAAAGAGAATAAATCCTCACAATATTATTGATCAAAAGTCTGGCGAAATACATTGCATAGGCACCTATTTAAAGAGCTAAACAATGCAAGGAAATTAAGCTAACATAGCAACCTAATTAAACTCAAAAATAGGTAAAGGAAATAAAACCCCACATGCCTAAAACAAACAAGGCAAATATGGAAATAATTTCCTACTTGCCTTACAAGGTTTGGACGGCTAAAACAAAGACCCTATCTGAGGAAATAAATGCTACATGCCCAAAAGAAGAGAAAACCCATAAAAGGAAGGATTTGGGCGCCTAGAATAGCGTTCCTTCTAGAAGAGCTCCAAAAATATTTCTTTCCAAATTGAAGCTTAGCCTTGACCGAATTTTTCTAGAACTTGAATCAAAGTGACCATCATTTGTCACCCACGTGGATCATGTTCAATAGGCCTCCACGAATTCGCTTGAGCCCATCACTCTTGAATAAGTCCATTGAGTACATCCTTGAATTTCTTTGCCCGTGCTCTCGTAACCGGCCCAATTGGTATTTCAACGACATCCTTCGAAAGGGTGCCTTGATCTCCATCATGGACTAATAACACCTAGTGCTCTAGAAACCTAGATGGTGAATGTGAACATATAATTAGAATATCTTTCTCTAAAATACTTCTCAAGTTCAGTACGATGTTTAAGACAGGGAAAGGAAAGTGAGAACTAATTTATATCATACATTATCTCCTAGAACTTCTATCTAGAAAGCCGAAATAAACAAAACATAATAAGAGATAGAGAGGGAGAGGGAGAGAAGGAAATAAAAAAGATTTAGATATGGTTGTATGTATAGTTTTGAAGGATAGGTTTTCATTTGAGCTCCATCCATTGCATTCTGTATTTAATGTAATGTGCCTCTATAATGCTGATACACATATTCTTTCTTACCTTAATAGGAAATATACCGCATCAAGCTTCCAGGCCGTCCAGGCGATATTGGTGAAGGAAAACCTGAAAATCAAAACCATGCCATTATCTTTTCTCGAGGAGAAGCTCTACAGACAATAGACATGAATCAGGTAGCTAATTGGACATAATAAAGTGACTAATTGTGTTTTCTTATCCTCACTTTTTCTCCTTTTCTACTTTTGTCAAGGATAACTACTTTGAAGAAGCTTTCAAAATGAGAAATGTATTGGAGGAGTTCCTAAAACCTCGGCATAGCCAACGACAACCGACAATATTGGGTCTGAGGGAGCATATATTCACTGGAAGGTCAGCCTTACTTTTCCAACTCCAGTTATAAGTTGGATCCTAAGAATGCTAATGGCGAACAAGCAAGTCAGTCTCCCAAAAGAACTGTGACCGTGCTTTTTTGGAAACATGCTTATGTTTTACCCTTGTATTTCAGTGTTTCATCACTTGCGTGGTTCATGTCCAATCAGGAGACCAGCTTTGTAACCATTGGGCAGCGAATTTTGGCAAATCCTCTCAGGTAAGCCAAACATAAGGAAAAAAACTGTGGATAGGACCTTTTCTTGTTTGGGAAAACAGTAGGTGCTCTTTTACTAAGGAGAAGAATCGTTTACATCTGGCTATGTCTCATGTTTAGAGGGATTTGACATCTCTAGAGATTTTATGACTATTCACTGTTTTACTCTACTAACGCTGGATACTAAAATAGAGCTATCACCACAGATATTTTAAAATATTGTTTGTCTGTTTGCCTATAAGTTATGGCTCAAATATACATTGTCCCCTCATAAGAGCATGATGAACGTTAAGTTCAAGTGGTCAAGAAGTATTAGGAGTGCATGTAACCCACCAGCCAAGAAAGATATGATTTGTCAATTTGATGTGTGCATCTATGCCAACAAGATTAGTAATGGAAGTCATTTATAAAGTTAGAATAATAAATGTGACAGTTTAGTTTTTACAAACCTAAGGCGTTAACAAAGACTATAAAATGGAAGAGAATAGAAGGAAAACAGACTGCTTCACAATTTAGGTTTTGAAAGAATGCTCAACCTTCTGGCCCTCGATATATCACAAGATCAAAACTTGAGCACAAAAACATCTTAAAAGGTGAAAAGAGAGCTCCATTTTTTGCTTTTATTTCCAGTCTTGAATGCGGACATGTCAAATCCTAAATAATTATTATCAAGATGCTTTCATTCTTTTGTTTCCTCTTGATTTTGCAGCATATCAGGTATGAGGGACATAGTGTTTAGGGTTGTCTAACTCACTGTAGGCATACATAAGCTCTCAGAAAATGGGTCCATTGTTTTAACTGGTGAAAGGAGTACTTTAAGGTTTGTTGATTAAGTCAACTAGAAAAGATTGAATCTTGATGGTTGATGAGACTAGAATTTCAGTAGCTACTATGTGCTTGCACTCACTTGCTGGCTCACTAGTTGATAGGTTCAATTTTTTGGGACGACATGAGGCTATTGATGATCTCAAAGGCAGTAATTTGGATCTGTATAAATGAATTCAGGTGTTTCTTGATAGCGTATTAATATTTTGTGGGTTGGGGGAAGAGAGAAAGGGGGGGTTGAATATGAGATCTGGGTGGGTCCCACTCTGGCTCAAGATCAAAGCAAAACAGAAGAGACTTTGGCTTCTGACAAAAGCTTTCTGGCTCGTGCTCACTTGAGAAATTGAAGCCTAACTGTGAGAAAGAAGTAAAATATGCTGAATTTTCCTGGATGGACATGTGTGTGTGTGTGTTAGTTTATGGATTTGTGTACATGTGTGTATAAATAAGATGAGATGCTAATAGAGTGCAAAAAGTATAAAGGACAAAGAAAGAGAAAAAGAAAATGGTGTACCACCCTATCAAACGGGGAAGTAACAAGAATAACAAAGAAAGAGAAACAGCTGAGGCTAATGTCTAAAATTTAGGAAGAAAAAAAATCCAACAATTTTGAAGGGAGGACATTTTAGTATTTATAATAGCTTACATAGTTCCCTAGTCAAGCCTCATCTGAAAATTAGACCTAAGCCTCAGAGTTCTTTGATTTTTAAGCTTGCTTTGTCATGAGCATCGTGTATGTGAGTCTAAATGACAACCCAAGAGGGGGGTGAATTGGGTTTTTCAAAAACTTAACACTTTTTGAGTAAATATCCAGATCTGAAAACTACCTCTCTTTAACAAATAATAATGAGTCTAAAGCTATGTAAAATATAATCAATGAATGATAAAACATAAATCTCCACAAGGATGAATAAGTACTAAAATGTAAGAGAGATAGAGTTAGAGAGATAACACTGTATTTTTAAGTGGTTCGGCCAACACTTACCTACGTCCACCCCCAAGGCAATTGACTTCCTTGGGCTTCCTTCACTATTGTCCAATAGCAAATACACCTTAGCTTCCCGAGTGCTAAGGAACCTTTACAAAGCGTTTTGCGAGCTCACGCTTCAACTCTCACAAATCCTCACAACCTAGAGGATTTCTTCTACTCTCACAAGTAGGACCAAGTGTTTTCCCAACACTCAAAGGTTTTACAAATGATGGCTACAAGGAGGGCTCTCTAAGCCGAATGAGCAAATGAAGCACAAAATGTGGAATGACTCTCTAAGCCAAATAAGCAAGTGGAAATCTCACAATATGTGGAATGACTCTCTAAGTCAAATTATCAAATGGAAAGCTCAATAAGTGCAAGAAGATTAGATTCTAAAAGAAAATCTAGAGTTTGGAAGATATGAGCACAAGCCTTTTTGGTAGATGTTAGTTTCCCTCTTCTTCAATGCACTTTCTCTCTCTAGAAGCTAGGGCAAGGAGTGAATCCAAGTGTGTTGTCCCTTCTTCAAGAAATCTCTCTCTTTGAAAGCTAGGTTCTCAATGATGAGCAAGAGAAGAAGATTTGACAATGGAGCTTTGTTCTTGAATGATTCAGCAAGTAAAATATTTGGATTTTGGACTTTCTCTCTCTAGATGTTGCAATATTGGTCGAGCTCTCTATTCTCTCTCTCCATCTTCTTCTTTTTATAGCTTCTAGGTCTTCAACGTTCATAAGGGTCTTCTTGTAATGTTAGAGTGCCGTTGGAGGTCATTTGAGGCAATTTGGAGACTTTTTGAATCATTTGGCGTCACTCCAGGAAATCTGAAATTTCGCACAATGTGTCGACACATTGATTGTATGTGCTGACACATTGAACTTGGTCCTGAAATGCAAACTCTCGGGTGTTAGTTCAATGTGTCGACACTATGCTCCAATGTGTCGACACTTCCAACACTTAGTCAAAAAATCACTTTGAATTCTAGAAAATGTAAACTCTCGGGTGTTAGTTCAATGTGTCGACACTATGCTCCAATGTGTCGACACTTCCAACACTTAGTCAAAAAATCACTTTGAATTCTAGAAAATGTAAACTCTCGGGTGTTAGTTCAATGTGTCGACACCATGATCCAATGTGTCGACACTTCCAACACTTAGACAAAATAAAACTTTGAGTTCCGGAAAATGTAAACTTTCGGGTTGTAGTTCAATGTGTCGACACTATGATCCAATGGGTCGACACTTACAACACTTAGTAAAAAAAATCACTTTGAGTTCCGGAAAATGTAAACTTTCGGGTGTAAGTGCAATGTGTCGACACCATCACTCAATGTGTCAACACTTATAAGTGTTGGAGAGTTTTTCAGCAACTTCAAAGTGTCCAATTCATTCCAAACTTCTTTTAACACCTAGATTATGAAAAATTGATCTTATCAACTAGTGTAATGGTGTTCAAGTGCACTTTATAAATATTTTAGAGAGATAACCTCAATCCTTTGAAATATAACTTGGAAATTGTGGATTGACAAAGTAAAATCTAAAAGTCTTTGAAACTTAGAATATTTTGTTATCATCAAATCATTTATAGATTGTTTGTAAAACAACCTTGGGCTAACAGTGTAATTAGCAGTACAATCAACTTCCATGAGACATCTTGACACTGTTTAGTGATCTGAGGATCTTTTACGATACTTTCTTCTTGATAATAAATGTCCTCCACTGTAGCATACTTTGCTGTTGGTAAGTATCTGTAGTCACTTCTCTGATCAATATACAACCATCAAGTATATTGGCCGGCATTCAAAGTCTGCAAATGATGGCTTACTTAGGCGTAGTGTCAGCTGTTTTACTTCTGCGCTGTTCTATTTTGAGAGTCTGTTGAATGTTCTATCCTACTTTTGCAGGGTGCGGTTCCACTATGGTCATCCGGATATATTTGACAGAATCTTCCACATAACAAGAGGTGGAATAAGCAAAGCTTCAAAAGTTATCAACTTAAGCGAGGATATATTTGCAGGTAGTTTTTGGTTCATTAGAATGTGACTGACTAATTGCTATTACCTTTCACTAATATTGGAATAATATCTGAAGGATTTAATTCAACGATGCGCGGGGGATTTATAACACATCATGAGTACATCCAAGTAGGCAAGGGACGTGATGTGGGAATGAACCAAATATCCAATTTTGAAGCTAAGGTTGCAAATGGAAATGGAGAGCAGACACTTAGCCGTGATGTTTATCGTCTTGGGCGTCGGTTTGACTTCTATAGGATGCTGTCATTCTACTTTACAACAGTGGGTTTCTATTTTAGTAGTATGGTAAGCTAACCAAAATAATTTCTCGTATTTGATATCTTTGTTGAATATCAATGTAGTTCAAACCACACATGAGTAGAACGAGGTTGTAGACTTTATGTCACCAGTTTGCTTGGGGTTAGTGGGTTTGATCACTTTTAAGTATTCCTACAGTTGTTAGAGAACCAGATAAGGTGATATCAATTGGTGTATATGTATCCAGAACCGCGAAGTATAGTTTTCTTGTCTTCCCATGTCATACATAGTTTGTATCCACAAAGTTCCTTTTTATGTCATGTAGAGTAATATGTAATCATGGCTTGAATTGGGAAAATTTTATTGTTTCAGGTGACTGTCCTGACTGTATATGTATTTTTATATGGGCGGTTGTACATGGTTATGAGTGGAATTGAAAGAGAGATCCTTGAGAATCCAAGCATACGACAAAGCAAGGCCCTTGAAGAGGCTTTGGCTACCCAATCTGTTTTCCAGTTGGGCTTGCTGCTAGTGTTGCCCATGGTCATGGAAATTGGCCTGGAAAAAGGATTTCGTACTGCCCTTGGTGATTTTATCATCATGCAGCTACAGCTTGCATCTGTATTCTTTACATTTCAGCTTGGAACAAAAGCACATTATTATGGAAGAACAATCTTGCATGGAGGTTCTAAATACCGAGCTACTGGCCGTGGATTTGTTGTTTTTCATGCAAAGTTCGCTGATAACTACAGGTTGTACTCACGAAGTCACTTTGTGAAAGGGTTGGAGCTGTTTGTTCTACTGATTGTCTATGAAGTTTACGGGGAATCATATCGCACTTCAAATCTTTATTTGTTCATCACTTTCTCTATGTGGTTTCTTGTTGCTTCTTGGTTGTTTGCTCCTTTCATTTTCAATCCATCTAGTTTTGACTGGCAAAAGACAGTAGATGATTGGACGGATTGGAAGAGGTGGATGGGAAATCGTGGTGGTATTGGGATATCACCAGATAAAAGTTGGGAATCATGGTGGGATGAACAGCAGGAACACCTCAAATACACGAACTTCAGGGGGAGAGTGCTGGAGATAATACTTGCTTTTCGTTTCTTTATTTACCAGTATGGAATTGTCTACCACCTTGATATAGCTCATCACAGCAAGAGCGTGCTGGTATAGTTAATTATCTTCCAAAATTATTGTCCTCTTGTTGAACTTTCAATGTCTCTTATGGTTTCTGGTACCAGCTTAAGACCTCCTGATTTTTTCTTCAACTCCTGAACCTGGTTTTTTGTCCAATTTTTTGTGTAGGTATACGGACTTTCTTGGTTAGTTATGATGACTGCTCTTGTCGTCTTAAAGGTATGCAAATGAAATCAACTCTTGCAGGAAATTTAGGTCAAAGTAAGATTTAATGAAATTGTTCAAACTTAATTGATTTTTCTGACTAATTTAAAAATTACGGGGAAAAGAAAAGTGGGTTACACAAAATGAGCAACTTTTTCCTTAGCTTTGCCTGTTCTTCCCTTTTTTGTTTTTTGGATTTTTGCTTATATTGAGTCCAGAAACATACATGCTCATTTTGTACTTGGCTTCTTGTACACTTCCCATGCTATCAGATGGTATCAATGGGTAGGCGAAGATTTGGCACCGACTTCCAGCTCATGTTCAGGATTCTCAAAGCACTACTGTTTCTTGGTTTCATGTCAGTGATGACTGTCTTATTTGTTGTCTGCGGGCTCACTCTATCGGATTTATTTGCCGCTATCCTTGCCTTCACACCCACAGGATGGGCCCTGCTTCTGGTAAGTTTAAAGTCTGCATATTCTTTGAGTAGAAAGAACAAAGTATCTGTTGAATTTTTTTTATCACCTATGCCATTTGTCTTGAACACATCTTAGCGAGTTGAAATTACCTTTAGTTTTGGAAGAAAAAAAAATGGATCCACATTGCATTTTCCAAGACAGTTTCACTTGCATAAATTAAGAAATCATTGTGAAAAATAACTGTTGTGCAACTCTAACTGTAATAATATCTAACCTGCCACTCCTATCCTACCTTGTATTTTCCTCTTTTCCTAAACTTATGAACTAGCCTTGTAGGTTTTGAATCAGTTTAAGTTGCGGTTTTCCTGTTTGAACTGAGAACAAGTGTTGGGATCTCCCACTTTTCTTTTCTTTTTTTGGTTAAATGTTGTGCATCCTGAAACTACACGACATTTCGGTGCATTGGCTCGTGAGCTTTAGTGGCTTTTTTTGCTTCGAAAGATCTGTTGGTTGAACATGAATATATTTACTCCATAGTTTTGGTTCACTGAATAAATGTTTCGTTTATATTGTCCTTCCAAAGATTGGGCAAGCATGCAGGCCAGTATTGAAGTGGGTAGGATTCTGGGATTCTATAAAGGAGTTAGCGAGAGGTTATGAATACATGATGGTGCTGATAATCTTCGCACCCGTTGCCATTTTGTCTTGGTTCCCATTTGTATCGGAGTTCCAAACACGCCTTCTTTTCAATCAAGCATTTAGTAGAGGCCTCCAGATTTCAATGATTCTTTCGGGAAGGAAGGAGAAAACAAATTGAAGTTTTTTCTCGTCTTACACACACATACTCATCAAAATATTATCATGTTCTTATACATACTTGGCTTTTGTAATATTATCTTCATGAAATTTATGGTTCAAATTTGTTTGTAGAAGGAAAAAACGATATTTTTTTCCCCTTCTGAGACGCCTTCATCCTGTAACTTCTTTTATCAAGGCAAAACATATAAGAGTTAGTAAGAAGGAAGAAGACAACAATTTGGTTTCCAAAGTAGTGTTAAAATTGTTCTTGTCCATAGAGCCAGAGGTGTCAATACTGTAGGACGCCAGTTAGTTGGTTGGGCCGCCTCGAGTTTAGCTCCAGAAACAATTCCCCATTCTTTTGAGCATGATTTCGATCTAACATGGTTATATACTGTAACAGAGCGGCAATGAAGAGATTGAATGAAAGTCTGAATGTTTCGGTCACACCAGAAAAACAAACAATTAACTTCTTTGGTGGTGTTTTGTCTAAAACTTGAATAAAATTTTGATTGACATACTACCAGCGTGAGACCTCGAAAATCTCTCTCTCTCTCTCTCTCTCTCTCTCTCTCATCGCAAAGACTCAGGCTCACATCACCTCCAATCCCTCCTCATCTTCGTTTTTGAGTACTCGTTCCCTCTCTACGAAGAACACAAAGCTGTTGAGAAGCAAACTGTTACAGTTTCTGAGTAACATAGCAGGAGAAAGACTCGTGCAAGACAATATACACGTGACTTCTGTTGTAAAGTTATAACACTATAATAGAATTAGTTTCTTTTTCTGTTATAACAGATGATGCGAACTCGCTACTTCTATATAGGGTCGTTTGTTTGCTTTAAAATAAATTTAGTAATTTATTATACTTGTTTTTCATATATTTGGCAAGCACTTGAAAATAAGGTCAAAGTAAAAAAACTTTATTATATTTTAAGAAACAAACTAAGCTAAAATTTTCAGTAAACCATTTTTTTCACATTATATTACGCCTCATATCTATGGGCAAAAATCAATAAGTCTCTTTCAAGTTCCAAAATATTTTATTCTGCCTCATATGTTTAAAAAATAATCATTTTGCCATTAAACCACATGCAAAATAACCAAAATGCCCATCCAAGATAAAATTATTAAAAATATTAAAGTTTTATTAAAAAAATAAAAAAAATGATATACAAATAAAAAGTAATATTTTTAAATAAAAATTGAATTTGAAGGTTGAATATGATAGTTTTATATTTTTCTCTTTTCAGGCCACGTGGATACTTCTCCTTTAGTTGGCTAATCGCAATTGAACTGCGGGGACCAATTTTATCGCAAAAGTGTACCTCAAGAACCTTCTCTTTGAAATCAGAACCTTAGGAACTAAAATATTAAAAATATTTGAGAAAAATTTCATGCCACAGTACTAGCCTACGATGAGCATTGAGATGACATCTGAAATCCACGTAAGTAGCATTCCGTTTGTTGGCTAACGATAGTAGGACGGAGGATCGATTTTTATAAAAAACTTATATCAATAACTTGAAGATTGAAATCAATACCCGAGGGACTAAAATGTCAAAAGTGTAAACTACAAAGATCTATAAGATAATAAGCCTTTTATGTAAATACGAAAATCATTAAACGTACGTCAAACATTAAAAAATATTTTAAAAGAATAACCAAACACTGAAAAGAAAAAAATTCTTGAAAACATTTCAATGAAAAGGTTTTTACGTAAAGTTTTACAATCAAACAAGCGGACCAAGCTGAATGTACACATTCTGATTCATTAATAGATTTTACAAGTATTCACACAATTTGATATAGTATTATAGCTCTCTTAACACAACTTTCTTTTTCGATTTTCTTGCCAACCAAACACATTTGCTTCTTTCTTTCTTCCATTACAGTATCTCGTTGCAATGTCGACTCCTTCTGAACCTGTTACTAATGCTACTCCTAATACTACTACTCCAGCAGTCTCAAAGGATGATCGTCCCTCTAATCCTTATTTTCTTCACTATGGTGTAAGTCTTGGATCTATTCTTGTTTCATAACTACTCATAGTTTCTGGTGAAAACTATCACACCTGGAATTGTTCGATGTTTATCACTCACATACAAACCTTTTCCCAAATTTTTCAGTTCTTCCTTCACCAATTTTGCCTTGGGTTGTTCCTGATTCACCAAATTCTTACTCAGTTTATGTCCATCCTATCTCTACATCTTCACGTGATCCTTCTACAAATATATTCATTGATCCAATACCACCTTCCGTACCTCTTCGTAGATCTACTAGAAACAGAAATATTCCCACTTATTTGCATAACTATCACTGCAGGTTACTCTCTTCTCAAAACCTTGCTCCATCTTCTTCTCGGGTTGGTTCTGTTCAGATAGTTACACTTCATCCTTTGTCCAATTCTCTTTCGTACTCTAAACTCTCTCCTCTTCATCGAGCACTTTCTCTGTCTCTCTACTGTCTATGAACCTACGTATTTTCATGAGGTTGTTGGTTATCCCCATTGGCGAGAAGCCATGGCAGCTGAAATTGCTTGCTAGGAAGCTAATCATACCTGGGAACTTATTGATTTGCCTACTAGAAAAAAACTTCCATTGGTTGTAAATGGGTGTATAAGGTGAAGCTTAAATCTGATGGTTCACTTGAGCGTCATAAATCACACTTAGTTTCCAAGTGTTATACACAACACGAAGGCTTTGATTATTATTAAACATTGTCTCCTGTTGAAAAAATGGTTATCGTTGACTCACTCTAAAATGAGCAACGCAAAAGCTATCTCAAGTATAGGAGCTCTATCGTGTAATAATTAGTCCAAAAGGCCAGATCGTCTCCTCAAAGAAAATAGCTTAATTTCAATCTAGCGTAAAAACAAGGAAAAAAATAAAAAGCGTTTACTGAACACAGTTCAAATTCATATTTTTGGAGAATTTGGAGAATTTGTAACAGAATTAAAACAACAAAAAACGTAAACTAAGCATATAACATGCATTAAATTAAATGACGGAAAGTAAACGACAGAAATTAAATGACAATGAATAAAAAAAAGCACAAGATTCTTGGATTATATAATATCGTCTTATTAAAACTCAAGATTCAAGTTAAAAGAAAAAACGACGAGAACATAATCCAAAATTGAAATTGAAATTGTAGAAAATTAAAGAGCAACAAACTTAAATATAAATCCTAGGAATTGAAATACAAGACATTGGAATAATAAAGCATAAAAGAAATTAATCTAAAAACTAAAAATAATGAAGAGAGTAGTGATACGACCAAAGAGAAAACATATATAGTAGAAGGGAGAGAAGAGAATAATTCATAAATTAAAGAAAAGCTAGAGAAAAAAAAAGTAGGGTTTTGGATAAGAGAGAATATTGGAGGAAAGATAAAAAGAGAGAGAAAAAGTAGTATGGTTGGCTAGAAGAGAAAAAGAAGGGAGAGAATAGAGTGAGAGGTGCTGCTGAAAAATATAAAAAGAAGGTGAGTGAAACTAGGGTTTGTTTGGCTAAGAGGTGAGAGAGAAAAGATAGAGAAGACAAGGTGCGGCTAGGTAAAAATAAAAGAGAGAAAAGATAGAGAAAATAGGAAGAGAAAAGGCCTTGTGCGGCAAATAGAGGTTAAAATGAAAGAGAGGAGAGAGAGAGAGAATTGTGCTAGAAAAATAAAAGAGAGAGGTAGAGAGATTGTCATATGCGAAAAGGGAAAAGAGAGAATAAATAGGGGAAGAGTCGGTCAATGAGAGAAGAAAAAGTGAGAGAGAGAGAAAATAGGAAAAATGAGGCTAGGTTAGAAAAAATAAGGAGGATGAAAATAAGATGCTAGGTTAAAAGAAAGGAGAGGGAAAATAGAGATGGATGACTGAGATTTAAGTGTCTCTCATTCTTCATTGAATTATCATACTGTCATCAATGAATCCACATTGCTCTGTCATGTTCCCAGTAGACTGCTCTTGTTGTCTGCGAGTCCAGAAAGCAATTAATTTTATCACCCTGCACAAAAATACTTAATTAGTTCATGGCATCATATGACAAAATTTAATTCATAAAATAATTATAATGTCGATAATTATAGTGCAAATGATAAAAATAATGATTTTAGAATGTATCTGGACACGGTATAACTTAAGTACAGGCAAGCTAAAGATGGAGAAAATTGCATGTGCAATAAATTAAATCTAAAGTCATATAAATTCAACAATTAAATGCACAACTTATATTTATGCCTCTTAACCATTTTTCCATCTAAAACCAATATTTATAACTTTAAACAATTAATATTATATTAGTTTTAGATGTACTTAACATGCAATATTCTAGCTCAATCAACCGTATGCACTATTCTTGCCTTAGTTGTTGTCCACAATTCACTCCAAAAAAAAAAAGGTCTATAGCAGCGGTCGCGATAGATATATCGCGGCGGTTTTCGGAACCGCTGGTGAAGACCTCGAGTCTATAGCGGCGGTCGTGAGACCGCCGCTATAGACCCAAATGCAATTTTGTCTTCCTTGCAGCGTTTTTTTTTTTGCTAGCATTTTAATGCACTACTAATTTTTTCCTATATTTTCATATACATGCTTTTTTAATCGATAATACAAATTTATTTTAATAATTATAATTTATTGGATGTAAAAACTTAAAGACCAAGGATAATAAAACAAAATATACTTCATCATTGATTAATACCGTTTTACAACAAATACAAGAATCTCTACAAGTAATTTAAAAAGTAACAAGTTTATAATATAAAATAGCAATAAGCAAGGACCAACTAAAATATTCAAATACAATACTATTGCAAGGGCGAATTAAAATCTTCCTCATTTAAACCACGAGATACCTGAAATTATTGAAGAAAGTAATAGATGGAATTAGCAACAGATGGCGACAAATTTCCCTCTACAAGACTAACGTGAACATACAAATAGACAGATTTTACCTCATCAAAAAAATAAAGGTTAAGAGATTGTTCTAGGATCTACAACTGCCATAGAACATTTCAATTATAGCCTATGAAATGAGACAATTTAAAAACATTCAATCAAATGCAAACAGAAACAGGTTTCAGCTAAAAGAAACAGACACAGACAACCATTTGGTCATTCGTATTTCCAAGTCTGCGTATTAAAAGCAATCTGTTAATGTTACTTATCAACAAAAAAAGTCTGCGTATGATTTTTCAAGTTGAATAAATGGTAGCAACAAGAATTTTGGTCTGAATACACCAAGTGAAAATCCAACCTACATGGCATTATTCTCCTCCCATTCTGTGTTTAACCTGCATTCCCTCAACACCACTGATACCAACTCCAATGTCTGCTTCTTGAAGCATCCCGACATCATTTGCTCCATCACCAATTGCTAGAGTTGTGTTACCAGTTTTAATCTTGACCAATCTAGCAACCTATATTATCAAGTAGGACCAAATTTTAGCCTCAATTTTCTGCATCATTGCTAGAAACCTAGAACTGCAGGCTTTTTGGATGCTTTTGCAAAAATATTTGCATACATAACTTGAGGAATTCGAAACAAGATCCTTCCAAATAGATTAAAATCCCAGGGCTTTCCACATTACAGTAATTAAGGGAAGAGGGAAACAGTGCTTTCCCCATATGAATGAGAAAGAGCCAAGACATTAAACATGGTGGGGACCGATCACAACCCTATAGCATATTGTAGAAAATGAACTTCATGAGACCTGCTTATAAACTCCACAGGGTTGACTAAGATTTCAACTATAGTTTGTTGCGTCAAACAATACGAAAATACATTAAATTGACACCAAACAGCATTGACACAAATTTGAGCTCATACAAAGCAAGCAAGTACAACATAATTACAATATATAAATATGTGTGGCGCAGGCACCCATATAATAACATTAACAAAAGTGAAAATTGGTTGTCATTTACAAAAACTTACTTAAAAGGTGTGTCTAGACCTCTCAATGCCTCCATAGAAGTGAACTCCTCACCTTCCATGGAATGAACTCAATACTTCCTCTTGTAAAAGGAAAGGTAACATTCAAGTGCAACAGCAACACCCTGCAAAAAAAACAAAGGGAAAAATGAAATGCCTAAACAAATAAATGGCGCTGTTACAATATGAAGACTAGTTTCCAAAAATAAACCAGATAGATTTTAGCAAATGGTTCTTATCACTAAGTAGTTAGTCCTACTATTACTTCCCAAGATCCATCAAACATAGTCCAGTTAAAACTATGGCCTAAGTCTTCAATCAGCTAGCCTAGAATGAGATAGGAATGTAAAAGTCAAATTAAGCTGAATTGAAAAAAGCTGCAAGCATTTGACGAAAGGCAGAGGAGGACAATCTCAGATTCAGCTCGCACTTCTCATCTTTAACATCTATGCTGAGAATATATAATCTTAATCAACCTCCAGAAATTTACAAGAGTCAAAGGGTTGATTTGCAAACCAAAACGCCAGCAACAATTAAGAAAGCCTTTATCTGGAAGTCCTTCTGAAAACTGAAGATAACAATCCTAACATTCTCACAGTCAATAAAACTAACAATACCAACCACATTCTCACAGTCAATAAAAAGAAAGTACGGAGCAATGTAAAACTAACAAACCCTTTTCTTGAATTTCGTCATACACATCCAACAGCCTCCCTACAACCCCATTCCCTCCGTCAACAACCTCTACCACCGATTTATCTGAAAACCCATTTCCAGGCAAGTCAATAGCAACCACATGAATCCCTTTTGAAGCTAAATTAATGCTCAGAACTTTACGAAAAGAATATGAACTAAGACCCAGGCCATGAACTAGTAAAACATTTTCAGCCCCTACAGGACCATGTTCTGTAGTGAAAACCTCAATAGGCGCTTGATTCGGGCCAGTTTGGACTTTGACAATGCGGCCCTCTGAGAAATACTGGCGAAGATTATATGGCAGGCTTAAAACCAAGACTTGGGGTCTTGACGAGGGGCTAGATATGAGAAGGAAATCAAGAAGAGGGTGGCGAGGGAGACTAAGTCGTCTGAGGTACCAAAGCAAAAGAGCAGCTTCCT
The DNA here is from genome assembly GCA_963930655.1 of Myrica gale. Classification (NCBI taxonomy): domain Eukaryota; kingdom Viridiplantae; phylum Streptophyta; class Magnoliopsida; order Fagales; family Myricaceae; genus Myrica; species Myrica gale. The sequence continues at coordinate 18,448,605 of OZ005600.1, read as the reverse complement.
ATCCAGAGCTCCAGGAGCCCCTTGAGAGAGAGAGAGAGAGAGGCCGTCTGAGGTACCAAAGCAAAAGAGTAACAGAGGAATTAGACGCTTGAAGATCATTATGCTTTTTTCGTTCTGGAAAAAGGGCGGGGGAGGGCGGGGAATTTAAGTTTTAGAAGAAAGAAGGGGGAGGACCTTGCGTTTTTGGGAAGAAAGAAGGGGGTGTGGGGAAGGAGGGGCGGGGGTTGAAGAAACGATACCGTTTTAATTAAAAGTTTTTTTTTTCTTAATTTGTAGTTTTTCTAAATTTTGAGTAGAATAATTTATATTTTTTCTAATTATGTGTATTTAACAAATTAAAAACAGTTGTAAATTATAATAGTATTTGAAAATCTTTATATTTAGTAATAAATTTATACTTAGAAAATACATAGCATATTATTTAATATTTTTTATAACTAGTGTAATAATTTTAATTAAAACAAGTTGATAGTAATAATATATAATATTTATAATTTAAAAATATAAACTACCATAAAAACTATGATCATATTAAGTTATGTACTTTAATTGTATAAGCTAATTAATCTCACAATATCTTTTTTTAAAATTAAATAATATGTCATAATTAAATATTATTATATTACTAATTATTACAAATATATATGTTCAGCATATGATAATAGATGTCTAAACTACTTAGATTTAATTAATAAAAATAAAATTACCATAACAATCATAAATATAAATTTCATAACATTATTTCTAATTCCATATAACAACTTCAATTTTTATAACACTCTAATTCCATATTTTATTATGTATGTCTCCTAAAATATTTTTTAAACACGTGACAAAATAAAATTATGTATTACAATAAATAAAATAGTCTATAAAATAATTATTAACATTAAATAAAATAAATTTTTTTTTATTTTTTGAATTTTTTATTTTTTTCCAAATATACCTAAAAACGCCGCTATAGGTATACCTTTAGCAGCGGTTTCTTCAAAAAACGCTGCTATAGATACCGAATTTCTAGCGGCACTTTCAACAAACTCTGCTAAAGGGGGTCTATAACGGCGGTCAGTGACCGCTGCTAAAGGGGGTCTTTAGTGGCTTTTTGCAAAAAACACTGTTAAAGGGGGTCTATAGTGACCGCCACTACAAAGACCGCCGCTATAGACCCCATTCAGCAGCGTTTTTTGTAAAACGCCGCAAAAAACACCATTTAGCGGCGTTTTGAGCTACCGCCGCTATAGACCTGTTTTTTTATAGTGATTGACACCTATCTCAGCTTGATGTCAACAATGCTTCATGGTGACATACATGAAGAGGTGTACGTGTGTTTGCCACCTCGTTTAGCTAAACAGGGGGAGAATCAGCTGTTTGTAAGCTTCTAAAGTCCTTCTATGGCCTTAAGAAAGCCTCAAGACAATGGTTTAACAAATTTTCTACTTCCTTGACAGCTCATGGTTTTGTTCAATCCACTTTTGATTATTCCTTTTTTACAAGGATTAATAGACAATCTTTCATGCACGATCCTTCTCCATCTGCTTCCTTTCCACATCCAAAGTGTCAATAGCCTCACGAGTAAAGTGGCAAGCCTCAACCAGGTCTGTATTCAATGTTTCCTCCCTTTTAAAAGAGGATGAATGATACTCTATGAAGCAATGGAGCACGTCTTCCTTCTCCTTAGCATACCGGGACTCGAGGCCAAGCTGGTTCATCTCGTACTCTTCGACCTTTTGCCGCAGCTCAGTAATGATCACCAGTGGCAGATCCAGGACCAAAATTTATGGGGGTCGAACTTTAAATGTAAAATGACAAGAAATTTTTTTTCCCTTCGGAATGCAAAAAATTATCTTTGAGTTACAATATTGAAAATTAAATACTAAAATCATTAAAAAATATTAGAATACACCTATTGTACTATGTACTACGACTGAGAAGTGATAATTGCATCCTACGTTTTTTAATTTTCTGATAATGTTTCAAAATGACTTCATTCTCAATAGTTTTAAAAACTTCTTGTTCGATGTACACTATCATGCAATTATTCATTCAGTCATCTCTCATTCTATTACGCAAATCACTTTTGATGATCATCATCGCAGAAAATACTCTTTCAACGATTGCAGCCGCAACTGGTAAAATTATACATGATGTATAAGGTTGTGGCTCAATTGACAACTTCTGCCTTCAAGGAGTGCCGATCCAAAAGTCAAATCCCATACATTCAAAATAGAAAAAAAAAGGATGACAAATTTTATATAAAAAATTTGTAGGAGTACTGTTTGCAAAAAAAATTATAAATATATTTTTCGATACAAATCTCTTTCTATTGAAAGACTTAATGAATTTCTCTCGCACTTCATTTTTCTCTATTTTAATTAGGTTGGATTGCTGGTAGAGGGGTTGTAATAATCACTGCCTTAATTAGGGAGATAAACAACTTGTATTGATTTGGGGCAATTTGTACGGTTGGATTGCAGTTCACATTTTGGATCCTCAAAGTTTTTCTCTGTCTATTAGTTTAGTTTTTTAGCTAATACTATTAGCCTCAACTAAGATTTTGTTTTGATTAGTTTTTGCATCCAAACAATATATATATATATATATTACAACTCAAAAGTTAAGACACATTGGATTGAGAAGACTGTTCTGTCGAAGAAAGAGTATTAAAGACCACTTGTAGTTTTCAGTTTAGATAATTTGTTAAATTTTTATTTTTTCACATCCAAAAAACTTTTTTTATAAAATTTTCTAGAAATTTCTAATCTTTGTAGTCTACTTTTTTTGCTTAGTTTTGTGTTTGGGTAATTGACACATTGATTTTGGGGCTGGGGCTTTGTAGGTTGTCTCTCCCAATTATAGAAATGAACAATAGTACTAGCCATTCACGAAGTCAAACCACATATGGTAGGGATAACATCAAGTACAGAGAGTTGAGGCCGTGGGTAGCTGAAAATTAATGGCAAATACAAAGCATTCAATTCCATGAATTAAATTATGTGCAGAATAAATTATTGCTGCCATAAGATTATTAATGGTTCGCGTCGCAAATGAGTTGGGGTCATGCGTTCCAATATATATATATTCTCATATTTCTCTTCTTGTACTTAACGCCGAGTCTAGTTGTGGGATTATAATTATATTAGAGGGACAAGAAGGTGCTCAAAAAGACATATTTTAGTCCTTTGGCTAGGGCAGGTTTGATGGCCATGCATGATGATCTGTCACTGGTGGAAACAAGAAGCTCCTAATTGCTTTAATGGAGGGAAACTCGTGATTGGAAATTCTTAATAAATATGATTGTTCAGCTAGCATTTGAAACTACGTTTAGACCCTAGAATATACCTAGAGGGGGGTGAATAGGTATTTAAAAAAACTAATACACCTCTCTTTAAGAGACCACAGAAAATTAAGTTCAAATACTAATACACTTGCACTATTAAAACCTATTCAAACAATATGATTTAAGCACTTAACAACAACCTCAATCAATCAAATTAAGAATGATTAAACTTGACCAAATAACTGATAGAGTAACAATTACAGCAGCAATCACTACTCAATACAGTAAATACTCAACACAGAAAAATCAAGATTAACATGTAACTTTGACAACTATCAATTAACAACAATGAGATATAGTCAGCAACAATATAACCAACTTAATAATGATTTTTCAACAAGATAAAATCTGTACCTTAAGAAGTAATATCACAACAACAGCCTAAGCAAATTTCAGCAAACAACACTCAATGTAAAAAGATTTTCCTGAACCTATTTAACACAAGAAATATTATCAGAACCAACAGTACAAATTCTAACTCTTTAGCAACAATATTCAACAATTCTAAGACTAATAACCAACAAGGATTCGGACACAATTCAACAACCACTAAGCTTGACAAATTTCAAGTTACCAAATCTTTCAGATCTGCAAAATGATCAACAAGAAAATGGTTAGTTGCAAAAAGATCAAGAAAGAGGAGAATAGAATCAACACAAAAAATTTTGGTAACGAAGTGAAAAATTTCTCAAGAAGAACGTCTTCTGAGAAATAAAAAACACTCCGGGTGTTTCCACCAAGTCTTTCCACTAGAACGTCGGGATTTTACAATGGTGATCTAGCCAAAAACCGTTTGGCCTCAAGACCCCTTTTCCTATGTAAAATCACCCAAATCCACCGAATTGGGTTGGTGCCCAGCACCCACACGAAGACCAGCAACTCTGGTGCTCGTTCTACAGCAGATCCCACGAACTCGTAGGCTTGAAGCTCCTCTGAAAACTTTCAGCTGAGAACCCACTCAAGAACCTCAACACTTGGTGATTCCAATCTTCAACAGCAAAGAACTAAGAACATCCAGCCTTCAATCGACGATAAGGCTCACTGATCTTCCACCAGAGGGAAGCTAACACACTCTCACAATCAGATCTGGTTAGAACCGAATCTTGCACAAGAGAGAAATTGGGGAAAATCGAATACAGAGAGAATTTTCTGGAGTTTTTGGCTTAGTCGATAAGTGAATAACGTCCAGGTGATTTGGGAAAGTGGTATATGGCTTTAGTGAGGGTAAAGTAGTCAAAACGAAATTGTTTTGATGACTGGGCAACTTTCTAGAAGGTTTATACGATATCTGCAGAATTCTCGCTAGGCTGACCCAAGGCTAACCCAGCCAACCGAAAATCCGTCTAACAGCTCAGCAACTGTCTCCCAACCATTCTAGATGCACCCAGCACCTTCCAGAAACTTTCTCCTTAGCTCCACGACCTTCCAGACTTAATCAAGTTGCTTTTACAAATCTATAATTGAAAAAAATACATTTATACAAAGAATTGTTTTGACCATGGAAAATATGCCAAACTTACAAACACTTTCAATCTTCCCCTTTGGCAATTTCCATGACAAAACCTTAAGCTAAACATAACTCTAATCCAAGATCTGTTATCACCAAAACAGAACTTAGTTTACAAGAATATGCAGCCTAGATAAATTCTAACAACATCCCTAAGCAACTTGATTAATGGTTTGAGTACCTGAAAAGAAAACACTCAAACTCAACCGTGATCAATATACTCAATATAGTCAATTATGAACATATAAGATCACTTACAAAATATATTGCAACTTCCAACAAGAATATACAACCACTAGATACCGAAGGAAGAGCAATATCATATATCAATCAAAAGCATTTATTATAATGACTCCCCCAAATCATTATAAAATATAGATTGATCAATCAAGAAAAGAATTAGCTAAAAACGTATATTTTCAGCAAGCTAATCTCACTAATCAGCAAGTGTATGGATGCATCAATATATCCATAACATAGCACAATCTCATGTCATCAAATAAACCATAGAGGTTAGACAACACACATATAGTTCAACAATAATAGGCAACATAGATCAATATAGAACTATTGTTCACTCAACAAGACAAATGATAGCAAGATGAACTCATAAATCTCCAAACTCCCCCTAACACAAATATCAGCAAACGTTTCATCTTTCATCTTCATAACAGAACGCAAAAACAGCAACTAAAACAGCTCCCCCTCAACTTCATAGCAGCTCATAACATAACAACTCATAGCTACTCCCCCTTACACCATTACTCTTTAGCTTCCCCTTACTCCAATTTCTCCCCCTTTTTGTCATGGAAAAGACAAAGGATTTAATCCTCCATATCACTCATATTACCATGATCTAACTCATCAGAGGTAAGATGCTAATTAATAGATGAAGGAGAATGAGACTTAAATGGTAAAGCATTTCTTCATGAACATATTCCCTATATATGTCAACTGAACATTAAACCAAAGTCTAGCTCAATACATCATCTCAAAATAAATTTCCAAATATGTTGAAGTCAAAACAAACCACAATATGTGAAATTAATAAGCTCAGCCAACATAACAACATATACTTGCACATTGCCAGCACATGTAAGTTCAGAAATATATCAATAATCCAATATAAAGTCATATCATCTACATTTAAGACAATATACCTGTTCAAAAATCCACATTAAAATATAGTTTCAGCTCATCAATATAGAATTTCTAGCTCAACATACAAACTGAAAATAAGGTTCAGCTCAACATGTTATCTAGAAATAAAGTTCCAGCTCAACACTATATATTTTCAGCTCACATAGACAATACAATATGCTCAATGTATTCTCAATATATTGAATATGTGCAATATTCATCACTCCTCATCAATTATTCCACAAACAATATAAATGAAGAATAAATGAACACGTAACCAAAAGAGAGCATTTAAACACAAAAATGTGTAACCCGTGTATGAACAATGACTCCACAAATAGAAGTGCACTTCATTTTATATTCAACAAATGCAAACTCATCATTCCTATATCATATTCGGCCACTATAAGTAAAGAAGAAACAATGTCCATTCATTTAAGCAAGACAAATCTTCCATTTCCAAAACAAATGTCAAACCCGAAATTCTCAAAAAACATTGAAATTTGAAGCACTAAACTTGTAGATCTGAGATATAAATGATGAAATCTTCTCCCAAATGACTTCACAAACAAAGCCCATATGATTTCTTAAGCATTTAGCTAAGAAAACAAAGTAGATCTAAGAAATTTTCACAAAACTCATAAGGGTTTTTCAAGAACTTCGAATTTAGCATATATCATCCATTAAATCTCACAAAAATCAAGTATAATACCTTAGAGATCATAGAAGATTGAATCTTGAACAAAGCCCAACAAAAATCTCTTCAAATGAGCAAGATTTGAGCATGTTATGAGCAAAATAGTGATAGGCTAGAGAGAAGGTACGTGAGAGGTAGTGAGCATTTTAGAGACAAATGGTAAAAGGCAAAAACATATGTACTAAAATAACTAAGGGTAAAAACGACTAAGTACTACCACATACACTCTTATCCATTTGAACAACATCACAATTTTACAACATCATACGGCTAACCTCTGACAAAATTATTTCTGACTATTGTCAGTGATAGCAAACCTTAGACTAACCTTAGTCTAAATAAAATTCGAATTATCATGAAAAATTACAGATTTTCAACAAATCAAAATTTCATCAGACAAATCAAAATTTCTTGAAAACTCAAAATTTTCAGTACTTAAACAACCTCTAAAAGCTTAAACAACATATAATCCATCATTTATAATGCAAGAAATACTTTCAACATTAAACAAATACCAATTGATTTCTTAAAAATTCAAACATTGTTCCATCAAGGAGTTTGGTAAATAAATCAACCAATTGGTTTTTTGTTTTGCAATAATATGTTCAAGTGTCATCCTTTTTTCTTACCCAAACTTTTTTCGTAAAATTTAAATTACTCAACTCAATTTTCTTACATATAAGATCAACTTGTTTAGAAAAAGTAGAGACTTGAGAAACTAACTTATCAAAAGCTGAACTTGAAAGTGAATTCGAAAACTTACTTTTGCTAGAATTCAATTTAAAACACTTTGATCATAATTTGCAAATGCAAGGAAGCAAGAACGTTCAAACTGTGAGGCCCCAGAATTTGCATAGCACAAGCTTGACAAAAGGAATGACAGTCTTGGACGAATTCAAATATGGATTCCCATCGGATGGCTTATCAACTGCCTCAAATAAGTGGTGGGGAAGTAGCAGCCCCTACGCTTGTGAGGGCATCTCTGGGGATGGAGCTGAGACTGATGAAAATGACAAAGATCAATCGAAGGAAATGTTAGGTGATGGTCCCGGAACGGTCATGGTGGACAAGGAGAAATCCGAAGGTGGGAAGGAAAAGAGCAATATTGGCCCCCAAGGGGTAGGTTTATTGACTTGTGTGAGAAAACTAGCTGTGGAAGAAGGACGAGAAGCACTTAAACCTGGTGTTTTTCAAGGCTATGGTATGAACAAGTTGGGCAAGAGAGAGAGAACATTGCTTCTACGAATATTCAATTCTTCTTTGCCCAAACAATGGACAGATGGCTCCTCTTCTTAAGGTTTTGGGTACACAACTCTATTTGTAAGACTCCGTCCTTGCGTTTATTTTGATGTTACTGACCAAGGTGAGCCTGCCTGGATTTCTTCTTGTTGGCTACAGAGACAACTATCTATCCTTGTTTATCTTTATTGTCTTCAGTTGAATTTCTTCTGTTTTCCGATAAGTTCCCACAAGAAAATGGAATATTGTTCCAATAAATTGCCTGATATTAATTATTTAGCAGAATTGGTGGTGCTGACTGCCAACTGGGAAAGATATTCAAATGAAAATCTTCGACTCCTTTTTCGCCAAATGGAAGGGTGCAGTCATTGGACCGGGAGAGATACTCCCTCCCCTTCCTGCAATTCTTCCTTCCTTTTTCTTTTTTTTTTTTTTATATTATTTTTAAAGATTTTACAAATTATTTCTATTCTTTGAATTAATTCTTTTAGTGGTGTATTTAAAGTGTTTTTTTTCTTTCAGTTTTTAATTTTAATTAATTTCTTTTAGTTTTTTAATTTCTTCTATTTGTGTTCTCAGCTGGTCAAGATCTAATTTTTGTTACTATTTTAAGTAAGAGTAGACGATGTGGCATTACATAAATGTCCCAACAAAAAAAGACACGTGGAGTTTATTACTGGGAATGTGACATTCCATTAAGTAGACAGGAGTTTGAAAGTAGGACCTTCGTGATAGTTTGTTTGCCTTAATTTAGTGGATGTTCGGTTTTAGGAAAAATTACAGGTTTTGAATTCTGCGATTTTTTTATGTTCGGTAAAATTGGAAGGAAAATGAAAAATTCAACGCCTGTAGGTTTCTGCCCCTACGCTTTCGTTGAAATATTTTGTACTTTTTTACTTTTAAAAAAAAAAATCATTTAAATATTAACTTTTGACAACCGGTCAGCAATCCAGCCGCTTTCGGTTTTGTACTTTTTATTTTTTTACTTTTAAATATTTAAATTTTAATAAAAAATAATAAATTCGAAATAAATAAAAAAACAACTTTAAATAATATCATTACTTTTTTACACATCATTAATCTCTACACAAACACCTATACAACTTTAACATCACCTAAAAATTCACAAAACTTTTCAAATCCTACAAAAAAAAATCTTCAAAACAAACATAACCTATGTGTCCTGCTTACAAAAAAAAAAAGTCCACATCATCTAAAACCGTTTAGTATTATTTTAGGGAGTTTTGATCAGGCAAAGTTCTCTTGAAATTTGATCATGCATTGAATCGAAACTAGCTAGCATGACATTGTAATGCCTGAACTGTAATTCTGCATTTTTTAAGACAATAGAAAAAAAATGTTAAATGCAAATTACACATCAAATAAGTGAAAGATTGTGCACAAAGTGATAACCGTATAATGGGTAATGATAGTATGTATCATAGTTTTATTATGAAATATTGGATCCAATAAAGTTTTTACGGATGGCAATTTTTTATTTTTAATATGGTATGACGTATTTATCTGTTTATTTTGTAAGTTACCTCTCTTTTTTGTAATATGAGATTTACTTACTTGTGACTTGCAAGAATCCTAAATCGGTCACATGTAATTAATGTGTAATATAAAATACTTTATCTGCAATAATATAAAATATCTTAAAAAGATTCAGATATCATGACTCGATTAAGACATATGCAAGTGATATTTGTCCATCTAGCTAGTGTATTAATGTAATACATAGATTTCATTGTTTATAATTAATGTAGCCGCCTTATATTACTTTATCCCAAATAATATAAAATGGAAAGTCATATTTTCTCTTCAACATGGTATTGATGTTGAATATATAAATATATAATTTTGTCAAGCCCGAAAACTTTATGTTTTATGACTGGACTAGAAAGATTAATCGCCTACGCTCGCCACAGCAAGTACACTAAATCGATCGATGTCAATCTTTGCAAGGGAAATTTATGTTTTTTTTTTGTTTGAAAAACCTTTACCACTATTACTTAAGAATATATATATATATATATTTATAATATGTACCTTTTATCTTCTTATAAACCTTATCTGAAAAGTTATTTTCTTAACACCATCGTTCCGTCCATTGTAAAACCAAATACAAATTAGAAATAAAAACTTAAACTTACGCTACAAGAAAAATGATTTTGGATGTTTTGTCATAATAAAAAAATTCTTTGTGATAAAAAATAAATATTGTTGAAAAATTTTGCGCTACGCCATATCCATCCAGACAATTTTTTGGATGACGGATTACAAACCGTCACAAATTTGGTATGCATCAATTTCCTCGCAAATTTTGACACCTTCCCAACTTATTTTAACATCGTCCAACGATTTTTGAGTGACCTTTAAGCCCTTCCAACACATGACCTCCCCTTTAAATTCTCTTTCCATGTGCTCGCCCTTGCTCTTTGTCGCTCATCCGGCCTCCTCTCTCTTGCTCTTTCTCATACCCCACTATCACTCTCAGCTCCTCTCTGCTTCATTATTCCTCTACTCGATCTATTGCTTTGGAAAATAATAAGCTTTTTTTTTTCTCGATTTTTTTTCCTTTTGGGTTGGTCGTGCATTCTGAGTGTTTGGACTATCTGTGTTGGTCTTTGTTTATGTATAATTACCTTGTTGCTCAGAAAATTCGGAGGATAGATATGAGAACTTCAATTCTTAGAATGGTTTCGATTAGGAAAGTTGGTGTTGTACGTACACAACATAAGTCCTCTCATCATTTTCTTACACGGACTAACAACGTCGTTACAATAGGTCTGATACAATGAATTGACGTGCAAACTCCAAATAGTCCGTGCGAATGTTGTTCTTCCATGATTAATTTTAACTTTTATCACACATGATCCGTTTGAACACGTCCAAAATCAAAACTATATATCCGGACATATATCTTTTCTATCCGGACGTTTTCACGTGAGAAAATTCGTAATTTGTCATCTAAAATGTTCACTAACGGACTTATAGTAACAGACCGGGTGAGAAATTGTATACTGACACTCAAAAACATTTGTTGACAAAATTATCATTTTGGGTGATAAATTTTTCTGACAGCCAAATTGAAATTTCTTGTACTGTAATTAATGTTTGTTCAATATATAATTTTTTTTTTAAAACAATGATCCATTTATAATACTAGGTTTCATGGGAGGAGTCCTTGATCTCAGGATCTTCTTTATAAAATCATTCTCTTATGAGTCATCTAGAATGATACATTTTAAGATTCATCATGAGTCGAAAGGTTGAGTAAGAATCATAATTAAAAAACTTCGTCCATGCATGACATGAGGATAATAAACTTACGATGACAATAAAGATGCATATATGAATGAGACTTCGGCTATGTTTGTTCTTCAAAATTTTACACTCCCTAAATTTTTAACACAATAAAAAATTACAATATAATATCTCTCTCCCCGTCACATCATTATTTTTCACTATAATAAATATTAAAAATCATCTCTTTCTTCACTTTTTCACCAAATCTAATACACCAAAATTTTAACTTTCCCAAAATTTTAACACTCAACACAACCTTCATAACACTATTCCGTACTCTTCTCGACATTCTTACTTTTACTTCATAATCTTGTGTATTTTTGAGTGACAAACGACCTTCTATACGATTAAGACTATTCCAAGTGACAAATTATTTGTCTGTAAAGGATATAAAGTAATAAAATCAATGGATTGGAACAAATAATGTATCCATCTGTGTGCCGTCGTTATCAATTTCTAACTTCGAGCTGGGTTTGTGAAGACATTTGCCTCCGCTTCTGTGTTAACATATATATACTTATACCAGGCACCACATGATTCTGTGCTGGGAAAGCATAAAAATATTCCTTCGGTCCTCCAAGTTTAGCATAAGCAGTTTTTTTACTGATAATTATATATATTTCTACCAAAAAAATCGAAAATTTAGGGAAAAGAGATCCAGGGGCTTCTGAACATTCGTGACCACAGTAGTACTTGCTCAGGGAAAGTTGGGAGCCAGCCATTTTAGATCGTACGTACATGATGCAATCACCAATTCTGTGAGCTAAAAGTGGAGCATCCACATGTCATGCACGTGATACGTACAGATGCTCTGGTTCGGTCCTCTGGTGCAGGCAGGCTGGTGCAAGGGAAATGATTTCCGCATCTATAATAATAATAATAACAAATTACAATAATAATATACATCTCTTTTCCAGTCCTATAGGGTCGAACATGTTTAGAATTATGATCTGATGGCCAGGATTCGCCAAGCGAGGCAGAAAGAAGAAATCTCTTTTTGGGATGGAGCCCACGGGATGGCCCTGATTGGCTTCTTGTTAATGTCGTCGGCTAAGCATCTGATTAGGATTTTAATTAGAATGTAAAGGGAGGATTTGTTGGGAAACCTTTTGCTTTAATTAAAAGTTAATGCTTCAAATCAAAGCTTTGTTCCCTCCCGTCTCCCCCACCACTCCTTTTGCTCCAAGTCATGATGATCTCTAAGAAAGGCACATTTGTTTAGTGCAAAGCGAAGTCAATTGTATTTGGAGCCTTTGGAACAAATGGATTAATGCGATAGTTTCTGGTCCCTAATTCCCACTAACCACATACATATATATACAATCCAATCGGTAAGCTCCGTTGAGAAATGGAGACATATATAGTTATTTACCTACTTTACTCCACCAAACAAAGACCCTTCAAATATTCTGTTTTAAATACAATGAAGAAAGCTTTTGAATATGGTTGAACTTCCTAAATCTGCATGTTTGTTTGTGGCTATGCAACACAAACTATGCCAAATATGTGAAAATTAGCCGTTACACCTTCTAATTGCGGCGCATTTTGAAAATTTGCATCCCGAACTATTAAACTTGATGCATTTATATCACAAGCTCTACTAATATATGTGTATATATATATATATATATATATATATATATATGTCACTAGCCACATTCTTAAGTACGGTCAAATTATAATATATACAGTAAAGGATAAACATATTGATTGTTTGAATGCAATGCATCGAGTTAAATAGTTTTGAGTACAAATTGTAAAATGCATTTTTTTTTTTTAAATGGTAAAATCATAGTTAGCCCCCTGTGTTTGGACAAAAATGAAGTTGATACCCTTATTTCTCAATCCAACAATTTGCGACCCATAACTTTCAAAACATATCAATCTTCGCCCCCATCTAAATTAGACGTTAAATCAGACTGAAAATATTCAAAAATGACCAAAATGCCCCTCCAACATAAAATTAATAAAAATATTAAAAATAATCATTAAAAATAAAAAATGATATTTTAAAAAAATTAATATTTTTTAAATAAAACTATATTGAAACTATATTTCAATAATTTATTTATTAAAATTTAGCTTTGGAGGGGCATTTTGGTCATTTTGCATGAATTTCTGTCGGACTTAACGCCTGATTTAGACGGGGGCGAAGATTGATAGGTTTTGAAAGTTATGGGTCTCAAATTGTTGGATTGAAAAATAAGGGTAGCAACTTGATTTTTGGCCAAATATAGAGGGCTAACTATGAGTTTACCAAAAAAATAATATATAGCTTGGGAGGGGCATGCAAGATTGGCTCTCTAATATTTTAATTCATTCACTAATTTCTAGGTTATCACTTTACTTGATTAGGTTTTTGTTAGAATAATTATTATTTATTGTGTATTGTGTGTACTTAAATTATTGATATTAATTGTGTCCTTGATGTGTCAATTTATAATAGCCTTCAAAATGCATGCATAAACTGAAAAGACAATATATTCATAATTCTGCATAAATGAATTATCTGTCAACCACGTAATATTTATAATCGAGTGATAAATAGTATGATAAAATATATACCGACCCTTAGATCTGTGAAAACACGTTGGTATCTACGTGAAAAACAAAGAATGGTTGTTTTGTAAATTGTGTGTTTTCTAGAAAGAAAAAGAAAGAGTTAGACGTATGGACTTCATTAAGGGCAATTTGGCCTTTTTTTCCTAGTTTCTAGAATAAAGATTCAAAACTGAAAAGTGGTTTTGGTCTTTTACGGGGATGTTATATAACAGAAGCTATTTTCAAAAGAAAATGATAGACGCAAACTCCTTCAAGATCTGCGTATTCAAGAGACAGAAGCTCCAAGAAAGGGAATAGCTTTTTTTTGTATCTATTCTTGCTGTTTATTTGATGATCTTTGTGAAGGCCACCATTGTTGAATATGAGAAGTTTTACGAGATTATAGAAAGGATCACTAATTCCGAAAGTTTCACAAGAGAGGTTGAAGATTCAGAGGTTCTGAATGTTGATGGTTGAAGGTTTCAGCCATGACCATTGATTGCACAAGGTTTGTGCGTAAAGATCAAGGGCGTTCGAGATCGGGGTTTCCGTTTGGATATAGAGGTTCTACGTCGGTAAGATTTAGAGTGGGTTGATAGACTAGGTTAGTCGTTTCAATAGATCACTTTGTAAATCGATTGGAAACTAGTAGATTCGAATGACCTATGGGCCCGAAGATTTTTTTTCTCCTTAAAGACGTTCCTTAGGGAGTTTCTCTTCATAACCATTTTCGGTGTTTCGTTTCTTTCATATTTCTTGCTTTGATTTGTTATTCTTTTACTAACCAAGTTTGTTATTTGTATTGTAAGTATTCAATCTTGATATTTGGTAAACATAATCACTGTCTGGTTGGTAAGTGACCTTTGTGATATTCTGATTTCAGGTTTAAGTGTTCAATTGATTGTATTTCGTTTGTCTGAGTTAATCTGAAAATTGTGTTTCTGTCAGTTGCAGTTTCTTCGGAGTCGCTTGAAGTTTCTTCAGATTCCCCTATTTTTCAGATTTGAGTTTTGTTGTTTATATGTCATATATTCATATATGAATGGTAATTAGGTATTTGAATATTGTTAACATTGTTTTTGAGTGCATATAATTGAGAATAGATTGTGTGTATTAAAAATGAATTATTTGATCATTTTTAATATACCTATTCACCCCCCTCTAGATATTTTTCCTCATAGTTTGGTCTAAAATCAGTTTTTTCAATTGGTATCAGAGCCTAAATTCGTTCCTTGACCCATTTTCGTTCAAATTGAATAAAAGAAATTTTCTAGATTTTTCTTCTTATGTTTTAAGTACGAATGAATTTGATCTTGAAGGTGACGATCTCCTAGATTCAATTTCACTTGTCTTGGTTTGTCTTCAAATAGTTTATGATGATCTTTATGAAGAGAGATTAAAGCTGAAGAAAAATGATGTGTTAATTTCTAAATAGCTTATTGTTTTTAAAAGAGAAAAGAAAGTTCTAACATTTGAAATTTCTATGTTGAATGTGAATTTATTCTTTGGTAGTCAATCCATTTTTTTGGAGTCTTTTGTTCATTTGCAGGTTCAAAAATGGAGTCTCTAAGTGACGAGGATATGATAGTAATTTATTGAAATGTTTTTTTTAACATAGATGCAATTTAGTGCATCTTCATTATGCGTCAAAGTGTTGTGAAATGGAGCTATAGTGAGGCTCAGTATGTAAGAGGAGTATAAGGGCAAAATTGTCATTTTTTAAAGGTCTTAACTTAGAGTTGCAAAGCTTTCTTTTTCACTTTCTCCTTTTGCCTCTCAACACACCCAAAGTCCCCTTTGACGCCGAACATCATATGTTGCATATCTCTTGCTTTGCTTTTCATTTTCGGTGATTCTAAAGTCAACCACTTCCATCAATTAGGAAAAAGGTTGGTATTTTTTTTAATTTTCTTTCTCTTTTTGGCATTTTCTACTCTTTAGAATCCTTGTGGTCCAGTGGGTATACACACGTGCCTCTTTTGATGAGTTTTTGTGGTAATGAAGTTTTATGCTCAATTTTTTTTATGAGTTTTATTACCCACACGTTTTCAACTTAGATTCATCATTTCTTCATGATTTCCTTCAAAGTTTCATCAAGTTTTCTCAAAAATTTCAAAACTTAAGGTTTAGAATTTTTCTTCCCTCTTTTAAACTATTGCTGTAAATTGTGAAATATGTTGTTGAAATGATGGATTTTAGTTTTTATTAAGCCATAGTTATCGGTGTTTATTTGATTCTAGAGTATAAATTCAGTTTCTTGTTGGAGCTGAGAATAGTGTTACACTTTCTATGAACATGTGGCTGTCGGGCTCTATGTATATGACGTGGGTGTGAAACATAAAGCATTAGACGTGAAATGAGAGTTTCAGTTTTCTTGAGATGTGGGCTGTTTGACTGTTTTTTTATATTTCCTTATTGTTTCAAAGTCTTAGATCTAGTGCATCTATCTAGATTACAACTTGAGTTGAGGAGATTTGGTGCAGTTTGTCAACTATATTGTTAAAATGGTTTTTCAATGTTGTTTCGGGCTGCTTGAAAAAGTCATTGGTTGTCTTTATTTTTTTGGCTTTCATTCATATGTTTAAATGTATTAATTCTCTACTAAATATATGGATTCCAATTTGATTTGATTCATTTGGATGATTTTGCAAAATCTGTTGCAAAAGAAGATGTGTAGTTGAGGGAGTTTTAAAATCGTTGTTCTTTTTAACTTTAATTTTTTTATTATAATGCTTAACACATCAGAAATTGAATGAATGACACGTACTAATCCTATAATGGTCACTCTGTCATTTTTGTTCTTAATTGAATATATTGTCTTGGAGATATATTTTGATATA
Organism: Myrica gale; assembly: GCA_963930655.1. Lineage (NCBI taxonomy): Eukaryota > Viridiplantae > Streptophyta > Magnoliopsida > Fagales > Myricaceae > Myrica > Myrica gale. The sequence goes on along the minus strand of OZ005600.1, from coordinate 18,431,992 downwards.
TTGACATGTGTTGTTGAGTTTGATAATATATTTTGCTATATTATCCATGTTACTTAGTTTTCAGTATGACGCCCTCCTTAAAAAAAAAGGGGGAAGGAGAACAAAAAGGGAGATATATTTTTGGATGCATTGGATATATGATTGTGATTGTTTCTGTTGAAAGGGGGAGAAGCTTTGCATGCATATATGAAGTTTTTGTGGGCTAAAATGCTTGTTGCATGTTTAGACTATGTTAAATAATTTAAATCTAGTTTTTAGTTTAATATCATATGATATTGATCCTCAAATTTTATTATCATTCAAACTATGTGTTGTTGCGACTATTAATATTAATATATCTTCAATTAGGCTTCCTTCGTGACAAAAAGTGGGAGAAAAAGTATGTGAACATCTTTTTATGAATAGATGTTGTGGAGCCGTTGAAAGGGCGAGTAATGTCAGTGGAGACTTGGTTGACTTTGTATTATGTTCTGTTTTAATCACTTGGTAAACTTCTGATAGTATGTTATTGTTCTGGTTATACTATCTAGTTTTGGTTGAGATATTGGAGATTTATAGTGCTAAAAGTTAGGGGGAGTTACCTCCTATTTTAGTTGATTATTACTATGTGTCTCAGGGGGAGACATATCTCAACATCTTTGAGATTATACCTGCTGTTTTTAATTTTGTATCTTTATCTAACACAGTTTCTAATGAGTTGTTTAGATCTGTGTGTGTGATAAGATTATTGCAGGTACCTATATCTCAGTTTGTAGTTCTATAAGCATTATATTAGTCATAGGGTTTGAGTCTCTATGTAAAATGTTTCCTACGGTGGTGAACAACAGGTTTCATTATCTTTTTGTTTATAGGCTAGAATAGGTTTTGTCACGTAGAATGCCAAAGGGGGAGATTGTAAAAACACGTTGGCATCTACGTGAAAAACAAAAAAGGACTGTTTTGTAAATTGTGTGTTTTCTAGTAGGAAAAAGAAAGAGCTGGACATATGGACTTCATTAAGGGCAATTTGGCTTTTTTTCCTAGTTTCTAGAATATGTGAGAAAAGAGATGAATCCAGCTGTGTGCTTTACACGTGAATAAAGATTCAAAACTGAAAAGTGGTTTTGGTCTTTTACGAGGATGTTATATAACATAAGCTATTTTCAAAAGAAAATGATAGACGAAAACTCCTTCAAGATCTGCGTATTCAAAAGAGAGAAGCTCCAAGAAAGGGAATAGCTTCTTTGTATCTATTCTTGATGTTTGTTTGATGATCTTTGTGAAGACCACCACTATTGAATATGAGAAGCTTTACGAGATTATCGAGAGGATCACTAATTCCGAAAGTTTCACAAGAGAGGTTGAAAATTCAGAGGTTCTGAATGTTGATGGTTGAAAGTTTCAGCCATGACCATTGATTGCACAAGGTTTGTGTGTGAAGATCAAGAGGCGTTCGAGATCGGGGTTTCCGTTTGGATGTAGAGGTTCTACGTCGGTAAGATTTAGAGTGGGTTGATAGGCTAGGTTACTCGTTTCAATAGATCACTTTGTAAATCGATTGGAAACTAGTGGGTTTGAACGGCCTACGGGCCCGAAGAGTTTTTCTCCTTAAAGACATTCCTTAGGGAGTTTCTCTTCGTAACTATTTTCAGTGTTTCATTTCTTTCATATTTCTTGCTTTGATTTGTTATTCTTTTACTAACCAAGTTTACTATTTGTATTGTGAGTATTCAATCTTGAGATTTGGTAAACATACTCACTGATCTGGTTGGTAAGTGACCTTTGTGATATTCTGATTTCAGAGTTTTCAATTGATTGTGTTTTGTTTGTCTAAGTTAATCTGAAAATTGTGTTTCTGTAAGTTGCAGTTTCTTCGGAGTCGCTCGAAGTTTCTTCAGATTCCCCTGTTTTTCAGATTTGAGTTTTGTTGTTTATATGTCATATATTCATATCTGATTGGTAATTAGGTATTTGAATATTGTTAACATTGTGTTTGAGTGCATATAATTGACAATAGGTTGTTTGTATTAAAACTGAATTATTTGATAATTTTTAATAAACCTATTCACCCCCTTCTAGGTATTTTTTCATATAGTTGGTCTAAAATAAGTTTATTCAAGATCTAAATTCCTTTCCCCCCTTCTCATAGAAGTTCTCTGGCTCAGTCATGGAGTATATTGACTTGATATATATGAGCTAGCTAAAAGTAGTTAAACCTTGTCCATAAGCAAATTCGTAAGGAAGAAAGTCACTACAACAATTTTTGGCTTCAGCAGTGAAATTTTTCGTCGCTGAAGAAGGAGATTTCGTCGCTGAATAGTTTCAGCGACCAAAAAATGTCGTCACAAATTCGTCGCTGAAACCCCATCGCAGAAAGTCAGCAGCGACGAAACCAAATACCCGACGCCGAAATGTCGTCACAAATTCGTCGCTGAAGATATTTTTCGTCGCTAAAACAATCACTTTCAGCGCCGAATATTTTCGCCGCTGTTGGGACGGAAAATTCGTGGCAAAAACATTTCGTCGCTAAAAGTTGATTATAGAACACCATAATTTGAACTTTAACGACGAGAATTTCGTCCCCAAAATCCGTTCGAACGGTTAAACACGGTCGAACGAAATGTATTGTGACGACAAGTTTCGTCGCAATTGATGGAAATATTCAGCGACGAGATCCTATTTCGTCACAAATACCGTTCGATCGATACAACGTTGGTCGAACAATTTTTTGTGGCAATGAATGTGATTCGTAACTGATATATCAACTCGTTCGAACATATAGTCGCACGAAACATTGATCGAACATGTTTTACTTCGTTCGAACTTGGTTTCGTGTTGTTCATTTTTTAAATTAGCAACGATATTGTTTCGTCACGGAAATAATTTGCGTTCGAACAGGTGAGGTCCGTTCGAACGTGTTACCCATTCGATAGTCCGTTCGAACGTGTTGTCTTTTATTGCACCTCCCAAAATCACCTGATATTCTCAACTTGCATCAAATATTGAACTAATTCTCAACCAACACATTCTTGTAATATTTGTATCTGGAATGATTCTCAAATTACAAATTTCTACACATACAAATGTAAGATTAAATAAAAATATACGAAAGTTATGAAACAAGTGTATATAGTTAACATAAATTCAAATCTAATAAACTGTTCCACCATTCCAAAACTTAATCCAAAACTATGAACAATATCATGATATTGCACAAACAAGTGTATCTAGCTAGAATAAGTTAAAATCCAATAAATTGTTCCAACATTAAAAAACTCAATCCAAAACTATGAATAATCGCCAAAAATAATATCGAAACCCTCAAAACCTTATAATTTGTCAATGAATTCCTACCTACGAATCTCGTTGCGCAAATTGTGCCTTAAGCAGTTGAAGTTGTTCTTGAATTTGCCTCTGTGCCTCCTGCATTTCTACTTGTTGGCTTTTTAGGTTATCATACTCGCTCTGCCTTGACTTCTGCTCTTCTATTGTAGCTTTAGCTACCTCTAACTCACGAACCAGCTCGGGATCTCTTTGTAATATTCCAGTAGAGGATGAAGCAGCAATAGGCTTCACATAGCGACCCAAACCTCTGACATAGCCAGATTTTTTTCCAAGAACTTGAGTAAAAACGTCAACGTCTTTTGGTGCTCCTGACTCTATAGTTGATTGGGATTGGATATCCACCATCTTCTCCTACAATCATAAAACTAAATTATAGATTGTATTAATATAAATAGACTAATATGACAAAATAATATGAAAAATTTACTTACATAATTTTCTCTAGCAATATCAGACACCCACCCTTCGCCATTTTTTTTATGATGCGTCTTACTATATAAATCTGCAGCTGTTGGTGTTCCACGCTCGGGGTCTTGCTGCACAATTCATAGGCCAAAAGAAAGAACATTTAACATATTTATGAAATTAAAATTTGGTAATAAATAATTATTATACTTACCAAATTCTTTCTATGCCAAACAAATGGTCTACAACCACCAGTGTGGTGCACCTTCAATTTCGATCTATTATTAGTGTTAATTCGACTACGCTCTTGCAAATGCAATAACCTCAATAATATGCTTATCATTAAAAAAATTTCGTTCTTTTTCATAAAACAATTACCTGAGAAGAAGATTGGGAGAATAGCTCACAGCATGCTATCCAGTTTTCTTTAGACGTGTCGCCATAATGATGTTGCAATGCTTCATCCTTACTCTCGAACTTCTTAAAATGTTTGTGTAATTTTGTCTTATGATTTTTGAAAGCCGCATTCATTATAGAATTCACAGTTTCTCTATCTTCCTATCGAGAATAGTTAAGCTCGAAGTCATCCTGTAAAAAGAATATAAAAATAAATTAGTAACATATATGATGACAATGTAATTAAAAAATTAGATACATACCAATACACGCTCCATGATATATTCTTTTATAGAATTCGGAACCTTTGCCCAGGTTGGCGTACCAAATGGAGCATGCATTCGAACAAGTGTTCCAATCAATGTTGCAAGACGACTAGATTCATCACCGTCTGTGCCTCGGTGTCCATCGGGGATATTGATTGCAATCTTACCGCTTGCCCGCACTTTAGCAAAAGTTACACCTCTCGACTTTCCACGCCCTTTTCTGATAGGCGTAGTTGCTATAGATATAATAAAAATGAGTTAAAAGATTCAAACCTATGTGAATGCATAGTCAAAATTATTGTACCCAAAAGTAATATAGAGTTTAAAGAACTTACACGCCACACTACTTTGTGCCAGAGGAGGACTGTTTAAAGGTGTTTCACACGACACCCTCGGTGTTGTAGCTGGGGTAGATTGTGTAGGTTGAGAAGTCTTTGGATGGTTTGTTGAGAGGGTAGGAGCGGACCGTTGACGTTTTTCACCTATTGCCATGATGCTAACCTGACAAATTAATAAATTGTCAATTCGTATCATCAGCGGACGTGCCATCATCAGTAGAATTCGACAAACTTTCTTCCTCTGGGAGATGACTTATTCCTCCTCACTTTCATCATCTATAAAGTCGTCTTCTTCAATGATTTCCTCTACTTCAATTGAAGCATCTACAATTCTGGCGAAACATCATTTCTATGCAATGGGATCAAATCATAATCCCCGAAATCTACAAAGAGTTGGAATGATTCAGTTTCTTGATATGCTTCATGTCACGCCCCGAACGCCATCCCGCAGGGACCGGACAGCCGCGAGCATTCCCCGGGAACACTCCAGCGTTCTTACTTACATTAACTCTTACAGCGGAATTTTTTTTTTTTACACACATAGGATGGCTCACTCAGGATCCACATGTTGGCTGAGATACAAGCTCAATGATCACAACCTCTCGGTATACGCATCAAAATTCAGAAAAGTCTATACATTGCATCTTGTTCACAAACTTATACAAAACGTACTAGGGCAACATACTGCCACTCAATCAAAACTAGCACTCACTAGTGCTACCTCGGAGTTCACTAACTCCGACTCCAATTCCCAAACTTCCAGGATTTCTACGTGAGATACTCCTCTGCTTCCCAGTTATCTTGTGGATCTGGAATGATACGATTTAAAAACTATGAGTTGAAAGACTCAGTAAGGAACAACAGTTTAAATCATGAACTTTGGTAAAACATGGCTTTAAAAAAACATACATACTTCAATACACTGTAGAGTTAAGAAAAGAAATGCATAACTGCAAGTCATGAGATAGTGCATAAAAACCATGATGCATATGCATGCTCCGTGATGCACATGTCATGCACTAAAATCTCTTGCCACTCTTGGCCTTTTCCAATGCATTTCAAATCTCGAAATTGGCCCAGGGCCCTTGAAAATATTTCTTTCATAACTTGTACTTGAAATTGGCCCCAGGCCCTTGAAAATCTCTTATTCATACTTGTGGGCTTATTCGCTCCATTTAACCCCCCCTGAAGTCAGGGTTGTGCTGTTCCCATTGGAACTGTCCCCTATTTCTCTTGGAGACCTTACATACGGTCAAGCTAGCACACCTTCTTGCATTCATCCTTCAGTGGCTAGACATGACCCTTGGAAGTGCCACACCTTCTCGAGCAACGTTCCTCGGTGTGGTTGCACATACCTCACGGACTAACCCATCCTTCACGAACAACGTCCCTCAGCATGGATGTCGAACCTCACTTAACTTGGTACGGGTTCAACCAAAACCTCCGGGCTTAATCATAACATAAATTTTTTTTCATTTGAATAAAACGACTTTTCATGTTTTTATGAAATGAACATGCCATGCCACTCTTGAAAACATCGTAATTTCATTTGCATCAAAACGTCTCTCTCATGCGTTCATGCAAATGGTCATGCTATGACATGTTCGAAATACCATGCGTACTTGAAACATTCTTCATGCAATACATTTCATATGTATTAAAAACATCTTGCCATGCACAATAAAACATGCAGTGTATCATTCCAGTTTTCCAAATCGGGTAAGATTCACTTACAGTACTCCTTGCAATCTTCTCGGTTCTCACTTGGCTCTTTGCCTGCAAAGAATAGGTTTCTTTCTCAATATACTGAGTATCAGATAAAGAATATCGATACGCTTCGGTTCTATGAACTGTTTAAGGAAACCTAATGTTGATGGTGTCGTAACATAGGACCAGGGTGTCGACACATCGCACGACTTCTCTGCTTGTCCACTTCTTAACCTTATACTTCCATCAATCACGATGGTTCCCAACAGAGCATACAACATATCATATACCATCTTAGTTTCAAAGTTCATATCTGAAACTTTACGTGAAATTATACATTAACTTCTTAATACTACAAATCTCTCGATCACTCAAATCCTCATTCATTCCTCCAATTTCAGCTACTGATTAAAGCTTAGATTATCTAATCACTTATCTCCATTGTAATTTATTTCCATTCTTACTTAGAACTCTAATCAGCAAGCTAATCGTACTAAGATTCAAGTTTAACTATTTCCCTCATTTCGTGCATTAAGATTAATCATTTCTAAATTCATCACTTCCCATGCCTGATTGACCTGTTTACATTCTTCTATTTCATATTCGCATAGTATAGTTAAGGCTTCTTCTATCCTTACAACTTGACTTCCGTTTTGTCTCATAAGGTTCGGCCAGCACCTAATTATCTTACTTGCAATTTCCATTCATAGCTTTGATACCATTAGACTATGTTATTCATACTAACTAATGCCACCCGAACCATTGAACCACATCATTCATGAGTTTATTTATGTGTAAGACGACTTATAACATAAGACCTAGGTTTGATCATTCGGCCAAAATCTTGATTCCCCAAAGTACTTGTAACAAACTGTCCTTCGATACATGTAAGGTTGCTGTTTTCACCTTCTTCGTGTTCAATTCGGTTAAATCTTTACCTGAATAAATCACTAACCTCAACCATTAACAACCATTGGCTTGGATATTAAACCTATCAACCCGAGACATTAACCTTGATTTGGGTTTGTATTTTCTCCTTATGTGATCAAGGTTCTCTTGCTATCCATATCCTTACCATTACACTTCACTTGCATTCAATAAATTTCGAACAAAGCTCATTCATCCCAATTGCATCCTTAATTCATGCTTAACATCACAAGGCTTGTTAATCCTTTTAACTCGATCCTCTAAGCCTTAACATCTTTTAATCCGTTTGGCCACAACCCTAACTTTATCTATTCATCACAAGCAAACATAATTTCCAATTGTTACAAGCTTGCAATTCGGGTTTCTCTTCCTCATGACATTCGGCCAACACCAATTTTATGTGTTCTTTAATTACAACTTCATCTCCAATGGTGATCTCATCCTCCATTCAACAATTTCACAACCTAGGATCTAAAATCAAGACACAAACACAAGATATCACACATTGTATCATTCGGTCAACACCAAAATATCACAACACAACTAGATTTTTCTTCGGTTCTTTTGCTTTGCATGCATCCTTCACATTTCATGGTAAATTTTCATGCATAAGGTTACTAAACTTACACACATCATGGCCAATAATCAGATCTACACTTGAACAACATTATATTTGAAGATCTAGGGCATACCATATTCGGCCATCATCCAAATAACACAACCCTTCATGTTAAAAAAAATCACAACATGCATATCCTTTGCATTTTATAACCTAACTTGCATGCATTAATCCCATACCTTCATCATATCCAACCAACATGACCAGATCTATACCTTAGACACATCTACAACCATAGATCTAGGGAATATCCAACTTATAACCAACCAAACAATACACATGTTTAGATCTAAGCTTCATCTAACATACATTGTTCATTTCTTGTATTTCCTTAACATTCAAACTTAGATCTCAAGCATACATGGCCAGATCTAACATTTACACATAACCTAGGGTTTCTAAGTCCAAGATCCAACAACATCAAGTCACAAATGTCAAGATCCAACCACAAAGAGTTTGGCCAACAAGGAAAAATGGTGAGATTCGGACTTTACCTTGTTGTCTCCTTGCTTTCCCTTCCTTTTTCCTTGCAAGACCTCTCCTTTTCTTTACCTCCTTCTTCTTCTTCCTTCTTCTCCTTCCTCTCTCACAAGTTCCCTCTTGGTTCAAGCTCAAAACCTCACTTCTTGGTTCAAAACTTTCGGTTCACCCTTGATTCTCTCCTCCTCTCCCTTTCTCTCTTTAGCTTTGTGTTTCTCTTGTCTTGGCTTTGTGTTGGTCGACCAAAATTACTCAAATAAAGTGAAGTGACACAAATAAAGTGAAAAGAGAGTGTGATGGGTGTGAAATGAAAAGCCAAAAAGCAAGGGAGCATGAACTTGGCCTTAGGTTCGGTCAAAGGGGAGATTTTTCTTCCAAATTTACTTGCATCCAATTGTCACATCTTGTCCCCATGTCTCCCTTGGTTTAGAACTAGTCTAGTTCACTTGGTTGAAATCCAACTAAATGGGTTCATGGTTACTTAATGGGCTTGCTAATCCAACATCATAATTCAAGGCCCATTAGGCTAAACCTTAATTCCAATCACAAGCCCAATAACATCAATCCTTATAGTTAGGCCCAATATCATGAATCATTGAAACTAGGCCCATGACCTAAGTCCTTAAAGCCCAACACAATTTAATGGTAGCCCATCATCATAGTTTAAAGCCCATTATCATTGGTCCAAGGCCCAACATCACAAGCTTAAATTCTAGTTCATAAGCCCAAAGGCTAAGGCCCAACAACTTAAAACCTTAGGCCCATCATTATGAACTTCATGGCAGCCCAATACCATGACTTTAAAGCCTATTTTCATGATTATTTTAAAGCCCATTATCATTGGTCCAAGGCCCAACATCACAAGCTTAAATTCTAATTCATAAGCCCAAAGGCTAAGGCCCAACAACTTAAATCCTTAGGCCCATCATTCAGCAACTTAAAGTTGGCTACCTTAAAATTTAAACCTCATCCATTGAAATTCCATAATGCTCATTAAATTTAGATCATACCATGACCTCCATTAATTCAAAACAAATCACCAAATCCTTAAGCTTACAACGGAGTACGTACTGATTTTTCGGGGTCTCACACTTCATTCGGTACTGCCTCTTCCATCTCCTTGTCACCATTATCTGCCACTTCAGGAATATCATAAATGTTCCTATGACCAAGTTTTTGAACCACCCGCCAGTGACCACCAAATTCAGTGTCAAGTAAATAAAACACTTGATTTGCTTGAGTAGAAAGTACGAATGGATCATTTTGGTACCATTTGCGAGATGTGTTCACACTTGTAAAATAGGAATCTGTGCGTATACCTACATTCTGTTTTTCCACGTCCCAACAATCACATTTGAATAAGTACTCGACATTCCCTCGTAAATAGCGTAACGCGAAGATATCCGATATCACACCGTAAAAATCAATATCTTTCCCATCGTGATCTCTCGGAACAACCACCCCACTATTTTGAGTTTTACGACATTGTTCTCTGTCAGTAGTGTGATACCTAACCCCTCCTACGATACATCTAGAGTATCGTTTAGCACGTTCATCAGGACCACATGCTAATGCATATAAATCATCATGCACATTTGAGAGATTTTGGTCACGCAAGTTGCTAATCTATAAATATGAAAAGTAACGAATTATTATTAATAAAAAAATTGTATATATAAAAATTCAGAATGAAAATTTATCAATCTAAAATATAATTGAGAACTTACTTTAAGTATGCGTCAATCTCAGAGCAATTGTTAAACACGTACCATCTTGCTTTTCTAAACTCTGCTCCCAGCAAATCATACCCTGCTTCAGCTCCTAATAGCCTGACATCTTGTGAAAAAATACTGAACTTATTACATGTCAGATGCTCAAAAATTCTCCCAGCAAATCCTCTAACAATATTTCTGTCTCTTCTGTTAAAACGTGTCTCAACACCACCAAGATACATAGAACATAACGTCAGACACTCGTAATCCACATATGCCTTATCAATTGACCCCTCTGCGCGTGCTTTATTGCGTGCAAACCGTTTAAGTCTCCCGAAAAACCGCTCTATCGGATACATCCATCTATATTGTGCTGGACCAGCGAGAATAATTTCACGAGGAAGGTGGACAGCCAAATGAACCATTACATCAAAGAATGAAGGTGGAAATATTCGCTCGCTCTATCTTACATAAGATCATGCCAATATCTCCGTCTAAACGCCTCAATACATTCATATTCAATGTACGTGAACATAAATCCCTGAAAAAAAGGCTCAACTCTGTTATTGCAACACGAACATCTTTGCTCAAATAACCACGAATTGCAACAGGAAGTAGACGCTGTAGAAATACGTGACAATCATGACTTTTCATTCCAGTGATTTTACCTTCCTTATCTTTTACACAACGAGAGATATTAGAAGCATACGCGTCTGGGAACTTTATCACCCAATTACAAAATTCAACCCTCTCTTTCTTTGTTAAGGTATAACATGCATGCGGCATAACATAAGATTGACCACGAGGTTGTAGATGTAAATCTCTCTTCACTTTCATCTTAGTTAAATCTTTTCGAGAGTTCACTGTATCTTTCGTCTTAGCCTCGATATTCAACAATGTCCCGAGAATATTATCACATATATTTTTTTCAATATTCATAACATCCAAATTGTGGCGCACTTTCAAAGTTGACCAGTACGGCAACTCAAACAATATACTTTTCTTTGTCCAATTCAACTCCTCTTCAGTACGTTTTCTCTTCTTCAAAGCTTTACTAAATTGTACTTCTCTTACATTCGTCAACTGCATTAATATATCCTCACCTGACAATTCACTTGGTGGTAGCCCGTACTCTTCTTCACCATCAAACATTATTCGATTCTTCCTCCAGCTGTGATCTATTGGTAAGTAACGACGATGATCCATGTAGCACATCTTTCTACAATGTGATAGATATTTCGAAGCAATCGATTGGTTACATGCCGAGCATGCCAGTTTTCCCTTCGTACTCCACCCAGATAAATTACCATACGCCGGAAAATCATTGATAGTCCACATCACTGCTGCATGCATTTGAAAATAGCTGGATGTTGACACATGAAATGTACGAACACCTTCGAGCCATAACATTTTCAACTCTTCCACCAAAGGCTGTAAGTAAACATCAATATCATTTCCTGGAGATCTTGGTCCGGGAATAAGTAATGTCATCATAAAGAATGGATCTTTCATGCACTTCCAAGGTGGCAAATTGTATGGCATAAGCACCACTGGCCACATGTTATAACTTGTACTCATATTGCCAAATGGATTAAATCCATCAGTGGCTAATCCAAGACGAACATTACGAGCTTCTCGTCCAAACCATAGATGCTCCTTGTCGAACTCATCCATGCTAACGAGTCTGCAGGATGCCTCATATTATATTCATCCAGGATCCGTTTTTCTCTATGTCATCTCATGTCCTCAGCGGTCTTCTTTGAAATAAACAACTTTTGCAATCGTGGTATTAATGGGAAATGACGCAGAACTTTCTTCGGAATTTTTTTCCGCTTTGTCGCACTATTCACCCATCTAGATTCACCACATACCTGGCATACTTCTAACTTCTCTGTATCTTTCCAAAATAAAATAAAATCATTGATGCATGCATGTATGGGTATATAATCAAGACCTAGACCCCGATTTAATGTTCTTGCCTCCCTATATGACTTAGGCAGAGTTTCTCCTTCTGGAAGAGCTTCTTTAATCAACTCTAACACCATATTAAATGCTGCAATACTCATATTATTTAGGGTCTTTATGTGCATCAATCGTAGCGTGAATGGTAACTTTGAAAAACGCTCACAACCCGGATAAAGAGGACGTGTTGTATCTTCCAATAGGCGATCAAAGTCCTTTGCTCTATATTCTCATCCAATTGGTTCATCATTAATATGTTCATCTCCAAACGTTGTACCCATAGATATTCCCACACCGATATCCTCTAACATTTCATCTATTTCCTAGATCGGTTCGTGAGCATCATTCACTTCATCCTCTACAGTATCATCAGCATGCCTCAACTCACCATATGGTTCACCGTGTGACACCCATTTAGTATAATTTTTATCAATCCCATTCACAATCAAATGGTCCTTAACTTTTCCCACTTCCTGAAAGTATACATTCATACACCGCCGACAAGGGCACCTTATCTCATTCTTGTCATCCACACATCCACGTGCCATAATCATGAACTGTTTTACCCCTTCTACATACTTCGTCCCGAATCGATTTGTTTTATTCATCCAACTTTTATCCATCTTCCTCACCCTTTAAAAAAACAAACAAACAACAAAGCTTACAAAGACATGCAATGTGACTTTCATCTATTTGTGAAAAGGTAGTTGGTCCTATCCCATTCAAGATTATATGTTTTGTATTGCATTACAAATGATTAATGTTATCCTTCACCTTATTAGAAATTTCGGCAGCATCTTCTTATAGCTCTCCAAGTATACGCATTGTATTAAATCGTTGTGAATTATCGATTATCATCAAGATTCACAACGAGTTCGTACCGATATACCCAAAGAACAAAAAGGAGATCGTACCGAAATCTCTAAATCATGAGCCGAAAGATAACATCAATCCATTGCATGCAATACAAAGTATATAATCTCAAACTGTCTGAACTTGGACAATTCAAGAATTAATGTACAACATTCTTGCTGCATGTCGTACATTAATTCTCAAACGGGTCTAAGGCTAATATTTATACATGCATAACGTACATCAAGTTATACAAAATCATATCAAATAGAAAGCATGGATAACATACATCAAGTTATGAATATCTACAAAAGTGTCACAATAACATACATCATGATCATTGAAGCCTAGGAAAAAAAAACTAAATAACTAATTTGTTCTTACCTTATACCCTGGAATTATCGAAATAATTTACTTAATTATTAGGATATTTTTCAATTTCTTCCTTGAATTTAATGAAAATTAAAAAAAATGCTTTATTATGCTAATCTAAAAAAAATAAAAACTTCTATGACAGCATAAAAAGTATTTGTTAGGAGAGCAAAAAGAAAATCATCTAGACCATTATCAAGCTTTCTCATAAAATGTATTTCCTTCCACTTGTGGAATTTTTATCCAATGACTAGCAAACTTAATGCGCAGGAAACAGATAACAAATTTCATCCCTTAAAGCAAAGATTAAATTGCAACAATCACTTCCTTTACCAATAAACTTAAAACCAGGACCCATCAACAAATTTCCACAAGGATCATACATGACCCTACTTACTCCAGTGATAGATAATCCACAACCAAATATCGTTATCAAAAAATCACAACCTTCCTTCACAACATAACCCTCCACAAGGATCGTACATGACCCATCAACAAATTCCCAACTCATAATAAAACCAAATATCATTCTCAAAAAACTAAAAACTTACCTTATAATTGCTTTCCTCTTTGTTTGCCCGAACTCAAACCAACGAACACAACTAAGAAAAATGGGTATAGGTGTTTAAAGATGAGATTTTTAATTTAATGAGAAGAAAATATAAAGAAATGAAGAAATGAACTCTACTGACTTACCAGAGGCAAGCAAAAACGAGTATGAACTCTGCTCGCCGTCGTCTTCTTCGTTGAAGATGAAATGGGTCGCGGGAATGTTCTAATTCCCGCGAGGCAAAGTTTTTTTTTTTTTTTTTGTATTGGCCGCAATCTCGTTCGAACGGTGTTTCCCTTAAACAACATTAATTTACGTATTTTAAACTAATTTTAATTTAAACTAATAAATTTATTTTAATTTACGTATCTTAAACTAGGTTAATGATTATATGATTTAAATGATTGTATTGATAAATTAGATTTAATTTACTTATTTTAAAGTAGGTAAATGTATCAACATATATATAATACATGCATCAAAATATATATAGTAAATGTATATATTTATACTTCTAACAACATTATGACGTTAAAGTAAAAAATTCTAATACCATATGAAATGACAGCATATGATAAATGTTTTAAATAATTTAAATGACTGTAATGACAAAGTTAGATTTAATTTACTTATCTTAAACTAGGTTCATGTATCAACATATATATAGCAAATGTATATATTTATACTTCTACCAACTTTACAATGTTAAACAAATAAATTGTAATACTATATGAAATGGCAACATATGAATTACAGATATAATATGGAATACCTTTACAATCTAATTCATCACAATAATATAATAGGCATCAATATATAATATTCTAAAATGTGATCATAATATTCCAAAGTCTCAACACATAGTCATAATAAAAACATTAAAAAAAACACAAAATACTTAAAACTTAATAAACTGATCAAGTGCCATTGTGTCTCACAAAATATAAATATAGTAGATGATCAAGTGTCTCGCTCATTCCTTAGTTCATGGAGCTCTTCCTTAATCTTGTCAAATCGCTCATCCATCCGCACCGTAATCTCTTCCAATATCATGTCCATCCATGGAGGATGCTCGACCTGGCTCGAAGAGCTCTGACCAAACTCATAAGTGGATGTTCTACCCCGTCGTGTGGGAAGGCTACGAGGAGGTGGTCCGCCATCCATGGCGTCCTCATCTACATCGACATCCCCAGCAACATGTGCTCCACCCTGAGCAAGATGAGCTGCACTACGGCTCAATGTACTACGACATATTGGCCCAATTGGAGTTCGTATCTTCTCATCAGGCAAAATAGGAACACCAGCAGCTACCAACATGCGCGAGATCAGCAAGCCATGTGGGAGACAATCTCGCTCGGATGTATATCGTGCATCTCGAAGAATCTGCTGAACAATAAGTGTTGGGAGATCAATCGGAGTCCGACGCGCAACCATAATAAGAAGCAATCCGCGCTCGAAACTGAGCTCGGACCGGTGATGTTTCGGCGCCACGTCCCAAACGATAATAAGATGAAACATTCGGAAGAATCCTATCATATCACGATGGCATATCATTGTAGATGGCACAATCATTTCTGCACCCGTCACTTCCTTCAACACTTCTTCCGATGTCATGTCAAAAGCAGGGCCAATAGTCGGGTATGCCGGCACCTGGGGTCTCAGTATTCCAATAAACTGAGCAATGATATTAGCAGATAGTGTGAAAAAGACTCCTCTCACTTGGATAGTCAGCTCCTCGACATTAGCATCCATAGTGACAACTTGTGCATAGAAGTCACACACAAGATCCACGTATACATCACCGGTAGATTCGAGAAACTGAGCCCATCCCCTCTCTTGAAAGTTGGACTGTATGCTCTGACCTTCATACTCCAACTCGTTGAAATCCCTCAAGCGAACAACACGCTCAATAACAACCGGTCTCTTGTAAATTAACGCTTGATGTTGAGCTAGAGATAATGACACTCTAGTTTGAGTCCCTTGCGAAGATGAGGATGCACGTCTTCTTGGTGCCATTTTCAAAACTGCAAAACAATTCAAGCTAAAGTTAATTCTTCCAATATGTTATAATGATTAACAAAAATTAACTAATTAACTAATTAAAATTATAATGATACCTTTTATCTTACAATATGTTACTAATCATTAAGAACAATTTATAAAATAAATATGAAACAACGTAAACTATTTGTACCTATATCTTCAATGATTTGTACTTATAAAAATTCTTTTATCTGTTGAATTTTCAACAACGTGATCCCGAATACAAAAGTATCTACACCTTTGCTAGGACTCAGTACACAACTCACATATATAAAATACCACATGACCTCTTTTATGTATAATGCAAAAGACAGATCATCATGACACCTTAATTAAGGTTTGGTTTTTTGTTTAACATTAATTTCAATATATATATATGCAAAATAAATATAGATATCCAAGCATGATAAACTATGCATATGGATTCAAAACCTGAACTGACATATGGATTCATAGTATATCATGGTAAATGAAAGCAAATACGTTTATGCTCTTATTCAAATATTCCTTTTTCCTAAACTGACATATTTTCACTTCTATGTCCCGATGCCCTGACCTTAAAATCACCATATAGTATACAATACACAAAAAATGTATAAAACTAAAGAAGAAAGAAGAAATATTTACGTCAATATACAATACACAAACAATGTATAAAACTAAAGAAGAAACTAATGAATAGAGAAATATATCTTCAAATGAATAGAGAAACAAAGAAGAAAGATTATGAATCATACAAAACAATGAACCAAGTAGCAAAACAATGAATAAAGAATAAAACTAACAATAAAATGAATGACAAGCGACGTACAGGAAGCGAGGCTGAGCGATTTGGTGGAAAAAATTGGAGATATTCGAGTTTGGTGGACGAAATGGAATTTTACTCCTGCTATAATTCCTCTGTTCGAACAAAGGAGGTGCAGCTTTTAAAAACCAGAACGGTTCGGGAGGTAGGTGATGGTTGGCGTTCGTTTGACCGAGACATATCCGTTCGACCCCACTTCGAACAGGTGCCACAAATCGACGGGTCCACTTTTAACACGTGGCTAAATCCAACGACACCTGTTCGAACTAACTTAAAACGTTCGAACAACGTCAGAAGCTGCAGACAATGCCTCACACACCACCGAATTAAAAGCAGCCAAGTGTCAAACTTTGTTTGAACTGACTATTAAGTTCGAACGCTAGCAGACGTTACAGACTTCGACGAGACGTAGCCTGTGGCGCCAAACTCAAAACCCAATCAAAGTCTGGCATGTGGCAACCTACATTCGAACGGTATAGTACGTTCGACCGATTTCAGGCGTTACAGACTTCGACGAGACAGTTGCCTGCAACGCCTCATATGCAACCAATTAAAGACTGCCATATGGTGATATTCGTTTGAACGAACGTAACCGTTCGATCAGATACAGGCGGTACTGGCATCGAAAAGACGTTGCCTACGACGCCTCACTCAACAATTAGTTAATGTCAATAATAATGTCAAACCTCGTTCGACCGTGTTAATGGTGTTCGAACATTGTAACAGAAACAACGTACCAACCAATTATAACAAGACATCTGCAACAACTCATTCAACTGGATTACATTCGCACACTCGAATCCTGATCGAACGAACGTGTGTCGTCGTCGCAGATCTTTATATTCAGCGACGAACTAAATATGTTGTTGCTAATAAACCCGTTCGATCGAACTTACATGTTCGATCGAAACTTTAGTTTTACGACGACACTAGTTCGTCACGGAAAAACTCTAACCAATTAACTACTAAATTATTAGCAACGGATTATGGTAAACGTCGCTGAAGTATCGTTCGAACGGTTAATTATAGTTCGAACGATATTTCGTACGAATTTTAATTATTTTAATGGCTGTTGTAGCCGTGTGAACGGGATATACCGTTCGAACGGAAACTTTTGCGACGATATGTTATTTTCGTCGCTGAAAATTAATCGTAGTGCAAATTAGCGACGAAAAGTGGATTTGGTCGCGGAAACGCTACTTTCAGCGACGAAATTGTCTTCGCCACTGATACTTTCGTCGCTGAAAGTAAAATTTGTTGTAGTGAGTATGAAAAAACATTTGGAAGAAACTAAGACTAAAGTTATATACAAATCACGTCTAAGGTGGAATAATTAATGTTTCTGTAAAAACTAACCATATAAACAAATAGGTAAATCAAATCAGCATAAATTTTATCAGAAGGATCACATAGACATAAAAAGATTGATCAATCCCTAATTTTTTTGGTACTCAGGGATAATTGTTTAAAAGAGATAAATATATTTTGCACCATCCAACTATGAGGGTCTTGACACTTTGCACCGCCAAACTATTATTTTTTAGGGTGACATTTTTATGAGGATGAAATCGTAATTTTAAAATTTAAGAAATTAATTTTCGTCAAAATTAATGAAATCTTTTAACATAAAGTACAAAATGTTTGAAATCAATATTTAGTGGGTGCAATGTGACAAAAATTGTAGTTTGGTGTGTACAGTATCAAATCCCCATACTTAAAGAGTGCAAAATATATTTATCTAATCTAGTTGTTTTCTAGTAATGCGTACCCTAATTAGTGCTCACAATTTTAAGTGTAAATAGAAACTTATAACTCGATAAATTATACAATAGGTATAAAATGGAGGAGCAAAAATCCAAATCACAAGACCTTTTGAACAATTGCATCTTCTCTAGTAGTGCCGTATGCCCAAAAGTACAAGCAAAGTCCCAAATATTTAGGTAATTCCTCCTGGGTAAGTCGGATCTTATCACAGAATCGTGAATTCTGAAACTCATACAGTTTTACAACTAAAAAAGAAAAAAGCGATATTTTTTATTTAATTTTAAGTTTTAGGCAATTGGGTGGCAGGTAGGTAAAGCTTGCAGATAAGTGGGATAGAACCCTAATTACAACCCTTCCTAGAAGGAAAGAGGAGCCAAAGACTCACTGGTAAGAAAAAAGCGATCTTATTACACTTCCTATATAATTTCATGAGAAATCGAACTTTACAATTAGGTCTGGTAAAACACATTAGGCCATGTAAATACAATGAAAAGAAATAAAATTTAGCTTAAATTACTTCATTAGTTCCTATAGTTTACACTTTTTCTAATTTAATCTCTAAGGTATATTTTTTGCATGCATAGATATCTAGAGTGAGGACTCTTTCTCAAGTTAGTCCCTCCAGATACCTTACTAACCCAAGTCGTGGCAGTGGTTAAAAGTGACCATACAAATTAAAATAAATCATAAGAAGGTAAAAATGTAAATTAAATTAGAAAAAAATATTAAAGAATGAAAACTAATGGGGTAATGTCATTCTGCACCCCTTGAGTATGGAACAATTGCAATCGAGTCCCTTTAAGTATCAAAACTGCGATTTAAACCTCATAAATTTCAGCAATTTTCAATGTTCGCCCCCTGTCCACTTTTCCGTCAAAACTCACGGAATTAGGCATCACGTGCGTCGCACATGCGCCAATCCCACCTGTATTTACTGAAATACCCTTCGTAAGTGGGACCAAATCTGGGAGAGGCTGAACTCGTTGACAACTTGGATCGATGGGTCCCACACGTTCATCGTCGCTCTTGCCCCGAACATCTCTTGAGATGCTCCCCGTGTACGCTATCGCATGCTATTTTAATGTGCACATGATGGACGCAATCACTGAATGATGCGTAGAAGTTCTTTGAAACTTAGGAGGCCATGATTTTTTGGTAACTTGACAATATGCAGCACAGAGGGTGTTCTTAGGAGGTGGAAAGAGCTCGTAGAAGTAAATGTCTCATTTGAATCACTGGTTCACGAGTTTTGAGCTTCTGGTACCTCATGGCCATTGCCACTGACTACATCTGGAGCATCAGTGCGACTGGTAAGAGGAAGTACTCTACGTTGTTTCTTGCTGAAGTGAAACAAAGACTTGGCTCTCAGCACATCATGAACAGTGCTTCGTCGTATGGGAACCGTCCCCTTCCCGTTTTGATGCCACATCTGCCATGCACAAACTATAAGGTGCATAAATATCCCCAAGAATCTCTGCAACTCTCATAACTTCACAATTACAAATCTTTGGTATATACAAAAAAAATATGAGAAAAGAAGCAGCAATGGGACAGTTGGAAACCTTGAACAAAAAGGGATGGGTCTCAGAGCTTTTAACTAAGCAAGTCGAAGAAAGTTTGGAAAAGCCTGATGTTCTTTATGTCAGAATGCATAAAAGGACTTGTTGTGATCGTAGGATCATCGCAGCGGAAATCAGGATCTTTGAAATCAGAGCAGCCCAAGCGTTCTGCCTCCTTCAGATCCACGCACACAGGTTTGAGCTGAGAGAGAATCTAGAGAGATAAAGAGGAGAGAGACCTCTTTCTTGAAAAATGAAATTCTATCTCTCTCAACTGAATTCTGAGTTATTTATAATGGCTGGCTCAAAACCCAACTGTGCTATAGCGTGGGATCTTTAGAGATCTCAAATCTCGGCCGTAGGATCACCATGAAAAACTCTTTTTCATTAATTCCCTTATATTCTGTATTCCGAATTTATGGGCTTCTACAAATTGTGATCATGTCCATTAACATATCACAATTGACCCCCGAGATAGTGAGACTATTTTTTATGAAATCCCTTTTGCTAACAATTATATGTTTATTTATCCTTCCACCATACTATATTCCACATGAGCTAATAAGACCGGAATAATATCACTGATTAAGTCTCTAGCTCATATAATTCTTAATTCACAATCTGTAACTCGTTGGACTCTCAAATTGTTTCTAAAACAATTTCACAAATAAATATATAATATATATATATATATATTAATTTCGAAAAACATTTTCGCAAACATCCACTGGCCAGTGATTTCTTTTCAAGTCTAACCCTATACAGATATACTGAATATACTGTCTCACAAAGAGACTGGTGAATACACAAGCTCATCCATCATATACAAGACCCAATGTTGTCTGGAATATTGATCTGCGAAAGATCATCACGAAATGACTCAGTCAAAGCACAAGTACACAACAAACAAACCTGCATAAACCTCTCAGGTCTAAGGATACAATAAACTAATTGTGTTGAATACCTTCTCTACATCAGTGATCACTTCCAGAAGGTATTCATATGTGATCCCGTTCAGTGCATGTACTCTTACAGTGCACCCACTCGTCTGCTTAAGGTCACTACCCCAATGACGGAGTACATCATCCTATTTAATAGAGGCACAACGAGTGTAGACCTATTTGTACATAAACATGTACCTCGGTCTAGAACAACGGTCAAGTGAACAAGGAACTGAAAAGTCATACTCCCCGCCTTTGATTCATTAATCATCGGCATGACTTTTCTACAATTTCACTTACCAATATATCTGTGTAACATCTCATGTCACAACATTATACCCAATAAATAATAAATACGTGTAGATAAAATAAATAATTATCTCATAATTATTCTAATAATTGATTTTGAGGGCATATTTCCAACAATCTCCCACTTGCACTCAAAACCATTCATCTAGGTATCTCATACCCAGACAGACTCTAAATGTGTCTCAGGCATTTTGAGTCAACAATCTGGTGAAAATGGATCCGCAATGTGCTAGGTTGATAAAACGATATCCTTTCAATTCACCATATCTTGTATTTTCTTTCTATGTGCTTTGCCTTCAGTGCTGGAGTCAGCAGTGGTATTCTGCTTACAACTCTTGTAACTCCATGCGCAGTTACGCTTACAACTCTTGCAACTCCATGCACAGTTACGCTTACAACTCTTGCAACTCCATGCACAGTTACCCAATGTATACACACAAGTTCAAAAGTGATCAAGTATCATTAACTGAACTTGTGCATCTCTGGACAGTCCGCAAATTCTCAACCTTCAACACCAGAAAATAGTGTTCAGTACTTCTCAAGTACTTGAGAATATGCTTAACCACTGTCCAGCTACAGGGCCCATGTCAAAATAATATCTACTTACAATGCTGACTGCATGACTAATATTTGGCCTTATCTTTTTCCTCTTGGAAAGATGAATCTTATACCCAAAGGATACAATCCTTCTTCGGTATTCTGTAAAGCATTGCCAATATTTGTCCATGTAGTCCCAAAAACCTCTTCTCTCGGTTTCCAAACAATTTGGGTCCAAGAATGCGGAACACTTCCAAAGGTCTTTGACTTGAAAATTATGGTTCACCAACCATCTTTTTCATGGATGACATCCTCCCGACATCATTCTCATAAGTAACATATTACTGACATAAAGAAGTAGAAACATCACTAAACTCTCACTGACTTCTTGTCCACACAAGGCTAATCCATATTTCGTGAGAAATCAAACGATTTGATCATCTCATCTACATGGATTCTCAGCTAACGCTCCTGAGTTCTAAACTCCTCAGTAGGTTTAATAACATCTCTTTTCTATTGATCTCATCTGCCTTTAGTATTGGCTCAGCTGACTGTTTCATCGAGAACTGTCACGTTTTCGCCTTCACTTAGGCTGTACTCCTTTTAAAATATAATTGTCCTTCTAAACCTTCTGTTCACTTGGGTTTATCAAATAATACCCAACGAACCATTTTTGGGTCACCTACAAATAACCTTTGATTCCATCTTCTTCTCATCAAACTATTTGATGCGTAGCTAGACATCAACACATACTCTCAAATGATTTAGACTTGGTCTCACCAATCTATGATTCATAAGGAGTTTTAGGTATAGATTGTGTAGGTATCCTGTTTAGAACATAAACAGCTGCCTCCAAGGAAAAATCCCAAAAGTATGCAGGTAATATATATATATATATATATATATATATATATATATGCTTATCTCCCACTGAACAATATCATATAAAGTTCGGCTTTTGTTTTAACCATTCACAGAGTCCACAATTCACTTTTCAAAACATAGACTATCAATAATACCAGAGTTACAAGAAAGACAATCTTTCAAAACAACAAAAGTCAAAACAAAATATTTGATACAAGTTTTGAGTCAGGAAACTAAATTTCCAAAGGTCTGGAACATAAAGATAGTCTTCCAAATTTACAACTTAAACATTCATGGACTCGAGTGAAAAGCTCTAATGGAGGTCGCTGCAACACTTGCACTCGTTTCCATCAGTTTCCTCATCACCATGTTCCTGGGTTTCCTCAAACCCCTGCAATCATATTGCATAAGTGAGAGGTCGTGTCAACAATTGACACATTAAATTCAATGGACACTTCATTAAATCAATTGATAAGCATACCTTCAGAAGGATCAGTTTTCTTTAGTGAAGCTAGATATGCAGGGCAATTCCTTTTCCAGTGACCTGGCTTGCCACAGTGGAAACAATTTCCCTTATCTTGCTTCTCTGAGTCGCTCATGTCCTCTTTCTTAGATTGAGACATTTTCCTCTTGAACTTCTTCCCCTTGGGCTTAAGTTCATGACTGGCTGACTTGTCCATTACCATTAGAGAACCTTTCTCATGAATGATAAGTTCCTCAGCTGCTTGCAACATATTGAGCAGCTCTGACAAAGTCACCGTCATCTTGTTCATATTATAGTTTAATATGAACTGGTTGAACGATTCAGGGAAAGATGCCAATATCGCTCCAACCTTTGTCTCACTGTCAATCACTTCACCTAGTGTTTCCAGTTCAGTGATGAACGATATCATCTTCAACACATGATCTCGAACTGGAGCACCCTCCACCATTGTAGTGGTCATCAGCAATTTCATAACTTGCTGGCGTGCAGATCGACTATGCTCTCCAAATAATTCTTGGAGATAAGAAAGCATGTCTTTTGCAGTAGCTAGGTCTTCACATTGCTTCTGTAATATATTGGTCAACGAGGCCAACATATAACATAGAGCAAGTTCATCTGCCTCATGTCACTTATCATAAACAACTCTTTGCTCTTGCGTGGCATCAGCTAAAGCAATCTGAGGGATCTCATCCTTCAGGACATGAGCAACTTTTTCAACTGTGAGTACTATCATGAGATTCCTCTTCCAATCAAGGAAGTTTGGCCCAGTTAGCTTATTATCATCTAAAATTCTTGACAATGGGTTCGACATAATAATCTACACATATCAAGAAAGAAAATCACATGTATTTATAATTTCCATTAGTATAGGGTTTTTAATAACTAATGGTACCTCCCACTGAATCACAACAACCAAAGAAAATGCAGAATATAACTTTTATATTCAGTGTTTGCAGTGGGTATCAAGAACTTCTACCTTATGTAAACATGATCCTATTTTAGTAACCATGCAACACCTTGTAAAAGCGAATAGCAACTACTCATCACGAATCCATCTCATGTCGTATACTATGTGTATACAAATATTCGTGACCCTTGATTTTCTTTTGGCCACCATTATAAACACAATCTTCACTATTTTAGCGGACGTGTTTTATTTGGTTAAGTGCAACCATCGTCTAAGTGACATGTAATTTTGTAATGGGTCGGCGTTGCTATTTTAGTCAACACTTCCCACGACTCATACCTTCACTTATCTTCTCAAGAAGTATCCAGGACAAATGATAAAATCAACAATTGGACAGTGACTATTTTAGTTTGAACCAATCATCAATCAAATAAAATTCCCAAATACCAACAATGGAAGGCCATGTGATTAATTTTCTTGTAAAACAATCTCATTTAACACTTATATTAAACTATTAAAAAATAAGTTTTTTTTTAATCCGGTCAAACCGGGTTGGTCAACGGTCAACCGGTCCAACCGGTTTGACCCGTTGACCCACCGGTCCGGGTCCAACCCGGTCGGTGGTGTGTTGCGGTCCGGGTCATACCCGGACCGGATCTGAGTCTTGGTCCGAGTCCAACCCGGACCTAGTTTGGGTCCTAAGGCCCGGGTCCAAACCATGGCCTAAGCCCACACACCACACGGGCTGCCATGGCCCGGATCCCATCCGGCCATGGGCCATGGGCTGTGGTTAGGCCCAACAAAGCCCAGCCCGAGCGGCATGCACCATTCCTCCCTTTCCCTTTTTTTTTGAATGGACCCAGCCCAACTATTGGGCTGGGCCATTGGGTCGTGGGCCGGGTAGGGCAACCATTGCCCTACCCGAGGCCCAAACGGGCGACCCGGGGCATCTCATGCCCTGGGCGCCGTTTGGCCCCAAATGGGAAGGGCTGGCGCCCAGCGGCGTAGCCAGCCACTCCTGGCCGCGCCCCGCCACCCTCAGGCCGGTGAGACGCCGGCCAACCTTTGGCCGGACTCCTCTCGGCCTGAGTGTGTCGTGGGTGGTGGTGGCGAGGCCGAATGGCCTCAACCCTTCCAAGCCCGTGTACCCCTCTCGGGGTACACCATGGCAGCGGCCACCGCTGGCCGCTGCTGGCTTCGCCTGGGACCACCAGCCGTGGTCCCCGGCTAGCTGAGCCATCGCCGGCCACTGGTGTTGGCCGGAATGGAGAGAAGAACGTTTCTCTCTCTCTTGCGTTTTGCTTTCATCGGGCAACAAAGGATTTCAAACCAAATCACAACTACAACAGCCTGAATCCATGTTGTTTCACAACCACATCTCATGCAAGAAACACCACAATCAAGTAATCAACGCAAATTCAAGAGATCTCAAACAATTCACAAAAGAAAAACGCACAGGATGGTTTTTTTTTCACAAAACACTTTTTCTCTTTCTTCAAAGACCGAAACCCATCATCATACATACGAAAGAAAAGCATTTTTTCTCTTGCCCAAGTGCCTTTTTCTTTTGGATCTCATATGCGAATACAGATCTCACCAAAAGCTCAACCAAAACGCAAGAGACAACCCACGGGCGTGGGTTTTTTCGCAAAAAAAATTTCATTCTTTCCAAAAGAACAGACCCACGAATAAAAGAGGTGCTTTTTGCCCGAGGTGTCTCTTTCGCTTTTCTCGTGGATCCCATAGGTGAATCAGCCAATGAAACATTTCCAACAACCGATTCCACCAACCATTCAACAGATCTCGAATCTTGAAGAATGAAGAAAGTTAGAGAGAGAAAACTAATTTGGAACTGTGAGATTTCTCAAACCTCGCTCCGATACCACTTGTTGTGATCGTAGGATCGTCGCAGCGGAAATCAGGATCTTTGAAATTAGAGCAGCCCAAGCGTTCTGCCTCCTTCAGATCCATGCACACAGGTTTGAGCTGAGAGAGAATCTAGAGAGATAAAGAGGAGAGAGACTCTCTTTCTTGAAAAATGAAATTCTATCTCTCTCAACTGAATTCTGAGCTATTTATAATGGCTGGCTCAGAACCCAACTATGCTATAGCGTGGGATCTTTAGGGATCTCAAATCTCGGCCGTAGGATCACCATGAAAAACTCTTTTTCATTAATTCCCTTATATTCTGTATTCCGAATTTATGGGCTTCTACAAATTGTGATCATGTCCATTAACATATCACAATTGACCCCCGAGATAGTGATACTATTTTTTATGAAATCCCTTTTGCTAACAATTATATGTTTATTTATCCTTCCACCATACTATATTCCACATGAGCTAATAAGATCGGAATAATATCACTGATTAAGTCTCTAGCTCATATAATTCTTAATTCACAATCTGTAACTCGTTGGACTCTCAAATTGTTTCTAAAAGAATTTCACAAATAAATATATAATATATATATATATATATTAATTTCGAAAAACATTTTCGCAAACATCCACTGGCCAGTGATTTCTTTTCAAGTCCAACCCTAT
This sequence comes from Myrica gale, assembly GCA_963930655.1. Classification (NCBI taxonomy): domain Eukaryota; kingdom Viridiplantae; phylum Streptophyta; class Magnoliopsida; order Fagales; family Myricaceae; genus Myrica; species Myrica gale. The sequence goes on along the minus strand of OZ005600.1, from coordinate 18,405,323 downwards.
ACAGATATACTGAATATACTGTCTCACAAAGAGACTGGTGGATTCCTTGTTGAACATTTACACAAGCTCATCCATCATATACAAGACCCAATGTTGTCTGAAATATTTGATCTGCGAAAGATCATCACCAAATGACTCAGTCAAAGCACAAGTACACAACAAACAAACCTGCATAAACCTCTCAGGTCTGAGGATACAATAAACTAATTGTGTTGAATACCTTCTCTACATCAGTGATCACTTCCAGAAGGTATTCATATGCGATCCCGTTCAGTGCATGTTCTCTTACAGTGCACCCACTCGTCTGCTTAAGGTCACTACCCCAATGACGGAGTACATCATCCTATTTAATAAAGGCACAACGAGTGTAGACCTATTTGTACATAAACATGTACCTCGGTCTAGAACAACGGTCAAGTGAACAAGGAACTGAAAAGTCATACTCCCCGCCTTTGATTCATTAATCATCGGCATGACTTTTCTACAATTTCACTTACCAATATATCTGTGTAACATCTCATGTCACAACATTATACCCAATAAATAATAAATACGTGTAGATAAAATAAATAATTATCTCATAATTATTCTAATAATTGATTTTGAGGGCATATTTCCAAGAGGACTTACTTCCTTAACTTTTTCTTCGAATAGTCCATCTTGGGCTCTGCCTAGATAGCATTTGGTCTCGGGTATTATCACTTGCAATCCGTGATAGATTTCAAAACTTATATTTTGTTTATCAATGAAAGAAGCCATTATGACGATCCCTATGGGCTTGGCTTGTCAAGTAGATTCCTTATGGTAAGAAAGAAATTGCTGAGTCGGGTTTGGAAACCGTAGGGCTCTTGGAGAGTAAGAACGGCAGTTAGTTTTATACGAAAATTTGTATCAAACTCACCAAGTCCACAAGATAGTGCCTTCTAACTTTTAAACGAATCAAGGAAAAAAATAAAAATCTTTGTCGCGGTGGCATGTGCTATTTCGCGTCATACAGGAAAAGATAATTCAGTATGCCAGCAACCTCATATATGCTTCTCAACAGTCAACAGGTATTGGTTTGTACGAGTCCGAGATATGATGGTCGGGGGAGCTGGAGAAGAAGATTTTGGAGGACAAGGCAGTTTCGAACGCGTGTAAAAGACAAACATAATCCAAACGTACAGTGGCAACATAAAATTCGAAGAGAAAAGACTTGTTAAACTTACCAAAGGACCAATACGGCTTGGCCGCAGGTCGTCCAATGAGCTCCGTATACTGCTCCATCACCATCTCCGGCAACGGCCCAGCAAAAATGCACAAGTCAATAACCCCACCAATCACCTTGTACGTTATTCTGTCACCACCGTATATTACGTCCATCCCATTGATGTTCAGTAGCAAAACTCCGTGAGTGGTCCGACTCACTCTGCCATCATTGGACTGATGTCCATGTTCGGCGAATAGGTTGGACGGGAGGAATACTTCGGTGAAAAATGGAGAACTTCAAAATGATATATCAAACACACAGGGATATTTCGGTAGAGACAGGTGGGATTGGCGCATGTGCGCCGCACGTGATGTCGAATTCCGTGACTTTTGACGGAAAATAGGAAGGAGGGCGAAGATTGAAAATGTATGAAATTTATGGGGCGTAAATCTCAGTTTTGCTACTTAAGGGGCTCGATTGCAATTGCTCCATACTTAAGGTGTACAAAATGACATTACCCCAAAAATAATTCTACAAAAAGGTCATCTGACTCTCCACCCAAAAGTTTGTGGTTGGTGTTTTGCGGCCCACCCCATGTAAGGTGGGTGACTCACCCTTGCAACCCTAACTCCTTCGCAAGGGTGGATCACAGGTGGAGGGATTTTTTAGAATTTATTTTAATGTTTATCTCTCTTTTGTAACAATTTTATATTTGGACTAATTACAATAACCCACAAACTTACACCATATTCTCAAATTATCTATAAACTATAACAAGCTAAAACTCATATCTAAAAGTCATATTTCTATTGCAATACCAATCCCCTATGGAGGCGTTAGTTTCGAACAATTTGCATTCTATGTGACCTACATGTGACCCTTCTTATATGAAAAAATGACAAATATGCCCCCATTCGTACATAAAAATTAAAAAAAGGCAACTGAGTTGAAAGGCTAAATATGGGACCCCACTTGAACGGAGACATAAAAAAACATTCATTTCACTGTCCGAACTGGTTTAGGGCTAAGTAAACTTGCACATTTTGGGCATATTAATTTTTTAACATATGTGGAGGTCACACGTGTTAAGATCAAGCGTTACCATTGAGCAAAAAGTTTAAGCCAAGAGCTAACAAGATAACGCAAAGCCTCGTACTAAGGCTGCACCACATGTGTAAGACCCCGAAGAAACTTTGCTTGGTCAAGGCATGATTTTATGTTAAGAAAATGTATGTGTAATTATTTTGAATTTCTAAAATGTGATGTTATGATTTAAATGCTATGGATGGGATTTTAAATTTTATAGTAACCAATTTCATGTTGCTAGATTAATTGTATATTTTCCATCAATATTCTTGATTTTAAATTTTGAAGGATTTTCTTATGAATGATTTTGGAGCATTAAGACTTGCATGTTGGGCTTAGAAACCTCAATAATGGGCTGACATTGGGCTACCCATTTATGGCCGGTTATTGGATGTAATTGGGCCTTGAAGTTATGACATATGGGCTGCCCAAGTACATGTGATGATGGGCCCTTGAAGTGTGATGTTGGGCTACCATGAGGCTTATAACTTTTGGTGTACATTGGGCTTATAATGGCATGCTAATGGGCTGCCAAAATAAGCATGGAGATGGGCTTTGGAAAGCATGATATTGGGTTGCCATGGAGCCCATGGCAATGGGCCTTGTAATGGTGCAATTGGGCCTTAAGGAAGTTGGACATTAGGCCTAAGCCCTTAGGCTTATGAATTGGGCTTTAGGATATGATGATGGGCCTTGAATCAAGGGCTTAATGGACTGCCCAATGGGCCATGTAAATTAGATTTAGAAAGTTAGATTAATGGAACTAATCTTACTTAAGTTTCCTAAGCAACTAGATTAGGATAGTAAACTAGGTAGTTGGAATTCAACCAAATAAACCAAATGGTGGAACAAGTCTCTAAATAGAAGTTGGATTTATGTGGTGGGGGAGGATACACGTGAATGACAAGGAGATTTGAATTTGTGGTGCAAAGAGTTATACTAGAAAGGCAATGGAGACATGAGGGAGACAAGAAATGGAAAAGCTGAAAAATGACATGGAAGAGGAAATAATTGTCATGGCCGAAAATCATGGCTAGATGCATGCCATTTGCCTCACACGCCTAACACCCTTTTCCCCTTTCACATGAGCTCATTTAGGTCACCTTGGTCGACCAACACTAAGCCTAGAAGTGAGAAACCAAACACCAAAGAGAAGAGAGAAACTTAATACCCAAAGGAGAGAAATCAAGGGGAGGCCAAAACCCTTGAACCAAAAGGCTGAGATTTGAGCTTGGATCAAGGGGATTTTGTGTAAAGGGAAGAAGGAGGACAAGGAAGAAGAACAAAGAAGAAGAAAGGAGAAGAAGGAAGTGGAGTGAAAGAGGTATTTTGCAAAGGAAAGAGAGAAAAGGGACAAAGGAGCACTAAGGTAAAAACCCTCTTGATGGCCGAACTCTTGTGTATAGATCTTAGGGTTTGAGTTGTTTCATACATAGATATGTTGAGATCTGGATGATTAAGAACCTTAGGGTGTTTAGTAGGTGAAAGAGAGGAGAAGCTTGCAAAGGAACAAAGAGAAAAGAGAAGGAGCAACAAGGTAAAAATTTGGATCTCACATTTCCCATGCTAGCCGAATCTTTCATGTATTGGGATCTTGGACTTTTATGTTTCATTTTGGTTGGATTTTGATCATGGATATGTGTAAGTATTAGATCTGGACTACATGCTTGGATCTAAGATTTAATGTTAAGGAAATGCAAAGGATGAGCAATGTATATTAGAAAAAGGTTTAGATCTAACATATGTTGTGCTTGGCCGAATGGTATGCTTGTTCCTTTTAGATCTTGTGTTGTTGAGGTCTCTAAATGATAGATCTAGAGTTGGTGGTTGTATATGATGAAAGCATGAATTTAATACATGCAAGATGGGTCATGAATGCAAAGGATATGTATATTATAAATTTTAGCATGAAAATATGGGATTTTGATGTATAGTCGAACCATGTATGCTTTAGGTTTTCATGAGTGGATTGTATATGCTTAGATCTGGACATTGGCCATGTTATGTACAAGATTTATGACCTAATGCATGGTAGATGAGTGCTAAGTGTAAAGAATGCATGCAAAGCGATAGAACCGAAGAAAATCTAGTGGTGTTGTGATATTTTGAGTTGGCCGAATATTGCTATTAGTGATGACTTGTGTTGTGTTTTGATTTTTAGATCCTAAGTTGTGAATTTATTGAATGGAGGAAGGGGTCACCATTGTAGATGAATTTTGACTAAGGAAACATAGAACGTGGTGTTGGTCGAATGTCTAGTGTTGTAGAGACCCTAATTGCTAGTTTGTGATAAATGGAATATAATTGATTAAGATGGATAAATGAGATTAGGATTGGCTAATCGGAATAAAGGATATTAAGGCTTAGAATTTAGGGTTACAAGGAATTAACAAAACCTTGTGTTGAAAGCATGTACTAAAGTTTTAATTAGAATAACTAGGTCTTGGCCGAATTTATTAAGTGAATTACACTTGTGAAGATTTTATTAAGTACATTAAAAAATGGGAGAATTGGATTTGACCCTAATCTATTAATTGATTAAAACCCTAATCGGGAATAGAGATATAAATATTTTGTAATATGGTTAATAATTAAATAACCTAAGTTTAGATAATATTAGAAGAGTAAATAAAATACTTTAAATGATTAAAAGAATTTCAGTGATATATGTATATATATATATTTAATAATTACGTGCTATTTCTTAAAGTCTAAGAAATATTTGAATCGCTTGTAGGCGATCTACGTGTTTTATACACTACCAAGGAGGACCAAGAGTAAGTGGATACTGTAAGTGGACAGTAAGTGGTTCTTTTCAAAACTGGAATGACACACTGCATCATTTCATGAACAAGCATGAGATTTTGATCAAGCATGACATGACATGTGCATTGCATGAATTTTTCTAAAGAGAATGTTTATGCAATGATTTTATGGAAAGATTATGGAAAGTTTTATGAAACGATAAGTTAAGTTAAGGGGCACTGGTCGGTACCGTACCATCAAGATGGACTCCCATACCGAAGGACAAATGTGAGAAGGATGGGTGAATCCACGAGGCTATGCAAACCACACTGAAGGACATTGAGAATGTGTGGTGCCTCCAAGGGTCATGTATAGCCACTGAAGGACAAATGAGAGAAGGTGCGCTAGCTTGACCGTATGTAAGGTCTCCAAAGGAAATCGGAGACGGTTCCAAAGGGAACGCATAACCCTGACTTCAAGGGTTAAATGGAGCGAGCCCACAGGTAAAAGATATGAAATGGTTGTGAAAGGCCAAGAGTGGCACAAGTATGAATAAGTAATTTTCAAGGGCCTGGGGCCAAATTTAAGCAAGAGCATGTGCATATCCATGACATGCATGTACATCACTTATCAAGTTCTCTTCTTTCATGATTAAGCAAGCATAAGTCAAGAGCATGTTTCAAAGTTATGTCTTTCCCTTACTGAGTCTTTTTGACTCACGTTTTTAAAAATTGTGTCATTCCAGATGCCACAGGTGAAGAGAGTCAGGAGGACTACCTGACTTAGAAGGACCCAGATGTTATTCTTATTTTGATTATGGTGACCTGATCGATGAGATCCGTCACTAGTTGAATTCTAAATATTATATATGTTTTGTATGAAAACTAAATGTGAACCCTGATTATGTACGATTTAGCTCGAATCCCTCACGATCTTGTATGTTCCGCCGTAAGCAAGTAAGCAAGTAAGTAAGAACGCGGGAGCTATCCGGAGAATAGCTCGCGGCTGTCACGATTCCTGCGGGGTGCTGTTCGGGGCGTGACAACATGAATGTTGCAGGTTGGGCTCAAGCAATGTCTCCTATCTCCCATAGGATGGCGGGCGAGTAAAAAGACGATAGTTGACCTCTATAAAGCCAACAATACCCCCCAACAACTACCATAGGACTCCAACCTGCGACCTCACTTTGATACCACTTGTTAGGATCAACTGATAACGTTGACCCAAAAGCTTAGGTTAAGAGCTAAGAGCTAAGGCGTACCTTTATTTCCTTATACACATGGCTGTGTGGTGCTCCGTACTAAACGACAAGTGGACAAAAGGGGCTGCACGACGTGGGTACTGCATGTTGGACTATAAAGCACTGTCCCTTGTCTCCTATAGGATAGTGATTGAATCAAAGGGTGATTGTTGGCCCTCATAAAGCCAACAATACCCCACAACAACTACCATGAGATCTGAACCTACGACCTCGCTCTGATACCACTTATTAGGATCAAACGCTCCATAGATCCAAAAGCTTAAATTGAGAGGTAAGACACAACTTTATTTTCTTATACATATGGCAGCGTAGAGCCTTGTACTAAGTGGCAGATGGACATAAGGGGCTGCACCACGTGAGTACCACATATTGGGCTGTCAAACATCGTCCTTTGTCCCCCAAAGGACAAGTGTAAAATTTAAGGGTGATTCTTGGCCCCCTTAAAACCAAGAGGGTACTTAGGAATTACCTAGGACGTGAACTTACGACCTTGCTTTGATACCACTTGTTAGGATAATGCTACCATTAATGAGAGCTAATGCGTAACTTTATTTCCTTACACATATGGCAGTGTAGAGCTCAGTACTAAGCGACAGATGGACATAAGGAGCTGCACCACGTGGGTGTTGCAGTTTGGCCTGTCAAATACCTTTCCCTGTCCCCCATAGGACAATGGTCAAGTCAAAGAGTGATTTCTATCTCTCATAAAGCCAACAAAGTGCAGGTCATGCAGGACAAAAATTGTTCGACATAATGATTTTGATTGATAGGAGAATGAAATCGCAACGGAAACCTAGTTTGGAGGGTTATTGTAATTTGATATTGAGATTTTTTTTGAAGTTTATTCTGCTTGATTTTTTTACCTTTTTGGATATGTTATTTCAATTTTCTAGTCTTTTTCTTTTCCTCAAATTTATTTTGTTAGGCTTTTAAATTTGAGGCTTCCCCCCTTTTTAAGTTAAAGGGTTATACCTTTCTATAAAAAAAAATTCCATTTTTCTGTTTTTATTTATCTTGGATTTATTTTTGCTTTTTTGTTTTTTTTATAGGCCTTTTTACATTTCTATTATATATTGTGTTAGATTTGCTATTTTTGTAACAGGTACCGTAGAGTCATAATTTTTTTTATGGTCAATGTTAGTAAAGTGAATGGAGGGATTAACTTGTGAAATGGTCACTCCTCTAAGGATCTTATGATGAAAAGTGTACCTCAGGATTAAACTAAAAAGAAAAGGTAAACCACATATGTTTGCATTTAGAAAATTTTAAAAAAAAATTGGCTTGGTCTTGGAATTGAACTAGATTGGAGTTGAGTTTTGTTTTTTGAATTTTGTAAAAAAAGTAATGAAATTTTTGAAATATGTTTGAGAGATGTTTTTAGAGTTTTAAGGGAGTAGGTGAAAACTTAGATAAAGGGATGATGTAATTGAAATTTTTATATTTATTTTTGAAAAAAGAAATAATTTGGTAGGGAGAAAAAGACAATTTAGAAGTTTTTTTAATTTTAGAGTTAATAAAAAATATTTACTATACAAAATTTTTTTTGAAATTTTTATTTTATTTTTTAAAACTTATTAAATCATGTATCTTTAAACTTTTTCACAATCTCCAATAAAATTTATTCTATCTTTGATTGTTTAATCAGGTGTTTGTTTATAAAATTTTAGTAAAATTTTGTTAAAATTTTATGTTGGTGTTAAAAATTAAGTGTATTGTAATAGATGAATAAGTAATAAAAGTGAAAGTAAAATTTTAATAGTGTACATACATTAATTTTTGGCGGAGAATAATTTATTAATAGATAGAAAGGGAATTCCTTCAGGACATAAGTAATCGTCAGAACATTTAGAAAAAAAAAAAAAGTATCGTCAGAACAGACCAGTTGCCTGTTGGCTTGGTTGACCGTCACCCTCTCTCTCGCCAGTTTACACTCTACTTTTGTAGGATAATGGGATCGTTCAATATTTAGAAAAAAAAAATAGGATCGTTCAATATTTCTCCTAACCCCGCTAGAAATGCCAGTTCTTTTTACTTTCTTCTTTGCTTTACCTTTACTGTTTCTCTCTCTTTCTCTGGTTTCCTCCATTGCAAACTAGCGTACTTTACAGCTTGCTGAGGTCCCTCTCTCTCTATCCACATACGCAATACCCACCAACCATTTTACCCAACTTTGCTTGTCTGTGTTTCTTAAAATCTATCCCACATTACTATATAAAATCCCCCTCCCCCCCCCCTCTCTCTCTCTCTCCAGTTTCCCTTCAAAGATTTAGATTTTGTCCGTCCTTCCTGACCAATTTTTGTTTTCGTTCATAGTATTCTTTTTGCGTTTTTGGTCCACTGGTGGCCACAACTCCTACTTCTAAACTACTCTCTCTAACTCTATATTTGAGTGCGTCTGGTTTGTGTTATTTGAGGTGTACATTTATCTATCTATGCTCATTGAGTCTCTGTTTGTTCAAAAAGAACCCCCCTTCTGTCGCTTCTGTAGGTGCTTAAGGAAGAAGATCGATAGGGTTAGCTTGGATCACTACAAAGGTAATTGCTTTCTCTTGTCAGATCACTTTATTTGTATATAGCTTTTAAACATTCTCCTTCATCGGTCTCTTACTTGGATTATAAGTGATGCTTCCCACATTTTGTTCCTCACGCGCTTGGATTTGTGATTGATGCCTTCTCGGCATGTGTCTGGTTTTTCATGGACTGTTAAGTTTTCATGCACTCTCTCTCCGTAGTGTGGGTAATATCCGACGAGGACACTTCCTGATTTGTCAAAGGTCTGAAATATTTCGATGCATTAGTTTTAGAGCAAGTAAATTCTCAGCCACGGGTGATGTATAGATTATCAAACCTCCTTAACGGCTCTTTGGATTTGTTTTTTTTTAAGGTGTGGAAATGAAGCCAAAAATCAGATATCTGATCAATGGATTTAAAAGAAAATATTTTATAGTGAGACTGAAAACCTCGTTGCAGAAAACTGAACATTTACATGAATGGCTGTTGTCATGCGTTCAAAGATGGATAACATGTTTCTGTTACCCAGGTAGGGATGGCTCTTCGTTACGGCAACTAGAGGATCAAGTCAGAATTGTGAGTTCGAGTATTCGGTTATTAAATATGTCGACTGAGAGTTCTTTGAATGCAGAATTGTCGAGAAAGACATCATTTTTGGGTCTGAGATTATGGGTTTTGATCTGCATAGGTGTTGGTGTATTTATAATTTTGATTCTTTGTATCTTATCTGTATGGATCATGTTTCGGAGGAAATCTCGGAGATCCATGGAAAATTTCTATCTTTCCCAAATACCGAACGTCTCCAAAGATATCAAGGTTGACAGGGTTGGGACTCAGACTTCTCATGAAAGTTTAGATCTATCAGTCTTTGATAAATCAAGTGACAAGAATTCCGAAAAAACATTAGTTCATTTGGTTACGAGCAAATCAAGCGATCATGATAACCTCAGTCAATGCAGCTCAGCTTATCATCATGAGAGAGGATTAAGTTCAATGTCATGGGAAGAAGGAAGCTCAGGGACTGTTAGGAAACACTCTTCATTGTCTTGTGGAGGACTAGTGACAGCCTCTCCACTAATTGGATTGCCAGAATTTTCTCATCTTGGGTGGGGTCACTGGTTTACTCTTAGGGATCTAGAATTTGCAACAAATCGTTTTTCTGCAGAGAATATCCTTGGTGAGGGTGGATATGGGGTTGTATACAGGGGCAAACTGATCAATGGAACTGAGGTTGCAGTGAAGAAACTTCTTAATAACTTGTAAGGATGCTTTAAAGATACATTCCTTTCATTTTTCGTGCTTTTGTTGAATGTTTCTTCTTGATCCTCTTCCGAAATGATTATGTAGGGGGCAAGCAGAGAAAGAATTTAGGGTTGAAGTTGAGGCCATAGGTCATGTTCGACATAAAAATCTTGTTCGATTGCTGGGATATTGCATTGAAGGAGTCCACAGGTAATATTCCTTTTTTTATTCTTTTTTCTTTTGTTAAATTTATTGAATTATTGAATTCCTTTCCTTATGCTTTCCCTTGTTTGCAAATATAGTATTATACTACCCTTCTGGGGGTCTCAAGTTTGAGCTTCAGTTTAAAAGTCCAATATCTTCGAGATGATGAATGCACTTGCTAATTTTGTATAGGATTCTTGTGTATGAATATGTGAATAACGGCAACTTAGAGCAATGGCTACATGGGGCAATGAGCCAACATGGCGCCCTTACTTGGGATGCACGCATGAAGGTGACTCTTGCTACTGCTAAAGCGTAAGTTTTGTCTTTCAATTCAAACAGTTTAAGTAGATACTCTTGTTTTGTCAATTTTTGGTTCCATGTATTTCGTGTGGAAGATTTAATTATTTTTATTTTGAGATAGACACATTGTATTACTCTGCATAAGCATAAGTTGTTTTCTTTACTGTTATTGTATTGTTCCGAGTTTTATGTTTATTTTTTCATACATACACACTATTACAGACTTTCTCAAGTATTGGGACTTTCTTGCATCTTCTTCACATAGCACTTTATTGAATGGTGGAACTTGGAACAAGAAATTTGTTGGAATTTGAAATACAATAGAAAGTGATTCACATGTTGAATTGCAGGCTTGCTTACTTACATGAGGCAATAGAGCCAAAAGTTGTTCATCGAGACATAAAATCAAGCAACATCCTGATTGATGACGAGTTCAATGCCAAGGTTTCTGATTTTGGCTTGGCAAAACTCTTGTGTTCAGGAGAAAGTCACATCACGACTAGAGTAATGGGGACATTCGGGTATGTGCCAAGTTTCATTCCCTATAGTTGTAAACTATATGAAACATCTTTAGATGGGGATTCAGAAGCTGGTCTCTTTTGTGAATTTTTCAGTTATGTGGCACCAGAATATGCAAATACTGGCTTGTTAAATGAGAAGAGCGACATTTATAGCTTCGGGGTCCTCCTGCTAGAAGCAATTACAGGAAGGGACCCGGTTGACTATGCCCGGCCTGCAAATGAGGTACCGAATTCTTAGAACCATTGTCTCTTAAGTGATTCTTATTTCTTTCTTATTCAAGCAAGAGTTCTAGTATGCATTCTTTATGCTCGTGGCAGGTTAATCTTGTTGAGTGGCTAAAGATGATGGTGGGAACAAGAAGAGCTGAGGAAGTTGCAGACCCAAACCTTGAAGTTAAACCTACTACACGTGCTCTTAAACGAGCTCTTTTGGTCGCAGTTAGATGTGTTGACCCTGAAGCAGATAAGAGACCCAAAATGAGTCAGGTTGTACGTATGCTCGAAGCTGATGAATATGCATTTCGTGAGGTGCCAACCAATTCTCATCCTGGAATCATCAATTTTCATGCCTCTTTGAGTTTCTTCATTTGGGTTTTGAAATGTACTTTGAATTTTAGAATCATGCATATTTTTTTTTTCAAGTATCTGTGTATTAGGCTTCAAACAAGTTAAGTCAAGTAAACTTTTACCACTCTGCGTTTTGTTTATCAAGTTTATCCAGGCTTAAGCTCAAAATTCCTTGTTTATGTTCAACAAGAAAAAAAAAATTCACTGTGCAGTGAATAGTTTATCAGTATTTTTCCCTCTTCACTGAAAATAATAAAGACATCAATCGATGTCTCAAACAACTGAGGAGAACCTCTCCTCTTTTTGCTTTTTTCCAAATATATAGCACCAGTTTGGATCTTTCTCACATTGGTCCAGTTATGGACACCTTAAGGGCTTGCCAAAGATACATCAGTGTTCTGTTTCCACGAGTAGAAGTAATGGATGTCTTTAGCAATGGATGAGAATAACGGATAGTGTTTTATGGACAAAATTTTGGATCATTGCTAAGATTTCTACATCATTTTTAGCATTAGGAAATATTATTTCTACTTAGTTTGCTTTCCTTGCCAGTCTGTCCTCGAATTACCCCCTGTAACCATGTGCTTTGGAATGTATGCGAAATGTAGAAGTTCTGGTGAAAATGGGTGTCCTTCATCTATCACTAGGCAAATCAGAAGGCAGGAGTATCTAAGAAACTCATATATGATTCGTTCAATTCTTTTCAGGATCGAAGGAATAGAAAGAGTCGTACAGCCAGCATGGAAATTGAGTCGATGAAGGAAATTTCTGCTTCAGCTGACACTGAAAACAGGGTAGGGGATCCGGAGAGCCATTTACTTCATATTACTCATGAATAGGACTGACAAGCATTTAACTGGGTGAACAATCGCATTCTCACCACCATACTTGACCTCAGTGACACATCAAACACCATCTCAAAGTTTATTTTCTTGAAAATATTCCAAATTTATGAAGGGAGTTTGAATCGGAGATAGCCGGTTTAGAACAGGAAGATTTGTGTGGATGGCTATGCAAGGATCGAGAGAGGTGCTTCCAGATCCATACACAGCCTTCGTGAGAGAGAGAGAGACAAGAGAGTTGTACAGTTGGGTTCGGACTAGTGAGTTGTCTTTCCATTCCATGATTGTTTTCTTGCTTTTATCTTTTATTTTCACCTGATTACCCGCTAGCGAGGTGGTGAATGATTCTTACTTATTTTTCGTTGAATTTATCATTTTGTACTGGCTCTTTCCAGTGTTGAAACAATAGCCATGTCGTTCTATATTTATGTAAATGGTTATCCCATTTTGTTTTTGAGTTCTTTTTTTCTTTGCATCAGATCCCCAATCAAAGCATTTATCTGTACACTTCTTTCTCTGCTTGTCGAACTAGAATGGGATGTCTCGATTTAAACTCCTTCACTGATCTTGGGGCATTACTGCCTATGTCAAGCTATATCAAGCTTTACTTTCTTTCATTTGGTGGGGTGTGGGGGTCGGAATGTCCCTTGCGATTACAGGTTACATTTTTGATCTAGTTGGGGTGGTATCCTGCATTTCTTCTCCAGTTGCATGGTAATCTCCAAAGCTGCTGTCAAACAACTAACACCAGTGGTCCAAGTTGTTGCATCAAGTCCTACTCCTTGGTCCAAAATGTAAGCGAGGATCCGTTGGCGTTTTGTAGGCAATCCGGTCAAATTCCTCATAATGTCCATGCGGTGGTGGCACGTGGTGCGCATGATTGTGTCAGTTTCTGCTGACGAAGCCTCTCTATTATGCGTATACCTACTTTTGGTTCCTCGTGTCAGTCTTTCTTTGGTTTCACAAACCTTCAAAAGACGGGTGGCATGGAGTTTGAATTCTTAGATATCCTGTTTTGACTCTTTGATCGAGGATATCTAACGGTAATATTCTTGGAGGTACCTTTTTCGTTTTTAGATAAGTGCGAGTTAATTTAAGAAAAAAAAGAAAAGAAAAACAAGAAACAAGCTCCATACACGTATATTATAATCCTAAGTCCTAATTTAATATTTTGAATGAGTTGGGAGTGTCTGATCTGGGTCGAATTCCTCCGTCTCCTTTCTAATAAGTTATCTAGAAAAAAAAAACTCGTTTGATGCGACCAGGGTAGCTTTAAATACGGTCTTCAAGTAAAAATAAAAAATAATGGAATCTGATATTTTGCATTCTCAATTAATATTTTCGTCAAATTACATCTATTAATTATTAATTTTAAATAATATATTTTTTAAAATTTTAATAAAAATTAATTTTTTATCATCAGGAATGACGATTTTACCTTTACAAAATGTCAACCAAAAACATGTGTAAGTATAAAATTTTCATTTCACACTCGAAAAATGACTATCAAGTTAAATAAACAATTTTTTTAACAAATAGTGCAAAGTGTCTAAAATATAGGTACAATCATAAAAATACGGCTTAATATACCTGTTAGTCCATGAGCTTTGGGCTTTTCCCAAAATGGTCATTGAGCTTTCATTTGTCCCTCACAGGTCCTTTCCTCCGATTTTTTAAGTTCTATTAACTCAGGCTCAGTTCGAAAAAAACACTAATGTGACCATTTAATCCACGTCATCATACCATAATATCGTGACACATGTCAAAAAACCAAAATCAAGACAACTAACGAATACCACGTCTGCGACACACGCTTGCTCTCCATTTTTTCTCCCCAGATTAACTGATTCATCCTATACGCTTCAGCAAAATAATTTTCCCCTAACCCCCAGTTCTCCTTTTCTCCACCGATTTGCTTGCTTGGTCGCCAGCTATCTGAAATTAAAACCGATCTGCCACATTGGACAAATCTCAAATGGGGTCTTGCACTCAGAAAACTCGCCTTGGTGCTCTGTGCAAGCGATGCTTGACTATAGGACAGGGAGATAAAGACCTCCTTGGAGTTATGCACTTTGTTTCTGTGATATCAACCCACGCCCAAATCTTCTTACCCGAAACTTATGCGAGCCACTGAATTTCAAGATCTGATCTGTATGTTTTGGATGTAGGCTGCTTTTGCAGAATGCTACCATTTCTATTGGCCTTGAATGGAAGGTTACTATCTGCAAGATTCCCTTATCCCTTGAACTAGACGATGGAAAGCTGGATCACAACCAAATTAGCGCAGTTAGGGTTTGTGGGTAGCTGGAGGTTAGGGTTCGTGGCCTGTGGGTCACGGACGTGGCATTCGATAGTTGTCTTGTGGCGTGTTGATGTGGGTTTTTTGACATGTGTTGCCAATTAAATGGCCACGTTGGTATTTTCCGTCACCAAGTTGGGCCTGAGTTGACAGAAAGACTTAAAAAAAATAAGGGGAAAGCCAGGGACATGTGTGGAACGAATGAAAGCCCAGATACTGACAGATATTAAGCCTAAAAATAATAATTTTGAATAGAAGGTTTCAAGATCTCTATAGTTAGAAGGTGCAAAGTCTATTTATTAAAAAAAAGAGGGGTTAGATCCAAATAAATATTGAGAAAACAATACACTAGTAGATCCTCTAACAATTGCACCCCACACTACCAATATGTCTACACTTTGCATTCCCTAATGCATTAGACTTTTAAGATTGTGTCATGTGGCACATTTTTTAATTACTTATCACATCACATATAAAGTGTAAGCCTATTGGTAGTCTAGAGTGAAATATGCCATTTTTGGTAATTTACAGTACAAATTACAAAAAATATGGTAGTCAGACAAGTGTAATTTCTCGTGAATATTATGACCAACTATTTTTTTTTTGGGAAAGAAAGAAACTTTGTTGCACTAGGCTTGTGCATTAGTCTTGGACAGACCTATCCCAAAAATTGAACCATCTCTACAATCCGAGTATTAATCAAGTGAAAGACTTGTTTGCAACCGATAGGATTTGAACAAACGACTACCCGCCGAATACAGTTTGTCCAGGAGTGGAAGTCCATCCTTTCAATTATTGATGGAGCAAAACCAATTCTTTGACTAATATAAAAGTGATTATCTATAGTGAGAAATGAAAAAAGTTTAATTGCACTACGGGTCTTTGTTGTTTCTACTTAAGAAAAAGGTACTCGATGTGGTTTTTTAAGGAGAAAGTATACTTTACAACCCTGAATTATGGAGTATTGACATTTTGCACTCCACTCTCTCAATTTCGTGACAATGAGTCCATGAACTTTTAAAATTCGTTGATTTGCACCTCATAGTCGAATTATCCGTTAAATGTGATAGTAAATATCACGTGTCGTTCACATGATTCACTCTCACTTGTTATGCCTATTTTTCCTTTGGGAAAAATACACTCTACACACCCCAACTATCTAACACTTTGCACCCCATCTTCCAACTTCGTGACATTTTCATCGATTTGCACCCCACATGCCAATTGAACGTTAAATGTGACAGTAAATCTATCACGTGCAAAGCCTTATGGTTAAATATCACGTTGACAGCCAAGAGGGGGAAACAAAACACAGAATCTCTCTGCAATTGGAATTGCTTCAAAGTTTTTAAAAAATGTTAAAGATGGAATCGCTCCAAATTCTAAATATCCAATCGATGAACTACAATCTAAGAAAGAAACTATGAAAGAAATAATAAACAAATAACTAGATTTGAAATTAAAAATATGCTTCCAAAAAATCCTCTGTGTATTAGCAGAACATCGTGATTTAAAGAACTTCTTGATTTGCATCAGTGAATCAAGGGGGCTCGTGACAGATTTACCATCACATTTAATTGTCAATTGGCTTGTGGGGTGCAAATAAACGAAAAATGTCATGAAATTGGAAGACCATGTTGTTGGGGGGGGGGGGGAGATAGGAGGTGGGTGCAAAGTGTTAGTACCCTCATAATTAGGGTGCAAAATGTATTTTTTCAAAAGGGAAAAATGGTCATAACAAGCGGGAGTGAATCACGTGGACAGCACATAGGTATTTACCATGAGACTTAACGACTAATTCGACTATGGGTTGCAAATCGAAATATGCAAATTGTCAGTACTCCTATAATTTAGGGGTGCAAAGTGTATTTTTATTTTTATTTTTTAATTTCGACAAAGTAATCCTTGAGATGACTAACTTGTAAAAAATTAATCCCTATGTCCATTCGCTGGTAACTCTCAAATGAAATTAGAATGGGCCACTTGTACAATACTAAAGAAATATAAAAATTAAAAAACGTAAATTCATTTTAAGATAAAAGCTTAAAAATAAACATCACCGCCAATAAGAATGTGTCACATGTACAAAATTAATAATAAAATACAATAAAATTGGAGAAAATTAAAGAAAATTATAAAAATAATCATATGTACAAGTTGGTAAGCCTTTTCAAACACTGAAAATTTTCCTTTTATAGACCCATCCAGAAAACTCGACGTTTTTAGGTATTTAGGTAATTTTAACCTACTGGTTGACCACGATCCATATATCGGTGAATCTGGTACTTGTGACCATTGTCTTCAAGCGAGATTCACAAAATTTAAAAATTTTAAAAGTCCCTATTTGAAATATCGGGTAACCGTTGTCAACACTTTGACAGTTTTAAAAAGTAGAGAAATAATATTTTTGCAAACAAAGCACTACCGGTGGACCGCTGACCGTCTGATTATGAATCCGTTCAAAACAGAGTTGAATAAAAACACTCCTCAGGAATAAATGCACATATTGATCAATCGCTGAACATCTGCTTATGAATCTGTTAAAACAGATTAGCTCACAAACACTTGAAGGTTTTCTTGGTTGCACTCTATGTATCCGCCAAGCATACCGGTCGTTCGGTACAGACAAAAACTCAAATGAAAGATAACTCTCTAAAGCATTTGTATTGTTTTAGAAAACTATTTGTTTTAAGTGAGTGTATGATTAAGCTTAACTAAGTATTGAGCTTAAGAGTTACAAGAAATAACCTAATGGTTTTCAAGTCTTGGACTCTTGAACTCTTTGATGCTTGAGGCTTGAATCTATCGCAATTGTTACTTTGGTCTTGAAGATGTTCATTCAATCACTTAGTCACGTTTTGTGATCATCAAAATCTTGATTGTGAACTAAAAGTCAACAATCTCCCCCTTTTTGATGATGACAAAAATTGATTGTTTTGAGATAACTCCCCCTATATTTTACACTTGGACACTCTATGAGACTTAAACATTTATGAGTGTAATAACATATCTAAATATGAAATGATACCAATTGAATTGACACAAATTGGATAAACTACTCATAATCACTAAACATAACAGCTCATAGTCATAAAGTGACATTAAAAAAACTAAATGTAATGAAATGTAGCATAATAACATTTATTCTCTCCCTTTGTCACATCAAAAAGTCAAAATCGACAAAGCGAGGCAAAAATAAAATTTAAATATTTGCAAAAGTAAATACATCAAAAAACAACAACTAAGATAAGGATGGAGGAGGTAAATGGCTAATAAGGAGGTATTGAAGCTCCTTTAGAGATTTGTCGATCTCGATCATTGAAGAGCGGCGCTTGTTACGGAGGTCAGAGATCTAAGTTTGCAATGATTGCTTGTAATACCCCGACCTTTTAAGCATTATTAATTATCTTAATTTTGATAATTAATTTATAATAAATAGTTTTTAATTACTATTTTCGGTTTTAATTATTTTATTAGTTTAAAAATAGGGAAAATCACTAAAAATAGTTTAACATAGTTGAAAAATATAAGAAAAATATTCTCTTTCAAATCTTTTCAAGATCTTTAATCTAATAGCATATTTTAATCATTTAATGTCTTGAAAATTTTTAAATAATGATTTATGTTGCTGAAAATATTAAAATATCATTATTTCATGCTTTTAGCCCTAATGATCATTTTAAACCCTTTTTTCTTCAAAATGTTTGCATAGATTTGTGTTATATACTTAATTACTAAGCTAATAGGAATAACATGCAATTGGGCCTCCAAAACACTCCATTCGGCCCAGCCCAACACCACATCCCATGACACCTCACCTCTCACAAAAATTGGCCAAGCCTCTAGATTTGCTCGAAGTAATGATTGCAAATGATTAGCATTCATTACCTCATGCAAAACCATGCAACAGTTAGACTTCTCCAAGTAGTTGCCACCCCTCCCCCTATTCAGATCCCTTGCTTGCATAGGCAACTTAATCTTGTGGTAGACACTACAATTTAACCTAGTTAAACCCTAGTATGATTAGTTAACCCTAGGAGACAAACCATGGTCAAGAACTAGTATAAATAGCTCCCATATGTGAAGGATTTCTTCAAACCATTTAGTCGGAAATCTATAGAGAGAAAGTGAGTGATAGAGAGCTGAAGAGAGAAGGAGAAAGAATGAGAGAAAGAAGAGGAATTGCCCAGCCCCCTTAGGAAGAAGAAGAAGAAAGATAAATTTTTGAAGCAAGGTTGTAAAAGGTTGAGGTTTCTTGAGATTTACTATCCTAGAGTTTATTATCTTGATATTGATACTAACATCAAGCTCTATTTAGGTTTTGTAATCCAAAAAGTTCATCAAAAGGTCAAGGAAGATTAAAGAGGTAAGGGTAGTTTTTATGTTGGTGATATTGTTGGCAGTTTGATGATTTGAGATTAGTAATATGCTAGGTTGTGATCTAGAATCCTTACTCATGCTTAAAATGAGCCAACAAATAAGTTAGAATGATTAGACACGAGAGAATATTGAAAATATGGAGGTTATTGTTAAACTTAGTCATAGAACCCTTTAGGTTGATTTTGATATAAATTTGTTTAAATAATGACATGACATGATTACTGAATGTTTTTAGGGAGTATTAGAAACTTATTGGAAAGTTTGCATGCAAAGGTTTACGTGAAAAATGGAGATATGGCTAATTAGATCATACCTAGTCTAGTTTTACATAATCTGTGATAACAATGCCTCTAAGGGACTATCTTATGTACTAAATGAGCACTTTTTGATCTCAAGTTTGGAAATTTATTATTAGACAGTACTAAACCGACAATTAAAATTTCGAGTAAATTGGAGTTAGGATGAGAAAGTTATAGCCATTTGAAGTTCAATCACTACAACAAAAATCACTTTGGGTGTCAAAAACTTGTGTCACCCAAAGTGCTATTTTTTTCAGCGAAGATTTTGGTTAACAAAATTGAGTTGTCACTTGGTTTGTCACCTAAATCCTCTCAGTAAAGGTTATAGGTGATAATTTCCGTTTTTTGCCACTTGAAACTGTCTGGACTGGTAACTATACCGTCCAAACGGTTTTATGTTATATTGACGAAATTCAAAATCGTCATGCCCAGTACACTCCATCCATTCGCATGAGAGGTTAGAATGTACTTTCTATACGTTCGCACGAGGAGTGCAAATGTTTGGTCCAATGTGTGATTTTACAGTAGCAAGACTCCCTCAATGAAGTGGATATTACAATGAAAATCTATCTTTTTGATCTGACACAATAGCAAGGAAGTGAAAGTGAAGGCTTATGTGTGAATGAGATGAGAAAACAAAGATTTGCAGATTTTGATCTCTCTCAAGATCAGCAAATGATTAA
This sequence comes from Myrica gale, assembly GCA_963930655.1. NCBI lineage: Eukaryota > Viridiplantae > Streptophyta > Magnoliopsida > Fagales > Myricaceae > Myrica > Myrica gale. Next base: position 18,385,191 of record OZ005600.1, on the reverse strand, counting down.
TGTTTGTTCAAGTGTGATTTTTGAGCTTTATAATGTTCGTTATATAGGCCTTAAAAAATCGTTTCTAGCCGTTTGGGATGAAAATGTCAAAATTCGAGCTATATCGATCGACCGGTACATGAGGCAGTCGACCTCTACAGGCTTTCGTTGTCCCAATGGTCATAAATGCAGGCAACTGGCATTTTTGGGTTTGAGTCAACCGGTTCACAGACCTGATTGATCTCTACATCAACCGGCTCATCCCGAGTCGACTGGTTAACTGAACAGGTTGATCTCTTGAACTTAAAAATGAAACCTTGAAATTTTTAAGTGTAATTTTTACATTTTTAAGACCCTATCTCAAAAACTAACTTCCCAAAGACATAAATATGATTTGAGAGTTTATAAGGGCGTGATTTGAAAACACTTTAGACATATTTAATTTATCAAACATGAGATAAAAATGGTTATGCTTGGTTTGAAAAATATGCAGTGTGTGATTCAAATCTTTGCTAGAAATGAGACCTTAGAGTTACAAAATTTACCCTAGAGTCATGTGTCTGCACTTCTAAGCCGTTCACATTGATTTAATCGTTACTTGATCGATTTGTGTGTTCCGTGCTCATTTGGATCTTGTCAGTTCAATCACTTTTATTTTTATCATCAAAATATGGATTGTTATTAAAAGCCAACATAACAAAGGGCCGAAAGATGTTGTAAAGACAAGGCCATATGGGAGGTTCTTCTTATCTTCAATTGCATTAACCATATGCATAAACATAATGTGGGGAACGTTAATTTGCTTCATCGTGATGAGCTGTTCAAGGATATAAATGTCCATGAAGGTAACCTCATCCCGATGGCCTCCTCTCGATAAGATGCTATAGGTATGGATCAAATGGAGGACTTTGTGGTGTATGGGTAGAGTTGTTTGGCTGAAATCTTGTATAAATTTTGGTCAACAAACCAATCATTCAAATAGCATAGAGCTTCTCCATAGGAAAAGCTGGGGATATGACTGGAAATATTCTTAACGTCATACACATAGGGACCCTCATATGGAATCCCAAGAATGTTTCCTAATGAATCATCATCCAAACTGATGTGTGCCTCTCACCATTCTCTCTACTGAAACAGCCCTAGTATCACAGATAAAGGTCATGTTCATGAAGAACATTTGCACTAGTTTAGGATACGTATCCTTTCCTAGGCCCAACATAATGTTCCAGCCTTGATGAGCAAATAAATCTTCTAAACCTAGCTCTAGGTCATCTAGGTGAATACACCTCTCCCTCTACCACTCCTCTTCTCAAAATCATTTGTGAAGGCATTCAAAGTTTGAAAATTTGTAAAATTGAGGAGATCCCTGACGTATAAGAGTCCTACTTAGTCCTTCTTTGCCAAAAAATAGATCTCTTACACTTCTTAGCTGTTGGCTTCAGAGGTGACATGATGAAATTTGAGGAAGTTTTGGGAATCTAGGATTTTAGTGGCCGAATTTGGGAATGGGATGATTTCTGGTGAAATGTCACGAAAATCAATCGGTGAATCTCTCTAAAGGGCTAAAAATATGGTTATAATCGGTTTAGAAATTGATTTGAGGCACTCAAAATCAATTTTAGGATGTAACACCACACCCATATAAACCATATTAATTATCTTAAATTTAGATAATTATATTATAAATTACTTTTTATTCCTTTTATTTAGTATAAAAATGTGGAAAATTCCTTAAAATTAGAAAATAAGTACTTAAAATTCTAAAATATTATTGTTTGTTTTTCCTTCTAAACTTTTCATCCTAGTAACTTATTTTACTCTCTCCCTATCAAAAACATTTCTATATAGGGACACCTTGCAACAAAAATTAGTAAAATTCCTAGTTTTAACTCTCTTGCTTAATTCTAAGTTTTCCAAACGTCTTTTTTCTCCATCTTTCAGCCAGTAATCTATTTCAATTCATCAAAATTGAAAATCAAGTTTAGACCCAATACTATACTTAGAGAGGGGGGATGAATAGGTATTTAAAAATTTAACAACCATTTTTCCTTTCACAAAAAAATATCACTACAATTATCAATCAATTGAAAATAACAAATCTATAAAATCTCAGAGCTACAACAATTTTACAGCAAAACAATTTATGACAGAAAATTCTTTATCTCTAAAAGTGTTTAACTAAGATACTAGATCTTTAATATAACAATCAAGATGACTAAAGACATATATAAATTCACAAGAACAACACAAACAATATTAGCAATCAACCAAGATAAAAGAAGACACAAAAATTTTGGTGACGAATTGAAAATCTCGTGAGGTAAACGTACTTCCTCAAGAGATAAAAACACTCTGGGTGTAGGCTACATTAATCGATCCACTAAGAACGTCCTACTATACAAGATGGTGATCAAAGCAAAAACCCCTTCACTTTTTTGATCCTCATTTTTTGAAAAGTCACCCAAGAACCCTTCTTGGGCCGGTGTCCAACACAATGAACGACCCGCAACTCCGGTCTATTCTTCAGCAGATACTATGAACTCATCAGCCCTTCAATCTTCTCAATCTTCAACATCAACCTTTCTTGAAATCTTCACAAGAAAACTTGAGTCTTGGTGATATGATCTTCTTAGAAACACATAGGACATATTGATTCTTCTCCAATCGATATCCTACCACATTGATCTTCCACCAGAGAGAAGAAATAATTCTCTCTAAAAATCAGATTAAAGAATAGAACATATTTGGCTTAGAGATAGATGCTGAGTACGGTATAAAGAGGATTTTTTAGGGGTATGCAATTTCAATGTACGTAAAAAATGATTGACGCTTAATTAGGAATGGGTTTATAAAGTGTTTAGGTAGGGGTAGGAAGGTAAAATGGGTAAAAGAAGAGGTTTGGGTGAAGTTCCAAGACTTAAAACAAATTATGTTAAAATTTTTGTCAGGTTAACCTCGGTCTGACCATAGGCTGACCATATCACTTGAAATACTCCAGAACTCGCTGCAAAACACTCCAAACCTTCTAGTTTCTCAAGACACCCTGCTATAATATCCTCTTCCAAACTATTCAAGCCTCCATATACCATGCAAGTTGCTTTAACATTCTAAACCAAAAATACATTTATAAAAGTGTTGTTTGCCTATGAAAATTATGCCAATTTTATATGTACATTCTCAATCTCTCCCTTTGAAAATTTTCATGACAAAATCTTAAGCTAACACAAATCTAATCTAAGTTCCATTATCACCAAAAACAAAATTTAGTTTACAATATTATGTAGCCTAGAGAAACTAACAAAGTTCCTATGCAACTTGTCTTATGGTTCAAGTATTTGAAATCACACTTAAACACAACCGTGATCATTATAATCACTTGCAACTAATCAATACATATAAGATCACACTATTGCATTATCACTTCTTAAATAAATCTCAGAATTAATTTCAATTTTGATTTTCGGTGCCGACCACACATGTATTGTTTAATAAGGCTTTGGACACAAAATCACAATTTCAATTTTGATTTTCTATGCCGAAATTATTTTTATTATTTTTTTGCAGTTTTAAATTTTAAAACTGAAAATAATTTTGATAAAAGTTATTAGACCAAAAATTAAAAAAATTAATTTATTAACAAGTATCAACTGTAACGTTAAATAAGGATCTGGACACAATATTCGAAACACATCGAAACAAGTAAAATAAAGATAATATAAAATAAGCAATAAAACAAAATAGTTTATCTTGCTTGTCGTGATGAGTCTAAACGCTTCAACAGTTTTTGCATCTCTTGCTCGAGCCGCGTCTCCATCTCTAGCCGTAACATGTTTTCAATCCGCTTGTTGTTCCTGCTGCACTTGTAAGAGAGTTTCCATCTCTGTTTGCATGGCCACTAATTTTTCGATTTCCTTCTCCCCACTTGTACGAGCTTCCATCTCATCAATCTCTAACCTCTGTTGCTCTAGCTGGTAAGCGATATCAGCTGATCTTACCACTGAAGACAACAAAGTAGCAGGAACCACCGCACGACCTAAGCCACACACATATCCAGATTTCTTTTCTAGCCCCTCGTTGTAGATTTCAAGCTCAGTGTATGACTTGCCCTCATATATGCACTTTTGCTAAAAAGTTTCCATCATTTCTTGAAGGTGCCCAAGCCAATAAAAGTAAAATTTTATGGTTTTAGTAGAAAGAAAAATTATACAGCACATAAAATGAGCTTACATTTAATTATAAATGTAAACACTTACAAAAAAATTTCCATTCAGCTTCCGACACCCATGGCCACTTGCTTTTGGCATTTGTATAATTTTTTTTTCCATTGAATCTTGAAACGTTCAATGCCATATTTTCGGGGATGTACACATATTTTACCGACAACATTTACGATAGCAAGATGGTGAATTCTAGCAACGAATATAATACTGTCAGTATATATATATAGTGATGAGGCAATTGCGACGAGGCTCCGACAAATTTTAGTTGTAGCTACAGTACTTTAACGACGACATTTGGACTTTTACCGGCAATTCTCCACGCCGCAATAAGCAATAATTCTAGTAGTGCGGTACATAAGAAGTACATACGTCTATTGGGTCAAAGTTAAGTTGCTTTTAATCATTTGCGTTTGGGTAAAAGCCAGCTTAAAGGTAGTGGTTTGGATGCCTATTGGAATGGATATATATATATATATATATATATAGAAAGATGTTATTGATTGGAGCTCTAAGCTACTTAATTACGGTATAGGCTTTATGGGCAAAACGTTAAGATATAGGTGAGTTGAAAGATTTAAAACCTTTTCGAGATTGTTGAAGATAATATTTTCAAAAGCAAGTAATTAAGAACTAAATAATTATATGATTCACATGATTAGTAGTGTATTAATATATATATTGACTTATGCCTTTCAAATCATTCTTGGCAATTGACTAAACTTATGCCTTAACATGAAGATGGAACCCCCGAATATTGTGTACGTGCATGACAACTTTTTTGTCCATATTACTGATTAAATCTAATTAATTTAATGTATAATTAATAAAAAAAAAATAGTTTAAAGAGCTCAAATATGAAGGATATCAAGTAGTTTGAGGGATAAATTAGAAGTGGAATAATATTTATTTATGCCAACTAAATTCCATCACATGATAATGACAATGAGCTTCCTTTTAGCGGATCAGTTTTTAATTACTTCTTTGTGCAAGCTTAGTTTAATTACTCTTGATCCTAGAAATATATTTTGCTCTCTCCCCATTTTAAAATTTTCTATATGGGGTCTTTTTGCATTAAAAACTAGTAAAATCTCTTTTTGCTCTATGTAACTTTTCTAAACCTAATTTTTTTTGTTCAAACTTGTAGCCTATGATCTCTTTATTATCGTAAAACTAACCCTATAGGACATCTCCCAACCAAGCCATGCACCCTAGACCTATTTCAAGAAACCATGTTAATTTCTAAACCCTAATGGACCTAAACCTAGAACCCAATTGCATTTAGGCTTGCAATTGAAGCCTATTGGGCCTCCCAAAGCCCACAGCCGGCCCAGCCCTTTCCATAAGCCTAAACCCACCTCATTTTGGTCTCCAAAAACCGGCCAGCCCATAGTTTTCACCCCTTGGAATATTTTTTCATCATTAATTGTCCTTAGCATGCAAAAACCATGCAACATTTGGTGTTCTCCAAGTAGTAGCCGCTCATGCTCTCCAATCCCCTTCCGTTGCTTGTGTGGACCCCTTTTGCTAGCCTTAGACACAATTATGCGTAGCCTAGCTAACCCTAGTGACCTAGAAACTAATCCAGCTAGTAACTTATAACTATAATTAGGAGTAGTATAAATATGAAGGTGATGTGAGGGTTAGCCTCACCATATTCGGCGATAGTGAGAGAGTTAGAGTGAGCTAGAGAGAAAGTTATAGGAAGGAGCTGAAGGGAGAAGAGCAAACCGTCACTACAAGAAATATAGTTTTATGTGACAAAAATCTGGGTGTCAAACTAAATTTTGTCACCTAAAGTGGTCTTTCTCTGTCAAAATATTAATTTCGTCACCCAAAATCAGCCAGGAATCACAACCCTGTCTGGACCACTCAAAATAACGTTCGTTCGGACGTATTTCAGGATTGACGACATACACCCGCCGCCGATGAGTGACGGTAAAAATCGTCACAAAAAAAATAAACATTGTCTGGACTCCTAAATACACCGTTCGGACTCTATGTTGGGTGAAAATTGCAAATCGTCGTAACTGAGTGACAATTAGAATCGTCACAACTTTTACAACCCCGTCCGGACAACACAAAAAGGTCGTTCGAATGGTTAATTCATATTCTTCTACCCCGACGTCCGGACCCATAAACCCAGTCCGGATGGTTAAAGTTCTAGATTCATTTCGAATTCATCGGCATATTTAATGGCATTAAATTTGATTGAGCCACGTATAAAAATAAAGCAGAAACACATCCGAACGCTTCTGAACATAGTTCGTACGGTTCCAAGGGACGTTTAGATTTTGTCAAGATCACAAACTCTCTCTCCTCTCTTAAAATTTTCTCCCAAACTCGCTGTCCTCTCTCAAACTTTTCTCCCAAACAGGTCCACTATTTAATTTGTTGGGTTTTTTTTTGTTGATCAAATTAAGTTGCTTTGGTTATGTTCGTCGAAACACCGTTCGGACATAGTTCAAAATGTCCGGACTGTTTTTCAACACGTTCGGATGAGTTTTATATGTTCGGACAATATACAATTTAAACGACACAATTTTATTTTGGTTCGAACGTTTGTGATAATGTTCGGATGGTTTTTGATAGATTGACCATGTAACACTAGGGAGAAATAACACTAATGTCGGGAGACAGACAGAGCGACCAACTTGGGCGGACACCTTTTTAGTGGAGTTGAGGGAGAGTATTCGAGAAATAGTGATGCCGACATATTCGTTGTGTATGACGTTCCAATGCCGCTTGACAGGTATACAGACCAAACTTGCTCTAATGGATAGGGCTCTGATGGAAGAGCTCAATATTATGCGGAGGGAACTGTTCTCTATGAGAGAAAAATTGTCTGAGTTGTCCTCATTTGTCCATACCGTTTCGGTACAGCTGCAGACACTCGTCCGACAAGAGGATAATATGGAGGAGCATTTGGCGCATGTTCGTGAAGCCCTCGGTTTAGATCTGGACAAGCCCGCTATCGATTTCGACTAGTTTTCTTGTTTATGTTTTATTAGTATTATTTATATATCTTTTGAAATACCGTCTCAGGTTTGTACTTGATATTATCATCGTATTTTTCGTTCGGTATTTGGATTATTTTTTATATTTAAATTAGTTTATATTGTTTCACTTGATAAAATTGAGTACAATTTAAAGGGATAATTAGTACGATAAAATAGGCGATTAGTACAAGTGTTATGTTAATAGAACATATAGTGTAATTAAATTGTAATTATAGTTAAATAGGTGATTTGTTAATTTTCTTAAGTGAAGAAAATTAATCGTGTAAATTAAATCATTTAACTAAATTAATTTCGGTGAATTAAGTTAAAATTGGTGAGTTTAACAATAAAACAAAAGTAATTTAAACATAACTGCAAAGCGTTCGGACGCTACAATAACATTGGGACTACATAAAAAATAATCATTCAAACATAAAGGGATAGAGTCTGGACTGTTATCATGAGGCGACACCGTTGGAATGGATGAACAACACGTCAGGAGTCCGATGTAACCGTCGCATGGTTTACACGTGTTTACGTTACAAGATGGTGGAAAACAGTTGTGAACGTTCGAATGTTATCTAACAGTTCGGACGTTTGGGTCAGCCAAACATGCACTGCCACATCGCGCGGTTTAGATGTATTACCGTTCGCACGTCTAAAACACGTCCGGACGAATTTCGTGTGCGGAACTATTTTAAACGTTTAAATTTTGGCATTAATACGCGTGCATTGATTGGGCCACGTGTGTAAAATAACTGTCCGAACAATATGTAGAGGGTCCGGACGGGGTCGACGAGTTTTGAAAAGTCAAACGGTTCGACATTTTCATAACAAACCACTCGTCTCACATCAAAATCTCATAACTCTCAAGTCTTTTCTTCTCAAATCTTGGCCTAATATCACTCTTTCGAAGCTCTAATTTCGTTAAGTTATGTTTTTTTTAATTTTAACATGATTTTAGCCGTAAACATTTGATTTTTTTTATAGTTTACATTATGATTTTCAATTCCTTTTCTTACATTGTACATTATGTTAATTGTTAGCATTGTTTTGAGTATGATACTTTGTGTTTTGGTTGTGTTTTTGGGTGTGTGTGGTGGTGGAGGGACGCTACCATGGCTTAGTTAACTCGATAGTCCCATAGCATCCGGACGTTAATGTTTAACGTCCAAACTTTTCTTCTTTGGTTCGGACTGTTTCAAATGCCGTACGGAGGAACACGTTATCGTTTATGGTTTTTTCGGACAAAATGTTGAGAGTGTGCGGACATGTTTATTTATGTTCGGACGCACTTAGCATCCCTACGAGATACATTGTCATTTTGAATTCAGTCCGGACATTTTAACATTGAAATTACAAAGAAATTTTAGTCGGTTAATGTTCGGACGTTAATTATTAGTATGTCCGGACTTATTTATGACGTCTGGATGGTTTGAATTTCTGGTTTGGACGTATTTTTTTGGTTCAGACTCCTTTCTAACCGTGCTAACGTTTGTTTTGCAAATAGAAAAATGAGCAAGTGCGCACGTATGAGCGACCAAGCTAATATGGAGCAATCTTTTGGTTCCACTTTGTCGTTGGACCAGCATATAACGATTATTATGTCTGTTGGCTTTTATGCACTATTGAGATTTTGATGATTTCAATACATGGATGAGTTTACAAAATGAACATCTTCAAAGACAAAGACAACTTGACGAAAAGAGCCAAACCTTGAAGAAAAAGGAACAAGGAGGTGCAAGGAGCTTAAAGTGAAGATTCAAGACCCTTCATAAACCGTTTTAAGTTTTTGTTTGAAAGATCAAAATATTTTTATAGGTTTAAAAAAATCCCAATCAAACCCCCAAGCCTTCATATACTTATGGGAAGTATGTCTTCAAAATTGGGTGTTTAAAAGTGGTCAAAAACCTTGTTTTTATAAGAACCGGATCATGCTTTAAATGAGGAGGTCGACCGGTACTTCGACCGCCTCATGTAGCGGTCGACCGGTTGGTTTTGACAAAAGAGTCGTTGAAGCTTTTAACAATATGACCGTTGGGTAACGGTAACTTGAAGCGGTCGACCGGTTCATGCAGCGGTCGACCGGCTCGTTTTAGCAAAAACTCCCAACGGCTATAAACGACTAGTTTTCATATGTGGCCTAAAAATACACCTTAATTTCATCTAAAATGAAAACCTAACGACCACATATCATTTCTACTGCTTGAGAAATATTTTAAACCTTCCTATTCTATATTTCTCATAACATTCACACAAAACACACTTTCATATCCTTATCTTTGTGTGAATAAAGAGATAGAGCTTTCCATTTTTATATCCACTCTTTGAGAGAGTCTTGTTCCTAAATCTACCTATCAAAAGATGTGTTTCCTTTAGTGAGGTTGTTCACTAAATAAGAAGCTTTGAGAGTGTATATCTCAAGCTTGGTGAAGTTGTGAGTGGTGAGCCAAAAAAACCACTTGGGTGAGTTTGAGTGTTGATCCCGGGAAAACACTTGTACGGTTCACTAGCACTCGGATGAGGTATTCCGGACCATGCTGGGTGCTGATACAACGATTTTGGACGGAGGCTATATTGTACATGGCAACTACATCCATTCTGGCGAATAATGCACTGGATCTTATGCTCCACCATCGACCCGAGGAAGCACACTACGAAGTTGTCTTATAGCCGGACGGAGTTCTTGTACATGATCGTTTTTCGGGGGCTAGTTGTTGATATGACATTCTACATTTATTAGTCCATTCGTGCGGAGGCGCTGAAGACATTGGCTGACGGGCTTTAGGTGACAAACCGGGTGACAACCCAGTTTTGTCACCCAAAACCTTAGCTGACGAAATTAGTACTTTTTTGTCACCCAAAGTTTTTTCTTGTAGTGCGTTGCCCCAAGAGAGAAGAAGGAAGATAAATTTTGGAAGAAAGGTTGAAGTATCTCTTGATTTGGTCCATTGAATTTGTTATTTTGATCCTATTACTAACAAAGAGCTTCTTATAGGTTTTTGTTTCTCTAAAAGTCAGCAACTAACCAAGAATCTAAGAGGTAAGGGGTAGTTTTAATTTGGTGTTGTTAGTTGGCATCATCATGTGATTAGGTTAGGAAAATGTTTGAAAAACATGTAAGGATAGGAATTGTAACCTTCTGAGATGCTTATTACCATGTTATAGAAGAGGTTAGGTTGATAAAATGTTGGATTGAAAGAGGAGATAGGACGTTAGACTAGTATGTTTACAAAAAAGGGATTGTTGTTGCTTAAACCTTGATCAGGAACATGCATGCTAGGTTGAATTAGTGCATTACATGAGGTTTTGATGGTTGCTGGATAATTAAGGGGATGTTAGGAAGCCTAAGGGAAGCTTGCATGTGGAGGTTAACATGTAAAATTAGAGTAATTAGAAAATAGATCACATAGGTACCAGTTTTGTGATTCTGTGAGGACAGTGCATATAAGCTATTATCGCATGGGACAAAAGATATTTTATCATACAAAAAAGTGGAGGGATAGTTCAGTACAGGTTCAGGAGCATATGGTCAAAATTTCAGGTCAATTGGAGTTAAGTTGTGAGAGTTATTAGCTTTTGAAAATTAGGGCAGAAATGGAGTTTTTAACCAAAACGGGTCATTTTATGTAAAAACGAGTTGTGTCCTTGTTGGACTTGAAAAGGCTTAAATACGATATGTTATTTTAAAGCTTATAAGTTGTTGGGCTTGCTTTTGCTTATAAATTGAAATTTCTTAACAAGGTTCAACAATTAGCTTGCTGATTTAGAGAATTTTAAGTTAGTGGACTTGCCTTAATAAGATTTTGCATACTTCCAACTTGAAATAAAAGTTTCATGTCACTTGTGAATATGTGATTAGTGAATGATAAACATAAGATTAGAGAATGATATCAAGCATGACTATTATACGAATGAAAAATATGAAACCATGTGCATTGGATGAGACATGTGCATCCTTTCATGGATACAAAGTGGAATAGTGAAAAAGTGATGAAAAGGGTGACGGTACCACTCATCGGAGGACGTTCAACCACCATTACGGGGTAGTGGGTGGCCTCCTAAGCAGAAGGCATCAATATTGGTACTTTTTATGTATATCTCTGCACCCCTTTGCCTTGTATTGTCATTTCCTATGTTATGAATGAAGTATTATTGCTTTTTCAGAATTTCTTATGACTTCATTCACTTGCAATGTTGTACTAATATGGTTTTTATTGAGATTGAATATAAAAAACATGCATTGAATTGCAAAAGATAGGAGAAACCAAATATATCAAAGGAAACATCAATTAATTTATTGTTATCATTAAAAGAAAGAGATTGTTGACTTTTAGTCACAATCTATATTTTAATGATAACAAGCAAAGTAATTTTTTTTTTTGATAAGTAAGAAAAATTTTATTAACGAGAAAGAGAAAAGAAGCGAAGTTAGTACAAAGACTGTACTAAAGTCACTCAAAGCATACAAATAAAGAAACTATGGAAATCGTCATAGTCCACAAAACAACCCCCCAACAAAGCATTAGCCCAAAGGAAGAGAGAAAGAAACACTTCGCCCTGCAAGCTCCTTATAGATCTGTCCGAATCTTCGAAACACTTTTTATTCCGCTCCCTCCAAAGGCACCACCATACACACGCTGGAATCATCCCCTAAATAGCCTTGGCAGAAGGATCCTTAAATTCCTGCCCCAGGAAGATAAAACATTCTCCACCTTTTCCGGCATGACCCAATGAATATTCAAGATACCAAGGACCGACGTCCAAAGACCTCTAGCAGCCGTGCAATGCAATAGCAGATGATGAACTAATTCGCCGTCTCCCTTACACATGTAACACCACTCTGTGACATAAAGACCCCGTCTTATGAGGTTATCAATAGTCAAAATACGCCCATGGACAGCCTCCCAAACAAAGAAAGACACTCGCATAGGGACCTTGGCCTTCCAAACCCCCTGCCAAGGGAAAGAGACAGAACCAGCATAACTAGAAAGAGAATCATAGAAGATTTAACAGAAAAACACCAGTCTTCGAACCCACCCACCACATCACATCTGCGCACCCTCTACGAACCCTCTGCTCATAAAGGAGAGAAAAGAAGTCATCAACCTCCTCCAATTCCCAATCATTCACAGATCTAGAGAATTGCAAATTCCACACTAAGGAAGAAGAATCAAACTCCAAACACTCCACCACCATAGCTTCCTTACAAGAGGACAAAGAGAAGACTAAAGGGAAGGACTGGCTTAGAACTAGCCCACCGCACCACCTATCATGCCAAAAACTGAGACGCTGACCATCTCCCAATACAAACCGAGTATGCTCAGAAAAAGAATCCCAGCCATTACTGATATGTTTCCAAAGGCTGACCCCATAGGAACCGCTGGAAGACAAGGAGAACCACCCACCGCCCGCAGTACCATATTTTGCAACAATAACACATCTCCACAATTTATCCCTCTCAATGCCAAACCGCCACAACCACTTACCCAACAACGCTTTATTGAACACATCAATCCTCCTAAGCCCCAGCCCACCAGAACGAATTGGAGAACACACCTTCGCCCAACTCAGAAGATGAAACTTATGAACACCATCTTCACTACCCCACAAGAAGTCTCTTTGTAACTTTTCAATTCTCATTGCCACAACATTCAGATTGGGGAAAAGAGATAAAAAGTAAGTCGGAAGACAAGATAAAGTGGACTTAATCAAAGTGATTCTACCTCCCTTCGACAAATACATACGCTTCCATCCTGCCAACCTTCTTTCCATCCTCTCCAAAATGTCATCCTAAATCTGCACACTTTCGTATTAAGGAATGGTGGAGTAGTTATGATTTCATTGGGTCTCCCAGTTTTGTGCTCAGTATGAAATTGAAGGCTCTAAAACACGACTTAAAAGTTTGGAATAAAGACGTTTTTGATGATCTCTCTTCTCGTAAGTTGTCTTTGTTGAGTGAGATATCTTTGCTGGATAGGCTGGATGAGGAGGGTCGTCTTGATAATGTGTGTGTCGATAGGAAGGTGGACATTCTGAGGGAGTTGGATAAGCTGCTTGATTTGGAGGAAGTGAGTTGGAGGCAGAAATCACGGGCATTGTGGCTTAAGGAAGGGGATAGGTGTACAAAATTCTTCCATCGTGTTGCCAATTCACATAGAAAAACTAACTCTATCTCTCTTCTTGAGGTGGATGGGGAGTTGGTAAAAGACCCCGCGGATATTTCATCGAGGATTGTTAGTTTTTATTCTTCCTTGTATGCTGAGCCTTATCACTGGAGGCCTTCTTTGGATGGGTTGGATTTTGATTTGATTTTGGGGGAGGAGGCTGGGTGGTTAGAAAGACCCTTTGAGGAGGATGAGGTGTCTGGGGTGGTCAGAGGTTTTAATGGAGATAAAGCTTAGGGGCCGGATGGTTTCTCGTTAGCGTTCTATCAGAATGATGACGCAATGTGTTTCGCATGGTGTTATTGATGGTTTTAAGGTTGGTGGTGTGAGTGGTGCGGTTACTAGTGTATCTCATTTGCTTTTTGTGGATGATACTTTACTTTTGTGCGGGGTTGAGGTGGATCAGATTCGTAGCATTCGCTGTTTGTTATTATGTTTTGAAGCGGTTTCGGGGTTGAAGATGAATTTGTCCAAGTCGGAGGTTATTCCTATTGGTAATGTTGGTAATATGCAGGGGCTGACTTCTTTATTGGGTTGTAGAGTTTCAACATTGCCAACGACTTATCTGGGGCCATCAGATGCCTCACTGCCAGCCACCCCAGCATTAAATGCCTGGTTTGCATGCGATTTCTGCCCTTGCAAAGACAAAGATGCTTTTTTGCCATCTTCAGCAAAACATCCTACAAACCACACCTGCCTTCCTATGCCCCCTGATGACTGCCCTGTTTTTACTGCTTCGGTGAAAGAGAGCCCTTCCCTCAGGTCTGCCCGATCAAAAAGATGTTGTCTCTTATTTCTACTTAGAACTTCACTCCTATGGAGGTGAACAATCACCTCCTGGAACACCCCAGCCAGCAACCTCCACCCTTCTCTGTCCTTGCCTTCCGGAACGAGAACCGTTCCCCTACGTCTGCCTTCCCCAAATTCATAGATGGCAACGTATCTTCCTGCCATGTTCGCACACCTCTGAGCTAGGAAAGCTCGCGATACATCATTGGCTTTGGAGACAAAAGATCGGTCGCCAGTCTCCTTCATCAGTTTATGAGCCATATTAACCATCCACACAGCTCCAAATTTTCCCATGGAAATCGAACTCACAGCCTTTCTACTCCATTCTTTGAACTGAACTGCACCACCAGCACTCACAAGAACATGAACAAGCAAAGTAATTGAAGCAGATAAACTACAAAAGATCTAAATGAGAACAAAATGCACAATTGATCAATTGTACCGATTGTCCAAAGATTGACCGGATCAGAACATCAAAAATGTCAACGCACCTGAATTTTTAACCGTGGAAACAACGAACACCTGTAACGATCGAGATAGCTTGAATTTTGACAATTCGTCCCAAACAGCTATTTTTTATTAGAGGCCTATATAAGACCTAATATAGGTTGTTGAAGATAATTTTTGCTTAGTGGTTGAGTTATGTAAAAGCAAGCAATTAAGAACTAAATATATAACTGCATTATAATGATGCGTCACATGATTAGTAGTATATGTATATTTTACTTATCCCTTTCAAAATGGAGAAGATTTATATCCCTCCCAAACTACCATTTTGGCAACTGACTTATGCCTTAACATGAAGATCGAACCGTCGAAATTGTGTATGCGTAACAACTTTTTTATCCACATTACTGATTAAATCTAATTAAATTAATGGATAATTAATAAAATAATAGTTTAAATAGCTAAAATATAAGGATAGTAGTTTGAGGAATAAATTAGAAGTGGAATAATATTTATTTCACCCGACTAAATTCCATCACATGATAATGACACTGAGATTCCTTAGCCGATCAGTTTTTACGTCTTTTGTGCAAGCTTAGTTTAGTTATGGAAAAGGGATATGATCACATGTAGGTTTACACGCACTCATAGGGCCAATAGCCTACTGATCCGGATTTAATCAGACAGACAGGAATAATTAATGCTGATTACTCATTACCTTACGTCAAATTGGTCAATGAATCAATTAGACATGATTTTTTCCCCATTTTCAAAATTGTTCCTGGTTGATCAATTAATATATGGACAATTAACATTATTGAATGTCTATCTTTTTTTGAATTAAATTATTTAATTTGGACAAAAAATTAGAAATGATGCGACAGATATATATACTTGAACGCCAGTACTTGGTTTTGGATTGAAGTTTGTTAATAATTGGTTTCATCCTTCTTTTATTTTTGGACATTTTCGGACTGGTTCGACTATTTGGTGAATGAATTATAGGTTGGGCAAGGAAATGGGCTTTCTGAAAGTTGGAAGAATCACATGTACTTGTTCATGAACTTTCCAAAACCTTGTAAACATTTTTCGACAAAGGCGTCAACTGTATGTCTTGAAGGCCTTTAGAATCTTAGATGCACGAAGGCCTGCCCCATGCCAATATTTGAGTTTTTTCTTAGAAAGTTTATCCCGTACCATCCTTTCACCACTGACGTACGCCTATATGGAATTTGGTATTGAAATATACGATATATAAATAGAAATGAAACTTAAAAAAAGATTTTTAATTAAACTTTTTATAATATGACTAAATTATTATATATATACAAAATACACTCGATTGATTTTAAAGTTTAAATACGCAAATATAAGTGAGAAAAAAAGAAAATAAAACCTCTATTTAATTCGTTAATCATATTTAATAGTACTTTAGGGAGTAAACTCCAGAATATTAGAGATAATATCATAGTCAATATATAAGACTTGATATTATAAAATTATCCTTTTGTGATATATAATAGCAATAAGTGTTTTTTTCCTCATTGAAATGGATAATATCATAGTCAATCTATATGAATTGATATCAAGATATCATATATTTATGATTTGTATTTTCTCTATAAATAAAGATATTTATATTGTAATGATATGTATGATCTTATAATATGTTATAAAGAGTTTTTTTTTATAGTGGATGCATATTTTATAAATCGAAGCACTTAAATAATTTCTGTCTTTCTATTATATATAATAAATATATTTCGATTGTGTCAGAATACGTACAAAGGTGATCTCTTTGGAATTTTTCCTTTGTTTTGGTTAAGACAGATTAATGACAGCAGCACCACGATATATATATATATATATATGGTCATGACCAAGGCTAGCCCCCAGTGGGCCTAATTCGCAATATGATTCGGTACTAATTAATGCATAGTACTGAGTATTATATTATATTCAAACCCAACATGTTCCGTGGAAATCTAGTATGTACGTATCATGAGAAATACATAATGAGGTAGCTAGGCCAGCATTCTTGCAAATTAATGAGTTAGCAATTAGTTTTAGAAATGGTCAAGCGAATAGGTAAGAAATATACCAAACAGATAACTCTTTCAATGTAATGCAATCGTAATAATCAACTTGAGTGGTGAATGCAATGGATCATGATTTTTTCTAATTTGTTGTGTAAATAAAATTGGATAGTCCAAATTGGACCGAGATAGACACACCGTATGAGTTCCACATCATGAGTTCCACATCATTCAATACTGTCGGATAGTGTAGACCCTATTATGGGACCCATATAATGTGTTTATCTCCCCCATTCAATTCGAACAGTACTTAAAAAGAATCTATATCGGAATTTAAATAAGATAACCGTGCAGATTATGCGCATACATTATCTTTATCCATAATATGACTGAACAAATAAATAATCCTCACAAGCACGGACACAGATAAAGATGCAATCAAAGATATAATTACATATTTCTTCGATGACCACCACCAAAGCATTTTCCTTAAAAAAAATACCGATCGAAAGCGGTGCACAACCACATGGAGATTCTAATTCCCGTTGCGCATATCATAGGACGCCGCGCACCGAGATAAGATTCTAATTAATGACCCAATTTTCTTATCCACAAGATATTACAACGATCTATCATATATATAGCTACGTACGTGTCAATATATATAAACAAAAATTTGTTATTAATTTCCTACCATTCCTCATATGCATGCATATATGGTAAGAATTTTGAGATTTGAAAAAGTACGGCCCAAAAGGTTACGTGATATTGCTTGTCATAATTTAGAAGAATAAGGAGAAGTTCATAACTAGGTAAGAATACGTTGTGTCCCATCATATATAGGGCCCCCTTATCTGACGACTCCCGTACTTCTTCCATCATCTATATAAACTAGCCCTTTGGAGACGTATGAATGCATGCCATACAAAGTTCCAATTAGTTAACCAAATCTATTCCCATTATTCTCCAACGCTGCCAACAACCCAACCGAATGCCAACAGGCCCAACATGGCACTTCGAGCAATATTGGTGACACTTCTATTTGCGTCTCTTTTTCTCTCTCCAACTGTTTTTGGCTACCCTTCACAAGATATCAAAACATGGTGTAGCCAAACTCCAAACCCTCGGCCATGTGAGCACTTCTTGAGCCAAAACCCTAACCACAGCCCCATCAAACAAAAGTCTGATACTCCTATCATCTACCGACAACTGCCCGAGTGGTACTCAGCACTCGGCATGTCTGAGCTATAGAACACAAGAGCGTAGTCTTGTTAATCAGCCCAAGTGGATACACCTTTGTCTCGTCAGCACCCTTGGGTATCATTATAGCGTGCAGGAACTGAGTCAGTAGAATACCGTATGACAAGAAAATGGTTGTATCGGTCTTCAGGGCCTCTGCACGGACATTCTAATAGATGTATGATGATGCCATATCAACTGGCTCCCCCGTGCAACAACCAAGTACAAGAACTCGACACGAAAAAAAGCAAGCTCAGTCGTGTTCTTCTTCGGGTCAATGCCCGTGTTGAATGTTGCTTCCCTCCAAAGTAGTCGTATCCCGACCCAGCATCATCCGAAAAACCTCAGCTGTAGTAGGTCGGCCCTCCTCGCTCAGCGGCAAGTTATGGAGTTCTACCATAGGCCTCTCATAGCCCAAGAACTCTGAGTGGGCTAATGTGACCTAAGTGTTGCGAACAATAACCTTCATAGTAGACTCTGAGTGGTTCGTCGCCTGAAGTATAGCAGCGTAGAACTCCTGCACCAGATTTTTCGACACATAGAATTTCCTTTAGAGGAACGGTACCTAACCCACCTGATCCACCACCTCCGGAAGCATCCGATCCTCATATCGAAGATCGTTCCAATAAGCCAACTGGATTTGCCGCTAGATAACGATCGAGCGGGACATAATAACCGTCATATGTCCTTTTGGGATCAGCCTGGCTGCTGGTAGCCTCGCCATCGAGGCGTGGATGCCTGCTCATTTTTTTAGACTCTGCACAAAAAGGTCTGCACAGTTGTAAAATCCCTTCGAACTAAAGAAAAAACAGTTCACATGGTTAGACAACCAGTTCACATTATGAGTAAAGAAAACAAATATACAAATTAAATATAAAAAGAAGTCCGGACTGCCAGGAAAATGATGACGTTTTCACGAAAAGCGTCTGAACAACGTGAGACTTCCGTTCGAACAGAAAACACAGAAGTAAACTATTTAAATTAAATATAAAACACGTTCGGACTGCTTTGATATAGCATCCGGAGACTGGCAAAATGATAATTTATCAATTTTGGGATACTAAGAGGCGTTTGAATAGCGTGAGATTGCCGTTTGAAAATAAAACATGCTAAAATCATAACTGGATGTGATTAGAGCCTCAAAGTAATGATTTTACGTAAATATTTAGGAAGAAAACGCGTGAGGGTTGTGATATTTTTGTTGATAAAACAACTGGTTAAGGAGAGAATGTCGAACTGTTCGAGTATTTGACAATCCGTGGATGCTGTCCGGACGGTGTACCCTCGTTCGGACACTTTTTATCACACGTAGCCCAATGAGAGAATGTGATTAGTGTTTGGACGGTGATTGCCAGTCCGGACGCAATTCCCCTGACTTCGTGCAACGTGGAAGCACAGGTATGGTTGAATAAACATCACATAGAGTCTTGACGGCGCCCAAGTGGTTCGGACAGTTACAACAATTTTCAACCATCGTCCTGGGTAAACACGTATAAGTCGTCCGGACTACGTTGGTTCGAACGGTACTGTCATCTGTTCCAACTACGTTGTTTCATCTTACCTGTCCGGACTCGATGTTATACCATTCGGACGCCTAAAGTTATTTTCAACCTTTATCCTCATTAAACATGTGTATGTTATGCTACTGCGATAAGGGCATCCGGAGGCGTCCGAACAAGACGTAACGATTATGGATCTCATTTAATTCACTCAATTTAATTTATTTGAAGTATTTAACTAACTAAATTTAATTCGGCTCAAAATTTTAACTTAATTTATTCATTTTAACTACATAAAAAAAATCTGTATATAGTTATGCAAATTTTTATAATAAACATCCGTTATAACTAATTATACTAACTGTTCCGTTAACTTATTACTCGAACTAATCATCCATTTAATTGTACTAATCGCCCGTTTAAATTGTAATAAATTTAAACTAGTGAAAAAAATAATTAATATTAAATATCAAACATAATCGAAATACCAAACAAAAAACACAATCATAAATTCTAGTACAAGATGAAGACGGTCCTTCTAAGGATAAGAAAATAATAGCGATACAACATAAACAAGAGACTACTCCGAATCACGAGCTGCTGGTCCAGATCTTTTCCGAGGGCGTCACAAACATGCACCAATCCATATCATCCACCTGTCTGATGAGTGTCTGGAGTTATATCGGAATGGTATCGAGAGACTGGGACAACTGGAACACATGTTCTCTCACAGAAAATAGTTTCATCTGCAAATCATTCAGCTCCTCCCTCAGAGCCCTCTCTGTTAGAGCAAAATTGTTCTACAAACTGGTCAAGCAGGTATGAAGCTTCATATACAACGAATGTGTTAGATCTAGTATCGCCTGAATAATACCCAAAAACTCCCCTACTAAAGCGTCCGCCTAAGCTGGTCGCTCTATCTGTGCCCCGACATTGGTGATACCTCTCCCGGAGTGATCAATGGTCAACCTAGCAAAAACCGTTCGAACGTAAGCATAATTCGTTCGCACATATTTCAAACGACAATGTTTCCATTTAGAAAGCATCCGAATGCTGTGAAAGACGTCCAGACGCTACCAAACACTTCCTGACATCGATATTCAAGCATCCGAACGGTACTTCGATGAACATGAACAAAAACAATGAAATTCAAAAGCATTAAATTGAAAAGCAAAGTCAGGAATAAAGTTTTACCTGATGTTGTTTGAGAGATCTCAAAATAGTGAAAATATTTGAGAGAAAAGTTTGAGAGAAGAGATAGTGAAAGTGTAGTTTTGACAAGTCTGGTAGGTTTTTTGTGACAAGCAGGGCATCCCCACGGGTTCCATAGGTGTTTGGACGGTTCTCATCGATTTGATTCACACGTGGCCCAATCAAATTCAACGTCACTAAATATGCCATATTCGAAAATCTTCTAGAGCTTACATCTGTCCGGACGGTTTTGACATCACGTGTGCGAAGTTTTGCAACGTGAAACTATACGATTCGCAGAAGAAGCATTCATACCAGTGAGGACATGTTTTCATCGTCCAAATCGGTTTATTTTTTTTGGCGTTGGAACATTTATGTATACGTTCGGATGGTATTGAGTGTTCATGATGATTTTTAATTTGTCACAATATGCTCATGATTATTATTCATTAGGTAATGTCTGTTCGGACGTTTTCAAAATGACGTCCAGACGGAATTGTAAAATTTGTGACGATTTTTATTGTCTCTCAGTTGTACTGATTTAGATTTTGCGACGATTTTTATCGTCACACATTCATGGCGAGGTGTATGTTATCACACAGAAATACGTCCAAACGGTTTTGGGACCTGTCCGGATGGATTTGGCGTTCCTGGATGATTTTGGGTGACGAAATTAATTTTTTTTGTCATGGAAAGTCCACTTTTGGTGACAAAATTTGGTTTGACACCCAAAATTTTGTCACTCAAAGCTCAATTTCTTGAAATGGGAAATGTGCGGGACACCTCTTGAGCCCTTCGGTTTGGTTGGAATGCTACGGAAAAATGGTAACCTCGAGAATAAAATGACAGCCTAAGAATAATAAACAACTCGGGATAGTAGAGGGAAGCCGGTGGGAAGGTCAGAGGTCAAGAAAGTGGTTGGATCGCTTGGAATGATTGTGGGAAGGTTGAGAATCACACTCTAACTCACATACTCGAATAGATAGGCTCATTAACCAAGTAGAACACAAATGGATAAAAAAATCACCGCCCATGTAATCCTACACAAGATACAAAACAAGAACTCACTACCTATCGGAATTCACCGAAGGATAAGAGTTTGTAGGAGAAATACTTCTTAACTGTAGCCTAAGGCTCAAGATGTGTAAACACTCAAAATTTGTGTTTTTCCACTGCTAGAGGGAACAACCCCCCAAGCATGAGTAAATTAGAAATACAACTTTAAAAACATTAATTCAGACTAAGGAAACATAAAAGACTCTTAGAGAAATGAAAATCTAAAAGTGCTAGCTAAATCTAAAATCTAAATACACTAGACCATGTAACTAGCTGTCAATCTAACCATCTTGGAGCATTTTACCATAACTTCGTCCAGAAAACTTTAAATCGTACACCTTTTGGTGCGTTGGAAACTATTGCATTACTTTTTTTGGTATATTAATTGCACCTTATTAATTTCCACATCAAATTTTATTTTTTGATTAAAGCTCATGTGTAGTTTGTAAATCACATAAATGTTCACACTATCGTTAGGGATGCAATATATTCAATTGCGCCTTATAAATTATTTCAATTCCTTTCTTTCAACGAATGTTTTTTAAACAAAATATAAATTCTTCTTTCTAACCTATTAATTTTTAACTTGATACCCATTGAACAAGATAAAAAGTTAGTAGCAATTTAATATTGATTCTTTTGGATACTCAGTTGATTAGTAACGTCATGGCACCCTCATGAAAGCGGTTAAGGCCCGGGCATGCATCATCACTAGAGGATTTGACAAGAGAGGAAGGGATCCATTCAAGACTGGTGCTAGTTGATCGGGTCGTGAAGATCAAGGAGCTCTTATCATTAAGCTTTGAGTGTAGGACGCTCCCCCAGATTTTTACTGCTAGAGGATGGATGTCCATTCTTTGGATGACAGGGTGTGTCATCCAAAACACGGTTCAAGACTTTTACATGGAGATGGGGAAACAGGATCCCATTATGGATCAACTGACTCTGACGGTCTGTGGGGTCAGGGCAATTTTATCGGCAGATGCAATTGCCGAGTTTCTTGGGATCCCGAGGGCTGCGGTTCCAGCCGAGGGAGATGCCCCTCCTCATCCTGGAGTTGCTAAGCCGCTGACCATGCCCCATATACTGCTCGACATGATCGGTCGTCCTGGGCCATGCCATAGAGAAGGTGCAGTAATCGGACAGAAGGATTTTATCCCCTTTTTTCGGATGCTGCACCTGGTGCTTGCGTCGAAAATAGATCCGAAGCTCCACAAGACAAGCTTCACACAGGAATGAGCTTGATTCCTGTTTCAGCTGGCAACTGGGACCCATGTTGATATACAGACGCGGATATATCAAATTATCCGTCTTGAGGTGAATGTTATCACTTGGGATAGTCTTCCTTTTGGACTTCTCATCACGCGCTTCCTCTTCACAGCGGGGGTTCAAAGCATACCTGAGGAGAAGACTATCTGTCAAATACGCCCAATTGAATGGAGCACTCATGTGAGGTGTGATGGCCATGTTGGCCTTCATGCACGATGAATGGTATAAGATCAACATGACGCAAATGTGGAGGTAGTGGAGCTTGAGGCAAGAGAAGAGGCACATGCAGCCCACCCAACGATCCTATAGAGGGTAGATAGGTTCTTAGCCGAAATCACAATGCACGTAGCTGGTCTCCGTACGTTGATAGAGGCGAATATTACTTATGTTATGAGCGAGCTGTAGTCCATTGGGGTGCAGTGACGTCTTTTTTGTGGTTTAACCTCGACTTTTGTTTCGGTTATATATGGGTGTACGTAATTAACTCTTTTTATATTCGACTATGTCTATAGACTTATATATATTGTGGTTCACATTTCTACATTATGATGTATATTTTGATTGATCTGCACTGTGGTTGGCATTTTCACATTATGATGTATATTTTGATTAATTATAGGGTGTGGACCCATATAAACTAGATTATGTTGTGTTCTAATGAATTTGTACTTAGGTTTATATTGGCAGGTTATGATGTATGTTTTGATGGAATATAGGGCATGAATGAAAAAACTTGTGCTCTGTAAATCAATCAGGATTATTGTGTACAAGATTTTCTGCAAAACCGCAGCATGTGTCGATACCTATCGGAATCCACCGAAGGATAAGAGTTTGAAGAAGAAATACTTCTTCAAAGTAGCCTAAGACTCAAGTTGTATAAACACTCAAAACATTAATTGAGACTTATGAAACATAAAAGACTCTCTTAGGAAAATGAAAAGACATTGAAAAGAGCTAGCTAAAATTTGGAAAATTGTCCATAGAATCTTTCAATTTAATCTCCTAGCCTTTGTCACAGAGTTAACTAATGCCCAATAAATTATGCTTGAGATTATCAACTAAAAGAAAATTTTCTATAATGGGGGAGGAGTTACCGTGACCAATGTTACCTAACCCGAAAATTTTTCTTTTAGAGTTGTCAACAAAGGTTACATTCCCACCTATCCTCTAGGACAAGCTCGAAAAATTTGTTAGATCACCTGTCATATGTTTTGAGCAAGCGCTATCCAAGTACCATTTTCCTTCTATCCTTTTGGTTGAACCCTACAAAATAGAGTCAAGATGAAGCTTTTGGTACCCAAAATTTCGTGGGTCCATCCATGTTAACTTTGGCTCCCTTTGGAACCTATGTCTTCTTGAGAGTCTTGCTCCCAAATTTCTTTAATTTACAATAAAAAATAAGATGTCCATCCTTATTACAAAAGTAACATGTTTGAGTGGGTGCACTAGATGCCTTAGCCTTCATAAATTAGTTCTTAAAATAATTAGATTGATTGAGTATTTAGCTACCACTACAATAAATTTGACTTTGGGTGTCAAAAATGTGACACACCTCCCTTTTTAACCCTTTTAAGCTCATAATAGAGGTATTTACTTATGATATTTTAGTAGTTGTTTTTGTTCATTTCCCTTACTATTTTCCTTTGATATGAATTCATGATTTTAGTGCATGAGTTATTACTTGCATTTTTTTTGTATTCTTTTTTGTAATAAATTTGGTATTCTTTTTTTTTTGTGGCGCCCTCTCCTTGTTTTCAACTACTTACGTATTTAAGTTGGTTAATGACAATAATTATTTCATTAACAAAATTTTTTCAAAGTTCTTGCTAAATATTTTATTTATCCTTTTATTTAGTTAGGCACTTGCATTTCGTTATGGATCTTGATAATTTAAATGAGCATTTATATTTATTGCATGTTATATTATTACATTTCACTTGCATTAATTTGATCATTTAGTGGAGAATTTAGTTTCATTATTAAATTTCTCATTTTACCTTGCTCTCTAATTGGACATTTATTATAGATCATTATGTTTACTTTAAAATCCTTTTATAGTACAGCGTTCATTATATCCGAAAATTAGTATTGTTGTCACATAAAGTTTAAGCATTGTTCTTGTGAGACCCCAACTTTATTTCTATCATTGTAAAAATTATGACTCCTTAAGTTTGTGCTATAATTATTGAGAAAGGTATGTATGGTTGAATTAATCTAAAACCATGACTAGGTGGGATTTTGCCCTAGCATTTTTATGCATCCTTAATTATAATTGAAATGTTATATTGTTGTAGTTGTAATAGTATTAAATTTGAGTATGTGGGATTGATTAAGCTAATCATTTTATTGCTGGAGTATATCCCTAAGTTTGAAATATTTGGAAGAAATTTAATTAGGGGCTCGATTTTTGAAAAATGTATGATTTCTTGAAATAAAGATGGGAAGGCATGTTAGGGTTACTTTCTGTAGTAGTAGAAAATAAGATAAGATAAAATAAAAAGAAAAATGAGGGGAAAAAGGGGAGACTCACGTGAAGAAGGGTAAGAAAGGGGGGAAGGGCAGTTTTATCTTTTCCTTCCCCCAAGCCAAGTTCACGCCTATTTCCCCTAACTGTCGCACACTTCATTTCATTTTGCCCTAACACCCTTTTGCCCTAACTCACCCGCACAATCGAAGGAAGAAAGAAGAAGAAGAAGAAGAAGAAGGAAAAAGAGAAAGAGGTGAGGTGGAGTTCGGTTCTTGTTGACCAACCAAACCCCACTACCCCATTTCTCTTATTTTTCTTCTTGCTCGTTTTGATGGTTGTTTGTTGTTTTGATGGTTGTTGCTTTAGGTATCAACAATGCTAGGTCTTTTCCATATCTACATGTTTTCTTTAAGGGTAGTATAGATCTTACATGAAACAATGGGGAGATATGGTTAGATCTGGAAAAAGGCTCAAGAGAAACCATTTATGCACCCTAGGTGTTTGATAAAAAGACCAAGAGAAGAGGGATAAATGCAATAGCTTTAGTTTGAGGATGGAATCATGCTTTTGTTGTAAACTTTGAATTTGAGTTGTAAAAGTAGGAAGAATGTGAGAGAATGGTTGCTATTATGAGATGTTAAATTAGCCTTGGATTTTGGTTGTGACATGAAGAGATTGTGGTTTGGTTGATGGAGGTTTGGAAGGTTGAGAAGATCATTGTTGTTACTGAAATTAACCTCTGCAGATTTCAAGGCTCGAACTAGGAGTGTATTATGATGCAATTTTGCTTATCCCTTGATCTTAAGAGGATCCTAGATTGTAGGCCTAGGAAATATGAAGATTTTAAGCCATACCTTGTGTGATTCCGATTAAGTATTGGGTGAGTTATGCGTTGTTCAAGGTCCAAACGTCAAGCTGCCACTAGTCTTGCACGTCCAGAATGTTGCTTATTTCGGATACCTTTTGTGTGATAAGTTTAAGTCCAAATTTTACGAGTCTGATCTTAACTTTTAAGTTTATGAAAGAAGAACATAGGAGGCATAAGTTATGGTGTTTTGAAAATAGGAGGCCGAGCTGGAGGCAGCAACAGTGTTGCCCTAGGATTTTTCACCCGATATGAAGTGTCGTTGAAAATGCATGGTAATTCCGATGTATGTGATTTTTATCTTCAATCTTGAACTATGAAAGGAGACTAGTTTAAAAGAAATTTCATGTTATTTGGAGCCTTGTCTTTAAAGTTATGAATTTTTAAGTTGGAGACGTTGGGGCTGTCCACTTGGACGTCCTCAGGAGCTTGTATTTTCGGGTAAATGTTTCAAGTGGTAAATGAGCTCCAAATTACCTAGAATTTTAATATGACATGAAAATTAGAGTAAGGATCAGTTTAGAACCCAATTCTTATGGCTTCGGCATCCTTAAGAGAATACTTTGCATTGTAAGATCATCATTAGGAAATCAAGAAATATGGACGATTTTGTATGATGTGCTGAATTTAATTGAATGACTATTCTCTACATCTAGTTAACCTATAAATGACATTAGTATGAATCAATTGTAGGCAAGGTCCTGCCATACGCTCAAGTGGATGAAGGTAAGCGGAAACTTACGCTTTTCTAAAAACTGGAATGATACACAACATGACATTATCAAGCATGAACTCTCATTTTATCAAGCATGACATGACATGAGCATTTGCATGAAAGCATGAAAAAAGTCTTTATGCAAATGGAAGTATGAGAGTTTTTATGACAAGTTAAGCAAGGGGCTCTGGTCGGTACCGTACCACGTTAAGAAGGTACATCCATACTGAAGGACGTTTACGTGAAGGATGGATGTTACCTAGGACCCCCATACTGAAGTTCATTTACATGAAGGTTGGGTAAGTCCTTGAGGTCTGTGCAACCACACTGAAGGATGTTTACGTGAAGGTGTGTACCTCCAAGGGTCATGTCTAGCTATCAGGCCTGGGGCCACATCAAGGGCTAGCTCGACCAAAAGGCATATTCCCAAGGGAAAGGGGAATGGTTCTGAAGGGAACGTACAACCCTGACTTCAGGGGTAAATGGAGCAAGATAAGTAGCCCAAATCAAGAAGAAATTCTTTTTAAGTTGTAGTGCATGTTTTTCAGATCAAGTACGGATGTCTCATGCATATGCAAGCATTCCATTGACATTCATGCACCTAAATTCCCATGCTCATGCAAGACATGAATCTTTATTTCACTTGATCCCTTATTGAGTCATTCGACTCACAGTTTTAAATTGTATCGTTCCAGACAATATTTCAGGTGAGGAAACCTAAGAAGAGAACTTTGAACCCTAGGTGAGGGGATGTCGAGAATGTTCTCTCCCTTTTGCTATTTCAGTAAAGGTTTAGATATAATTTTGAAAGAGCCGTCATGAGCCTCCGATGTGTAGTGGTCATGGGCTATTCGGCCTTGTAGGCTGAGAGCTGTTAACCAGTTTATTGTTTTGAGACTCTGGTGTAATTATAGCTACTACTTCATGTTATCGTTTGAGGAGCAGGTTCTAATGTTCCGTATGCGCGTTAATCGATATAGAGTTATAAAAAAAAATCCGCTGCAAGAGGTTAGTAAGTACGCTGGAGCGTTCCTTGTTGGGAATGCTCGTGGCTGTCATTAGCCTCGTCAAACTAACGTCTGGGGCGTGAAACTTCTCAATTAAATTTCCTCATTATTTATGCTTCTCTCTTGATTTAGATTGGTTTCTATATTACTCTTTACCTAACTAAATTTGATTTATTACATGAGTGATTAATTTTATTACTAAATTAGACTAACATTGGACCTAGAACTCATGGGCTTGCACCATGGGCTTCGAGAGTCACTTAGGGCGAAACCTATGGACTTGGACCATGGACTTGCATTCCAGCCCAATATTAAAACTCATGGCCGGCCAAATCCATGAAATGATGACTTTTGAGACAACAAATCTTCCAATCTTGCCAGGTGTGTGAATTTCTCTTCTCCATAAACAAACTATCCAATAGTATTTCTTTAGCATGTTAAACTCCACAAAATGATTACATATCTTATGATTTAGCTTGCCACTAGGATATAGATAAGAGAAGAAAGAAAGAAAGAGAGAAGGGAGAGAGTGGTCGGAGAACAAGAAAGAAGAGGGAGAAGAAGAAGGAGACAAAGAAAAAGCAAAAGAAAAATAAAAGTGTAAAGGTAAGGGGTAGTGCGTTTGGTTTTTTTTTTTGCGGGAGCTTTTGTGTTCTAGATGATATTTATGTATGATCTAGCTTGCTGTCACTTATATCTAGTGTATATTATGAGTTTGTAAATATTAGATAGTTGCATGTGTAGTAAGCTGGGTAGATCGTCCATTTTGAAGGTTTTCTACTTGTGTTAATAAATGGAAGTGGAGGTGAAAATTCTTGTGTAAATGATGGATATGGGGTACTTAAAGGCCACGGTCAGTGGCTAAAAATCAATTTTGGGGGGATAGGGAGGCCACCGTTGGCCTTGGGAGACACCTAATGTACATGCATGAACCTATTGCACCATTTTACTTCATTTAACGGCCTAAATGGACTTTAGGCCCGTTAACACTGAACTAGCCGAGAACAATTTGAAGATTTACGCCAGATTTTTTATTTAAGTATAAATTTCATGTTTAGTTCTTTAATTATTATTATAAAAGGAAAAAGGTATTCATTCTTATTCAAAGGAAAAGGTAAATTAACTTAGATCTATAAGATAATGTCACTAATTTTGGAACATAGCAGAATGCTTGTGATTTAGAGAGTATGAGATTTTAGCTTTTGTATCTGAATTTAATAAGCCGTTGAAGGAAAAGGAACGTTTCACTAAATGGAAATTCATCATTTATTTTTTACCATTATGTATGCTTGGTTTTTTATTATGAACGAATCATAGATTTATGAAAAATGATGAATGATGATTTATGGTTCAATGATTGTGTTAATTTTGCAAAATGAATGAGCATAAATGATTGCATTCACATCATGAATCATTAAGTGGACCAAGATCGGGGAATGGAAATCGAATTTACCCAAAGTGTTTTCCGTAAGTATGGGTGACGGTACCGTTCACTAAAGGGAGAGTGCAACCCACCGCTAAGAGAAAATGTTCGGCTCCTAATGGGGCAAAGTGTCTACTATGAAAGGGTTTTGGTGCAGATGGCACGGGACAAGTCCCGGATGAGAGGAGGGAAGCACAACCCAACTCTGGGGCTGAACAGAGCAGACGGCAGAAACACCTCAACACCAAAGGAATGGATGGGAAATGGGTGCACAAGATTATCTCATTGCATGTGCATCGATATATGTCTTGATTGTATGAAAGCATGCATACTCCATCACGTACCATATTATCATATGTTACATTTATTGATATGTTGTCGTCATAACTATCATATGTTATGTATTGCCATGTCTCCACGTGCTCTTTCCTTTTATGATTGCATGTCTTCTCCCCGACCTTACTGAATTCATATGACTCACCCTGTCTTTTGTATTATTTTCTTGTACTCAAATTCTTTTAACAAGAGGTGAGGCTGTGGCGATGGACAGGCTGGTTCAATTTTCTTTTTATTTGATTTTACCAAGATTGTATTTCAAAAATTTTTATTTTGTGGATATCACGGTTGTATAGGCTCAGTGAGCATTAATAGGCTCACCTTTTGTAAGTAGCCTTTTTGTCGTAGTTCTCGGAAGGATGCTTTTTCACCGTGGTGTATAAATCACGTTTTGGGTTTTATTAATCTTAATTTTTATCGAACTTTCTCCCACTCATTTGCAAAATAAAAGTAGTGCAGCTTTGCAAAATCCTGTACTAAAACTCTAAATATTTTGTGACCCCTGCATTTACCCTTTTAATTTGTAAGTCTTCTGCTGAGCTTTTCTCCCAAGGCAATTTAGTCTTCCATCAGCAAGTTCAGTTTGGTACCGCAATCCTCGCCTTGTGTGCATAATAATACTTTAACTGAGCCTAGGGGGTAAGTACGAGCACGAAGCGAAATAAAAAAATATTTTGTCACCAAACAATACCCTTGCGTGACAAAAAAAATGAATTTCGTTACGAAAGGGGTTCGCGGAAGTCAATAAATGTCTGGACATGCTGAAAAATTGAATGGACGCTTTTACAAGTAACGAATGGTCGAACGTCACAAATCTGTGACAATAAATTTTACAACTACGTCCACACGGGTACAACGTTCGCACTCACCAGAGGTGACAATATCATTCGTCACCCATATGTGACGATAAATTTTCGTTAGAAATTTTATAACCGCATCCACACTGGTACAAAATCGTTCGCACTCAGATTGGGTGACAATATCATTCATCACCCATCTATGATGAATCCTAAGTCGTCACAAAAGTTGAAAAACTGTCCGGACATCTTTGCTAGCATCGTCCGAAGTCTATAAACAAACAAGATAGAAAACAGTTGTCACAGTATGGACGTCCTAAAACCGTGCACATGTTCTATTCTAAATAACGTCTGAACATTTATTACCATCCACATGTCGTTATCCTCTAGGCATTTTTTTACTAAAAACGAGGGAACGTCCGCACGTGTGGAACAACCGTGTAGATGTTATATTCTTTGACAATCTTTGTTTTCCACACAATTATGCAATACGTTGGAACACTTCTTTTAGCGCCTGTGCACGAGTTTCAATATTGAATTACATTTTCGTCACGTACTACATAGCGTGCGAACGAGTTATGCGAACAAACAAAAACCAACCACTGCGTGATGTGAGCATAATCGTCATGCAAATTGAAAACCATCCGAACTTATATGAGAGTCGTCTTGATGATTTTTCCTGAGTAAACTCGCAAATCGTCACACAAAATCTTCTATGACATGCTTACAGTGAAAAATGCCCTATCGAAAGTTTTTTTTACACCGAAAATGTTTGGTGACAAATATTTTTGAGACCCAAAGACAATTTTCTTATAGTGCACCCAAGATTAGGTCGAATTTTTTTTCACAGATTTTTGTTTGGTGGAAAATCTTGTTATCCAAGATAGCCTTCTCTTTTGTAAAATATAAACCTTTTACTTGAACAAATAATTTTCAGCTTTCAAAGCATTTTAATCCTTTTCCAAAATTTCAAACTCATTTGAAATAAAAAAAGCTTTCTTTTTCAAAAGGGTACATTTTTGCATTAAGCTTTTGAAATTGACAATATAATTCAACGAAATCATTTTCAAACTCAATATAAGTAGGTTCGGATTTTTCATCCGAAAAGTATACCTCATCTTCTTCGATGGCCATGAAGCACATGTTGCCACCTCTTTTTCCTCCTCATTTTCGGTTGAGCTATCATCAGTGCCATGCCAAGTCACCTTCATAGCTCTTTTCTTGAATCTGTTCTTATCCTTGAGGAGAGGGCATTCCATCTTCGTATGCCTGGGCTTCTTGTACTCACAACAGTTGATTGACCTTTTCTTTTCTCTCCTTTGTACCAGTCCTTTTTGAAGTCATTACTCCCTTGCTTTTTTTTCATCATTACTTCCCTCCTCCCGTTCTTCCTCCAAATCGTCAACGATGAAGGATTTTAGAGTGATGCCCTTTTTCTTTGATCGTCATCTTGCTCACCCATTAAAATTTCATGGGCCATACGGGATCCAAAAAGCTTATCCAACAGTAGGATGGTGAGGTTCTTCACCTCTTGTATAACCGTTAATTTAGGTTCCCAAGACATTTGAATGCACCTTAGAATTTTGTGCACCAAATCAAAGTTGGTGTATTCTTCCAAAAGCATTCACAGAGTTTATAATTTTCGTAAAGCGAATAAACATATCTCATGTTGACTCATCCGCTTTCATCTAGAACAATTCATGACTATGGACAAGTATGCTTATTTTAGACTCCTTGATTTGGTTAGTTCCATCATGAGTAATCTCTAGAACATGCCAAATATCTCTAGCACTAACACAAGAAGATATTCTATTCAGCTCTCGTCACTCTAAAGCATAATATAGAATGCTCAACACTTTAGCATCCAAAGAGAAATTATTTTTGTCATTTTCATCAAGCTCGTTTTCACTTTTGAGAGTATCAATCTCTCCAACCTTTTAGTAGGCACATGAGTACCATTAATGTCACGCCCCAAATGCTATCCCAAAGGGCCAATGACAGCCGTGAGCAGTCTCGAGAGAATGCTCCAGCGAACTTAACCATACTAACAGCGGAATAATAACTTAGAGAGAGATGGCCAAAGGAATCTTCATAACTTACTTAAATAAATGACCTCATAATAAAAGAGTAACATCTTAATTACATAACATAGGAACTAAACATTTCCTAAGTGACAGACCACATCAGTCAATAGTCACCATCACCAAAATACATAGAAGTCTTCCCTCTCAAGACAAATAATCCTCATGACTGCTTTCACCTGAAACATCTGGAATGATACATTTTGAAAACTGTGAGTCAAAAGACTCAGTAAGGGAAAATGTAAACATGTAAATAAGAGCTTATGCCCTGAACATGGAAATCATGAATAATGGTAAAACTGGATGTGCATGCATGCCTCATGTTTTCATATGCACATGCTCTTATTCTTGAAAACATGTTCTTGTACTTAAAATGACCCATGGTCCTTGAAAAGAATTTATTTTTTATCTTGTTGGCTACATAAGCTCCATTTACCCCTGAAGTCAGGGTTGTGCATTCCCGTTGGAACCGTCCCCTATTTCCCCTGGAGACATAACATCTAGTCGTGCTAGCCCTTGAAGTGGCCCCAAGCCTGATGGCTAGACACGACCCTTGGAGGTCCACACCTTCTCGCATTCGTCCTTCAGTGTGGTTGCACTTACCTCGAGGACTACCCATCCTTCTCGCATTCTTCCTTCGGTATGGGTGCCCTTAGGTGTCATCCATCCTTCTCACATTCGTCCTTCAGAGTGGATGCACCTTCTTGATGGTACGGTATCGACCAAAGCCCCTTAACTCAACTTGTCATAAAACTTTCATACTTTCATTTGCATAAAAACTTTTTTTAAAAAATAATGCAAATGCTAATGTCATGTCATGCTTGATAACAATGAGTTCATGCTTACTTATAATACCATGCTTGTTCATGAAAAACCATACTGTGTACCATTCTAGTTTTCATAAAAATAAATTTTTACTTACATCTACTTACCTTGGTCTTCTTGAGTCTTGATGTGAGGCTTCGCCTACAAGCAAGTTACATAGTCACTTAGACGCTTAGGGAACTAATCAAACAGACATAAAAAAATACTTATAAACGTTTTCGGTTTTCCAAAAGTCATGTCTTTGAAAATATGATTTACATACAAAAGATTTCTTTAAACTAGCTTTCATAAAACAACACTAAACATATGCATCAAACAACTCCAATAGGGTTGCTGTTTTAACTACTATATATCCCACTTGTAATCAACTAAGTACACTGATTCTTCCCATCGACATCATTGATTCCAAAGCCTATTTATGGGATTCCGCAACAACATATCATACTAAGACTTCCAAGCCAAAACAACAACTATAATACGTCTAACTTAATTTCCCTTCTTCTATACCTCACATCATACCATGCATGGACCAATGCCTATCAATTAACCTCCTTCCATGTCCAACCCGTGTCCCTTTGCACTTAATTTCAATCTTTAGTATGTTGACTTAGACCTTAATCATCCTAGATATGTTCCAACATCACAATTCTCCAAGTTTCATGTAAGAATCTCTACAAGCTCTTAAAGACAACACCATATGCGAGCAATCACTTAACCCCAGTGTGTAGTCTTCCTTTCTCCAAAATACAATCAACGTGCTGATTGATAGCTTGTTGTTCTATCCTATAAAATCAACTTATAATACACTTAATCAGCAAGCAACATCAAGAGACATGTCATACCTCAAATTAGCAACTTCCTATCAAGACAATCGGACAACATGCATTGCTAAGTTCTTCCAATTTCATACCATTCACTTACATGCATGTTAGTTCATTTCTAAATACATTTGCTCCCTGAGTAAAGCCACTGACTGAAGCCCTACATCATCTAAAATCTCACATTTTTCATCAGCCAACACTAACCATCTTCAAAAGTTAAATTCAAGGACATGCAGCAACATATTCGGCCACAATGACCACCAATCCTACATACAACATTATCTATTCATAGCTTTGACCAAACATTGCATTGAACATCAATATTCTACCTCAAATCAGAAGCAACAAATCATTCAATAGGGTCACAAGATTCGGCCAACAACAACCTATCCATATGTATGTTAATATATCCAACATTAGAACCAAAAACATCACTTCCTTCAACATTAGCCCAAAACCATGGTTTTAATCCCTTCCTCCATCAACAGCAACTTCACAACACTATAACTCCATCATTCAAGAAAATACTTCAATGGAAGGACACCAATAACAGATTCAGCCAAGGAAGGATTGAACTTCATATGCAAGAGGATATTCGGTCAAGAGCTCCAAGGGCAAAACCGAATCTTACCTTAGTTTCAGCTGGACACTAGAGGTGGTAAAAGAATACCTATATAAAGACATTTATAGTGAGAGTTTGAAGAAGAAACCAAAGAGGAAGAAATGGCAGAGCCGAAACTTCTTACCTAGGCTTGTTCCCCTTAACCCTGTTTTTCTCCTTGGATTTCTTCTTCTTCCTATTCGGTCCAAGCTTCCCTTTCTCCCCTATCTCTCGAGTTCTCTCTTGTGTGTGACAAAAATGGGTGATGTGAGGTAAATGCCGAAAGTGAAGTGAGTGCAAGAGTGAAATGAGTGTGATGAGAGGTGAGGGAGACGTGAAGGTGAAAAGGAGAATGAGCCTAGCCTAACACACGTCCAAACAAAAAGAAGAAAAGTCTCACTTGCTTTGCCCATGTGACATGGTCGGTCCATTAATTGCTTTGTCCCCTCTCTTTTTTCATTTCTTTGCCTCCCTTTGTCTTTCACGTGAGTTCTCTTCCAACCCACCATGACTTTTCATCTTGCATTTACTCTCTTTTCAGCCTACCATCATCCCCTTTTCAGCCTACCCTACTCTCCTTTTAGCCTACAATTGCCTTGTCTTTTCTCTCTTCCATTTCCTTGCCTCACTTTGTCTTTCACGTGAACTCCCTTCCAACCTATCTTCACTCTCTTTTCAGCCTACCATCACTCTCTCTCCAGCCTACTATCACTTTTCAATCTACCATTTCTCTCCTTTCTTTGCCATTCATGTAAATCACCAATTACTTCTATTTGACTCTTCTTTTATCTTCTTTGGCTTTCTCTCTTTTACGTGATACTCTAATCAACTTACTCTAAGTACATTCTAATGTTATTTAGCTGGCCTAGTAAAGCTTAAAGTTACTAGCACAAACAAGAATAATCAATGCATTACAATATCATAAGCATACATAATTAAATTCGGCTATAAAGGAATTATATTGAATTGTACCTTAAACATCCGTAAATACCAAAGTACCATAGGTCATTGTAATACATTAAAATCCCTTTCAATAGGCCAATTTAACAAATAATTCATTAGGAAAATTACCTTGAAGTAATTCGGCCACTAAGAAAATAACAAATTGTACTGACATAACTTCACAACCATAATGAAATTACTTAAGGAAAATTTATAATTCAAAATATCATAATCATCTTAATATCTTACATTGGCCAAACAACATCCCCTTAAATTTTAAATCCAAGAACAAATACATAGCGTAAATAGCAAAAATGCAATACGGGGTCTCACAATTAATACTCTGAAGCCACAAATCAAAATCAGTAGATTGAAAGTAGATTTTCATTCTCGCCTTCCAATAGGCAAAATCAGTTCCATTGAACAATGGAGGTCTAGAAGTAGAAAAACCTTCAACATGAGAGTTAAACACTGGAGTTGTCATTCTAACTCATGATTTTTAAATCTTATAAAATGAGACCAAGCTCAAATTGAAATTCGAAGGATTTAGGCAACCTAAGAGCAGGGCAGGGGGACTTTTGTTTCAAAAATATTTTTTAAAAACATTCGAAAAAAGACAAAATCTCAAACAATCAAACAATAATTCAAGAGATACGGTTAGAGATAAAAATGCTTGGATTTTTAGGTGGCTCAACAACCTTGCCTATGTCTACCCCTTAAGCTCTTTCACCGAGTCTTGAGGCTTTCCACTATTGATCCCTTGTAGCCAAGGGAATAACTTTTACACAAAGCTCATGAACACCGTCTAAAGCTTCAAAAATTTTGGTGATATATGCTCACCAAAGTCACAAAAGTGCTAACACTCTTCGTTTACACTTGTAGATGAAGTTGATACAATTAGTAACTCTCTCAAAGAGTGGATGATACCATTCAAACTATCTCAAAAGCTCACACGAAGACTATGCCTAAAAGTGTAAGATTTGTGTGTAGAGCTTTTTGTAAATAAGAAGACTGAGAGAAAAAATGATAGCACGAAAAATTGTGAATTGGCAAGCATTTTTAAACTTTGAAAATTTCCCTTTTAAAGACAATTTTTGGAAACTATACGTTTTAGTTTTATAAGAAATTTTAACCTACCCGTCAACTGCCACCCTTATATCAGTTGATCTGGTACCTGTGAAGAGTTACTTTTATCAAGATTAGAAGAATTTTAAATTAAAAAAAAAATCATATTTGACATACCGGTCAACCGATACACCCATAGCGGTGGATCTGATACCATGTACCATTGTCAACATATCTACAATTTAAACTCACGGTTTTGAATATTTTTACAAACTTGCTCTACCGGTCGACCACTGGTCGTCCGGTTATGAATCGAGTTAAAATAGAGTTGATTAAACCATTCTTCTCAAACATGATTATACATATCAGTTGACCGCTAGTGGTCTGGTTGTGACTCCGGTTAAAATAGAATAGACCAAAACAATTAACCTTTTCTCGATTGCACTCTGTGTAGCTGGTATACATGCCGGTCAAGTAATGGTCGTCCGGTGTAGACAAAACTCTATAAAAAAACACTTAATGCTTTCAGAATTTGTCTAAAAACCATTTGATTTAATAGTCTTATTTCTTCTATCTGCAATATTATTTTACTGTGATTTATATGACATTGTATATTAATAATTAATGCCATTTTCATTGCTAAAATCATCTGCAACATCATATTTTTCATCAACTCTCATACCCCAAAATTTTATCACACAAACACTTATGGTATGCTTCTATTCCCTTTATCTCTACATCACATTTTCTAAGAGATACATGACTAGACTTACAACACACCTCATATCCTTTTTTTATCTAATACAGATATAGATAAGGTCTGACATATATTTGGTACATATAAGACATCGTTTAATATAATGATCGACCCTTTATGCGAAAATTTACATTTACCATTTCCCATGACATTGATCAGTTGGTATGGTTGTCCATATAGACCTTGTGCTCACTTTCTTCATAAGAACAAGTATCTATTCATGGCTTTGTGCCTTGTAGTTCAAAAATCTACCACCAAGAAGCCGTTGTTTGGTTCTGGTAATATCACCTCTTTGATCGTCATTGTAAACTCCTTGTATTTGTTACGATTCATTATATTTTGGACAGTCCTTTTTGAAGTATCCTAACTTTCCACACTGGAAGGACGCTACTTTCATCGTCTTTCGAGGCTCGTAATTATTCTGCCACTTCTTTTTACATGTAGCAGTGGAATCTGTGAACTTGTTGCTTGTGGGATCCTAAGTCTACCCTCCTTCTTTTCATCCTTTTCTCTTTAAGTACAAGCAAAACAGGAAGAGAAATTATCAATATATAATTTCCACTATGTGTTGGAGTTGTAACAATATGCACCCATGAAAGAGGTAAGCTGTTGAGTATAATTGTAAGTTGCATCATGTCAGAAATAGGGCGAAAAATATTTTCTAATTCTTTTGTAATTAATTATATCTAGTTCACATGTTTCCCAACATACTCATTCTCATTCATAAGAGAACTATTATATTTATCCAACAAGAGTTTTATTTAAGTATCTAATCTTGGACAATTCTTAGCCGCTAATGCCTCTATCATTTCTTTTGTTGTTTTCGCCATGGAGGCAGCTGTTTATATTCTAAATAGGATACCTATTAAATCTATACCTAAAACTCCTTATGCATCATAGACTGGTGAGACCAAGTCTGGATCATTTGGGAGTATGGAGTGATGTCTAGCTCATATCAAAGAGTTTGTTATGGAGAAGCTGGAATCAAAGACTATTTGTAGGTTACCCAAAAATGGTTCGTTGGGTATTATTTCATAAAGTGAACAAAAGTTGATTATTATAAGAAAAATTACATTTTAAAAAGAGTACAACCTAAGTGAAGACGAAAACATGACAATTCTTGATGAAACAATCAGCGGAGTCAATACTGTGATAGATGAGATCAATAGAAAATAGATGTTATTAAACCTACTAATGAGTTCAGAACTCAGCAGCATTATCTGAGAATCCAGTTAGATGAGATGATCAAATCGTTTGATTTCTCAAGAAACATGGACGATCCTTGTATTGACAAGAAGTCAAAGGGAGTTTAATAGTGTTTCTAGTTCTTTATGTCAGTAATATTCTACTCTTAGGAATGATGTCGGGGCGATATCATCAATGAAAATATGGTTGATGAACCATGTTCTTCAATGTAAAAGACCTTTGGAAGTTTTCCACGTTTTTGGAACAAAATTGTTTGGAAACAGAGAGAAGAGAGTTTTGGGACAACAATGATAAATATTGTCAATGATTTATAGAATACCGAGGATGGATTTTATCCGTTGGGTATAATAATCATCTCTTCAAGAAGAGAGAGATAAGGCCAAACATTGGTCATGCAATTAGCATTGTGAGTAGATATTGATCTGACATGGGCACTGAAAACTGGATAGTGGTCAAACATATTCTCAAGTACTTGAGAAGTACTAAGCACTATTTTTTGATGTTCAAAATTGAGAATTTGCACACTGTTCAGAGATACACAGGTTCAGTTAGTATTGATAATTGATCGAATTTTAAATTTGTGTGTATAAATTGGGTAAAAGTGCATGGAGTTGCAAGAATTATGAGCACAATATCACTGTTGACTCCAATATTGAGAGCACAATACATAGAAAGAGGATACATGATATAGTGAATCGGAGTGATGTCATGATGGCTAGTGTAGTGTCAACCTAGTACATTAAAGGTCCATTTTCATCGAATCACTGACTCAAAAATGTTTGAGAAACATTTAAAGTTTATATGGGTATGAGATACAGATATAAATGGATTTGAGTGAAAGTGAGAGATGTTGGAAATACGCCCTCAAAACCAGTTATTATAATAATTATGAGATAATTATTTCTTTTATTGTCTCATGTATTTAATACATATTGTGTATATTGTTGTAACATAAGATGTTACACATTTATATTATCAAATGAAATTGTAGAAAAGTTATGTCAATGATTAATGAATCAAAAGGCGGGGAGTATTTTTTTCGGTTCCATGTTCATTTGACAGTTGTTCTAGACCGAGGTACATACTTATATACAAATAGGTCTACACTCGTTGTGCCTCTATTAAATAGAATGATGGACTCCGTCATTGAGGTAGTGACCTCAAGCAGACGAGTGGGTGCATTGTAAGAGTACATGCACTGAACGAGATCAAATATGGATACCTTCTAGAAGTGATCAATGATGTTGAGAAGGTATTCAGCACAATTAATTTATTGTATCCTTAGACCTAGGAGGTTTATGCAGGTCTGTTTGTTGTGTACTTGTACTTTGACTGAGTCATTTGGTGATGATCTTTCGAGCACAAATATTCCAGACAACGTTGGGTTTTGTGCATGATAAATGGGTTTGTATGAATGTTCAACAAGGCATACACCAGTCTCTTTCTGAGACAGTATATTGAGTATATATGTATAGAGATGATTTCGAAAAGAAATCACTAGTTTGTGGAATTTTCAGAAAATATTTTTTGAAACTAATATATATATATATATAATATTTATTTGTGAACTTTTTTTGGAAACAATTAAGAGTCCAACGAGTTACAGATTGTGAATTAAGAATTATATTAGCTAGGAACTTAATGAGTGATATTTTCTGTCCTATTAGCTCATGTGGAATATAGTATGGTGGAAGGATAATAAATAAATAATTGTTAGCAAAATGGATTTCACGAAAGTAGTCTCACTTTCTCGAGGGGTCATTTGTGATATGTTAATGGACATGATCATAATTTGTAAAAGCCCATAAATCCGGAATATATAATATAAAGGAGTTAATGAAACAGAGTTTTTCATGATGACCTTACGACCGAGATTTGAGATCTCTAAAGATCTCACACATAAGCACAGTTGTTGCTCTGACTAAGCCATTATAAATAGCTTAGAATTTCATTTGAGAAGAGAGAACTCATTTACGTGAGAATCGTTCTCTCTAACAACTTTATCTAGAGTTTTCCCTCTCAATAACTGCGTGCGTGGATCTAAAGGAGATTGAACTCTTGGGCTACTTAAATTCAACGATCTTAAAATTCTGCTGCAGATCTTACACTTCCTACTCAACCACGATCTATCGACCCCCAAGTTGATTGATTGTATAAAACTTAGAATTAACAAATTCGTAAAAACCACACCACACCCACAAATCTTCGCCCAAAACACTCTCAACTTCATCACAAACAAAACTCATTCAAATGTACATATCAAAAACACAACAATAACCTTCAATCTCCACAAATCAGCACCACAAATAACCATAAATTCCTAAATCTAACCATATCAAACAACTCATCACAAAACCAACCAATGATTTCTAGATAAAGATTATAGGTCGAGTAACTTACCTCTTACATTTCAAAGATCACCAAAATCTAGCCCTAAATTCTTCATTGCTCAACGTGTTAAAAAATTTATGATTTTGAGTTTAGGCTTGCTCTAAACTATTCTAAACACTTATCCCTACCAAAAGGACGGTGTTTTGGCCAAGATTGTAAATGAAAAACGTTGTTGGGCACCACCTCTGATTGAGCTAGAATATTGCATGATTAATACATCAAATAGCAATAAATTTGTAATTTTTTTCGAGCCATAATTTTTGGTTTTAAATGGAAAATTGATTAAGGGAAATTAATCCAAGTTCTGATTTAAATTGAAAAAATAACATGACTTTTCTTTTATTGTACGAATTAAGATTAAATTAACATGTCCAAATACATTTGTATAATCATTTTCTTTCTCATGAGCGCTATGATTATTGGTATTGTAATTGTTTCATGAATTTAAACATATTATGCTATGAGCTAATTAAATATTCTTTGTACATGATGATTCAATTAATTACTCTCTAGAACTGTAAAAGACAAGACATAGTCTATAGTACACATGACAGAACAAGAGCAAGAGAAAAGGCAGTCTGATGAGAGAAAATTCATTGTAACCAATTTGGCATCTTTTCCTCTCTTCTCCAACTGAATTTGACATCTTTTTTGTCTCTCCTCTAACCGAATTTGGCATATGTTTCCTCTCCTCTAACCAAATTTGGCATCTTTTTCTCTCTCCTCTTGGCCGAATCTTATAAATACCCCACTCCCTCTTCTTTTTTTCACACACCCCTTGCCCAGCCATCACAACCCCTACACACTTTCTCTCTTTTTCTCTTTCTCTTTTTCTTCTCTCCTCATCCATGGTTACCAACTTCAAGCTATTTTAGTCACGATTTTCAGTTTTTAGTGTAGTTTTTTTTATACTTTATAAATATATTGTCTTGTATTTCAATTCCTAGGAACTAGAATCAAGTTCCTTGATCGTTAATTTTCTATAGTTGCATTTCATTTTCAGTTTGTATTCTTGTTCTTCAGACTTTCTTTTATCTAGAAACTTTTAATCTTTAATTTCCGTCATTTACTTTCCGCTATATACGTTTTGTCATTTACTTACCGTTATTTGCTTTAAAAGTCTTTTCATTCATAGTGCTTTAATTTTGTTTCAAACTCCCAAAATCGAAAAATACGAATCTGAACTATGTTCAACAACTTTTATCTTTTATTTTTACCGTCATTGAAAATATCACTTTTTTTATTTTTTCTTTGTGAATACTACTTCTCCTGGTTTTTTCATGAGTTTAAAATTATTCAATTTTCCTTGTGGAGACGATCTAGCCTTTTGGACTAATAGTTCCACAACATAACTCATATACTTGGGATAGCCTTTGTGCTGCACATTTTAGAGTGAGTCAAGTTGTTGGCTTCGTTGCCGAAGAATCTTTAGACTTAGGGGACGTTTGTTTAAAAAATTTCTCAGCATTCAAGTAAATTCAACATTCTGTAAACCGAACAAGTTTTTTAAACCATGAATTCTGAATTCTGTAAACCCTCGAACCTACCGCATTAATTGCTTTCTACGCGGATTGACGGAAAAGCCCCTACCATTGTCATATCACGTTGAAGCAGCTTCGGTCGAATTTGGAATTTCGAAAACTCTAAGC
The DNA here is from genome assembly GCA_963930655.1 of Myrica gale. Classification (NCBI taxonomy): domain Eukaryota; kingdom Viridiplantae; phylum Streptophyta; class Magnoliopsida; order Fagales; family Myricaceae; genus Myrica; species Myrica gale. The sequence continues at coordinate 18,342,355 of OZ005600.1, read as the reverse complement.
TGACAACTCATATGTTACCTATCTATCGTGAGCCCCTCCCCTTTGACACCTCAACGAAGCCTGCAACCTGTACTCTAACATCAACATGACTATTTGCCATTCATACTGAAAACAATTACATCGGTGCCATCCAGTCACAATAACAAAAAGAAAAAAAACTATTTTCGAAATTATAATAAAAATTTATAAATAAATATCAATATATACATAATTTTATCAAATAACAACCTTAAAAATCATTATCACCTCTTTTCACACCAATCATTAAAAATCAACAAAATATACACAAACACCAATAAACTCTATCCTCACCTAAAAATTCTCAAAATACAAAAAAAAATCTCAAAATTTAACATAACCGAACAACCCCCTAGTTTCAAACTTGTGATTTTTCCTTTTTTGTATTTTTTCTCATGATTTTGTTTTTACACTTTTTTCACTTGTTTGAGCTATTTTATCTTTGTTGTGTGTTTTATTTGTTTTCTACAGTATTAGTGTTTCTCTGCTATTTTAACTGATATTTGAGCTATGTGTGTTTTATTTATTTTAACTGTTCAAGTATATTCTAGCTACACCTAGTACTAGTAGTAATATTCATAACACATAGCTAGATAGTCTTTCTATCTCTTCTACAAGTGATATTATTGAAATTGTTTTATACAATCCCTTTGTAGAAGAACATTTTGAAGAGACAATGGTTGCTCCTAAACCACGCATGCTTAAGGATTTTTTGCATCCCATACAAACCACCACACCTTCAAGTATCGTTGTACCTGAAACCACACCAATTTTCCAATCAAGCATGAGATGATGTCAGTTATACCCAAGTTCCACGGGATGGATTCTTAGAGTCCCTATCAGGATCTAACAGACTTTAAGCTGATTTGCACTATTTTTATCACTAGAGCTGGTACTGATGAATTTATCAGATTTCGCTTATTTCCTTTTTCTTTAAAGGATAATGCAAAATTTTAGTTTAATTCTAGGAGACCTAATTCTATATCTAGTTGGTATGAAATGCAACATGAGTTATTACATAAATTATTTCCTTTTCAAAGAACGCAAATTCTATACGAGCAAATTTGCCAATTCAATCAGAGACCTCTCAAAACTTTTCATACCAGTTAGGAAAGGTTTAAGGATCTAATGAACATTTGTCCACATCAAGGCTTTGAATCTTGGAGGCTAGTCAACTATTTTTATATTGCACTTACACCCGAGTCCAAACAATTTATTTAGACTATGCATAATGGAGAGTTCTTCAGCAAGCAACCAAATGATGCATTAAAATTCTTTGAGTATCTAGCTGAAAGTGCTCAATAGTGGAATACACGGTCTAATCGAACACCTTTGAATCCGCAACCTTTCAAATCTATTGGTGGAGGAGGTAAACATGACCTGAAAGAAGGGACCAATGTTGAATCCCGATTAACTGCACTTACAAGAAGGCAGTGAAAGCTATTAAAGTTTGTGCACTTTGTGCTACTTCGAGCCACCACACTCCGGATTATTCGATTATGCTGGTATTACATGAGAGTGGTTCGGATCAGATCCAATCAGTGAATTGGGTTAACAATGAACAAAATCAGCATTTTTCCAACACTTACAATCCGGGTTGGTAGAATCACCCAAATTTTTCATGGAGGAATGATTAGTCAAGTCAATCTTCTTCACATTTTCAGCAACCTTCCCAGTCATATGCACCACCATATCAGTAGCCATCTCATCACGCTACTCCTCATCACCAGTATTGGCCACCTCAATTTTCTCAGAGCTATCCATTAGCATCACCTCTTGAATTCCAATCTCATGTAGCTGCTCAGAATTTTTCAATCTCTACCATCTGCTTCACCAAAAAAATCTCTCAATGACAGAATGTCACAGATGACTAATACACTTCAGCAATTCTTGCAGATTTAAACCACATCTAACAGTTAGAACACTCAGGCAATAAATGAATGAAGGGGTACCATTAATAAGACGAGCCCGACATTGAGCACCCTAGAGAAAGGGAAACTTCTGGAGAGTCTATCGAGACAAAAAAGGTCATTATCACTTTGAAAAGTGGAAAATAAATTTCTCAAGCTGAGATGTCTGTGGACAAACAGATGATTTCCTCGACACCTAAAGTTGTAACTGCGACAGAATAAGCCAAAAAAAGCAAAGGAAGTGAGATAAGAATTGAAGAAGCCGATTAGTGCAGAGGCTAAGACTATTAGGGATTACCGGCCAATGGTCTCTTACCCTTATAGACTAGTAGTTGTTCAGAAGAATAACTATCTCACTGAGATTCAGGAAATCTTCAAGCAAGTAAAGATTAACATTCAACTTTTGGATGCGATACAAAAAATCTCTTCTTATGCATTATTGTTGTTGGAATTGTGCACAATGAAGAGGAAGTTGAATGTAAAGAAGAAAGCCTTCCTAAAAAAGCAATTTAAGTGCATTGATAGCTAGACTTCTCAAAAGTTCAGATATCCGAGCTCTCCCTCTATTTCCATTATGATCAGTGAATATTGTACTAGGAGAGCATTACATGATTTGGGGAGCAGTGTGAATTTGCTACCAACATCAATGTATATGCAGTTGGGATTGTGATAGCTGGAAAAGACCTCCATTGTGGTACAATTGGCTGACCGAGTATTATTGAGGATGTGTTGGTTCACGTGGAAAACAATTACTATCAAGTGGACTTTATAGTTCTAGATATGCAACAGCCAGTCTCCACTATTTACCAGGCACCTGTCCTTCTTAAATATGGATTCCTTGCTATCGCCAACGCATTGATCAAGTGTTGAAGTGGAGTACAAAAGCTCACATTCCGGAATATTACATTCGAGATGAATGTGTTCAATGCCTGCAAGATGCCAAGTGGTTTTGGTGACTCAAAGACATTATAGATGATTTTGACATTTTGGAGCTATTACCAGTACTTGATTCCTAGAGTGCGGTTGAGGATGGCTCTCCTAAGCACTTTAAGCCTTTTGTTGCGACAATTCCTTCATCAGGGGAGTTGACATAATCAAAGAAGCGGTTAACAAAGACAGAAGGTTCTTCTCAGTTATTAGATGCGAGTTACAAGAGCAATTGGCGTATACAAGTCTTTCATCCAAATGACCTCAGGGGAGTCCTCTAACCTTTTCCTTTTAAATTTTTTATTATTTGCATCCTTATTTTCTTTTTCATTTTTTACACTTATTGGCTGTCATTTTTTATTGGTTTGCTTCTCTCTGTGCGCATGTTTTTTATTTCCCCTGATCCTTTCACATTGAAGACAATGTTTAATTTAGTTGGGGGAGCGAATTTTTTTCAATCTCACTTGCTATACTGATCTTACATAAATTGCGCTTATTTGAACTTGCATCATTATACTCTTTCTATGAATCTGAGTAGGCTGGTGAAGGTCATTTAATATAGGAAAATTTTAGGATCAGGTATTCAATTGATATTGTTTGTTTGGACTCCTACAATATGCCCTATGTGAATCAGGATTTTGAGTTAAGAATGAACTTCTCTGACATTTTTGCATGTCACACTAGCACACTTCACTTAGATAATTTGGTCAGTTCAAATTTGAGTACAGACTCGGAATTACTTTTGACATTTGGGTGAGTGAGATTTTAAGAAGCAGATAAGCAGTAGAGCTGTTGAACCACTGTCGGGAGAAAAAAAAGAAAGGAACGAAGAAGAAAAGAGACAAAAAGAGAAGAAGACAAAACATATGCTTATGACTGTGATGAAAGGCTTGAGTCGATGAAGTCAAGTGTTGGGATAAAAAAAATTACCTAAGCATTGGGAGCTATAGAATAGCTTTTAATTAATGGAGTTAAGCATAAAAACTGACACTCTCATGTATTTTGAAGCATGTTAGGCTCCTTTATTGAACACTAATCCTAAGGCTTGTCACTCTTTTGATGTCATTCATTCCTTTGTCTTAAGTATTTCCATGAACACACTCAAAACTGATCTCTTTATCTCTGTGAAATGCTTGCATGCTTGATAATAATTATTTGAAAACATAATAGTGTTCAAAAAACTATTTTTTGACTTCATAATAAGATAATAAGATTTTGCGTTTGAGTTTGAAAGGTTGTTAGTAGCAATTGATGCCTTGTTCTTGTGATGTGTCTAGCTCATAGTTTTTCACTTTTTTCGCTAAGAGACAAGGAAAGAGTTAGTTTAGGGTGTGATTGAGCTAAAATATTGATGATTAGTACATCTAATTCCAGTAAAAATGTAATTCTTTCATGTCATAATTATTTGTTTTAAATAGAAAGTTGATTAAGGGTCATTAATCCAAGTTATAATTTAAATTGATAAAATAGCATGGTTTATACTTTATTATACGACTCGAGATTAAATTAAATTTCCATGCAACACTTTATTTCTGAACAACATATACACAGCTCCTATTATGTACATGTAGGGGGTGTTTGTTTCTGGAAATTTCGGAGAATATTCTCGAAATTTTGGGAAATTTTACTTTATTGAGATTTATTGGGGTTTGTGAAAAGTAGAGTGTGTGTGTGTAAAAGTTAAAAATTTTAGAGTGTGTTTGTTTTGTTGGAAATTTCGAATCCCAAAATTTTGGGGAAACAAACACCCCATACATTTTTATAATCATTTTCTTTATAATAAGCGTTATGATATTTGGCATTGAAATGGTTTCTTGAATTTAATCATACCATGTTATGAGCTAATTAAATATTCTTTGTGCAGGATGATAAAATTAATTATTCTCTAGACCCGTAGAAGACAAAACACACTCTATTGGACACATGACAAAACAAGAGCAAGCTCGATGAGAGAAAATTCATTATAACCAATTTGGTATCTTTTTCTTTCTCCTCTAACCGAATTCGACATCTTTTTCCTCTCTCCTCTAACCCAATTCGAAATCCTTTTCTCTTCTCCAACTGAATTTGGCATATTTTCTCTCTCCTCTAACAAAATTTGGCCTCCTTTCTCTCTTCGCCAACCGAATTTGGCATCTTTTTCTCTCCCCTCTAATCGAATTTGGCATCTTTTTCCTCTCTCCTCTAACCAAATTTTGCATCCTTTTATCTCTCCTTGTAACATAATTTGACATCTCTTTCTCTCTCCTCTCTTTCTCTCTCCTGTTGGCCGAATCTTATAAATACCCCACTCCCTCTTCTCCTTTTCACACACCCCTTGGCTGGCCATCACAAGCCCACATTGGCCGGATCTCACTTTCTCTCTTCTTCTTTTTCTCTTTTTATTTTTCTCTTCTTCCATGGTTGCCAACTTCAAGCAATTTTTAGTCACCATTTCCTTTTTTAGAGTAGTTTTATTTGTGCTTTATGAACCTAATGTCTTGTATTTGAACCTAATGTCTTGTATTTCGATTCCTAGGATATATAATCTAGTTTCTTGCTCTTTAATTTTCTATAGTTCAATTTCATTTTTAGTTTGTCTTCTTATTGTTCTTGCTTTCTTTTATCTTGAAACTTGGGTTGTAATGACAATATATTACTTAATCCAAGAATCTTATAAATTTTTATTCATTTCTAGTCAATTACATATTTATTTTTGCATTAATTTACTACTTGTTATCATCATTTACTTTTCACTCTTTAATTTCCATCATTTACTTTCCATTATTTACTTCCCACTCTTTACCTTTAGATTTTTATTTTCGTCATTTACTTCCTGTCATTTGCTTTAAATTTATTTTCATTCGTAGTGTTTTAATTTTTTTCGAACTCCTAAAATCCAAAAATTACGAATCTGAACTTTATTTAGTAACTTTGAATTTTCATTTTTGCACTCATTGCACATATGATTTTTTTTATTTTCTCTTTGTGAATACTATCTCTCCTTGTTTTTTTGTGAGTTTTAAATCACTCATTTTCCCTAAGGAGACGATCTTGCCTTTTGGGCTAATTATTACACGACAAAACTCTTATACTTGGGATAGCCCTTGTACTGCTCATTTTAGAGTGAGTCAAGATTTTTGTGCCAACATTATTTTGCTTTCCTCTAAGTTATGGGTATGTTTTTTCTCTTCACCCTTAGCTCATTATAGTTCTTGTATCTCGACATTTACAATTTCATTGTATTTAATGCCGATCGATCATCTAGTCAGCTTTAAAATTACCGCTAAGTTTTTTCACACCGATCAATAATTTACAATTTTTGCATCTAATCACCTTCACACTCCGAAACGATAATATTTAGACATGATCGATCACCAAGGTGGACGTTTGATTTTATATTGAGCCAAAACGGTGTCGGTTAGGACCGATCAATCGGTTACCTGTTCTTGGGTTTTCATCCTTTGACCGTGTTAGTCTTAGGTGACAACCCAAGAGGGGGTGAATTGGATTTTAATAAAAAATAAAGCTTTTTAATAGAAAAGCCAAGATAAAATAGCACATGAAAATCGCATATATAAAACAAATAAAGGAGAGCAAGGGATAGAGAAATGACACCAATATTTTTAGGTTGTTCGACCAAGATTTGTCTACGTCCACCCCCAAGGCTACTGCCTTCTTTGGGCTTTCTCCACTATTTTCCAATAGCAATCACACCTTAGCTTCCAGGTGCTAAGTAACCGTTACAACGTGTTTTATGAGCTAACGCTTCAACTCTTTTGACAAATTCCAACAACCCAAGGTATGATTTCTTCTACACTCATGAGTAGGACCAAGTGTATCACCACACTCAACATTTTTACCAAAGATGGGTACAAGGAAGTAATAAATGAAGGCTCTTTAAGTCAAACGAGCAAATGTAAAGCACAATGATGAGCAAGAAGACAAGACTCGAGAATGAAATTTTTTGTCTTGGCATGTGTAAGCACTAGCTTTCTTGGGATCTGAGCTCTTCTCTCTTCTTCAAAGCTTTTTCTCTCTTTTTGCAAGTTAGGTCATATCGATGAGCAAGTTTTTCTCTCTTCTTCAAGCTATTTCTCTGTCTTTGGGGGATAGGTCATCAATGATATGCAAGAGGACAATATTCAAGAATGAAAGCCTTAGTCTTGAAGGAATGAACAGATGATTTCTTGGGATCTAGCTTTTTCTCCCTCTTTCAAGCTTTTTATCTCTCTTGGAGGCTAGATCTTGAATGATGATGCAAATTATTGATTTTCTCTCCCCATCTTGTTCTATTTATAGTCTCCTAGACTTTTGTGGTCCCCAAGATGCTTTATTGTACTGTTGAAGAGGTGCCCGAGCCTTTTTAAATCAACAATATTCCAGAAAAAATTGTAAAATCGCAGCATGTGGATACCATCAAAAACTGTATGTGGCATGTGTCAATGCTATAGAGGCTTTTCAGCAACTTGAAAGTGTCATTTCCACTCCAATTTATCTTTAAACACCTACAATGAACAATGTGAACATTTTAGCTTATGCAATGGCGTTAATTCATATTTATGACCTTTTTATTGAGATAGAATCTTAATCCTTTTGAAAATCAACTTAGTATTTGTAGATTGACGCTATAGAGTTCTAAAATCCTTCAAAGGAAGTATAGAGTTTGTAATCATCAAAATCAAGATGTATTGTTCGAGGAACCACCTTGGGCTAAGAGACCGATAGAATGTCTCAAGTGGTTGTCTGATCAAAAGTAGCTACCTAAACATCATTGTGTTGAACGAAGCGAACAATATATGGATGATAGATCAATAAACTTAATTATAAAAATCAATTTTTTAATGAGGAATTAAGTCAATTATGTCACAATCTCTATTTAGGATGTTATCTTCATACAATGATGTGCTAAATAAGTTTTCATGTAACTAATAGCATGTACATATTAAGCCTTGCACTCTGTTACAATGATATAACATGTTCAACCTAAACATGTTTTCCTTGTATATGTTTCTCATGATTAATGATGTGCTAAATATGTTTTCATGTAATCTAAATATGTCTTACAAATTTGTTTAAGTATAACTTGCATGTGCTCAACATTTTAAAACATGTGTTCAAGCGTTTGTTTAACACTCATTAAGTATATGTACTTAGATTTTTTATTGTGTATATTGATTTTTTATTGAATTATTAGTTATTTAATTTATTGTATATGTACTCATTAAGTATAAGTATTTGTACTGAGATATTTAACAACAAAGTATGTGTACTTATTATAGATGATACCATTAACTATGTGTACTTATCTTTTTTGGAATTTTTTTAATTGGAGGGATATTCGGCCAATTAACATTTCTCTTCGTACTCAAAATGTCACAACACTGTTAAACCAAGTGCAAAACGACCAAAATGCCCTCCAATTAAAAAATTATTAAGGATATTTAAAAAGTACTATAAATTAAGAAATAAAAATTAATGAAGATGTCATGTTTTTTTAAAATAAAAACGACAATATTGTACACTCGTACATCACATTTAAGGGTTTAAATTTTCATTTATTTCTTAAACTTTGATTTTTTATTTTATCTTTTTTGTAATCTTTTAAATTGAAGAAAATTTCGATCAATTCACATCTCCCTCCGTACTCAAAAATGTCGCAACACCGTTAAACCAAGTGCAAATTGATCGAAATTCCCTCTGATTAAAAAATTTGAAAAATTATAATAAAAAATAAATAACTTTGAATTAGGAAATAATAAAATATCGAGGATGTCTCGTTTTTTTTAAAATAAATATAATGTACATTCATGATATCTCAGTTAACAATTTAAATTTTCATTTATTTCTTACAAAATGATTTTTTTTTTGTAATTTTGTTATTGGAGTGGCATCTCAATCAATTCACATATCTCTCAGTAAAAAAAATAATAAAAAGTAAAACAAAATCAATGCCACAAATATAAACCAAACTGCCATCCATCAATTCACATATCTCTCCCTAAAAAATAATAAAAAGTAAAACAAAATCAATGCCACAAATATAAACCAAACTGTCATCCAAACTCAGTACATGTCCAAAACACAAAGCTAACACGCCAAATACGTAAAAAATGTAAGATATATAAAAATGCAATAAAACCTGGGTGGCACTAAAGATCTTAGAGACGCTGCCATCTCTCCAGAATCCTCTGAGAAGACCTCGATGGCCTTCTATATGTCTTCCACGTGATGTAAAGTCCAAAAGCTAGAGTTCAGTCCAGATCTTCTAAATATCGTCCTTCATTCAGCCCACCCGCACCTCCAAAAGCTACAGCGCGGCCTTAACAGCCGTGCTAACCCAGTAGTCAAGAACCCCAAAAACTTGGGCCACCCATGGAGGAGGCGCTCCAAGCTGCGTCGGTTCGGCCTGTGCTGCCGCACTAACTCGCTGACGAGCCAACCGCATGCCAAATTCCCCCTACCACTTGCTCCACTGCGTGGTGGCCCAATTGATCACACTGACCACCATCATACATAGCTTGTTCTCACAGATGGGGACACTAGCACACCCCAAATACTTTGTCAAAAAGAGATCATACGTGAGGCTATGACCAGACACCGTCCGAACCTCCGACACGATCAGCCAGTACATGTAGAGCGGGAGGTAGACTCATATCTGCTGACCAACTAGGATCATCAGCTGGGCTCTCGAGAATGGGCACTCTATGGAGTGGTGTTTAGGATCATATCTGCTGACCAACAGGATCAACTTGCTCTATTTGATGACGGTGCCTACAAATGGAGACGATTCACCAATCAATATATTCCACATGTCCTGTTGTGAAGTCTCCTCTTCCCCAAGGGGTGTCCCCTAGAAGCAAGGGGCCGGTGGCCACTCACACTGTAAAAAAACAGCAATAAAGTATGGGAAGAATTCAACCTGGTGGTCGCGTACCATCAGCTCTATCTTATTTGCCCCACTAGACGCCACGACTTACAATGATGTCACCCTCCTAGGAGAGCTAATGCAACCATTGCTGGTACTCAAAAACTGGAACATAGTGTGCTCCTCGTACATCAGCTCATCAAATTCAGACAGCGTCATCGCACGCTCTTCACCACAGGCTGCATCCGAATTTGCATCTCCCACAACTCAATGCTAATTTCAGGTGCCTGTTCTTGGGAGGACGAAGTCGCTCCCCTCGAACTGTAAGAACGCTTAAGCCCAGACATTTTATATACCTTGCAATAATTGTAAACAAAAATGTGTTAATAAATAAAGTAGGAAAAAATAATTAAAATCTGCAAGATATAATGAAGCAGCGATCCATTAGCAATAATGGTGATTGATCGATATTATTTGTGTCCGTTCGATTCAACTTGACTATCAATCTATCGATTGCTATATGATCGATCGTCTCAAATTACGATAGATTGTTAGATATTGTCCGATCGTCGTATCTGAAAAATCAATCGTGTAGGGTCAACAAAACACACAGTTGAAGTAGGGGATCGATCAAGTATACGATGATCGGTTACTATAAAGTGAAACGCACGTTTAACTGTTATGATCCATTGTCTCAATTTGCAACGGATCGGTTCGTTAGTGAAACAAAATGTTTCAATTTTAGATGTTGTCATTCAATCCACAAATCATGTTGGTCGATCGTGTAAAACAGCAAAACGCACCAACTTTTGGACAATTGACCGTAAATAAAACCCACAGTCAAAGACCAACAATTGTTAAACGCAGTGTTAGCCCAAGGTTGCTCATAAAAGCTAAACGCAGTTGTTAGCCCAAGGTTGTTCCTTAAATAATCTTTTTTATTTATTTTAATGATAACAAACTCTATTTACTCGTTTTGAAGGTTTTCGGAACTTAATCTTCTCAATCCTAATTCACTAAAATTGATTTCCAAAAGGATTGAAAACCTCTCTCTAAAAGTCTCTTCATTTTCTAAAATATATGTTTTGTTCATTGTAGGTGTTTAAAGATGGTTTGTTTTGAAAATGACACTTTCAAATTGATGAAAAATTTCTCCAGCATTGATGGTGTCGACACGTGCAACATACACCCGAATACTGTTTTGATGGTGTCGACATATAGATAGATAGATGTCAACACATGCAGCTGACACCCGAGAGCAATTTTGATGGTGTCGACACATACACCCGAGAGTAGAATTCCAGACAAGGATGATGGTGTTGACACATGCTGCGATTTTGCATATTTTTTTTGGAACATCACCTACTCATCTTTTTTATTTAAAAAGACTAGGGCACCTCTCCAACAGTACAATAAAGCATCTTGGGGACCACACAAGTCTAAAGGACTATAAATAGAACAAGATGGAGAGAGAAAAGACAAGAACTTGCATCATCATTTATGACCTAGCCTTAAAAGAGAGAGTATGAGCTTGAAGAGGAAAGAAGAATCCAAATCCCAAGAAATTTATTGATACCACCTGCAAAGACAAAAGCTTCATTCTCTGATCTTGTCTTTTTTCTCTTTATTGCTCTTTGCAATTGCACATTTGGCTTAAAGAGTCATTCTTTATTACTTCTTTCACCTATCCATTGTAAAACACTTGAGTGTGGGAATACACTTGGGCCTACCCGTCAGAATAGAACAAATCTCACTTTAGGTTGTTGGGATTTGTAGTGAGAGTTGAAGCGTGACCTAAGAAAATGCTTGTAAAGGTTACTTAGCACCCGAAAAGCTATGGTGTGATTACTATTGGTTAATAGTGGAGGAAGACCAAGGAAAGAAATCGCATTGTGGTGGACGTAGGCAAGTCTTGACCGAACCACCTAAAAATATCGGTGTTATCTCTTTATGCCATACTCTTCTTTATTGATTTTATATTTGTTATTGTGATATGCTAAACTATCCTTGATATTTATCTTGGGTTATCATTGAAAAAGTTTTAATTTGTGAGTCTAGGTAACAACCCAAGAGGGGGGTGCAAGTCAAGATAAATTTCAATAAAGAGTAGTGCACCACAAACGCAGATATAATGCAAATAAAGGAGAGCAAGAGATAGAAATGTGGCACTATTATTTTTAAGTGGTTCGGCCAAGACTTGTATATATGTCCACCCCCAAGGCTATTGACTTCCTTGGATTTTCTCCTCTATTCTTCAATAGCAATCACACATTAGCTTACGGGTGCTAAGTTTACGAGCTCACTCTTCAACTCTCTTCACAAACCCCAACAACCCAAGGGATTTTTTCTACACTCACGAGTTGGACCAAGTGTTACACAACAATCAAATGTTTTGTAAAAGATGGGTACAAGGATATAATAAAGAAAGGCTCTCTAAGCCAAATAAGCAATTGTAAAGTACAATGATGAGCAAGAAGACAAGATTCGAGTAAGAAAGTTTTTGTCTTGGCAGGTGTATTTTCTTCAAAGCACTTTTTCTCTCTTAAGAGGCTAAGTCATAAATTATGTGCAAATTCTTATATTTATCTCTCAATCTTGTTCTATTTATAGTCTAGTAGACTTGAAAGGTCTTCAAGTGACTTTATTGTACTGTTGGAGGGGTGCACAAGTCATTTTAAATCAAAAATGATGTGCTGCCGATATTCTTGAATTTTCTGCAAAATTGCAGCATGTGTCGACACCATAAAATTGGTCTGGATTCGTGCTCTCAGTTGCTAGTGCACTGTGTCGACATCATCCATCAATGTGTCGACCCTGTCAAACTTGCACTCAAGTGACAGTGCGATGTGTCGACACCATCAATGCTAGAGAAGTTTTCCAACAACTCGAAGGTGTGGATTCCACCTCAATTCATCTATAAACACCTACAATGAACTCGAAGGTGTTAATATACATTTAGAACATTTTAGAGAGAGATAATGTCAATATTTTGAAAAATACATTAGAAATGGTGGATTGACATAACAAGTTCTAAAAGCCTTCAAAGCAACTAGAATTTTTGTTTGTTATCATCAAAATAAAAAATGGATTGTTTAAGAAACAACCTTGGGCTAACATTATTTTTATAAGAACTAATTTCACCTCTCCCACTTGGGTTGTCACCTGGACTCACAACAGTGTTAACCGATGCCAATGCATTGTCTCAATTGGCGACGGATCGCTTGACTAGTGAAACAATGCGTTTCAATATTATACCCACGTTCGATCAACACATCATGTCAATAGATCATGGAAACAGCAAAACTCTGAGTTTCATAGGCGATCGATCGACACACAACCGATCGACCGTCACAAGGAAGATGGTCTTCGACGCAAAAAATCCAAAACTCACGTTTTTCCTCCAACTTTTTCCAAAACACTTCTAACAATGCCAAGTGCCCATTAAAACTAAAATAAACCTCAACTACCGGTCCAAATGGGATTTCAATCAACTTTAAAAAAATATAACAAATGTACGTTTAAAAACCAGTGAGAACATAAACAAAATACATTCTTGAAATGTGGAGGAGACAATAAATGAGTATGAATGTGAAAAATGCAAGATTTTGAGCGAAATGTACTAGGGTTTGACAGTGTTTTTGTCAAAATTTCGAGTGATGAAAATTTTGGGTATTTTGTTTAACATACGTCGAGGTGTGGATCGTTTGTGAGGCCGATTGAATGGCTAGGATCACACACGGAAAACTTTTATTCGTTGACTTTAATGACGTACAAATCGATCGGGACATATTTGACAATCGAACGTCGATTCGAAACTACATCAGTTACAAAAACATGCGAAATTACCATTTGCTGACATTTGTCACCTAAACCGATCTATCGCTACAGTTATAATGAGCAATCGTGTACTCTGGCGATTTTCTCTCCACCACATGCCCATCATGCAGGTTACTTGAGACAATCGGACGGGTATTTACGCTGATCAAAAGTTATTGTTCGACCGATCGTTATTTCATATTGATCGATCGGTGTAAGTGACAAATGTTTCGTCACTAGATCGAATTATTTTGGTGGTGAAAGTTTTCGTCACTAAATCGAGTTATTTTGGTGATGAAAGTTTTGTCACCAAAGATCTTTATTTTCATTTTTTATTGGAGCGATCGCCAAAGATAATTAGGAGACCAATCGTGTTGGCGACGAAACATTTCGTCACAAAAACTTTCGATCCTCGTGACACGTTTTCTTTATGTAAGTATTAATTTCAATGAAAATAAGCCACGATCGATCATGTCATTGAATGATCGAACGATTGTATTAGAATTTCGTCACGAAGAAGCTTTTTTAATAATTTTTAATTCTATTTTCGTCACGATAACTTTACTTTTAGGGATGAAATGTGTTTTTCGTCACGAATATGAAAATTGACGAATAAAAAAAAAGCTTGGCCAATACTCACCTTTTAGTGACGAAATTCATTTTTTTCACCGAGAATTTAGTGGTGACGAAATTCATTTTGTCACTAAGAATTTAGCGGTGACAAAATGAATTTCGTCATTAAAAGTCAAATTTCTAGTAGTTTACCGCTTGTATATAATCACTTGTGTTTTTATTCTTTGTTTAAATTTTAACTTTATATTCTCTGTATATAGTTGTTTCAAAACATGTGCTACTGCATGTAGTTTATTACTTTAATATCATTCTTTTATGACAATTAAGAAGCAACTATCATAATAGAAACACAATTAGCGCTCCATATGAATCCCATGATCACCTCTTTTCTAAGCCCTCATTATGTTGGCAATTTCAGGCAGATTGCCAGTCCTTCAAAATAAACACCATCACCCACTTTCTGGTCCATTATGGAAGTTGAAATACGTGAGATCAAGTAGAATAGATACGCAAACCATTTAGTCAGAAACATGCATGAATTTAATGCTGTATGTGAGCCATAAATTAGTTATTAAGTTCGTCTATCGAAAATCCAACTACATGGTCTTGGAGGGAGATTTATAGAAGAATATGCTAGGAAGGAGTACAATAACTAATTATGCAAATATCTTTGAATTATAACATATTTATACGTTATCCAGCAGACATTTCATGGCTGTTTCTTCCTTATAATCAATGGAAAAAAAAGAAAAAGAATCATGGCTGTTGCTTATTACCAAAGGAAGTAACTAAGTCTTGCAATAAGCCATAATCAGGAAGTTGGAGCTGCTGCTGCGGATCAGGGAGGTCCTGGTGAAGAATGGAAGTTGGGTCACCTCCAGTATTTGGCGGGAGCAGCTGAGCCAATAGCGCTTGGGGAAAGCTCTGTCCTACTGAAGCCGACGCCAAGAAAGGACTAGAAAACATTCCAGCAGCATTTCCCCGCAGGGTTGCTGGACATTGATGGTTGTGCTGCCCTTCATATGTTGTGATCACAGTTGTTGGATCTTGGACAGATCTTTCGACATGCTTTTTCACACTGCACTTCTGATATGTGCATCTGTAATAACTTCTGAATTGGCGAGCAATTGAAAAGTTCTATGACATTAGACTTGTAGTTTTGCTTCATTTGCTTGAATTTAGCATAAAACTCGGGAAATATCAAAAGAAAAATCCACGTGATCTGTTGTTTTGGCAAATGGAGATGCAACCAACGAACCAGTGACAGATAGTACTTTGGAAAGTTATTGTGGAATACCACTCATTAACAAGACAACGTGGAATAGCTCAGGAAAAAACGACCCGAATGAAATATATATATGATCAGCTAGTACTTTGGGAGCAAAAGTTATTGTGTAAATGGAGAGTGTGTGTGAGTGTGTGACTGAGATTAAATTGTGTGAAATCTAATGGCTGAAACAATGTCACGTCAATTAATGAACCCGATCCGCAAAACCGACCCGGTTTCATTAAATGATGTGGCATTGTTTCAACCATTATATTTCTATTATTTTAATCTCAGTCGTGTACTTACACGCTCACACAAACTCTCCGCTCACACAAACTCTCCACTCAGAAAATAACTGGTGCCGTACTTTGGGGGGACAGATGCAAATGGGAGCATGCAGTACAAAGAATATCAACGTTGTAATGTGCTGTCCACAATGACGAGATATAAATGTTACTGAGCAAATTAAGTCGGCCATTGCATGAAAGATAAAAAAGATAAGCTTGACGCTATGGAAACTATATATATAAATCAAGCTATTAATGTGTCATATATTCTACTGCTAGTCACTTTTGGCGGTCCATAGTGTACGTACTCGGATTTTATTTCCTCTTTACTGTTGTAGTTCCAGATAACTAAATGAGAGTCCAAGTCTACCTTGGATAAGGGCTATTCTTCACTGCTTTCTGTCCATACTTTCTCCATCTGTAACCGTCTTCAAGATGATCAATCTCGCTCTTAGTCAAAAAGGCAAACCGCGGCTCCCTTATCCGTTTCTCTTTCTTCTTCGGTTTGTTTCTGGTAAATCAACATCAAGAACAGTCAATTTGAAACATAGTCTCTGGAGCTGGGTCCAGAAGAAATGAACAAGGCAGTGGAAGTGAAAGATGATTAGATCCAGTGAATTTCCTTGATAGGTAGTTTATCCCTAAAATGACAAGCTGCATAGTTTGTGTTAGGGCATCGCGCTGGGAGGAGAGATCTATGGACTATGGTTGAGCAATTTACGAGCAATACAATTAGGAAAGATCAGCCAATATTCCTTTATTGGACTCTGAAAGTCTGTGTAAGTGAAGTTGCATTTTTTATCGAAAGACTCTGAAAGTCTAGCCTGAGGATATATATGATATTCAAACCCTACTATGCATATTCCTCAGGGAGAAAAGAAGATCCTTACTGTAGGCTTGTAAAATTTACCATGATTAATGAACAGAGTAGAGTAGCAAAAAACCTACACTTTCTTGGACTTTTCTTCGTCTCCATCTTCACGCCCTTGTGGCTGCTTCTCTTTCTCACTCTTGGCAGATTCTTCGTCACCGGCTCCCTGGTTTGATGAACAAGACACCGAAGAATTCGCGGTCGACAGGTTTTCAGCGGTTCCCGCTGACTCTCCTACTCCTGCCTTCTTCAAATTGTCGTCCATAGGAGAAGAAGATGAGCAAGACCTGTCAAAGGCTCTTGAGAGGGTTTTGTAGTCAACAGAGCCATGTAAGCAATCAGTAAAGCTCATATTGTACGAGGGATCTAACCATTGTTGGTTTTTGGGGGGTGCCACTGGTTGATTGTAAACAAAGGGATTATCACTGAAGAATGGAAAGGGATTATCACTGAAGAATGGAAAGCTTGACTGGATGATCTCATGGTGATCGTAGCCAAAAGGGTGATCATTATGGGATATATCTCTGTAATTTTCTTCAGACATAGTTGAAGAAGACGATGACAGTGAAGAAGATGACGACTAGGAAGGAGATGGAACTCGGTAAGAATTAGGAAACCAAAAATGTGAAAGAAAGGTGTACGAGGCACACCACAAAGAGCTTTGAGACACAAATTCGGTTAATATATTTCTTACAAGAAATAAGCTTTTCAATTTGAAGTTTTATTAGAGAGAGAGAATATCTCAGGCTTCATTAATTTGCTGCTCTCAAGCATTTTATAAAATCTGATATACCGTACACCATGATTTCTCTAAAAAAAACATGTTTAATTCGTGTTCGAAAATTTACTACTATTGATATATCAAATGAAAATAAAAATATATATTGAAATATTTTTATAATTACGAGAGAGTCGTTGAATAGAAATTTAATGATTTTATAATATTTTTTTAAGGAAGAAAGAAATTCATTATACCCGTGTTTATACGTGGCTGAAGGGATAATATTATATTACTTCAGAAAAACGCGTATTATTTTATATATAAACAAATAATATATCTGGGTGAATATTTAAAAATCCTAATAGAGTGTGAATAAAATCTTTGTGAAAAGAGTTGATTGAAAGATGGAAAAAACAAACGACCCATGGCCATGTGGAAAGAAAAAGGTGCAATCAAAAGAGGTTCGTATAATAATAGTAAGGCTTGACCAAGAGCTGCAGTAGTCACAGTCACAGTCACGTTATTAGGCCGAGCTGCGTGGTCAAGCTTTCCAACTTTACGGTTTCGTGTCTGGAACTAGAAGTATTAGGCCGACACGTGTTCGGTATAGGACACCGGCATTTGACGGTTCTTGGCACGTGGGAGCTTTTTTTGCCCTTTTGTTTTGGTTGTTTGTGGTTTTCTGTTCCTTTCCCACGCGGCCACGCCTATACATTGATATGTCCTGCTGACTGGACCTCCGTTACTTTCCGAATTTTGGGGTAGGCATGCTTTCTGTTCCATAAAGTTGGTCCACTCTTACCAGAACTTGTGCTCTGTATTTCGTCCAACTATATGTTATATTTTTCTCTTTATGTAATTTGTTTAATTTGTTATCGATCGTTCTATATTTTCATAGTAGAAGGTGCGGAACATAAAATTAATTTAGGGACCAAAAAGTGAAGTTTTTTCATATATATGAACCAAAATGTGGGGGACATATAATGGGTTGTGATTTCTTAAGCAAAGTGGGATGAGATTTGAGATTGGGCATCGGAATGATCGTAAGTAATGGGATGAGTACAGCAGTTGTGGCGAGACAAGATGGATTCAGACCAAAATTTGAGTATTTGAGTTTGAAAAATATTATAAAATAAAGATATATTATGAGAGTTAGCGAAAGAGTGAAGAGAAAGAATATTTTTAATAAATATTATAATAATAAAAATTATGTGATAATTTTTTTTATTAAATTTAAATTTTTGAGTCCAAATTATTGGAGCTCAAACACGACTTTATGATATGGGTTGTGCAAGTAGAAGGAACGCTCGAAGAAAGAAAAGCAACCAATGGAAAGGATGAACGTGTCTCCGTTTGTATGAAACGCTTAATTGTCATTGGCATTAGAAGTCAATGTAGGGCACGTTATGTGTACGGTCTGTGGCCAGTGCGAAGAATCTAATAGATTTGGACAGTCTACAGAGTAGAAAAATTATCTGCACTCATCAAGCAACTTCTCACGGAAAAGTTTTGGTAAATAAAGAATATTCTGGCATTCTCTGCATTTTGAGAAAGCAAAATCATGATGGTACATGTTGTAATTTCTGATAATTTGAGAGTAACAAATTAAAATTAAAAAATAAGTAATAAGTAACATATTATGAAAAGGCAGGTAAGTTATATTGTTTTCTATCAATAAAGTAATAAGTTTTCAGGATCAAATTCTCTTTAATTGTAATTGTATACTTGAATTGCATAATGCAAATCAAGAGATAAACACAAACATCATTAAATGCACAATAAATACATAGAACCCACACTAATTTGAGTTTCAAACTACCAATTTAATATATAGTGACTTCAATGTTGGGATTTTAATATATACTTAAAAAAGAGGGATTTTAAAAAAATATTTTGTGTGCCCTCAAGGATATTATTTTAAATACCAACTATTGAACAAAGACACCTAGCTACGTTGATTTTTGTTCAAATCAGCCATAAGAATCAAGGGTCGTCAGAAATGTATCCATCATAGTTAGTACTGCGAGAAAGTAGTGTTGAGAACCCCAATTTCATATAGCAGATACGTTTGAGGGTGAGAATTTTAGGTATTGAAGTTTGAGAAATATTATAAAATAAAGATATGTTATGGGAGTTGGTAAAAAAGTAAAGAGTGAGAAGATTTTTAATAAGTATTATAATAATAAAAAATTATACAGTAAATTTTTTATAATTAAACTTAAATTTTTGATCCAAATATTTGAGACCTAAATATACTGCTGTCATCTCGAATCCATGCCAGAAGCGTGTCATACCCGTATTGATCTTATTATGCTGCAAAATTTAGGAGTTCGTCAAAATCAACTTTTTCGACTGACTTATGTGGGGTGTTGTTGTCAGGACAAACAATTGGGGGCATATCATGTGAGATGACGTTTTGATCATGGGAGCTCTTCCCGTATGTCATTTCACGTGGGCATATGTCATGATGGACTTGCTCTAAATTATCAAGAATAACAAATTTATATCATAATATTCGGTCATTTTCAATTCCAATTTCTGGAATTTATTATTGAGTTCTGAACTCCATTGTTGCTTTTTCTAGCTGGACTAAATTCTGGTGTACAAAGACTGGTTAATATTATAATTAATTTTTTCACATTATCAAAATAAAAAAAATCAAAATTGATATCTATATTGAGTAATACGAAGATAATGGGAAGAAAATACTTATATGGAGTTCATGATTGTTGTCCACTGACTCTAACACGTGGGTCAAAATTTTTGTTGTATATAACTTTCATTTACTCCGCGTACGGACTATATATGAAAGAAAGTAAAGAAAATATAATAAGGAAAAATCTACACTGCTGAATTGGGGGTTCAAGTCTCCGATTGACACCTCTTTTAGAAGGTTTAATCTCGAATTTAAATTTTAGTATATATAATTTAACTATTTTTTCTCATCCCATTATCTTAAAAAAAATAGGAATAAAAAGAGGAAATGGGATGATAATATGATGCTCGTTAATTAAGAGGAGCCTCAAGATCAAGCGGAGGTCCGCAGAGCTCACTTAAAAATGCCAAGTCATGGCGTATTCCAAGTCTCAGAACAAACGTAGGATTTTCGTTTATATATAGGAAAATTTGTCGACAGAGCTCACTGATATATATTGATCTTACTTGAGAAAATAAGTTTGTCTTCTAAAACACCAAATCAGGAAATTTGACTCTTGGATTAAATATCTTTTTTTATCCTAAACTATATATGGAGTGAAAAACACTTTACATCCCAGACAATCAAATTTAAGATATTACACTTTCAAACTATCGATCGATTACTGATATTTTACGATCTCCACATACGATTTTTGTTAAATTGAACTAAAAATCAGAAAAATTAGTACGATAGGTATTGTTTGTACTCTCTTTGGACTTAAAATGATCAACATTGCCTTTTTTTTTTTGTGAGTTTTTAGTTTGTGAGTTTTTTTTTTGCTTCTAGTTTTGCTGTTATATTTTTTCTCTCACTTTTTTTAGTTTTCTTAGCTCAAGGGATTAATTTATAAATTTTACGTCTAAATTAAGAAACTTAAGAAACTTTTGGACTTAAAATGACGATATTACCTTCTTCTTTTTTCCTTTTTAATTGTGTAGTTTTTTTTTTCCTTTTTCTTCTAGTTTAGTTGTTCTATTTTTTTCACTTTTTAGAGTTTTCTTAGCCCAAGGAATTAATTTATAATTTTTACGTCGAAATAGGACAACTACAACAAATATGATTAATTTTTCGCCTAGTTAAGTTTGTGTTTAATTTAACAAAAATCGTATATGGAGGATGCAAAAATGTCGGTAATCAGTAATTTGAAAGTGCAATATTTCAAATTGATACTTTATGGTACAAAGTATCAATGACCCCATAATTGGGGACGGAAAATGTATACGACCCTTAATTCTTTGACAATAAGTTATTTTCAAAATTACTTACACCAAATATATATATTTTGAAAGAGTGAGATGTACGTCTACAAATAATACTAAAAAGTATTATTTTCGTGCTCAAACAATTTAGAATCTATCCATCTCAATAAGATGCGCTCACATGCTAGATCGTCCTAATCATCCTAATTTATTTTCCTTTTGATCGATTCCTGATCAGCACATACGTGCATGCTGTCAATTTTGAACATTGAATGCATACCTTTCTGAGGCCAAGATATGCTCATTCCTCATCCTTATTGCTCTAATAGTTCTTTTTCTTGTCAGACTATGGCCACGCTGTGAACTATTGTTTATGAAATGTTGTGTTAGAATATTTGTGTATTAGTCAAATTTTATGTGAAATTAAGTTGAATTGAATTGTAATCTTATTATGATTCAAGTTCTGCGCTGAAGATGATGATCAAAAAGTTATTACTGGCCTAGTATTCAAGCTAAGTGGTTACGAAGAGTTTGACATGCCTGTAATTTGCTTTTAGCTTCATGAGTCAGATGGTCGTACGGAGTTTGGCTCAATGTTGGCTTGAGTAAACTTATATTTTGCTCGCCTGATCGAGTGAAGGATGTGGATGAGTTACAGATTGTTTCACTCGTCTATTGCTCACCGCCTAGCTCAAGTGAAGCTTTCACAAAAAAACTTGCTTGGCTATCTCGAGCAAGAATCAACGATTTTCAAAAAATTTCTACTTTTCAAAGTCTTATTCCACTTGAAACTTAAGGATTCTTTATATACTTTGAGATGTTGAATTCTAACCCTAGAGAGGCCAAATTGAACATCCTATTAACCTCCATTAAGAAAGAAAATTACTTAGAGATTCCCGACCTAAATCAACCAAATTTTCTCTTATTCAATCACTATTAAAACCAACCTTCCATTGTGAAGCCTTTAAATTGCTGAAGAGTTTTGATTATCGAAGTTCTGGTATTGAAGAACGAGTTTGTTCGCAAATAGTGCATAAGAAGAATCTCAAAGGTATGAGGTGGTTGCCACATGGAGTGAGTCCGAGTTAGATTACTTAGATTATTACATCGGTGTTGTCAAAGTTAGCAATAGAGTTTGTCAGTGTCTCAATTACCTTTTGTAAGGTTCTTTTTAATGGATTTCTGGTGGCATAGATAGCCAGAGTGGTTTTTTTTAATGTGATTCAAAAGTTTTCCATTTCGTCAAAAAAAATTCTCTTTCTCTTTCTCTTTCTCTTTCTCTTTTGTGTGATAGATGTTTGATTTAATTTTTGGTTGCTTATGTTGTTAATTGAATTGATGATTATCCATATCTAGACTCAGACAATTTTAAAACATGTTTTAAAATTGTCGTAGTAACTTTTAGGTTTAATTAGTTCACTAGTCTTTGGGGTATGCCCGAATCTCAAAATGGTCCCTAAGATTTATTTCATCCTATAGTTGTCCTTGGGAAATCCTTCGTGTCCTAGATAATTTAATGTGGATTTTAAATTAACATAAACTCATCCAACTTGGCAGTTTGAGAGACTTAGGGACACGTGACTGCTTGCGATTGGTGGTGATGTATTCTTTCTTGTTAGTCACGTGAAACTTATTTTGTTAATAGGGACAACTGAATTGACGGAAGGTCACTCCAAGACACGAAAGATTTCCGAGGGACTACTATAGGACAAAATAAACCTTGGGGACTAGTTTAGCATTTGGCCAAACCCCAAGGACTCGCGGACTAATTAAACCTACTTTTTAATTGGAGAAAACACTTATTCAATCCCTTTAGGTGTTGTTTAGGTATAAACCAAGTTTTTTATGGTTGATTCTTGTAAATTTAGGTTGTCAAATCGCTGCGGCCAAAGTATTCGAAATAATAATTTGGGAAATCGGAAATATGGTCACTATATTTATACCACGCTGACGATTTAGTCACTAGTTTAATTTTTTTTACTTTATGCTCCTAGAGTTCATACCCGTGTGACGATATGGTCTTTCCGTCCATATTCCGTCAGCTCCTCTAACGGAATCTTGTGTCACGTCATCATTTTGCCCAGTCAGCTCCAACTAATGTGATTAAGCAGTTAGCTCACTCAAAACACCCACAACGCACCATTTCACTCAATCATACGATTTTGTCCAAAGAAGTAAACGACACACCGTATGAGATTCATCTTCCCCATTTTCAGCATGCCCTAGCCTCTGCGACGTTGTCTACCACACAGAGAACTCCTTCAGCTTGGATCACGACACCAAAGTAGATTCAAATGTCTGACAAAAGGCTAGTCTCCCGTTCTCTGTGACGTATTTCTTCATAAATCAAACTTTGTTTGTCTGGTTCTTCACCAACAAAAAACACGTAAAGTTCTCCTCCGATTTGAAGCTAGCTGCATCCAGTGTCTTCCTGAGGCCCTTTTGTTCTTGAATTATGGTGGTCTCTTCTATTTTTGAGGATTTTCTTTGGCTCTGCTAATTTAATGTTTCTGCGTTTTGATTTATCTAATGTAATATTTTTACTTAAGACTTATGTGCCTTGTGAGACAAGGATTCCATTCCGAACTGTGATTGGTAAACGCTATCTGTTTGATGTTAATCTTCACATAGACATTCAAATGGTCTGTGTGAAAGTGCCATCAACGCCTTACGCCTTAATCGGCCCATGGTTGATCAAATGAGTAATTAGAGCTATGACATTTTGTACTAGTGGAAGTTCAGGTGTTTGCGTATTTTATCAACCAACTCAACCACGACCTGACACAATTGAAACCCCACAGTGTGCATTAGTGCCAACCGCTTATATAACCAAATTACAGCAAAAAGTATTTGTCAAACATAAAAGAATCAAGAGCAAAACCATAGTTTGACTCATGGGAACTAGGAACAAGCTAGATTGTCAAACTTTGTACAGGTTGAATGCTTAAAGTGAAAACAAATCATGATTGCTAGTGGGGTAATTATAGAAGTTGAAGGTAGAGACCATTGACGCTTCGTATGATCCCTCCTCCAGCGGTTGGCAAGAATCATCCACAGGCTATGATCATGACATGGTATTTGCCACCTTCTTCTACGAATGCTTATTGAGGTGAATATGATTATTTCTCCATTTGAGTGCCACTTGGATTCATCCACAGGCTATGAACAGTTTCTAGCATGATCTTTTCTTGTACTTCCCTTGCACCAGGCTCAAAAGGAAATCTGTGAATATATGCTCAAATATTTAGAATCGCACATACCATCTTTACAGGTGTTACAAACAACGTTAAGAACCAAGAATTTGAACACAAAGAGAAGCAAACTCCAGCTACAGAGGAAGCCTCTATTATGTCTCAATATTATGGATGTTTACAACATTTCATCAACTTGAGAAAAAAATTTGCAGGGAAAACAGTTGTGCTAATCTAAGATAAATGCTTGGATAAATAATCCAAAAGTTCAATTTCATGGCAATCTCTACAAGCAGCAAGCAGAGATCCCATCCATATGTGCGTTAGGCTTCCATGGCATTGTCAGAATGCTCCATAGTTGGCTTCATAAGGAGTTTAGAGACCAACAAATCTTACGAAGACGTTGTGTCGTTAAAACTGGAGAGCTTGAGTGAAATGGTGCGTTGTGGGTGTTTTGAGTGAGCTAGCTGCTGAAACACATTAGTTGGGGCTGACTGGACAAAACGATGACGTGACACAGGATTCCGTTAGAGGAATTGATGGAATATGGACAGACGTATCATATCATCACACGGGTATGGATCAATGACCATAAAGTAAAAAAAATGAAACTTAGTGACTAAATCGTCAGCATGGTATAAATCTAATGATCATATTGTCAATTTCCCAAATAAATTTGCACCGATGCTTATCAAAGGGGGAAAACAATCGGTTAATTAGAACGTTAAATAATTTTGCATCGATGCTTGTTAATTAGTAAAATCCAAGTGTTCCCTTCAAATTTCAATTTCTCTATTACACATTTCAAGTTGTGAAAAAAGATGAAGGGAAAATACACATTTCGCCCCCAGATTATTAGGGTTATGACATTTTGCACCTCAAACTATCAATTTCGTTACATTTCACCTCTCAACTACCAACAATTTACATTTTGCACCCCCTACCGTTAATTTGGACGATGTGAGTTTAATTAACAATCCAGTAGGGGATGAATTGAGTTTTTCAAAAACTTATCACTTTTTTCGATAAACATGCAGATCTGAAAACTATCTCTCTTTAACAAATAAGAATGTTGATCTAAATGTGTCTAATGCTATGTCAAATATAAGTAATAAATGATAAAACATAAATCTCCACAAGTATGAATATGGAATGATTAATGAGAGAGATAGAGTTAGAGAGACGACACCGCAATTTTAGGTGGTTCGGTCAACACTTGCCTACGTCCACCCCACGGCTATTGACTTCGTTGGGCTTCCGTCACTATTCTCCAATAGCAAATACACCTTAGCTTCCGGGGTGCTAAGGAACCTTTACAAAGCGTTTTTCGAGCTCACGCTTTAACTCTCATCACAAATCCCAAAACCTAAGGGATTTCTTCTACTTTCACAAGTAGGATCAAGTGTTTTCCCAACACTCAAATGTTTTACAATGGATGGGTACAATGAAGGCTCTCTAAGCTACGAAATGGCTCTCTAAGCCAAATAAGCAAGTAGAAAACTCAATAGAGTGCAAAAAGAAAATATTATCAAAGGAAATCTAGAGTTTGGAAGATGTGAGCACAAGATTTTTTGGTAGATGTGGTTTTCCCTCTTCTTCAAAGCACTTTCTCTCTCTAGAAGTTAGAGCAAGAGTAATAGCAAGTGTTTTCCTTCTTTTTCAATAAATTTCTCTCTTTGGAGGCTGAGTTGTCAATGATGAGCAAGATAATGAGATTTGACAATGAAGCTTTAGTCTTGAACGAATCAGCAAGTGATTTATTTGGATTTAGCTTTCTCTCTCTTTGAAATGATAGATTTTGAATGATGATGCAAATCCTCCTTCTTCAAGAAATTCCTCTTCCTTTGAAGGTAAAGTCGTCAATGATGAGCTAGAGGAGAAGATTTGACAATGAGAGCTCTGGTCTTGAAGGAATCAGCAAAATAGATTTATTTGGATTTTGGCTTTTTCTCTCTCTAGATGTTCCGATGATGATCGATTTGCCCCTTCTCTCTCCATCTCGTTCTTCTTATAGCCCCTAGGTCTTCAACGGTCATCAAGGCCCTCAAAAGTGCAGTTGGAGGGGTTTAAAAGACTTTTTGAACCATTTTGAATGGTCTAGCGTCGTTCTAGGATATCTGCAATTTCGTGATATGTGTCGACATATTGGTGGTATGTGCTGACACATTAAAACTTGGTTTGAAAATTTGCTCTCGGGAGACAGTGCAATGTGTCAACACTTGTGTTCAATGTGTCGACGCATTGAACACAGTCTGAAAAAACTGTTGACAATCAAATTTTGCATTGTGGAGTTGGGCTCTCGGGTGTAAGTACAATGTGTCAACACTTATAATGCTGGAGAGAAAAATAGCAGCTGTAAAGTGTCTAATCCATTCCAAACTTCTTTAAACACACACGATATGAAAAATTAATCTTATCAACTTGTGTAATGGTGTTCAAGTGCACTTATAAATATTTTAGTGAGATAGCCTCATTCCTTTGAAATATAACTTGGAAATTAGATTGACAAAATAAAATCTAAAGTCTTCAAAACTTAGAAACTTTTGTTATCATCAAAATCAAAATTGATTATTTGTAAAAAAACAACCTTGGGCTAACAGACGAAAATTGCATTTTTTGCTTAGTGAAATGAAAAATTTATCCCTATACAAAATATAATTATAAAAAATTATGAGGGTAAAATCATCATTTCACTTAATCATAATAACAATTTTCGTCCAAATTAACGGTATGTGGTGTAAAGTGTAAACGATTGGTAGTTGATGGGTGAAATGTAATGAAATTGATACTTTAGGGTGCAAAGTGTCAAAACTCTAATAATCGGAGGGCAAAAATGTGTTTAACCTAAAGATTAATTGTTTATTGTCTTTCAATTTGACCATTAGACCAAATCTTTTTTAGACTGTGTTTGATTACTAAAAGTTTAGCCTTCCAAAATTTTAACATAATAAAATAATTACAATATAACTTCTCTCTCAATTAAATCATTACTTTTCACTCTAAAAAATATAAAAAAATTCATTCAAATCATCTCTCTCATCATTTTTTCATCAATTTCAATACCGCAAAATTTTAACACTCAAACACAAGAATTTGAAGAAAAAGATTGAAATCACTGTTTAAAATTTCACCAATACCTTTGAATTTTTTTTAATGAAATGTTTATTAGTGTTGATAGCTCTCTTCTCTAAATTAAGCTTATACCATAGAAGCTGAAGTTTGGCTATTTGCGTTTTATCCGTATCTTCTCGACCAACATTCGGGAGGGGTTCGATTTGTTTGGGATGAATTCGCAAATACTCAACTCGAGGATCTCTCTAGTAGTGTGACCCTCTTTTATAAGACTCGAGTTTTTCAGTGGATGTTAAAAAAAATGCGAAAAATTATAATTTTCCT
The DNA here is from genome assembly GCA_963930655.1 of Myrica gale. Lineage (NCBI taxonomy): Eukaryota > Viridiplantae > Streptophyta > Magnoliopsida > Fagales > Myricaceae > Myrica > Myrica gale. The sequence goes on along the minus strand of OZ005600.1, from coordinate 18,314,634 downwards.
TCGAACAACCACTTGATTCTCAAATATCCTAACAAATTTTAATTCGTTACAACTCAATTCCTAAACTACGTTTCTTGATTCCATCCCTCATCTTGCTGAAACTGTTATATCAAATGGTTTCTCATCCCATGTGAATGACACATGATATTCTTCTTACTTAAAAATACAAGTTTGACACATTGATTCGAGATGAGTCATTCTGTTTTTTAATAAAGAAAAATTAGCTAACTAGATATTATTTATTTGGTCTACGAATTACTAGAAACACCATAGAAGGTTGGAGATGACTCAAATGAGAGAAAACTTACCTTTTAACATAAGTAGAAGGTCACGTGCCCCTCACCTGAGACAGAAACAGTTCAACATAATGGCTCAAGCGGGTTAGAGGATGAAATGGTAAAGAGAAGTATAGTTTGGGGGTGAATTGTAATGAGTTAAAGTGTATGAAAGTATTTGAAAATTCAACAGTAATTTGAGGAAATAAATTGTAATTTAATAAAAAAATAAAAAGTTTAAGCTCTTTTGGCTTAATTTTAGCCACGGGGGCCGCTGGCTATCCGCAAAGCAAACAGGGGATACACTTGTTGCGCGTCTTGCTTTTTAATACTTTGCAATATTGAGTTATATCCTGACGTCCCTGAATGTGCACGCAAGACGCGCACCTCTCGTCTACGTTGGGCGAATATTTGGGTGTACTGGATTCCAAGATAAAATTAGAAAGAAAGAAAAAATAAATAGAAAAACAAATAAAAATTGTATATAATAGTTTAATTTTTGAATTTTTTTAATGTCCTTGGTAATTTTGTTTTGGAAGAGTATTTTGGCCACTTTTTGTATAGTTTAACGTAAAATCAAGCGATGACTATTAATTTTTTTTTTGCAACTTGAGGTAGAACATAGTCAAACAAATTGGAACTCCAGAAAGACACTTTGATTTTATTCCATAAATATAAGACAAAATCCAAAAACAGTAAAGCAAACATCATCCAAGAGCTTGAGATACCAGTGATGTTATATTTTTTTTTCTTCTTCTTGTCGAATGATGATATGTTCCATTTTATATGATTATTCTATTATGGAAATAAAAAGTGAAAGAATTTATGTGAACTTTATTTATACTTGAAAAATTAGGAACAAAAGTCACAAACAAGATTGAAATCCTGCACAAAGAAGGATGAAGCATATAGGATTGAAATACACCTTCATTAGTGAATTGTCCAGTCAACTAATGGTCCTATACGTTATTACCAATCAAAAAGTGACGTGTAAAAAAATTATTTAAAAAACCATTTATTTAAAAAATTTATTGTGCCACATTAGAAAAATAAAAAAATTACAAAAGAAAAAGAAATAAATTAACAATTTTTTGTAAAACTTAAAAAAACGACTAGAGTTGTAGAGCCACCCCTGGAGAAAGGGTGGCCAGCGGGGTGGCTCCCGACCACCCCTTCTCTAGGGTAGGCCGTGACTCGCTAGCGTCTCAGCGAGCCACCCCTCAGGTAGGGAGCCCAAATCTAGGCTCTCTCCTTTGCTGTGTGGCTTGGAGCCACCCTTTCTCCAGGGAGGCTGGTGGCTCCTGGTTTGTTAGATTTTTTTTTTACTTTGTTATTTTACTTGTGTCACAATAAAATTGACATAATATTTTAAATAATTTTTTTACATGTGCCACTTCTGATTGGTAATGATACGTAGGGCCGTTAGTTGTCTGGACAATTAGCAAACGGAAATAGACTGAAGAACCATTTTAACAACATCATCAACCTAAGTACTTCTAAAAAAATTAAGGACAAATTTTATAAAGTGATCAAAAGAGGGACGAAAATGATCATTATTAACCCTATATTTTACTAAGCTTATAGTTTGGGCTTTGTCTTCGTGGCCCCTAATATTCCCTCTTCATCCACACCCCCACGTCAGAGAGAGAGAGAGCGGGGGGGGGGGGGGGGGGGAAGAGACTGCATCAAGGAGAATGATATTGAATTCGGCTACTGCCATCGCCATGCGTGCCCCTGGCAAGGGGGATCGGAGGCTTGTGTGCTTAGCCACCAACACCAACATAGAGCAGCTACGTGCCCAGCTCGATCAGCTTCATTCCGAGGCAGAAAGCACCGGAGCCAAAGGTATGCATCCAGCATCCATACGCTTGCGCTCTTCAATAATGCTCATGAAAATTAAGCATACCCATTGCCCGTTTCGAACGCAAAACCACTTTATTATGGAGGATTTCCCATTGTTTGGTTCTTCTACAATAATTGAGTGCTTCCCAGAAAGTACTTTGGCAGCCGAATAGTTACGTCGAGTTGGTACTTCGTATGCAATATATCATCCCGATACGTGTTCCATGTTTATGTTTACTTAGGGGCTTAGGGCCCATCGGGAAAGGGAGGAAGAGGGGGTTGGGGGGGGGGGGGGGGAGAGGACTGGGTTTGATGATAATTACTGCATTTATTTTAGTTCCAAATATCTAAGACAATAATACTGCTTTATACTCAGTGACATCATTTTAAACCAATGATGGTGGTTGATTCAGCAAAGAGTGCAAGGTTGAGGCTTCTGCGATTGTCAGAGGCAGCTGAGAAGCTGCGGCGACAAGCTGCTATTAGTGTGCAAACTGGAAAGGAAAATGATGCAAGGGAGCTACTTTTTCAGAAGAAGAAGGTCATGCTAGCCTTGGAAAAATCAAAGAGAAGAATTGAATTACTTGATGAGCTTTCCACAAAGCTTAATGAGGTAGAATGAAATGTATTATCTCATCTTGGATGAGAAGAACTTATAATAGAAGTTTTAAATAAAAAGTTCAGTAACACCAAGCTGAGTCACATAAAAATACCACTTTTATAGGATTTCCTTTTGGACTTTCTTCTGGACTGTTTGGGATTACATTATTGTCTGTGTTCTATATTTATGCCTCTCAGGGAGTGAATTTATCTAAATTGAAAATTTGTGGACTGTTTGCAACTTGAAAAGTGGGGAATCCACAATTCAGTAGCAGCGGGATCTATTTTGAAGCATCTAGTCTTCACAAGAAAGTAGAAGAAGAAGGATAATGAATACACCAAGGCTTTTGGAATATGGAGAATCAGAGGTTCTTGATAAATCTAAAACTCAAGTTTAAGTAATCTTTTTGGTTTCTGAATATGTAGTGAAATTAAGCTACCTAAAATTGTCGCTCAAGGAGACAGAGGGGCAGAAAAGTCGTTTAATATAGTACCATTAAGGACAATGGTGCACTGTTACTTTTTCAACTGATATCTATCCGCATTATACCTTTTGTTTTATTGGTTCATTACATATGCTTGCAATGGTTCTTGAACCCACGATCTTAACTCCATTTTATTCTTGCAAGGAGAGAAGGTGTCAATTTAAGCTAGAGCTCATTTATCTAAAGTAATGACCTGTCCAACGAGTCATCCTTTTCTCTTTCCTATATTTTAAAGTCAAACAATCAGAGGAAAATAATCGAAACTGATAGTTAAATAAGTTTGTACTCTCTCCAAAACCTTAAGCTCTTTCATGGAGTGCAACGGATTTTCTTGGTATGACAGTTTGAGAAGGTGGACATAAACAAAATGCTTGGTTAGTAACTAGCATATGTTAGCATGAATAGGAAGTTATGCAGTACGAATCAGATCTTTTCCGAGCTTCTGTCTCACACTGTGCCTGATGTTGCAGGATGTTATTAATTCTCGTAAGGATGATATAGGTTTGGTCCGAAAAGAGAGGAGGAGTTAACTCCTTCCTTTACTTTCTTCATTCTGTTATCTAAAATGAATGTCATAAATACAGCTGGCCGGACTTCTATTGCAATGAAGCTTTCCATTAATGCTACTTTCCTTGACAAATCCAAAACTCTGAATTTTCCATATCCATAGCACGTACTGCCACATGGGCCCTACTCAAGAATGGTGTCTGGCTGCAGTTAAGCATTTCATTTGACCCTTGGTTAGAGTGGAAGAGATATACGCTACTCATATGATACTTTGATAGTTCATCTCTGTTCACTTTTATGAAACAAATTCGTTCTATGTCAGTCTTACAAGATTGTATACCAAATAAGATACTCTTCCTTTTGATTCACATGCATCTCCCTTTGGTACGAAAGATGACATTGTGGCGAAAGCGTATGTTTATACTAAAATATCACTTGTGATAACTGCAGATGTTTTTGTACTCATTTTTACATCACATGTTTTATCTTATTTTATGCTTTAATATCTGGGTTTGATATCATTCAGTATATTCTTTTAGCCTACCATCTGATCAAAAGAAGCCTAATTTGGTTTCAGGCGATATCTGTGAGAGAAAGTCAGCTAGTTAGGGATGTTGCGTTGGATCTTGAAGTTGGTGAAGAGGATGCATCTAGTCCTGTTCGGATTATATCACCAAGGCAGGAAAATATAGAAGATCTTACTGAGATCAAAGAATTTGAGCCTATTGTGCTGGAACATAGTTGTAGACAAGATTCACAGCTCTATTCAGAGATGCAAGAAAGCCTACCTGTTAATGTGGAACCGGAGGATCTCCAACCTTCCCCAAGTGTGGGTATTTGGAATGAAGATGACATAATCAGTAGATTGAATGGAATATTCTCTTATGAGGACTTTTTGGAACATCTGGATCACGAGCTCAGCAATATTGAAGCTGAACTTCTTGCCATTTTGCGGGTCTCAACCTTGGTACTAGATAGCAAAGAGACACCAAAAAACTCAAAGGTGCAACAAACATCTGAGCTTCTTGAGGGGATACGTGGCATTAGAAAGAGGTATCTTTATTCGTCTGCATAGAAGTTAGTTGTCAAAGAATTTGCAATAATTGTGATTCCTACAGGGAAATAGTGCACTAATGAGTATTGGCTATCATTAATTTTTTCTCTCTTGTTCTTTTTCGCTTGAGTAACAACGATTTTTGCATCACAGAATTGGAAGTATCAAAAGGACGATGGTGGAAACCTGATGATATTTCATATTGTTGTACCTAGTTTTCTTCAAGCAGGTTAGGATTAATTTAATGTATGAAAAAGTTTCACTTCCAGATAAGAGCTTTGTGGCTTGGAATAAGTAATGAATCGATAATGTTAATGCCCATAGTGATTTGACAGTATTAATGCAGAGTGTGTGGCTTTATACCAATTGTTAGTCCTTTATTGAATTTACTTTCTATAAGATAGACAAAAAGAGCCCTTGCTTTTTGTCACTAATAGATGGACTACAGTTGCTGAAACATTGGATTATTTATGAAACAAATTTGGAAGGAATTGGAGTTTTGTGGTGGATCCTGTCAATGTTGTTATGAATTTGTATAACTAAAAAAAGATCAGGTCAAGGTTGTTGGTTTAGAAGGAACTTGGTCTGTTCCCCGGTCCTTGTAGTAGAAAAATAATCATAGGGAGAGAGATTCAGTGTTATGCCACCTTTTATAGCTTAAACGAGCTCGGGAAACTGACAGGATTGGCAGTTTTATTGGGTTTTATGATAAACTGAAAGGTCAAAACATGTGAAACTGCCATTCTAGAGACTGGACAATATCATTAGGCATGAACATTGGTTTGTCATATGTATGATTGGATATGCACCCAGTTGGTTGTATAATGAAGCAATTCTGAATTTACCATCAGTTGCCTCACATGCTTGTATGCATATCAGTAAAACAGAAGTTTAGGTGATGTGTTCAACTAACTGGTTAATTTGTGCCAATTAACCGATGTCTGACATTTAGATGTATTTTGTCGAGGCTCTTGGAAGTTTTTCTTTCATTGTTTATCTTATGAATGATTTGGTTAACTGATTATGTAAATGATTATAATTTACCTGCAGGACCTGAGTGTTTAGTTCGTAAATTGAGCAACATTTCTAGCTGCCTGCCAGCTTTTATTGTCGAGAGAAATATTTCCATTTCTTAAGCAGCCAGATTATCCATAGGTCACCTCCTATCAGTTGCCCAATTCCTCGTGCAACTGTCTCCTGGTTGCTGGTTCTGAAATTTGAACTTCTCTATGTAAGTAATAAATGCCAGAGGGTAACAGAACGAGCTTTGTCTGAATGAGAATGTAAATTTCGTTTCTGTGAGCACCAAACTGAATTTTAATGTACAATGACTGTCCATGGTAATGGGAAAAACATAAACTACAGATTAAATTTTTTCACTAGGAGCTTAAACTTTTGGGACAAATCCTGATCTCACATATTATTCAAAGCAGAGGTCTTAAATTCGAACATTGAATCGCACTGTATCTATCATTAATGTTAAAACAATATCCCACTCAGGAGCCCCACTTATTTTGGAGAGAATAGATCACACATGGAGAGCGCGTTAATCAATTGACCAAATCATTAAATACTATTCGCATCAGCTTTTTGCATCCTTAAATACAAAACTTAGAGACATCACACTTCCAAATTAGCAATAACTGACACGTTTCACCTTGATGGGAAGGGAGACATATTGGCCAATGGAGGCATTTTGGTCATGATAGATTTTGATTTTAGATGAGGGGTGGAAAGTATAGGTCATCGGTAGTTTGAAGGTGCAATGTCTTAAAATTAATAGTTTAAGGTGTAAAGTGCAAATGATCTTTGAATGTTTTGGAGTTTAAAGTATACTTTTATAAGTATGTTTGTTTGTTTGTGTATATGTATTTCTATCTATAAGTTAAGTATTTGGAGCAGAAATGATTGGAAACTCAACGGTGAGGAATCCCATCTGCAAAAGTCAAGTTTCTGTTCTTGAGATTGCTTTATGAGCAAATGGCTGCAACTAACTGTTTTCTCTCTCTTGGGTGTGATATTTCCTCGTTCTATCGAATTTTGACTGTTGGCTATGTTTTTAAGGCATTTAGCTAAGCCAGTTTTATAAGTATGTGTTTGTTTGTGTATATGTATTTCTATTGGAGCAGAAATGATTGGAAACTCAACGGTGAGGAATCCCATCTGCAAAAGTCAAGTTTCTGTTCTTGAGATTGCTTTATGAGCAAATGGCTGCAACTAACTGTTTTTCTCTCTTGGGTGTAATATTTCCTCGTTCTATCGAATTTTGGCTGTTGGCTATGTTTTTAAGGCATTTAGCTAAGAAGTTAATATACAAATCCAAAAACCCTTATGTGTCGAAACCACACCTTAAGAGTCCACTTTCTCACGGCCGTCTTATTGGATGATCAGTAGTGAGGATTATTTCCAGAAGCAAAACTTATGCACAGGGCCTAAGCATGAAGCTATCTGGGTTTAATTCTAGCCGTTTGAAGATCTTCTCTCACAACAAAACCTCTGAACATGTAAGTTGATTGTGTATAAATTTGCGGTCCTCAGATTTTCTTTTAAGGGTTAGGTGGTTCCTGAACAGACATACCAAAACCTGCAACTTGTGTCTCATGCTCTTGCATATTCTTATAAATTGAGGAAACATTTTGCATATCTACTTATCTGTGTCGTGTGTGACAAAGGCTCTTTTTAGGATGAACGCATAGGATTATTACAGTAGGGGGGTACATGTATTAAAACTATTCCTCCAAATATGAAACAGTAATGCAATTTGGTCCTTCAGGGTATTTGGATTTTTTCTATTGGTACAGCAATTTACATTTTGGGGACTTTCACGGACACTAGCGGAGGATATACACATTCTTTAGGATGAGATGGAACTCCAGCTGAGAACAAATTGTAACCATACCAATGAATTGAGCTCACCAAGCACGGCTATGTGTATGAAAGCCTTCTGCCTTGTTCTGCATATATTTGACAAAGTATAACTGGGTACTATGGCTTACCCAAAAAAAAATTAACTGGGTACTACCACATTTTTTGTCTCTGTACAAGGTAGAGATGTACAAGTGCGTGCTATTTATTTCCCTGTGAATAGCCCAAATGTCATAATCTTTCATTTCAATTATGGAAACTATGTTGGAGTCATTCGCCTTCCATGATATCAGCTAATGTAATTTTGCCACATTTGCTGCTATCTATCAAATCAAATTGCTTTCCAATCTGCAGGATGTCTTTCTCGGATATCTTTCCGATCTCTTTAAGCTTGTATATGATGAATTCTGCTTTACTGTATTAAGAAACATGAAAACTTAGTCAGAAACATGAAGACCAATATCGTGAAGATGGTTGCAGGAACCGAGAGATTGGAAAATAATAAATCGCAACTTGGAAAGGCCAGTTGTAAACAAGGAGAAAAAAACATCTATATTAATAGAACAAGAAATCCACTGCTGAAGCTGTCGAAAATGTATTAAAAATACTAACTTTTATTTGTAAAAAGTGACCTCTGAAGATGGTTTCAGGTACTTTTTGAGATATTAAATTGTTGAAGTTCTTCAGATGATTTCTTTAGGATTTAATTTCATATTGTCTCCAAATGCATGGCCCCGTATGTTTCCTTGAGTTTCCTTATTCTATTACTATATACTGAGCCACAGACCCTGCTTCCATGACAATGAGGATTCTGTCCCCCTGGCAATTGGCATTAACCCGTTTCCTGACATCAGATGCTGCTAATAAGGCAAAGCAGTGTAATGAAGTAGGCATCTTCAGCTCTCCCATTGTATAATTTGCACACTGCTCATTAACGTAGTGGGAGATTGCAAACTTGCAAAACGGACATAAAAGCTGGATATACCACTGCGCAATCTATGTTCAAAACCCTCTTGAGAAATTCATTATAATTGTGAATCTTTCTGGTTATTCTTCGGAATACAACTAGATTCTACTGGAAGATGCTTTCTTCTTCCACAAACTCACATGTTCTCACTTCAGCCACCATTTTAGAGTACTTATCATGTTTTGTTATATGCCCAAGTCACCAACTTATCTTCTGTAAAGCATCAAATTGGCTCTCTGGTCCATTAATTGCTCATATGACATTCAAACCAAGCATGCCACTCGAGTTTCCAGTCTTTCTTTCCTGCATCCTATAGGTCTTTGAAAAGAGGCATTTCTATTCTTACCAATAGCTCAATGACTTCGATACCACTCAGTGGCAATCTATGGTAGTTAGTATAACTATCTAATAATCGTTTTCTGAAAGTAGTTTTTTTGGCTTTCAATTTAATCAATTATCTGTAATACTCTTTGAAGTCTATTGAGCTTTTATGCCAGATTGGTGCCTCACCTATTTCTAACCATCCGAGTCATATTTTGGGGCTAAAAAAGATGAGAAATACTTGTTTAGAGTCACTCAACTTGTGAGATAAAAGAGAACAGTAAGCTTTAACGCTGCTAAAAAGCATCATAAATACCTGATAGATCCGTCATTGTCGAGGTCTGCAGCTACCAAATCCCCCACACTAATCTTCTTCTGAAGTACCCACTTTGCAATTCTTCGATTCCTCTTGTCAATCCTAAGCTCCGTCAGGTACAGAAACGCCCTGGCGACTGCTAACGTGCTAATTAATAGCCAAACCACCGCAAAACACCTCCCCTTAATGGTGGTAAAAGCGTAATCCCCATAGCCTACGGTTGTCACTGATGTTACAGAGAGATAGAAACTGTCGACCCAAGCCATATCCTCAAGGAAATGCACCGAAATTGTCCCAACGGCAATACACCCAATCACAACGGCCAAGGCCAGCCCTACTTTGATTCTTATTCTCATTCTTCCCTTCTCTGTATCTATCATATATGCCCGGACCATTGAGTTGAACTTGTTCTCGTCCACAGTACTCAACAATACAGCCTCTTGTCTGTCGCAAATGTATGTTACCAACCCATTGAGCAGAATGTCGACGAATCCGAAACCGACTAAAATGAAAAGACAAGTGAACAGCTTGGTGAATGTGGAGTCTGGAACAATATCACCATACCCAATAGTGCAAAGGGTGACCACCGTGAAGTACAGGGCATCGACTGGTTTGTATGTAGTAGTGCCCTTGAAACTCCCGCTAGTCAAAAATATTGCAACTACAATGATCACGTAGAGAATGACGCCTATAAAGGCTTGCTGGACTATAAAAGGGGTCGATTTTTTGGCAGATTTGGGGTCAAATGAATCGCGACCGTCGTCCCTGACATAAGTGAACACAGATGGAGCAGAGAGCGAGCGCCGCGAAAGTCGCCTCCTTTTGCTCAAGTTCAAATTGGCAATGAGATTCACATAGGAAGCGGGCTTTGGTGTTGTGGCGATGGGAATAATGGCGTCGTTTGTGATAAGATGTGACGCAGATTGGCGCCGAGAGGGACCAAGACCAAGATCCAGGTAGCCTGAAGGGAATTGTCTTCTTGCTCTCGGTGATGTCCAGAGAGACTGATCTTCTTCTAGTACTGCTCCTGTCTTTGAGAGAAGAGGTTCATCCATGGTGAATCCGCATGATATGAAATACGGTTTCTTATTTTGTTGTCTGCATTAGGAAAAATTGAAAAAGAAAAAAATATATCGTCCCACCTACAAGTCAAGTCAATGGTATTGAAGAAAATGAAGTTGGCTTTTGATAGGTTGCTCATCTAAGAGTCATACGGGGATAACCTCCAAAATAACTGCCACACGTCAACTTGTACTGGTAGTTGTAACTGCGTGAGTTTCTTGCTTCCGTTTTAAGCCACTTCTTCGTGGAGCTTAATTAATGGATGGCCATGCAACCACCATGTAAGCGGGGGAAACACGTGAGCGGGGGGGAGCCTGTTGGGGCTGGGTGTCATAATCCCAACTTTTTGGAACCTGGTCTAGGAAGATGGTGTCAGAATCCCCACCACATGACAGCTTTCCAGTTTCAGGGGGGAAATGTGACCCACAACTCAAAGAAAGAAAAGCAGATAAAAGATAAAAGAAAGATGAATTCAACAGCTAAAATTGAGATCCCTTGTCGGTTGTAGTGGCCGAGATCGAGGTTGTGTTTAAGAAGTAAAATTTTAGGTATTAAATTTGATGAAAAAGTGAAGAGATAAATTATTTTTATATATTTTTGTAGTGAAAAGTAGTAATTTGACGGGGAGAGAGAGATTATATTGTAATTTTTTATTATGTTAAAATTTTAAGATGAGTAAAATTTTAGTGTGCAAACGGAGATGGTTGAATTATTTATTTTGTTGGATGCTTTTGAATTGGTAATGGCTGATAACAATTAGGCACCGCAGTCAACGACGTGCCTGCGTTGTCCACGTGTGCTTCTTTCTTTCTTTATTTTCCATTTTAAAATCTCATAATATCCCATCTCGTTTGTTAACCCACCAATCTGAGTGATCGGTCTTGACTTGGGTAGGGCTGTTCAGTGCCACCAGAAACCGACATCAGCATCGGGTTGTCGTATCCAGCTTCACCAGTGCCAGTATCGATTTTAAGGTTTTGTAAAAAAACTGGTGTTATTCTTGTTTCCCGAGTTACCCGATACCCGGGTTCCCGAGACACTGTGTTTTTTTTAAATAATAATAATAACGTTTAACCCCCTGGCCTCCTCCCGGGCTCCCCCATTCAGCCTTTTTCCCCCGGCCCCTCCCTCATTCGACCTTTTTCCCCACGACCTCACCCCACCCCCGGGCCCCCGCGCGAACCCCATTTCCCCTCTAGCTTTTAAACAAAACAAAACGGAATCGTTTTGTTTTTACCCCCCCCCCCCCGAAATATCCTCATTTCCCCATTTGGCCATTTCCCCCCACGCGAGTCCCCCATTTCCCCTCTAGCTGGCCCTCTCGCCTCTGTGCCCATCCCACCCATGCCTCTCTCTCTCTCTCTCTCTCTCTCTCTCCTGTCGACCACCACGCCTCTTGTTGTGAATAATATTTTTATTTTTATAAATTATAACTTGGTATATTTAAATATGTTGTGTAGAGTTACCCATCTTGACGATGAAGATCGAAGAATAGAGATTTTGAAGGAGTTTCTCATCTTTAAGATGTTCTTACATTACGTCTCTAAGTTTATTATTTTTTGATTTTATTGGTTGAGACTTTAGATTCCCATCTTGTTGTGATGTTCTCTAAGTTTATTGATTTTAGATTTTTTACTTTAGACTTTAAATTCTTATATTATCTTTTAAGATGATATTTAATTTTATTGATTTTAGAATTTGGATTTCATTGGTTTAGATTTTATTGATATGTGATTAATGGACCAAAATAAAAAAGAAAAAATATATTGGACCAAGTTTGTAAAATGCTAAAAAAATGATCAAATATGAATGTAGGATAACTGAAAATCGCCACAGCTAAGGACCGATTTTTGCCCTTAATGGTGTAGGTGTAGGTGACAATTATTTAAAAACCGGCTTACCCGGTGTAGGTGACGCCTACACCGGGGTTAAACAGTCCTATACTTGGGTTTCATACATCTTTTAAGGGATCATTTCAAATATGATTTTTATGAGTTAGGTCATAAAATTTACCTTGAAACATTTTAAGACAAATTTCATATATTTTGATTGAAAAACGAGTGAGTTGCGTTGTTTTAAAGTTTTGTGTGTAAAATTGACCTGAAGTGAAATATTCCAGATTGCTTTCTTGTTAGCAACATCTTTTAAGGGATCATTTCAAATATAATTCTTATGAGTTAGGTCTTAAACTTTAAGTTTATGAAAGAAGAATATTTTAAGATAAATTTTGTGTGATTTGGAGGTGTACTGATTAAGTTATGAATTTTTGAAAATCGAAGGTTGAGCTGGAGATGCAATGGTGCGCTCCAGATTTTTCAAACTTTGTAAAATTTATTTGAAAGGCTTTTTCAGGTCATATCTTTGTGTTTCTAGTTTTAAAATTTAGGGGTAAAGTCATAGTTAGCCCCCTAACTATGACCAAATTTCAAATCGAGACCCTTAATTTTGAAACCCACAATTTAAGACTCATAAGTTTTAAAATATGTCAATGTTAGCCCCCTGTCTAAATCCTCCGTCAAATTGGACGGTTTTTCACCCACGTGCGTTACTCGTGCATATCTACTGTTGAAATGTCCATAATGCCCTTATAAGTTATTCACACAGACGACATTGCCCTTGTTGTGTTCGCGCCTCATCCTACCCAACTGAAGTAAAAAATCAAAATCCCCAAACCGTAGAAGCTCTCCCGTGCCCTAGATGCTGTAAATCTCCATTACAGTTACCGCATGCCCTAGAGTCTAGACGAAGCAGATACCAGTGTGCCCTAGATGTTGTAAATCCCCATAGCTGAGTTCGCGTCTCATCCTACAGTTACCGCATGCCCTAGATGCTGTAAATCCCCTGCTGCGTGGCCGAAACAGAAGGAGGAGAAGAAGATTTCGTGCCCTGCATTCCCTGCGTGACCGAAACAAAAGAAGGAGAAGGTAAGTCATTTTGGAAACTTATTGTGGGTTTGTATTTCGTTCGGGTGTTCTAGAATTTTGAGATTTTTTGATGTTGTGGAATGCCCTGTTGGGTTGGTATTTATATGCGTCTTGTGTGGTCCCAAAATCATTGAGAATCTGTGTATATGATATATTATATTTGGGTTTGTAATCTTGTGGCCGACAACATTGAGTGAAATTTGAACGTTTGTTAGCACGTGTAGTTTACAATTGTGGTCCCTCTTCTTTTTGTTGGCTGACAACATGTTGACCCTCATCTTTTTTACTCCAATTTTCTAGAGGCATCCTGCTAAAACAAGGGACTAATTAAACGCCTTAGTAGTCTTATCCCCTATTGGTAAACACATTAGTAAGCTAAGGTTTCCTAATCTTATTGGTACATGAACACGAGAACTTCTAACTACTTGTTTTGATCTCCTTGAGTGACTTTATTGTTTCATCCAAAGCATATGAGAGGTACACGGTTAGGGTTACGATTAGGGTTAGGGTTCTATAAAAATATGTCATTTATCCTTACTTTTTTTGAGAATCCCTTATGGTGGTTGTTGGTGTACTTAATTACGTGAGTTATATTTGTTGAAGTCATAATTCTATCGTCTCATTATGTTACCTATCACTGTGGCAGGTCCTAATGACGTCAGATTCATTTGTGTTTAAGGTCCATTATGGGGGCAGATTTGACAGGTCGAATGACGGGTGTGAATATGTTGATGAGAAGATGGTTATGCACGCAGATCCTTACGACAGTGATTGCATATCATTCATAGAGGTAGAAAGTGTGGTGAAAGAGTATGGGTATAAACATGGAGACTTGTTGTTCTACCTGGAGCCAGAGAAGAACCTCGCTGATGGGCTACGAATTATCTCAGGGGACCCTGATACACTTCAGATGGTGGCTGCCCACTGGGGTAAAGAAATTATTGGGATATACATCGTTGGTTTCGAGGCTATACCTATAGTTGACCCGGTGGACGAGGTTGATGAACAACGTGAGAGACGCCGTCTTGGTATTGGAACGAAGTGGTGGGATGAAACAATTAGCAGCGATGATGATCTCTATGATGTGAATGTGAATGATAATGTAGAGGCTGGTGCATGTGAAGAAGATGTAAATATGGGTTCTAAATCTTTTGACATTGGTGGTGCCTCTTTTCAATTGGGTGGACATACATTTGAGGTTGGTGGCCCTTCTGGTGGGTCATATGAGGACACAGAAGCTGCAGAGGTGGACGGTGAACATGTCATGGATGAGTTAAACGATGATACACCTCCTCCATTGCCCGAGGGTGAAGATGATGGTAAGTAGTGCTTTCACTTATTCTACGTTGTAATGATTAATTTGGTTTTCGCACCCTATTACAGTTATTTATTGACTTCACTTTGTAACTTTTTCGTTGCAGGAAATATGTCAGACATGATACCATCTGATTTACTTGTGTCACCGCCACACAGCGATGATGAGGTTGGTGGGGCCTCCCATGGTGCACCTGAGTTCATAGAACGTGACTTGAGCTCAGTAACCTTCGTGCAAGGGATGAAGTTCCCATCCGCTGCAATATTTAAAGAGGCAGTTAAGGAGGCAAATATTGCTATGGGAAAAGACATTCGCTTCCATAAAAATACGGGCGATAAAGTTGTGATTGTTTGTAGGGTAGATAAGTGCAAGTACAGAGTTTATGGTAGGAAGGTACCAGGTGAAGTAACCTTCGAGGTCAGGGATATTCAACCTCGTCATAGATGTCCTAGAAGGTATAGGTTTTCGCAGATAAGCTTTAGATGGATCGCCAAAAAGATGGTAGAGCAGATAAAGAGCCAACCTGACATGTCTGTATCTGCTATCTACCACGAGATTAAACGTAAATGGCAGTGCGAGACGAGGTGGCAAAAATGTTATCGGGCAAAGAAGAGGGCTTTAGAGGAGATATTTGGAACCCATAAGGAGCAATATGAAAGGGTTTGGGACTATTGTCTACATGACACAATGGGTCTTCTCTATTTATTTTGGTTCGTTATGTAATAGCTGAAGTGGGGTAAAAGTGGCAGCTATTGATTTTGTGCATTGGTTGGTTGAATTTCTATTGTATTTTGGAGTGTTTAATGTAAATGACAGGATGAAGTGTCATTGGTTGGGCAGATGAACGTTGGCTATGGCGAAGTGGATTTTATTGTATTGAATGTCAATGGCGAAGTGGATTGTTGGCACTTGGTTCTTTTTGGATACATGTATGTTGGCTATGGCCAAGTGGATTTTGTTGTATCGAATGTCAATGTCTAGGTGAATTGTTGATTCTTGGTTCTTTATTAGATCAAACTGTCAAAAATGATTTTGCAATTTAAAATCAGGTACACATTACAGAAGTCATATGTCACGTTTTTAATACGAGTTTTACATAAACACTGATTTTGATATCCAATCTACTGACCAACAAAATATACAGAGAAGACCCAATGGTCGCATAGAATTTGGAGATTCTAATAAACAACTCATGTGGATATCATGAGCTTCGAATTTGTACACAACCTAGAACTGAATATATGAGCATCAAAGATTCCAAAAACAAGAAACAAGCAAAAAGCTAAACCAGCCCTATAACCGTTAATCTTAACATTTGAAACCCTTCTCTCCACCTCTATCTGTAGCCGATGTTGCTCGATCATAGCATCGATTTGGGCTCGATGTTGGACATTCAAATCCTCAATTTCTATGCGATGCTGCTCAGACTTATTTACGATCTCAGCTCGATGTTGCTCACTCATGGCAACAATGAGTCCTTTTAGTTCTTGGATCTCTCTCTCATTTGATTCCTAAGCGGACTTTCTCCAAGCGACTGCCCATGCATTGCTCGAAGTTGCCGAATAACCCTTCGTCCATACAAACACATTTTAGGATCTCTCCATGCAAAATAATTATAGTGACCTCCATCCTGTCATTAAAAAAATTGGAATCTAATAAATAAATACTACCAAACATACGAAATTTAATAAACAAATCCAACCAATTAAGAAAAGAAAACATTAACCTTGAATTTCACACAACCCCAAAACCGTCTCCCAAAGTTTTCATCCGTAAAGACAATAGTCGATTTTGCTCTCAGATTGCAATAACATTTTGGTCCCTCCGTAGAAGCTCCACTTTTAGCACTTCCCGAGCTACCAGTTATATGTGATTCAGACATTTCAATGGCTGAAAAACAAATGCAGCACCTTACTTTGATGTAATATGTGGAACAAATATTAACATATAAACTTAATAACAAACTTTAAAAAATGTTACAAAAATTCACAGATAAACTTGATAACAAAATTTAAAACACACGCAGGACTTCACTTTGATCACGATTTTCATTTATATGTGATTCAGACATTTCAATGGCTGAAAAACAAATGCAGCACCTTACTTTGATGTAATATGTGGAACAAATATTAACATATAAACTTAATAACAGAAATTTTTAGTGTGTTATAGCCTCAAGTGTGAGGATCGTTTTGACACCCAATATTAATGGGCTTAGTGAAATTAAAATATAGTTTTAGATTTTTGAATCACTGCTGTTTAGTAAAGAAATATGTGAGACTTATAAATATTTGTGTTGAAATGAATGATTGTTTGTTGCATCAAGTGAATTTTCAAAATCATTTGAGTAACAACCTTAGTATGACTCATTTGTAGGCAAGACACCACCATAAGCTTTAGTAGATAAAGGTAAGTGAAAATTTATATTTTTCAAAAACTAGAATTATACACAACATGAATATTTGTCATTGGGCACGTCATGAGCATTTTGCATTGATTTTCTCAAAAGGAAGAAAGAAAAATTTTATGCAAATGAAATAAGATATTATGCTATGTTAGATTATGTTACGTGCCTAGATGGGGTGGTCGGTAACGTAACTAAGTAAGAAAGGGGCATTCACTTCGAAAGACGAATGCGAGAAGGATGGATAACTCCTAAGGGCACCCATTTTGAAGGACGAATGCGAGTAGGATAGGTAGTCCCTGAAGTATGTACAACCACAATAAAGGACACATGCGAGAAGGTGTGGACCTCTAAAGGTCGTGTCTAGCCATTAGGCTTGCGGCCACATCAAGGACTAGCTTGACCAAATGATATGTTTCCAACGGAAAGGGGAACAATTCCGATGAGAACACATAATCTTGACTTCAGGGGTAAATGGAGCGGTAGAAATAGCCAAAATGAAGATGAAAAGACTTTTAAGCTAACTTTGAAGTACAAGAGTGTGAGACCCCCGTATTTCATTTTTGTTATTTGCTCTATGTATTTGTTTTGGATTTCAATTCGAGGGGCCGTTGTTTGGCCAATGTAAGATGTTAAGTTGATTATGATAATTTGAACTATAAGTTTCCTTAAGTTTTTTCATTATGATGTGAAATTATGTTAGTATAATTGTCATGGCCGAATTTTTCAAGGTAGATTTTCTTTATGAATTAATTTTTCCATTGGCTTATTATTATGCTACCATGATTTATGAAATTAAATGCCAAGAATATTTGGGAGTGTATTTTATTTCTTATTGTTGCTGAAATTCTCTAAGTAAAATTTATTACATATTAATCTATGATTGTGAATTCTATGTTAGTGTATGTGGATTATTCCATGTTTTAATTAAGTACCCTTAATCTCCAATAGGTAGTCTTAAGCATCATTAGGAGAATTTAGTGATAAGTTGGATTGCTTATAGAATAGTTTGATAAAGAACTAAGATATAAGTTAGTGTGCTTATAATGGAGATAA
Source organism: Myrica gale (assembly GCA_963930655.1). Taxonomy (NCBI): domain Eukaryota; kingdom Viridiplantae; phylum Streptophyta; class Magnoliopsida; order Fagales; family Myricaceae; genus Myrica; species Myrica gale. Next base: position 18,296,641 of record OZ005600.1, on the reverse strand, counting down.
GTTAGTGTGCTTGTAGTAGAGATAAGTTAGTGTGCTTATAATGGAGATAAGTTAGTGTGATTAAAATGAAGATAAGTTAGTGTGCTTAAAATGGAGATAAGCTAGTGTGCTTATGATAAATATAAGTTAATGTGTCTATAAAGTAGTCCATGTGATAAGAGAAAAGCAAAATGAAATATTAGGCAAATGAAAGTCAAGTGAGATGTAGAATTTACGTTAGTGACAAGTGGTGTAGAAGTGGCTTTCCAAGGAGAATCACGTGAAGGTTGTAGTAAAAAAGAAAGGAAATAAATGGAATTAAAGGAGATAAGACAAAACATGACAACCGCCCATGCCATCCAATAGCAATAGGCGATACAAACAATGCTCTCTTTTCCCTCTTGCTCATAATTTAGGCTAGGATCATATTACCTTCTTTAGCACTTCACTCCTCCGTACCCCTCCCTCATTCAGCTCACTTTCATTTCATTTCAGCTCACTTCACTGCACCCATTTTCTCTCTAGCCGAACTTCTCCATCTCTCCAAAGCTCCCCTTTCTTCACGCCATTTCCAACAGCTGCCTTCATCTCACCTCACCTTAAGCCTCATCACAGCACCTTCTTGCTCACATCTCAGCCCTTTGCAGCCACACAAGAGAAAAGCCAAGAGATAGAGAGAAAGGAAGTTTTGGTGTTGGCCGAGTGAGATAGAAGGAGGAAGAGGTAATAGGATTTGGTTCTTTTCATGTTCATCTTCTGTTCCTTTCTTTCCTAGGTTCTGACCTTGAGTATTTTTATGCTAGGTACCAGCTCTTGTGTTCAGCATTATAAGGTAAGATAGGGTTTACTTTTCTCCTAGGTTTAAACTTGTTGTTTTGGCTGAGCATGCTTGTGTTTCTTATGCTCTTTTTCCTTTCAAAATGTATGAATATGGATCTGATTTAGGTTGGGATTTTTGGAGTTATGATTGTGATGTTGTTGATTGATGGAGGAAGGGTTTTAAGCCACGGATTGAGCTAGGAAGAGATGATTTAGTTTTAATGTTGAATAGAGTAGCATGCATGTAAGATATGTTGTTATTGGCCAAATGATTTTGTTGAATCTTACTTGATGTGAATCTCTTGGCTATGAAGTGGTGATGGCTGAGATGAATTGTTGGTGATGGAAGTATGTGAAGGCCACGGTTTGACAAGAAGACAGAATATAAGCATGTTCTTGGAGGGATTTTAACATGCATGTTTATAGTTGCTTGTTGGCCGAATTTTGTGACTTCATTAGATGAAATAATGTTTCTGATTTGTGGCTTGTGATTAGAGAGTGATCATTGCTGTTAAATGCCACGATTTTTGGGTTAGTTCAAGTTTGAAAATACATGTTAGAATGTAAGTTGCAAAGGAGAAGTATAACCTAATTTCATGTGAAATTAAGGTGTAAAATCCTTTGATTTTGCTGCTGTTATGTTGCTGTGTTAAAACATTGTTCATGGATATGAAAAATATGAGATTTGTGGGACATTACGACTTAGGTTAGTGACCATAATAGGCTAACAATTTCAAGTGGAGAAGTTCTCACATGCATGTAAATGGATGACATGAAATTGGAAGTGTAACACCTTAATTTGAAGGTTGCAAGCTTGTTGTTGTAAACCTTTGCTTTTGGATGTGAACATGATTAGTTTTGATGATGTTAGGGTTTCGATTAGTGGCTTAAACCTAGGGTAAATATGAATTGCATGTTAAGGCAAGAAAATGTGATACTTTTGTCTTTCTTTGAATGTCTATGTGATTTAGGCAAGAAAATGTGATGAAAAATGGGAGAAGAGAGAACATAAGAGCCGAAAAGGCTGTTGCCCTTGCTCATTGGTTATACTTTTGTTAAGCTTTCTATAAGGATATTTGTTGTTATAAAGTATATTGAGGAAGTGGATTAGATCAGCAAGTCTATAAGAGGAAAAAGAGGTTAAGTTGGTGGAGTTTGATGGACATTAGGTTTAGTAAGGTTTAGAACAAGGAAATGGAGTTAGACACATGATTAGTTGCTGTTTTGAGCTTAGAATTCTTTGAATGAAATGTAAATGCATGTGTTTAATTTCTTCTCTTCAAGTGTTTTATGATAGCTTATTAAAGCAATCTTTTGTAAATGAAATCGTATTTTCAAGGATAAGTACTTTTGGAACCGAAATAATTATAGTATTTCTTTAAATATCTTTGTGATTAATTTCTTAAACGTCTAAGTGAAGTATTTGAATCGCTTGTAGGCGAACTTCATACCGAAACTCAAAGAAGACCAAGGTAAGTGGATGTAAGTAGAATCTTACACTTTTACGAAAACTGGAATGGTACACAACATAGTTTATCATGAACAAGCATAGCATCATAAGCAAGCATGACATGACACGAGCAATTGCATGATTTCCAAAAGAAGTTTTTATGCAAATGATGTATAAAAGTTTTATGATAAGTCAAGTTAAGTTAAGGGCTCTGGTCGGTACCGTACCATCAAGAAAGACACCTATACTGAAGGACGAATGGGAGAAGGATGGGTGATCCTAGAGGTAAGTGCAACCACACTGAAGGACGAATGCGAGAAGGTGTGGACCTCCAAGGGTCATGTCTAACCACATTGAAGGACGAATGCGAGAAGTGTGCTAGCTCGACCAGATGATATGTCTCCAAGGGAAATAGGGGACAGTTCCAACGGGAACGCACAACCCTGACTTCAGGGATAAATGGAGCGTATGTAACCCACAAGTCAAGAAGATAATATTTTACAAGGACCATGTGTCTATTTAAGTACAAGAACATGTTTTCAAGCTGAAGAGCATGTGCATACTCATTAAACATGCATGCACATCAAGATTTACGTTACTCATGATTTTTCATGTTCATGTCATAAGCTCATGTTTATAAGTTTACGTTTTTCCTTACTGAGTCTTTTGACTCACAGTTTTAAAAAATGTATCATTCCAGATGTTTCAGGTGAAGGAAGTCAGGAAGACTACTTGTCTTGAGAGATAAGACTTTTTATGTATTTTGTTGTTGGTGACTGTTGACTGATGTGGTCTGTCACTTTAGTTATGTAAAACTATGTGTTGTGTATTTATGTCACTACATTTCCTTTGAGGTATATAGGGGTGGGCAAACCGGGTTCGGGTTCGAAATTTTGAACCCGAACCCGATCCGAAAATATCGGGTTTATTTATGAGGAAACCCAAACCCGAACCCGAACCCGTATAAACCCGAAAATATCGGGTCGAAACGGGTAGGTCCGGGTCGGGAAAAGCGGGTCACGAGTTGAGGCCATTATATTTTCGGGTTCGGGTTTAATTTCGGGTTTGTTCATATACCTGAACCCGAACCCGCCTAAACCCGACCCGATCGGGTCGGAAACGGGTCGGGCCGGTTCGGGTTGTCGGGTCTCGGGTTTTTTGCCCACCCCTAGAGGTATATATGCAATTAAGTCTGGTTGAGTTGTTGGCCCGTCTCTCTCTCGATTCTTTTCCGCTGTATGTATGATTAAGTTCGTTGGGGCTTTCCCTCGGGATTGCTCGTGGCTGTCATTGTCCCTACTGGATTGCGTTCGGGGCGTGACAAAGAGTCTCATGCATAAACATACATTTATTTTTGGCACATGTATACCTGTCATTCATGATTATGTTTTAAGTCACGCATATTTCAATTCATTAATCATCTCTTACTGAGTCATTTGACTAATTAGTATTTTCAACTGTATTATTCTAGATGACACTCCAATCGAAAAAAGTTATGAGAAGAACGCAGAACCTGAGGAGGGGGCTAATGAGGATGCCCTCCCCCAAAACGTAATATATGTATTCACTTTTTGAAAAACTTATGTGAATCTCCATAGTGATATTATCGTGGTTTGTTCAGGCTACAAGATCATCTTAAGACTTTATATAAATTAAACTAAGTAACTTATATTTTGAACTATGCTATAATCATAACTCAAGGCTTTTGATTTATTGTTTGGATTAAATTTCCGAATGCTTCTTTTTGTATACTATGTGATATCGGGATACGTTTCTATTACGTGTATATTTACTTACATATTTGTACGCTACGTAAGAACACGTGAAAGCCTATGTGATAGCTAGCAATAAGAAAATAAAATTTTGAGTACTATTATTATATGTTTTCAGACTAACGTTCGGGGTGTGACATCATTAAACAAATATAGCCTAAGAATCTAGTTTACTTTAAGTTAGGCATTACAAAAATAATTGCTTAACTGTTTGGATAGCTCAAGTGGCAGCGGGGGGCCTAAGACTTTGTCTTGGAGCATATAAAGACCGAGCCAGAGCTTTGCAATGAGAAGGCACGCCCTCTAGAAACTTCCAGTGCTACTGTATTTGCTGACGTGTAATTCTTTTATATTTTAGCTAGCATTTTCTTACGTGTAGAGATAGCATACAATATTCTATGTATTAGAATTTGCTGCAGCAATGCGTCAATGTATATACTGTACAGCTTGTACATTTTCAAGATAAAGATAGAAAAATAGAGAAAGTTTTCCTGCATCTTCATTTCCCTTCATCTTTGTTCTGTCCCAAATATCTAAATCTTACAAAGGATCAGAGCCTTCATGGCAGAAGTAGTATCCTTCGGCCCTTCTAACTCCGACGCAAATCCGCCACCAAACACCAACCCATACACTAACCTTTCTAACCTTTCCAATCCATACCGATTGTAGACTTCAGACAACCTATGCACCATCTTAGTTACAAGACTGCTCACCACCGAAAATTATGCAACTTGGGTTATGTTTGTGTTGTAAAATTTTTGGTATTGGGTTTAGTGAAAAAGTGAAGAGAGAGATAATTATGGGAGAGAGAGAGATTATATTGTAGTATTTTATTGTGAGTTGGTGAAAAATTTTGTTAGTGAAAAAGTGAAGAGAGAGATAATTATGGGAGAGAGAGAGATTATATTGTAGTATTTTATTGTGAGTTGGTGAAAAATTTTGTAAAAGTTTTCATGCAACACAGACTCTTGGACTCGTGTGATGTAACGAGCTTTTACGAGCTAAAAATAAGCTTCGATTTATCAAGAAATTTATTGTGGGGGAGCCTATCAGGGGTATAAATATTCATGTGGGCCTCACGGGCCTGCTGTTGCCTGTAGGGTTGTGCATCGGCGGTGACGATGGTGGTTATGCCCTCCACCGCTATGGGCAGTTGTCAAAAAATGGACACCTCAACCGGCACCTAACGGTGATGGTTTTGATGGTGGCAGAAGCGGTTACTGCCACCCAAACAAGATTTGCCAAAATTCATAAAAAAAATAATGAAAGTAGATCAACCCAAGTTACCCAACAACTTTCAACACAACAATTGTTTACAGATCAACCCAACAACTTTCAAATCACATTCAAAATCAAGTATCAACCAGTAAAAAAACTACCACATTTGCAAATCCCAAAATGAAATCAACCCAACAACAAATCAAAGCAACCGAATCATAGAGGGAAAAGAGAGAGAGAAAACAATGCATAGGCTAGAGAGAGAAGTGAGAAATCCTCATATACTGTAGAGGTGCCGTAATTGTGAGAACGCCGATGTTGGTGGAGGAGATAAATGCCAAAAATAAATAAATAAAAATGGTTTTAGTGGTGGAAATAGCGGTTTCCACCGCTACCATCGAAATCCTCGCCCCACGGCGAAATTTGGCACCATTATCAGTGCCGCCGTGGGGCGAGGACCAGTTTCCGGCATCGGTACTGGTGACGATGCTGGTAAACCAACACACCGTCGATACCGGTGCACAACCCTTGTGAGACCCCGAAAAATCAGTACGTACTCCGTTGTAAGCTTAAGGATTCAGTGATTTGTTTTGAATTAATGGAGTTCATAGTATGATCTAAATTTAATTAGCATCATGAAATATCAATGGATGAGGTCTAAATTTTAAGGTAGCCAATTTAAGTTGTTAAGATTAAATGTATTTCTTTTCTATATCCTTGATTAATTTTTGAAGGATTATGTTATGAACCATATTATTGGGCTATTAAGGTTTAAATGGTTGGACTTAAAGCCTAAAAGAATGGGCTGAAAATGGATAGCCCAAGCTTGGCCGAAAATTAGGAATGATGGGCCTTGAAATTTAATCAAGTGGGCTGCCCAATTACATGTGATGATGGGCCCTTGAAGTTGTGATATTGGGCTGCTATAAGGCTTGGAATATTAGGTGATTATTGGGCCTTTAAATATATGCTAATGGGCTGCCAAAATAGTCATAAAGATGGGCTTAAAAGTCATGGTATTGGGCTGCCATGAAACCCATGTTAATGGGCCTTGAAATGTTAATGGGCCTTGGAGAATTAATTTATTAGGCCTTAGCCTTTAAGCTTATGGAATGGGCTTAAGCTTGTGATGTTGGGCCTTAGCCCTTGGACTTAGGATTTGGACATAATACCTAAGATAATGGGGCCTTTAGATTTATGTTATTGGGCTGCCTAGACCTATGGTATTGGGCTGCCAACATACACATGAAAGTGGGCCTTAAGATTTATGTTATGGGCTTCAAGCCCTATGTTATTGGGCTAGTTACCTTACAACTACATTAGACCAACTAAGTGCCCTTGGAGTAACTAAGTAGTTGGAATTCAACTAAAGGAACCAAGCTAGATGGCCAAGCATTAAATGAAGACTTGAAATTGTGTGGCTAAGGGAGATGGACGACCAAGACAAGGAGACAAGATATGACAAAGTTGAAAAGTGAGAAAAAGTGAAAAATTGATGTACATTTCACTCTTGGCCGAATGAGTCCAAGTGCAGCCCTCACTTTGTCTTGCCTCTCACCTAAGTTGTTTCCCCTCTCATTGCTTCTCATTTGGTCGTCCAACACAAGGGAGAGAGAAGAGAAAACCAAGAAAGAGAGAAAGGGAGAGGAAGAGAGAACTTGGTGTAAACCGAATGGGTTGAGCCACCAAGAGTGATTTCAAGCTTGGATCCAAGAGGATTTTGTGCAAGGAGAAGAAGGAGAAGGAAGAAGGAAGAAGAAGAAGAAGAAGAAGAAGAAGAAGAAAAGGGGAAGGAGAAGAAAAGAAAAGGGGAAGAGAGAAAAGAAAGCTAAAATTGGAAGGTAATTTTCAGCATCTCTTAGAATCCTTCTCTTGCTTGTTGTGTCCATTAGTTTTGTAAAAGTTCATACTAAATGGATCTAGTATCTTTGGTTATGATTCTTGTGGATTAAAGATGGAAAATATAATTGATAGTCATGGTTTTGGAAAGGAAGGGGATAAGGATACATGTCTTTGGAGAAGGCCGAACCTATACCCCATCATGTGATCTATTATTGTGTTTTGTGTTGGATCTAAGAGTGAGAATGTATGTGGAGATATCCTAAGTTGTTAATGGAGAATACTTGTAAGTTTGGTTTGAAATAAGGAGGTTTGCAAGCAATCAAAGAAATAAGAAAAGTCTAGGTGTTCTAGGAATAATGATGTTGGCCAAATATCCCATTTTGCTAGATCTTGAAGTTATTTCATGATTTATAGATCCTAGGTTGTGAAATTGGTTGCTGGAGAGATTTATATTGAAGATGAAGATTTGACATGTATGCATGAGAGTTGGAAAATGTTAAGAATAGATTTTCATGAGAGTTTTGCTTGGCCGAATGTCTATTTTAGTTAGATCTGGAGTTTAATCAACCCATAGAGTATAATGTGAACTTGGAATTGAAAATGCATGCTTAAGATCCTATCTTGATTGTTAGAAAATGCAAAGAAGGTAAATACATGTTAGAAAGTTTAGATCTAAACTCACACTATACTTGGCCGGTTGTAAGTTGGATTTTTTCCTTAGATCTATTGCTTTTGAGGTTCCTAAGTGTTAGGTCCAGTTATGGTTGTTGTATATGGAGAGAATGGATTAAATATACATGAATTTAAATGGAAAAAAATGTGAGATAAATGGATGTTGGCCGAATGCCTTGTTCTTGCAACTCTTGAGTTTTAGAATACTCTTAGGTTGTAATGTGATGTTGGATCTGAACTTGTATGCATAAGAACATGAATTGGTTGATGGAAAGTGCAATGGAAATGGATAATGCATGTAAGAGGAGTTTCGGATGTAGTTATACAATGTTAGGCCGAAATGCATGCTATGTGTAAAATATCTTGGGAATGATTAAAGTATGGATCTTGTAGGCTGATTTGCTAGGTAGATTGTGCACATAAGCCATGGGTTTGACTAAGCTTGAAGAGAAAAGAATGCATGTGATAAGAGAATGAAAATGCATGTTAATGTTATGCATGTTAATGTTATGCATGTTGGTGTTGGCCGAATAGGGTATTGCATGAAACCTTATGTTTGTGCCATGAATTATAGGATCTAGGTTGTGAATATGATAATGGAGGATGAGGTCACAATTGGAGATGAAGTCTTGTACAATAAATGTTCTAAATTGAAGCATGGCCGAATGATTTAGTGAAGAAACCCTAATGACCAATGGATTAGCAAATAAGTGATGCAATCGCATGTGATGCATGAGTGAAATTTAGGTCATGGCCAAATAGGTAAGAGAAAGGAAACCCAATGGTAAGTAAATGCTAAATGAAAATACACTGATATGTCGTGGATGTAAGGTTAGAATATGACCGAATGAATTAGAGGTTGAGAGCCTAAGTTCGATTGTAAAGACTATATGTATGTGAGAGAGAACAAAGATAAGAAAGCTTAAAGGGCTCGGATTAAAATTGATCTTATGAGGAGAAAAATGTACCCTAATCAAGGTTAATATCTCGGATTGATAAATGTTTAATATCCAAGCCAAGGGTTGTTAATGATTAAGGTTAGTGATTTATTCAGGTAAAGATTTAACCGAATACAGGAAATAAAAGAGAGACTTAAGTTTAATCCTAAATCCGTCAGTTTTTGGTTAGAACCCTAATCGAGAATAGAAATGTATTGTAATAGAGTTAATAATTAAATAACCTAAATTTTGTATATTAGTTAAAGAAGATTAAATAAAATGTTTAATGATTAAAATATTATATTAATATATATATACGATATCCAGAAAGATATAATATAGTTGCTATTCGGAAACGTTCCGATGAATGGAAGGTAAGAAGTCAAGTGATGAACGGGAAGTTCGAGATGGATTGAGAAATATCCGGCAACTATATTATACCATTTAATTAAGTAATGCGTTGAATTATCGCTACTTGTCCTTAGTGGATTTCAAGATAGGACTGTCGGGTAATTCGTAGGACCGATACGTACCGATATGGTTTCATCTATACGCAGTACATTGAAAGATTGAACCTATTCCTTGTAGGCGAGGAGCCTAGTGAGCAAAGGAGAATTTGCGAGGAGTACTGTAAGTGAATCTTACCCCTTTTGGAAAACTGGAATGATACACTGCATGTTTTATTGTGCATGGCAAGATGTTTTTAATACATATGAAATGTATTGCATGAAGAATGTTTCAAGTACGCATGATGTTTCGAACATGTCATAGCATGATCATTTGCATGAACGCATGAGAGACGTTTTGATGCAAATGAATTACGATGTTTTCAAGAATGACATGGCATGTTCATTTCATAGAAACATGAAAAGTTGTTTTATGCAAATGAAAGAGAATTTATGTTATGATTAAGCCCGGAGGCTTTGGTTGAACACGTACTAAGTTAAGTGAGGTTCGACATCCATGCCGAGGGACGTTGTTCGTGAAGGATGGATGGATGAAACCTGAGACATCCATGCCGAGGGACGTTGTTCGTGAAGGATGGATGAATGGACGCCCATACCGAGGGACGTTGTTCGTGAAGGATGGGTTAGTCCGTGAGGTATGTGCAACCACACCGAGGAACGTTGCTCGAGAAGGTGTGGCGCCTCCAAGGGTCGTGTCTGGCTATCAGGCCTGGGGCAACTATGGGCTAGCTCGACCAGATGTAAGGTCTCCAAGGGAATTCGGGGACGGTTCCGAAGGGAACGCACAACCCTGACTTCGGGGGTCAAATGAAGCGAGCCCACAAGTAAGAGATACGAAATGGTTGTGAAAAGGCCAACAGTGGCACAAGTATGAAATGAATGATTTTCAAGGGCCTGGAGCCAATTCCGAGATTTGAAATGCATTTGAAAAGGCCAAGAGTGGCAAGAGATTTTAGTGCATGGCATGTGCATCATGGAGCATGCATATGCATCATGACTTTTTATGCACTAACTCATGAATTACAATTTTGCATTTCTTCTCTTATCGCTACAGTGTATTGAAGTAAGTATGCTTTTAAAGCTATGTTTTATTAAAGTTCATGTTTCAACTGTTGTTCCTTACTGAGTCTTTCGACTCATAGTTTGTAAATCGTATCATTCCAGATCCACAAGATAACTGGGGAGCAGAGGAGTATCTCATGTAGAAATCCTGGAAGTTTGGGGATTGGAGCCGGAGTTGGTGAACTCCGAGGTAGCACTTGGGAGTGCTGGTTTTGATCAAGTGGCAGTATGTTGCCCTAGTACGCTTTGTATAAGTTGCGAACAAGATGCAATGTATAGATTTTTCTGAATTATGATGTGTAAACCGAGAGGTTATGATCATTGGGCTTGTATCTCAGCCAACATGTGGATCCTGAGTGAGCCATCCTATGTATATAAAAAAAAAAAAATTCTGCTGTAAGAGTTAGTGTAAACGCTGGAGTGTTCCCGGGGAATGCTCGCGGCTGTCACGGTCCCTGCGGGATGACGTTCGGGGCGTGACAACCCTAGTTGCTTGCGTCTTAACAAATTATGACCCATCAATTTGTATTCTAGTTGCCTAAAAAAATAGATATTGAAATTGTGTAGAAAAAAAAGTGTAGCGGAACAGCCACTGGTGAGAAGAGGAAACATAAAGGTTAATCTTCTCTTTCACTAGTTTGTCAATAAAAAAACCAAGATAAGACATACTTTCCATGATCTCGTCACGTGACACGTACTCTTGAAAAATAACTTGGCTCCGAATTATTTAAATTAGAAGTTTCTATGCATTTATTTGCTAAGACAAAAAAAAGGGAGTGGAATTATTTAAATTAGAAGTTTTCTTTTGCATTTTCGCAAGACGACGACAAAAAAATCTCGCTTGGATAAATGCCTCACTCTTTGACCTGAAAAAGACCCATATAAAATTCGGACCCACGAGTGGTGTTAGTGTCACGTGGCGGTAATCACCCTCGTTGATATGATTCCACTATCGAATAAGTCGTATGACTTCTAATCCATCCACACAAAAGCGTTATAGGCTGTGAGAGAGGGGAGTAAAGTACGTAACTCGTGATGTTTAGCATTTCCCCTTGAACTGACACTGTCAGAAAACCCAAAAGTAAGGATAGGGGAAAAAGAGAGGGAAAAAGAAAGGGAAAACTACTGTGGTGGTTCCGTTGGTATAAAAGAGACACAAGGGAGGGTTTTTTGGGGGGGTTTATCTTTCTTGTTTGGCTGGCCGGAATATTTTTTTTACCAAAAAAAGCCTGTTAGAGGTTTTCTCGGGCGATAAAGGGCGGGAAAATTGTGCTCGAGAGAAAGAGACAGATAATGGGGACCGAGAGCGAGAATCAGAGCTTAAAGGAAATGCCTTCGACGGCAGAGACGCTGGTGCAGAGTTTGAAGGAGATTCTGAGGAACTTTACCGAGAAGGATATCCATGCCATGCTTAAAGAATGTAACATGGACCCTGATGAAGCCGCTCAGCGACTCCTCTCTCAAGGTTCGTTATTTCCTTCTGTATGGTTAATGATTGTTTGCTAGTTTTATTGTTTTTAGGATAAAGCCTCATTTTATATGTCGTCTTGGGTAATGAAAGGAATACATTTTTCGGGTCGAATTGTTGCATTCTGTTTGGTAGCCGAGAAAAGGGGGGGGGGGAAATAAGATTTGAGAGGTTTTATTTTTTATTTGTTGTGGTTTAAGGGAAGTATTATAGGAATACTCAGTTGTGTGTTTTATCGTTGCGTTTGTTTTCTCTTTTTTGCTTTTATTCGATCTTACGTTTTATTGCTTTTGGCAAGAAATTTTTTTCCCCTGGAGTGTCTACGGCGGGTGCATGGAGAAATACTGGACTTTTTTGTGGTCGTTGGATTTCTTTTTATCTATCTCTTTTTGCATTTGGCTTGCGGAAAAATTTGAATGGAAAAGACTTGAGTTACTTCTTTAGCTTTTATATTGAATTCGAAGGAAAATTTGGGAGTAAAAAGCAGTGTGATGAGCAAATTTTCTTTTGTTTATTTTAGTTCGCCATGGGCGAAACATTTAGGGATGATAATTTGTGGCATCGAAAAGAACAGAGGGGTTTTCTGTAAATTTTTCTTTTTTCTTTCTCTTGTTCCAAAGCATGCGTTGCAATTTCTTTGGTGACTTTGCCTTTCAAATCAATAAAGGTTTCTTGATATTTATTTGTGTGAGTTTTTGCTAGTTTATCTATGTGCCATTCTTGATGGATTTTCGCTACTTGTGCAAAAGAATTGTTGATCTTCAGTGTCATAATTAAATTAGGATTTTCAAATTGTGTAGATACTTTTTGTGAAGTGAAGAGCAAACGTCAAAGAAGAAAAGAGGTAGCCTTTCGAAAATGTTCTTATATGGTTTCGTCCTTCTGTAGATTCGTAGTTTTCTTCCCTAATTTCTAATGATCTAATTGTTTATTATTCTTTTGGATTAAATCTTAGCATTGTTTTTGGCGGACAATGTCTTTACTTCTTTGCAAAACGTGCTTGTTGCGAAGCTAGCATACAAAAAAAAGACCATCCCTGTTGTTCATTTTCTCTTTCATTCTGGCTGAAATGATTTTCATGTGTAAAGGATAGAGCTTATTGAAGACATGATTGACATGATTTCCAGGCTCTCCTAGCAACTAATAACGAGTTTCCATATCTTGTCTTTTCTTTTCTCTCTTGTATGGTTCCTTTTGTACTATATCTTAGAACTTTTTATTCCTTCAGATGAAAGATAAACAAGAATCAAGGTCTCTTGTCAATAATAGTGGTTTGACTTGTGGAGCTAGGGTTGACAATAGTGTGCATAAGGTTGTACAGAGTGGATCAGCTCAGATTAGTGATAAGGGTATGTTTGTTTCCCTAGCCTAGTTTTGTGCATAAGTAATGAAATTGGTATTGATTTCCATGCTGTGTCAACTTATGTGACCCTCCTGTCAGAACTTGATGAAACTTTGAATGATGGAGATAGTCGTTTAATCTCTCTTTTATTCTCATCACCTACACCTCATGTCGCAGGAAAAAACATTAATCAGCAATCTTTGCCTCAGAGGTTAGTTGTTTTTTTCATTCTTGTCACCTACAACACGTGGTGGGAAAAACTATTATTGACGCATTTTATATGCATCTCACACAAGTTACTAGGGCTATTACAGGGACTTATCTCTGTGTAGCTCTCCACGTTATTTGCTTCCTTTACTTGTTGGAGGACATAATACTTTAGAAGTAGTTCTGGCCTGGAGTCCTTGATTGTTTAGGAGTGCTTCCTAATGGTCAGTTATCGCATCTATACTTCATGTATTACACTGTCAATAGCATGTTAGCAACCATCTGATCCAGCTTTCTGAGTAGAATTGAAGCAAGAAAATCCTGAAAATCCTTTCATGTCGACCCATGTCAGTCTATCAAGGCTGAAAGCTGCATTTCATTAGAGATGATTTGCTGCTTGGGTTAAGTCTTAGTCCTGCCCAAATGCTGCAAATGTTGTTGACCATGATTAATCTGTGATTCCCCTAGTATGGGTGTCAGTCAGTTTCACAGCTGATATGTCTTTCTCTTGTTCTCACTTGCGCATTGTTTTCTCATAGTCTATTCTTGCATATTTAGAGTTAATAAATTTATTCATCATGCTTCAGTCAATGGTTCTCAAGAGTTCACATTTCTGTTGGTTTTTGGTGTGTCTTACAAGTTTATAGTTATATTTAATTGCCTGGTGCCATAAGAGTCTCATGACATGACCTCAATTTTGTTGCTTGGACTTGCTGCATAACTCATCATAGGTCACCTTTTAATATCTGCTGCAGTGGTTCTTATGGTACTGATAATAGAAGACAGTCGGTAGGGACAGGTGATCCAGTGTCTGCATCAGTGCCGCCATCTCCAGGATTTCAACCTGCTGGGTTGGGAGCCACCAGAGTGCGTCGTTCGACTGCTGATGTTGTGAAGATGGGTAGGCCGCAGGACAAGGGTTCACAGATATCAGGCCATAACAGTGCAAAGCCTCCCCAGGTTTCTACTTCTTTGCAACAGGAATTTTACCCAGATCCACATCCTCAATATCTGTCTAACATGTCAGGTGCGATCAATGAATCCTAGCATCAGTGTTAGCCAGCATCTTTTTAATGATGAATGGCCTGTGGTTACGGAGTCAATAGCTAATTGTGAGTTATCTGCTGCAGAAGCATTTGCTGATGCATATGCTGCCTCAGATGCTGACATCTGCCGTAATCCCACTAACTCCAATAATGGAGCTAACATGTTAAGGAACTGTCAGTCAGATGTGGTTCAGGTGTCAAAAGGGAATGTTAGTGGAAATATGAGTTTTGACCCTGTGAGATCGGCTTCTGCTTTCAGTAGACAGACAACTCTGAATAGTGGAGGGGCATCTGAATGTGATAATAACTTTTTGAAGGGCAATAGTTTTTACAATTCTCCCTTGTGCTCTTGGCACCAGGAAGGTAATCATTATTATCTAAATTAAATCGTATTTCCGGTACAACTAGATTACCTATCATTCAAAGATTAGATTTCTATGAAGTCCTTCCTAATATTTCTGTTGCATATATAGTTTTTCTACTTATATGGAGGACATTTTCTTAATGATCTGTGCATGTTGGTGTCTTGTACCTTTTTGAAATTTTTTACCTGCGAGTATTGCTTCTATATTTACAGGGTGTGAGATACGTTGTAATTTGGCATACTTCCAGATTTATGACTTTGCTGGACTATTGTCCTTCCTCCCCCCTTCCCCTGTCCCCACCACAGAAAAGAACATCTGTAAAAATTTCCTGTTATTTGCTTATTTTCACCCCATTTCTTTTCTTAATTTTAATGACTTCTAGATACCTCAGATTGTTGTATAATAATTTTTTTATTGTGGTAAAGAGGGATTGATGTCTCCTTTGATTAATGCACTATAGTGTCTTCTAAATGTCACATCTGCCGTCCTTGGGTGACCTCTCTATGGAAACAGTGGAACTCATGTTTTGAGTTTCAAATCAATAAAAAGCAGCCAACGAACAGAATACATGTAAAAGATTGGAAGATCTCTGTAGGGTTGGTCCGTCAGGGTACTTAAGGGAAGTTCCTTACAATAGCCACCTGAGGCCCTCCACTTATCCCTTCTATCTACCCAAAAATCTTAGTGTCTTGACAAGTTTTAAAAATCAGGAGTTACATTCATATGATTGGATGTGGGAAAGATTAATGATGGTCCCATTCACCCAGGGGGCATTGTTGGAGCACAATGTCGGGGATAGGAGAACCATCGATTGTCTGACTCTTTATCTATGTAGACGTGAATTGTATAGATTGAACAATCCATCTGAATGCAGTATAACAATGAATATGATTCTCCTTGTTTACTTCAGAGCCCCATATTTCGATTTTATGGAAACCTATAGTAATCAGGTTTAGTTTGGTAGTGATTTATTGGGAATCATTGAAATCTATGATGTAAACATCCTTACTAGAAAAGGTTTGGTTGACAAGAATTGTGAACCCCTTGGTTTAACTTATTTTGCATGATCTGTATTGCTACATAGGCTTCATACGTGTTAGGTCTTGTATCTTGGCCATCCTAGTTATTGCATTATGTGGATGATTTGTGGTGTATGACTACATGGTGTTTCCTGTTGTGTTCATTTTCAGCAACTCATATCTATATATGACATGTCGTTACTTCTGACACATGTTAGCATCGCTACGTGATTAATTTGTTCCTCAATATGTCTCCCTTTGTGTCCTCAATTAGTATTATTATTATTTTTCCTCTTCAATGTATTGTCTTGAACAGGTAGTAGCTTACATTTATCTTATCCAAATCATTCTTCATCTTTTACAGATGATTCTGCCGTAGACATATCATCAGCTGCTACAAACTTTCAGCAAGTAAGTTTAAGGGATCCCCCTCGGGCTGCGCCTCCAGCAGAAGATGACCATGCAGTGGTCTTTCCAGATCATCTGCAAGGTCTGGGTGCTGAGTGCTCGCATTTGAGCTTTGGTACCTACAAATCCGGAAGTTATTCTGGAATTTCAGAACGTTCTCTACCAAATTGCTTAAAACATGACTTTGGAAATATCACTGCTCCAATAAATGGTTCATCAAGTGGGCAGTTGAATACCAGGCATGATTCTCTTAATTGGTTTACATACACCCTACTGCGTTTAATGTTCTATTTATTTGATTTTAATTTTTTATTTTGATTTAAATACAGAAATTTTGGGTATGGCGGTGATGAGCAGCTTACATCCATATGTAACACTCCCAGAATGGCTTCTGATGTTTGGAGTTATGAATTACCAGCATTTTCACAGCCAGGGTTAATGAACCAGATTGTACCTCAGGCAACCTTGGAACATGAAGTCACCATGGGTCATTCTGGGTTTAGTAACACCCAACAACTAAGTTCTGCATTTGCTTTTGCAAGGGAAAACTCAGAAATCACAAATCCTCCTGTTTTTGCAAGTGCATTGGTAAGTATACTGCTGATCATAGTTTTCTTTTGTTTTGCTATTTTTTACTTGCATGAATTTTATAAATGGGATGTTAGCCAAGCAAAATTACTTGAGAGTCTTTTATTTTGTTACACTGAAATAGATAGCCATGTTGACTCCAGCACAGCTTCCTGTGTACAACTTTGGAGAGGAGGAACTAACTGTCATTATCATTTGCTATGATAAACAAAAGTGGGTTACTGAATTCCCAAGGAAAGGATAGCCAACGTTCCCTTTTTTCTTTTTCATCCCCTTAGGTGTTTTCCTTGAGCATTTCATTTTTCTTTCATGGGCACTTTGGTTTTTCATCTCCATCTGCCTGACTAAACACATGCACAAATTTCTACTCTCTTTTTTTGTCCACATTCCTGAATCTTCGTACTGCAGATTTCCTTTCTCTTATGGCCCTGGCAGGATCTTATTGAGAGAGAGGATTTGATATCCCCAAAACCGCCCACTTTTAGTCTCCATGGCACCCATTTTATTCTCTTCATCAAATACTTCTTCTCCCTCTACTGTAGGTGAACCCTGTCTTTTGCACATTCCGAAACCGTAATGGCTTGTCCTTCTATTGGTAAGCTTAATATTCTGTCAGGGAGAGCTGTAATAATATGCAGTCTCTTATCTTTATTTGGGCATAGGACATAAACTTGTGATAATGCATCTTGTAAAGTCATAATCTCCATCAAGCTTATTTCAATAACAAACATTTAATGTTTTTGGAACTGCATTGGTATTTGGGTTGTTGTTCCTCATTTCTTGTACTGCTTTACAGTATCCAAGTGATGCGTTAATGAGAGATTCTGACTATCTTCTCCACTCATCACTCCCTGTGACACGATCAATAACCACGGCGTACAACAACGCAGCAATACCCATAAGCAATCAAGCCAGGACCATGTTAGAGGTATGTGATGAATGCTTTTTTTCTTTGGTTCATCTTTTTTGGGTCTGCTGGAGGCTGATGGGCCGAGAGGCTACGGAAACGAGACTACACTATGTATTACTCTTGTTTGTGGGTCTGCTGGAGGCTCACTGGGCAGATAGGCTGAGCTAGCTGACCCCTGATGAATCATTTATGCTTGGTGCCTGTGAGTTATCTGTCCGATGTCATCTGCATACTAGAGGTTGACCTCAGTTATGGTGCTTTACAAGTCAAATGATTGCAGTAAAAGGAAAGCAGAACAAATAGAGCATGGCATGCTCTTTTTGATTTGTCCTTGGAATTGTGCAGGTTCCGAGACCAACTGGATTTTCTTTAACCCAGTCATCTTCTGCACATTCCCAGGGCCTTCCTCATCCTTACTCTCAATCTAACTTGACTTCAGAACAATTAGCCTACACAACTCTCAGTCGTTTGCAGCAGCGGAGTTATGAGGGTATGCCTTCTGCTTTGCAAACACATCCAGTCTCCAATCAACCCCTTTCTGGAACAAGATACTTCGTCCCAGGACATTATAGTGGAGACCCGTTGAGCAGAGTGTCTCTGTCTGCTTCCAATGCTTCTGGTTATGGAAGTTCTGGGACTTCTACCAACCATTCTGGAGGGTTGTATTGGCATTCTTCATCCCCGAATCATTTACTTCCATTTGAACAGGTAATGATAACTTGTGGAGGATGCTATTGCGCCTAGGCCACCTCTGTTTCTTTCGAAGATAAGAACAAATATCTTATTTATTGAGTGCATTTGATGATGTCTCTTTTGCTGTTTTACTGGTTGTGAAAAATATTTTGTTGAAGTAATGCAATTCTTGAGTAATAACTTCTGAAGAGAAAATAGAATTTGCTATTTCCCTTTGCATAATGTAACTGCAAAAGTATTGCTTGTCATGTAGTGTCCATAGAGATCATAATATGCTCTCTTTTTCTTTCTTATTTATGTTAAAAGGGTTCTCAAATGTTATGATTGTTATTCATTTTTCCGTATATGCTCTCAAATGTTTGATTGTTAACTCCGTAGCTTATCAGTTTTCTCTTGTTGACCAGAATGCTCACTCTTCTGTGTGGCCCTATGGTTCGAGATCAATGTCTTCTGTTCCAGGTAGCACATCTGCCAGTTCAGTGGAAAGGATTAATACACAAAATAACAGATATCAATTGGGTCAGCAGCACTCACAACATCATAGAGCTCGAGGATACCCACATTAACAGCATTCATTGCCAGGGATCATAAAAGAACAATAGTGTCAGAGCCCTAGTTGTTGGAACCAAAAGAATTCTGCGTACTAGGGATATGGCATCTAATTGCGTCAACTTTGGCAACGTAGCCACTAACAATGTATGCTTCTCTTTTTCTTCGTTTCACCCGAGGTTGCTTTATTAAGTTTGGAAAGAGGGGCAAATTCCGGTTGTCATGGAGGTTTACTTGTGATTTTCACGATGCTTCAAGTGTTTGGCTCTGTCCAATTGTACATACATTGAAGTTTAGTTGATCAATTCCCCTCCTCACTATCTACCTAATTCCATTTTTGGGACATAATTTTGATTTAGGTAGTTGGCAGTTTTGATACTTTCCACAGTGGCACTGATTTGATATCTGTGCCTTTTGAATCCATATTGAATAGACATTTATTTTTACCTGGTTACCTGTGAAGTAAAAAAAAGTTCATGCGGGCTGCCAGGACTCCATCTTATAACTTAATGTCATGATTGTGCCAGGTAAATATTTATATGCGATCTGGGGTATCTGTTGGGGAAGGCAATTGACATGAAGACCTGGTCAGTTGGGAATTAGGCACTACGAAATATACGAAAAAGCCAGAGTAGGTTCTAAACTACATCTACTTAACCATCTCCTAATCAAGTCATTCTTTCGGGTTTGGATGGTAAAATTATTGGTCGAAGTAACTATTTAAACTCCCATCATGATCACAGTTCTGGCGACTTTACTGGTATTTGTCAGCAGTGTACTCTAGGCATTGCCAGAATGGTTGGAGGTTCTGATCTAACACTCCCTTCCGTTGGGCCAAAAGCTGCCGTTGATTGTAACCAAGAAGCAGACAAGGGGAATCAAAACGGGCCTGGCATTGACGTCGTAGTGTCTGCCAAAGTGCCGATGACAGTGTCACCGATTTCTTCTGTCGCTGAGGGGGAGACCACTAGGAGACCTCGTGGGAGGCCAGCTGGTTCTAAGAACAAGCCGAAGCCACCAATTATTGTTACCCGAGACAGTGCTAATGCACTTCGCGCACATGCTATGGAAGTGAGCTCTGGCTGCGATGTGAGTGAAAGTTTAGCTAATTTTGCAAGGAGAAGGCAGCGTGGCATCTGCATCCTTAGTGGCAGTGGATTCGTAACGAATGTCACACTCCGACAGCCAGCATCGTCTGGAGCAATTGTCACCCTTCATGGTCGGTTTGAGATTCTCTCATTGCTCGGATCAATCTTGCCACCACCGGCCCCGCCGGGCATCACTGGCCTGACAATCTACCTAGCTGGGGCTCAAGGGCAGGTTGTGGGTGGGGGTGTGGTTGGTTCTCTCATTGCTTCCGGCCCTGTAGTGATCATGGCTGCATCCTTCATGAATGCCACTTTTGATCGCCTGCCATTGGATGATGATGAAATTGCTGCTGCCATGCAAAATCAACATTACCAGAACGGTCGTAGTCATCACCTTGACATTTCGGATTTGTATGCGATGCCACAGAACTTGGTCACCAATGGAACCATGCCCCCTGAGATGTACTCCTGGGCACCAGGGCGAACAATGTCAAAAACCTAGCCCTGCTGCTGTCCGCATTTCATTAGTCTGTCATATACATATATGAACATTGTCAAATGTTTCTCAGCTTCAGTGGTGTCGTTGAACTTCCTTGTAACTTTGTACCATCACTAGCTAATCATATTGCATTGTCTGTTTTTCATATCAATATAGACCTACTTAACTAGAAAGAAATTGTGTTGACTGCTGGAATAAACACTCCAAATGGTAGCACCTCTGCTCTGGACGTCGTCTCAGACTCGCCGAAGTATGCCTCTGCCCGGGGAGGGCCACATGGCATGCTTGGTTCAAGTCTCCCCATGAGTTTGAGAATCAAGAATGTGTCTGTTTATATTGCGACACAAATCATAAAAATCCAGATTAGCTGCTATGTCATCAGATCTTCTATTTTTGTTTGCCTTCCAAAGGCGTTTTGTTCTCTCAGGAATCCAAGTCCCCAACTTGGATGTTGACAATTGATGAACCAAGATCATGACCAACAAAAGAGTTCATAGGAACCTCTTTTGGGGATCCTTTCTATCATGGTGGCAAGCCCAGAAAGGCCCTTCTAGGCAATAAATAGGGTAGATCTATGGTGCAGGGATAGGTTTCTTGTATCAGACATTTTCCGTCTCTTGCAATGATACTCCCAGTGCATTCAACATAGAGTAGATCTCTGGCGCTCTATAGTGAAGCCTACCACCAGCAACAAACTCATGAACTTCTACCTCCACTTCAATCAAACTCATGAACTTCTCTATAGGCTGCTCTCTCATGGAAACCCTTTCCTCCATTGCTTCCTCAAATTGACTGGACGCAGCATAAACATTAGACATCAGCACATAACCACAGCTATCATTAGGATCTAACTCAATCAAACGCTTTGCTGCCCGCTTGGCCAGCTTAATGTTCCCCATGCTTCCAACGAGATGAGAGCAACGAACCCCATATAATCGCATCCGGGTTTACTTACTCATGATCAGCTCTTCCGCCTCTTCAAGGAGTCTGGCTCGGCAACACATCAACCACGCAGCTATAGTGCTTTATTGATGGCTTAAATCATATACGTTTTTGTCATTAATGAGAAATAATACCTTGCTTTATCCACCATGCCCGAGTGATTACAAGCTGTAAGAACCCCTATAAAAGTAACATCATCCGGCCAGTTTCTTTTCTCTAAGCTTCTTCTGCACAACCGTTCATGGCAAGACCCAAGATCATGGAGTTCCAGCACGATAGTCCTTTCATTGGTGCGGCCTCAAATGCTTGAAGAGCCTTTTCAACGCTGCCACACTTGCAATACAAGTCAATTATTGCTGTAGTAACAATGATATTCAACTCAAAATCATTCTTTATAATATAGCGATGAATCCGCTCCCCTTGTTTAAGTACCCCTAAGCGTGTACAGGCATTTAACAAACTCACCATTGTGAACTCGCTGGGCTCAATACGCTCCTCCTGCATTTTGCCAAATAGCGCCTCATTGCCTCCGTCAAGTTCCCATTCCTAACGTAACAACCACTAATCAAAGTATTCCATGAAACCGTATTTCTGAATTGCATCCGATCAAATAACCTCCTAGACTCGACAATTCCTCCAGATTTAGAAAGACCAATTATAATCAAATTCCACGCGACAACATCGAATTCCATATCTTCATCAAACATTTGACGTGCCTCACTCAAAAACCCGCAGTTCGCGTACATATATAGGATAGTGTTTCTTATGAATGGATCACTTTGAAGCCCCATTTTTATGATCCTCCCCTGGAGGCTGGAGCTGAGCTCCATCTCGGGCTAGTCCAAGATGAGCGTGAGCTTTAAAAACCGAAGGATAAGTCAACTTCTGAGGTTCAACAGGTGAAGATATTAACATGTCAATAAAAAGAACTAATGCAACTTGAGGAGTTGAGCTTTGAGAGAACCCTCTAATGATAGTATTCCAAACGAACAGGTTTGGATGTTGGATACGAGTAAAGACCAAGTAGGCATAGTTCATGTCGCCGGCCGGGGACGCACAGAAGGCCAAGATGCGGCTAGCTGCAAAAGTGCCATTGGCAAGGCCAGTTTTTATGAGGTTGGCATGAATCTTTTGAAGGTCTTTCATGGTGGTGCAGTGCTTGTCTATCATGGTGAGGTAAGGCTGGTCTGAGATGAACTTGGATATGGAGGCTGACGATGGGGTGAATGAGGAGCAAAATGGCATCATTTCTTGTGGTCTTCTCTTTTGTTGCCGGGTTCTTTTATCCAATTCTCCTTGATGGGAACGCAGATTTGAAAGAGAGGGAGAGAGCAGGGAATTCATTTTGTGTCATTTGAGACTTTGAAGGGATACAATCATCGCTTTGAGACGTGGGAACTTTGATGTGATGGTGGGGCTTTGAATACTGGTGGTCACAGATAAATTATCCCCATGGACTTTGAGAGGGCTGCTACGAAATATGCTTTCTTCCTTATTTTACTAGTAGTTACCTTTTTTTTAGGACTCCAAGACATCTTTTATTAGATAATATTTACAAATTCAAAATATAGGGAAATTTTTGACTCATAAATTTTTTCATGTATCTCCTATCAAATCATCTCTTTACAATAAATATAAAAAATGTACTTAAATTATTTCTCTCTTCATTTTTATCATTCAGTGCAATCAATAGCAACCAAATGATATTTATCCAAAAAGTTAGATTAAATAATAAGAGAAAGAAATGTTCAAAATCTTTACTGCATGCACATCACTGGTAATTTTTTTTTGTCTGAATCATCCCGATTAGCTTTATTGCATATGGAAACTGAAAACCAAGTTGAGACCCAATACTATACCTAGAGGGGGTGAATAGGTATTTATAAAATTAAACAACTTTTTCTTTCACAAAAAATACCAAATAAAAAAATCAATCAAATGAAAAATACCAATCTGTCAAATCTGGGATTCAAGTCGTGACTATAAAACATTTTTTGACAGAATAATAGAATCTTTAAATCAAGATTATTCAATTAAGGTTCAAGACTCTCCATTAATCAATCAAGATAATTAAAGATAAGCAAGCAACCAACACAATCAACACAACGATTTTTGGTTGAGAAGTAAAAAATTTCTTAAGGATGGCTTCCTCCAAGAAACAAAAACACTTTGGGTATGAAGGACACACAACTTGATCCACTATGAACTTTTGAGCTTTACAAATTGGTGAGCCTAAGCAAAACCCATCACTTTTTCAAATCTTCCAACTTCTATAAGGCCACTCAAGAAACTTCTTGAGCCGGTGCCCAACACTCAGTTATATGACCAGCAACTCCGATCAGCTCCTAAATAGATGCCAATGAACTCATCAACCCCTTCAACTCCTGGAACTCTAGCAGCAACACTTATTGAGCACTCTCAAGAAACTTGTGAAATCTTGGTGATTGTGATCTTCAAAATCAAAGTAGGAAAAGACGAATCAGCCTCTAGGAACTTCCTATTGTCACACGACCAAGCTGAAGGAGAGGTTAGAGTTAAGGAGGAGAAGTGGCGTTTCAGAGACAAGGGGACACGGAGTATAGAACTTTCGAGATATCGCACATGTGAGGGACAACTGGTTAATACTTGTCACGTAGGAGGTTATAGGCTCAAGAGTTGGGCTGTTGTGTGGATTTAGAGTAATAGCTTGGGAGACCCATAAGGGGTGAATTGGTTAGTTGATCGTCAGCTCATTAGAAGCTTCCGGGCTGAGCCTTGGTCCATGGGCTTTCGAGATTTCAGGGGATTCTGTTATGCTTTTATTCCTTTACTGTTTTGAGTATTAGTAGTTGTAGTTACGCCTCTGGAGGGTATTGAACAAACTAAGCTTACGCTTCTAGATATCCTACTTTCTTTCTATTTCTAAGGAGGATAGCCAACCTCGAATGTGGCTGGATTTATCAATAAATTCCATTTGAATCACTATCATTCTTCGTTACAATATTTCTACGTTACAAATTCATTACAATCTCAAGCAGATTGTTACACCTACTTCATCAATCTTCCACTAGAGTGAAGCAACAATTCTCTTAATCTCAGATCTTCAGAGGGTATATGATATATGTAAAGAAAATGAAATAACAAAGGAATTTTGTAAGGATCTGAATGTGTATGGCTATTTCAAACTACGTAAAAAGTTTTAGGCTCAGCAAGTGGGTTAATATAGAGTTTAGAGAAGGGTAGAAAGGTTTATTACGTTAAAGAAACGGTTTGGACGAAGTTTCTACACCTAAAACAGAGTCTGTTAAAATCACCGCCAATCTAACATCGGTCTGACCTCTAGCTAACCCCACCACCAGAAAAGTTCCAGAACTTCTTCTAGAATGCTCTAGACCTTCAAGGTGGTTTAAAAAACCTTCTAGAAACCACTTCTACTGTCTATAAGCATCCAGATCCTCCAAAGTCCAGGCCAAGTTGTTTTTACAATTTAGACCAAAAATATATTAATAAAAGGACTATTTTGCCCATGGTAAATTTTGCCAATTAAACATGTAAATTTACAATCTCTCCCTTTGGAAATTCTATGACAAAACCTTAAGCTAACACATATCTAATCTAAATTATGTTATCACTAGAAACAGAACTTAGTCTACAATATAATGAAGCCTAGTAAACTAACATAGGTCCTAAACAACTTGTCTTCTGATTCGTTTACCTGAAATCACACTTAAAACACAATAGGGATCATCATAATAATTTATATCAAATCAGTACATATAAGATCACAATTTTGCATTAACACAACTTCCAACAAAAATATATAATCATTTATCAGAATAAGGAAGTTCAATGAAATTTCTAAATACCAATAGTTCTAATTTTAACAAAACTAGAACTCCATCAAGTAGCAGAAGTTTCAAGCTACTTTTAAATTTAACTCTTTAATCAGATCTATAATGACTATAGTCAAATCACTATATAAATCAGATTAAACTAACAAAGAGAGTATTAGCAAATATTAGAAAATATCAGAGTTATAAACAAGTTAATATCAATATCAATAGACAAATGGATACATCAATATATCCATTACATATTACCAAGTTAATATACTCAAACACAACCTAGAGTATAATCAAAATAGAACACATAGTTTAGCAAATATAACAAGAAAAAAAGAAACTAGAAAATAAGTTAGCACTTTTACACGCTTCATCCATTCTTAGATCAACAACACAAAAAGATAACTCCAGCAACACAAAAAAATAAGCTCTAATAGCTGCAGGTCAACTCCCCCAACTACCCCTAACTTGCAGCTCAGTTGCCCCTAACTACATTTTCTACCCTTTTTTGGCATGGAAGAGACAAAGGAGTCAATCCTCCATATCACTCAAGTCATCATGACCTTCCTCATCAAAGGTAAAGTGCTCATTCTCAGATGCAAGAGGAGGGGACTGATATGGTTAAACTATTGTTGAAGTCTTAGAAGATTTGGTTGTGGCTGCGACATTAGCGATTGCATCTTCAGCTTCCTCTTGTTCAAATAGCTTCCCATCCACTTGATATCTTCTCTATTCTTAGTGGACTCAATCTGAAGCATTGTCTGAGTAGAAGAGATAATGTCATTGTCAGCTTGCAATCTGGAAATGGATTCAACCAACATCTTATTTTCAGCTTGCATCTTGAGGAGATCATTTCTAGTCAACCGAGAGTCAGCTAGTATGATCGGTAAGTCAATAATCATTGTATATGTTCTTTCAAGTACTATCTCTATACTTTACACCAAGTATGTATTATCAGATATGACTGAAGCATTTGACCTTGAAAGAATAGATGAAGTAAAAGAAGATTTGGCCTTATTCGTATGTGCAATGATTTGAGTAAGAGTACTAAGACCAATCCTAAAAGGAGGTTTTCCTTTAAGAATAGAAGATGAATATGGTATCTCAAACAAAATGACCAATTTTTGAATCAAGCAAGCATAAGGTAGATAGATGTTGGGTTTATTGGAATGAAAAATTTCCAACATGTGAGAGCAAATGACTGATCCTAAATCAATAGAATCACCATGGAGAAATGCATACAGAGACTTGGCTCTATCAAGAGACAAAGCAGACAACCGTTGAGTATGTAGGATATTAATGCTAATAATTCTACTAATCAACATTACTTCAGGAGTAAAATCTATAGCAGATAAACTTTTACCATCAAATGGAAAAGTTCTCTTAGCAAGATAGGTTGTCAAAGTGTCTAAATGTGGACAAGTTTCAGCATTATAAGGAAATCATGATTAGCAATTCTAGGAAATGATAAAGAGTTTGACAAAAGATCAGGTGTAATCCTAAGAATTTTCCTCTAAGAAAGACAGAGAAATGACTAGACTTAGATATATCATGAATGTTAGAGTAGAACTCTCTAACCAGCTGATCCGAAGGAGTGACAAGGTTCATTAAAAGGGTTTCCCAATTTCTGTCCACAAACAGCCGAAGGACTGTTGTTTGTGATAAATCTTCAAGGGATACTTCCCTTTCGACCAATGGGGTCAACGTGGAGAAACACTCATTAAAGTTGTTTTCAACATTAGAGTCCAAAAACAAATCAGCATCATGATCTCTTGTCCTTTTTTCCTTCTTCACTGATATTTTAAAAGTCATCTATTATAACAACAAATTGCAAAATAAGTTTCAAACTAGTGAATTAACATCATTATATGTGATGTACGTTTTAGACATAGTGAGATCCAAAGATAACCAACAAAGCAATGTCAAAAGATGTTGAAGTCAAACTAACCACAATATATTAAACTAATAAGCTTAACCAACGAACACAACTTCATCAACATAGCTCAAGAATAATTTTTCAGCTCAATATATCATCTCACTACAATCTTCTAGCTCACACAATGCATGATATGATCAATAATCAATATTTTGATGATAACAATAGAAGTAATTGAGATGTGAAGCAAAACGGATCCAAAATGAGCACGAAGCGATCAAGCAACATCACCTTCAATGGAAGTGTCTTAAAGTGAAGACTCAAGATGCTAGGGTAATCTTTATAACTCTAAGACTTCATCTTTAACAAGGATTTCAATCACACACATGCATAAGTTTTCAAAACTTGCATAAACCGTTTTGACATTTATTGAAAGATTAAAACCTTTTTAATGGCTTCAAAATATCTCAAATATACTCTCAAACCTTTTTATGTACTTATGAGAAGTTAGGGTTTAAAATTGGTTATTTTAAGTGGGTCAAAATCGAGTTTTTAAATCAACCGGATCATACTTAAGTTGAGGAGGTCGACCGGCTCAATGAAGCGGACGACCAGACCTACGACCACTTGGTGTAGCGGGTAGGGGTGTTCAGTGCCACCGGAAAGATCCGGTGGCACCGACACCGGGACCAACACCAGGATTCCGGGGCACCGGCATCCCGGTGCCGGTGCCGGTTTCATGAATCAGGGAAAACCCGGGGGTATTCCCGGTTCCCGGGTTACCCGGCACCGGGTTCCCGGGGACCGGGAAACCGGGTTTCCTTTTTTTTTTTAAATACGTCGTTTATAATACCCCTCCCCCACCCCCATTTTTCCCAAAACCCTTCCCCCCCTGGGCAGCAGCCGCAGCACAGAACCCTCCCCAATCCCTTCTTCTCTTCGCCGACCACCTCCTGCCGCACCTCAAAAGTGGTACCCGATCTAGTAGAAAATATTCTCGTGTTGTATATCGGTGTCCAAGGCGCCAAAATTTTGCTCGGACATAAACCTCAGCTAGGGTTTGGAACTTCGGCTTGTGTTCCACTCGGTGTAGTGCGCCTCTCCTCTTCGACTCTTCACTTTCGGATGCTTTGACTCCAGGCACCTGAACTCAAACGAGTTTGAACCTCTACTGAATTAGACGGAAGGAGGTATGTCGGAGCTAAATAAATGAGATATTTTAGTTCTTTTATTTGTGTTTAAATGAATGAGCCGGTGTTTGATCTGAATTTTGAATGGAATTTGTTCGGATTCCTTTTGGCGTATCTTTATTTGTTTATTAATCAGGTTTCAAGCTTTCCTTTCCAATTCCGCTATGACGTTGCTCGAGGTGATAGAGAAGGCCTCGGCGGATTCCGAGCCACTCTCTTCGCAATCAGAGTACCCCATTACCCTACAATCTTGGAAATCTAAGCATTGCATGCTTGTTCATTTGCCCACTTGTAAGAAATTTGTGAATGTAAAAGTATTTTCTGCTTTTGATGTCCCTTATTTGCAAGAAATTTGCAAAGGTAAAAGTATCTAAGATTAATGCATTTCATGCTTTTGCATTTGCATTTGCCCACTTGTAATTTCGAAATGACCCAACTGAAGATGTTGACAATTTTCAAATAAGGTATTTGGGGAATTTAAGACGTTGAAGGCAAAAGTTCCTATGAACTTCATGTAGCGTGACTTTTTGTCTTAAGCTCCTGTGAACTTCATGTTTCTCTGTCAATCTTGGGGCCTATATTTGAACGAGGAACATGTTGGAATTGATATTTTCTTTGTTTTCACGATAGTGATTTGGAATATATTTTTTGCATATGGAATATATTACATTTGACAGCATTAGATGCAAATATTTCTAGCCATGGTAATTTCACTTTTTGTTTCTTTATCTTTCTTAATGCTTTGGATAATAGAGGATTTGAATTGTAACACATCGATTGTGTTGGTTAAGCATGCTATTAGGATATCTTTGACATTATGCAAGGTCTCGTAACATAAAAGGTTTTTCAGAAATGCATTAAATTATTCTCCATTCTCCTACAAATTTTTAGGTTTTCAAGCCCTTATCCAGTATCAGTCACGCCAGAGTGCTCTTTCTGCATTAGATGCACTTCAGGTGGGTGGTTGTTGAGTGGTTGTATGTGAATGTTTCTTGAAAGTTCAGAGTTTGTTCTGACAAAATATTTGCAATTGCTTTGTAGGGACAGAATATTTACGATGGCTGTTGTCAGCTTGATATTCAGCAGATCCTCTCAAGTATGTCTTTCTGGGCTTGATATTTTTTTTAAAAAGTATGTATATTTCTTCAGCATTGCTTAAACACTAGGGTTCTACAACTTATGTCTCTGTAATTCTGACATCTGTATTTGTACTTCTTGTCTGATAACAGTCTGGGTATGGTGATGTGGGGAGCATGTATGGTCTTCAAGCTCCTGGAACTAGTGCAGGTGCATCCTCGAGCAGATAAAGCTACCTCATGGGACAACATTAGACATCAAACGGTGTAGATACTGGGTCATTACAGGTACATGTTTCTTGAACTGGATTGGATTGTAAATGAACCATGAATGGATTGGATTGGATTGTGTTGGATTAGTGTAGAGTTTATATTTTTTATGTGCGTAATATGTTAAAAAAATTGCTTAATATGAATGTAGGATTACCGGAAACTGCCACCGCTAAAACCGCCACGGGTAAAGGCCGGTTTTTGCCCTTAACGGTGTAGGTGTAGGTGGCATTTTTTCCAAAACCGGCATATCCGGTGTAGGTGCCGGTCTTCCAATCCTTATTCAAACATCATTCACACATAATCTTCATTTTCACATCCTTGTTATTGTGTGAAGCCTAAGAGCTAGTTATTTCTCATTGTAATATCTACTCCATCAAGGGAGCTTAGAGGGAAATTTCGTTCAACCATACACATTACTAAGAGAGTGATTCTCTTGTATCCTTTCGGTGATGTTTGTTCATCAGAAGAAGGAGTTTGGAGAGGTTTGTTCTCAAACTCGTTCTTGAGGCTTGAAGAGGGTTTTCTCAAGCTCAAGTGTAAGGAAACCTTTCCCTTGGTTGAAGAGAGAATAGTGGAGAAACCTCAAGGCTCGGTAAAGGAGCTAGAGGGGTGGACGTAGACGGGCTTGCCGAACCACCTAAAATATTGTGTTTGCTTCTCTTCCCTTAACTCCTTTATTTGTGCTACTAGTTTATTGCTTTAAAGTCTTCTCTTGTTCATTTAGATTGCTATACATTCTCTTGTGTTTAATTCTTTATTGCAATCAATCTCATTTATGAGACTTGTACCTAACAAACACATTCTTTGGGGTAATTTTCGAAAAAGTTTTGAAACTCAATTCACCCCCCTCTTGGGTTGCCTTAATCCTAGGAATATCAAAAGTCATATAAAAGCATATTCCAACTCAGTTGTCAATCCATAGAACACTTTCATACAGATAATCAATACGAAATAAACTTTCAGCTCCCAACCCATTAGATTGAATATGTGCAATACTCATTAACACTCAACAATCATAAAAAAAAATTGATTTTACAATGATTAAGAATACAAAATAAATGAACAAAATTGTACAAATCTGAAAAAAAAATAACTGTAGCAAAATATGTAGAATGCGTGTATATAAAGAATAGACAGTTATGAACAAAGAACAAAGAAAATGATGTAATTGAAAAAAATGACAAAGAAATCATTCCAAACACATATTCAGACACTTTATATAGTAAAAAAACAATACCAAAATGTTTTTCAAGAGAAATCCTAAATATTCAAAAAAGAGGAAAAACATTGAACTTCAAGGTTTTTGAAATTTGAATTTTGAATTTCACACAAAACTTGTAGATCTGATAAAAAAATGTTGTAATCTATCTTTAGAAGACATAATAATCAAAGTCGAGTAGATTCCAAGCAATTTTAACCAATGATTTGAGCTCATTCAACGAAAAACATACATAATCCATTCGGGGTTCTTCAATAACACGATTTTTCATTTCCACAACTTTATTTTATTTTGGTGTTATGGGTGCCGAAAACTCCAGGTGAATTTCTTCCTCAACACAAAATTTGTCAAGTGATAAATTTTCAAACTCCTTTGCATGGTCACTTTTAATCCTTATGATAGAGTTTGATTTTTCATTTTGTATTCTTTTACATAAACTTCTGACATATTCAAAAGTTTTAGATTTATCTCTAAGCAAATGAATCCATATGAATATGGAAAAATCATCAACAACAACTAAAATGTACCTTTTTCCACCCAAACTTTTTGTTCTAGATGGTCTCATTAAGTCCATGTGTAACAGCTCCAAACATCTTTTAGTCAAGACACCAAATGTATTTGTATGACTTGTTGTTATTTGTTTTCTATGTTGGCATGGTCGGTACTCCATCTACCAACCTAAAAACCTTAGAGAGGTCTCTATAATTCAAATGCCCAAGTCTTTGATGCCACAAGTGAGTCACATCAATTTTGGCACTATTACATTTTAAATTGCTTTCAAAAGTAATGTCATAGCAATTATCATTGGTTCTAACACCTTTAATAATAGGATTACCATACGAATTTAAAACATAACATAAATCATTCTTGAACTTTACCTCAAAATCTGAATCGAAAAATTTGGCTTATCCTTAGAAGATTTGCCTTCAAACCTTGAAGATATAGGACAACTTTAAAAGGTAGACATCCAAGAAGTTCAATTATTCCTTTTCCAACAATAGATCTTTTACCACCTTCTCCAAATATGTCAATTCCAGCTTTATAATCCTCAAGCTTAGTGAACATAGATTTGTCACCACTCATGTGTCTAGAGGATCCGCTGTCAAGATACCAAACAAAGTTATTTTTAGCTTTGAAAGCAACATGTGCAACATAACATGTATTTGTGTTCCTTTTTACCCAAACCTTTATTGAAGAAGTTGAATAGCTGAAAATTAAATTCATTTTCTTATAAATGAATGCAACTTCTTTGGATAAATTTGAGACTTGAGAAATTAAATTATCAAAAGCTAAATTTGAAAAATGGTTTCAAAACTTAGTTTCATTATACTTCAATTTAAATCATTTAGTTTTCACATGACCTTATTTTCTTTAGTAGAAACAAGTAGGGACAAATCTGGAAGTGGCATAAGAACTTTGAACAGTGGTCTTACCATGAAGGGTTGACCGTAGACTAACCTTAGGCTGACTGTTGACCTTTGGAACCTTCTCATTAATAGCAGCAGGTACAATAACAGTTTTATTAGCAACATATGCTTTTGAATCAAAATGTTTAAATCCTAATCCACTCTTATACCTGCAGGGATTCCTAAATTTAACATTTTGTCAAGTTTCTTTGTACCACAAGAAAATTTTTGAAGTTGTGACATATAACTTTCTAGTTCTATTTCTAGGCTTTTCACCTTATGTTCTAGAGACGAATTACAACTTTTTTAGTTCATCAATTAAACTAGTGTGTTCACAACATTTAGTCAATAAATCTGCCTACGAGCAATGTTGTGCGCTAAAGAATTCGATTACAGGGGAAGGAGAAAATAAAAAAACCAAGAATCAAAGGAAGCAGCAAAAGGATTAGAGTCAGAACAAATAAATGTTGGCTTTTGTGCACAATCAAGATTTTGATGATTTCAATAAATGGATGAAGTTTACAAAATGGACATCTTCAAAGACAAAAATAACTTGACGAAAAGAGCCAAACCTTGAAGAAAGAAGAACAAGAAGATGTAAGGAGCTTAAAGTGAAGATTCGAGACCTTGGGGTATAATCCTTGTAACTCTTTATTTCACATTTGACAAGGACTTGAATCACTCACTTGCATATCATTCAACACATGCATAAACCGTTTTAAGTTTTGTTTGAAAGATTAAAATGTTTTTATAGGTTTAAAAAACACTCCAATCAAACCTCCAAACTTTTATATACTTGTGGGAAGTATGTCTTCCAAATTGGGTGTTTAAAAGTGGTCAAAAACCTTATTTTTAAAAGAGCCGGATCTTGCTTAAATTGAGGAGGTCGACCGGCTGTTACTTCGACCGCCTCATGTAGCGGTCGACCGGTTCATGTAACGGTCGACCGGCTCGTTTTAGCAAAAACTCCCAACGGCTATAAACGGGTAGTTTTCATATGTGCCCTATAAATACACCTTCATTTCGTCTAAAATGACAACCCAACGACCACATATCAATTCTACTACTTGAGAAATATTCTACACCTTCTTATTCTATATTTCTCATAGCATTCACACAAAACACACTTTCATATCATTGTCTTTGTGTGAATAAAGAGATAGAGCCTTCATTTTCATATCTACTCTATCAAGAGATTTTTTGTTCTTTCATTTACCTATCCAAAAAAGGTGTTTCCTTTTGTGAGGTTGTTCACTAAAGAAGAAGCTTCGAGAGTGTATATCTCAAGCTTGGTGAGGTTGTGAGTGGTGAGCCAGAAAACCACTTGGGTGGGTTTGAGTGTTGAGCCTGGGAGAAAACACTTGTACGGTTCACTAGCACTCGGAAGCTAGTGTGTAAAGCTATTGAAGATAGTGGAAAACCTCAAGACTTGGTGAAGGAGCTTGAGGGGTGGATGTAGGCGGGTTTGCCGAACCACCTAAAAATCGAGTTTTTGCTTCTCTTATCCATTCTCTTTACTTTAAGCACATATTTATTCATATTGCATATTATACTTGTGCTAAAGTAGTATATACTGGCAAACACGTCTTTGGGGGTCAATATCCAAAAGTTTTAGAAAACCAATTCACCCCCCCTCTTGAGTTGCCTTAATCCTGAAACTAGGAATATCAATAAACTCTAGCGCCCACGAACAGCTAAGAAAGGAAATGTCTCCTATTTGGGGAACCAGAACCCAGACTATATCTTGGTTTCGACATTTCACAAATACATGAAGAAGTCCACTATTTTAATGCAGTGGGATTCTCATATAAGTTCGATGATGATGAAATTATTGATGGGGTCGATTACCTATTTGATGGTATAAATCTGATTATGATTGTAAACATGATCCAAATGGAGAAGTGAGTCTTTGAACTTATACAGATGTACACATTGAATGATCCACAATTTGTCAAGCCAAAAAGGGACACTATTTGATGCAAATTATAGCATAGCTTCAAAAGATTTAGTTCAAGTCCCAAATGGGCTGGTTACGAGAGCACGAGCAAAGAAGTTTAAAGATGTACTCAACGGACTAACATCATTGTTGGGTATCGTTATTTGGGCCGGATTCACATCATTATTGTTAAGAAGTCATCATGTGATGAATATGAGTATGAGAATGATGATGAGGATCAAAGCAGGGGAGCATCTTAGTGTTTTTAATGACACTAATCTATACGAATTGGAACTCTTTGCTCCCCAAGTAGATGTAAAGTTGGAGGATATGATTTGGGTAGATGTCATGTCATGATTTGGTTCAAACCCTTCCACCTCTTGATCTATGGTGGAGGAGAATGTGTAAGTGGATGATGGAGGAAACGACGAGCTACATAGTTTCAATGAGAGTGAGGGGATTGTGAAGGTGTCCATTGTAGAAGAAAAAAAATGGTTAAGATTTAGGTACATTAAAGTCTTCAAAAAGGCACTGAGATACTTCGAGATTCAAAATGTAATTGATTATTAATATATTAAGAATATCAAGAAGAGGGCGATGACATGTTGTAGAGTGGAGCATTACGATTGGAGAATTCAAGCATCTCAATGTAGTGAGAGGGATTGCATCGACATTAACACAAAGCACACGTGTAGTGTTCATTACACTAACACCAAGGTTAACTCTGATTGGGTTGCTCGACAATAATTGTAGATTATTCAAGTTAACCGTACTTTGGACTCGTCTGCTCTAGCTGGTTTTGTTGTTAAGGATTGGATAGTTGGTAAATCGATGCACACCGCGTATAGAGCATTGCAAAAGGCTCTTCAGTTGATTAATGAGAAATATGCCGACCTATACAAATATTATTGGAACTATGAAGCAGCCATTCTGAAGTGGAACCCCAATAGTGAGGTAAAGATCAGTAAAAATATGATTACTTTCAACTGTTTGGAGGCTTGCAAGGTGGGGTTTATCAGTGGTTGTATACCATTCATATCTGTTGACACTTGCTATCTTAAAGGCCAATTATGAGGGATACTATTTTGCGTTGTAGCAAAGGATGGGAATGACGACATGTTCCCCATTGCATATGCGGTGTGTGAGAACGAGTGTTAGGCATCTTGGAAGTGGTTCCGACAGAGTTACTATGAGAACGAGTGAAGGATAATTGTTGGTGGGTGTTCATTTTAGATAGGCAGAAGGTAATGTGATGTTCTCCATACTTACCATTGAATGATCCTTTTCAACATTAGTAGTTTGACAATACAAATATTATAGTAATCTCACTTAATTTTTCTTTTCATAATTATTGGGTACTATATTGACTCAATTTTTTAAAGAGATTCATTTGACAACCTCCTCCCGAGGTAGAGCATAGCATATACTTAAAACTAGCATGCCAACTGCAAGAGTAAAGGGTGGAGTGGGCAAGCATTTAAGGATAAATTGTGGGCATGTGCAAAGGCATACACAAATAATGCATTTAGTGTCCACATGGAGATCACTAAGTTATGTAATGATAGGCGTACGCACTTTGGTACCAGATGCAAGAGTGAAATGTTATTGAAGAACTTTATTAGGAAATTATTCCTAAGTATGATGAAAATTATTTGGAGCATGCTAATGAATAGGTTCCGTGCCAAACAAGAGGGTCTAAAATATTCATCCTTTGACATATGCCCCCACATTCAGATAAAACTTAAGAGATCAAAAAGTGTTGTGAGGCACTACATTTGCCGATGGGATGATTAGGTGGAATTTGAAGTGGACCACCACATGGAGTTGAGGAGGGTGGTGAAGATACGTGCTAGGAGCTATTCATATGGCAGATGATAGCTTAGTGACATTTCTTACCCTCACGCGGTTTCATCTATATATTACATGCGACAGGAGCTTGAGTCGTTTGTTGATGACTACTTCCATATGGCAGCATACAAATGAGCATATGCACATTCGATACGCCCCTATGCTTGGTCTGGAACAACTTACCAAAGGTGACAATTGCCTTGAATTTACTCCTGAATATTAAGACAATGTTAGGAAGGCCTAGCTGGGCAAGGAAGAGAGCTGTGGATGGCCTCCACTGCCCACTAAGAGGGTCGCAAAAGGGCTATGTAATTCGGTGAGGTACATGCGGGGCCAAGGGCCACAATGTTAGAAAATGCAAGCTACCTCTTAGAGCGGATCAACGAATATATCTAAAAAAACCATCCAAAAAAAAGGCAACAAATTTTTGACAATTGAGAATTATATCAAATTAATCATCTTTTGCATGCTAACAATATTATACCTTCTTTTGTAGGATGAGGTTGGCACATCCGTAGTGGTGGAGAAGCCTAAGCATCTTAAAAGGAGTAAGAAATACATGTCGAAAGGGGTGAATAAGGTATAGTTCACTCTTATATCTTGTTTGGGATTAGAGTTCCAAGTAAATATTATGCAACTTCCTTTTTGATTTTTTTTGTGTAAGATGGGGTTGGAACCTTCGGAGCATATCAGGACACCTTCTATGTTACACAACCAATTGACATGGGAAAGCGCAACATGGAGGCAACAACTAAGATTCAACAAAATACTATGCAACTTGCATTATGTTGTCTTTATCGGTGTTTAACATTGCAAAAGTAATAACACACTTCGAAATCTAAATCAAATTTAGGAAAATGCATCTCCAAGAAATGCACCTAGGCCTAGGCCTCTGAAGTTTAAGGATCAAACTAGTAGGGTAATTGTTCAGGATCAATTGAATGAATAAATTTACATATTTTATTTAAAAGGTAAAATGAGGTGACATAAATGTTGTTATGTGCATGGTATTGCTAAGCACATTGCTAGAACATAGCTAACAATGAGATGATGACTAGTGCCGGAAATAAATCTTGAAATGGAACAAGACTACCAAGTGATAGACATTCCTCGTTTGTTTGTAGATGCAAATCACCTTTGACTCACTTTTGTGGATGAACTTGTGGTGAGAGCTCATCTTGTGGGATACTCAATTTTTGGGTACATGGAATTGTAATTTTGATACATGGAGCTATACGTATGTCTTTCTTTAAAGTTGTAATTTGAATAGATGGAGTTGTAATTTTGAAATATTAGAAAATGTTATCAAATTGATTAGCAAACTGAACACAATTGAGCAGGTTATTATTGATGATTAATGTCCAAATTCTTGAAAAGGGAATTCCATGGCACCAACTCATGTATTAATGTTGCCTTATTATTGCCTTTTCTATGTGTTTATGTCTTTAAGTATTGTCATATGTAAATCTATTTTTCATACACACTTCAAAAATTGTGCAAGAAACGGATATAAGCTCTTAGAAAAAGGCCTCAACTTTAATTCATAAAACTCTTGCAAACAATTGATAATTAGAAGAACATTTAAGAAATAAGCCACAAATTTAAACAAACATGGTTACATTGCACTCAATTCAGAACTCGTGTCCATATAACCAAACTTCCAACAACAACAAAAAGTTACAACAAGCCGAGAGGAATGTGGATACAACCAAGACCTACAACCTGAAGTATGAGTGTGGATTTAACAAATACTTACAACATACAGTGAATACAACAAATACTTACATCCTAGGTTGGAAGATAGACACGTCCTCAATCACGACTATAAATAGCAATCTATCCACAACAAAAAAATAGAACAAAAAAACCCACGACCACATCAACACACGCATCAGACGCTTCTCCCTTGCCTTGTGCTCACATACTCGTTATCCATCCTTTGCATCTTCTAAATTATGGAGGGTAACACATCTTGTACTCGGGGGCATGTAGGGAGTTCAATCCATTAGAAGAATTCACATCCTGATTTTCGCTACAAATGAAATAATTAAGTAGGGTATAAAAAAATAACGCTAAGAGCACAACCAAAGAACATAACAACTTTCTTTGATACTTAGGGAAGTCAAATCTCCAGACAACACTTGTTCGATTAGCCAAATTTTAGTTTCCAATGAAAATCAAGAAAATAAAATTAAGTAGGTAGATAATGTGTGCTTACATTGGGTTCGTCATACATGGGACAACCATAGAACCATTGTCCCGGGTTCCTTGAGTCAAGTAAGTCTTCATAGCTGTCCGCATACCACATCCACAAATTGGCGGACGAGGATTTCTTGAAATTCGGGTGACCGAATTGCATGTGCATTAGGAGAGAGAGAGAGGGGGGTGTGGGTCCTGGTCGGGATCCACACTGCCCTCCAACATCCTCAATGATGTCGACATTGACATCCTCGATGATGACATATTATTTCTTCCTTGAATCCAATCTTACTTGACAGTGTAGAAACCTATAGAGTACCAATCATTTCAAACAACAATAATATCTGTTTTAGAACCGATTTTAGAGAAAGTCAAAAGTAAGGTCATATTTTCTCTCTCTCTCTGCGTTATGTATAGATAGACAAACAATCCAAAAAACTTAAGGCAAGCATGTCATATAGAAGGACTAGCTGAAATTAGGATTCACCTATCACTATTGACACAAAAATGGCAGGGAGAACAGTAACGCCCAATAATGAGATAAGGTGCTGGGAATTTTAAGAACACGATAGAGGTAAAGTCTCTACTTGCCATAAAACTAATTTTTTCTCAATTTGAAGACCAGCTAGCCTATATTGATCTATTTAAGAAAAGTATATCAATGAATGTACCCTAGCCGTTTTAATAAGTCAATAACCCATTTAAATAAGGATAAAGTACAATTCATATGACCGGTATTTAACAGAAACAACATGAAAATAAAATACCCGAAAACTTACCCCAAAGAACCAACAATGAAAATAAAATAACTGAAAACTTAACAGGGGTCATCTAATTCATCAATTTAAAGTAGAGAGTACGTCATAGGTCAATACCGAGCTTCTTTTGGGGGGGGGTCGGACTCGTGGCTAGGACATGGTATACTTTGGGTGAAAGAAAATTTAGGAATTAGGCTTTGGTATTTGATTCAACACCTATACTTATGAAGATGCCGATTGCCGCTACATATGGCCAACGACGACGGTGGATAGTGGTGGAAGGGACTGCAACCTCCCCCTCAACTATCAAAAAGGCGGTTATATGTCCTTTAACTTTTGAAAGTATTCAATGTTTGAGGGTGAAAATTTTGAATATTGGGGTTTGGGAAATATTATAAAGTAAAGAAATGTTATGAGAGTTGGTGAAAAAGTGAAGAGAGAGAAGATTTTTAATAAGTATTATAATAATAAAAAATTATGTGGTGAATTTTTTATGATTAAACCAAAATATTTGAGCCCAAATATTTGGGCTCCAAACATCCCCATTGGAGGGGCATTTAAGTCATTTTTCATATTTTTCGTCTAACTTAGCGCCTGATTTGGATGGGGACGTACATTGAAGATTTTTTAAAAATTAAAGGACATAAATTGCATTTTGATAGTTGAGGGGAGGTTGATTTTGCGCTATAATTATGAGGCGAATTATGAAATTATTGATTTGGATGGGGACGTACACCAAACAGTCCAATGTTGATTTGTCACTTGCGTACCAAAAACGCTAATTAACAAAATAAGAAAAGAAAAGGAAACCAAAAAAAGGAAAAGAAAGAAAGAAAAAGTACACTATATTTGGCTAATAGCTAGCTCCTACAAAAGCTTCCTTCTATATATCAGGTACAGCAATATCCTCTCCTTTATTTCTTTCCACTCTATTGGGGCCTCTCCTTTATTTCTTACAGCAAATTTACATATCAAGTACAGCAATATCCTCAATTTCTAACTGTGGCTGCAAGAAAAATGTGTGCCACTCGTTCATCTAAAACTTATCTGATCTGCCATGACCCGAAAAAGCCAAGCCAACATGCAGGAGGGCACCTGTCAGTTTGATCGAAAACAATATTGAATTCAATTCCTTTCTTCTTAAAGACGAATTTTGGCAAGTAAGACCAACAAACATTCCATGATTAAGAAATGGATCAGTGGGCTATCTAACATGGCAGCTGCTGCTGATGGCGTAGATGGGCTGGAAGGGACTGCACCAAAAACTGTAGAGCCGCTTGAATTAGTTGTGTTTAACTCCGATGAGCTTGTGCTGCATGTAATCCGCACCAAACCAGTACTTGTAAGGTGATTTTCTCGCTCAACTGGTTGCCTCAAAATACCAAGATAAAGTTAACCAAAGGTCGTTAGGAGGCTTTTACCTAGTAGATTGATACTGACATGTCCCGGTGCCTGCCATGATTGAATAAAATTATCCAAAAGGGAAAGGAAGAAAACACTGTTAGTTTAAAAGAAAAAAGCGTTCACTTGAATCCATATAAATACATTTCTACAGACTGCTAGAGATATGTCCAATATGGTATAATTAGAACACACACACATATATATATATCTTACTTGGGTCAGTGCTTGTAGCTACAGCCGTTCCTCCAAAGTTACAGCTACTTGGAACCGGGTTCCTTTGATAGTACATATTAAAAGCATATGAAGCATGGTCACGAATGGTGTTGGGGTTGTAACAGCTTCCACCTGGCTGAAGTGCTGAACAATCAGCACCGCCATATCCACAGGCATAGTCTAAAGCAACCTGCAACGCGATTTGTGGTGCACTTTGGCTAGCAATACACCAGCTTCCCCCTTGGGATACGGGTGACGTAGATGCTGTTGGGTTTATAATTGGTGTCATGGTGAGTGGTGTGTTGGAATCTGGGCTTGAATTTGGATTGATAATAGGAGTACTGCTTGAGGAAGGTGCTGTGGGGGTCATTGTTGGAACTGTCGTGATTGGAGTTGTAATGTCTCTTTGGGTGGTGGATATTGGGGAAGTGAAATGTATCTCTTTATCAAGACTTTGTTCCTTGATGTGCTCCCCTCTCAAGCCCTTCTTTGTCAAACTTGATGCACCTGCACTTGAAATACAAAGTTCAGGTGAATCTCAACTATTGTCTATATATACTACCTATTAAAGAAATGGAGAGCTTTGCCTCAGATATCAAGTAGATTCAACTACTTTTCCCATGATACGTACGTCTATTAACCAGAAAATTAGTACAAATTGGTTTTCCTCTATTTGGGACTAATTAGAAAGCCTGAGATCCTTGATTATTGAGACTCAATAACAAGTCCTGCACATGGATTCAAGGGTTGCCAACTTGTCATGACAGGTAGACAAATTCAGTCTCAAATGGACCAGGGCAATTCTGTGGCATAAACTATCTGGATCATTATCAAGTCCCACATGGAAGTGCCCAATTTAGTTCTCACCAAGATGGGCACGGACTGATAAACCCAATCCCACTGCAGGAAGGAACTGGTTCAATAAGAAGACCAAGACACGCAGTTAAATCAGATGGGTTCTGATGAGAATATCCGACTTCAAAACAGATGAGACCTATTAATCATCAACCGATATTTAGAGAACTTAAAGACACGAAGCCAAAAGAGGAAGAATTTGAAATTGAGAAGAACCACAACTGGAAATTTGAAGAACAAAGGAGTTGGAACTAAACTGTACCCAATAGAACAGAACCCATTTGCTCAAATAAAAATCATTTTAACGAGAGAGAGAGACAGAGACAATTGTTGCAGTTAAAGGAAAAGCAAAGAAATTCGATTCCCAATATGTAAAGCAAAAAAAGCTAGAATTCAAAGCAAAACCAGAAAAAAGTATGAACCAAAAGTATAAGAACTTCATTAGAATTCACAAAAGGAACAGGCACAGAAGTTCATCCACTAAAATCCCCGATCTTAGGAAGGAAGATAATTAAAGATAAATAAATTATGATGAATTTAAAGAATAAGAACTGCATTGGAAGTGGCTTAATTCAGAGCAAACAGAGACAAATATATTTCACTGAATATCTTGCCTCTTAGGAAGGTCTTAAGTGCCCAAGGACCATCATAGGGGATAGGAATTCCGCTTTAAATCACAAGTTGGATGTCGAAAACACACACATGTTCGCACCTGAGGTCCAAGAAAGCTGTTTGGTGCTCAGGAAAGATGCGAATATGTGTTCACTCGTTCAAAGAACGAGAGAGTTAAGTATCAAAGAGAAAAGGGAAAACAACCAATTGGGATTACTGGCCTATAACAAAAGAAAAATAAAAAATTGCCCACATTAAAATCAAAATAAAGAAACCAAATATTGGAAATGGAAAGAAGAGTGGCAAACAAGACAAAGAAACTCACCTGAACAGAGGAAATGACCCAAT
Source organism: Myrica gale (assembly GCA_963930655.1). Lineage (NCBI taxonomy): Eukaryota > Viridiplantae > Streptophyta > Magnoliopsida > Fagales > Myricaceae > Myrica > Myrica gale. Next base: position 18,254,264 of record OZ005600.1, on the reverse strand, counting down.
AGGAGAAGTATCAGACAGTTGAAGACCCTTTCGTCCATTTCCCAATCCTTCTGTCTTCTACCTCTCTAATGCCTTCTTCTTTCTCTACTCCTCCTGTAGTTCTGCCTCCTAATTATCTATGTCTTCTTTCAAATTTGTTTGAAACAGAGAAAGTGAAGCAAAGATATCATAATCTTGGAAAGCATTAATGATTTTGTTGGAAAGAAGAGGATTGTGTTCTCTCGATATGTACATTGTAGAAAAATGAAATAGGTTGAGAGTAGATGGAGAATAGAGTCTGTATTATTAAGAATGAATACAAAACTCATTACATCAAAATGACTGTTGTACAGCCTTTATACAGAAAAATACAATAGCTCCTGCAGACGAAAAATAGACTTAACAAAGAATAAAATTACATTTGACTCCCAATATTAACTTCCAATACTCCCCCTCAAGATGGAGCATGAAGATTATGAATGCTCATCTTGGAAAGGAGGGAATGAAATTGAGAAGCACCAAGAGCTTTAGTGAAAATATCAGCCAATTGATGAGCCGAATTGATATAGAAAGTGGTGAGAACCCCGTTAGCAAGCTGTTCACGAATAAAATGGCAGTCAACCTCCACATGCTTTGTCCTAGCATGGTGAACTGGATTGGCAGCTAAGGAGAGGGCAGCCTTACTATCACAGTAAACGGAAGCAGGGGAAGATGGACAAAGATGCAAATCAGTGAGGAGCTGATTAAGCCATATAATTTCACAGCCAATAGAAGCCAAAGCCCGATACTCAGCTTCAGCTGAACTTCTTGAAACTGTGCTTTGCTTTTTAGAACCCCAGGAAATAAGAGAGTCACCGAGGAAAAGACAAAAGCCAGTAGTAGAACGTCGGGTATCAACACACGCAGCCCAATCCGAATCACAAAATCCTTTCAGTTGAATGGGAGAAGAGGCAGGAAAGAACAAAGCTTGACCAGGAGCTGATTTTATGTAACGAAGAACACGGTATGCTGCAGCAAGATGAGAATGGCCAGGCTTGGCCATAAATTGTGCCAAAGTGTGAACAGCATAGGATAAGTCAGGGCGAGTAATGGTTAAGTAAAGCAAGCGACCAATAAGCCTTCTATACTGAGAAGGATCAGACAACAAGGAAGAATCATCCTTGGTCAATTTCAATTTGGAGTCCATAGGAAAAGAGCTAGGCTTACAGCCAAGATAGCCACTGTCTTCCAACACTTCAAGAGCATACTTGCGCTGATTTAAAGAAATACCAGCAGCACTACGAGCAATTTCAAGTCCTAAAAAATACTTGAGGGTGCCCAAATCCTTAATCTTGAATTGACTATCCAAGAAAGACTTAACATGGGTGACAGAAGACATATCATTAGATGCAATGATAATGTCATCCACGTATAGTAATAAAGCTGTAAAAGAGGAACCAACAAGCTTAGTAAACAAGCTGTAATCAGCTTTGGATTGGTGATATCCAAGAGAGAAGAGAGCTTCCGAAAGCTTGTGAAACCATTGCCTACTTGCTTGCTTTAACCCATAGAGAGACTTGAGTAATTTGCAAACTTTGTGCTCCCCCTCTTTGGCAAAACCGGGAGGAATAACCATATAAACTTCCTCATTTAAATCCCCATGTAAAAAAGCATTATTCACATCTAATTGCTCAAGAAACCAATGTTGACTTGCAGCAAGAGCCAAAACACAGCGCACTGTGGTCATTTTGGCTACCGGGGAGAAGGTTTCAGCGTAATCCACACCCTCACGCTGTGTAAAACCTTTAGCCACAAGCCGGGCTTTATATCTCTCAACAGAACCATCAGCTTTGTATTTCACACGATAAACCCATTTGCAACCTATTGGTGTCTTACCAAGAGGTAAATCTGTAATTTCCCAAGTTCGATTGGCTTCAAGAGCAGTGATTTCATTAATCATAGCTTCTTGCCATTTGGGATCTAAGGCAGCTTGGGAATAAGTTTTAGGTTCAGTGTTTGTGGTGATGGCTATGCTGAAAGCTCGATGAGATGGAGAAAAACGAGAATAGGAAATATACCTGGCCAAATCAGTGGCATTGACAGATTCCTGATGTATAGAGGCTGAAGGCAGTGAGTGATCAGTGAATGAGCAAGCTAATCTGCAATGATAATCTTTGAGATAAGAAGGCTGAGTTTTGAGGCGAGATGATCTTCTGAGTGGAATAGAGGGTGGATGAGAATCAGTGGAAATAGGAGAAGAATCAGTAGGAATAGGAGGAGATATATCATCTGAGGAATCTATATGTGGTGGAGAAACAAATTCAAGGTTTGGAACAGACAAAGGAACAACAAAATCAGTTCTTGATGTAGAAGGAACTGATGTGGAATGTTTGAAAGGAAAGGAAAATTCATGAAAAATAACATCACGAGATATAAAAGTAGAATTGGTTTCAAGATCTAGAAGCTTGTAACCTTTGACAGCAAAAGGATAGCCTAAGAAAACACATTTCTTGGCACGGGGAGCAAATTTAGATTTGTGAGGCTGAATATTAGTAGCAAAACAGAGACAACCGAAGACTTTGAGCTGAGAGTAGTTAGGTTTAACAGCATAGAGGAGCTCATAAGGAGACTTATTTTGAAGTAAAGGAGAAGGAGACAAATTGATAAGATGAGTTGCTGTCATGACACAATCACCCCAATATGTAAGTGGGATGTTGGATTGAAAATGAAGTGCTCTAGCTACATTCAACAGATGCTGATGCTTTCTTTCTACTATCCCATTCTGTTGAGGTGTATATGGACAACTAAGATGATGAATAACACCCTTAGATGTAAAGAAAGAAGGCATGTGAAATTCAACACCATTGTCTGACCGAAGGACTTTGATAGTGGAAGCAAATTGTGTTTCAACTAAATTGAAAAAGGATTCTAAGAACAACCGAGTTTCAGATTTATGAATCATAAGATAAACCCAAGTGCAACGAGTATAATCGTCTACAACAGTGAGAAAATACTTATGACCATGAGAAGTGGCTGTGGCAAAAGGACCCCATATATCACAATGTATCATATCAAATGGTTTGGAAGTTTTGATTGAACTAAGAGGAAATGAAGAACGATGTTGCTTAGCCAAAGGACAAACATCACAATGATTGTGTAAAGGAATATTAGTAAGAGACAGAACATCTTGTAAAAGAGACATTCGAGAATGTGACATATGACCTAGTCTAAGATGCCACAACTGATTATTGTCAGAAACTGAAGCACAAGTTGATTTATTTGATAAAGCAGAAGCTACAGAACTAGAAAAAACAGATGAAGGATTGAGCAGATATAGACCATTCAGCTGATCAGCCACTCCAATCGTCCTCCAAACACGCAGGTCCTGCACAAGACACTTATTAGACAAGAATATTAATCCTATATCACCAGTAGAAGTAAGTTTACTGGTAGAGATGAGATTAAAAGTGAAACTAGGTACATATAGAACATTGTTAAGTACTAAATCAGGAGAAAGAACAACTGAACCAATGTGAGTGACAGATGCTGTATGACCATTAGGAAGATGAACTAGAGTGGTAACAGATTTATGAAAGCTAGAAAAAAAAGATAAGGAGCAGACCATATGATCTGTAGCTCCACTGTCTAGAATCCAAAATTTCGAAGGATGAGAATGTGTTAATGAAGAATGACATTGGACAGTATTAGAATAGGAAGTGAATGGTATACCTGCCATATTGACAAAACTTAAAGACTGAGATGAGGGCAAAGGCTGAGATGGAGTCGAAATGTGCAAAGGGGAATCTGGTTTAAGTTGAGCTTGAAGTAGGTTTAGAAGCTGTTGAATCTGATCTTGAGAACCAATCGAAGTTGAATTATTAGCAGGAACTTCCATAGTTGAAGACACCTGGTGTGCAGAATGAGAAGTAGAAGCAAATCGTGAATCAGGTGCTCCTTTCTTCCTGTGTACCCATCCAGGAGGATAACCATGCAATTCAAAGCATTTTTCCCTTGTGTGACCCCTGCGATTGCAATAAGTACAAAGAGGCCTTTCTCTTTGACCAGCAGAATGAAACATCTTTCGTTGAACAACATTAGCTTCACTTTGATTTGCTGCCAACATAGCCAAATTTTCATGACTAAGAGAGGGACTCCTAGTAAATGACCTCTGCCTTTCTTCTTGTATGATCAAGGAATAGATTTCATTTAGAGAAGGGAATGGCTTCATAAGCAAGATATTGCCTCGAGTAGGGAGATAACTATCACTTAATCCCATGAGGAAGGTCATAATCAATTGCTTATTCTCTCGATATGCAACAGTCTCTAAAACCTTACAAGTGCACTGATCACATTGACCACATGTGCAAATCGGCAGAGGTGACAATTGATGTAATTCATTCCACAATGATTCCAATTTTGTGAAATATTCACTAACAGAAGACTGACCTTGAACAATGCTATGAATTGCTTGTTGCAGCTCAAAAATTCTAGGTTCATTGCTCTGTTCAAACCGTTCCTTTAACACTTTCCACATCTTTTCAGCAGAATCTATGTACAAAATTACCTGTGCAATTTCAGGAGATACAGATGCACAAATCCAAGAGGATACCATTAGGTTGCAGCGATACCAACCACCGAATTTAACATCAGTAGAAGCTGGTCTTTTGATGCTGCCGTCGAGAAAACCGAACTTATTCCTTGCTCCAATGGCCATCAGCATCGCACGGCTCCAAGAATAGTAATTCTTGCCGTTTAACTGAGGAGATACTATCGGAGCATTGGATATATCACCTGAGGTGATTGAGAATGCACTATCAACAATCAAATTTGGGCGATTTGTGTTTAAAACTTCTGCTTCAGCATCAGCCATCGATCTTTATCAATTGAACAGATAAAAGAATTATAGTGAAAGAAACAGAGTATGAAGAAGTGATTGAGAAGAAGCGGTTTCCTCTGATACCATGTAGAAAAATGAAATAGGTTGAGAGTAGATGGAGAATAGAGTCTGTATTATTAAGAATGAATACAAAACTCATTACATCAAAATGACTGTTGTACAGCCTTTATACAGAAAAATACAATAGCTCCTGCAGACGAAAAATAGACTTAACAAAGAATAAAATTACATTTGACTCCCAATATTAACTTCCAATATACATAAATATATATTGTAGAATAAGTGCGCCGTTGAGAGAGGGACAGGAGAAAACTTGAGAAAGGACTCAAAGACATAGGTGTAGGAAGGTGCAAGCAAGAGAGGGTGCAAAAAGGAGGGAAAAGGTGGGAAGAAGATTGAAAAAAAGGTAAAGACTGAATTTTTTGGAATATAGGTTTGGTATGTGGGCTGGTAAGTGATGATTGTAATGATGGTGATGATGTGTGCATTTTGCCTTTGTTTTCTTTATGCTTCTTCTTTTACAGTTTTATAGGACAAAACCTAATAATCAACCACAGATCTGGACTGATCCTGCTTTCAGTATTTGTATCAAGCAGGATAAAGAGTTCTGTTTCTATGATTTTGCACTTTAAAAGCCTGCAGGACAGACAAGTAGCGTATCCTAATATGTTTAAGAAGGGAGTTGATGGACGAGGTTATCAGTTTCAAAGGAAATACTTTCATGAGTTATTTATGAAGCAAAGCAATAATGTTACAAGATTAAACAGAGCTTCAGAAAATGGAGGATACGCAGGACACCACTAAAAGTGAAAGTGAAAGTTTTCTTCTCTCTCCCTACCCGTTGGACAGATACTCTGTAGCTGGGAAGGCTAATCGGATGGGTTGTTAGATGACTTTGAGTACCAACAGCATAAGCGGTTAATGTCATATTTCTTTCTCCTTTCTGGAGATACCATATTGTCAATTTTTTTTTTCCCTTTTCACTTTTACTTATTGCTTGTTCTGCAGAGAGAGATTGACTGAGGTTTTAGATCAAATCAGCCCGGAGAGCAACAGCTTGTCCAAGGCAAAATCGTCAACATGCAGTGACACCCCTTTTATGGCAGTCGCTTTCGGTGACACATGGTGTGCTTCCAATGAACTTGCGGTAGTCTAATCAGGTAAAATTATGGTAGGCCTCCACTAAGAGCCAAGAGGTAGGAAATGCACGTGAAATTCAAATGATTTGCAGACGGGGATTAGTTTCTTTGGAGCTACTTGAGTAATTTACGCCTCAAAAAGGCTTCTTGATTTAGGCTCCGCTCATCCAAACCCATCTGCTGAAAAATAGTCGGTGCTTGTATATCGCCACTAATACAAAGTTAACTGTAAAACCATGAATCTCTAATTCCTCTTGATTGCCGTTAAAACAGGGACGAATGTGCAATAAAGGCTTTCTTGTGGGGTCACTAGTTAGAAAAGCAAACTAGTCCGAAGTTGGAGAGAAATTGATCCTCAAAATGGACCATCCAAAATTCTATCCTGAGCTTGCACCTTTGACCAATTGGATATGGATGCACACCTATGCTTATAATATTTTCCCGGAATAGTCCACCTAATTTTATTTATTTTCTCATTAGGGTCCACATAAAGGCACTTCTTGATTGTTGCTCCCATTAGTTATTTAATTGATGTGTTCGACAGAGACTTTGGAGTATAAAAATAGAAGAAGATGAAGATTAACCCCTCTTTAAATATTTGTCTCACAGCTATCACAAGCAATCTTTCTGCATAGCTCCAAATCTTTGAACTTGCTTAACGGCTCCCTTTGAAAAGTACTCCTAATTGTTTATACCCGTGGCCTCAAGGATTGAGTACAGTGCTAATTCAGAAACTTTTTCCGACACATTTTTGTGATTTCAGATTTCTTATTGCCGCATTTTATTTTTGTCCACCTGTATTTTTTGTCTCAAGCTCATATAGTATAAAAAGGTGTTCGGTTTCGGTCCTCTAAATATTAGTCCACAGTCCATCATCGCAATAATAAGTCCATGTATGGATTAGATTGAGTTAATAAAATAAAATATAAATGGTTCGTTTTGGCTGAAGATTTTCTCCTGCCATCAAGAACGAATAGCAGCCAATCAAAAAGTATTTGCTCTGGAGTTAAAAGACTCAGCTTCTTTCACCTTTTATTTTTATTTTTCTCTGAAAACCTCATTATCATTGATTAAAAAACTAAAGCAATAAAAATTTTGAGTCACAGAGCAAAATATGAAGCGGGATACAAGATAAATCTATAAAACCAGAACTCTCTCACAATGTGCGCAACAGTTTTGATGGGCTCCAATGGGCACATCGAGAAACGGGTGGTGTAGTTTTTTTGTTCATTAGATAAGGACATGACACTTTTATTGAAGTTGTTTCATTCTTATTCTTTCTATCTTGTTTTTTATATAATTTTTCTATATTGTCTTAATATACTAGACAAAAAATATTTACAATAGTCTAGCTCATACAACAGAGGCGCTCAAGAAAAATAATTGTTATGCTTATATAGAGTTGTGCAAGCCCACCCCCCGGTGACAGTTTAACCGTCACCAACAATGCACCAGCCACTGGGAACCGCCTTATCTACCCTCTCTCCCAATCTCACTCTCTCTCCTTTGGCCAAAACCGCCAGGGAAACATGTACTATTACTGTCGAGCCGGCACTGGCAATGTTGGTTATTGTGGCTATCCGGTGTCAAAATTTGGACACCGGCCTTCCGGTGCCTGTATTGGCGCTAAGTTGTATTTTCATGTCTTCGCTATTAGTCTTAAACGACTAGTTGCAAGCGCTATTGCTTTTGAGTTCTTTACCGGAGAATTTGGTGGTGTAACTTAGTAATTATGCTCCAAATTATGTGTTAGAGCTAAGTATGATTAAATATTGCTTCTTCAATGAAGATACAAGAAGAAGAGATATCGGAAAAAATGCAAAGACTCTTGTTACATAGAATAGTGGATGAAGTAAGGATAGAGATTGTAAAGAACATGAAAAAATTTAGAAGTCAGTCGAAAGAGAAAGATCAGATAACGTGTTACTTATGTGAAAAGAACTGTTATATAAAGAAGCACAACAAGGCTTAGAAAAATAAACAAAAATAGTATAAGCATCAAAAGACTGATTAGAATACCACAACTATTGCTTCAGATGAGGACGTGGTAGTGGCAATTTTTTCTGCTGAAGATAAGTAGTGTTGTAATGTTGCAGATATATTTGTTGAGGGGGTTATATACTCATTGGCTTCCTACCATGTCACTCCAAAGAATGAGCTCTTTATTTCGAACAAAGTGGGGGTAACTTTGGCAGAGTGAAGAAGGGGTAGTGAGAGTTATGGCTACAGTGAGAATTAGTGATATTTGTCTCTAGATAGATATTAGATGCACCCTGACATTTAACATGTGCTAGACATGCACCTGAATTTACTATCTACACATGTCTTTAATGAAGCGGTTACGAAAGTTATTTTGACAACAGAAGATAGAAACTTACGAGACAAGTAAAAGTATGTAACGAAGCGGTAAATGCAGCGGAAGATGATTCTTCACCGAACTTGTGGCACTAAAATACTCTCAGGTGTTGAAATGACCAAAATACCCTTACTCAGAAAAAGTAGACTTTTTGAGGCAGAACAGTCTAGCCCTAGAATCGAGAAGAATGATCTAGTGATATAGATGGAGATGAAAAATAATAGTTTGGACATTGAAGTTTCTCTTATCATCAACGCACTATTAATAGGTTATTTAAATATACCCAATAGTAGAGAAAAAGCAGTTGAGGTTTTCAAAATGTAGATGTCAAATATTTTAGTTTTCATAACAAGATAGTGGGAAGGAAAAACAATTCATAAACCATTTTTGAACAACTTTCATTCCTTTGTAGAAGGATTTCTTACAAAAAAAATTTAGGTTTTAGAGAAAATTTGAGCTCGCCCCAAGCTAATAATTTAACTCCTAACAAAAGTGTTTTCTAAAATACTTACAACCCAGAAACTATCGACAAAAACTAACATGTCCTTTAAACAAAAATAAATACATCATTAGAAAATATCTACGAATCCTCGTCGATGCCGTCAGACCTACTAGGGTAACAGGTTCTGGGGGTACATCGAATAGTAACGGAGCTGGCAGAGTAGTTGAAGGCGGGTCATTATGCGTCCAATGGTGATAGAGCTCTATGAGAACTTTGTAGGCGTTCGAAACCTATACAAGGACTTGAACCGCCAACATATGCATCCCAAAGTCATACGAGTGGAGAATCTCGTTAACCCTGATAGTCTACTAATGAATTGTACACATACAAAATAGAAAAAGTACAACATTGAGTCATAAAGACTCAGTAAGGTATGTGAATGGTATAATGTCATCAAAATACAATAAATTAAATAAAATAGTGTAAGCATGTTTTAAAAGAAGCGTAAAAGTGAGTTTAGCAGAAAAATACGCAATGATGAACAATATGCATTCCAGTTAATGATATAACAACTTCAGTAGGTTGAAGGATGAAATTGGAACGAGAAGTATAGATTGTGGGGGCGAGTTGCAACGAGTTAAAGTTTGTGTGGGTATTTGAGAATCGGGTGGTAGTTTGAGGGGAAAAATTGTAATTAACCCTTTGTTTTATACAAAGCTAAAATTTCAAATTTTTGCAATTTTTTTAATATAAGGGCAAAATTGGTAGTAATCTTTGTAATAGCCCCCCAAATATTTTGAAGAAATAAATAGGAGAGAATAAAAGAGCGTGAGAGAGGGAATAACTACTTTATAAGTGGTTCCTACAATTTTTTAAAGAAAAAATACTGAAAGTTTATCTTTTTTACTTTTCTCTCTCCCTCCCTTTTTTCTACAATTCCTCTCTCTACCTCATATCATTCACACAAGTTACACTTTCACATCCTTGTCATTGTGTGAATCAAAAGAGATAGAACTTTCAATCTTCTTATCCACTCTTTGAGAGAGTTTTGTTCATCTATCTTCATATCCAAAAGAGGTGTTTCCTTTAGTAAGGTTGTTCACTAAAAAAGAATAAGCTTTCTGAGTGTATATCTCAAGCTTGGTGAGGTTGTGAGTGGTGATCCAGAAAAACCACTTGGGTGGGTTTGAGTGTTGATCCCGGAAAAACACTTGTACGGTTCACTAGTACCCGGAAGGTAGTATGTAAGCTATTGGTTGAAGATAGTGGAAAACCTCAAGGCTCGGTGAAAAAGCTTGAGGGGTGGATGTAGGCGGGTTTGTCGAACCACCTAAAAACTGAGTGTTTGTTTCTCTTACCCTTTCTCCTTACTTTAGCACTTATTTAAAGTTATTGTATATTATATAGTTGTGCTAAAATAGGTTTTACTTGCAAAGACACCTTTGAGGGTCAATATCGAAAAGTTTAGTAAAATTATTCACCCCCCTCTTGAGTTGCCTTAATCCTGAAATCTAGAACTCACAATACCTCTTGCACAAAATCCACACCAAAATGCATGAAACCCCCCAAATCTGACAAATTTTGCCCAAATTTCTTAATGTTCAACCGATTAAAAAATCAATGAATTTAAGTTTGGGCTTACCCATAAACGATTATAAACTCTCTCTCCACCAAAAGAACGATGTTTGAGCTAAGTTTTTAGTCGAAATAGCTCATAGTTGTGGGTGTTTTTTTGCTCTTCACCCACGACCTTAGGGCATTCTTGTTCTTGAGACTCGACGATGACCGATCGATCGTCTGTATTTCCGATCGAACACCCAATTAACATTAAAATTCTTGATATGCTTTCCACAATCGATCGACAAAAACAACTGATCGACCGGTCAATGAGTTCGAAACAACGCTGTGCATGTCGATCGATCGATCCAACTAACTGATCGATCGTGTCAGAAATTCAAAACGACATCGGTTAGAGGCGATTGATCAGTTGGGTTTTGTTGACTATAAAATATTGACCGACCTTTTTTTTTGTCGATCAAATTTAAAACCGATAGATCGGTGAACGCCGTCAAAACGATGGCATCTTGATCGATCGATGAACGCCGTCAAAATGATGGCATTTAGACGATCACCATGTTGTCCTAATCGATCGGTGACACTTCAATTTAAAAAATGATTTTATAAACTGAAAAATTTCTTAATTATGAAATAATCTTTACTTAAGATGTTATCTTCATACATACCTCATATTAATAACTTATAAGCATGTGCTAAATAAGATTTCATACAATGTATAGCATGTATAAACTAACTCTTATACTAAAATTCTTTGATATAACATGTACAATCTAAACATGTCCTCCTTATATATGCTTCCATGATTATTGATGTGTCTTGACATGTTTTATGTAATCTGAACATGTCCTAACATACTTTGTTTATATATAATTATTGTGTGCAAACATTTAAACATGTGTTCAATCAATTCTTTACTTATCATTACGTATATGTACTTAGATTAGTACTCCATCATCAACTATGTGTACTAAAATTATTTATATATATATGTACGTACATATTTTATTAAATTCTTATATCGTGTTTATTGTTGTTTATTTGATCGATCGTTATTTATTTTAGGTTTAATTGCACCTTGGGCCCCCGTGGTATGTAAAGGTTGGAAATAGATTCCTGAGGTAACATTTTTAACAATTAGGCCCCTAAGGTTAAGTTCTAAGAAAAAATACGCCCCTCCGTCTATTTGCGTCAGTCCCGTTAACGGTCATTGCTGACTGGACTTTAAAATTCATGTCATAACGAATCATTAAGCGACACTTGTCCACTTAAAATAGCTCAGCCACGCTTGTACGAGTTGTCAGCCATATCACCGTTCTTCAAAGAAAAAACCACTTATTTAAGATGACGTCGTTCAGCTTGCCCTCTCTTCTTCACGTAGCACACACCATTTCTCCGCCATTTTCTTTGATTGTAAAGAACCCTAGCAAAATTTCTTCATTTTCCTCGCCTACCCAATCACACAGAGAACCAATCTTCATCAATTTAACTCCTCGTGCATTCATTCTCGACGTGTGAAGGTAAGTGGATTTTTTTTCCACCTCATCTTACCGCCGTTCTATTTTATCATAGAGACCAATTTCTTTGAAATAATGTAGTCTCCTGCTTGTGCCTCCATTGTGTCGATGTGAGCTTCAGGCATGCTTGAGGACGTCACTGACAGATGAAAACCTAGAACGAAGATTCTATGGGTGCCCCACGTACAATGGAAGCTCGGTAAGTGTAATTGTGTCTCCATGCTTAACAATGAGGACTTTACTTGGTAAAACTGTTGGCATTACTTTAATTCTTGCTTGGAGTATGAATTGGTGGTCATCATGTTGTATCAAAAGTGCCTCAACATATTTTGGTATATTTTCTTCAATCTGGCGGACTTGAGGGCTAAGGGATGGAGGTTTATTCCTTAGCTTAAATGATGTATGCCACTAGGCCACAATGGCTAAACCTTGACAGTAATATTGTGTAATAGGTGATTGAGACAATCATAATGTAAGACTAAACCTTATGATTTGCTAGTTGCATCCAGTTTGGCGCCCAATAAATTCTTTGGTTGCTAGGTTACTAGCTCTTCGGCTGAAATTTTTTAGCTTTTGACTCTGTCATTTAGGATGGTGCAGCTGATGAATGGTCTCTGATGAAATTTGCAAGGAATGGATTCAAGAGAGAAATGTTAGTTTAAATTTAAACAGTAGAAAGTTTCAAAAGGCAACCTTGCAGGCAAAATCAATTCGTAGAATTAGTTAAATGGTAGCTTAAAGTAATGACTAAGCTTCCTGGATTTGTGAGAAGCCAAAATTGTTATTTACTGATCACATATTAATTCAGGAGTTATTATAGAGTACTAAAACTCCATATAACATGGAGCCATTAATGTATGCTTTTGAGAAACAGGCTCATTTTAAGTGCTATGAAAAAGTCCAAAAAGAAAAGAAAAGTTCTAGGAAGAAGCTTCCTACATTTATCTTTTCCTTTTTCTTTTAACATGTGTACTTTTACTTGTATTCCATCTTCCAGGTTCCATTTTGCAGCCACCATTCTGTTGACATGAGTGTCTGTTACATTGGATTCCAAGTTCAGTTTGGTTCTCTCCAACAAGGCTACTTCCACAAGCATCTGGACTACCTTCTGGGGCTCACCCCGTGCATCCTTGCATTGCATTCTATCCTAATAAAGTAGATTTATTACTAAGCACTTTAATGGTGATGAAAAAGTCATTCCACCCTTTTTGGAACTAGTGGATCTAAACTTCCAGCAAACTGTATCACCCAACGTTTGAACTCCCACAACATCAACTTCAGGTCCTCCATGCAACTCTGTCTAAACCAATATGTATAGGAATTTAGCATAAGGGAATTGTTCTTTCTTACTACTCGGTCCCTTCTGGTTCACTATCCTCAAACTCACTGAAGATGAGAGGCTCATGCTCATCCTCCCCAACATCTTCATATTCCTCTCCACCAATGTCCACATGATCAACAATGGGGTGCTCTATGTATATGTGCAACTCTTTAGCATTCACTTTCCTCACCATCTCTATCAAATACTGGCAATCGTCATCTGTCTCCACATATGAGAACTCACTAGAACCTCCATTGTAAAACCTCCTCGCAAGTCTCAAAGCATTCAAGTAACCCAAATGTTTCCCCGCATAATTTTTTATCACAATAGCTGGCAAATAGTCTGGATCCTCATTATCACTGTGCTCAATCTCTCCCTCGATGTATCTACGTTCAACAGAGCTAATTGCTCCCTGGTGGTGTATGTAAATGTGCACAAGAATAGGTCAGATCATCCTCAAGTTGTGTAGCTGAGTAATTTATCTTCAAGCTCTATACAACATAGTTTTTCTATAGGATCATCCACAAGTTCTGTACAAAAAAAAAATTTTGACGTACGTTTAATTCCTCATGTTGTGCAGCTGAGAAATTTATTTACAAAATTAAATATTATGGCCAAGAAGAAGCTGCACAACATGAAGAATTAGGTCCACCAAACCACCAACTGACCTAACAAACATCACAGAAATGAAGGTAACTCGAATCCAACAAATGACATAAAAGCATCAACATATATGGACAACAAATATTAAAAACCAACTGAACTGAATATAAGATAGTTACTATGTCGAAATAGAATCAGTATTAGGTAAAGGAGAAGCATTCAGTAAGGAGATTTGCAACATCACTGGGTGAATCACTCGGATTCTGCAACTGGCAAGTTCGATCTAGGGCTTGGGAAATTTGCCTAAGGAGAGGACAAGCCTTCAACGAGGTTTATGTGTGAGAAATTTCCTAAGTGTCGAAGATACCATTTTGCAATGAGGAGAATGAAGTCGTTATCTACAACTGTTTTTTTGTTTGTTTGAAGACATAGTGACATGGCAGAGACCTGGCGCACGCGTGGCTAGGCTATTTTTAGTGGACAGATGTCTCTTAATGATTCTTTATGACGGGGATTTTAAAGCCCAGTCAACAATGATCGTTAACGGAACTGACGACAAATAGACAAAATGACATATTTTTTCTTAGAACTCGACCTCAGTGGTCTAATTGTTGAAAATATTACAGTGGGGGCCTATTTGCAACCTTTGCATACCACAGGAGCCCTAGGTTCAATTAAGCCTTTATTTTACAATAATACATACTTTTTTTGTTAAATTCTTATTTTGTGTACATTACTTGTTTATTTGATCGATCGTTACTAATTGTTTATGTATATAAGTATGTATTTAGATTTTATTTAAATACATAATTTATTCATCAAAAATTTATTTCAATCAATTCACGTATCTAAATGACGAAAAATAATAAAACAAAAAAATCAACTCATAAACTGTAATCAAAATTAGTATATATCCAAAATATAAACTAGATGTCCGAAATACGTAAATAAAAACAAAAAATACATAATAAAATCTACAAATCTAAAGATGATCGAAATACGCCACATCTACAGGAATATCCCTAGGAATATCTCTAGGTACTGCCTCTGTCTTAAACTCCTTGAGGGTCTTCGTACAATCTTTATTTGACTAATAACTGCATGGTTATAGAACAATGTAATTGTGTGCTCCTTGTCAAAGTCGGACAAGAGCGTTTAAATCTCCTTTTACAATCGGTCTACATGCTGCTCAAGAGGCTTCAACGCGTTCTTGACAACTGCACGGGTGTCGAGGTCCCCAAGTAGCTGGGCCACCCAAGGAGGAGGCGCTCCAGGCGCCCCTTTTGTCGTAGCCACGACCGCTCCTCTACGAGCCAACCACAAAACCAGATTTTTCCTCCTCGCCCCCTGTCCCTTGCTCCTGGGCATCATGGTCTTGTTTAGTGCGTTGTCAACCAGAGTACGCGACTCCCCGTTACTAATAGAGACACCATGATTCGCCAAATATTGCTTCACGAACACACCATATGGGAGGCTACTACCTTACGTTGATCAAGCCTCCTCCTTGTCTGATTATTGTATTACCCTTGAATGTCACGAGTCAAGATTAAATGAGCTTCAAAACATCATAGGCAAAAATCGTGACTTGTTTGAAGCTCATTTAATCGTGATTTGTTTAAGATTCAAAAGCAATATATAATCTGACAGAGACTGAGGTTACCTGAGAAGCACATGTAAACGATTATCGTCTAATCTGACACCAAATTTCAGTCCGAGGTGCAAATCGTTGGAGGAAATAACATAATGGGGTCAATGTCTCAAAATAAAACATTGGGGGTGTAATGTGTCAACACCCCCAAATATAAGGGGTGCAAAGTATATTTAACCCTTAATTTAATTCCTGTCGTTGAATAGAACCTTATTAGTTAATCAACTAAATATAGATTTCATAGTATTAGCCTAATTAATTAAATAAGGTTTTGTCCATTTGGGCTTCTAGAAGCTTTAAGGCCCAACTTCTGTTTCCTTATATTTTTCTTGCTCACTTTATTTCCTTCTCTTGTATTTATTTTCTTTCGATTGGGCCCTCATTTTCTTTTGGATTGGACCGCAAGGCCTAACATTCTTTTTGTTATAGTTTCACCTCACCTTCATTCTTTTGGATTGGGCCTCATATCCAATCTCTCCTTTTGTTGTTAGACATTTTCAAAGATCTATTTTGTTGCCATGAATTTTACAATATAGGGTCAAGGCTCCATTGGGCCTCTAATGCTTCCCATTTAGGCCTCCAAGGCCCACCATTTCTAATTAAGGCCCACAATTTCTCACTAAGATCAATCAAGGTCATGTTTGCACCATCCCTTGACTCAAAGTTCTGAAAAATTTTTTATTCCACTCCACATGGGTTAATTGGATGCATAATTGCATTTCAGCAATGTGTCTTGATGTGGTTCTTAATGGGGGTCCGTTGCTAGATTTGTTCCTTCTCGTAGTCTTCGTCAAGGTGAACCACTCTCTCTGGCTCTCTTCATTATTTGTTTCGAGGTACTGTCGTGTTTGTTACTCTACGAGGAGAGGGATGGAAGCTTACAAGGAGTTTGGATTTGTCGAAATGCTCCAAAAGTTAACCATCTTTTATTTTTCGATGATTTGTTGTTGTTTGCCAAGGCTAATGTAAGGGAAGTTGTGAACTTGGATAGATGCTTGTAGAAGTATATGAGCTGGTCGGGTCAATGCATTAATCGGTCAAAGCCTTCCATCCTGCAAGTATAGTTCCTATCATGGTGACTCTTAATCAAGTTGAAGATCTCAAGGACAAGTTGCTCCAAAAGATATCAAGTTGGATGGCTAAGTTATTATCCCAAGCGGGTCGTACAACTTTAATCAAATATGTTGCCGCAACCATCCCCTCTTATGCCTTATGTTTCTTTCAAATGTATCACAATTGGTGCCATCAACTGGATAAATTTTTGAAGGATTTATGGTGGACATATTTGATCCAAAGAAAAGGAGGAATTTGGTTCTAAAAGCTTGGTAGTCCATTTGTACACCTAAGATGAGTTGATGGTTGGGGTTGTGTATGATGAAGGACGTTAATGTTGCTTTATTGGTAGAAGTTGGCGTGGAAGCTCCTGAGTTACTTTGATTGCTCGTTGGGCTACCTCTAGCTAGAATTATTTGTGGAGACTACCCCTATGCCCCTGAGCATTTAGATGGACTATCCTAATTATACGTTGGTTTTCAGCCGCTTTGATTGTATTTGTTTTTGTTTGATATATAAATGTTTTTTTGATTAAGAAAAGAAAAAGAAAACCACCTTTCTTTAGAAGGTACATAACCAAAAAAAGAAAACATCACCGGCCAATTAATACAACATTTTGCTAAATACCAAATTAGCTAGCACACAGCTACTATATATGAACCGACCTAGTAAGGGAACCACCACCAACAATCAGATGGAAAATCAAACATCTTACCTCCTACAGTACTCCTGATCATCAAGTAAAGTACAATCTGAGGCACACATCTCTATAAAAAATGAGAGGAAGGTCTTATAAGTGTTGTTGAAGAAGGTTAATATATATATATATAGCTGCCATTAATTGCCAAACACATTTATAACTAGCCCTAATAATCTCCCTCCACTAATTTTAAGTAAAATACGTACTGGACAACATCGAACCTTCAAGCTTACTGACCCACGTTATTTTAGGGGAAAATACGTTTTTCACCGTGTTTTGTACTTTACACTCTAAACTAACACATTTGAGACATTGCACCTATAAATTACCCATACTTGACATATTACATCCTCAAACTACTCATTCTTAACACACCCACAAACTATCCATTTTTACCAAATTCACAGTCATTCTACACATCCTTAACACTTTGCACCATCCTTAACTCATTCTTAACACACCCACAAACTATTCTTTTCGTCAAGTTGGACGAAAATTGACTTTTTTTTAATATGAAATATTGATTAAGCTGCTAAAAAAAGTCACCTGAAGAGTTGAATTTAAGGGCATAATCATCATTTTGCTTTAAAAAAAAAGAAATTTCATTTCCTTTTGACCGAAAAAATAGACTAGAGGTGCAATGTGTTAATGATGGGTAGTTTGAGATTATAATTTGTTAAGGATGAGTAGTTTATGGGTGTAATGTGTCAAGCATGATAATTTAAAGTGTAAATTGCAAAAACTATATATAGCAGTTTGTGAGTAAAAATTATACTTTTTCCTTATTTTAATTTAGCTATTTTAGCTAGTGTTTGTTCATTAGTTGTCCAAGCATATGTAGTACATGTTCTTATTAATGCACTGTATATATGCAAGCGTGTGTTTTTTTTGGAATGACACCTTTTGGCCGTTTGGCATTAAAGCACATACGTTGTGAAGCTAACAAAACTAATTAAACAATTGTATGCACAAGTTAAATCGAATGGGTCACAAATTAAGTACTCCAGAAGGTGAAATATCTCGAGTCTATCTTCATCTTCAAAAGTAGTTTTATCATGCATTGCCTTACTTTTCTCAGACATATATATATATATATATATATCACGAATAGAAGAAGCGCGTTGGTAACATTTATTAGGGCCTTAAGATGAAGGGAATCGTGCCGATTATGGGTATCAGCTGCCATATATTTATCACACGCTGAGACGTTCCTCGAGAGCCACAACAAATTAATATACTACTTTTAAACTCCTAGAAGATGGCGCCCAGCATGGGTTCTTGAAGACTTCTCTGACTGTTCACTTTTCCAACGAAGGATATATAATATGTTATAAGATGCCTGAGATAATGAGATTAGAATGAAAAATAGGACAATTGCTCGAACGAGGTCATAGATCGATAATAGACTGATAAATTTATAATTATTCTGCAAAAATAATAGAAATGCATCTCACAGAACGCTGTAGTGAGATAATAACAAAAGTATCACAAGAAGGAAAATACATGCTTGCCAGACCAAAAGAAAAAATTTGAAGAGGAAAAGTAAAATATTTGGCTCCTACGAGAGAAGAAAATTAAGGGAAGCAAAACAAATATAAAGATGAAAAGTACGGGAGACTCGGGAGACCAGTAAGGAGTAATTTTTTAAACTAGGGTTTCCGTCTCTTATTGTCCTGGACTACACCTTCATTCCCTGCTAGCATCATGTACTTGTCCCTCCTTGTAAGAGTCGTGCACTCAAATCCTAAAGCATCCGCCAGTTGACTTTGAATATAGTTTGCCACTTCAAAGCTTGATCTTCCTCCAGCACAGGTGAGCTCTCTCGGTATCTTGGGAAGGATTTCAACATAATATCTAGGTTTAGGATTCATTAAAAAGAAGATTGGGTCCAGGCACTTGAGCCCTCTGGCTGTCGTCCCATAAAACATGCTCACGTGCGTGTTTATGGCCACAGGAACAATCTCATCAGCTAACTCCGCAAACAAAGAGCTAAACCTTAACAGGTATGGCTCTCTACAAGTTGTTCCTTCAGGGCACACCACCAAATCACCTTCACTAAGCAATGTTTGCATCGTATCTCCATCTTGCTTTCTGTCTCTTGTCAATCTTACTGTTTTCATAGGGGCTATGAATTCCGACATTTTGCTTAGGCTGTAGGTAACTGCAGTCAAAGGCTTACCTAAAGACGTGCTGAGAAAGACAGGGTCCAAGAGGGTTCTATGGCTACAGACATACAGAACTCCTTTTTCTTGAGTAGATCTTGAAGGTTTGCACCCTTTGGTCTTAATATCTACTCCACTCCACATGCCCAATAAGATGGCTAACTTGTAAGGAAGATAGATACCGATAAAGAGTCTAAAGATTGCTAACATTATTCCAAGTGGAAGCCACATGAACATGGAAAGACTTGCTAACGGAGTAGGCAGAAAAGCTAGCCTTCCGTCATGAAATATCAGTGGCTTGGGGTACTTCTCCCTTGGCATCAAGCTCTTGCTGTCTTCGTTGTACACAACATAAGCTTCCTGTCATAATACATGGACCGAGACATACATCAACAGGCAAATTTCATACACTATTCAGTAGGAAATTAATATAGAAATCTGCAACACCTGCCAATTGGAAACGTAATTTTTGCAGAAGTGCTTTCTTAAAGAAGAGAATATACAATCAACTGAAAGAAAGTCTTTCAACCGTAAAACGGTAAGAACATCCAATAATCTCCATTAATATCATCAGGGGTTTCCAAAAATATGACAATGCATTACTTATTTTAATCAAATAGAAGAAAAAACGACGTAGCTCAGAAAACAAATGGGATAAAGAAGGAATGAAACCATGTCCAAAGACATTTAGTAGGTAAACAGTTGCCAGAACAAGGAAAGGAAGGAGAGGGGATTGCCTCTGCCGGATCCAGCCTTCCAGCCGGACATCAAAGAGCTGAGAATGGGAAGGGTGTGGGTCCCGGGATTGCCTTCGGAGGCAATTCCCTCTCGGAAAGGAAGTACGTTAGTCATTGGCAATATATTTCCTGTCGCTTTCTACGCGGTTAACGCTTTTTCGATAGGTTCTTTAAAACTACCAACTGCAGGAGCTTAAGAAATTGTAGGTTAAGAATACCTTGCAAAGTGAGATGAAGAGATGATCACAGAAGCTTAAACCTCCAAGCCCAATATCGGGCTTCGTGTCTCCAAAGTACTCTTTAAGGGCTCTATGCTTTACAAGCAAACCAGACCCAGATAGGAAGCCGGTGTAGTATTGCCCAACAGTTTGCAACTCAGAACCAAAAACATTGGTGACACCCAGATATTCTTTGAGAAATCCTTCTACCATTACTCTTGGGACACTTGTGAAGATAACCCTTGATCCTGTGGAAGCCAAAACCTCACAAGCCTGACGGTTGAGATTCTCAAGATAAAACTTGGGCAAAACAGCCCTTGAAACACTTTCCATATCCTTCAACCTAAGCCCAAAGAAGGATATGAATATCATGACCCGTAATTTGATTTCGTAGTCCAAAAGACACAAAACTGGGCTTGACAAAAGCAACATAAATGCTCTCACGATGCTACCAGCTTCAAAAGAAACCAACATGAAATAAGGGAAAAAGGATTGGGACCTAAGGAGGGTTCCATGAATATCAGACACAAAGGTGTCAGAACCTCTACCCTCCAGACTGCATTTGGCCACACAAGGAAATATAGAAGACTGCTGCGATGATTTCAGAGATCTGTTGCTTAAAAGGAGTAGACTGTAGTTTCTCATCTTCATTGCAGCTCTATAACACGAGTTGGCTAAGAGCTGGTACAAGACCCAGTTTGCAAGCTTGAACAACACCATGGTTTTTGTCCTTCTGTCGAGGATATTTACAGAAGTGGCCGGGAAAGAGAGAAAAGTTAAGAATGGCAGGGGAGTAAATTAGGAGGGCTATTGGAGGAGAGGAAAAGCTGCCGAGGATATTTATAGGCGTCACAGAGATTGAGAGAAGTTGACTAGTGCATTTCCTTTATTGGTGTTCATGGCGCCGTTATCGGTGCCGGTACCGTAACCAGTAAGAGCGGTTATGGTTGTTTAACGGTGTGGTAGCGGTGTCAAAAATGTGATTCCGTCAATTGCGATAACGGTGACGGTTTTCACCAAGCCGTTACCTATACTACCATTAACCACCTCTAGTTTAGACTTGAGATTATTATTGATTATGTGACGTACTTTTATTAGACTTTTGTTAGAATATGTTAGTTGGTTTATGTCACATTGTTGAACACTTTCATTAGACTTTAGTCCTTATATTTGAATATGATATTCTATTGGACTTTTGGACAACTTAGTATATTTGTTGTGAGTATTAATGATTATGATATTATGTTTGAATAGGTTATGATATTTGTTCATTTGATATAATTATTGATTATGATATTATGTTGAAAATTTAAACACGTTAAAATGTTTGAATGATTATATTTGTTGTCTATATATGGACATCAAATGATCTTAATGGTTCAAAAAGCTCAAGGAAAACAACCCAAAACAATGAAAAAAAATGAAAAAGCCCATTTTTTTGCCCAACCAACGGTTAGACGGTAACCGGTTACACGGTTTAAGCGGTTACCGTCTAACCGTTACCGTTAATACCGTAACCGGTAAGGGCGGTTATTGTACCTTAGCGGTGCGGTGACAGTGTCAAATATGTGATTCCGTCAATTGCGGTGACGGTGACGATTTTTGTTAAACCGTCACCTACACTACCATTAACCACCCCTAATTTCCTTAACCACGCCCCGGCATTAATTGCTCCCTGATCAAATGAAATTATTGTTGCCGCCCACTCTTCCTTTCTTTCTTGGCTACTGACAAACATAAGTAGGTTGTATTGTTGGTGACCGCTTTTGTGAGTCTTGTTTGTGTTTGAAAATTTATTCTCCGCCTCCACCTCAGTCTCAAAAATTGTCCAATACCATCGTAATGTGTGCACATTTACAGTGCCTTTCATTTTTAACTCCTAAAATTTTTTCATCGTTACATATATTTTTCTCTGTAACAGTATGCATAGGCTAGGCATCAACGGGTTTCAACGTCGACCCTATTATAATCTAGACGGACCGATGGTGAGTTAGATCACCCATATCTACCATCTAATTAATTGATTTCTTTATTCCATTTCAAAAGAGTACAGGTCAAACTCTATCTGCTAATTATTTCTTACGTTTTCCCGAGAAGTTATTTTTAAGTGAGACAATATGCAAATTGAATGTCATCGATGACGAATCTGACAAAGTGTTAACTGATCAATAGGATTATAGGAGAGATGGAGAATAGTGATTAAAAATTCGTTGTTCTTATTTTGACTATATTACAGATCTATTTTTTTCGCTGAATAAGACTCTATTACAGCTCAACCGAAAACAACTTACTTTTTTGCATGTTATTTGCCTTAAAAGTTGGTTGAAATCTCTTTCACCGAAATAATTTGAAGACTAATTCTTTGCTGTTTGTCGAGACTATCACTTTAGGCCAGCTAGAGTTGCATGAGACTCTTCCGCAATCCCGGGTAGTGAAATTGCAAAAAGTAATCTGCCAAAAGAAACGGAGACTACATGAAACAGCCAAACTTGAGCATAGTGGCTTTAAAAAACAAACTTGAGCATAGTGAATCTCTCGTGCATGTGGACCCTCATTCAAAGTTTGTGTTCTTGGTAGTCGGAAACATGCTGTTTTCGTTCGTATTTTGGTGAACCCTTAAACATTTGATCTGGATGTATTTTCATGCATAGTATTTGCGTGGAACATTATAAGAGATTCGCAGATCTTAACCAGCCAATCTGTTCTAACTTCTTCTTCTTTTTGTCCTTTTCTGTTTCTTGATTTTCTGGTCAAGGGAACTAGCTAGGAACTATAATCATGATCCCGCTTAATTACCTTATTCTTTTATTTTTATTATTTTTATTAATATTTTTATTATTATTATTCTTTCGTGCAGCTTTAACTTATTGCCAAATGTACTATAAACTACTTGACAGATCAGGATTAATGACAAGTTTGTGTGGAAAATTAAGCATTGACAGATAGCTAGCACATAACCTTTCAATGGATAGGAAGATAATTAATTTCCTGAATCAACAACACGTACGTCATTTATAAGAGTTTGTGAGTCAGGCCAAGAGGATACAGAAATTAGAAAGGTAAATGATCAGGCGATAGGGTGAAAATTTGTAGGTGAATCATGCAGAAGAGCAGGAACCCCAGTTCGTCTCTTAATTATTCTTTCACAATATTGCTTATTTAAATATAGCTTGCTTTAGAAAACAAACATAGCATGACATATGAACATCTAGAATTTGGGAACTTAATCTACGACATTTTATATGATGGCTGCTGCTAACTTTCTTGTAGCCATTGAATAAGACTACCATGACCCATGAATTTGGTTGTGCATTTTTTATGTCGACGGATCCAAAATGGCTAATAGCAACAGAAGTCTCTCTAATATGTTGTAGGAGTAGTTTCTCTTTTCATTGTCTTTAAAGAATGGATTTAAGCAAAACTTAACCACTTGAACTTCAATCTATGGCGTTTTCAACACGCCATTCTTCATTCGTCGAAGTCATCACTTTCATGTTGTATTTTTTAATCAAATGAGGTCAAAAGACAAACATATATATGTCTGTTTGAACGAATTACTATTTCTAGTGGGCCTTCTATAAACAATCACGCATCAAAATCAACGACGGATCATATGAAGGCTTAATCGGGATAGGGATTAAAATTGGTAGGAAATTTTGTCTCGTACTCCTAGTGGAGGGACTTTTTGGCTTAAGATGGATATCAAAACGTGCACGGATTCGTTTAATTCTGTTCGCCAAGATTTTTCCAATAAACTTGTAAAGCACGTACGTTACAGACCGATGGGGAATAAGACAATATGCGTGAAATTCAATTCCAGAAGGAAAGAAGTTACGCACATTCTTAACGTGCGATATCAGGATTTGACGAATTGCCAATTCTTCTTATATAATATATAGAAGGGATGAATGTTATTTTGGTTCATGTGATTTTCGTGAAAATCAAATTAGTCCTTTATCAATTTTTTTCATCAACGTTGTCCCTAATGTTTACATGCTTTTATATTGATTCATTCCGTCCAAATCCGTCCGCTGACTTAACTGTAAGTGCCAACCTGATCTGCCACGTACCTGCTTTGCCACCTCAGCACACCACGTCAGAATGAAATGTCACCAATTGAAATGATAAAAATGGCAAAGCTATGCTTACAGGAATAAAGAAGAAAACGACAGAAAAAAAGGACAAAGCGACAAAACAATGGTTGAAGGAAGTACTAAACAAATAGCTTAGCTTGCGTAAAAACAAATAGATCTTAGAATTTGTCTATTTCTAGTGGTTTTCCAAAGAAGAAAGGACATCTATGTCGCAGTGGGTAATCGAGCTGGAGGAAGCTTGTCCCGTTCTTTTTATGACAACATTTTGATATGCTCCCATGTCCCGTTCTATAAAACAGTAGTCGGCTTCATCCTTTTCTTTATATGGTCACCAATACATTTAACAACTTCCAAACTCTCTCTTTCAGAATGAATCCCCATCAACATCAGCTTTGAAAGATAGGCATTCTTGACAGCCACTCCCACTACAAAAAAAAACGACATTTAGCAGCGGTCAGCAGTCCTGCTAAGGGTTAAAAAACTCGCTCTAAAGATTTAGCAATAGGTTATAGCAGCGGTTTTGGGCAACCACTAGTGAAAATTGGGATCTATAGCGGCGATCGGATAACGACGTTTGTAACCGCCACAATGTTTCTTGAAACGCTACTACAGGTCCTTAGTAGCATTTCTAAAATGTCGTTATTTAGGTAAATACAATTTTAAAAACGTTGTTATAGGTCTTTATCAGCATTTTGTGACCGCCGCTAAAGGTATTTGCCAGCATTTTAGAACGCGACTATATCATTTTTAAAAACTTTGCAATAGATACATGTGTAAAAACCTGTGTTTTTTCCTACATTTTCCTGTAATACAAATTTTAATTGATTGATGCAAAAAGATAAAGTGTACTAAAACAAAAAATATTTCACCATTGACTAAATAACCACATCTTACAAGTTTTGCAACAAACGCAAAGAAGTTCTAAAAGTTTGTCATTACTCTACAAATTAAGAAGTAATGACATTTAACAACAAATAACTATAACTTTAATCCTTAGCAGCTTCAGCACCTGCTCTAGCACCATCTGCACCAGCACTATCTACACCATCATCACTAGCACCCGCACCAGCACCCTCACCATCACCATTGTCTGCATTGAAATATTGGAAAATTAACAAACAATAATAACATGAACAAAGATAAAAATAAATAAATACAAACACAAGACCTTAGTACACACTTAAAATCAAATTAATAGCAGTCTGGTTTGCAATTAAAAATCTAACATAATCAACGACCAAAACAAACCCAGGGGGTTACAACAAAAAACCCTACGCTCTGTGAATCCAAGGATTAAGGCAACCCAAGAGGGGGGATGATGAATTGGTTTTCTAAACTTTTCGATTTTAACCCCCAAAGACGTGTTTGTAAAAAAACTACTAATTTAGCACAAGTATATAATATGCAACAAGTATAAGTACGTGCTAAAAGTAAAGAATATGGATAGAGAAGCAAACACATGATTTTTAGGTGGTTCCGCAAACCCGCCTACATCCACCCCGCAAGCTCCTTCACCGAGCCTTGAGGTTTTCCACTATCTTTAAATAGCATACACTCTAGCTTCCAGGTGCTAGAGAATCGTACAAGTGTTTTCCCGGACTCAACACTCAAACTCAACCAAATGGTTTTTCGGGCACACCACTTACAACCCACCCAAGCTTGAGATATACCCTCTCTAAGCTTCTTCTTTAGTGAACAACTTGACTAAAGGAAACACCTCTCTTGATAGGAAGATTGAAGAACAAAATTCTCTCAAAAAGTAGATACAAAATTGGAAAGCTCTATCTCTTTATTCACACAAAGAAAAGGATATTGAAATGTGTTTTATGTAAATGATATGAGAAATATGGAATATGAAGGTTTGAAATATTTCTCAAGTGATCTAACTGATATGTGGTCGTTGTGTATCAATTTCAGACGTTATGGATGTGTATTTATAGGCCACTTATGAAAACTAGTCGTTGGAGTCGTTTGTTAAAGCGAGCCGGTCAACCGCTACATGAGTTGACCGCTTCAGGTTACCGTTACCCAATGGTCATATTGTCATAATCATAACGGCTCTATTTTAAAACCAATTGTTCGACCGCTATACCAAGCGGCCAAAGACCGATCGACCGCTTCATCAGTCGGTCGACCTCTTCAACTTAAGCACATAGTCCGGTTCATTTAAAATCTTGTTTCTGACCACTTTTAAACACCTAATTTTAAAGACTTACTTACCATAAGTATATGACAGGTTTGGGACTTTGTTTGGAGTGTTTTGAAACCTTTAAAAATATGTTAATCTTTCAAACAAAAGGTAAAACGGTTTATGCATGTTTTGAAAGATATGCAAGTGCGTGATTCAGATCTTTGTCAAAAGTGAAACAAAGAGTTACAAGGTTATACCCTAAGGTCTTGAATATTCACTTTTGAGCTCCTTGCATCTTCTTGATCTTATTTCTTCAAGTATTTGGCTCTTTGATGAAACATGACTTTGTCTTTGAAGATGTCAATTTTATAAATTAATTCATTTATTGAAATCATCAAAATCTCGATTATGCACAAAAGTCAACACGCTCGATGACCAATAAGAGAAGTACCCTAGGTTTACATACATAATTATTGCTTTTCAAAGCCTGTAGTAGAGGACTACAAACTTGGAAACAAAAAATTTTGATACTAAGAACATCATCATTTTACATTGAGCAAAGACACCTATATCAGACAAAATCTTCATCCACTCACTTGGATTTTGCCTCAATTTTTCCACAAGTGAAGATCTTTGAAGGGAATATAGGGCTTTTGTATATCGTTCCAATGACACCAGTGAACACAGCTAAAAAAATAAAGTGAAACAAACAACCTCAGAGACGAAATAAAATTTTCGTCACTAAAAGGTAATTTTTGGGTGACGAAAAGTTTCGTCACTAGGCGATCGATCGGTACATAAGCGATCAATCATTCCTTTTATGAAGAAACGGTTCGTCACAAAATACAAATTGTTTGGCGACGAAATTACGTCGTCACCACTACAGATTGATCAGTAGTACATAAACTAATCGATCGTTTACCAATTAACACGTGTCTATGTTCAGTGATCGCTCGGTGACAGCTACTTATCGATCGTTCCGCGTAACAATAAGGAAATGTGGAACCATGATCGATCGTTATATTATACGAATTGATCGCTGATGCACCAAATGGAATGGTGCCATGTATTTGCCACGTGTTACGTAACCGTCACTTTTTTGAATCGTCGTTCAATTGTGACGGTTATGCAACGAATGGTAAAGCGCCATGTGTTGTAAATAAATGTCAGCAATCATCCCACAACTATCGATCGATCGTTGAGAACGATTAGATGAAACCGTCGAACTAATTTTTACCGATTATCTCCCAAAAATTCTCATCAAATTCTCTCAACTTTTACAATTGAGTTCATGCTGCATTATCTTCCAAAGTGCGTGGAATCTTCTCCTCTCTCATCAAAGTCAAAGGTACGTATTTATCTTGTTTTTAAGCGGTTTTAAATTTGTTTTTACGTAGTTTTTTAAATTTGTTGTATGATCCATGTAGGTCAGTAAAAATGTACTTTTTTAGCGTTAATGTATGTTTTAGGAGTTTAGGATTGTTTATGGATCAATTTGGAGTATTTTGGGCGTGTTTTGGGTTAATATAGGAACTGTGATTTTTTTTGCCATCATCCTCGTGACGATCGATCGCCTGTTCAAGGCGATCCATCGTTAGGTAGTTCGTGATAAATGACGATCCATCGTAGTAGTTCGACGATCGATCGTGAGCGATCAAAACTGTGCATTTAGAATTTTAGGACGATTCATCGCATGTGGGATCGATCGATCGGTAGGTTTAATTTGAAACGCATTGTTTTCACTTAGGCTATGTTTGTTTCGGCGTAAAAGGAGGAAAATAAGAAAATATTTGCAGCTGAAAATATTTACAGGGAAAACAAAACAAGTTTTAGTGTTTGGCTAATTCCTTGAAAATAAACATATAGTGTTTGGTTGTCACCTGAAAATTTAAAGAATATTTTGTGAGATTGTTTAGTTTTGATGTACCTCTAGATTCAGAATAACAATCATATTAGAAGGATCTAGATAGATACTTCCTCTAATTATCCATTTTAATTATCAATGGCTCTAATCGGGAAAGTTGTGTCTTTCTTACAAATTTGTCAATCAGCAAATGAAGAACTATCTATAAAGCTTCGACTCATCAGAGTCTTCTTGTAACTTTATCTCAGCAAAATAATTGCGAAAATATGGAATCAAAGTTCAAACGATAGCGAGATATTAAAAATAATAAAAGGAGGTCCAATAAAATACGAATTACAACCTAAAACGTTAATATAGATTTTTATTATCGATAAAGATATTAAAAATACTGAATAACAATAAAAATAACGTCTAACATAAAATTCCCAAAACTAGCCACTTTCATCATGATAAATTAAATATTCAGCATTTTGGTAGAGAATAGAGAAAAAATAGTTAACTGAAAAATAATTTAAGTTTTTTGTTAGAGAAAAAATAGTAGATAATATATTTTGCGATAGAATAAATAAAAAATAGTCACCTGAAAAATAATTTAAGTTTATTTTGTTACTAGAGAGAATACAGATGAGAAAAAATAATAGATAGCGTCTGTTAGATAAAATAGAGAAAATATAGTCATCTGCAAAATAACTTACGCTTTTTCAAAGGGTAAGTTGTTTTCAGTCTGATAGGGGTTATTTTCCTTTAACTGCTTATCCCATTTTCCTTTGACTTTTTTTTCAGCCCCCCAAACACATATATTTTTGAAAATATTCTGCATGAAAACAGTCGAAACAAACACAGCCTTAGTATCGATTGATTTTCATATTGGCAATCGATCCCATGTGTAATACGGAGCGTTTTGTTGCATGTACTGATCCATTTTCCAATTACAATGAGCAATTACTAATTTCACTGATAGATCTCTCTAATTTTCATGAGTTGTTGTATAAGGAGCACACCCTTTACCAGCTCTTCGAGTTCGAGAGATTCCTACATCAGCTCTCTTGGACGAATGGATTTTGTGTCGACACCCTGGTGCACGATTTCTTCTGTGCACTTGTCTCGGCAGAGAGAGCAGCTGAGTTGCATTTGGAAGTGCGAGGAGTTGCATTTGGCCCGAGACCCCCTCCTTCCCAGAGGTACCTCTAATGGATGAGTAAAGGACATCAGAGTAGGACCTGTGGACTCTGATGACGGGGAACACCTTTACAGTTGTTGGCAGCATAATCAAGCATAGTGAGTTCTTATCGTTTTGGCAGATTTTGCACCAACGAGGATGGTAGAACTCATAGCACAGAGTGGCCTTTCGCTAGAGCTCAGTCAGTGCATGCTCTTGCTGGGTCAGTTCCTCATTAATCGAGATGCCTTGATCGCTAACGGGGAGACTCAGAAGGGGGTTATAAGCGCACTAAACAAGTTCACCTTGTCGAGGAGAAGGGGGCAGGAGGAGGCATTGCGTAGACGGTTCACTCATAGAGTAGCAGTGGCCTCAGAGAGGGCAACACGACCATCGACCGGCACCAGACCGAGTAGATCAAAGGCACCTCTCGAGACCGGAGCGCCCGCAATGCCTCCTCCCTGGGTGGCCCAGCTATTTGCAAACCTCTACATTCGTGTCAGCGCGACTGTGAAGTCTGGAAAGACCAAAAGAAGCTCTAGGCCTCCTTTGAAAGGGAGTCCACTGTTGTAATGATGCGCAACAAGACTGTAAATGCAAGTACAATCCAAGAGGGGGGTGAATTGGGTTTTATAAAACTTTTCTCTTTTTTTAAACTAAAACTCAAATATGCACAGATCCTATTTCTAAAGAACAAGAGAGTAGATCAAAGAGTCTAAAGACGAATAAAAATAATAGATAATCAAACACAACATATAGATAACGACAATAAATAGATATAAGGATAGAAAGATGACATCATGGTTTTTAGGTGGTTCAGTCAACACTTGCCTACATCCACCCCCAAAGCTATTGATTTCCTCGGGCTTTCTTCACTATCTTCTGAATAGTAAATACACCTTACCTTCCCGGGTGCTAAGGAACCTTTGCAAAGTGTTTTTCGAGCTTACACTTTAACCCACTCCCATAAATCCTCACAACCTAGAAGATTTCTTCTACCCAACAATTAGGACAAGTGTTTTCCCCAACACTCACGTGTTTCTCAAGAATGGGTACAAAAGGAATCTTAATAAAGGCTCTTTAAGCCAAATAAACAAGTATGAAGCACTGAGGTGTGCAAAGAGACGAGATTCTCAAAGAAAGCGACAATTATTGCAGGTGGGGGTACAAGCTTTCTTGATTGGTGGAGCTTCTTTCTTCTTCAAAGCTTTTTCTCTCTCTAGAAATTAGGGCAAGAGCTAATGTCGCACAACCTTGTATTTTCTCTCTCCATCTTCTTCTATTTAAAGCTTCTAGGGCACCAAGGGTCTTCTTGTAAAGTTTGAGTGCTGTTGGAGATCATTTGAGACCATTTGGAGACTTTTTGAATGAGATAACATTGCTCCAGGATATCTGCAAAATCGCACAATGTGTCGACACATTGGTGGTATATGTTGACACATTAAAACTCAGACTGGAAACCTGCTCTCGGGTGTTAGTTCAATGTGTCGACACTTCCAACACTTAGTCTGAAAAAATATGTTCTTTGACCGCAACTACTCCAATTCAACATATCTCAAAAACACCTACAATATAAAAATTGATCAATTAACTTGTGTAATCGTTTTCAATTATGCTTAGAGGATTTTTAGAATAGAGAAACCTTGATGCTTTAAAAAATATCATTTTCTTAAAAGATATTTTCAATGTAAAATGTTAAAGTCTTAAACGAGTTTGAAAACTTTGTTATCATCAAAATCAAAAAGAATTGTTTGTAAAAGCAACCTCGGGCTAACAATCTCCCCCTTTTTGATGATGACAAAACTATTTTAAAATAGACATTCTGCTAAAAAAATAGAAAAGCTCCCACTGAGAACAAGCTGGAGTTTTTCATAATATTTTAGCAAAAAGAATTTTAAGATTTTACGAAAATTTTGCAAGAGTTCCCTTTGTTAATAGAGGTTTCCCAAAGCTTAGAAAATTACACAACACTTCTATATCCTTTCTCCAAACTCCCCAAACTTCATATTCCAAATCAAATCACAAGATTTCATATAAATAAGAGTTAAAGGATAGAATCACTACCTGAACCAAGTTTGAAACAAGCATATTCAACTGCAAAGCACTTCTCAAAATCTTCACACAAACACTCCCTTATAGAATGACAGATATAACACATTGCATTCATACCATTAATATAATCACAATAAGTCAACACACAACATTATAATAAAACTCATAAAAGGCTTGAATAATCATTATAACCAGCCAGATAATTTTTCAAGGTTTAGTCAAAATAACAACATCTGAAAAGAGGACAACAACATAAGAACAAAAAGAATGTCCTCAAATTAGAGCAAGGGTGTCAGCATATATAGTATGAACTTTTCTCCCCCTTTGGCATCATCAAAAATAGGGCAAGGGAAGGTCAAAAGGTGAGGCTAAGAAGATCTGGGAGGAGGATAGTCGAATTCAAATTTCTCCAACCAGTTGATCCAAGTCGTTGTGAACCAATACGTCCATTTCATAACCCAAGGACGTAGGAATCTATCTTCTTCCAAACGAACTTCTATGGCGTTGATTATATCTTGAGTAAATATTTTCAATTCATCCATGGTGGCTTAAATCACACCGCTTGCCACATTGATGTTGTTGTTAACTTGGTGCTTGAGAAGTCTCACATTCTTGTCAAGAAGTTTGAAATGCTCATCATGAGCAACAAATAGCTTCTTGATGTCATCAAAGCCCATCTTCATGTCGATAGCCGAATTTTCCAACTGCTGACCCAACTTCTGTTGTTCCTCATTTATTTCCCCAAATGAAGCTTCAAAATATCCCAATTGAGGCTCATGAGAGCTGGAAGGGGGTATTCGGGAGGATGACCCCATATTCAAAGAGGGAAATGAAGGTGGGGATTGTGGCTCTCTCAGATTTCGTGTGACATTGGGAGTTTTGGTGGTCATGAAAGGAGTTCTAGTGAAGGTTTCTTCTTCCTTATCCTTGCTGTTTTCATCAGAATCTGATCCCCTATGGCTTCTCTTCTGAGGGGTTACATCAGTTTTCTTTATCCAAAACCCTTCATCATTTTGTGTGAAACCCATTAACTTCAGAGTTTTCTGATTGTACTCTTTGGATTCCTTGGGTGCTTCCCTTACTTCCCCCTTAAATCAACATCAAGAATTTGGAACATGTGGGTTGTTAGCCCAAGGTTGTTTTACAAACAATCTATAAATGATTTTGATGATAACAAAATATTCTAAGTTTCAAAGACTTTTAGATTTTACATTGTCAATCCACAATTTCCAAGTTATATTTCAAAGGATTGAGGTTAGCTCTCTTAATTATTTTTAAGTGGACTTGAACATCATTACACAAGTTGATAAGATCAATTTTTCATATTGTAGGTGTTTAAAGAAGTGTTGGAATGGTTTGGATGCTTTGAAGTTGAAATTGGAGTAGTTGCTGACAAAGAACAAATTTTTCAGACTAAATGTTGGAAGTGTTGGCACATTGGACTATAGTGTCGACACATTGAACTAACACCCGAGAGTTTGCTTTTCTGGCCATTTGAAGTGATTTTTTGGCTAAGTGTTGGAAGTGTCAACACATTGGACCATAGTGTCGACACATTGAACTAACACCCGAGAGCCCAACTCCAAAATGGAAAAATTCATTGTCGACAGCATTTTTCAGACTAAGTGTTCAATGTGTCGACACATTGAAGGCATGTGTCGACACATTGCACTGTCTCCCGA
The DNA here is from genome assembly GCA_963930655.1 of Myrica gale. Taxonomy (NCBI): domain Eukaryota; kingdom Viridiplantae; phylum Streptophyta; class Magnoliopsida; order Fagales; family Myricaceae; genus Myrica; species Myrica gale. The sequence goes on along the minus strand of OZ005600.1, from coordinate 18,220,956 downwards.
GAAATGAAAACATGGTGTCGACACAGTGCGAATTTGCAGAAATTTCGGAAACGACGTCAACTCTTCCAAACTTCTTCAAATTGCCTCAAATGACCTCCAACGGCACTCTAACCGTTGAATACCTAAGGCTATAAGAAGAACAAGATGGAGAGAGAAGAGAGAGAGCTCGACCAATATTGCAACATCTAGAGAGAGAAAGTCTCAGATCCAAAGTTTTCACTTGCTGAATCATTCAAGAACAAGGCTCCATTGTCAAATCTTCTTCTCTTGCTCATTTTTTACAACCAAGCCTTCAAAGGAAGAGAGAGATTTCTTGAAGAAGGAACAACACGCTTGCAATCAATCTTGCCCTAACTTCTAGAGAGAGAAAGCTTGTTGAAGAAGAGGGAAAACAACACCTACCGAGAGAGCTTGTGCTTCCACCTGCAAAACTTTAGATTTCCTTCAATAATCTCATCTTATTGCATCTTATTGAGCTTTACACTTGCTGATTTGGCTTATAGAGTCATTCCATACGATTTGAACTTTTCATTGGCATATTCGGCTTAGAGAGTCATTCATTGTAATTCCTTTGTATCCATCTTGTAGAAAATACTTGAGTGTTGTGTGAACACTTGTTGAGTGTTGGGAAAACACTTAGTCCTACTTGTGAGAGTTGGAGCGTGAGCTCACAAAACGCTTTGTAAAGGTTCTTAGCACGGAAAGCTAAGGTGTATTCGCTATTTGGAGAATAGTGGAAGAAGCCCAAGGAAGTCTATTGCCTTAGGGGTGGACGTAGGCACGTGTTTGGCCGAACCACCTAAAAACTACGGTGTCATCTCTCTAACTCTATCTCTCTTACATTTTAGTACTTATTCATACTTGTGGAGTTTTATGCTTTATCATTCTTTGCTTATATTTGGCATAGCATTAGACACATTTAGTTCAACATTATTATTTGTTAAAGAGGGGTAGATTTCAGATCTGCTTGTTTAGCAAAAAAGTGATAAGTTTTTGTTAAACTCAATCCACCCCCCTCTTGAGTTGCTATTTAGACTTTCATGGGTAAAGAACATTTCATAAGGCAGCCCTTGCCTTTTCTTCTCAATGGCAGCCTTCACTTGGTTTATCATAAGATGACCAAGGTTCATAGGAGTTCGAGTAATTAAGCAGTACATGATAAAATAAGTCTAAGAACGTTATGTACTCAAATTTTCCCCTCCTTGGTAAAATGATGTTGCAAACCATATGATGTATGATTCTTCTAGGGATACTCAGATCACCCGTTATGGGTCTACTAACCTCATCTAGGGTTGGATTATCCAAAAAAAACCCTAAGGATATGAATGAGATCAACTTCTGACATTCCTATCCACCCATGTGCCTCAAAAAAATTTTTCCCAGCATTAGGAGCATTTGCAATTGTATTTAATGAAGAACAAGATAAATCCAAAAAATTCTCATTAATATAACTATCAGCATCCTCAGACATAGTGAATTGAAAGTTAGCATAAACCAACTTAACTAAGTAAACATAGCAATTTACTTTCAAATTCACAAGTGTTCTCCAACCTTGAGACTCAAATATCTCTTGAAAATCAAACTCATTCTCACTAAATCATTTGAAATCAGCCCATCTTCCAGCAATGACCTTTCTATTTCAAAAGTCTTGAACAAATCGGTTTTTACAGAGACCTGAACTGTAGATGTATTCCTTAGGAGTGGGATTTGGTTATTCAGTGATCTTGCCCTCTTCTTCTCTTTGGAGACAACAAAGACCAATGTTCTTCGTGAGGAACGAGTGGGGAGACTGGATGACATGGAGGTCGAGGATTTCGTGAGAAATGGGGCCGTCAGCGGTGGGTTTTTGAAAAGAGAGAGAGATAGGGCAACTGAGATTTGTGAAGGAGAGGGGAATCGCACGGCTTGAGGGAGAATGAGAGGTCTGCGAGGGAGAGAATGCCTAAAATGCAAAACCCTAACTAGTTGAGATTTATATACCACGTGTGTCCTTATTTTATAAAAACAGTGAACTCGAAAGAAGTATCAACACATTGCACTCATGTGTCGATACATTGGTCATGTTCCCGAACGTGGTAAAAAGAGTCTCTCGGGTAGGAGGCTGAAGTGTCGACACATGAAATTATGGAGTCGACACATACTTCTCCAGTGAAGAAAACTCATAAAAACAAGAAGTGCTGACACTTGTTTCACCAAGTGTTGACATATAGCATAAAACATGATTAAAAAGCACAGAAAAGCAATCATCCAACATTCAAAACATCTTCAAAGGAATCAACAACACAATTTAAGAGATAAAATAATATATAACAACAATTCAATCCAAAGGAAATCTCATTCCAATTTCTTGACGAATAAAGCAAAATCTCTCTTCATTTTGGAATTTTATGAAAATGTCCGCCAATTGAAGGTCGGTGTTTACAAAAGCAAGAATAATATCCCTTTTTTTAGCGTGATCTCTAATGAAATGATACTTAATCTCGATATGTTTTGTCCAAGAGTGCGGAATTGAATTTTTAGTAAGATTGATTGCACTAGTATTGTCACATTTTATTGGGATGAGAGAATAATGAAGATTGAAATCTTCCAATTATTGTTTCATCCACAATACTTGTTCATAACAATTGCCTATGGCAATATACTCGGCTTCCGTAGTTGATTGAGCCACGAAGTTTTGTTTCTTACAACACCAAGAGACTAGAGAAGGTCCAAGAAATTGGCATGCACCACTAGTACTCTTTCTATCAATTTTACACCCAGCGTAATCCACATCCGAGTATCCTTGCAAATTAAATTTAGTAGGGGTGGGCAAAAAACCCGAGACCCCGACAACCCGAACCGGCCCGACCCGTTTCCGACCCGATCGGGTCGGGTTCGGGTTTACATGTGAATAAAAATGTATTTTCGGGTTCGGGTATATGAACAAACCCGAAATTAAACCCGAACCCGACCCGTTTCGACCCGATATTTTCGGGTTTTTTCGGGTTCGGGTTCAAGTTTCCTCACAAATAAACCCGAAATTTTCGGGTCGGGTTCAGGTTGAAATTTTCGAACCCGAACCCGGTTTGCCCACCCCTACATACATACACTAAACATTATATCATGTATGTTAGCGGTAAGATATAGTAAGAATCCAATCATACCTCGATACTTCGTTTTGTCCACATCTTTACCTTTCTCATCCTTTTCCATTTTTGTAGATGAACTCATAGGTGTGCTCATAGATTTTGAATTGTCCATGTTGAATCTGTTGAGGAGATCTCTTGTATACTTAGCTTGATCTATGAAGATGTCTTCACTACATTGTTAGATTTGGAGCCCAAGAAAGTACTTCAATTCTCCCATAAGACTCATCTCAAATTCACCTTGCATAACTTGAGAAAACTCTTGACACAAAGATCCATTAGTAGATCCAAAAATAATGTCATCAACATATATTTGAACCGTTAATAACTCATTTTCCTTTTCTTTGGTGAAAAAAGTAGTATCAATTTTACCTCGGAAAAAACTATTTTCAATAAGAAAGGAACTTAGACGTTCATACCATGCTCGAGGTGCTTGTTTCAATCCATAAAGTGCTTTTGTGAGCTTGTACACATGATTTGAAAAGATTTCATCTTCAAATCCTGGTGGTTGCTCAACATAAACTTCCTCAGTGAGGAAAACATTTAGAAAAAACACTTTTTACATCCATTTGAAAGAGTTTAAAATCTTTATAACAAGCGAAAGCGAGTAGTATGCGAATGGATTCTAAACGAGCAACATGAGCAAAGGTTTCATCAAAATCAATTTCTTCTTCTTGATTGTAAACTTGGGCTAATAATCTTGCATTGTTCCTCACCACAACCTCGGATTCATCTATTTTGTTTCTAAAACTCCATTTTGTGTCAATAATTGGATAATCCTTGGGTCTAGGAACTATATTTTATACTTGGTTTTTCTCAAATTGTCTTAATAGGTCCAACTTTCATCATCTTTAGCATCAGAAAAGTTCTTAGGCTCAAGTTGAGAGAGTAAAGCAAGGTTATTAGCTAGATGTACAAAAGATCGAGTTCTTACCCCTTTTTCAACATTACCAGGAATTTGTTGGAGTGGATGGCTCTTGACGTACTTTCAAGACTATGGTAGAATCATTATCTTGTTGAGACTCTTCTTGAGGCTCTCGAGGTTCTTCCTCTTGCACAGGTGTCTCTTCCTTGTCTTTGTCTATTGTAAGCTTATCAACCTCTTTTCAAAGGAGGAATTTTTAAATACTTTACTATGGTCACTCCTTATGCTAGAAATAGTAAAACCCTTTTCATTTTGGATTCACTTGCTAAGTTTTTTAAAAGCATGAAAAGCTTCATCTTTATGAGATAGGAATAGAACCCATGTGAATCTACTGAAATCATCAATAACAACAAAGCCATAACCTTTGCTACCCAAACTCAATGTTCGGTTGGACCAAATAAGTCCATGTGTAGGAGTTGGAGTGGTCTAGAAGTGGACACAAAATTTTTGGGCTTAAAAGATATTTTGGTTTGTTTGCCTTTTGACATGCTGCACAAATTTTGTCATTTTCAAAAGAGAGGTTAGGTAAACCCGAAACAAGATTCTTTTTGGCAAGTTTAGAAATCAGGTTCATGCTTGCATGAGCAAGCCTTCTATGCCACAACCAACTATCTTTATCATTAGAGCTGAAAGACATTTTATATTTTCTGAGGAGATGCTCTCTAAATGAACAATGTACACATTTTCAAATCTATGTCTAATAAGGAAGACTTTCTTGCTTTCAATATTTTCAAAAATGACTTGGTTTCCCTTGTCACAAAATTGACTGATACTAAGGAGATTATGATTTAAACGTTCGACGAGAAGAACATTTTCAATTGTGGGATTCAGATACATACCAATGCTTCCGACACTAAGTATCTTTCCTTTTCCATTGTCACCAAATGTAACTTAGCCCTTTTCCCTTAAGGCAAAAAGAGTTGAACCAACTTTTGTCTCCGGTCATGTGCTTGGAGCATCAACTATAAAAATCCAATGTTCCTTGATGTCTTTGGACTTCAAGAATTCCTGTAAAAAAGGAATCAACTCTTGATCTTTGGTACCCAAATCTTTTTGGGTCCTTTGGTGCTAGAAGTGAATTCATTCACCTTGTCTTTTTGAATCCACACAAATTTGATACAATGAGTGGATTTCTTTCTAGTTGGACAAGTGTGTGAAATGTGTCCATTCTTTCCGCAAAAATTGCATAATGCAAATGTTGGAGATGATTTTGTGATCATATAAGAGTAAGATTTTGATCATTGAAAGAATCATATCCAATGCCACTTTTGTTGAAGCAACATCTTTGAGTACCGAGAAGAATATCAATTTTTTTCTTTCCTCGAGTAAATCTTGCAAGATCTTGGGAAAGTGAGTCAATTTTCCTTTTTAACTCAATATTTTCTGATTTCAAATCATGTGACTCATCTTATGTAATTTTTTCATTCTCATTTGTGACTCGGGCAAGATTCTCTTCAAGAGAAACAACTTGATATTTCAAAGCATCGTTTTGTTGCATAAGTACATCAAGATTCTTTTTAATACAACAATACTTTGAAAATACTCTTTTCAACTCAACATATTGTTCATCAAAAGCATCTTGTAATTCCTCAAAAGTAAAAGAGTAAATTGAAGATCTTTGTACCTCATCTTCGTTATCATTTGCCATGAAGCAAATGTTTGCAACTTCTTCATCACTCTCACTATCACTTTCATTGGATTCTCCCTATACAGCTAAGAATGCTTTCTTTTTGTCTTTGAAATCCTTGGACTTGTGTGTCTCAACATTGGGGCATCCGAAGCATATAATCTCATTCTTTTTGTTGCTATCACCTTTGTAGTTGATTTTTCTTGAAAATATTTTATCCCCTTGTTTCTTGTGGAAGAACTTCTTGAACCTCTTGGTGAATAGAGTCATTTCCTCATCATCCTCAGAAGATTCATCTTCATTAGAGTAAGTGGCCTTTAGGGCTATACCTCTTTATCTTTTTCCTTCGTCTTCATCTCCCTTCACTTGATTCATCTCATGTGTCACAAGAGATCCCATGAGCTCGTCCAAGGAGATAGAAAAAATAGATTCGTCAGATCTCATCTTAAATAGCTCATAGCTATGAACAAGCACGCTAATCTCGTTTTCTTTTACCTTATTCGTACCTTTATGGGCTACTTGAAGTTTATCCCAAATTTGTTTTGCAGTATCGCATCTAGAGATACAATTAAACTCATTTGAATCGAGAGCACAATATAGAACATTCATAGCCTTAGAATTTAGGGACATGAGCTAAAGATCATTCTCATCAAAATTTTTCTCTTCCTTCAGCTTTCCATCGGCACCGTTGGGAAATCGAGGACCTCTGGACATGATTCTCCATGATCATAATCAACGGCTTGGACGTAGATTCTCATCCTTGCCTTCCAATAGTTATAAGAGGTTCCATTGAAAAAGGGAGATCGATTTGTTGACTGCCCTTCAGCCATAGAGGTGCTAACTAGGGATGTCATTTATAAAATCGTTTAACCTTAGCTCTGATACCAATTGTAAGTGTAAGTACAACCCAATAGGGGTGAATTGGGTTTTATAAAACTTTTCTCTTTTTTAAACTAAAACTCAAATATGCACAAACCCTTTTCTATATATTCACCTTAGCTTCCAGGTGCTACGGAACTTTTACAAAGTGTTTTTCGAGCTTATACTTTAACTCACTCTCACAAATCCTCACAACCTAGAGGATTTCTTCCAGCCAACAAGTAGGACAAGTGTTTTCCCTAACACTCACGTGTTTCTCAAGAATGGGTACGAAATGAATCTTAGTAAAGGCACTTTAAGCCAAATAAACAAGTATGAAGCACTAAGATGTGAAAAGAGACAATATTCTCAAAGAAAGCAACAGTTATTGCACGTGGGGGTACAAGCTTTCTTGATTGGTGGAGCTTCTTTCTTCTTCAAAGCTTTTTCTCTCTCTAGAAATTAGGGCAAGAGTTAATGTCGCACAATCTTAATATTTAGGAAAGCATGTATAAGTTGTACATGTTTCATCATAATATTTTGCACATGAATATAAGTTATTAGTGTGAGGTATGTATTCAGATGATATTATATGTAAAATAAATTAAATAATTAAGTCATTTGTTTGATTAAAAATCATTTTTTAATAATTAGGATCACCGATTTATCGTCATAAGACGGTGTCATTTAGGAATTAAATATCTATCAATCTTGTATAAAAAGTGCAATTGATCGACAATGATGCCCTCGTTTTAGTTTAACTAAACCGATCGATCATTACATTGTAAACGATCGATCGTCTATAGGCGACATCGTTTTCATTTACACGAAGTGATCAATACGCACGACGTTGTTTTAACTGCATATGACGATCGATCGTTGTATAATGATCATCGATCTTCAGACAATTTTATTTTTAAGAATTAATGATTGAATATTGTGAGTTTAAATGTTTGCAAAAACAAAATATACATTGACAAAGTATGTTAGGATGTATTTAGAGTACATAAAAACATATGAAGTACACATCATCATTAATATTTAGGAAAGCACGTGTAAGTTGTACATATTTCATCATAAATACATTTTGTAAGAGTTAGTATGAGGAATGTATTCAAATGTCAAAAATACAGTCACGGCAAGAGGAGACCGAAGGCTTGCGGCATGGAGCTATTTCCCCTCAAACTTAGCCCAAATATCGTCCTTTTGGTTTTGAAAGTGTTTAGAATAGCTTAAGAGTAAGCCAGAGCTCAAATTCATTAGTTTTTTAACTGGGTGAATTTTAAAAAAATTGAGCGGAATTTGTGAGATTTTGGTATGGATTTAGTTTGTTTTGGTGTTTATTTCGTGCAAGAGGTAAGATACTCAACCTACAACACGATTTAGGAATGATTTGGTTGGTTATTAAGATGATCGATCGTTGGTTAGATGCCAACACAAACGATTGATTTTTTTATTTACACAGTCGATCATCATCTTTAGGCTATTGGTTATCCATCTTTAGGCGATCGATCATCCATATAATTTACGACTAATCGTCTGTTGTACTGATCGATCAGTGTTTAAGGTTGCAAAGTTAATGATCATGTGTAGCATTTATAGTATTTACATGTTTGATTATTGAAGTGCTTGAGTTCTTGAAATGGAGCATTGAGGATGAATATTGGAGTGTTTTTTACTTGTTCTGTTTGAGTATATTTTTTGGATATAATTTGTGTACCTTTAGACCCATTCAAGGGTTAGGACTCGATAAATTTGCGTATATCGAATAATATCCCTTGAATTGTCCAAAATATGGACTGTTTGAAATTATGTATTCGTGGTTGGACGAGTTCGGTACTTGTGTCATGTCCAGTCTTGGAGGAAGTTCGGTATCATCTACCTTTTTTCTTTTGGGTATACTACTAACCTTGGTGTATAATGTCATACAACTATCGTTGTTGACGTCTGCCAACGCTGGTGCGTGTACTTGGGGACTGAGGGACAAAGGGGAGATGCTACCGAATTTTCCCAAGTATGGATGGACACAAGTCGAACTGACGTTCAACTCTGAATGCACAATCTTGAATGAGATAGGACTTATCAGCTGGGTATAAATATGATGTTCCAATGATTGGGTGTTTATGGGTTACTTAATGTCGTCTATTATTTTAGATTGGTGGCGATGGATCAAATTTGGGTCTACGAGAAAAACCGATTTGGTGAAAAGTATGCGGAGGGGGTCTATGGGTTTGTCGGTATGGCTGGCTGCGAGGTGTGTAAACTCTCTGGGTCAAATCAGATGTCTATGTCGGAAGTGCAGAAATGTAGTGTTTCAAGTGTTGGATAAGATGAGAGATCATATATACATTAATGGGTTTGATGTGAGCTATAAATTATGGGTGTTTTCACGGGGATGGTATTCAACTTGCTTCAAATCTGAGTCAATGTAATACTCTGAACCTTTTGAGATACTTTTTGAGACTCTTGTGTTAAGGCTTTCATTTTCATATCTTTAGTAATTGTGTTCATTTTCTTAGTATTTGTTTTATTTTCAAAATTTGTACCTTATTTAATATTTACAATTTAATTAATTTCTTATTGAATTTATTTCCTTCAATTTGTAATCTTTGAATTAAGAGCACTATTTTTATTGCAATCCATGTGTTTAAATTGTCTAATTCATTTGATTTTATTTCCTCTAATATTTTAGAGCAAGTTGGTTAAATTTTTAGAATATGGCCGAATTACACTTTTGTTAAAAATTGTATTTTTAACCTTGATTTTAATAAATTATCTTTCCTATAGTAATGTGATTTTATTTGCCTAATTTACTCTTATTATTTCAGGTATTTGGTTTCATTAATAAATTACATTAGGGCTTTAAGTTTATTAAGAGTTTTCCATAATCACAATATCCCTTCCCTAAATTTCCAAATTTCTCTAATTTTCTTAATTTCCTTGATTTCTCGTATTTAGCCAATTAACAATTATGATCGTGATTATCTCTATTTTATCGGTTTCTATGCTTTTAACAAAATTCTTTCATTCTCTTGTTAATATCTTAGTATTCATATTGCTTGATTTAAACACATGATATTTTTCCTAAGTATACTTCATTAGCTCATATTTAATATTTTATAAGTATTATATATTTGATTTCTTGACACATGATTAATTTCAGTTCTAATTGCCCTAATGGATTTATTATGCTTAATCTCTTTCCCTTTCACTCTCTTGTATTCATCTAAAATTTTAGCTTGTGTCAATCTTACTTATTCTATCACTAATCTCGGTTAATTACTTGACTAAGTGCCTATTTCCTTTTTCTAACATATGCATTGATTAACTTTGTAACTTAGCTAATTAGTTTGCTAACCTAAGTCTACTTTGATGTCATGTGGGTCCCACTCTCTCTCTCCTCCCTAGGTCACACGGCACACACACAAGGAAATCTTTGTTTCTTCTTGTTTTCCTTGTCCTTTTCCCTTGTCTCATGTTCTTGGCTTGTGATGCATGAATAGTACGATTAAAAGATGGACCAACCGGTCATGCTTGCTTGAATCACAATTGATGTGATTTTTGAAGTAACTGTAGCTTATGTAAGTGATCCTAATCATTACCTAGGGAAGGGGGAGTATGTCATTTGGCTCTTCGAGCCCTTGTGCCGCCCAAGCCACCCAATCAAGGGGCTTGCTTGTGGCAGCCACCCCTTGACCAAATGATGGCAAGGTTGGCTATAAAAGCCAGCCCTTGCCATGCATTCCTCACACAACATACCCGGCCATTTGAGTTGAGAGTGAGGAGTGAGTGTTGAGAACTTTCGGCCAAGAGAGAAGAGGAAGAAGAGAAAGAAAGGAGAAGAAGGGAAGAAAGAGGAAACGAAGAAGAGAAGGAAGGTGGAAAACCTCCATGCCAAGGTAAGTTGGCAAAGGGGTTTCGGCCAAGGCCTTGAACACCCCCTTGCACTACCTCTTCTCTATTTCCACATCATCTTTTCCACTTCTTCTTAGCCCTAGATCAATGTCATTAACCTATAGATCTTGTGTTAATAGGAGAACATCAAGAGCTACCCGAGATCACCAAGGTAATGGTTAGGACTTTATGCTTTGGTAAGAATTTAGGTTCTTGTGTTTTGTTGATGATGGATAACATGTTCTCTTGTGTTGATTGATCGTGTTTATTTGCGTGCATAGAGTTGTGATTCAATGATGAACATGTTAGGGTTATGTTGGTTTCAAGGTTTTGTAAAAAGAAAGGTTCATAGGTGTTATGAAGTAAAACCTAATCTAGACACCTTGCAAGTTAAAGCTTGATGAATATTTCTTATAACATGTGTATAAGATTGCTTGCTGAGTTGGTTTGATTATTCAAAAGAGTTCTTGATATGATCTATGAGCTATGATAGTGGAGATAGGTCTTATAGACCATGGGTTGGTCAATGAAAATGATGTTGCATGTTGCACTCCACGGTTTTATGATACAATGCTATGCATATGTGATATGAAATGGTGATGCAATAATAAGTATGATGATGGCCAAGAGGCATGAAAGTATCCCTGATCAATAAGAGGCCAAATGGGGCCAAAGAAAGGAGCCTTGAGCTCAAGAAAGAGGTTATGGAAAAATGAAAGTGGTTATGAAAGATGAAAGCATAAAGATGATGCCTTGTGCATATTCTATGATGATGTTGCAAAATGATCATGTTTGCCTTTAATTTTCTTGAAAAATGCTTGTGTTATGTGCTCTATAAGTTCATATATATTGGTAGATAAGATGTATCATTAGCCTAAAGTTTCTAAATGCGATGATTGATCAAATGCATGAACACTTAGCAAGGGTTTTTAGTCAATATAGACACTGTCCAAATCGATCCTAAGCTACAGGTTGTATTTTTGCATGAAACTTTCTAGATAGAATCCTTATCGAATATTAGGATGTCTATAAAAATATCAGCCCAAAATGATGAAGGAAAAGGTCGAAAATTCCCCTTGAGGTCTCTGAGGGCATATTCGATATTTTGCCTAATTCGTTAGGGTAAAAAGGTCCAAAATGAGAAAATAATTATATGCTTGGATAGATCACAAAACATTGATGGGGGAGCCAAAATTTGAGCTCAATCTGAGTTGTAATAAGGGCTCAAATCAGAAAGCCCGTGTAGGAGCCTAAATGGATTTTAGGCCAATACCCCTAAAAGAACACCATGTCCACTAATATTTTGGGAGAAGGCCCAGTGTGGTCTAAGTACGCCCAATAGACTTTCATTGGAGTTTAATGGTCTGAAATCCTATAGTTATTATCATGGTTGTTTCAATTGTCAATAATTATTCTTTGAACATGTTATGATATTTATGTTTCTTTCAAATTCATATCAAATTAATGTGCATTGTTACATATGTACTTTAATGCTTGGATATATGGTTGCATTCACAAGAGGGAAAACGAAAGTGAGGAACCCCCTAGCCTGCAAGGGTTCCCCGAATGGTAGTGACGGTACCGGGCACTTAGGAGATGTGCAACCCCCCACTACAGGGAGTGGGTGGGCTCCTTTATGAATGCTAAGGCGTAATGTTATGTTAAGGGTCCTGGTGCTGGAAGCACGGGACAGTCCCATAGATGGGGAGGGGACACATAACCCGACTCTGGGGGTGAAACAGAGCTGATTTTGGGAATTCCTCAGGAAACCAATGATGGTGTGATGCATTGCATATTTTAAATTATCCAAGTTCATACTTATTATACTTGAAGTTGGTTTTACAACATGCTTAAGTAAATTATATGCAGTGTATTTTTTTGATCATGTTTTCCCCGCCCCCACCAGACTGAGTCAATAGGACTCATCCTTTTCTCTTATGTTGTTTTTGCAATGTTTGGCGACTTGGGTGTTGAAGAATGAAGCTATTCGAGGAAGACTTGACCTATGATTTCTACCCTTATATACTGATGCTTAAGATCCGAACATGGGTTTCGGATTCTCTAGAAGTATCAATGGAGCATGAGGCCCACTGGTTCTTAACCTCATCCCATGTACCCCCATCCCCATTACCACGATTTGAGGACTTTGGTTTACCAGATGTACAGCCGACGGAGAATAGTAGTGCCACTTCGGGATCCGAGATTATCGATCTTACATCGGACTTGGACGAGGAGGTTTAATACCCTTCTTAGTCTTGTTAGAGTTTTTTCTCCAGAGTTTGTTCAAGTGTATCAGGAAGTTTCTAACTCTTTGTGATATAACCTTTTATGTAGTCACCGGAGGATGTAGCTTGAACTATTAATGTTGTCCTTGTTAATTCAGGTTTTCAATCTTCTTTGTGTCTCTTTCCTCATCATTTATTTCGAAGTTCTTATTTCCACTCAAAAGCTTATAATCCAACACTTTTGACCTATTCGGATTTTATTAACTCATTGCCTTTTTGTAAAAACATAGAGTTTTTACCGTAAGTCTTTTCTAATTTTCCATTACAATTTTATTTTTTAAATACGTTTTCCGCTAAGTTTCATTGTAAATCGACTAAGACTCATAGTGACATATGTGTCATAATCCCCGCTTATGTGCATACCATTACTATAGGTGAGCCTAGGGGGTAAGTATGAGCACGAAGTCAAGAGTCTGGTGTGAGCTTACCACATAGTGATGAGGATTTAGAGGGAGATAGCTCTGATGGGATGAAGGAAATGTTAACCGATGTTCGTGCAGGGTTAGAAGGTTGGTAGTCATGCAGAAGTTGTCGTGTAGAAATGCATGTGACATTTCTGGCCCGAATCCGGACGGTGAAGTAGATGTAAATATCGAATCCGGAGCAGCCATCTCGAATGAAGCGTATCAGGAAGACAATGTCATTGACTTGTTTATAGCCTTCTGACAGTTTAACCTTAATCCGTTACGGAAGAAGACGTTGCACCAAACGTTATCCAAGCTTTTGATGCAATTGATCGGCGGAGGAAAAGGCGCATAGATAGTAATGATGTTTCGGAGGGGGATGAAGCAAAAATTTAAGAAAATAACGAAGAAAGTGGGGACGAAGATTCTTTCTAAAGTGATAGCGACTCTACTGAGGATGGGGCATGAGGCGAAAACGTACAAGAATCAGATTCTGATTAATAATGTCTTTCAAAATATAGTTTCTTTGAAATTTTGATATTTACTTAATTGTTTTAGATGTTATTGTTTATTTGACCACACCTCTGTCATTTGTTTTGCTATGTCACAGCTTGTACGGTAAAATGAAGTGTGGACGAGAATTTCTTTCAATTACTTCTGCACAGTTGAATGACTCATTTACTCTGCTTAGTGTGAGTCCGATTCCAAGTCCTACTCCGAGTGCTCCTTCTCCAAGACGGGATGCCTCCATTAGTCAAGGCACGCCAGCTTGACCTAGTAGTTGTGCATGGAGAAGAGTCTTGGGTCCAGATCTAGGTCCGGGAAATTATCGGTGAATATCCCGGATAGAGAGTGTGGAGGAATGTCTTCCATTGCTGCCACCCTATCGACGAAGATTGAAATGTTGGTTCGAGGGCTGATTCTGATCTCCGTTAACAAGTGGGCTGATGTTCCTGCAGAAGTGAAGGAGTACATTATGGATCAGGTGTTGGTATGATTAAACTCATAAATATAGTATTCTTGGTTAAACATTTTGTTTATCATTATAATATCATATGATTTGGAACTTATGCAGGACCACTTCGACTTTGACTACACTCGTCAGGAGGACGGTGGTCGAGACTATGATGACGGCACGTCGAATGCACCGTAACCGGATACATCCATATTTCAAGAAGTTCTCCAGTAAAGAGGTGGCGTTGCTGAAGCCCCACCCTGATTCCACAGAAGAATAGTGGAAGGAGTTATGCAATATTTTCACCAGCGAAGTATTTATGGTACGTGATTTACAAAAGTCCATTGCTTAAATATTACATTCTTTTATATTTAATTACTTAAAATTTCGTAGAAAAGAAGTGAGCAAAATAAGAAAAATAGATCAAAGTTGACTGTGAATCACGTTGTTGGTTCGCACTCGAGCTTGCATGATAAGTTAAGTACTAAATTATGAGTTTTATTGATATTGTTTGTCAATAACTTTATGCTATTTCCATGTAGAAAAACCAAGAAAGCGGCAAAATCAATCATGCAGAGCTGTATAAGAAGAATTATACAAGCAACGATGGTCACTACAAGAAAATGAGTTGGGGCCGTTTTTTTTTTGTGTGGTTAAAGGCCTAAAATTGTGGCCTTATTTGATTTAGTGACTACCATAAAAACGTCGGACCATTGTCACGAGATTCTTGTCACGAGAACCTGGGTTTAGGAAAAAGCCTTTGTGTGGGTGGATGGTTCCGTCCATAATAAAAAAAAAGTGGGGAAATGCACAGAATCTTTGGTGGCTAAATAACTCCACAAAACTTAGAAAAATGTGGAATTCTTTCTTTCCTGCATTTTTTCCCACAAATTTTTTAGCGTGGTTATAAGTAATGGTGAATTTACCGTATTACCATTTTTCAAGTTCTCGTTCTCACTACGTCCATTAACGTGGCCACGAAGTTGTACTGACTTTTATTGTTATCTATTGCGTCGATTTGTTAAAGTGGCAATATTTTTTTGCCACATATTATGCCTTCTTATGGTATATCACAGATCGATCGGTGATCCTAATTATTAAAAATGATTTTTAATCAAACAAATGACTTAATTATTTAACTTATTTTACATATAATATCATCTTAATACATACCTCATACTAATAACTTATGATCATGTGCAAAATATTATGATGAAACATGTACAACTTATACATGCTTTCCTAAATGTTAATGATGTGTACTTCCTATGTTTTTATGTAATCTAAATACTATTTTTACTTAAATTCTTTTGTTACTATTGATTGATCGCTATAAATTTCTTACGTATATATGTATGTAATTAAATTTTATTTAGATACGTATTTTATGTACCCGTTTAACTTTGCAATTTTGGTTAATTTTGCCAACCAAAGGGTATTTTGGTCAATTTATGTATCTAACTGTCGGGAAAAAATTCAAATAAAAAACATATAAACTGTAATCACATTGGCTACATATCCACAAATAAATAAATGTCTCAAATACGTTAATAAAACCCAAATCCAAATAACATATAGTCTCAAATAGATAAATAAAAACATAAATCCAAATGTATGTCCAGAATAGATAGTACAAACATAATAAAAACATTAAGGTCGGACAACATCATGGAAAGTCGCCATGTCATCATGAATATCTCCGGGGATATTCTGTGGATCTACCTCTGTCTTGAACTCATCCAGGGTCTTCTTGATTTCTTCAAACGCGGCGTCGACGTCCCTCTTATGAGCCACGATCGTCTTGTTGTGCAACATCACAACAGTGGACTCCCCCTAAAAGGCAGCCTAGAGCTTCTCTTGGTATTCCCGGAGCCACTGCATCTCCCGCTCCAATTTTTCGACATGCTCCTGAAGAAGCTATAGAGCGGACTTCACAGTCACGCTGACACGACTGTCGAGGTCCGTAAATAGCTGGGCCACCCAGAGAGGAGGCACTGCGGGCGCTCCTGTCTAGAGAGGTGCCTTTGATCTACTCGGTTTGGTGCCGGTTGATGGTCGTGCTACCCTCTCTGAGGCCGCTGCTGCTCTACGAGTGAACCGTCTAGTCAATGCCTCCTCCTGCCCCTACTCCTAGACAAGGTGAACTTGTTCAGTGCGCTCATAACCCCCTTCTGAGTCTCCCCGTTAGCGATCACGACACCCCGGTTAATGAGGAACTGAGTTAGGAACACGTCGTATGGGATACTATAATCCTTAATTCTCCAAGCCTCAACCATGATCAGCTAGAACATGTATAGCGGGAAACTGATCCGCGCCTGCTGATCCAGCAAGAGCATGCACTGAGCTCTAGCTAAAGGGCACTATGTGCTATGAGTTCTTCCATCCTCGTTCGGCATCTAAATGAGGTGCAAAATTTTCCAAAATGATTAGAACTCGCTCTACTTGATTATGTTGCCAACAACTGTAGAGGTGTACCCCGTCATCAGAGTCCATAGGTCCTGCGGTACCTCCAGGAAAGAGTGGGTCTCGGGCCAATGTCAGTGTAAGAAATCGGAAATGACGTCTGCGGAGAATGTGATGAGCACTCCTCGCACTTCCAAATGCAACTCAGATGCTCTCTTTGCCAAAACCAGTGCACAGAAGAAATCGTGAACCAGAGTGTCGACACAAAATCTATCCGTCCAAGAGAGCTGAAGTAGGAATCTCTCGTACTCGAAGAGCTGGTATAGGGTGTGCTCCTCATACAACAACTCGTGAAAATCATAGAGATCCATCGGTGAAATTAGCAATTGCTCACTGTAATTGGCGATGGATCAGTACATGCAACAAAACCCTCTGTATTACACAAGGGATCGATTGCCAATATGATGATCGATCGATACTAAGTGAAAGATCGATCGATCCCACATGCGATCGATCGCATACAATTCTAAACGCACAGTTTTTATCGCTCACGATCGATCTTTGAACTACGACGATGGATCGTCATTTATCACCAACTACCTAATCATGGATCACCTTGAACAGGTGATCGATCGTCGCGAGGACGATGGCAAAAAATCATAGTTTCTATATTAACCCAAAACACGCCCAAAATCACTCCAAATTGATCCCTAAACAATTCTAAACTCCTAAAACATACATTAACACTAAAAAACTACATTTTTGCGGACCTACATCGATCATATAGCAAATTTAAAACCATTTAAAAACAAGATAAATACGTACCTTTGACGTAGATGACAGACGAGAAGATTCCATGCACTTTGGAAGATAATGCAGCACGAACTCGATCGTAAAAGTTGAGAGAATTTGATGAGAATTTTTGGGAGATAATCGGTAAAAATTAGTTTGATGGTTTCATCTAATCATTCTCAACGATCGATCGATAGTTGTGCGATGATCGATCGCATTTATTTACAACATGTGGCGCTTTACCATTCGTTGACGACGATTCGAAAAAGTGACGGTTACATAACAAGTGGTAAATAAATGGCACAATTCCATTCGGTGCATTAGCGATCGATTCGTATAATATAACGATCGATCGTGGTTCCACATTTCCTTACTGTTACGCGGAACGATCGATCAGTATCTGTCACCGAGAGATCACTGCACATAGCCATGTGTTAATTAGTAAACGACCGATCAGTTTATGTACTACTGATGTCAACGAGAATGGTATGAAGCTCAGGTCGGGCGCAATACAGGAGCATGGGCGGCACTGTGCGCATGTCGGGATTTCCCTTGGCACGATGATGTTGATTTTACCCTCAGGTTATTTCTTTTTAGTTCGCCCTGGACCCTGGTTGTTGTGACGGGGAAAGTTACGTGGATGTTTTGATTAGTGGTATTTTTTTCGGGGAACTTGTTTAATTGATAAAAATAAATCTTTGCCACTTGATGACTTGTTAGATGGGGATTAAAGAAACTCAATTAGGCCACTAAGACGGCGCTGTTTTGTGTATGCCCCACACTAAAATATTAGTTAGTCCCGGAATATTTTGTCAATTGTCGTCCCTTCCAATCGTGCTACTCATCAATGGTTTAATGACAGGATTTTCACTTCTGGATAAAATCATGTTAAGTCATGAGTTTAAAATATTTCTATTTGCAAGTGATATCCTTTATTAATAGTGCATGTACAATTCCGATGCTTGTAACATCTCTCAAGGGAAGTAATTCTTTGTAGGGAGCAAATATGACAGAGTCTCAATTACTACCCACCTTTGATACACTGAGTTCAAGAACTACAGCATTTTATCCAGTTGCGCCCTTAAAAAGATTCAACCATCAAACTCATGCCACGTAACACAGTTTTGACAGTCATATTTTATTTTAGGGCGTAATTTGATTAATTGTAGAAGTTATAGGGCTCAATATGTCAAAATTGATACTTTATACCCATCTAAAGAATTTTTATTTTTCAAAATATATTTCAAAACACAACTTTCACAGTCTCCATGCCAGAATATATTTCAAAACTTTTATTTTTCTATAATTTTTTTTCAGGCACTACTATTTTCACAAACAACTAAAAAAAACACATCTAAAGTATTTTTCTTAATCATTATGGAAAACAGAAAAAGTTTCTTTATTCAAACATAGCTAACGTTGATTCTCTTGCTTGGTAGTATAATTATGAGGGAGCAATTTAAAGTCAAATCACAAGTCCAGAAAGCTATTTCATGCTTATTTGTAGGCATACGTTCTAAGTTTTTGGTTAATGGATTAAAAGAGAAAGTCTAGAAAGCTATTTCATGCAAGCTCTCTCTCTCTCGAAATCTCACGCCGTCTCTCTCAGCCACGATGGTTCTCTCTCTCTCTCGCTGGCCTCTCTCATGAGCTTGCTGCTTTTGTCTCGATTAGGTTTCGATTTACTAACATTTTTTTATTTGATTTTGTTTTTAGTTATAGGTTCTGATATTCTAGCCAAGATTTAGGGATTTGAGTTGTTGTAGTACGATTAACGATAAGCATTTTTTCATGTTTGGTTTTGTTTTATAGTTTTTGTTTAATTTTGTTTTGTGTTTGATTTCGTTCCATATTGTTGTTGGTGGTGTAGATTGGTTTAGGGTTTAGAAGATTAGAAATTTGGTAACTATTATCTGGTCAGATTGTACATAATCTGTATGATTGGTTTACCTCATAACGATGCTCTTTTTTGCCTTTAGTTTTGCTTTTCTCTAATTCAAGTTCGATATTCAGGGAGTATTCATTCATGTCTTTAAAGGTAACCAAACATCATTTTATTTTTGAAGTTCTGAAACCAAAGCAGTTCAATGAACCTGATGTTGGGTATTCATCTCTCCATTTTATGTAATTTAGTTACTATTTGTTTTGTCATTTTTCGATTCTTGTCTTTTGAATTATTTTATTTTCTCTTACTTGTATGGAGGATATATTGTTAGTACTCTTCGGCACACATATTTCAAAGTCTTGTTACCCACTTCCCCGCAACAAGCTTGAGTTTATTGTTGCACTCTTGAATCGATACCAACGTCCTAGAAAGCTTCTGTTCTCTGTAGTGAACAATCAAATTTAGACCCAATTATACGGAAAATACCAAGATGGGGTGAATAGGTATATTAAAAAATTATCAAATAAATTTTTATTTTCAACTTAAAACCTATAAGCAATGATATCAACTCAAACACAAAGCTTTCAATATTCAAGACCTAATTAATAATCAGATATGAATATATGAACAGTATAACCATTGAGCAAGAATCTGTAAAACAGTAATCTGAACTAACTATAAAAAAACTCCGAACTCACTGCATAATACTAATTTAACAGATTTCACAAACTAAATTAATAAGCAATCAATTTCTCGATACCTGCATGATTAGTAAAATCAGATATAAACAAGCACATGTTATACCTTTGTCTTAATATATGAACAGTAAAACAATTAAGCACAAATCTGTAAAACAAGGCAATCTTAAGAAACTGCAAGTAACTCCGAAGAAACTACAACACGCATAAATAATAATTTTTCACATTTCACAAACTAAATTTATATGCAATCAATTTTTCGATACTTGCAAGATTAGTAAATTCATATATAAACAAATACACGTTATACCTTTGTCTTCAACCTTCTTGGACCAGAATAATCAATATCTACAAGATTGATATTCTAAGAGCACTAATCACAAGAATGGTTAAATGTAAACAAAGAAATTAAAGGTAAATCAATCACACATTTGACACAATATTTGGTGACGAATAGAAACCCTTTTGAAGAACTTCTTCAAAAAATAAAAACTTTCCGGGCCGAAGCCGGTTTTTAAATCCACTAATTTCAACGAGATTACACAGTGATCAAAAGATTACACTAACCTAGCTAATCTAAACATTGCTAATCTTACCCAAATTTACTCAATTCGGATCTGTTCATCATGGAACTCCATGACCGTTTGAAACCAAGATTCTCACCGGGTTGATCTATCCACACAACTCCTTGTGCAATCAACGCTCAATGTTGGAACCTCCAGCAAACACTCTTCTAGAACCTCTGGAAGCCTCAATCAACCGAAGAAATCAAGTTTAGGTGATCGACGAAACATCATAGCCTTCAGATCTGATCTGCTAACACATACACAGCAAACCCAATCTCTCTCTACAAGAATAATGAAGCAAGAACGATCAGCACGTTTCTTGGAGAAGACGATCTTGAAGGGAGATGCGAAGAAGTAGAGAAACTGTTTGATTTCAGCTTCTAACGAGCAGCACACTCGCTCTCTAACGATATCTGACGAAAAGCCCTCTTTTCTTCTTTTTATTCACGCGTCAGTGGCTAACTGGCTCTTCTTGCATTTCTCACATCTTCTAGAAATAGGTAAAACGAATAAACTGCCCTTAATGAAAACTCAAATGAATCATACGTCCATCTTTTGCTTTTCTCCTTCTAGAAAACACAGTTTACAAAACAGCCCCCTTTCGTTTTATACGTAGATGCAAACTTGTCTCACATGTAGAAATAATGGAAACTGAAGACCTGATGGCGATGGAAGTCCAAATGAAAGTGCCAAAAAAAGAATGCGACATCCGTATCGATCCAAGACATTTAAAGTATGATAATAGTTTTTTTTAGTGTGAGCGGCAAACTAACCACACAAAAGGCTTATTCACGTCGTGGGTGATAGTTTTTTGAGTTCTGGAAGGAAAAAAAAATCATGGGATTTAAAACTCATACTTGGATTGGGGATAAAGCACATAATTTATTACAAAAAATATTATTAAAACACAAACTCGTTCATAATTAATAGCATATATTTATTTTAATTACTATTTTTTTTAGTTGTAATACACAATGTAGCATGTATTGGTACTAGTAATAATAATCTTAAGTAAAATAAGTTGGTAGTAATAATATATAATACTTATAACGTAAAAGTATAGTGCTTTCTATATAACATTGCATGATTTGTTATGTGTTTATCATATAAATGATATGTGCTAATTAACCTAAGTATTTTATATGTATGTACCTATATATCTAATGACTAAAGCATAGCCTCTAAGCCTCTAAGACCATATATTAAGTTATGTATTTTAATTACATAAGCTAATATCACAATAATTTTTGTTTGAAATTAAATAATATATAATAGTTAAATAGTATTATATTACTAATTATTCAAAATATATATGCTCATTAGAAGTATGATAATAGTTTTTTTCTAAACTACAATGATCGTCGTTGTAGGTACCAAATTTTTAGCAGCGTTTTTCGCAAAACGCTGCTAAAAGTTCGATCTTTAGCGGCTTTTTTAAGAAATGCCGCTAAAGGGTGTCTTTAGCAGTGCTCAGTGAAAATAGAAGAAGCGGCAGGCAGCAGTAGATCAAGTCCCTACAAGAAGAAAACAATCATTAGGCCTATTGTTACAAACCAAAAATCATGTTATATGCGGCAAACTAACCACGCGAAAGTCACCTATAGCGGCGCTTTTTGTGACCGCTGTTAAAAACTTCGTTATCTTTTTAACAGTGGTCTTTTAACGGCAGTCATTAAAAAAAGCCGCTATAGGTGACTTTCAGCAGCACTTTTAGTGACCGCTGTTAAGAAACCATCGTTAAAAACTTCGTTGTCTTTTTAACAGTGGTCTTTTAACAACAGTCATTAAAAAAAGCCGTTATAGGTGACATTCCGCGACGTTTTCTATGACCGTTGTTAAAGAACAACAAAGTTTTTAACAGCGGTTTTTTTAACGTCGGTCACAAAAAACACCGCTGAAAATCACCTATAGCAGGGCTTTTTATGACCGTCGTTAAGAAACCACTGTTAAAAACTTCGTTGTCTTTTAACGCACTGAGCGCTCGAGCACTTGTCTAACACTAGTCAAATCTGATGACTCTGTCTGAATTTTTTCAAAGGGCACTCGAGCGCTTGTTAAACGCTAGTCAAACGTGATAACTCTATTTGAATTTTTGAACTAAAATGTATTAGAAATTTGAACTAAAATGTAATTAAGTGACTGATTTTGTAAGCATGCTATAAATTTAATAGTGATTTGTCAATTTTAGAAATTTAGACAATTTGTTAACATTTCATAAAAACTCTTAAACTAATACATTGATTTAAAATTTTTTGTGGTAGAATCTCGACCTCTTGACTTATATTATGCGATGTACTTACCAAAGTTTGACATTAAACTCTTTAATTATGATTCCAATGCCTTCATATATACCCTTCTAAATACAATAAATTTGTAATTTTTTCTACCAAAATTATAAATAACTAGTTCATTCACCTAGCAAGCTTCTTGGTAACTTACATGTAAGCATTTGATTAGACAAAACCAACAACAAATCTCAAATATTCAGGTGAAACTAAACTTTTGAGTAAACCTTATCATGCTTCTAGAATACTACGTCTTGAGGTGAAACTAAAGTTTAAACTATTGAGTAGAAATTAAAAAAAATCTCGGTTTAACCTCCACCGGGAAACCCGGTGCCGGTTAAACTGGGAACCGCCGGTTTTTTCAAAAAACCAAACCTACACCAGCACCGGTTAGACCAAAAATCGGAAACCCGGTGCCGGTGCCACCGGAATTTCTCGGTGGCATTGTGCAGCCCTACTCAAATCTACTCTCAAAAGGCACAAAATTTTCCGGTGTACAACTCCCAAATCCCAACTCTCTCGCTCTCTACCTCTTATCCACTTAGAAAAGTCCAGGAAAAAAAAAAAGAAGAAAAGAAGAAAAACTTTGCCAGTCTCCTCGCGCTCTTCTCAAATCAAAAAATAAAATAATAATAATAATAGAGCAATAAATCAGAGATCAAATCAAAATAAATCTATGTTATGATATATTTATCCTTGTCGGGATTCAAATGGAAAGAGGAAGGTGAACAGGTTGGTGGCAGTTGGATACGACGAGGTGACAGAGAGACAAGGTGAAGGCAAAGCCCTAGTGCATCGTTGCAGATCCTAATCAGCATTTTTAGAAACACTAACAATGCACTAGGGATGATGGAAACTTGCAGATTGAACCTGACAACAGCAACAGAGAGAGCTACAACAAACCAGCAGAAAGGCAAGAGGATAGGGTTCAAGTGATTTGGGGAAATGTTCGTGAGGGTTCGAGTGAAAGGGGAAGTGACATGGCAAGGGTATTTTCGGCATGAAAATTTTGTTGACAGTGTAGAGTGTACGGGAACTACAGGGATATATGCCTAGTCAATAAATTGAACACGTGTCCTTTTTCTATTGGCTATGACATGTAATTTTTTGATAGCTCAGCAAATTTCGTTAGTTTGAAGATGAATTATGGACGGAAGGATATTTTTGGAAAAGGTACATCACCACAGGGGCAGCGGGACAACAAAATGAACCCTAAGGACATATTCAGGAAAATTTTATACCATAGGGACACGCGTATTATTTTAACCTAGTAATAATCATTAAACATTCGAAAAATAGAACCCCTACTGGTTCTCTATTATTCTTTCAGTAATATCTACATCCAAAGAATGACATGTCAGTGGAGCCGTCCTGAACCTTGTTAGGTATTTTGTCCGACATTAACAAGATATTTTTAATATTTTTTTGTATTTGCTGATTAAGGGCTTAGGCCACCCAATATATAGTGTGCCTAAAGCAATAGATATCATCAATATATTTATTAAACCCTTAGAAAACCCTAATAGCACGACGTTTGAGCTTTTGAAAACAGAATAAATCTTAATTGCCGATCTTTTAATAAATTTAAAATTCAGGCAACATGAGGAATTGGGTGACATAAATTGGCCCGATTTCACAGCTGTAATTTGGTAATCCATCCATTTCAAACCTTTTATAATTTTATTGTTATCCATCCGTTTCAAATTTTAGATAAATCCGACTAATTTTATATTAAACCATTAATAATGTGTTTTGATTACTTATCATATTTATTTATTTATTATCTTTTAAAGATCCAATAAATAGGGAAGCAACAATTGGTACGTGTATAAATCTTTTCCTAAAAATGCACCCATCCACTTTAATTTCGGAATTAATTTTGAAACCATCATTAAATTCCTTTAAATTAGATTGATTCAATTAAATTTAAATTTTCAAACAAGGGGGTTTTTGGCGTGATAGATAATGGAAAGGTTTCGGAATTATTTTTTCAACCATCGAGGTACCTTTTGTACACTACCCTTATCTTCATCTAATTAGCCGAAATTAAAATAATAAAAAAATAGAAACCTAGAATCTTCAAAATCGTATCTGTATAACACCCTTGAGCCACGATACCTGAAGGATGGAGAGTCGTGGAACGTGTAGGTATATTGCCTACCTTTTTTTCTGCAACAACATCTAATCCGTAATCCCTCATCATTTTAGTTGATCTCTCTTCTCAAATCGTGTATTTTGTTTGTTTATGGGTCATTCTGGTTTTGGAGACAACAAGCTTATAAGAGCAGCCTCCTTCTCATCGTGCACCCTTCCCCATCGACATGTTTCCTATATTTTCGGCCAGTGTATAACAGCCTCTTGTTCATCTTTTTCGAGCACTCTCATCCTCTTTGTGGCCATGCTTCCTTGAATCGATAAGTGTAGATCTAGTCTCAATGTTATATTTCGGCCAACTGTGTTTGATTGAAATTGAATTCTTAGGCAGTTTCTGATTAATTATATTTGTTTTATTTTTATGTCATTGTCCTGTCTTACTAAAAAGTATGGCTTTGTGGAAATTTTATTGTGACGATGTGTTGAGTATTCAATGTTTTGTGTTTGAAATTAATCACTGTGTTGAGTATATGTTGGCAAATTCATTAATGTAATCTCTTTAGTGCTGTAATTTTATTCCCAATCAGCATAAACTAGGTTCTGACCTTCCCACGTGAAATCCTTTTTTGCCAGAAAATTGTTATGGACAGATCATGGATGGACATTGTTGAAGATAGATTTAATAGAAAGGAGTACAAAGATGGGGTGAAAACCTTCATGGCAGCGGCTGAGAAGTGTAAGGACAGTGCAAACAGAGTAAAGTGTCCTTGTCTTAAGTACAAGAATTGTCTATTTGTACTCCAAAGTGTGAAGGTGGGTTGGGATTAAGATTGATGCAGGATGTTAATCTGGCTATGATGGCCAAACTGACATGGAAGATGTTAACTCAGTCTGATTTATTATGGGTTCAATTGTTGATGGCAAAGTATCTTAAAAATGGGGATTTGTGGTCGGTTGGGGCTGGTTATAACTTCTCCTGGACTTGGAGGAGTATTTTGAAGGCTAGAGAAGTAGTGAAGAAAGGGTACTGTAAAACTGTTGGGAATGGGGAGAATATAGCTGTATGGGAAGATGCATGGATCCCTACCCGGTTGAATTGTAAACCAATGCCAAGGAATTCTGGTATGTTGTGTGACCCGAATATGAAAGTAAAAGATTTGTTTAGACAAGATGTCCCAAGATGGGATCTTGATAAACTAAATAAGTTTTTTGATAAAGATTCAGTGGAAGCTATTTTGCGAATCAGAAGAATTAATGGAGGGGCAGTGGATGGGGCATTTTGGTTATTGGAAGGATCGGGGGAATTTTCTATGAAGTCCATGCATAGAGCAATTGTTCAACAAAGAAGAATCGACATTGAGGATATGAATCAGCAACTTTGGAAAAGTCTATGGAAATTACAAATCCATGGAAGACTAAAATTGCTTTTGTGGAAAGTGGCTTGCAATATTCTTCCCACGAACCAAAGAATTGCTTCACAGATTGGATTGGAGGTGCAGAATCAAGAACGTTGTCCTTTATGTCAAGGGGCTATGGAGACTACTCGTCATCTGGTTTTGGAATGTTTCTTCTCTCAAGTAATATGGCGTGTAGGACCATGGCCTATGGATATTATGGCATTGGGAAATATTTCTTTGTTTGAATGGATTACTTTCATTGTCCACCCGAGAATTCTTGATGTGCCTTTTGAGGAGGTGCATCATTTTCAACTTTATGCCGCCATTGCCATTGATTTAATCTGGTTTAATAGGAATCTTGCAGCTCATGGGAAACCATTTAAAGATCCTCATTTTTTAGCAGATCAAGTCAAACGGGTTTGGTGGCAACATTGGGAAGCTTGGAAAGGGAAGAAGCAAATTCCTATTAACCAATTATGGTGTCCACCACCTTCAGGATCAATTAAAATCAATGTTGATGCAGCTATCAGGGATTCATTTACTGTGATACCCCGAATCCCACATGGAGTGGGAGATGAGAATGAATGAGAGATGAGTTCTATAAGGGCCAAGTCCCACATTGAGACCTTACTAGGTTGAACTGGGCTTTATAATGATCCAAGGGGCTTCAAAAGCAACCTTGACTAGTCATTTTGAAGTCAAAGAACAGATGTGGCTAGTGCTTGTCCTTGGGTCGTTACAAATGGTATCAGAGCGGTCCTAGTAACCACCAATGTGGGCTTGGTGGGCCTTGACGAGGACGTCAAGGATTTAAGTGGGGGATATTGTGATACCCCGAATCCCACATGGAGTGGGAGATGAGAATGAATGAGAGATGAGTTCTATAAGGGCCAAGTCCCACATTGAGACCTTACTAGGTTGAACTGGGCTTTATAATGATCCAAGGGGCTTCAAAAGCAACCTTGACTAGTCATTTTGAAGTCAAAGAACAGATGTGGCTAGTGCTTGTCCTTGGGTCGTTACATTTACGGTTGGTGCTGTGATTTTGAGAGATGCTGAAGGGGTGTTTAAGGGAGCTTCGGCTTTGAAAATGACCAAGTTGTTACCTGTGGAGGCAGAGGCGGAAGCAGTTAAATTTGGTATCCTGGAGGCCTTGAGTAGAGGTTATAATGATATCATTATCGAAGGGGGCTCATCTATTGTTGCTGATGCTGTTAACTCTTTCCCAAGAAGAGTTGAATGGAGGATATATGATATAGTGGGTGACATCCAGTTACTTCTCCAAGGTCTACTAAGTTGGAAAATGAGATTTATTCATAGAGGTGCAAATGCTGTTGTGCACCAACTTGCCCGCTGGGCCGCCTTCAGAATTTATTCTGGAGAGTATCCTTTTGTTCAGGGGCATTTAGATGGATTGTCATGGTTGTATGCTGGGTTTCAACCCCCATAGTTGTTTCAACTTTGTCATATGAATAAAGGGGTCCTCCTTTCTAAAAAAAAAAAAAAAAAAAAAAAAGATAGATGTGGTGGAAGATCATCTATGGGGAATGGTGTCCTGGATACTTATAAGATATAGGAATATCATGGGGAAAAGGCATCTTTGGATCGTGGTTTTCTAGATGACACTACGATTGGCGATGATGAATTAGATGTTGAAGGTGAGGACCCTGACCAATTGAAGCCGTTCACAGTGATCGCATGGAGGACATGTTGCTTGATGTGCTTAGAGGGAACTTCATGGAGGACCCTGACCTACAGCCTGGAAGTGATAACATTCCATAGCCTAATCCTCGTGCTTTTGAAAATCTTTGGGATGAAGCACATTGTCTCGTATATCCCAGTTGTAAGAATTACACCAAGTTATCCTTCATTGTTCGGCTATTATATTACAAGATACGATTTAATTGGAGCGACAAAACTGTGAATACGTGGCTGCCATTCTCGAGGAAATTACTACTAGATGGTAACACGTTGCCGAAAAACATTTACGAAGCCAAATCAATTCCCAAGGACTAATAATATATTTTAAGAGTTTGCATTGAATTTTTTTAATTTGACTTATCTATCACCATCATGGTCAAGTCAATATTCTCCATTAATTTTTCATCAAGAAAAAATCAGTTGAACATTGAGCCATGCAATCAAGAGTGAGGACAGGTACATAATACGCGTAGCCAATAGTGAAGAATGAACCTTGGTCCAGGACGCATTGTCACAAAATATTTTCGAAAAAAACAAATAAACATTGACCCACAACAGTAAATGCGACAACAGCTCCATAAAAAACATGAAAAATAATTTCAAATGAACCTTGGGCCACGGCGCAATGCCACAATTTTTTCGTCAATGAACCTTGGGCCACGACGCAATGCCACAAAATTTTTTTCGTCAGAAAAAACTAAAAAAAACCCACGATGGAGTAACAAACGTAGCAAAAGATGTTTAATGCCACACTAAAAAACGTGGCATTATGTGGATTTCTTGCCACGCATCCGTAAAATTATATGGGTACGAGGGTTATGGCCATGACCAGAAAAAATTATGACGAACCTGAAATGGATGTTACAATTTCCACGTAAAAAAGTGTAGTAAAATAGCATATAATCATGGCTATTCTTGTTCTTTTTTGGCAATGCCGAATGACGTGGCAAATTTTACTATTTCGCCTGGCAAATAGACATTTATTACCATAAGCCGACGAGCAACAATGGCGTTATTTTTTCCGTGGCAAATAGCTGGTTTGCGCCCCGTTAAAAAAACATGGGCGCAAATAACGTGGCCCCATCTCACTTTTCTTGTAGTGGGTGTCTGGACCTCGGAATGAGTAAGAGAAATTTATGTAAGTCACTTTCATTTTAATCTACTTTAAGTAATTTATGTATAGTTTATCTACTTTAATCTTTCTGCTAATTATTTTAATTTTTCAGGAACAGATTGATGTCTTACAGCGCCAGTGTGATTTAGAAGAAAAGACTTACACCGAAATTGAAGTATATTTCAAGATATTGGGCAAGAAGTCGGGATATATTCGGGGATTAGGACACGCGGTTAAGCCTCCGCCTTCATCAACTTTAACTACATAGTCTTCTGATCTGCAGCACCAGCTAGCGAAGGCAAAGGATGAGAGCAGCTAGAGAAAAAAACTTGTAAGAATTTGTGAAGAAGCAAGCTGAGATGGAGGCCTTGCTGCGGGACCACCCAGAGGAGCAGCGGGTGGAGCAAGAGCGCATGAAAAATGAGCAGGAGCACATGCAAATGGAGCACAAGGAGCGAATGCAAAAGGAGCAGAAGCGCATGCTAATGGAGCACAATGAGCGCATGCAAAAGGAGTAAGAGCGCATGTGAAAGGAGCAAGAGTGCTTACGAGCAGAAATATCTAAGGAGCTGGAGAAGAAAATGTCCTCTGTAATGGAGAAGAAAATGAGCGACATGTCAAAGCAACTATTCAGCAATTTGGGAGCTCAAAAAGGTAGATACATGTATGTTGTAATAACTTTGTGTTTATGTATTTATTACGATGTTATTTTCGGTTTAATTACGGATCATTATGTATTATTATTGAACATCATTAATGTGATTATTGTATTGTTATTGTAATAGTACGTGTTGTATAATATTTTCTATTATTATTGTTTTTTAAAAATTGATTATGTTATTACCGTTCGATCTGCAATTCCAGCGATCGATCACTTATTGCGATAACGATCGATCGCAAATACCACTGATTGATGCAATATTAAACGATTAAAATAATGATCAATCAGTAATATAACCGATCGATCGGATCCGTGCAAGCAATCCATCGATATTATAAACGACCAATTGGTGGAAAAATAGACGATTGATCATCCAATTCAGACGATCGATCTTTAGCTGACATTGATCGATCAAGTAGGAAAACATCATTCCATCGTTAAAATAAACGATCGATCGTAACTAAATTTTGACCGATCGATCGTCCAACGATCGATCAATTAGACAAACACGACGGATCGGTGATACTGAAATGATCAATCGTCCAACACAAGGGATCGATCGATTATACAAACACGAAAGATCGGTGGTACTGAAACGAACAATGGTCATTATTTATCGATCAATCACCATTATCTACTTGATCGATCGTCTTAATATCAGCGATCGATCGATATCATCTTCCGACCGATCATTTCCAAACAAAAACCGACCGATCGATGATTTCACTAATCAACCACTTCGGCTTCCACGATTGATCGGTGAATTTGCCGATCAATCATTATATTTAGTGACGAAAAAATTTCGTCACTAACTTTTCGTGATGAAATTTGGGTTTCGTCACGAAATACATTTTGTGACGCTCATATGCTGACGGACCTCGTGATGAAAAAATTTCATCACTAATTCTTTTAGTGACGAAATTTAAACTTTTAGTGATATATATATATATATTCTTTCCTTGTGAGAATAAAGTCTGAACTTAGGCCTAGGAAGAGGAAAAGGAAAATTGAGTAACGATGAAATTCACTGCAAAGGAAGAGGGAAAGGAAAATTTATCTAAAAACATTTTTAAACTTCCTTTTGTTTTAGTTTCTGCCCTGGGAACAACTTAATAGGGTAGCTTTTTCGCTCAGCTCAATTATCTTTCTTTTTTTTTTTGTGTAACTAGAGAAATTTCATGGCACCGTTTGTGTACTGAACTTGAATGAATCTGACCTAACTTAGACGCATTCGAGACCTTAACGCTATATATAAATCCCGAAAGGTTTTATGGATAGCTTGCAGATCAAACTATCATTTAAGTCACCAATTATATCTTCCTAGAGAATCAAACTCAAGATCGTGTGCCTAACGACACAATTTCAAAAACGCCTTAACTATTGAAGGAACTCGGGGTGGGTTAACTGTCTTATTTTTCTTAAAGGTTTATTTTTTTATAAAAAAATACAGAAGAAAGGGGCAATCATTATATGCATGATGTTTTATTTTCTTAGACTCTGAATGATGTTTTTCATTAAATTTTGAAAATTTCATTATCAATTTAAATTTTCGTACCATTCATAAAAGAAGTGAAAGTTATGAACACTTAATAGGAAAAAAAATCCATAAAAATCCACAAAATCCATCTTACGAATCCATGAAAACCCTCCATAACAACAAATATAGAAAATTTCACCCAAACAAAAGAAAAAAAAAATCGCATTAATGAGAATAGATGAACAATCTTATGAACTTTACCTTTTCCAATATATGCTTGTGAACATGAAAGTTATAAGATACATATTTTTCTGGTATTAGTAAAACGAATCATACAAATTGCGAGACACCAAAGACGACCGAGTGCATTAATTCCTTTATTCCAAAACATAGAGATGCAAGTCCTACCACTTCGGTCGGTCTTCCGGTCTGTCACGGGTCTGTAGGAGGCAGAAGAGAGAAAGGGAAAGGAGAGGCGTGATGGTCAGAGACTTCCCGAAGTGTGTTTGATGTTCGAAGTGTTGACGTGGTGTTGTCGTTGAACTGTGTTAATTTTAGTAGTGGGCTGGGCCTGGTTTGGGCTGGCTTTATGTATGTTAGTCATGTTTTACTGCTTTATATTAAGGCCCTGTGGGCTGCGTAGGAGAAGAACCGAATTTGATATATTACCCTGTAATACATGAAGGAAGGATATACAATTGAAGCTTTAAGCAAAATAGGAGGCTGACTCCCTCGAAGAGAGTCACTATCTTCGTTTTCATTCTTGCCAAACAAACACCAAAACACTCACTTACAACTTTGACCTACATTTGGTATCAGAGGGTTGATCTTATGGCTCAAGCTGCTCGAATCCAACAGTTGGAAGACACTGTCAACATGATGAAGACCCAGCAGGACAACCATCAAAGCTTGCTGGAATCCATGTCTCATCAGCTGCAACAAATCGCTGATAATATGAAGTCATTGTCTATCTTTCCTGGCAAGCAATCTGTGGACATGTGTGGCCCTGTAGATCCATGAGGATTAGGTGGTGGAGGCTAGGAAGATCAGGGAGGAGCTCCAAGAAGTGAGAAAGGAGACTCACCTGCTGTAAACCTGGAAGAAGGGCAATACAATTCTGGATTTCCACAATGTAAGTCCCTAAAGTTAGAGTTCCCAAGATTTGATGGTGAAAACCCAGTTGTTTGGGTTTATAAGGCTAATCAATTCTATAACTACTATCAAACACCTGTGGGGCAAACAATTCTGCTGGCTTCTTTTCATATGGAAGGGGATGCCTTAGTGTGGTTTCAAGATTCTGAAGAAGCTAGGGTTTTTACCAGCTAGGAGGCTTTCACTAAAGCACTATACACTCGGTTTGGACCTATGGTATATGACGACCCTATGGAGGTATTGCATAGGCTGAGGCAAACAGCCACAGTTATTGAGTATAAAACTCAGTTTGAATTGCTATCTAATCGAATATGTGGGCTGTCAGAGCGTAATAAGTTAAGTTGCTTCATTAATGGATTGAAGGATGAGATAAGATATCAAGTGAAGTTGTCGAACCCTCCTACCTTGAACTCAGCTTTTGGGTTAGCTAAAATACAGGAGGAAAGTGTGGCCACTATCAAACGAAGTCTCAAATCTGGAAATATGGATTTTGGGAGAAATCAGGTTCCAATGGTCAACAAAAATTTTATTCCAAGAGGGGGAAATGGCTCGGGAAATGGCCTTAAAGGGACCATGGATACAAAACTCAGATTTCCTATTCAAAAACTATCACCTGCACAGATGAAAGATAAAGGGATAAGGGTCTTTGTTACAACTGTGATAAAAAGTGGAACCTACAACATCGTTGTACGGGAAAAAGGATTTATATGATGGAGGAAGTGGAATGGATTTCTGAAGATGAAGAGGAGAATGGAGGAGAAGGGGCTGACCATACTGCAAACGAAGTTGTGGAACCTGAGGTACCTGAAATCTCACTACATGCTATCTCGGGCACGCCCAAACCAAGTACTATGAGATTGATGGGGAAAATTGGAGAAAGTAAGGTAGTGATATTAGTAGACACAGGAAGTACGCATAACTTCCTAGACCCTGCTGTAGCTAAGAGAAATGATCTGCCTGTGACCCTATACAATCGCCTAAGGGTGCGAGTAGCTAACGACGATACTATGTTGGCAGATGGGGGTTGTGCAAGTGTGGCTGTAAAAATGTAAGGTCATTGTTGTAAGGCTGATTTTTATCTGCTGCCCCTAGATGGATGTGATGTAGTATTGGGTGTGAGTTGGTTGAGTACTTTAGGCCCTATTTTGTGGGACCTTCTCAAGCTAACTATGTCCTTCACGAAAAATGGCAGATCAGTATTATTGCAGGGCCTACAACCTACAGAGTGGTCATTGATGGAAGGGCAGAATTTCCATGTCCATGCTGAAGTGGAACGGCAAGGGGTAGTGCTAAATGTTGTCCAATCAGTGGCTGTACAAACTGAGGCAGATTTGGGTCCTTCGGTTAAATAGGTCTTATAGAAATTTGAAGAAGTGTTTGTTGAACCATGTGGGTTGCCTCCTATTCGAAGTCATGACCACCAAATTAACCTTAAGGAAGGAACCTTACCAGTAAGTGTTAGACCCTATAGGTATCCTTTTATCAAAAAGGAGAGATTGAGAAGATTATCCGGGAGTTATTGGAGTTGGGGGCAATCAGATCTAGTCAATCCCTTTTTTCCTCTCCCGTTTTGTTAGTTAGGAAGGCGGATGGAAGTTGGAGGATGTGTGTGGATTACCGGGCTCTAAACCAAGTCACGATTAAGGATAAATACCCTATTCCAGTGGTAGATGAGCTAATGGATGAGTTATATGGGGCTGCAATTTCTTCCAAGTTAGACCTACGATCAGGTTACCACCAAATAAGGGTGAGAGCTGAGGACGTACCTAAGATTGCCTTCCAAACACACGAAGGTCACTATGAGTTTTTGGTAATGTCATTCGGGCTTACCAATGCCCCCCTCTACATTTCAGGGGCTTATGAATGACATCTTCAGACCTTACCTACGCAAGTTTGTCCTTGTTTTCTTTGATGATATTCTAGTGTACAGCAAGGATTTGGAAGACCATCTACTGCATCTCACAAAGGTGCTGACTATGCTAAGGCAACATCAACTTTATGCTAAGAGATCTAAATGCAGATTTGTCTATACCGAGATTGACTACTTGGGCCACTTGATTTCAGCACAAGGCGTACGGGCAGACCCGGGAAAAATTGCAGCAATGATAGATTGGCTTACTCCTAAGAATGTAAAGCATTACGGGGGTTCTTGGGGCTCACCGAGTATTATAGAAATTTCATTCGAGGGTATGGACAGATTACCGCTCCCTTAACCCAACTACTGAAGAAAAATGCCTTCAGTTGGACAGAGGATGCTACCCAAGCCTTCCTAAAATCAAAAGAAGTTGTCACTAACCCACTTGTACTTGCCCTACCGGATTTTACTAAGACTTTTCTGATCGAATGTGACGCTTGTGGGGTGGGAGTGGAAGTTGTTCTTATGCAGCAAGGTCGTCCTTTGGCTTACTTGTCTACGTATGAGAAGGAGCTTTATGCTCAAGTGTGTGCAGTACAGAAATGGAGACCTTATCTAGTGGGGCAAACATTTAAGATCAAAACTGATCAGCAAAGTTTGAAGTTTCTGCTGGAACAAAAAGTGGGCACATCAGCCCAACAAAAATGGTTGGCCAAGCTCATGGGGTATGATTTTGCAAATGAGTATAAGCAAGGCAAAGAAAATCGTGTGGCAGATGTTCTTTCAAGACGTGATGTGGTGGAAGAGGAAGCTCCCAATAAAGGAGTCCTAGCTGCTATCACATTTCCCCAACCCGTGTGGATTGAAGAGTTAAAGAGGAGCTATGTGGGAGACTCTAATGCACAAATCTTACTATCCAAGGTGCAGCATGGTAAGAATGTTGAATTGCAGAATGGGATTCTAGTGAAGAAGGGTCGCATTTATGTGGGTGACTCTAAGGATCTAAGGTTGCAAATTCTTGCTTATGTGCATTCCAGCCCTACTGCAGGTCATTCTGGTTATCACAAGACACTCCATCGAGCCCGGAGTGATTTTTACTGGCCTAAAATGAAATCTGATATCAAGACTTTTGTAAGGGAATGCGATGTTTGTCAAAGGAACAAGGCAGAGAATCTAAAACCAGCGGGATTGCTGCAATCATTACCTATTCCTTCTAGAGCTTGGGCTGATATTTCTATGGACTTTATAGAGGGTCTTTCTAAGTCTAATGGATATACTGTGGTGCTGGTTGTGGTGGATCGGTTTACTAAATATGGCCACTTTATTGTCATCTCGCACCCCTACACAGCTCTGATCGTTGCTCAACAATTCACTACTCATGTTCTGAAACTTCATGGTCTTCCCCAAACTATTGTTTCAGATTGAGATCCGGTTTTTCTTAGCAATTTCTGGTCTGAGTTATTTTGGATCCAAGGTACTATCCTAGCTCATTCCTCAGCCTACCATCCTCAAAGTGATGGACAAACGGAAGTGATGAATAAATGTCTAGGTCAATATCTCAGGTGTTATTGTGGTGAGACACCTAAGGCGTGGTCTAATTGGCTGCCAATGGCAGAGTGGTGGTACAACACTTGTTACCACTCATCTACCCAAATCTCCCCCTTCGAAGCTCTCTATGGATACCCTCCTCCTAAGTTGCTACATTACATCTCTAACACTACTCAGAATGCAGAAGTGGCATAACAACTCAAATCCAGAGACCAAATTATAGAGACACTCAAACATAATCTACATGCAGCTCAGGAACGATACACAGTTCAATACAACAAAAATCATATTGAAAGAAGCTTTGAGATTGGTGATTGGGTGTACCTCCGACTTCAGCCTTACCATCAAAAAACCCTTGCTGTTCGGAAAAGTTTGAAGCTTTCACATCGGTTTTACGGCCCCTTCCAGATAGCTCAAAAGATAGGCTCGGTTGCTTATAAACTTCACCTTCCGCCTGAGTCCCGCATCCATCCCGTATTTCACATCTTTTGCCTCAAACGGAAACTCGGCAACCATTCTGTTACGATCCCTACACTGTCACCGGTCGACGCTGCTGGTGCTGTTCACGCTAAGCCCGAATGCATCTTAGATCGCCGTTTCCGTCGCTTGGGAGATCGCCCAGTTACTGAAGTGCTGGTGAAATGGTGCGGTGCGGCTGCGGAAGACTTTACTTGGGTGGCTTATTGGCGTCTCAGGGAAGAATACCCCCACCTTGTGGGCAAGGTCCTCTAATGGGGGGATGGAATGTCACAGGTCTGTAGGAGGCAGAGGAGAGAAAGGGAAAGGAGAGGCGTGGTCAGAGGCTTCCCGAAGTGTGTTTGATGTTCGAAGTGTTGACATGGTGTTTTCGTTGAACTGTGTTAATTTTAGTGGTGGGCTAGGCCTAGTTTGGGCTGGCTTTACGTATGTTAGTCATGTTTTCTTTATATTAAGGCCATGTGGGCTGCGTAGGAGAAGAACCGAATTTGATATATTACCCTGTAATACGTGAAGGAAGGATATACAATTGAAGTTTTAAGCAAAATAGGAGGCTGACTCCCTCAAGAGAGTCACTATCTTCGTTTCATTCTTGCCAAACAAACACCAAAACACCCATTTACAACTTTAACCCCTATTATCATCAAACCCCCTGCAGGGTCAGAGAAAAAGTAGCACCACTCATGGCCATAAAAGAGGAGAGAGCACACTCCTCTGGCTCACGCATAAAAGGAAAGAGATTCAAAAAGTTTGTAAATTTTAGTTCAAAACTATTTTTCTTTACAAAATTGATTATTTATAATTTAATTATATATAAAAATAATAATAAGCGAAGACTTTTGACTATTTTGGCAAGAAGAATATATCATAACAAAATGGCAGCGTCGCTGGACTCTGGATATTGTCGATATTCAAAAGTACAATTACATAGTTCATCCAGTTCGTGGGCCGCATAGCACAAAGAAAACAAACACTCTCTCTCTCTCTCTCTCCAAAGGCTCCGAGAGTGAGGGCTTGGCGCCTTAATGACTATGTCTCAGACGAAGAAGAAGCAAGTTCACCTCTTCTACTGCCCGGAGTGCGAGGACCTTGCCCGAAACGTTGCCGCTCAGTCCCACAGCATCACTCTCCAAACCATCAAATGGAGGTCATTTTAATTCTTTTCTGTTTTCTTTTGAAGTCACTTAATCGTAATTATCTTTACGTTTTTGAACTTTTTTTCTTCGTCTTCTTCTTGTTACCGTACTTTATCTCGGTGTTCTGTCATAAAACATGAGATGGCAGGGTTGTTTTTGTTTTTTTTTTGTTTCTTCGTTGTTTTATGTTAATTTTTTCATCGAGCATAGCTATTCAACGAAATCAGAAAAAGAAAAGGCAGTGCTGAACAATGATAAGAAAGAAGGCCAATGAGGTAGTTTACATTGTGTTTTACATTTTTCATGTTTAGGTTCGACTCTGTTGTCCTAATTTTGCGTTTCTATGTCACCAATTTTTACCGTTTTCCATCATTGTAATCCGCTGTGGTTTCATGCGTGCCTTGTCAATGTCATTAACATGATCTTTGTATTGGCACGACACAAACGATTTTTCAAGTATTGTCATAGTGAGGTTTATATTTCATATAAAATGCGGAGCATGCTTGTTAGCATGCATCTTTGCTTCCGGTCATGTTTATTTCAGCCTGAGCAAAGCACAGACATATTGGTTGATCTTGTCTGTAAGTACAGGATTGAGAGTAAGGTTGTAGGTCACACACTAACTGAGTGCAAGTGCAATTTTTGAATGAAGAAGAAACATTATCTCTTGGCTGGTCAGTAACATTTGTAAATAAAGGATGATGTATATGGAACAGATAATATTTTCTTTGTTGCGTTGGATCTCATAGTAAGGTGCTCAATCTGCACTTTGCTAGCTCTATATCAGGTACATGGTATCCCTTTTTTTTGGGATCAAATATCCAATTTGAACATGCTAAGGGTAAGCGATGTTAAGAACAAAGCTTCAAAAAGACTCTTCATTGTCAAGCAGATTTTGTACTAGGTCAAGAAGATTTAGAGCCACATCTTTTTGCCTCCATCTGTCCTTGCTACTGTGAAACTGAACCAGATCATTTAGACTGAATACATCAACTCTTGAAATCTTTAACAAGAATAAGAAAGAATATCGCTAAAAAGCTCGTCTCATACTTGTACTTTTTTTTCCCTAGCAAAAACAATAGGAGGGGAGACTGGAGGTTTTAATCTCTACCTGAGCATGACTGTGGTAGTGCCCTACAGGCTGGGACACCCAGCAGGAGGGGCTTAGACGGGCTTAGACTGCCCACTAACATGGGGATTTCTTCAGGGACTTCCTCAAGTCGAATCAAACCATATCTTCATTCTAACTTCACCAAAGAGTCAATCGTAAGAAGCAAGTGGGGTCATGGGCAGGTAGGCATAGAGAGTAATAAGAAGACAGAACATG
Organism: Myrica gale; assembly: GCA_963930655.1. Taxonomy (NCBI): domain Eukaryota; kingdom Viridiplantae; phylum Streptophyta; class Magnoliopsida; order Fagales; family Myricaceae; genus Myrica; species Myrica gale. Next base: position 18,182,315 of record OZ005600.1, on the reverse strand, counting down.
GTAAGAATTCAGTAGCCTGATCACACTTGTTCTTGTTAGAAACTTTTCTTAGCTCGCTCGCTTTCAGTCCTTCTATGTTCTTCTCCATACCAAATAGAGTTTTGTGCTTTATAAGAGCTTATGGAAGTTAAGACGTGTACAACCTCTTTTAATTCCTGGTATCTTGTTAGGGGCCTCAAAAATGTTAGCAATTGGGGCTGGTTTAAGATATGAGTAAATATGGTTTAGTTCAATCACACCAGCGGAGTAGAAGCGCTAGGAAGTCCATTTCCAGGAAACCTTTTTATCAAACATGGGACATCTCTTTACTATTTGTCCCCTTTGTTTTTATATGCCATAGAATTTTGCCTTAAGCTACTCAAATGTGATTTGTGTTCTCGCTGGTAACCCTTGCTAAAGATGGTTCCTATTATTCAGGGTCCTAATATTTCGGTCTTGGAATTGTAGCCATTATTTTTCCGATAATCTTGCTGTAAAGTTTAAATTTTTGCTTCCCAATCAAAATTTAATTAGTTATATAGAACAAAGCCCCTCCATTTTCCACTTGTGTCTGTATTCTCGTATCATATGGTGTGTGAAAGAAATGGAGGTTGATGATCTGCACCTAATAGGAGGTGGGCCTGCAAGAATAGGTATAAATAACTGTTTCAATAAAAAAAAATCCCTTCTGTAGATGAAAACAAATGTCGGTTGTCGCTCATGACTCTAAATCTGCTAAGAGTATGCTTTCTAAATTCTACTAAATAAGTAATCCAAATTTTTTTAGTACATGGTGTTTTTATTGCAACAAATATTAAGTTGAGGAATTAGAACTAATTGTGCATAACAAAGCATCGGTGGACTGATTAAATTCTATGCATCAAACAGGAATTTTGATGATGGATTTCCAAACATCTACATTAACAATGCACAAGATCTGCGAGGTCAACACGTGGCCTTTCTCGCATCCTTCAGCTCCACAGGAGTTATCTTTGAGCAGCTCTCTGTCACATATTTACTTCCCCGGCTGTTTGTTGCTTCCTTCACATTGGTCTTGCCCTTCTTTCCAACTGGCTCCTTTGAACGAATGGAAGATGAAGGGGATGTAGCAACTGCATTTACCTTAGCAAGGATGTTGACGAATATACCCATTTCCAGAGGTGGCCCTGCTAGTTTGTTCATCTATGACATTCATGCTTTACAGGTTTCTCATTATTCTTGAAGCTATTAGATTTACTGTTGGCTGATACTTTGAAATTCTTCCAGTATTATGTTGAACTGAAACTTGGGTTAAATACATTTTTCATCCTTGAACTATAGGGTCATTGATACATTGTGCCCCAAACTACTAACTTTGAGACATTCATCCTCAAACTGTTGATTACTGACAATTTTCACCCTCCGTCTGAAATTTTTGGTAAATTGGATAGAAAGTTTGACAAAAAATGCACCATAGGCATTTTATTTGTTCAAACCTATGCGTAGTGTTTGTCCTTTTTGAACATATATTGACAAAATTAACTTTTTTGTTTTTGGTTTTCCCTTTTTGTTTTTATTTTTCTCCTTTAGGTGTTTTTTTAATAATTGAAGGGTGTAATTACGTTGTTTCACATCTGAATACAAATACAATGCATATGATTCATTTTCTGTCTAACTTTCTGTCCAATTTAATGAAAATTTCAACTGGAGGGTTCAAAGTATTGGGAATCGATAATTTGAGGGTGAAATGTCTCAAGGTTTGAAACTTAGAATGCAATGTGTTAATGACCCCAAAGTTTAAGGCAAAAAATGTATTCAACTCTTGGTATTTCTTTTTAACTCTTTGGATTAACAATATCTCAGTCAAACTTTACAGATAGAATGTGATGCAGATAAGAAAAGGTTTCTGGATATTTTGTTACCTGAATTAATGGTACTTTTATGTATATTATTGTTATGTCTACTTTCTACTTTGGGGTGCTTGCGGCTGTGTGATTAGAAAGTTTCTCAACATATCATCTAGCAGAAATCCTATTTCTCTTGCCTTCCCTTGTGTTAGAATTGTATAGTTTCTACAATTGGTTATTAGTACATTGAACTTGGAGTGAATGTCTAGTAGGATGCTAGCATGAAATTTCCTTTTGTCTAAAGCTTTTACCTAAGGATATCAACCATTTTAGTGTTTCATTCATTTCCTCTTTGCCACTGTGTTCTTAATAGCATTGTGCATTATGGCATATGCGAATCCAGTTTCACACATTTTGGGGCCTGATTAAGAAGCAATTTTTTCTTTTGGCTGATGGTTATGATGGCTGGAGGTGAATCATAGGCTTATACATTTAGTAGTTTGAAGTTGCGGAGAAAGAGCAGGCATTAGAGTGGTGAGATCTATATCAAGATATATTTGTCTTCCAATTTGACATACATCATTTTCGAGGACAAGAAGCTGGCTGTTGTCTGTTGGAATGGTCTGCTGATCTAAGTTCTCTAGTTGCAATAATAATTGTCTGTTGGAATGGTCTGCCAATCTATGTTCTCTTGTGGGATGCCATTTTGAGAAACAACTAGCTACTTCAACTGAATCAGAAGCATGGCATTAATATCTTCCCCCTAGCATCTAAAGTATCGTGTGGAAGGTTGAATCTCATATCCTTCTGTCAGCATAACTATGACCCTAACTTCTATAGACACTTATAAAAAAAAAAAACTTCTATAGACACTATTAGCTTCACAAGAAATTGAAAGGATTGGCGTCTAATATTAACTATGATGGGGCTGGTTCATCTACTAGAAGGGGCAGGAGAGGAGGGAGGGATTCTATCATTTGTTAATGAAGCCTCGTATTTTGAGTTGGAATGTCAGAGGTTTGAATGAGAGGGGGAAATGCAGGCGGATAGGCAATTTACTTAGAGGTTGGCGACCTGATTTAGTTTGTTTGCAAGAGACTAAGCTGGGAGTGATTCCGAGAGCTGTGGTGAGATGTCTGTGGGGTGGTCCGTTTGTGCGGTGGTGTCATTTAGCGGCGGAGGGAGCTTCGGGCGGGGTATTCTTTTGTCATGGGATTCTCAAGTGTTGGAGTTGGTGGAGTCCTGTGATGGTATGTTCTCTTTCGGTGATTTTTAAAAATGTCGATGATGGGATTCAGTGGGTGTTTTCGGGTGTTTATGGACCTAATGATGCTAATTGTCGGAGTATTTTATGGGATGAGTTGACGGGAGTGTATTCATGGTGGAACCTCCCGTGGTGTATTGGGGGGGATTTTAATGCCATTATATTTCCCGGTGAGCGCTCTGGATCTGGTGGTAGTGTTCGAGCTATGGGTGATTTTTCAGATTTTATATCTGAGATGGATTTGTTGGACATTCCGTTAGGTGGGGGGTGCTACACGTGGTCTAATAATCGGACAACTCAATCTTGGTCTCGGATTGATCGCTTCCTTTTTACTTCAGAGTGGGAAGTGTTGTATCCTGATGTTATTCAGCATCAATTGCCTCGATTAGATTCTGACCATTTTCCTATTTTGTTGGAGTGTTAGGTTGGGATGTGGAAAGAAGCCTTTTCGTTTCGAGAATATGTTGTTGAAGGAGGACGGTTTCGTGGATATGGTTGGGGATATGTGGAGGAGTTATGTTTTTGTGGGTTCTCCTAGTTTTGTTCTTAGCCAGAAAAGTCCTTAAAACAGGATTTGAAAGTGTGGAATAAGGAAGTGTTTGGTGATCTTAGTAGTCGCAAATTATCTTTGATGCGAGAGCTTTCCTCTCTTGATGAGCAGGATGAGGGCGGTTCTCTTGATGCAGCCGGTGTGGGGAGGAAGGTGGCAGTGGCTAGGGAGTTAGATCATCTGATTGATATGGAGGAAGTTAGTTGGCGTCAGAAGTCTCGGGCTTTATGGCTTAAGGATGGTGATAGATGTACGAAATTCTTTCATCGTGTCGCTAATTCTAACCGAAAATTCAACTCTATTTCTCGGTTGGACATGGATGAGGAAATGGTGGAGGATCCGGTGGACATTTCTACAAAGATTGTGTCTTTCTACACCTCTTTGTATCAGGAGCCTTATTCTTAGAGGCCGTCTTTGGAGGGCTTGGAGTTCGATTCTATTTCTGGTGAAGAAGCGGATTGGCTAGAACGCCTTTTTGAGGAGGAGGAGGTCTCTGGTGTGGTGCATAGCCTCAATGGGGACAAAGCTCCGGGTCCGGATGGCTTCTCTATAGCCTTTTATCAGTCTTGTTGGGATGTGGTTAAGACAGACATGCTTTTGGTGTTTAATGAGTTTGCGAGGCATGGTAGATTTGCTCGGAGTCTTAATGCTACTTTCATTGTGCTTATCCCTAAGAAGCCAGGGGCGGTGGATTTGAAAGATTTTCGGCCTATTAGCCTTGTGGGGGGTGTTTATAAGATCCTTGCAAAATTGTTGGCTAACAAATTAAAATTTTCTCTAGATAAGATTATTTCTTCTTCTCAAAACGCTTTTGTGAAGGGAAGACAAATCTTGGATTCGGTTTTGATTGCAAACGAATGTATTGATTCTCGGATGCGACAGGATAAGCCAGGTGTGCTTTGTAAGTTGGATATTCATAAAGCCTATGATCATGTCAATTGGAACTTCTTGCTTTATTTGTTGAGGCGTTGTGGGTTTGGGGAGAGATGGTGCAGGTGGATTGAATTTTGCATTTCTTCAGTTAAGTATTCGGTTCTTGTGAATGGATCATCTGAAGGGTTCTTTGGAAGTTCTAGAGGTTTGAGGCAAGGTGACCCTCTCTCTCCCTTATTATTTGTCATTATTATGGAAGCTTTCTCTCGGATAATGTCTAGATTATCCGAGATTGGTGTCATTGAAGGTTTTCAGGTTGGAGGTAGAGAGGGTGCGGCGATTAATATATCTCACTTGTTATTTGCTGACGACACACTTCTCATGTCTGGAACGGAGATTGATCAGTTTCGACATTTACGTTGTTTGCTTCTGTGTTTTGAAGCAGTTTCGGGGTTGAAGGTGAATCTTGCAAAATCTGACGTTATCCCTATCGGTCGGGTTGATAATGTCAGTGAGTTGGCTAGTATCTTGGGATGTAGAGTCTCTTCTCTGCCTATGTCGTATTTGGGCCTTCCTTTGGGTGCTAGCTATAAAAGTATTCATGTTTGGGATGGTATTTTGGAGAGGATGGCTCGTAGGTTGGCAGGGTGGAAGAAACTGTATTTATCTAAGGGTGGTCGAATCACATTGATTAATTCAACTCTTTCCAGCCTCCCAACTTATTTTCTTTCTCTTTTTCCCCTTCCAGCTGTAGTTGCTAAAAGATTGGAGAAATTGCAACGAGATTTCTTGTGGGGTAGTGATGAGCATGTCCACAAATTCCATCTTGTTAAGTGGGAGACAGTTTGTTCACCTCTGGAAAATGGGGGTTTGGGTTTGCGGAGATTGATGCTCTTTAATCAAGCTTTGTTGGGTAAATGGTTATGGAGGTTTGCTCATGAGAGGGATAGTTTTTGGAGGAGGATTATTGTAGCAAAATTTGGTGTCACGGGTGGTGGGTGGTGTACGAGGAATGTTCGTGGCTCATATGGTGTCAACTTGTGGAAACATATTACTAAGGGGTGGGATGCTTTCTCTGAGCATATTCGTTATGTGGTGGGATCAGGTCAAAATATTAGTTTTTGGTATCATCGATGGTGTGGGGATAGACCCCTTTGTGATTCTTGCCCCACTGTTTTTTCTTTATCTCAGTCTCCTCTTGCTCGGGTGGTCGATTGTTTGGAAGTTGGCTCTCTCAGTTTGGTGTGGAATGTTCAGTTCACGAGATGTGCTAATGATTGGGAATTGGAAGAGTTCTCGTCCTTTTTCAGCACTCTTTAAGATTCTGTGGTTAGGAGAGGGGTTTCGGATAAGATGATTTGGTTGGGCTCAAAAGATGGTGGTTTCACAGTCAAATCTTTTTATGCCTTTCTCTGTGGTGTTAGAGCGGCTCCGTTCCCGTGGCGTGGGGTGTGGAGGTCTAAAGTCCCCACGCGAGTTGCGTTTTTTGTGTGGGAAGCGGTGCATGGCAGGATTTTGACGATTGATAACATACGCCGCAGGGGTCTTTGTATGCTTGATTGGTGTTATTTGTGTCGTGGGAATGCTGAATCTGTTGATCATTTGCTCCTTCATTGCTCGGTTGCGAGAGGATTGTGGGCTTATGTCCTCCGTATTTTTCAGATTCCGTGAGTTATGCCTTGTGGGGTGGGGGATGTGTTGGCGTGTTGGGGTAGGATTTTTGAGGATCCTTTGGCTAACGTGGTTTGGAAGATGATTCCTCTATGTATTTGGTGGTGTTTGTGGAGGGAACGCAACCGTCGATGTTTTGATGATTCTGCTAGTTCTTCATCTCAGTTGCAAGACTCTTTTTTACTTTCCATTTATCTTTGGGCTAATGTTGTGATGGGGGGCCTTTTTTAGATCTCGTGGACTTTGTTAGCTATTTTCTTTGTGTACTCTCTTTTTCCTTTCTTTTAATAAAAGCAGTTTATTCATCAAAAAAAAAAGAAATGGTCTATGGACTGTATGATTAGTGATGGCTTAAGAAAATCTTTGACAAGCGTTGATTGGAACCAAGAGTAGCTAAAGATCATCAATGCCGATCAAATGTAACTTCAACCTGACATAACCAGGTCGTGACCATTTTTCTTATTACTATGGATTCTACATCCAGTATTGAGCAATATCCAGAATTGATTTGCTGTGACTAGTAAATCATCAGCAGAATTCAAACTATGTAGTGTGCAGTAGCTTGATATCATCGTCCTTTTTTTAGCATCTTAGTTGAGCTTTCATTTGACAGTTGGGGGAGTTATCAACTGTACCCCTGGTACAGGATTCCCCATTTGCACATTCTTTTACAGTCCTTAAAAGTGTCTTTTTAGCCGAGCACTTACTTCTACTTAGCTTTCCCTGAAGTTGCATTCAAAGAAAAAATGAAAGGTTAAATTGCATTAACAGCTCCTGTGGGATGACGGTGTTCTAACAGAGACGCTGTGGGTTCTACATTTCCCAAGCACACTTTGATGTTTCATTGTTCCATTCAGGTCCCTTCGTCGATTTTTGGGCGATAGCTGATAACCACGCGAATATATCGTGTTATGGACCAATAAAATCAAGCCACTTGTTAAAGTATTTTCTCACTGATTTCTAGTCTATTACAATTTAGTACAATAAATATAGGAAGCAAACAAAGGTTTAGAGATGGAGTGAGTGGGAGAGTGAGAACATCGGGGGAGGGGGGGTTGACGAGATAGAAGAAGTGAAAGGGAGAAAACCACTGAAACTACCAAATGAAAAGTAAACAAAAAGGAGTTAGAAAGTTGTGGATCTCAGATTTAAAGTTTCAGCAATAGGTTTGTTAGGTTTTGCCCCTTTCAACATTGAGCTTCGAGCGATATTTCTATTTGAGAAATTTACGAGCAGAGAAAAATGAAAGAGTTCATGTATTCTTGTGATGTTGGTACTTCAAGCAGTAATGTTCTTTTTGTTTGTATATTTGGTTTGATCTTTCGCTTAGATTTGGCAATTCTTATTGTTATTGTTAAATTAAGAAGAAAAAATCAGATTTGGGAATTTATGGTCTGTCTATGTTATTTTGTTTGCGCCTCCTAGAGCATCCAATTATGGTTAAATTCTATACAAAGCTAAATATATAATTTTCCTCTCTATATGATGTGAAGGCAATTGTGGTTGTGAATACATATGAACGGAAGGACATGATTGCAATTAAGAACCACCAGTGGTGGAATATAATTGAAAATCAAAGGGGCCTTGGCATACTACGGCTGAATATGGACTCTTGCAGTTTACCAAAGAATGAGATTTTATTGTTAGATGGAGCCTTTGTTTTTCATAAGCATCAGTGTTTCTGTCTTATTGGAGAATCTGTAACAGTCTCACATTAGTGTCTCACATTAGTTAGGAAACGTCTGGGATGACTTTATGTAAGCTTAGAGGCAACCCCCAGGGGTTTGGTCTGGTGGTAAGGCAACAGCTTGGGTTCTCACATATCCCAAGTTCGAGCCCCAACACCGTCATTATCGCCCCTGACTTATCTGGGGTGTGTTGGGTGGGGTCCTGACACGTGCCTCCAGGTTGGCTTGTATGACCGGGTACATGAAGTGGCCCGATCTTGGGAGCTCTTGGGTTATCAAAAAAAATATATATAAGCTTAGAGGCACCTCTACTTGGCAAGTCGGTTTTTCAAGGTGTGAATCTCCAAGCCTTTTGTGAGTCCATTACAAATGGTATCATAGCCAATTGTGGGCTCATGTGCTACCCCGTCGCCGCGCCTACGAAGTGGCGGCGGCCATGGTGAATAGAAGCTCTGTGATGCTCGACCAACGTGGGCATTGGCCTTAAAAGGGTGGGGTATGTCATAGTCTCACAGTAGTTAGGAAACATCTGGGATGACTTTGTATAAGCTTGGAGACAGCTCCACTTGGCAAGCCGGTTTTTCAAAATGTGAATCTCCAAGCCATATGTGGGTCCATTACAGAATCCAAGATAAGTTCAGTACTGCAGTTTAATCAAGATTCAGTTTACTGGGAATGTAATATCTCTTCTTTTGGACCCTCCTGGTTGCCTTTAATATTATTTCTAGACAACAAAATGGTGGCAATCAACCAGCCATATTCATGGATCCACATTTTTGTTATTATGCAGGAAAGATTTTATTTTGGGGACCATGTTTTGCCTTTGTTTGAGACTGGTATTCCTCTACTGAAGCAGCGTCTGCACCAGCTTCCTGATGCTGGCAATGTGAGTGGTTAATTGGTTCTTGATTTTGTTGCACCTGGAATGTACTCTTGCCTGTTTACTTTTCTCAACTAGACCTTCACTCTAATCATAGTCTTCTTCAAGATTGTTGTTGCATTTCCAGACGATGGAGCTTGGAAGCGATTCCACAAGCTGTTGGATCATTTTCCCATGGTTTTAATTTTTCTCTCAAATAAATCTCAAGTTTAAATTTGTAATGGAATGTTTCTATTATTTATTGCCCTTTTATGCTGTTGAATGGCAGGTGGTGTGCACCAAGGTTCGTGAAGGTGACAAGAGGATAGTTCGGCTCAAGGAAGGGAATCCCACTGGTTTTCATGTAGTCATTGTTGATGATCTGGTACAATCCGGAGGCACCCTGATAGAGTGCCAGGTATTCTTGACTTAACCCTACGTATTTTGGCTTTTTTCTTCTCTTTTTTGAGATAACTTAGAGAGGACTTAGATAAGTATATGGTCATTTAAGGTTATAACTCCTTGTTTTATTTACAAACATAGTGTATTTGGATTAGAACTTCAATCTTTGGTTATGATAATCATTGTTTTCTTTAAACATAGTGTATTTATATAAAATATATAAAAGATGTAAATCTAAGAATTTGGAATTGATACAGACATGACAGAAACATTGATGGAAGCTAGATTGTTTGTCTGCATAAATTTGTAACCTCTGTTTTTTATTTTTCTTTTAGAAATAATAGAAAGGATTGTTTAAAAATCTGGAGTCATTATGTCATAACTTAATTTTGTTCTCTTTAAACATAGTGTATTTATATACAATATATAAAAGATGTAAATCTAAGAATTTGGAATTAATACAGACATGACAGAAACATTGATGACGCTAGATTTTTGTCTGCATAAATTTGCAACCTCTGTTTTTTATTTTTCTTTTAGAAATAATAGAAAAGATTGTTTAAAAATCTGGAGTCATTATGTCATAACTTAAATTGACTTACTAAGACAAGTATGCTTATTATGCGTTAAGAGAGTTATACATTAACATGGATATAGGTTCTTCCTTTTGCGTTGTATTCCTATGTCGTTATCATGACACTCGAGGTGCATTTGATGCACCATTCCTTTACAACTAGGTTCATCTTCCTACAGAGTTAGTAATCAAAGCCATTCCCACAAAAACAGAAGTGTTCTATCTTCTAGCTTCTTTAAGCCTTTTATGTGCCCATTGTCCAATATGCATGCATACCGGGATGTAAGTTCTCCTTTTTCAATTATATTCCCATGTATCATGACATGCAAGGTGCATCTGGCATGTCTTTCCTTTATGATTTGTCGATCTTCCTATCAAAGAAGTAATCAATGTCATTTCCACAATCGCAAAATAATTCTGGAAAAAGAGAGTTCTATTGCATGAATCATTTTATCCTTTACTATTTTGTATGTTGCACTTGTCTTGGAAAACTGCACTTAACTTTCCCTTTCTTGTTTTTGTCTTTTTGGTATTTGCTTTCTTGGCTGTGCCAGAAAGTTTTGGCAGCTCATGGTGCAGCAAAGGTGAGTGCTTATGTGACGCATGGGGTTTTTCCTAAGCGCTCATGGGAGCGATTCACACACAAGGATGGTATGTGCTTTAATGTTCCTATCCCTCCCCCTTCTCTTTTGAATTTCCATGTAAATTTTCTTTGCTAGGCCCAATTTCTTTGATTCTCTTATTGCCTTTGAATGTCAATTTCAGAATGCTCGGAGAAGGCATTTGCCTACTTTTGGATAACAGATTCCTGCCCACTTACTGTCAAAGCTATAGCAAATAAAGCTCCTTTCGAAGTACTGAGCCTTGCCGGATCAATTGCCGATGCACTACAGATTTGAAAAGATATATGTAGGAGCTCAGATACGGTGGGAAGAAATGCGTCTCGGACAATGATAAAAACGCAGGTGGGTGGTGATATTTTTGGGCAAACAGCATTCAAGAATGCTATTTTCTGATTTGATATCACTGAACTCAAAAAACTCAGTACTGCTTTGCAGTTGTCATGTTGTACAATTTGGGATTCAGAAATTTAAAAATGAAGTTAATAAAATTCCGTTTATGCACTTGCACCTTTCAATTCATTGAAGATATCTGTCACTGGACTCATCGTGTTGTTAAATGTGAAGCAAGTACGCTTCCGAAATCTGAACTAAGCCTTAAGAATATGGTCACCACATTGTTATCCGGCGATGCAGCTGGTTCTGGAACTGCAACAAGCTGACTTGATCAATGACAGGAAATGGGGACTGGGATTTACGCATTGACGTAAAGTAGATAACAGCACATAGGAATCTGGAAAACTCAATTAATTTGGACTCTTGAGCAAAATCGTACTACATGGCTTATTAACACACGATTTTGAAAGTTGAATCTTGACGCTAAGGGAAAACCTTTTCCTTTAGGAGAAATGACTGAAGAAACATTGGTGCTTGATCTTGTGATCACTTTGAAGGGCCCGTAGGGCCATGCCTCAGTAATTTCTTAAACCAACAAAAAATCAACGCACTTAACCAAATAGATGAAATGAACACTGAAGACAGTATTCTACAGAGACCAAAGCAAAAAATTTCATTTACAACTTTCAGGAGAGAATTCTGTTCCAGAGTTTATAAAAACATCTGTATCTCTCAGGTACAAGAAATGTACGTAATCAGATACACATTTTGGCAAGTAACATGAGACCAACATTGTGCGAGACGTGTCTCCCTTCTGTACATTGTGCGAGACGTGTCTACCAATAAACATGTAATTATAATTGCAAATGGACTTAGAAGAGACTATGAAGGAAAGCTGGGGGGTGAAATGAGCCAAACCCATAAGGAGAGCATGCACAAACAGGTAGGCGCCGCATATTGCTGCAGGTAGACTTCACAATTCAGCAATATGCTTCACCTTATTCCTCTCCCCTGGTTTCAATAAATGATTTGTAGTTATACATACAATAAAATGCTGTCTCTTTTCCTTAACGACTTCCTCGTGAAAGATTCTTGAGGATCCATCACACAGAGACAGACGATGCCAATTATACGAGCAATTATACACCTCTTACTTGGTCCTCTTTCAACTTTTTACACTTGAATACCTATGCAACAGTTAGCGGCTCCTAGTTCCCGTTCTTAAGGCCGAGGGTTAGGTTTCCATAAATTGTCAATTTCTCTCTGCCTTCTCATCCAGATTTCCCTTCGGGCTCTCTAATGAATCCCCCGTGTAAGACCCATCTGGTTGACGAATAAATATGTTCAAATTGCTGGAAATGAAAGGTTCCTGGAGGGTACAGAGACAGGGAAACAGTCAGAAATATATATATAGTCACTGGAGAAAAGTTCAAGGACAAATGATGCGTTCAATGTTTCATACAGCTAACTACATCTCAACAATTCTAAATCTAAAACAGCATTATTTTTAACGACTTATAAAAAAAATTATTGAGAACAATTTTTTTTTTCTAAAGTTGATAACTGGAACAGATGGGCCAACAGAACCATGAAACTGGGCACTGAACCTTGATCAACCTACTTCAACCTCAGTCTGCCTCACTGCTCTACTAGTACCCAAAACAAACGAAAACCCAGCAAATATAATTTTTCTATTCTTCTAGGACTCTGCCTCCCCTCCATAAATTATCCTGAGAAAAGAGAAGAAATACTCTATTTTCTTACATAACATGGCCCCTAACTGTTCTTTTCCTTTTAGCAATATAAATACAAAAAATAAAACCATTTCTTGAATTCTCCACCTGAATAAAAAGAATAAAAAAAATTGAGCGTTTCCTTCTCAAACTGTTGTGCGCCGCAAAGAAGAAACTCTCCTTTTAACCTAACAACCCAATAAGGAGCTCGACCTAATGAAGAAACAAGGTTCAGTACTAACCTTTACATGGATTTAAAACCTGAAATCCTAGACAAACACCCTAAAGTCACAGAAAGACCTTGAAAAGATCAAACAAAGTAAAATAAACAAAAAGAAAACCGTCACCATTACTCTAACGTAGGGTTTTAGCTTATCCTACAAATATCCAGACTCATCAAAGCTCAAAAAGATCACAAGAAGAATAAAAACAGAAACAAATAATTGGCAGATACAACAGTCTTCATATAGAAGTAAAATAAAACCATTTCATGAAGTTAAAATTAATATTTACCAAAGGCTACATTACAAACCTGGCCCCTGAAAAATTACCAACATTAAAATGTCAGCTGCAAAAAATAATCCGGATCATTAGGTCATCAATTTTCTCAAATGTAGTCATTTATTGGTCTTCTAATACTACAGTCACATACTACAACAGGAACTGTGCTGTGTATCTTATTGAATTACGTGGCACGAAAAAAATTGGTCATTTAGCCTCATCAACCAATCCCCAAGTCTACGAGTTGGTGGTGCAACATTGTATGTGCCAATAACCCCCATTCCTCTCTCTCTCAACCCGAAAACCAGGTACCTGCCACCCCCATTCATCCCAACTCCAACACCATTGCCATGGCACTTCTTCCCTGAGTTATCCAAACATACTGTCATAACACCCATTTGGAAAGAACTGTGGCAGCAATCTACCAACATTTCTCAAAGACAACTTCAAATCCCTCAATAATAGCATTCAAATGCTCGTACCAACAAACTGCTCACAAGTCCACTCTTGACGAGGCTCCGAGGAAGTAATTGGCCACAAAGGCAGATGGAAGGCTCGTGCCACCGGAGTGAAGAAACGCCGCATGTCGACCCAACCCAAGACCATGTTCTCCAAAAGATCCAAAGGCACTGGAAGAGCTGGAACTCCTGATCCATAAGCTGCTATTGCAGTTCGTGGTACAAGGGATCGCCAAACACGTGATGACCAATCTACACTATTCATCTCCTCTATTTGGTTCCCTTGCCTCCAAGGCTTTATTTACAACGTTGGCAAGCATATTGTAAGAAGTGTCAACCAAAGCAATCCTCTAAGAAAAGAAACCTGTCTTAAGCCATTGACGACAGGGTCAAACAAACAAAACAAAGAATTCTCATTTTTGAAGAGCAAGTGGAGGTCAACGGAGGGAGAGGGTTTCTGTTAAAGCTCTGTATTGGGTGCTGTGTGAGATGGCAACAATGCTGACTGGCACCAATTTGATGTATAATCACAAAGCGCTGTAGAAATAAGCCCTTCCTTATTCTTTATATAGGGGTGGGTGCTCATTTGTCGATTAAGATTCTTCAAATTTGTTTTGTGCCATGTCATTAGAAAAGCTTTCGCATCAGCATTTCCCATCATATCATGTGTTGCCATAATGCCAAAAGACTAAAATGACTGGTACTAGACGAGCACACACTGAACTTACGCGAAATATTATCAAGGGAATAGGAAAAACTTCACAACTCAATGAGCATAAAAATTCAGAAATCTTGGGACGACCATGAAAGAAAAGTGGTACAACTTAGACAAATTGTTACCTGATCACCAGTCTCAGTACCCTCTGAGTGGAAGAGAATGGGCCAGCATTGCTTATCTTCATTCATTAGGCTTGAATTTTGAAAGTGTGTCACAAGAGCAGCCATACCCTGGATTCGCGCATATGCCAGTGAAGCAACTTTTTCACTATTAAACTTCTCCCACTTCTTCCCATGAAATGCCTGCACAAGCTTAACAGTCTAAGTTCTAGTAAATTTAAGGCTCACCATTCTTTCAATCTAGCAGAACTATTCGAGAATAGTAAGTCAGATATTCACACAGTTCTCTTTGCAAGTATAAAACAGCCACGCACCAGAATGATCCACAACAAGAATTTATCCTTATGACTTCACAAGGAAAATAAATTTACTTTTACGCATCTAACGTCGATCAGTATTGCTACTACTTGAGACCCTAACAACATAAACAAAAATAAAATTCGAACCTCATAGAAGGGGATAATGTGTGAAGGAAACACCATATTGATGAAGGCGTAACCGACATTGCACTTATTCTGCAACAGATAATTGTGAACTTCAGCGGCAATTCAACCTGAGCAAAGTTCATGAAACTTTACATACATTATTGTAATAGGATTACCTTAAAGTCAATCGGTAAGTAGAGAAAATCATAAGTACCACGGTGATGTTCATCAATAGCAGCCAGCAGCATCTTTGAAGTGTACCTAGCAGGAAGACAACAGAAGCGGAAACCATCAAGGGATTCTGTCAAACTCATCTAAAAGCTTAGAAATTGCAATTATGCTTAAAAGTTGAGCATATGTTGATCTTACTTATTAGGGATGTTTTTAATCATTAAGGTAGTCCTAGTATCTTCCCCACTGATAATTTTATCTAAATCCAGCTGGTACTGCTTCTTGCTATCAATCTGATTCCCACTATTTTCAACTAGCCGACTTCGACCACGTTCACCTAATCCCTCATGGCTGGTGGCTCCAGGTCCAGGATAAGAACCATTGCCAAGGAATATGGGAGCATGCCTTGGCAGTGCCATCATTCGGAAACTAGGCGAACCAGTTTCAGTCATGTTTCCTGAAAGACTAACGATGGGGCTCATAGGTGCACGAGTACCGATGTTCATGACATTGTTGCCACTTAAACCCATGCCTGCAAATGCAACTGGGGACTCTGGGAAGAAACCAAACTGCCTTTCAAGAGGAACACCAGATGGAGCAGATCCAACATGATGGCGGTTAAGTGAGCCAAGAAAAGAACCATGCCGACTCGTGTATGGAGAACCCCGACCCTGTCCACTAGCTGAAAATGGGTGCCCCACAGATGAAGTTTGCCAAGCAGAAGAATTGGCATGCTCAGGGTAATGACCTGGACTTCCCCAGAGAAACTGAGGACCAGATAAAGTTTCAATACCAGATGAATTTGGATTTGATTCAAACGGAGACAGAGGTCCTGGATTTGCATTGAATTTCTGCTCAGTAAAGGAATGGGAATGCTGATAGGCTGCTCCTTGCATCATTCCAGAGTTATGAAATATCTGATTCACGTTGTTAACCCTTCCAATGTCCTTACCAATCGGTGCAATTTTTGAAGAGTTTGATACATGATGTTGTAGTAGTGAAGCTAACCCAGGCAGATGGTTGCTGCTTATAGGGCTGAGACTTCCTTGTCCTGGAGACTTACTAAAGGCATGCAATGGATTTTGATCACCTGGGCTGCCAAATTGTGGCCAGTTACCTGAGATGGATATCACAGTAATCTCAGCTTATAACTGACCATATGTTTGCAACAAGACTGCACCAACAATCTCAGCTTATAACTGACCATATGTTTGCAACAAGACTGCACCAACAATTAATAAATATAATTAAAGAAACTTGGTTGTCAGAAAAACACAACCAGTTAGAGATAAGAATACCGGGAGGAGAGTTGGTAACAGGTGACCCCACGTAATGCCGGAAGTTACGAACTTCATCTTGTTCCAGCTCTTGACTTAGTTGTTGCATCAAGCTACAGATCAAAGTACAACAAGGTGAAATTCTTTAATCAATTAATAAAAATATGTAGGATATCAATTAAACAAAGTTATAACGTGGAAAAAAAATTTCAGTCAAACAATTAAAGATACTTGACAGCTAAACACCAAAATACATGATGCAGATACTCATGAAATAGGAGCCAACAAATTTGAACAGTTATCTGAGAAAGGATATTAGAATATTAGTGTGTGACTGGCCCTTACAGGATCCAATTCGTTGGCCGAGCAGTCTAACTGCATGGTTTGGTCCAATTTGCAGACCAAGCAGTCTTAAAACATTGAATAGAATCACATCGTTAGCGTTTGAGGTCACCACCGTAAAGTTAATTCCCCAGTAAATGTAAAGGAGAAAAGGAAAGAGGAAGAAAAAGAGCACTATAGGGAGGCTTTTGGATGAAAGGTTGAAACTAAAGATGATTAAGTTCCGTCATTGATGAATTAAAGTCCGTCTCTGATGAGATCCAGAAAAACCTTTCCCTCATTGCTCGTCATAAGAATCAAAGAACAGGCAGCCACTGGGCATTGCTTTGATGTATATGGATGATAAGGTAGGTTAGTTCTTGCGGGCAGCCACTGCACATTCGCTGGGTGGTAGATAGATGATGGGTGGTGGATGGAAGATAAAGTAGAACAAGAAGATGAAGAAGAACAAGAACCAAGAGTTCATTCCGACAACATTGCATAACCTCCAAGTAATAAGACAGCCAACAGTAACAATAACCAATAGTAAGTAAATCCTTACTTTCGACGTGCTCCACCAGGGCGGCTAGGTTCAAGCTTTATGCGTTTCCCAGCTATGTCACTCCTATTTAATGCTCTAAGAGCTGCCTCTGCCCCTCTAACATCATAGAATTCTATAAATTTATGGTGTCTCTTATGTGGTGTTTCCCTAATCTGCATTTCAATCACAACGAAATAACTTTTAAAAAACTAAATGTAATAGTGCATGTTTACATATAAGGATGAGTACCAAAAAGTCAAACTGCAAAAGTTATTATATTCAAAAAGTAGTACCTCTTTGACCTCCCCATAAGCCCCAAAGATTTGTCGAAGGTCATCATTTGATACTGATGGGTCCAAATTGAACACCACAAGAGTTCCTTGGTTAACATCCCTTTCTGATGGGTTATCCTGGATTAGAGCAGAAAGATAAAGGTGCACGTCAGAAATAGATAGAACCAACAGTACCAAACTGAACTATAAAAGCAAATATCCTGTTTCAAACCTTTGGAATTGAAAAATGAATGTCAAGTTTTCTTCGTCTCAAGGGCTTATTTTGTAATGCACGCATTGCAGTACGAGCATCTCGGATATCATAGTAAGATATCATCACAAAGCCCCTGTGCTTGCATGCAGTGTATAAAGTCCTGATATCCCCATATTGCTACCAAAATAAACAGACAAAAAGCAGTTTCATAATCAATAACTGACCAGAGAAAAAGTAGACAATCAAATAAATGTATGATAATCAATAATTGAACAAAGTACAAGAAATAGAGGTGATATATTTGTGTAAGTATATATATGTGTATGTAGATTCATGTATGCATTTGTGCCTATGTATCCATGAAAAAAAAAGGAGAAAAGAAAAAATCACAAATGCCCACAAAACAGTGCCATACCCCCCCCCCCAATCACAACTTCTACGACTGATATCACACACATACCTATGAACCGATCCTCTTTGAAACTGTTCGTAGTAAGGACCTATGAACTGGGAAGAAAGAAGGGAATCACCATCAAGACAAATCGAATAGGATGTCCTGAGCAGCATGCCATGCCATCTAAATTTCCAGACAATAACTCTAAACACTACACAGAACTAATCCACTCGCCTATGTATTTCCTTGCATATGTAAGAAATCTTTCTGGATTTGTCATATAGGAAATAACACAAAGATTGGATGAAGGGAAGTGGTAAGGAATATGAAGGGGAGAAGGATCGCATTTTACTATTCAGTTGAACAAAGGGGAAGGAATTGAAATGCAAGGGATTACCTATCCCTCTAAGTCAAAGATTAGCTCATTACAATTAGGAGGAAAAGAAGGAAACAGAGCATTGCAAGGGCATAGCTACATTAAATCCTTTTCTGCTAGTGGGATTCATTCTGCAGGTATCATTAAATTAAATATTTTATATGTCCGGGGTCCCTTTCCTTCCTTTACTCCTAGACTCTCAAACAGCTGAAATGTCTGTTGGATAGGGAGCATACTGGGAGCAAGGAAAAAGAAGATAATTGAGAAAAAACAGAGGACAGAAGATATCCTAATTTGTGTTCGTGTGTGTGAAGACTCCAAAGGATGATGGTTGAACTTTTGGAAACAAATCATGCCTCCTATATTCTAGCCGCTTTCCTTCCCATAATCTTCCCTATTATTAGAGGATTGAAAAGTGTAGCCCCAGGAGAAGATTCCCATTTCCCCTTTTCCTTTCTTGCTATTTTCTTTCCTCCCTCACTGATCCCTATCCTTTCAAAAAAACGTGAATTGGGAACTGTTCTCAGTAACAGTTTTCAGTTTCTTGGGAGGAAAACAGAAACAAAGAAAGAAGGATATTATGGTGAATAAAAATTATATAGATACATTCTTTTAAACATTGGTTTTCAAGAGAAACAAAATAGTGTTTCACCTGTTTGCAGTGAGGAAGTGGAAAACACAGAAAATATCTCATTCATTTAGGGCAATTCGATAATAACATATGGTAATTTTGTAAATAACAGATTGCAATTTTATAATATTGGCCAGTCTAATCAATGACACATGACCCTAAAGCAAGTAACTAATCCATTTCATGTTTCATCTACCTCATCTAATGGACACATGTTCTGGTAAGCATAACGGTATCTCCGAACAATTTTTTCGGTTCAGTGGGCCCATAACCTGATTCCACGAAAAACCCCAATTAATTTGTTTTTCTTGTTTCCTGATTATCTTTAAAGTTGCTTAGCCCCCCCCCCCACCCACCCAATTTTGACAAACAAGTTTCTCTTTCGATATCTTAAACATTGTCTTTAAAAACATTCTCAAAGTTTTGTCTTCAAGAAACAATTCTAAGTTACTTACCCGAAAGAAAAACACAATTTCTAAGTTAAATCATTTCGCAACGGTCTTTTTAAAGGAAACAAGAAGAAAACAGTTTTCCATTTCCATGGGCTTTTCGTCCATCCTTGATAGAAAACATGTTCGCTAGCATAGAAGGCTGAAAAGAGATCCAATGAAGCCCAAATAGCATAAATGTCAGTCATACATCAAATTTAGCTAATACCCTCTTCCTCTTTCTTGTTTCTGGGTAAGGGGGTGGGTATGAGGATGGAATCAATAACATAAGGAGAACTTTTTTTTTATAAGTAATAACATAAGGAGAACATTATGATGATTTAAGTGGAAGAACAACTTGTATATTCTTTAACTTGAAGTGCAGGTTATGATTCCACATCTCAAGCTTTAACTCCTGTGCCCCCCCCCACCAAATCCTACCCTCTCTATACATATGGTCTTTATGGGTTAATTCTATCAAACAGATCAGAGTAGTTGAGTTGTATAACATGACAATGAACCAATTGCATCCACTTCAAGAACATTATATGCTTTAAGGACTGAAAAGAATATCGGCCAAGCTGAATACTATCCCACATGAGTAGCTAGGAGTACAGTTCTGGACATTTGTGTTTGAAGAGGTGGGAAACAGCACACACTCTTTGAACATCTTTGTCCAGTTGAACTCAAAAGACTAGCAAAGCACATTTTCTACAACCAAAATGCATTAAAAAATACCAAAAGGGGTCCATGGTAGTAGAGGAGGATTATTAGAAGAAAGCCACCCCACGAAAGAAAATAGAAGAAAAGAGAAACAAGCAAGCAAAATATTCTCTCTATGTGAAAGTAGTCAAAGTGAGCTTCCCAACATATGATGTGAGGAACAAAATGGAATTTCCTAATCCACGAAAAGCAGATTTGAGACATGATAAAAATTTTCCACCTCTACACTTTTTTTAAAGCAGGTATTCAAAACAACCAGCAGACCACAATCTTGGGGTTTGAATTTTTCAAATAATAGCATAACAAAGCCAGGATTTTAACTAAATAAGCAAGGTGAAGTCGAAATAGCGCCAGTGACAACATTAATGAACTGGAAATAGGAAGCCACAATTTTTATTAAGCATGCAAACAAATGCAAATTACCTCAAACAAAGATCTTAATTCAGTGTCCTCGACATTACTATTGATATTTCTGACAAACAATGTCCTTGATGGATGCTCCCCATAGGGATGTTCTCCAGCCACTGTTCCAACACCGTTTGGTAGTGCATGGTGACCAGTGTCATTTGAAGCAACACCATCAGAAATGCTTATCTTTGACATACCAACAATAAGGCTTTCTTGGGAGTCAAAATCTAATTCCATACCCCCTCCACTGCCAAAAAGATCATCTTCCAAATCCTCCAGCTGACTAGGCAAATCACTTAGGTCAAAATCATCCATTATGCCAGCTAAAAGCTCATCTTCATCATCAGGAAGCATGGTTCCTATTGCATTTGCTTCAATGTCTTCAAGTGGACCCTTACCCTCACTATCTTGGACAAGTTTACTTAAATTAGGCAGGCTATCATCAACAGATTTACCACCATGTTCCGAATCAGAAAAATTCACTGCACAGAGAGAAAAATAAGTCTTAAAAACCATACGCCAAAGAATTTAGCAATATCTTCTAACATGAGCTCAGACATACACTTTTCATGCGGAAGGACAGACAATGAGCTAGAAAACAAGCTTGCATCACTGGATGAATGGTATGTACTAGTTCCAAGAGGCATCCCCCACGCACCAACTCCCACTTTTGCAAGAGCATTAACTGATGGAATGTTGAATTGACCTAAAAAATATCATGAATAATTAACCAATTTATAAAAATGTGTTGCATACACAGGAAAACACACAAAATATCTATCCAAGTACGTTAGTAGATTTATCAGCTGAAGAAAGAGGAGTCACCTGCAGAATGATCTGATATGGAATGCTTTAGATGTTGGTCCATCCACTCAATTCCTGCTAACACGAAGGAAGCGAAAGAAAATTGAAGGTTCAGCTGTTTTAAGACAATCAACGCTGCATTACGATTCTTGAAGCAATGTATATGCAGTAACAAGAATGGAGAAACGACCTGGATACACAGCACAATTTTAATGTACAACTTTGTTGAAGTCAAGTGCATGCACTAATTCTTCAAAAGGGTTGGAGAAATTTCACCGAGGGAAAAAGGTAGTCCACAAGCACAAATGCGCCCAATTACTATAACAATGAACATGGTGACGAAGAAGAATGAGGTTCAACCAGTTTAGCCGATTGAAGTTGAGATGAAGGAACGGTTTCTATGTTTAACGCATCGAAGGTCTAAAGTAATAACCTGGGACATGATTAGTCAATTCAACAATTACCTCTGGAAAAATGAATTAATGGATAGTTTTATAATTCCGATACGGGGCCAATAACAGCATTACATCAAGACCGTAACCTAATTTAGGGATCCAACTACATTAAATAACACTTTTGGCTAAAAGCTACATAAAGTAAACAGGCAAATCATGCAAAGCACCGTATGACTTGTAAAGTAAAATAAAACAAAGCCAACCCCTGGAGGCGGAGAGACGCCGTAAGGGAAAAAAAAAGACACAGAAAAAAAAAAAGCACCAGTCCAACTCATCAGCTCATAAAATCCACCTGGTGCAGCGTTAGCACAGTTCCAACTTCCAAGCTCAAAATTCACAGGACAAATTCGAACCAAACTAGTTCACTTTTCAGCACACCAACAAATACCCACCCAAACCCATACAGTTTCGTCATCATTTCTAACGAACAACAGAGTAAATTTCACGAACCAATCACATCTAAAGCTAAAAACTCTAACCGCAAAAAAAAAAGGCCGAAATCATAGAAGATTAAAAAAAAATTACCTGTAAGATTACGGAAGGATGCGAAGGGAGAGTAGAGACAGAGACAAACGTAGCTTGTGAAGAGAGAATAAACAGGGAGAACGAGAGAATTGTTAAAAGAGACCCCTCCTTGAAGATATGTACACTATTTTGACGGATTCAAGAAGAAAGCTTTGCCATCGATCAAAAATCAGAGAGAGTTTCGTAGAAGCAGAGTAATTTCTTTCTTGTACTCCTCTACTTCCTTCACACTCGCCGGGAAACCAGAGAGGGGGAGAGAGAAAACTGTAAGAAAATCCGAAAGAGAGATAAGTGATTGGAGGGAAGGAGTGTAAATGCAGATATTTCATTTATTTTTCCGACACGAAAAAAAAAACCGAAAAAGAAAGAAAGAAAAAAAAGAAATCTCTGGTTTTGTTAATGTTTTAATATTTTTCTTTTAATGTCTCTCTCTCCCCCTGGCCCCTTCATTCCTTGAGTCCTCTCAGTGGAAAATTAGGCTGTATTTGAACCCTGTAAAGCGTCCGTTGACTAACATTCAGCGCAAATTACTTCAAAATTTTAAATAAATATATATTGGATTAAGAATGGGGTCTATTATTCGCCTTCGACAGGAGTTTAGGTGAGATTGACTTGTATCATATAATTCCATTTTTATAGTACACCCAGAATTGTGGGTGCTGACGTCATCTTGCGTCGGCAAAACAAGTTGTTACCAGACACTCAGACATTTACGTCATAAGAGGATCTTAGTTAAAAAAAAAATTAGGTATACGCTGATAATTTAATCATTAGATAAAACAGTAACTAGATATAGCACGCTGGTAATATATCATCACCATGATTTGTTTTTCTGTAAAATAATGACAGAAGATGTTTTTCTCAAGACTTCAAGTAACTAAGTTAAAGTAAAGTGTTAGCTTGAGATCTTCCAAATGATTTGATAAAACATCACCACTAGTAATTTGATAAAAAAAATAACACATGATTTGTTTTGCACTATTGTTAGCAATATATCATCACCATCACTCAAAACCAGTGGATCATACGACGGTAAGGTTTGTTGTTGTGGTCTAAAAGCACGCTGAAGGCATCATGGACTTATTTGAATCCAAGAAGACATTTCTATGGATGTGCAAAGTTTGATGGAACGAATGTAAGTATGTGTCATATTTCATGGTTAAGTTCAACCTGCCTTGTGTTTCTTGACTAACATTTTTATTGTTTTTGCAGAAAAGTGGGCATTGCAACTACTTTTGTTGGTTTGATCCTCCGGTTTGCCCACGTGGGATGGAGGTGAGACCTCATTTGAATAAGAAGGTGAAGGACCTACAAAAAGAGGTAGCCTCGGTGAAGCGTACTGCAAGAACGTTCAAAATGTTGCTAGGAGTGTCTTGGGTTGTGATTGCTGCCATGGGGATTGCACTGATGAAAAGATCGTAGGGTTAATTAGCCATTTTTTTGTCATTGTTGCCTTGTGTTTTCTGTTTGTGTTGGGGAAGAGTAGTATGATTGTGTTGTATTGGCAACAATAGGTGATATGTGTAGGTGAAGTTAAATTTAAGGTGTGTTGGCTTTTGTGCACAATTGAGATTTTGATGCTTTCAATAAATGGATCAAGTTTATAAAATGGACATCTTCAAAGACAGAGACGACTTGATGAAAGAGTCAAAGACTTGAAGAAAGAATAACAA
Source organism: Myrica gale (assembly GCA_963930655.1). NCBI lineage: Eukaryota > Viridiplantae > Streptophyta > Magnoliopsida > Fagales > Myricaceae > Myrica > Myrica gale. Next base: position 18,158,506 of record OZ005600.1, on the reverse strand, counting down.
GAAGATGCAAGGAGCTCAAAGTAAAGTTTAAAGACCTTAGGGTAATCCTTGTAACTCTTTGTTTCACTTTTGACAAGAATTATGAATCACACTTGCATATATTTCAAAACATGCATAAATTGTTTTACCTTTTGTTTGAAAGATTAAAATATTTTTAAAGGTTTAAAAACACCCCAAATATACTTCAAAACCTTTTTATATACTTATGGAAAATATGCCTTTAAAATTTGGTGTTTAAAAGTGGTCAAAAACATGGTTTTAAATGAACCGGTCTATGAAAATGAATTGTAGCGGTCGACCCCTACATGAAGTAGTCGACCGGCTGTAGCGGATGATGAAAATTATTTACAGCGGTTGACCGAGCACGTAGGAAAAAAAGGTGACAGCATTCAAAATTTATGACCGTTAGGCAACGTCTAGTTGAAGCGGTCGACCGGTACAACGGTAAAATTGTCAAATCGACCTCCAACGGCTATAAACGACTAGTTTTCATATGTGGCCTATAAATACACCTTCATTTTTTCTAAAATGTACAACAAACGACCACATATCATTTGTATAGCTTGAGAAATATTTCAAACCTTCCTATTTCATATTTCTCATATCATTCACACAAAACACACTTTCATATATTGTCTTTGTGTGAATCAAGAGATAGAGTCTTCCATTTTCATATCTATTCTATCAAGAGAGTTTTTGTTCTTCTATCTTCATATCCAAGAGAGGTGTTTCCTTTAGTGAGGTTGTTCACTAAAGAATAAGCTTAGAGAGTGTATATCTCAAGCTTGTTAGGTTGTGAGTGGTGAGCCCGAAAAATCACTTGGGTGGGTTTGAGTGTTGAGCCCGGGAAAGTATTTGTACGGTTCTCTAGCACCCGAAAGCTAGAATGTAAAGCTATTGGAAGATAGTGGAAAACCTCAAGGCTCGGTGAAGGAGCTTGAGGGGTGGATGTAGGCGGATTTGTCGAACCACATAAAAATCGAGTGTTTGCTTCTCTTATCCCTACTTTCAGTACATACTTACTCTTATTGCATATTATACTTGTGATAAAGTAGTATCTACTAGCAAACACATATTTGGGGGTCAATACCGAAAAGTTTTAGAAATCCAATTCACCCCCCTCTTGAGTTGCCTTAATCCTGAAATCTAGGACTCATAAGGTGGACTAATGTTATTGAAATGAAGTGAAATTTTGTTTTGTAAGTTCTGTAATGAGGACAACAATGAAATGAAATGAAGTTATGTGGATTTACAGCAATGAAATGTGTAAGTTCATTATTGTAAGTTCTGTAATGAGGACAACAATGAAATGAAGTTATGTGGATTGACAACAATGAAATGTGTAATTATTTTCATAGTTTTGTTGTATAAGTTGTGTTATGGAACTATAAATGCCAAATTGTGCCAACTTCCAAATGTCAATATCAACTACAAATGCCAAATGCCAATTCCAAAATCTTTACCAAAACCAACTACCAATTCCAAAGGGGGGTACCATAAACCAAAACCAAGTACCAAAGCCAAATGCCTAGAAAAAAAAGTATCAAAACCAAATCAAATAGCATAAACAATAACCATAACCAATTCCAAAGGGGGTACCATAAACCAAAACCAAGTACCAAAACTAAATCAAATATCATAAACAATAATCATAACCAATTCCAAAGGGGGTACCATAAACCAAAATCTAATACCAAAACCAAGTATCGAAACCAAATCAAATATCATAAACCATAACCAAATTCAAAATCCAAATAAAATATCAATACCAATTCCATAAACTAAAACCAAATCTAAAACCATACTAATACCAAGTACCAATTCCAAAACCAATACCATAACCAAGTACCAAAATAAAATCCAATATCATAAACCATAACCAAATACATAAGCAATAACAATAAACACTAGGACACCAATGAATATTTGCAATCTTAGCATATCAGTTTGAACTCATAACCAAAAGTTGTCATCTGTTTTGTAAAGTGATATATCAAAATAAGCACTCAAATTCTCATACAAAAGTTTAATTACAAATGAGATTCAAACATCTGTTGTAACTATCTGTCCTAACCATTACATGAGTGCAAACAAAATATCAGCCTCCTAATCAGTCTCTAATCACCTATTCTAACCAACTGCTTCAACTGCTTCAACCAAGATTCATCGTCAAATGTGTATCATAAAAGTCTCGTTCTTAAGTAATCAAAAGACTTCATCACCTCTTCAATTTCTATTGACAAGATGAAATCCGTATCCAATTTCCTAACTCTTCCCTCTTCCCTCCTTTATATATTTCATCTCGACCTCCAACAAATCGACCACCATGATATGTCATTATCCGTAGCACCTGTCCAACAAAATAATATACATAATTATTTAACAGTAAACACAATTGATAAATAGTGATAGAAAGTTAGGAAAATAAAAATAATGCCAAAATCATATACCACTTTCTGAAGTTCTGAAAATATAAATAATGACAAATTTACATACCATAAACCTTAAAAATAAATGAGAAAGAATGGAAGTTCTAAGAAAAATAGATAGGCAAAGAGTTAGGGATATATATCAAATCTAGCAGCAGAGAGATTTTGTTACTCAGGCTTGTTTCGCCAAATATTGATGCTTTATTATAGAATAGACCCTCAGGGACATAAAAACTAAAATCATTATTAGTATTGTGTGAAATATTAAGCTAATATGAAACAAATAAGGTACAACAACAAACCAAAAATATGAATCCAGAAACTAAAAACTTTATTTTCTCACACTAAACTCTATGATGTTTTGTTCTCATTGTGAGTTCCATATCTTGCAAAAGGAAGAACAAAAAAAAAGGTAAAGCATAAAAGAAAAGCAAAAAATGTATTGAGGAGAACCGTAGCTAGTAAAACTAAAGAGGAAGATGAGACAATTAATTGAAGTACTTCTTATCCATTAGCAGACATCACAAAGAGAAAAGATGCAATCTGGGAACCCAAAAAGCCAGCGTAAAGAAATGGGTAAGATGCAAATGGGTTTAGACAAAGGGAAAAGCTTGAAATGGGCTACCTAGATTCAACGTGTGCTTCGAAGATATTTGTTTTTTTTTGTAGAAATTCGAAATCAAAGAATACTTTTTCTTTCACACTTTGAAATCAAAGAATGATTCTTCTTCCACACTTCGACGAACATATCTGAAGACTAGGGCAAGTATTTTAGTGTGTTCTTCTTCGCAGGGGGCGTCAAGGGTGCTAAAACACTTAGCGAAATTTGATTGCTTGCTTTGGTTCTATGGGTTTAATTCCAAAATGGTGAGTTCAGTTGTGTGTCGTTTAGCATTGAGGATTTTAAATAAATGGTGTGTTTTGATTAAATTTGGTATAACTTGTTATTTTAACTGACGTGTGGCGCTGACGTGTTAAGAAAATGATGTGGCATTTTATTCTGTTAAAAAATCTACAGCGGTTTGACTGAAGGATCAAATCGTCACATGGGTATGAACTTAGTGACTATATAATATTTTTTGAATTTTGATTGAATTGTGAATATTTATGTATATTAGAATTTTATAGGTTTTTGTGTAAAGGATTGTGAAAAGTTTTAAAGATATTTAATTTTTGTTGGAGTTTATAAAAAGGTGTAGATAGAAATTATTTGATGTAATTGTTTAATAAAAAATATTGGAGTTAGGTGAAAATATAGAGAGAGAATATTTGTAATAATTTTTTTAAAAGGTAGTGAAGTTTTGTGTGAAAAGTTGTTGGAGATTGTGTAAAATGTATAAGTGTTTGTGTATAAATTTTTGAGATTTTGGATGTTCATTTTGCAAATTTTTTGAATTTATTTGTATTCTAAAATACTTTTGCAAACGAACATATCCATAAATTTACAAAAATTGCGATTTTTAAAAAAGTTCAAAATTAAAAATATTACCCTTACTTTTATCCTTATATTTTAAGAATGGCTAAATTAGTCCGTACGTCCTTGGGGTTTGGCCTTTTCCCAGATTCGTCCTTAGGGTTCGATTTTCCCTACAGATGACCCCGGGGTTTGAACTCAATCCCAAGTTAGTCCTGCCGTGAATTTAATGGACGGAAATACACACGTGGATAACGGCTTACACGTGGCAGTGACAGGTAAGTTTTTTTAAAAAATTTGGTCCAATTACATTATGACACGTGTTAGAAAATAAATAAAAATAAAAAATCTTTTTAAAAAATAAAAAAATAAATCAAAAAGTAATAAAAAACTTAATTAAACTTTAAAAAAAAAATCGGGAGGAGGCTCCCTCTCTCTCTCCCCCCAGAACCCTCTCTCTTTCTTCTTCTCCCTGCATCTTCGGGCTTACTGACTCAATGGCCCTGCATGTTCTATGATCCTTTGGGTCTGCAAGTCACAAAGGTGCAGTGATAAGTATCAAGACAGAAAACAATATATAAGTCGTCAAATTAATGGCCGACATTACTCACCTAAATTCATCTCGAAGACACGGAATGGACGAAAGCAGAAAAATTGTCACCAGAACTAATTAATCCACTGATCTCCGAGAACTTCGAAACACGCATTCTCCAACCCAGATATTGAAATGTCAAAAGATGATTATCTGGACCATCATTAGCGCGCCTCAGGCAGAGGGAAAAATGTGGGAAGTCAATGAAAATGAAAGTGAGATATCTAAGCGATCTTTAAGCTTTTCTTTTCTTTTTTTTATACCAAAAGCTGCAAACTTTTTGATGAAAATGGGGTCTTGTGGAAGCTAGATTACGTTACTGTTGTGGTTCTTGTCCCTCTCGTGTTGCTTCGGTTGTCATTGAAGCAACGAGAGGTGAAGACTGAAGAGAGAAAATACTCCATAGAGGTAATATGGAGCTGCCATTTTCGTAGATATTTCAGTGTAAAAAGCTTTTCTCATAAAGTCTATTGTGAAGATATCTTGAAAAATTGACATAGAAACATGTTTTCAGACCGAAACCAAGATACGAGGTCTTTACTGGGAGGAATGGATGTGAACCGGATGCCTTCAATGGTGGAGGAGACAAACTGTCCATGCGAAGGAGACAAACTGTTCACCGAACAGCACCATATCGAGCATAAGCGGGGTTTTTATTATATTTTTTATCTTTTTAAAATATTTTTTATTTTTATTTATTTTCTGACACGTGTCTTAATGTAATTGGACCAAATTTTAAAAAAAAACTTACCTGTCACTGCCACGTGTAAGCCGTTATCCACGTGTGTATTTCCGTCCATTAAATTCACGGCAGGACTAACTTGGGATTGAGTTCAAACCCCGGGGTTATCTGTAGGGAAAATCGAACCCTAAGGACGAATCTGGGAAAAGGCCAAACCCCAAGGACATACGGACTAATTTAGCCTTTAAGAATAGAAAAGCTGCATGGTTTTTTACACGTCTCTCTACATGTTAAGATTCAAGAAAAACAAAATTGTTCTTAAAAACACCAATTTTTAATTCAAAAGGGTCTGATATATTTTTTGTACTTTTATACAAAAATAATTTAGAATATTTTTTTAGCTTAATTTACCTTACAGGTCCCTGTGGTATCCAACTTTTACAAAATAGTCCTTGTAGTATGACTTTCAACAAAATAGTCTATGTGGTATAGTTTTGAGACAAATTAGTCTATGTGGTATGACTATCAACAAAACGGTCTATGTGGTATAGTTTTGAGACAAATTAGTCTATGTCGTATGACTTTCAACAAAACGGTCTCTATGGTATATTTTTTAGACAAATTAGTTCCTCTGTCCAAATCACGTGTTGACACGTGTTTTTTAGCATTAGTATCCAAATCACGAGTGGTATAAAAATCACGAGTGATATACTTCTTTTAGTTCGTAGAATTAGTCTTAGCCTCAGCCTTAGACTCAATTGGTTCGATCCGGTGGAATAAACGCGTGAGATTCATCTTCCACGACGATTGCTGACGTGTCAACACATGAATGACAAGTGATGTACAACACTCTCTTGTTAAGTGTGTAATGACAGTTGAACGAAGGGATTAATTTGTCTCAAAACTATACCACAGAGACCGTTTTGTTGAAAGTCATACCACAAGGACTAATTTGTCTCAAAACTATACCACATGGATCATTTTGTTGAAAGTCATACCACATGGACTATTTTGTAAAAGTTGGATACCACAGGGACCAGTGAGGTAATTAAGCCTATTTTTTTCCTTATAGTCTTAAGATGAGGTGGATAATAGCAAATAACTAAAAATAAGAGAGTTTAATAATAGGTAATGAATAATTAACCACATCATTCCCCCAACGACAAACCTCATTGAAGCAGAGGCGGACTCCAAAAATTCTTTGATTTTTTTTAAGCAGGCTTGCCCCCACTGGCCCAGGCCTACTTTTCAGGGCCAGCGGGGGCGCACCCACTGGCCCAGTCCTGTGTGGCCTGTTTCGTGAGATTTTTTTAAAAAAAAATCTCACGAAGCCCACCCCGGTCTCTCTCTTTCTCTTTCACTCTCTACGGTCTCCCTGAGCTCCCCGGCCTCTCTCTCTCTCTCATTCTCTGCGTCCTGCGATCTCCCTGGGCTCTGGCTCTCCCGGCAGACCGTCGACGCCGCCCAAGTCCCAACCCAGCACCCAGGTAAGCCCACCTGCCCAGTGCAGCAGACTGAGAAGTGCTCAGCGCTCTGCTCACCCACCCTCATGGGCCCTGCCGCCCAGGCTACGCCTCTGCTCTCATTTTCTTGTTTTTTATTCCCAATTATCACACGCCACTGCTCTGCTCTCGAGTGCCGCCCACAGCCAAATGAAATGACTTAAGTTTTTCTATGTTAAAACTCCAGTGACTTAAGTTTTTCCCCACCGGCACCGCACGACGGCACCCCATGGCAACGCCTCTGACTCAAGTCTCAAGGTGAGATTTCTGCAACTTCTCAATCTTTGGAATTGGGTGACCCGTGACTAGGTTACATACTTACATGCAGAGAGTGGGATATTTTGGAAGAAATTTTGAGGATGTTAAGAGGTTTTCTTTGCTTGTGACTTTAGTATTTTGAAGATTTCTTGTGAAGTTGATTTTCTATTACCAGTTCTGGGTGACAATGCTCCATTCTCTCTAAAATTGGGGTTATGACAACCCATCAACAATACAGATAAAAGGGTAAATTGAGATATTATCAAGCAAACTTGGTTTTTGATGAACTAATTTACAACCTTTAAGAGAAATGGACTGATTGTATTTGAGGATAAGGGGAAATGCATGGAAGGTTACTTACCAATCCCATCTTAAGCTTAATAAAATTCTTGTGGATATTTGACCACAGTTCACCAATTTATATCTTCTCAGAACAAAGCTGATGCTGTCAAGCTTCATGTACTCGCTGCATGCCAATCTTCTTATGGACAGAGGTTTGAAGTCAGAATTTTGTGCGCTACTTCCTTAGAGTTCTATTTATTGAAGTGAAACAAGAATTTTGTAATGCTGGAGACATTGTTTTATGCCATTTTAATTAAGGGAATCTGATCATTTCCCGTGCTCTTAGGGAACCGTATGTACGAGTTCTAGTAACATGTATCTGGTGGTTGATTTGCCCATGTGTAATGGAGATATGTTCCTGCACTAATTATGGTTGTAACTGGTGGTTGATTTGCTCACCACCTATATGAGGAAATGCATTTTACACATACATATTGATATTATGGAATTTATAGTCCTCTCAAGAAATATGCTTGCATCTTACTTGCTTAGTATTACCTAAGTGGTATGAAATTGAGCATATTTTTTGTTCGATGTGTTGTCTTATTATTGATACATCATACATACTTATGTTTATCTATTGGGCTGTATGGTTGGAGTGAGATTCATGCAAGGCTCTGAAAAAATGACACTCAAGGACGAGTTGCGAAATTGTTATCCAAAAGTGTTCTAAGATGACACTCAAACAGCTCCTTGAGCCTCCTCTTTCTCTCTCTCTCCACTTCCACTTCTTTGTTTCACCATTGCTCTCCTCTAATATAATCACCACTGAACAAACAGATTTTGACCCAAATATGCGGCAAATACCTGCCTTAAAAACCACAGACCACGTAATCTTGGATTACACAGAACACTAAAACACATCCAAACCAATAACGCATGCGACTGTTTTACATCAAATCAATTCCCAACTAAAACGACACATATTCTAAACTTTACCTTAGCGTACCAAACTTCCTTCCACACGGGTTCTCCTAAACATAAGCACAAGTTAGCTAAGTTTAGGTTTTAAAATTCAAGAAAAGCAATAAAAAGGAGAGTAGAAAATGGAGCCAACACCAACCATTTTTCTCCTTCCTCCTTAAGCCCTTTCTTCTTCTTTTTCTAGCTTTCTCTCTCTCGGTTAACTCTCTCTCTCTAACCAACGAGTAATGGGTTGGGAAAATGAAACCCCCAACCCCTCACAAGCTTCTATTGATATAGAGACCAGTTAACTAATTAAAGTTAGAGTAGAGTTAAACTTTAAGAGCTAGTTTGGGCTTAATCATTTTACTTAAAGATCATTATTGGAAGCCAAGTTAGTGAGTTGCTGATCTGGGTTGGCAATTTCAGATTTTTCCACTTGTCGAGCTCATCCTTGAATAAGACCACACTAGGTCCCCTATGGATTTTTTTTTTCTTCTTTCAACTTAAACTATTTCAAATAATATTTCATAAAATCACATTAATCCCCTATACATAAATAATAAGGACCTAAAATCAAACATGGAAAAAGAATATAATCGGATATTAAATTAGAGCTTGCAATATTAAAACTTTCTCAAAATAATAAATAATTAGTAATAGGAGTCTTTAATTAAAATTTTATTTATCAAATGTACACAAGAGTAAAGTATAGAGGACAAATAGATAATTTAAGCATTTAAATTAATCAAATAAATATAACGGCAACACCTTAAATTAATCAAATAAAATTAAGTCACGAAGCAAATCATATGTTGTGAGTTAATTAAGTATTTTTGTGTAGAGTTATAAAATTAATTACTTTCTAGACTCGCAGAGGACAATGGATAGTCTACTGGGATATATGACAGTAAAAAAGAGTCTCATTAATTACAATGTTGTAATTAAATGAAGCAATGTGAGACATTTAAATCTCAGCCCTCCATCTCTTTTTTTACTCTCTTTCTTTTTAACCTAGCAAACCCTACATCATATTTTTTCTCTTCCATTCTCCTCTCTCATATTTCTCTCTTTAGCCGATTATCACCTCACACTCCTCTCTCTCTCTCTCTCTTTATTTTTTCAATTGACTCTCTCTTTTTCTCTCATATTTTCTTCTATTTTTCCATGGTTTTTAACATAAGTTTTATTTTTCAGTCATTATTTTCAATTTTTAGATTAGTCTCTTTATACTTTATTATTCTAGTGTCTTGTATTTCAAATCCTAAGATTTAGAATTAAGTTTCTTGTCCTTTAATTTTCGTTGATTTCTATTTCACTTTCATATTATGTTCTTGTTGTTTGTTTTCTTTTAGCTTGAATATTGGGTTGTAATAAAACGATATTATTTAATTCAAGAATCTTGTGATCTTTTTTTATTCGTTGTCATTTAATTTCTATCATTTACTTATTGTCATTTACTTTCCGTCATTTAATTTTTGTGATTTACTTATTGTAATTTATTTTCCGTCATTTACTTTAATGCACGTTACATTCTTAGTTTATGTTTTATGTTGAGAGTATAATTATATCTTTATAGGAATATTTTGATCCAGAGTTGACGGTGTAAATCCTTTAAATTATAAAGTTAAACATATTAGACTTTCGAGCGTCTGATTGATTTTGCAAGTTCGGGATTTTATATACGAGAGGACATCAGGATTGTCCAACAATATTATCTTTACTATCTTCGTTTAATTTTTAATGTCTTTTTTTTATATAGTGCTTAATTTCGTTTCAATTTTTTCAAAATCCAAAAATATGAATCTGAACTGTGTTTAGTAAACTTTTCTTTTATTTTTCATCTTCACACTCATTACACTCCTTGATGAGACGATCTGACCTTTTGGGCTAATTATTACACAACACAACTCCTATAATTGGTATCGTCTTTATGCTGCTCATTTTAGAGTGAGTCATCAACTGTCTCTGAGACTTCTTCAGGATGTTGTCGATCTCAAAACTTGAGCCTTGTCAATTTTACAACTTGAGCAGCCCAAATTTTCTACCTCTTTCATTTTCACGCCTCACAGTCGTCTTAGGGTTTCTCTCAAAGCCCTGATGGTCATTCGTAAGACTATCTCATAGTCAATCTTTTAATAAAAATCCTAGTTGTGATATGGCTTGGATTGTGAGTGGAGCCCGGAAAACTACTTGTAAGATTTCTAGCACCGAAAGCTAGGGTATACACTATTTGAAAGATAGTGATGAAAATCTGAAGGCTTGGATTTGAGCCTTGTCAATTTTTAAAACTTGAGCAGCCCAAATTTTCTACCTCTTTCATTTTCACGCCTCAGAGTCGTCTCAAGATTTCTCTCAAAGTCCTGATGGTCATCCGTAAGACTATCTCATAGTCAATCTTTTAATAAAAATCCTAGTTGTGATATGGCTTGGATTGTGAGTGGAGCCCGAAAAACTACTTGTAAAATTTCTAGCACCGAAAGCTAGGGTATACACTATTTGGAAGATAGTGATGAAAATATGAAGGCTTGGACTTGAGGTGAGATGTAAACGGGGTTTATCGAACAATCTAAAAATCTCGTGTTTATTTTTTCTTTAACCATACTCTTTACATTTAGCACTTATATTCTCATTGTGATATTATTGCACATTACATGTGCTATGTTAGCTATTCTATTAATTTTGTAGCAAACACGAATTTGATTAAAATTTGCTAAAAAGTTTTAAAATCTAATTCACCCCTTCTTGTTTTGCCTTAGTCCTAGGAATTATATAAATGTATACTGAATATATTACCTCACAAAGAGACTGATGGCTTCCTTGTTAAATATTTATACAAGCTCATTTATCATGTTACACAACAAACAGACCTACACACCCAGTGTCGGAGCTAGAAAATTGATATTTGGGGGGCAACTCTCGTATAATAATAATATTTTTTATTTAATTTAATAGAAATATATAGTATAAATGGTGATATTTTTAATTGAACACATAATGTTATTATTAAGTTATTGGCACAGAGATATACTTTCGTGCTAGTTAACAAAGATCAAGAATTATAAATAATAGTTTTCTCCTTAAAATCTAAAATTAATAATGACGAAAATATTTTCTTTAAGTTCGTAGAGAAAATAGAAAGAACATGAATAAATTATATGAGTGTTTGAAGTGCTCAATCAAAATAAAAAGTAAACCACACATTATGAGTTTTATTGTTAAATATTTTATTTTAATAGAAAATATTATCTAAAACCTTCGATTTTTTTAAAAAAAGTACAAATTTGTTTAGATTCAAATTAAATCTTAAAATTTAACAAACATCTAATTTCACCACGTTGGAGGGACTTAAATATTAATTGTTGCAAAAACTATAGATTATTGGAGCAAAGAGGGGTGGGTTTTAAATTTTTTTGGGAGGGAAAGGACATGTTCTGCTAATTTTTTTTAAGGATTCTTTAGAATTCTACAACTGAACATGTTTTTTAACATCACATAAAAATTCTCAAAACACTTCAAATTCATAAAATTTTAACTAACCGAACATTTGTGTGCATGATACTAATGGAATAATGGAGATGAGGAGGACTGACAAATAGCTGAACAGTTTGTTGCAGGGTGAAAATTATATATTGACTAAGCCTGTGAACTCTATTTTCCGTCGCATGCCAAACACAAAAGAAGCGTTCACATATTTTTCATGGAAGAGAGTTTCGAGCGAAACAAATGCAGCCAAAGGATGAGTCTTGGATGAAATGTTCGAATTGTCAGTTTGGGGGTGCAATTGCAATTTTTTTCATCTGTTATCTAAAACCTAATAATAAGAAGTAGTCTTGGATGAAATGGTAATGAAATAAAATAACCAAAGATTATTGCATTTTGCCATAATCTCGAAAACAAACAGAGAACAGTGAACTACAGAAATGTGTTCACGTGTTTGGGAGTCTCCGTCGGGATTTGCAAAAAGAATTTACAGGAAGGGGGTAAAACGGGGTAGCTTTAATTACCAAAAAAAAATACAAAAAGGATTTACATGAAAGTGCAAAACGGGGTAAATAAAACTACGTTGTTTTTTTGGTTCAAACATTCTCCACCCTGCACTTTCCATGAATGTGTTGTGCCGGTTAAAAAATTATACAATTTTTTAAGATTTGGATAGAATTGTGAATATTTATTAGGGAAATTAGTAATTTGGTCACTGAGTTTTAGTACCGCTGACAAAATGGTCACTGAATTTATTTTTTTTACTTTTTGGTCACTGAGAACATGTACTTGTGAAATTAGTAACGAAATAGAATGTCACGTCAGCAAAATGGTCACGTTAGTATCGTTAATCCACCTCAGTGAATCTCAGTCAAGAGGCTTCATATAAAACGACGCAGTTTCGGGGTCTTCATTTGAAATTTCTCCAAAACGACTTGCAGCAAAGCAAAACAACTAACTTAAAAAAAAAAGATTAACATAAACGAAATGGTCACTGACGTGAGTTTTGTAAGCATAAACCATATGACCTGCCGCTTATCTTCTCCTTAATCCACAACTTTTTGTGTTTAATCTCCATAATCAATCCATACCGTTTTGCCTTGCTTCAAATGAGATGCTCAACCACCCTCGATATAGAGAAATTTTCCCTCTTTTCGTAAATCCTAGATCTTCGACGATCGCACCTTTGATGGCAAGGACATTCGACGATCGCACCTTCATCAAAAAATAAGGAGCAGCCTCAACCATGTTCGAAGGAAGGTCAATTTTCTTTGTTTTCGATTTCATTTTCTCCTTTTGTACCCAAAGTGGACTTGTGAAAATTGTTTGTGATAGGATCTGGAAATGTGAAAAATGTGTCCCTTTGAAAATCGTTTGTGATTGGAACATGCGGGGTGCCTATGGTGAGAGACTTTGTTTAGTGACGGTTTGCTTTATTTGTGTTGTTAAGAAAATTTTCACGTATCACAATCGAATCTACACTGTTTTTAAAAAAAAAACACACAAAAAAAATGTTTTAAAAACCAAACCGAACGTAGCAAAATCCCCTCTCCCACTACGCGCCACCCACCCGCACGACAATCTTCAATCCCCGGCAGCGCGTAGCAGAACGCCGACAACCACAGCTTCTATCCTCTAATCGAATCTACAACATCTCGCTCCCACCTTTCATTTGGATATGCTCTGCAACAATCAATCGGTGTTGAATAGTTGTACTTGTGCTATTTAGGACTACAGCGTTGGGGTTCTCTTAGTAGTAAAATTTTTGCTGATTTTAATTTGTGCTATTACAAGCATTGGGGACATATGTCAATGTGCAAATTTCTCCCCATTTGTTTGCGTTTTTAGGGTTTCGAAGTGCATATCGGGATTGCGGAAGTTTAGGGAGACAAAGGGGGGAAATAGTATTGTCATTTCTGCAGATCTGCTGGTAATTACTACCTCAGCTCTTGTCTAAACTTCTGCATGCGTGCTGGTAGTTGGTTTAACAGTTTTTTTTTTGCTGCGTTGTTTGAATTTGTTAGACCTCAGAAGAGATTTTCCCATATTTTCATAGTTCACCGTTGGTTATGTGTGAGTCAATAACGAGAATGGATGGTCATTTTTTCGTTTCGGTTGAAATTACAAGTTTCATTATTACGCAACTCCTGCATGTTCGGTGGAGCATAAGCACCGCGGCTGATGTGTCCATTTAGTGGTTGCTCAGAGGCTATGTTGTGGCAGAAAAAATAATTGCATTTTTTAATTGCTTCTACAACGTGGATTTTACCGACACATGTTCAATTATGTTCAATTTTGAAACTGATATTATTCCTTGAGATTTCCTGTTCTGAAGAGGTCGATCCCATACTGTATAGTGGGTAGAAGAAAGGAGGTATTCTTTTGTTGTCATACCGCAGTTGATGCTTCTGCATAACACATTCGTACATTATAAGTCATAAGTAAGAACTACGTGGGTAATATAAATCTGTCTAGATTACTTAATAATGCTCTCTTTTGAAGTACAGCCAATGTTAATTAGACAATATTCATATGTTCTGCATGCTTACTACATTTATGCAGCTTAAGGCTTAAAGGGGTTTGATCACTACGTTAAATTCGCATTCACAGTCTTTTATGAGAAACTTGTGTTTAAACAAATGTTTGTCGAAACACATGTGTAACTGATAGACACTTATTACTGTCTTTGCAGATGGCAAATTCAAAGGAGATCTTGATATGTTTTGGTTGTATAGATGTCAAAGAAGTACCATGAAAGAGGTAGAGAAGTCATGAACCAATTGAAAATGTTGCTGATGCCCCATTGGTTTCTTTTAAAAGCATGTGTGTGATAGATGTTTGAATAGATAGAGGAATAGTAAAACCATTTAAGCCAGTAGCTCCATGCTTTGTCGTTGATCTTACCTACTTTTTTTATTGATATGTGCTCAATGGACCCAAACAAAAAAAGAGAAAAAAATCCATTGGGCCAAGTGCGTAAAATGCTCAAAAAATGGCCCAATATAAATGCCGGTAATTGGGAACCACCACTGCTAAAACCACCACCGCCAAGGGCCAATTATCGCTCTTAACGGTGGTGGTGGTGGTGGCCCATATTTGAAAACCGGCTCACGGGTTTGAATAGCCCTACTGTAGACTGTAGAGGAGCTCATTTTGGCCGAAATAAAAATTGAGGTTGCCTTAAATGAGTTATATCAGAATGGACAATGGGGAGCAAAACCTTAAGCTCACTACAATCATCGCAAAGGATCAATGGCCTCGATTCTAATTTCTACTTCTCTTCACCCAAATATTTTTAATCCTCCATCTCTGCTCACAAAACACAAGCAACCTCTCAAGCTCCATGTTTTTTCCTCTTCTTCTTTCACAACATTTGCTCAGTCAGCGGGCACCGAGGGCGAAGTTACAGGGGAGGGTGCTTCCGTGTTTTTCTCTGGTAAGTCGTATGCAATTCTTAGTTCTTTGACCCATTGCGATGCTTTTTGTATCGTAGATGATTTGGTCTATACCAATCATTTGGCTTTTAATTGGTGGATTTAGTGGGAATCTCACCCTTTTGAAGTTAATTCTCTTTGTTGCTGCGAGATAGAAGTGTCAGTTATGAAACCTTAGAATCCGCTTCTTTTACGTTTTATTGGCCTATTATTATGTCATAGACCAAGTAATTACTGCACTAAACGTCAATCAGATCTTAGTTCAAAGCGGCTAAACGCATAAGAAAATGGAACAAGTTCTCCAAAGGTCATTCCATGCTACTTCAGACATAAAATGCTATTTACTTTGCTGTCTTGAGCTTTCTGCTGAGATGCAATGCTTTCATGTGAAGTAAAAGTAATTCAAAGGTATCCTTAATATTTATTGCATTTAAAAACTGGTTAAGGAACCCTCCGGAGCCGTATTGAAAGTGAGTCTTCATAGGGCAATTGTCACTGCTTATGGACCCGAACCTGGGTGATCTATCCATGACCAGGATGAAGCTTGGGTGAAACTAAGTGGAGGTCCGAATCGACTGATGTTGAAGAATCAACGGATGTCCTTTTTGTTCTGTGTTGGACTAGAAACTTATTAGTAGACAAGATTTTACGAAAGGAAGCCAAAACCTTTTGACATTGGTTGTAAAATTAGCTGATACAGGCTATTCTTTCTTTTGTGAGCAAACTTAAGCCCGGTTTTTGCTTCTGTAAGCAATTGAGGTAATTCGTATAAGAGATGACTGCTGATTGGTATCTGCTGTCGAAACCACCATCCTTTGGTTGGATGGTTCAGTCATTAATGTTGAATGTTTACTTTCGTGATTGTCTGCGAATTGGCATCTTGAATTTCGTTCATTAAAATAGTTTTATCATACACTATAGCAGGGCTTTCCACTTTACCAAGAAAAAATGTATGTCTACAATTATTATCCACTCTAGCTGGGCTTCTTGGTACGATGGAAAATGTATGTCTCATCGAAATTTCTGACATGATTAATTACAAGGGTGCGGAAAACAACAGCTGCTTTTGTTTTTTTGTAGGATATTTTTGGCCAATCTCATACAATACGGAATTTGGCAAAGGTCGGAAACCTGAGACATGTCCAAATCCGACACCATCCTTAAAGTGTTGCAAGGCTGCAATAGTCTCAAAAGGCTTCAAAAAATTCATGCACATGTCATCACCAACGGTCTCCAACACCACCCCGCCATTTCCAGCAAACTCCTCAACTTCTGTGCTGTCTCAATCTCAGGCTCCCTGGCCTACGCTCAGCTTCTCTTCCATCACATTGAGAACCCACAAATCGAAGCATGGAATTCAATTATCCGTGGCTTTGCAAACAGTGCATCTCCTCTCCAAGCTATTTTTCTCTACAATGACATGGTTTCTGCTTGGGCTGCTCGCCCCGACACCTTCACTTTCTCATTTGTTCTAAAGGCCTGCGAAAGAGTTATGTCTGACAGCAAGTGCAGAGAGGTTCATGGGACTTTAATACAAAGTGGGTATGAGAGGGATGTTGTTGTTTGTACTAATCTTATGAGGTCGTATGCGATAAATGGCTTCATTGGGCTCGCACAAACGGTGTTTGATAATTTGTCTGATAGAGACTTGGTTTCTTGGAATTCCATGATTTCTTGCTACTCTCAGGCAGGATTTCACCACGAGGCGTTGCAAGTGTACGATAGGATGAAGAATGCAAATGTCGGTGTGGATGGATTTACACTTGTTGGTTTGCTTTCCTCTTGTGCTCACGTGGGTGCTTTGAATGTTGGGGTTCATTTGCACAGGATTGCTCGTGAAAAGGGGTTTCTAGCGAGTGTTTATGTTGGGAATGCACTTATAGATATGTATGCAAAATGTGGCAGTTTGGACAATGCTCTACATGTTTTTGAGAGTATGCAAAAGCGGGATGTGTTTTCTTGGAACTCGATGATTGCTGGGTATGGAGTTAATGGTCTTGGGAATGGAGCAATCTCTATCTTTAGGCAGATGTTGATGGCAGGAGTTCAACCAAATTCAATAACCTTCCTTGGTTTGTTGTGTGGATGTAGACACCAAGGGTTGGTTGAGGAGGGTGTTGAGTATTTCCATATGATGAGCTCGAAGTTCAATTTGAAGCCTGTAATTAAGCATTATGGGTGCATGGTAGATTTGTTTGGACGAGCTGGGAAGCTTGAGAAGGCACTTGAAATAATAGGGACTTCTCCTTCACCAGATGATCCAGTCCTATGGCGAACTTTGCTTGGTTCTTGCAAAATCCACAAAAGCGTAAAAATAGGAGAGACTGCCATGAAGAATCTAGTGCAGCTTGGGGCGTCAAATGCAGGGGACTGTATATTGCTTGCTACAATATATGCTGGAGCAAAAGATACTGGCGGTGTTTCAAAGATGAGGAAATTGATTAAAACCCAGGGAATAAAGACGACGCCAGGTTGTAGCTGGATTGAAGTCGGTGATTGTATTCATAAATTTGTCGTGGATGACAATTCACATCCTGATTACAATGAAATTTATCACAAACTGAGAGAAGCGATCCACCATGCTACCTTGCTTGGGTACGTGCCAGTGGATTCTTTTATCACTGTGGCTGGATTGATTACCGAAGAGTGCTTGGAAACTTCCACATCATATCATAGCGAGAAGTTGGCAATTGCTTTTGGATTGGCAAGAACTTCGAATGGAACACCTATACGAATAGTAAAGAATTTAAGAGTTTGTACAGATTGCCATTTGTTTACCAAATATGTTTCAAAAGCATTTGATCGAGAAATAATTGTTAGGGACCGTGTTCGGTTCCATCACTTCAAGGGTGGTTTTTGTTCCTGCAACGACTATTGGTGATTACTGATGATAGTCATTAGCATTTTCTGATGAAAGCATCCCATAATTTAACCGCACCGACACTTTAGGATCTAGGCAGTTACTCATAGTGCTATTGAGATTGCAGTACATGCTCAGAGGCGACTTGGAATCCTGAGTACAGTGCTCCAGGTGAAGCAGTAAAACAAGCTGTACACGAAGCAATGCTCAGACTAGAGTGCTCTTTCTCAGGTATTCAATTAAAGTGTGTTATTCAGATAGATAAAGGTAAGATCAAGTCTGTTGAGGGCTGGGAAGTGCTTTCTCTCCTTCTGCGACCAAAAATAACAAAACACAATCCTTAGGATACAGGCATTTGTGATTTTAAATGAGGACCTACTAGAGAATTGGAATGTGCCTAAATTTGTCTTACTGAAAAATAAAGGAAATGAGGATAACAGTAGGAGTATTCTTTTCTATCATATACCATTGCTTGTATTAACCAACATTAATTTTACCCTGGTGACATATTCCTTGAACTATCTAGACCAACTTGATGTGAATGGATATCTGCTTGAAACTATCTAAATGAGCAGAAAAAGGGTTCTAGTAAATCAGTAAATTCGATGCCCAATTAATAAGTCACCTGTGAAAATACTCCCACCTCTATTACAAAATTGAAAAAGGAATAACAAGGAGTAAATTAAAAAATGAACCATAAGCTCGTGGATGGTAAATCTTCATTCAGTAAAAAAATGGAGTCCCATGTCTTACATTTTTTGAGATTGTGGAAGCTGTTCTTTGATTTTAGCATCTTTTGGTCATACCGTCCGTCGTTGGTGAGACCAAAATTAATCGGGATCTAAAGTTTTTTTTAGTCAATAAATCTACTGAATTAATATTAGATTATATATATAAGTGATACTTTCACTGATGAAACAGAACAGGAACGCGTAGAAAAAAAAAACAGAACGACTAGGGGCGCGGGAGCTCCACAACCCCAGGTGGATAAAAAATTTAATGGGGTGTGCAAATTATTTAATATTGATAATTAAAAAATACAATATATATATATATATAAAGATAATATATTAAAGATTAATAAGTGAAATATATTTATCTCCTCTCGCATCTTTGGTTTCCTGAGTTAGCTAGAGGTGTGTGAATGGCGCACGTAAGTTAGTCCTACCGCTTGCTTAGAAAAAAAAATAAAAAAAGAGTTAGTCCTACCGCTATAAATCAATACTGCGGAGAAAGCAAGAAAAAACCCAAAAGAAAGAACAATGAAGACAGGTGGCAACTTCCCTACATTGAGGTGGCAGGCAGGCACGGTGCAGAGTGCGACACTTGTTTTGTCTAGTAGGCGCAACGGACGTCTCTGGGCCCCCCCTCGTAAAGGTATTGGCCCATCTCTTTCAAGTTTCAACGGTCTCTAATTCAAGTAAGGCTCACGTGGCCACGTGGGGGGTGTGGGGGATATACCCTGTGGTGGAGGTTGAGGATATCCTCTTTCTCAATTTCTTTCTCCTATACGTACTGTTTGCTGCATACGGTAGTGTACTCCTCCGAGGTGGGGGACACTCTTGTAAATTTGTAACCGCTCTTTTTTTAACTGAAGGTTTTCACGCAGCAACGCGAGGCAATATTATCCCTTAAAAAAAAGGGAAAACAAAGAGGCAATTAATAGCATGAGGCTGCTGCTAGGTCTGCACCGAATTTTTCGATTCGAAAACGGTATATCCGAATCTTGAAAAATTTGAATACCAGATTTGGGATTCAAAATCTTAATTCGGATAGGTATTATCCGGCAGATTCGGATAGTCGGATTTCGAGTCGATTTTGGTTCGGTTTTCAGATTTGGGTCTGATGAAACTGGGCATTTTTTGTTGTTTAATGGGTCTTTTTCATTTATTTTTTATTTTTGGTAATCCGAAATGAGCCTTAAGGTGTTATTTGAGATTTTTTTTGAAGATGTTATGTTAAGTGTGTTTTGTTTTGAGACAATGTTTTCTTTGCACAAATTGTCATGTAAAAAAATAAAAATTATTTTAACAACTATATATCTAATATAAATTCACTTCCATACATCATAATTCATACGTGTATATGGATCAAACGAAAAAAATACACTTCCACACTTCTAAACTCTAATTAACAGAAATAACAAAATATAACAAATAAAAACAAAAAATATACACTTCCATACTTCTAAATTAAATAACATGATATAACAAATAAAAACAAATACTCCCACACTTCTAAATTATAATTAACAGAAATAGCAAAATATAACAAATAAAAACAAAAAATATACACTTCCAAACTTCTAAATTAAATAACAAGATATAACAAATAAAAACAAACACTTTGACACTTCTAAATTATAATTAACAGAAATAACAAAATATAACAAATAAGAACAAAAATATACACTAACTCAATAATGAACGAACCAAAAAGGCAACAAAATGTTACATTAAAATTAATAACATTCCAAGTTTCCGTCAATTTGATGGAGAAAAACAATGTTTTCCAATTTCCATCCTATAGAAAATGAATTAGTAGAATTATTGTTAGAAATTAGAAGTATGATAGAAAAAGAAACAAATAAGTGCAATATTAGAAGTTACAAGTAAGATACTCACATGATGTCAATACCACACACTTTGATAATGTCCAAAATCCAATACATTCAAGATTCATCCAAAAAGATATGCACATGATCATCTTCCAATTCTATACAAAAACATGACAACAACATTAATTACAAAAAAAAAACAAAACAATAAATTAATTGAATTTCAGAGAACATTATTGCCTTAGTCTAATCTAACGCTTTCAAAGTCCTCAACCGCTTCTAAGACACGTTGAGCAGGGCTAATGGGTGATGACCTTAGCCAATAACAGGAGACATAGGACTGTCCGGATTACGGAAAGATCCAGCACCCGAAGTAGGGGTACTAGCTGTTTCAGGGGTACCAGTACCACCTCTTTCAGGAGTACATACCACTAGCAGGGGTACCCAAATCATCAAAATTAATTGGTTCCATCTGTTAAATTATATAACCCAATTCAACAAATCAAATCAATATACAAATTATATATTTTTCAAATCAATATACACACTATATATATCATTATATTGTTCAACAAAGAATCAAAGATAAATCATAAACCAATTCAGCACTTCAATCTCCAATCACCAACAACACAACAGAACAAAAACAAATCAATTCATCTAGCCCTGACCTCCAATCTCCATAGGCAAAATATTATAATTTATAAAATATCAAAATGACAAAATATACACTGACCTGAGCAAGTTAGCAGCGAAGAACAACAACACTCCAAGTCTCCAACAGCAACACAGTTACACAAGTACCGCAATATATCTACAATAACTTCAAATCAATTCATAATTAACAAATAAAAACAACAAATTATGTT
Organism: Myrica gale; assembly: GCA_963930655.1. NCBI lineage: Eukaryota > Viridiplantae > Streptophyta > Magnoliopsida > Fagales > Myricaceae > Myrica > Myrica gale. The sequence goes on along the minus strand of OZ005600.1, from coordinate 18,137,181 downwards.
TGCTGTTATAATTGAACATATTAACTAAAAACTAATTACTGTGAGGCATCTAGGGCATCATTCACAAAATAAAGAAAGCAATCAGGCATCATGAAATCTAAAACTAAGCAATCAAAAATGTGCAAAACAAACAAAGCAATCAAAAAACTACTGCTGCCTACCGGTATATCTACAAAAAAAAATTCATATGTTCAGCAATTCAAGGACTTTACAAAAATGTTTATCAACAAAACAAATAGAAACTGATAATCAGAGAAAATGAAAACTAATATTAATAGCCCCAAGTTCCAACATCAAACAAACAAAAATTACCTTGTGTTTCAGCTACAAGTCAGTTCGGCAAACCTAGATCTGCAATCAAAATAAACAAAGCAATGACGAAATTAGTAGCAAGAAATCAAGGGCGATACATCATATGATTCATATGTGAGAGAGAGAGAGATAGAGACTGAGAGAGAAATCTGGAGAGAGGCTGAGAGCTTTAATCGCGAACTCAAAGGGGGTGCGGTGAATGGGCGGCCGGCGGCACTTGACAACTCACGGAGTCACGATTAGGGTTAGGATTTTTCGATTCGAAGGGGTGTGACGTTTGAGAGGAAAAGGGGAAGCCGAGATTCGGGAAGGGAAATGTGAAAAATCGCGAAGGGGGAAAGGTAGGGCTGAATCGTGAAGGGTGGGGTCAGGGGTGAAGGGCATGCTAAAACAAGTGTTTTACTAAGACCAAAACACTCGTTTCATGTCGGGTCGGGTCGGATAAAAACGGATTTCTATCCGGATATCCGACTCCAACCTGAGTGTTTGATTTTTTAAATCATAGTATCCGACTCCGACTAAGGCCGATTCGATCCGGGTCGGGCAGGATATTTTTTGCACTCCCCTAAGAGATATAATGTATCCGACTCCGACTAAGGCCGATTTGATTTTTTAAATGAGAGTTGTTCATTTTAAGATTTAATGTATAAAAGGTAGTAGTTGAGATATTTATTTAAGATTGTTTTGATAGCTTAAAGGGTAAAGAGACTTTTTAAAATGAAAAAAAATATAATTATGTGAAGTAATTCCCAATTAATGAGATACATGAAAATACACTAAAAGGCTCTTAAAAGTATTGGACAATTAATTATGTGAAGTAATTCCCCTATTGCAGGCTTTCTTTGAGACATCAGATCGATCGGGGGAAATAAAGACAACAAAATTGCAGAATATTCAAGGACGAGTAAAAACAAGAAGAAGAAGAAGAAAAAATTAAGGCGAAATAAAAATTTGCCAAAAACATTAACAGAAAAATCAAGAAAAAAATCCATCAGTCTCAATCATTTGGTCCATATTAATAGGAAGAATGGCCCGAAGGTGATGATCTTATGACAAAGCTTGTGGGAAACACTACCATGTGTCTCTTAGCGAGACTATAAAACTAATTATTTTATTTTCCAAGTAAATTTATAGGATGCATGTCCCTATTGGTGGTGGCCTAATGGTAGAAAGCCTGTCTAAAGCATTGCCATCTGTCTCTATACGAGACTTTGAATTTAATTTGGCCTATTTGATTGTATAGTAAATTAATTTGTACTAAGAAACCCCCTACAAAGATGGTTAATGGTAGAAAGTTAGTCGGAAACATTAGTACCTTATAAGTCTAAGATTGTGACTTTAAATCTCGACAAGTTTCACTATAATTTAGAATGACTCACATCATAAGAATGTCATTGCATTTAAATGGGTCGAAAAAACGTCTTTTATATCCTAGAAAAAGAAAATCGTAGGTCCATATACCAAATCCATTAAGGAGTCATTTCTTTTAGAAATTAAACGTAATAGGATCATATCATGGGCTATATAATCATTTTAGTCAGCCTCAACGGTAATGTCCTTATATAATTTGACTCACACATGTCATTTTGTGGGCTTGTTTGAATTCTAAATAATTGGCCTCAATTATTTGAGGTTAATATTAAAAAATTATTTATTAAAAATATTCTCTCTTCATTTTTTCACTAACTTTCATAACTTTTTCACAAATAATAATATTTTACAAATCATATTTAAAATTTACACTCAAACAAGACCTTCATGGGGATGCATGTGTCCGGCTGTCTAATTTAACACGTGAAATTCATGGGGAGACGCGAAATTATATGATTTTTAACCAGGCAATGACGAAATCGGAAACTTTTATATATTTTTTTTATTGGTGATTTTATAATCTCAATTATATGTTTTGTCTTTTTCTTCTTCTTTTGCGCAATTATATGATTTGACTTCTTTTAATTTCTTTTCTTTTTTAAATTGTATTTTGCATCATTTGCTTGTAATATTTTATATTTTTAAATGTAGCTTCCTTGGTTTGTTCTGATAGCTGCAGTTTTTATACAAGGGAAATGATAGAGCTCCCGAATTGCATCCCGAAATCTGTACCGAAAGTGACGTGGCATGGCTTTAATATTCGAGATAAAAAGGCCGGTTCTCTCCTCTTCTCCCGGTTCTCTCCTTCCCTCCGGTTCGGTCTCCATCTCAACCCATTTGAAGCCGATGATAGAGAAATAGAGATTTCAAAATTTAAATCCTCTTGCTTAGCTCTCCCACGACAACCTCTCTCTCTCTTAGGGCATATACAAAACCCACACACGAACACTGGTTTCTGACCAGTATAGCACGAGAGATCAGAGAGTGTTACGCTGATTGGAAAACCCCTTTCTCTATCGGCATCAGGTTTCTGCTGGTTGGAAGGGTAAGCTTCTTCCTCGTCTTCTCTCTCTCTGCTGGTTGGAAGGGTAATCTGAAGAGGATACTCCGCTATTTCAGTCTTCTCAGCCAACCCTAATGCTCGGTGTCAAATTGAAAGACGTGGTAGTTTACGCTGCTCCTAATGCTCGGTGTCAAATTGAAAGTCCTCATATGCTGCTCTACTTCGTGCATCACACCAAAACACATTTCGCAACCTACAATCCTCATTCATGTCCATCACATAGTAGAAGCCAGGATTTTTCTTTTGCATTCTACTGAAATAGTCACTAAGTGCTTGACCACCTCCTTTACCCAGCCGAAGCTCTCTTGCCTTGTTAATAAAATTTCGACAATCTCTCTCTCCGAAGGAAATATTTTCATACCCCCCCATTTCAACAACAAGAGATCCAAAATTCTTGCTTGTACGGATTCCAGCTCTGTCATTTATATCTAGCCTTCTTTTCACAGAAGCTTCTATCTGCCTATGACATTTCATTAACCTTGTTTTGCCTGGGCTTAGACTATGGTTATGTTCAATCACAAATTTTTTCAACATCCACTGTCCAGTGGCACGTAACACTGCACAAATCCTGGCTGGACATTTGGTTTTAATTGTTGTTGGTGCAACATCAGTTTTGGCTTTCCTTTGTTTCCCTTCACGAATACATGTATAAGTTACGTGGGTGAGAACCCCCTCACTTCTTCTATTGCCTCTTTTCACCACTGCAAAACCCTCTTGCTTAGCATACTTTACGTAGTACAGGAAAACTTCGTCCGCCGAATCAAAGAGCATTGATGTCTTCGGTGTTTCAATTTTCTCATCCTCATTTATCATCTCGGATACCACAGCATTCGTTGCTTTATCATCCCCGTCTTCTTTATCTTCCAACACTAAATTACGTTAAAATAATTTAATAAGCAATGCAATTTTCAAAGCCATACTTGGGACAAAGAAAAATAATTTCACACAAAATTATCAAAGCCACAACAAGCCTAACCAATTTCAGGTTCATCTTCGTCAGTCACATCATGGTCGCTATATTCGGATTCAACTTCTCTCTCATTCTCCAAACGTGAACTTCAACAGTCCATTTATAATAACATAAGCTAGCCACAATGAGTAACTGAAAAGACAAATAAAGTTGGTTAGCAGCAACAATAAGTAACTAAATTTTGCAACCCAAATTTACATTGATCCCAAATTTACACTGACGTTACTGCCCCCAACAAAAAGTTGATATTATTTTTCATGGGAGTACAGTACAGGAGCTAATACGAGATCCAATGTCAGGGTCACAGATTAATAATTTAAGGTTGACTGATAGGTGCAGAATCGTCTGGGGGAACATTATTTTGCTTTTAACCCTGATTAGAGTTATGCAAATCTCGGAATTTCTTGGGAGACAAAAGTCTGGATAGTAAGGATGCTATACGGTTGGACCTACTGTGGGTCCTCACTGCAATATCTCCGATTGTTTGGGTGGAGGTTTATGTTAGGCCTGGGCGGCCAGATTGTTTCATGCCTCTTAACAGATTGTTTTTATTTTCTGGGAGAAGTTTAAGCAATATTCTATATACATGGTAGTAATCAAAATATCTTACATCTTCTATGGAATTTTGAAATACTATACAATCTCGTGTAATGGAAGAACAAAAACTAACCTGTTCGGAGTTTTCCTAGCTTCTACCGTGACCCCCTCTGCATCGCCATGCGAATGAGCTCCTCAAAAGTCATCTCCGTTCTAAAACCCCCAAATGAGCTTTACGGGCGTTTTTATTTTCATTTGAACCGGGTTTTCAATTTGACGCCCCTTTCTTTTTGAACCCGCCTGCTCCCTTCTTATCTCCTTTTCCATTTGAACGGCCCATCTCAACCTATCTCATTTTCCATTTGAACGGCCCATCATTTCCCACGTCACTTTCGGTACAGATTTCGGGATGCAATTCGGGAGCTCTATCATTTCCCTTTATACAATACCTGGTCAGAAATTTGGTTAATGGGACTGTCGGCAATCGGACCACTAGACACCTACTACAAATTTTTAATACATTTTCCGAAGTATTAAAAAAATAAACAGATAATAGTATAAAAGTATGTCTGTTCTTTTCCTACACTACTAGGTCGTGGAAATATTAGAGTCGTATTATTCAATCATAATACCTTTTTTTATAGGTACAAGTTTAAGTTTAGGCGTAATATATATGTACATGTTTAGTAATATTATTCAATAACTTACAAAATTCGCTCCTCTCATATAATAAAAGACAAATACATATTATGAATATAATTAATAGTATCCATTTGTATCACGGGGATATTGTAGAATATTTTCAAGAAATCTCACCTCTTAATCTAACTAAAAAATGTACGAAAACGCCGGCAAGGCTATATCCCAGCTGGTACTTTTCACTAATTTTATAGATCAAAGGTCAAGAGTCTAAATAATTTGCAAAAGTAAATTCTGATATTGGGCTTAGTGTGGATAGTTTGAGACTGATAAGTGGTCTTGCTGGTGCTGTGGTGACGAGCTCATCCAGTAAACAACAGTTATAACTCAAATCAAATATTCTGTGGTAGGAGGTGCTTTTATAGTAACATCTAAAGAGAGTTGTTATCTTGGTTGCCTCGTCCCCTTTTTACTTAGAAAAAAAAATTATGTGCATGTATAGGTTCCGAAAAATAAGTTCTATAGTATATTAGTTAGGAAAAGGACATCCCCTACTTTATTCCAGAATATACCCCGAGAGCTTGTTGATATATATCAGTTAAGTTATATACACTGGAGGAGAAGCAAATTAAACTTTTATAGGTTGAAAGTATCAGCTGCCTTCGTGCCTAAACAAACTTTTCCTTTCTTAACTTGTTCTATACAATACTCAGTAGACCTACAATAAAATAAAGTTGCTTATAAAAGACATATTTGATATTATACTAAAAAAACATATACTTTTTGGGTACGTCGGTAAAGAAAAAAAATATATGTAGAGAGATGATTTTTTTTTGGGATAAATGTAAAATTGGTCCATGTGCTATACGTAAAAATTGATTTAGTCCCCGTGATATGAAAAACATAAATTTACTCCCTGTGATTTCATTTTCGTTTGTCGTTGGTCCTTCATCAGGAATTGATTTTATCACTTTTTGAAATCAAAGAGACTAAATTTATGTTTTTCATATCACGGGGACTAAATCGATTTTTGCTTATAGCACAAGGACTGATTTTGCATTTATCCCATTTTTTTTTAACAAGTGAGCATAATCATGTACAATAAAATCATACGAAGTGATATTTACCTAACATATAAGTAAATTTCAAAGAGGCTAGCAAAGAACTCAGCCATCATCCACAACCTTTCACTTAAGTCATCAGTTTGATTTTGTAAAGAATTGAACTGATAACTGCACACTTAAACTACACAGCCCATGTGAACAGAAGGTAAACTAGTCGAGCTGGAGAACGAGAAAGACGCTCTGCCTTTTCTTTAGAATTTTTCTCTCCTTGGTTGACTGAACGTCTCCTCTCACCTCCTTCTTCAGCGGTGGGAGGAGCTCCTCCTGCCCCTCTCCTCCTCTGCTCGTGCCTTTATATGACTGGAACCCTCAATAACCCCTCACTTCCGACAACTTTTAGTAGTTTTTTTTTTTTTTTTTTTTTTTTTTTTTTTTTTTACAGATTTGGTGCTTAGATCTACGTATTTCTGGAGGATTTTGAAGACCACAATCGGTGGGGACAACATCTACACCAACTAGCTAGCAACAGGACGACGCGTGTGATATCACGTGCTGCCACTCGTGGATCTAACGCGTCCCTTTATTTTCATTTTCCAGCAGCAGGTGGTCCTCTCCCGTATGCACGCACTATGTGGCTGACATCTGGACATCCAAACGCTCTTCATTGTCATCTCCGATGATCGGTCGAGCGGCGTATGTGGGCCCACGCGAGTGTATGCGCGCAAGTGGATCTTACGCGCCTCCCCATTTTTAGATCTGACCGATTTTATCACTTCCAGGTGCTAGTCATGCCACTCTATTCTGCCAACGACTTTCTTTTTTCGTTGGTCTACTCAGTTTGCTGCCTTTCGTGGGTTTTCTACCCTTTATGGGTCTCTCTACCTGCCCTTTTGAGCTTGTATTTGTAAGACCGTTTGACTCTTTTGCTCGTTGGTCCGTCGCCTCTTCAGAGGGTTCGACACGCCCTTTAAAGGATGCACTTAAAGTTTTCAAACCTCATTGATCTTAATGAAAGCTTGTTGTTTTGACTAAAAAAATAAAACAGCACTGCCCACGTATCTCCCTTGCCTCTAGGCTATGGGTTTGGTCAAATATGTATTTTCATTATGATACAACTCGAGAAAAATTTTACTAATTTTTTTTAACTATCTTTTTCTACGAGACTATAATATATATATATATATATATATAATTCCGGACTTGATTAGTTGGGTGTCATTTAATTGTTTATTTTGATTGTGTTTCTAAATCTCCTGATCTTTTATATATTCAACCATATAATTGGTTGGGTGTCATTTATAATTTTCTAAAGAGAAACCTACATATGTATTAAATATGTATAATTCCAAATAATCATATTTAATACTGATTATATATGTACGTACATATTTCTCTGTTTTAAGCTCTCTCTCTATATATATATATATATAAGAAAATAGAACGAATTCTGATCGCATCAGACTTTCTTAATGTTTTAAATAAACTCTCTTTATACAATTAACAAAATAATAAATGTTGCGTGAAGTAATAGTATTGATTGTTTTAGTGTGATAATCCGTTAAGTGGGATAAAAAAAATAGAATGAGAGATGATCAAGTCCAACGTTTATTATTAGATTGAGCTGGACTTTATAATGATCGAAAGAGTTTCACGAATAACTTTGACTAGTCTTTTTCAAGTCAAAATAGACATGTATATAAAAATTTTGTTAGGTGTTATATTTAGCGTAAATCTTATCATCAATATATAAACAATTATTATTTTTTGTTGATTTGTTGACAATGTTTTGAATAATACTTTTAAAGAATGTCTTATTTTTCCATTTCTTTAAAAATAATTTAAGGTGTTATATGATCCGTCAAAGTCAATTCAAGTCGGATAAAACGTCCATGTTGGAAGGTGACAGGCTGATTTTCATGTACCAACTGAATTGAAGTATCCAAATATAAAATAATATTATTCGTCCGTTTCTTCGCTACTTGTAATAATTTTTTTTGCCTTATTCATTACCTTATATTGTTTGTTGGGAAGTTATTATTAATTTATATTGGCCCAACGACATTCACAAGAAACCATGTTCGGTCAGCACCGCATAACATATGCAGCACATGTTAGGTTACGTAAACATTGAAGGAGAGGGTATCTTTCGTAATTACATTTCATTATAAGCCTTTTTCGTAAGGGAAGCGATTATTTATGTATTAAAAACACATATTTTGACAAATTCTTCGAGAAAACCTTTCAATTAAATTAGGTGCATTAATTTATCATTACCTTTTGAAATGGAAATATGAATGATTGGCCACATCTTTGGGTCCTTTTTAAATGTATAAGTACTGGCTTACTCAATAGAAAATTAATTTTTTTGAGAGTCTGAATCAAATATATTAATAAAATGGAAAATAAGTTGGAATTGGAATACTATTTTTTTTAAAATATTACTACTAATTGTTAATAAAGAAATTCAGCACCGTCGATTCCTTTCTTCAGACATGAGGCAATCAGAATCCTCCACGTGGTGGCTCAATCCCTTCCTTACCTTTATGAAGACCACGTGTCCAGCTGACGTACCCAACTACTTCATGCTGATACCTTCCGTTCGGTTTAGACTCTAAAGAGACAGTAGGCCCCTGTGCAAATAACTCTAGAAAAAGATCGCCCGCCTATCTAATGAGCCCTACATCTACACCAAATTACGAGAAATGCACTTTCGTATCTAACGACCATATCCGTATCCATACGTTTCGGATAAAAAAAAAAGCGCAAGTACCAAAGCTACTCCCCACCATTTCTCCCCCTAGATTTATGCCATATATACCTCTCTCTTCCCATCCCCACATTTTCTCCCTCTTCCTCTCTCTCTCTCTCTCTCATTTTGTCGGTGTTCCAGATCCCTCAGCTAGGGTGGCCCTCTCTCTCTCGTTCTCCAATTATGAGGTTGAGTGCTATATGATATCTGTTGTTTGGTGCTTAGTGGGTGAATATTGGGGATTGGAGAGCAAGGTGTGCGTGCATGAGGGATTTGTTGCTGCTGGGTTGGATTCTTTTATGTTCCGTGACCGGAATTGGGGGAAGAAGAATAAGGTGGGACTGTGTGCTTGTGATCCGGAGCAGGGGTAGGTGGGGCAAATGTGGCTGAGTTTGAGCTATTGAGGCGAATTTGGCATCCGGGTTTTCTTTATTCCTTCCTGGTCTCAGCTGGAGTTTTAAGCAGAGTTATTTGAAACTGGTTTCTGGATTTGGCTGGAAAATGCAGCACGATCAGAGAAAAAAGGTTTGAGAACAAGATCAATTCTTCATCTTTATACATGAAAATAGTGCTACATGTATATATATTTTGGACTTGTTTTTGGGTCATAGTAGCTGGGATTTGAAATTCTAGTTTTGTCATTAATTTTTAGGTGTCTATTAGACAATGATGATTGTAGCAATGTTTGTATGTGAATTAAATGCAAATTAGGGTCTGTGTTCGGTGTCTGAAATTAATGGTACTTTTTTCTTTTTAATCGTGTTCAGTTGGATACACGATTTTATGTTGGCTGGGGATGTCACATAGTATTAAGGTCCGGTTGTTGGTTCTGTAGGAGATGCTAATGATATTTCTGTCAATTGAATGATGCTTGCTTTTAATTTGAATGCTTTTAGCTTTCAATTTGAAATTTTAATGCTTTTAGGTTTTAGTTTTGATTTGCGTTATGATAGTAATGGATAAAGGCAAGCGTTAATGAGAGTTTTGCTTTAAGTGGGTTTCATTCTTATTCCGGAATGCTATGCTTTGAATTTAATTCTTATGCCTCTCTTTGGTTCCATCAGATGCCTCTCTCTCTCTCTCTCTCTCTCTCTCTCTCTCTCTCTCTGAGGGAATAGTTCTCTTTCCCCATCAAATTTCTGGTTCTTCTGATCTTTCTTAATTTAAATGATTTTACTACTTTCTCGTTGGAATTGATTTTTCCAATGACTGAATTCATGGCTGTTTGTAATATTTTGGCTTCTATAAGGAGGGAATTCGAGGTATATCACCTTTTTAATTTTTTTTTTATATCTGAAGCTTGATCATCACCAATAAGTCAAAAATCTTTAGCAGTTTCTGTTGATTTTATTTATTTATTTATTTTTTTCATTTCTTGATTCTTTTTTTGTTTTTTTTTGTTTTCCAGTCTGGAAAGGGCTAAATATGTAATAATGTTACTCTGTAAACACTGTTCTTTTTTTGTTTGCTTTTCTTTTTCTAAGCACTCAGTAAACACAGTTCGTTTTTGAATGATTTGGGATATGACTGGTTTTGGGGAATGTAGAGTCAATATGGAAAGTTCACATTGAATAGAACAAACTGCAGGTTATTTTTTCTTCTTTTCTTCTTTTTGTAGGCGATGATATATTGGTGTGTCTGTCTTGTTCTTTTGTATTGTGTTGTGTTGTGTTGTGGTTATACACACTTTCACTTGAGGAAAATATTTATATTGATGTACTACTACATCTATTTTGCTCTTTCATCCCTTTGCAATTCTGTTCATTCCTATTGAGCAGCTCTTTAATTCTTTTGCACAATTTCTTTTGCATCTTTGGGAGAAATTTGGATTGTGAGGATAATGTATACCAGGAGAAAAGTTTGTGATATGGATAAGGCTTAGTAAGATCAATAGATTAATCAATTTTCATTAGTTTTTCTTTACTTATTAATATATTATTTGATGTGGCATCAAATACTGTATCTTCTGGTGTGTAGTGAACCAAAGATTTAAAGAATTTCTATAGTAGCAGATATAGCTTGCAGCATGGATCAATAATTCAGGAAACTCACCTTAATTAGCATTTCTTATTAGATCCAATTTTAGCGTTGCCTGCTATATGTCATTGGACATGCTTTGGAGCTGTATAGAAATACACTTTTGGTTGGTGGGCCTGCTTCATCTTTCCTGTTCTTTTTTTCTGATGTCATGCTGTAATTTTGGAGTGTGTTTTGTGTCACAGATTCAGCAAAAGATTTTCGTGATTTATGTCCTTCGAGTTTGATTCTGCTTCTTTTTTCTATGTATAAGGATATATATTTATTTCTCCCATGTCGCCGTATCTTTTGGGTTTTGACCACTTGAAGATAGTTAACATCAGGCAGGTGTTTATATGTCTTATCTGGCTTTTTCTGTGTTGCAGACTTCATCAGAGATGGAATTCTTCTCTGAATATGGTGATGCCAATAGATACAAGATTCAGGAAGTTATTGGGAAGGGAAGTTATGGTGTTGTTTGCTCAGCCATTGACACTCATACCGGTGAAAAGGTGGCGATAAAGAAAATACATGACATATTTGAACACATATCGGATGCAGCACGCATTCTTCGTGAGATAAAGCTGCTCAGACTTCTACGACATCCTGATATTGTTGAAATAAAACACATTATGCTTCCCCCCTCAAGAAGGGACTTTAAGGATATCTATGTTGTATTTGAGCTCATGGAGTCAGATCTTCATCAAGTGATTAAAGCCAATGATGACCTGACACGAGAACACTATCAGTTTTTCCTATACCAGCTACTTCGCGCTTTGAAGTACATTCACACTGGTACTTGTTTCAACCCAATTTCCTGGTACCTTCACCCTTGATCTTGAATTTCCTCAGGTTAAAGCAAAAGAGGGTTTAAATAGATAGTGACAATCTTACATTATGCGGAGGCATGTGTATGTGTTACATGCTCGGGGGATGAAATATCATTAGATTCATTCTCACATTTGAGTAATTTAGGGTAGTACAACCTGTTTGTAGCCATTACTTTCAGTTCCACCCATTTGTTTATGAACTAGTTCTGACGTACAATGCTTTTTTCCCTGAATTTTTCATACCTTACTTGTTTATTATCCTTCTTGTTGTTCGAGTATTATGGGTTGATGGGTGGTGTTTTGTTTCTTGGGATCGTTCTTGTTTTTTCTTTTTCTTTTGGGTTGGGCGCCCGGGGGAAGAGGGGCTTAGAGCTTTGTTGGATTTCTTCCTATCTGATATTTGGTTACATGGGTGCAGCAAATGTCTACCATCGAGATTTAAAGCCGAAGAATATATTGGCAAATGCAAACTGTAAATTAAAAATCTGTGATTTTGGTTTAGCAAGAGTTGCATTCAGTGATACACCTACGACAATATTCTGGACGGTATGTCATGCAAAAATATTTGATGTTGGTTTTTTAGTCAATATATTAATTTCTATATTTTTTTGTGTAACATATGATATCAGTTTTTCTTTTCCTATCTATTTGAAGGTAGAGTATAATACTTACAAGTCCCCTAATCTAACGTTTGCAGGATTATGTTGCTACAAGATGGTATAGAGCTCCGGAGCTTTGTGGATCATTTTTCTCAAAGGTATGGTTTAACTATTTTGTCTTGCTTTAAAGGCCAATATACCAGATTGTGGGTTCTCTTACGCCTATTGCTACTGTTGGACAGATCAAACTTCTTGGAGAGATATATATGAATATTTTTTATACTATTTGGCCCTTAATGCTATGTTTGGTTCATCAGAAATATTTTCGTGATCTTCTTTTCCACTTTCTGTTGGGAGTGGCATCCCTTTTTCCAGAGTAGATACTGCATAGACTTCTTCCTTTATTTTCCTTGTATTTAAGGCTTTTATTTACAAAGCAAATTTTACTAAGAAAAACAGTGAAAATAGAGATGTCCTGGATTTTTTTGTTGGTGTCTGGTGAAAACAAAATAGTGCATGGTGCATGTTTTTTTTTGGTCGTCAACTCTTTGTAGTTCTTCTCACGGGATGGTAAGTTCTTAATTGTTTGACCAGCTTATTGGCTCATATAACTGCATTAGTTTCCTCCACATGACTTCTCCGGCACTTTTAGTTTCTGTCACTTTTTATAAGTGTTTTTGTCTGAATGAATATTGGTACGTTAGCTAAAATACATGGGGTCAAAAGATGTGAGTTATTGCTTGATGTGAAATAATGGTGGCAAATGTTTGCCTTGATTACTGAATGTAAAAATAGGAAGATGGGTGAATCTTATGGCCTTTACGTAGTCTGTAGTTGGTCTTATTCTTTTGGGTTGGGCGAATCTTATGATCTTGAAGTGTAGACATCTCATTTCATCCCCTAAACCTTGGCCGCAGTTGACATTTCTTTCCGTAACTTAAGCCCTTATATGTGATATTAGTGGCCACTTAATGTCCAGCCATTCTTCCCTCCATTTAAACTGAAGTTAAAGTATCGGTACATCAAAATTAAGTGAACAAAAAGTCTTTATTGATTCAGATTAAAGCAATGCATTCGATATTGCAGTTGGCATAGTACATAAAGAAATTGAGGATTTTGTTTCCGTAATCTTGATTATGTTTGGTAAGAATCAAAAAGTAAAATATCATGTCTGATAGACAGTTAACAAGTAGGTCCTCTTCAGGGTTTCATTACTTCTAGTTCAGCCATGAGGTCAACTTGGTCCTTTTGGAGTTGGTGAGGTATGGATAAGTTCTGATCTGCTGCGCATTCGTGGGGGTAGATAAAAGTTGTTTTCAACATGAAAGGGTATCAAAACCTGTAGGCCAGGAAAAAATGAAAGTCGAAGCCTGTAGGATCACTTTTGGTCCACTTCAAGCTGTTTTAGTTACGGAAACTTTCTAGATGGGAAATGATTTAAGCTTGAGAGGATAATGGATGAAGAGTGCACTGATCTACAGACTGTGAGATGAGAGCTGGGGAATACGCTGAAAATAGTGAAAATTCTAATTCGTAGAATTGAGTGCAAAAGCTAAGTCAGTGTAAACTGAAGATGCATTAAGGCTGTGTTTGCATTGTAAAATTTTACCCTTCCTAAAAGTTTAACACAATAAAATATTACAATATAATCTCTCTCTCCATCAAATCATTACTTTTCACTACAAAAATCTAAAAAATTACCTCTCTTCACTTTTTCACTAAACCCAATACCTAAAATTTTAACAACACTAAAATTTTACAAAACAAACCCACCCTAAATCTTCTAGACAATCAAATATTGTTGTAAGAAAATATTAGTGGAAGTTTCTTAGCAGATTATTTTTCACTAAAATCTTGCTCTAGTTCTCGCATAATCAATCTCATCATTCTTACACTGAAGTTTTATGGATCTGGATGCAGTATACACCAGCAATTGACATATGGAGCATAGGGTGCATATTTGCTGAGGTACTAACTGGGAAGCCTCTTTTTCCTGGCAAAAATGTTGTACATCAGCTGGACTTGATGACTGACTTGCTTGGGACACCTTCACTGGATACTATTTCTCGGGTAGGTGATTTTTCCTGTGTAACATCTGTCCATGTTGCTCAATTTGATTTTTGCACTTAAATTGTGCCGTACAATGGTCTATTGTGTTTGATACAGGTTCGTAACGACAAGGCTAGAAGATACTTGACTAGTATGAGGAAAAAGCAGCCTGTGCCTTTCGAACAAAAGTTTCCAAATGCTGATCCTTTAGCACTTCGACTATTGGAAAGGTTGCTTGCCTTTGATCCAAAAGACAGGCCTACTGCTCAAGAGGTTGTCTTCTTACATTGTGCCATTTACATGAATGCCTTTTTAGGCTTTGCTTTTTCTACTGCAAGCCTGGAATAAACCATCATACATGATTTACTCTAGCATATGCTTTCCCAGTCTTCTTTTTGATAAATACATGTGCTGCCTCGGGTTTGTTCTCTTAATATTGTTAATGAGTTGAAATTTATGTTGCTGTATCAGGCATTGGCTGATCCTTACTTCAAGGGACTGGCAAAAGTTGAGAGGGAACCTTCCTGCCAGCCCATCACAAAGATGGAGTTTGAATTTGAGAGGAGAAGGGTTACAAAGGAGGACATACGGGAGCTCATATTTCGGGAGATTTTGGAGTACCATCCTCAACTACTAAAAGACTACATGAATGGGACTGAGAGGACTAATTTCCTCTATCCAAGGTTCTAGATGTCCTTGTTGCTTTACAATCTGACTTTTAGTCGAGATTTTCTGCTACTTTCTGCTGATTTCCATTGCATATTTCTTTACAGTGCTGTTGATCAATTTCGTAAACAGTTTGCTCATCTGGAGGAAAATGGTAATAAGAGTGGGCCAGTAATTCCGCTTGAAAGAAAGCACGCATCTCTTCCTAGGTAAATAGATTCTTATGCTGCCCTTTCTGTCTATCTGCAACTTTTTTGTCTTATTTTGAGCATTTATATTTACAAAGTGACTGTGATAGAGTTAGAATTTATTACTAACTATAATTAGTTAAGATTCTAATAACATATTGGCAATAATCTTCTAAAACTTTGTGGTGGTGAATGGTCGCAAAGCATCCTTTATCGAAATCCATTCAGGTGTTACAGGATTAGAAGGTAGTCCCTACAAGGCATGTCCATCTAAAAGTGATGGTTTCCTTGTCGAGCAAATATAAGTGAAGATGCAACTGGAGATAGAGATATATCTGGGAAATAGGAAATAGAGGGAATGTGGTTAAAAGGCCTGTGAAAAGAGCCATTGACATTTAAGCACGTACAACGGTGTGGTCATGTGCATGCAAAATACGTTTTCCAGAGATTCAAGGGTTCAACAACTTTTCCCGTGTTATTTCTACTGGAAACACATGATGAGATCAGATTTAGTTTCTAATTCCGTATTCTGGACCCCAATAGAGAGAATAGCAAAAGTTGGCTTACAACTGCATTTGTAGAGGGTAGATTGAATTTTCAAGTCTGAATACACCCAATGCTGATTTCGTTGATTGTGCTGGTTGAGAATATAAATCTTCCATTTCAATGATACTCACAGGTCCACGATTGTCCATTCAAATACAATCACTCCCAAAGAACAACCAAATATCACTTCCTTCAAAGATCGGCAAAATGCCCAAGAGGGATACAACAAAAATTCCAGAGATATGGAAGGAATTCCTATGAATGTTGCAAGGTCCATGCAGGCAGCCCAAAGGATTTCACTGGGTAAGCTCTTCCCTTACAATTGAAATCATGATGGCCTTCCCCCACTCCCCCTCCCCCCAACAAGAAAAAAAAACATTTTGTTTTTAACTGATTTCATTTCTTTTCAGCCAAACCTGGAAAAGTTATTGGGCCAGTTGCCCCATACGAGAATGGAAATGTAAAGGATGCCTATGATCCGATAACAGTAATCAGAAGCGCAGTCCTACCTCCACAGGCTGTCCCTCCTGCATACTATTATCGTAAATCTGGCACTGGAAATCAAGAAAGATCTGCATCAGAAGTTCAGAGGGATTTATATTTGCAAGGCAAACAAACCCCTCAATGTGGCATCGCAGCCAAATTAGCACCGGATATAGCTATCAACATTGACAACAACCCCTTTTTCATGACACGTGCTGGAGTGAACAAGGTAGAAAACATTGATGATCGAATAGCTATAGACACAAACTTGTTGCAGGCGAAGGCTCAATTCAGTGGGATTAGTGTTGGATCTGCTGCCGCCGCTGCTGCTGCTGCAGCTACGCACCGAAAGGTTGGTTCTGTTCAGTATGGTATGAGAAGGATGTACTAATGAGAAAAAACACGTCAGAAAGGTTGGGTCTGTTCAGTATTGTATGAGAAGGATGTAGTAAAGAGAAAACGCGATGAGATGAAGGCTCTCGCGCCTTATCAAACTCCATATTGATACCCAGGCTCACTCTCAGTATGCCCACATTACATGACACGTTCGGTTATTCTAATTCCATGCGCCTCAGTCAAATCAGCATTCTTTGGCCTTTGCATAGATTTTTGACATGTATATATTTATAGGTTGACTTTCTGTGCAGACTCAAATTACTATTTTTGATTTATTCCCGAACATAATAATTTGTTCCTATTTTCTGTAATTGCCTAGTGAGAGTGGTTTCTGCTGTTCCACCTGGATTAACACTTGAATTTGTTTGAACAACTTCGTATCAACGTGTTTCTTTGTAGGAATGTCAGAAGTGCGGAAAGTTTTGTATTCCTCCTCAATAGTCGCTTTACAATGAGTGTGTTTTTATATACACGGTAACAAATAAAGAAAGAATCTTTAGAGAATCAGCTTTGTTACAATGAGCTATAAGCAAATCATAACAGAATGGGTGCTATGTCTTCTCCTCTGGAGGGCGCACAACTTGTAGTGACGCGGTAGAGCACTGCCAAGTTTGTGTAGAGTGCACAGCTGGGTCATTTAGGTGAATATGCCCCCGCGAGTCCATTGGGGTGTCAATCAAGCACAGTGAGACTCAAAACGAATAACGGCAAAGCGGGCAGCCACAAGTGGTTTGGTGAAGACATCGACAAGCTGGTCTTCGCTGCTGCAGAACGATATATGAAGAGTTTTGGCAGCCACCCTTATCTCGGACAAAATGGAAGTCGATGTCCATGTGCTTTATATTCTGGAATGATAAACAGGATTGGCAGCAGTGGCGGAGGGAAGGGGGCCAACGGGGCCAGCGATGAATTTTTTATTTTTATTTTTAACTAATATGTCTTCTATAACTAGACTGCCCCCCCCCCCCCCAAAGCCCAGTGGTTTGATTTGCCATCAAAGTGATTGATTTTCTTAAAACAGAATTTTAAATTTATATACACAATATATGAATACATGCTGATTTTAGATTAATATCTCTAGTGCTTCTAAGATCTTGATTTTTCTTTTTGTTATGATGTTATTTGTTGACTGAAAATTATGCTTGAGGTAATTAAATTTTTTAAGAGGACATGTTCAATCTTTTGATATTCTATTGGATCCGCACTCTGTACCATCTTCGAGGTCGAATGTTTGAACATGTCATCTCTTTTTAATCACTTGTTAAACGAAAAGTAAAGATCAGAACTTGAGTGCTCTTCCTTCCAATAACAAGATAGAGGACAAGTTACAGAGGCTAAACAACTCTGCTTTAACATTAATAGTACAAACTAATTGTTGCATCTTTTCAGATAACTTGCCTACCAACATAAAACACCATTATTACCCAAAAACATATAACATCAGTTTCATTGTGCCTTTACCACAATTCAGTTGGGTTGACTGACCAAATAAACTATATGTCATGTGGGAACTCACTTTTTTTGTCGTGTGTATTTTTCAGATCAGCTCCTTCATTGTTTGTAATACCAAATGAATTTAATTATAGTCCTTAATTTTCAATATTTAAACTCTTTAAGACATTTTTTTGCATTACCTTTTTTTCTGTCATTTTCCTTTAAAAGTTGGCCCCCTTCAAATTAATTCCTGGCTTCGCCACTGATTGGCAGAGAGGTAAGTTGCACCAATGTTGTCACACCACAACGTAGCAGGTTGCAAGAGGGATAGATCGAGCTCTAGAAAGAGAGTGCAACCAAATTAGTTCAGCGACAATGTTTGCTAATGACTTATACTAAATTTTGGCTCTTGATAGTGCCACAGTCCGTTGTTTGCGAGAGCTCCAGGAAATGAGATGTCGACCAAGGAATATACAAAAGCCACTTGTAGATCGTTGGTCGTCTGGGTAGCCATTCCAGTTGGCATCTGAATATGTCTGAAAATAGATCCCAGACTTGGAAGCAACAAATAAACCGTGATTAATGGAGGACTTGAGATACCGTAGGATTCTTTTGACAACATACCAATGAGACATCTTCGGCTGGTGCATGAATTGACAAACCTTGTTCAGGAGAGTCAAATTTTGATAGCTTGATAGAAGTAGACATTGGTGAGGAGATAGTATTTGCTTGGAGAATGTGGCTACGTTGAAGAAGATCCTTTGTATATTTTCATTGACATAAAAGGACGCCTCTATCATTATAATCGATCTTAAGTCCAAGAATATAGGAGAGTTCCCAGAGTTAATGATCGAAAAAGCAACACCGAGTGGTTGAACAAGAGAATCAATGGCAGTTGGCTGAGAGGAGGTGATGACCATGTCATCAACGTACACCAATGCATAAATATGAAAAGAGCTTCGATTTAAAATATGAAGAGAAGGATCTCCCTGAGAAGCGACAAAACGATAACCAAGAAGCCAGAAGCTAAGTTGGCCAAACCAAGCCCGAGGTGCTTGCTTGAGGCTATAAATGGCCTTGTTAAGCTTCTAGACATAAGTTGGGTGTTCTGAATCAAGAAACCCCTGAGGTTGCTACATATGAACTGGTTCAGTCAGAAAACCATAGAGAAAATTTTGAGTCTAAATAACAATCCAAGAGGGGGAGGGGTGAATTGGGTTTAAATAAAATATGAAACTTTTTCAATAAGAACTTAGATCTGAAAAACGTTTCAAGCAATATGAATCGCAACACAATAAATAATAGCAATAAAGTAATAGAGTTAAGAAGAAGAGATAACACTGAGATTTTTAGGTGGTTTGGCTAAGGCTTGTCTATGTCTATCCCTAAGGCTATTGCCTACATCCACCCCTCAAGCTCTTTCACCTAGCCTTGAGGTTTTTCACTATTCTCCAATAGCTTACACTCTAGCTTCCGGGTGCTAGAGAATTGTACATCAAATATGCTAATAATTAGTTATGCTAAGTAGGAGCAAATTGGATGATCGGGCCGAGGGCTGCTCCCTCTCTTCTCCTTTCTTCGGGCTTAACACTAAAAACCCTTACAAGTGATTTTTGGGCTCACCACTCACAACCCTACCAAGCTTGAGATATATCCTCTCAAAGCTTCTTCTTTAGTGAACAACATCACTAAAGAAATCACCTCTCTTGATAAAAAGATTGAAGAACAAGTAGATATGAAAGTGGAAAGCTCTATCTCTTTATTCACACAAAGACAAGAATATGAAAATGTGTTTTAAGTGAATGATATGAGAAATATGGAATATGAATGTTTGAAATATTTTTCAAGTTATATAAATGATATGTGGTCGTTGTATATTTATTTCAAACGTTATGAATGTGTATTTATAGGCCAAATATGAAAACTAGCATTTTATAGCCGTTGGGAGTGTGAGACCCCGAATGTCATTGTGCTATTTTGGGGGTTGTTATTGTTGGCTTTTGTGCACAATCGAGATTTTGATGATTTCAATAAATGGATGAGTTTACAAAACTGACATCTTCAAAGACAAAGACAACTTGACGAAAAGAGCCAAACCTTGAAGAAAGAAGAACAAGAAGACGCAAGGAGCTAAAAGTGAAGTTTCAAGACCTTAGGGTATAATCCTTGTAACTCTTTATTCCACATTTGACAAGGATTTGAATCACGCACTTGCATATTTTTCAAAACGTGCATAAACCGTTTTACCTTTTATTTGAAAGATTAAAATGGTTTTAAAGGTTTCAAAACACCCCAAATATATTCCTAAACCCTTCATATACTTATGAGAATTAATTCTTTAAAATTGGGTGTTTAAAAGTGGTCAAAAACATGTTTTTAAATGAAGCGGTCGATGAACTTTTTGTAGTGGTCGACCTCTACATGAAGCGGTCGATCATTGACAGCATTCAAATTTATGACCGTTGGGCAACGGCTACTTGAACCGGTCGACCGGTACATGTAGCGGTCGACCGGTACAACGGTAAAATTGTCAAATCGACCCCCAACGGCTAGTTTTCATATGTGGCCTATAAATACACATCCAAAACCTCTAAAATAAACAACCAACGACCACATATCATTTCTATAGTTTGAGAAATATTCTAAACTTTCCGATTCTATATTTCTCATAGCATTCACACAAAACACACTTTCATATCATTGTCTTTGTGTGAATCAAGAGATAGAGCTTCCATTTTTATATCTACTATTTGAGAGAGTTTTGTTCATCTATCTTCATATCCAAGAGAGTGTTTCCTTTAGTGAGGTTGTTCACTAAAGAAGAAGCTTAGAGAGTGTATATCTCAAGCTTGTTAGGTTGTGAGTGGTGAGCCCGAAAAACCACTTGGGTGGGTTTGAGTGTTGATCCCGGGAAAACACTTGTACGGTTCACTAGCACCCGGAAGCTAGTGTGTAAAGCTATTGGTTGAAGATAGTGGAAAACCTCAAGGCTCGGTGAAGGAGCTTGAGGGGTGGATGTAGGCGGGTTTGCCGAACCACCTAAAAATCGAGTGTTTGCTTCTCTTATCCCTACTCTTTACTTTCAACACATACTTACTCTTATTACATATTATACTTGTGCTAAAGTAGTATCTACTAGCAAACACGTCTTTGGGGGTCAATACCGAAAAGTTTTAGAAAACCAATTCACCCCCCCCTCTTGGGTTGCCTTGATCCTGAAACTAGGATTTACAGTTATTTGGCCTACTGTAAGAAATTTTATGATATTACAATGACTTATTGAGTTTTAATGTCAAGGATATTTAAAATGCATTTCACTATATCTTATAGTTGCTGAATTTCTCTAAGCAATTTCATTTTTATATTAAATTGTGATTGTGAATTTTTAGTGCACGCTAATTATCTATTGCCTTCATTAGATAGCCTTAATCTTCATTAGGTGGACTAAATGACTATTTAGTGTGCAAAGCTAGTGGTTCACGTGAAAGAGAGAAAACCAAAGAAAATAAAAGAAAGTCAAAAGAGAAGTGGTAATGGTGATTCACGTGAATAGCAAAAAGAAGTGTAATAGTGGAATGAAGAGGGAATCACGTGAAAGGCTTAGAAAGGCAAAGAGAAAAAGAATAAAATAAAATAAGAGAGAAAATACAAGACATTTACTGAGCCGGCCATATCACCCAATGGACATAGGCGATATACACAATGTTGCACCCCCCATTTGGACGTGAAGTAGGCTTAGTTTAGCTTGCCTTTTTGCACTTCACGCCTCACTCATTCACACACTTTCACTTCCTCATTTGGTTGCACAAGAGACCACCCAAGAGAGCTTGGCCGAGTGAGGGAGAAGGAGAAACCGAATAGGGAGAGAAGAAATCAAAGGAAATCACGTCAAGTTAAGGAAGATTCGGTCCTTTTGGCATTCCTTCCTCTATGAACTCTTCTTCTTTTTCAAATTCTTACTATGGATGTCTTCATATAGATGTTCTTTAGCCATCTCTTGAGTTCAGCTGAAACCCTTAAGGTAAGGTACTCTTGTTTTACAAAAATATGGCATGAAAGTTAGGTTTTGGCATGTCCATGGTTGCTCTTCTTGTGTACTTGCTAATGGAGGTCTTGTGAACTGATTTCTTGAGATTTTATTGATGGAGGAAGGGATTGAAGGCCACGGTTTTGGGCTATGTTGAAGGAAGTGATGATTTGGGTTTTGATGTTGGATATTAGCATGCATGTAGGTTGGTTGATGGCCGAATCTTGTGATTTGCTGGATGTAAGTTAGTTGCTGTAAATTATTGTGATTTGAGGTTGAATATCAATAGTTGAAGCCACTGATTTGAGTTGTTAAAGCTTGAGAAACATGTTGGATGATGATCTTGTGATTATAGACTAGTTGCATATGAAATTAAAAGTGTATATCATTGATGTTGTTGCTGAAAGGTTGCTGTTGTAACACTTGGAATATAGATGTGAAAAATGTTGGTTTGAAATGATGCTAGGGTAAGGTTAGGGTTCGGTCAGTGACCTAAACCTAGGAGCAAGTGTAATTGGTAATGTTAATGTAAGATAGTGTTATGAAAATGGAAGGAAAAGGGATCATGAGAGCCGCATGGTTGCTACCTTAGGTCATGAAAAGTGTCTTATGTTGTTCCTTGGGGTTGTTGTTAATGGCATTGAATTAAACAGCAAGCTAATCACCTAGTAACTTGATTACATTTGGTGGACATGGAGATAATTACACTCGGGTTAAGTGGGAGTTGAATTCATGTTGTTGTCTTTAAGTGAATTCTATGGATCTTGATAGAAAGTGGAAGATTGTGAATATGAAAATACTTATTTGGTTCATGTCAGCAAGCCTAAAAGAGAAAAGGAGGCCAAGATGGTCACGAGTTGATCACTTAAATGATGATTAATGTCTATCGGTTATATTTGGAAGAATTGTGGGCATTGATGTTCATGTGAACTTGAAAACTTAGAGATAAGACCCTTCTAACTTAGGTTAAATCCTATAGGTCTCGGCAGTGCCATATAGCACATCTATTGAGGTTGAATTGGTGGAATTTGATAGTAATTAGTCCATGCATAGTATGATGAAATGTGTAGAACAAGGGAATAGAAATTAGACGTATAATAAGTTGCTGTTTTGACTTGGAATTCTTAGTATGAAATGTTGTTACTGATCTTCATGGATAGGTCTTGAAATCAATGATGTTGATGGGAAAAACTAGTGTAATAAGTTGGATATATATTAGTTAAAACAACAGCCTAGTTGGAGTTGTTTGATGCATATGTTGTTTTCAAATTTGTTTTATGCAAGCTAAAGTTTAAAAGAAATTTTTTGTAAGTGAAGTCATAATTTCAAAGATATGAATTTTGAAAAACCGAAAACATTTATAAGTATTTTTGTATGTCTATTTGACTAGTTGCCTGAGCGTCTAAGTAACGTATTTTACTCGCTTGTAGGCGAAGCACCACTTGAAATTCAGGAGGATCAAGGTAAGTGGAAGTAAGTGAAAACTTACATTTTTCTGAAAACTGGAATGATATACAACATGATTTTTCATGATCAAGCATGATATGTTATTTATTATCAGGCATGACACGTCATAAGCATTTGCATGTTTTCTTTCAAGAAAGAGAAAGGTTTGTGCAAATATAAGTATGAAAATATTTTTATGACAAGTTAAGTTAAGGGGCTGAGAAGATCGATACCGTACCAGTAAGATAGGTGCATCCACTCCGAAGGACGAATGCGAGAAGGATGAGTAGTCCCGAGGTATGTGCAACCATACTGAAGGACGAATGCGAGAAGATGTGGACCTCCAAGGGTCGTGTCTAGCCATCAGGCCTCAGGCCACTTCAAGGGCTAGCTCGACCAGATGTTATGTCCCCAAGGGAAAAGGGAGATGGTTCCAATGAGAACGCACAACCCTGACTTCAGAGGTTAAATGGAGCGTTTGTAGCCCACAAGATAAGAAAGAATTCTTTTCAAGGACCAAGTGTCATTCTAAGTCCAAGTATATGTTTTTCAAGAGCAAGTGCATGTGCAAACATGAAGCATGCATGCACATCAAGATTCACGATCATTCATGATTTACATGTTCAAGTTATAAGCTGATATTTACAAGTTCATATTTCCCTCACTGAGTCTTTTGACTCACAAGTTTTTAAATTGTATCATTTCAGATGTTCCAGGTGAAAGCAGTCTTGAGGACTGCTTGTCTTGAGAGGGAAGACTCTCCATGTATTTTGATGTTGGTTACTATTGACCAATGTGGTCTGTCACTTAGGAAGTGTTTTAGTTTATGATATGTAATTAAGATGTTACTCATTTATTAATGAGGTCATTTTGTGTAAATTAAAGTTTATGTAGATTTCTTTGGCCTGTCTCTCTCTCAGTTTGGCCCGTCTCTCTCTCAGTAATACTTCCACTGTTAAGTTATGGTTAAGTTCACTGAAGCATTCTTTATAGATTGCTCGTGGCTGTCATTGGCCCTTCGGGATAACGTTCGGGGCCTGACAAGGAGTCGTCTGTTAAAACGAGCCGGTCGACCGCTTCAACTTACCGTTACCCAACGGTCATATTGTCAGAAGCACAACGACTCTATTTTAAAACCAACCGATCGATCGCTTCACAAAATAATTCTTGAAATATTTTTGGTGAATAGAAGGCTTGTAGCCTAAGCCACTTTTGTCAAAGACACTTCTTTGACTACTAAGCATGTTTTCTAATGTTTTGCTTCCTTGAGTAAATTTCTCAATAATTTTGATTTGAGAAACTATTTTGTTGTTCAAAGTAATTTTCTCATTTTCAAATTCTAAAACTTTTTGTTGGAATAAATCATTTTCAAGCTTTAGAGTATTTCTCTCACTTTTCAATAAATCATTTTTTTTTAAAATCAAAATGAGTTTCTTTTTCAAGGATTTATATTTTGAATCAAGTTTTTCAAATTGACATAAAAGTTCATCAAATGCATCTTGTAGTTCAATGTAAGAAAGATTAGGTTCATCATCCGAAGAGTATACCTCATCATCATCCACAAATGCCATGAGGCACATGTTAGCAATTTCTCCACCTTCTTCTTCGGGGGAGGAACTTTCATCGTTAACATTCCAAGATGTCTTCTTGTACTTGAGGCTTATCTTCTCTTTCTTTCTTTTGAGGAAGTTCTTGAACTTTCTAGTAATCAAGTCTATGTCTTCCTCATCGTCATCGTCATCTTCGATTATGGAGGATTTGAGAGCGATCCTCATCTTTTTCTTGCTTTCATCTTCATTCTTGAGCATTTGGATCTCATGGGTCATGAGGGATCCAATGAGCTCATCTAGAGATAGCTTGGTGAGGTCCTTGGCTTCTTGTTTGACGGTCACTTTGGCCTCCCATGACTTTGGTAGTGACCTAAGGATTTTTCTCACCAAATCGGAGTTAGTATAATATTTACCAAGTGCATTTAAAACATTTATAATAGTGGAAAATCTAGAATACATGTTAGAAATGGATTTCTCGGGTGTCATTTTAAAATAAATCATAGTTATGAACAAACATGTTGATTTTTGACTCTTTGACTTGACTTGTTCCTTCATGAGTAATTTCTAAAGTATGCCATATATCTCTAGCATTTGAGCATGATGAAATTCTATTAAATTCTACTCTATCCAATGCACAATATAATATGTTCATCGCTTTTGCATCTAGAGAGATTTTAATTTTATCAATTGCATCATATTCATTTTCGCTCTTAGAAGACTCCACTTCTCCAACTTTCTTTGTAGGCACATGTGGTCCATTTAAAATGAATATCCACAAATCATAATCAATAGATTGTAGATAAATACTCATACTCCAATAAATATAATCACTTCCATTAATAAAAGGTGGTCTAAGTGGGAAAAGTTCTTCAACTCGAGTGTTGAAGCATGAAGTTGTCATTCTAACTCAAGATTGTTAAATCTTGTATAATGAGCACCAAACTCTGATACCAATTGTGAGTCATAGGATTAAGGCAACCCATGAGGGGGGTGGGTGAATTGGTTTTCTAAACTTTTAGTTTTTAATTCCCAAAGACGTGTTTGCAAAACAACTACTAATTTAACACAAGTATATAGTATGCAATAAGTGTAAATAAGTGTTAAATGTAAATAGAAGGGTAAGAGAAACAAACACTTGATTTTTAGGTGGTTCGGCAAACCCGCCTACATCCACCCCTCAAATTTCTTCACCGAGCCTTGCGGTTTTCCACTATTCTCCAATAGCTTACACTCTATCTTAAAGATGCTAGAGAACTGTACAAGTGTTTTCTTCGGGCTCAACACTAAAAACCCTTCAAGTGATTTTTGGGCTCATCACTTACAAACCTACCAAGCTTGAAATATATCCTCTCAAAGCTTCTTCTTTAATGAACAACCTCACTAAATGAGTCACCTCTCTTGATAAAAAGATTGAAGAACAAAACTCTTTCAAAGAGTAGATATGAAAGTGGAAAACTCTATCTCTTTATTCACACAAAGACAAGGATATGAAAGTGTGTTTTGTGTGAATGATATGAAAAATATGGAATATGAAGTTTTGAAATATTTCTCAAGTGATCTAAATGATATGAGGTCATTGAAGCTTGAAGTTTTCATTCTAACTCAAGATTGTTAAATCTTGTATAATGAGCATCAAGCTCTGATACCAATTATGAGTCATAGGATTAAGGCAACCCAAGAGGGGGTGAATTGGTTTTCTAAAATTTTAGCTTTTATCCTCCAAAGTCGTGTTTGCAAAGCAATTACTAATTTAACATAATTATATAATATGCAATAAGTGTAAATAAGTGCTAAATGTAAATAAAAGGGTAAGAGAAGCAAACACTTGATTTTTAGGTTGTTCGGCAAACCCACCTACATTCCCAACATATGTTGATATACACTCAAAGGATTCTAAACTATTTATGTCAACTTTTTTCATTGTCGCTGGTACTAGTTTAACATCTATCTTTTGCATCTCGTCTCTCTTTACTTGGTACCATCGCATCAATTTCTTTCCGATGATCTCCATCATAGTGATTATGGGCTTATCACGGGCATCCACTATGTAAGCATTGAAGCACTCTGAAAAATTATTTACAAGGAGATCTGACCTTGAATAAGATGGAAAATGAGACCTTGCCCACAATATTGGGTCAATGAGAGGAAGATATGGATATGCCTTTGGACTTAAGGCTTTCAACGTCATAATCTAAGCTTGAAATTCTACCTTTGTGTATGTTGATGCTACTGCCCAAAGACTATCCTTCAATAGCTGACCTCGGTTGCCGTCATCTCTAAAATTTGTGTACAAGTGTCGTACACAAATTCGATGATCAGTGGTTGGGAGGATTAACGTTGTATATTATTAATTTCTAAAATTTAGTTTTTAATGAGATGACAATTGCTAACACGTGTTGATGGGTAAGTGGGTCTGACGTGGTTGCCGTCAGCCACGTCTGCAACTTTTGTTGCCCTATCTGACGAAAGGACCAAAGTGAGAATCGATCATAACCCCAGGGGTCCCCGTATGAAAAAGTTTACCTTAGGGACCAATCTAAGAATTGGTCAAACCTCAGGGACTGGCAAGATAATTTAGCCTTCTTATAATTCTAGCATTTCAAGATGTTGATTCACACTCCACAGGACTTATCAATATTCTCTTGTGGATTGAGAAAATCTGCAAAACCTTGAAACAAATAGGAGGTTGGTTGAGATTCACACTCCACAGGACCTATCAACATTCACATTCTATTGTTGTAACCTAATTTAGGTTTGCTATATGAGAAAGACTATTATGTTTGGATTTAGGAGGTTTGGTTAAGATTCACACTTTTTATTCTTTTGTTTCTTTTATTGGTAAGTTAGACAGACTTATAGGGCTTGAATCTCAATATCTCTTATGCTCTAGGATATCTCATTAGACCTTGAAATGTTAGCTTGAATGCCCATTATACCTCAGATTGTTTAATGGTTTACTTCTTGCCATTTAGTATAGTTTCCACCATCTTCTATCAAGATGTGTGGGCTAGATCTTATAATGCGGTGTGATTGTGTATTGAGAGCACCGCTTAAAAATTCATGGATGAATGCTAATTAGAGAAGACGTTTCTGCGGTGTGCATCTTACGATGGTAAATTGATATGTTCATTACCACATCCATGGTTAGTTCATTTAGTTTATTGTTTGGGACATATAAGATGATCGACTGATCTACGAGTTCTTTTACTTGCAAAAAGCATGTGGATACTTTTTCTGGTTTGATCCTCGAACTTACCCCTGTGGGATGAAAGTAAGATTGTATTTAACAAAGAAAATAAAGGATCTGCAATCTGAGGTGATTGTGTTGAAGCATTGTGTGACAATGCTTAAATGCATGCTTGGAGTGTCGTGGGCTGCCATTACTATTATGGGAGTACTTTTGTAAAACCTAGGGATGTGCTGACTTTAAACTGGGACTACTGTAAGTGTAACAGTGCATATGCATTCACATATTAAATGGATCAAAAACCTAGGGACCTAAAGTTGTTATTTGTTACAAAAACAAAACAAGACAAAAGCGTACACTAATTTTATGTGAAACACCAAAAGACACCAGCAAGTTTGCACTAAAAAACACCAAATGCAACATAAAAAACTGTTACACGCACACAACAAGGCTACAAAATAGATTTTCAAACAAAGAAATGTCTCATTTTCATGGTTCTCGAACAAAAGATACAAAGAATATAAAGACTACACACACAATACTGACACAAGGACCCAATCTTTATAAATGAGAAGCAAGATGGGTCCCTATCTCTCGACTGTTATGAAACCTTCCGTCAGATGCATCGCTCACTTTAAACTTTCACCGAGATCCACAATTGGAGTTTTTGCTCCTTTATTCGCTTTAAACTTTCACCGAATTCCACAATTGGAATTTGATTCTCTAGTGTTCAATGGGAAAAATATCAACTTACTGTTTTGATTCTCTAGTCTAAGGTTCACTCGACTCTCAATTGAGAAATTTGGGGGGGGGGGTAATAAGCACTAGTGAAACACTTAACTCGATCGAGAGATAAATATGTCATATTCGAAAACAACGTCATTTGTCTAAATGAAAGAAGGTTCTCTGCTTAATGACAATATATGAATAATGTGGATACTTTCAGTCTTCAAGCTAACGACGTCATTTGATCTAGAAGCTAAATTAGCAAATGACATGGCTTAGTTTTCAGTACGATATGAAGAGAGACGGAATCCTGATGGAAATGTTTTTTTTCCAGATATTGAAAAGTGAGAGATCAAAATTTTGAAGTTTAAAATTGAAGGACCAAACTGAAAAAGGGTGCAAAACCTACAGACTAAAATGCAAATTTCCTTATTTAAAAAACATTACTTTTTATTTATATATCATTCTTATTTTTTCTAAACCTACAGATAGTGATGTGAATTGTGCGAACTGCCCCTCGAAGATAAAATGACTAAACAAAATTATATAAAATAAATAAATAAGTCCTCAAGAAGTATATTAAAAATGTAGGTCAAAAATGAAATGGAGTTTCATTGACGTTTATTAAAAAATATTGCGTTTAATTTATATATCTTCTTATTTTTTAATATTTTTTTAATATTTTGCATTCAAGGGACATTTAGATCATTTTGCACGTGGTTTAACAATATTATTTCATTTTGCGCATGAAAAGTGATGTGAATTGACTGAAATTCCTCTCCAATGCAAAATTACTAAAAATATTAAAAAAATCATTAAAAAAATAAGAAATGACATATAAATATAATGTAATTTTTTTAATAAACATCAACGAAACTCTATTTCATTTATTGGCTTGCATTTTTATTATAAAACATCAATGAGATATTGTACTAGTACATTGTATCATCCGTCTATTTTTTGATCAAATTGGATGTAAATTAACTTTTTTTTAAAAAAGAAAATGTCGATTATACCCTTAAAAAAGTCACATGAATAGCACGAGCTAAGAGTATAATTGCCATTTATTTTTTTAAAGTCAATTTTCTGTCTAATTTGATAGAAAAAATAGACTGAGAGTGCAAATTGTTATTGTTAGGGATGTATAATTTGTGGATGCAATCTCTCAAACGTAATGTTGCAAAAGACAAAACATATGATAATTTATAGGTGAAAAGTGTATTTTTTTCATTATATATATAATATTATTGTTGTAGGAATTATATGGTGTCACTAAAATTACAAATTGATTTTATGGCACAATACCGTAATTACCAAAATGATTGGAGGAGAGAGACGATCTCGAAAAAGTTTGCACAGTCCCCCTAATGCGACCAATCAATAGCATATAAATCATAAACTATAAATATCAATGTCCTCGAAAAAAGATAGCCGTTATAGGTCTATCTCCCGTCTGTCTGCTGTGCAAATTTGCATAAACGTTTGTTGCTTCAATGAAAAAAACACAATGAGTGTTGCTTCCAAGTCATACTCTTGGACATATATGAAAAATTCCCTTTATACCCTAATAACAATTTGTGGGGTGAATAGATGTTTTCTTCTAATTAAAAAATCAATAATATTTTCTCTAGGGTTTTTGGGACGACCTCCATCAAATCAATGAGATTGATGAGAGAACCCTTAAGTTTTTCTATATATAGGGCTTTTGAAAGGTATGATTTTTTTACAACTGTAGGATGTCATTTGACAAGTAGGATTTTTAAAAAACCTTCGGATGTCGCTTGAAAAACTTCTTTAATCTCTTGAACAATTCAACCAAACATGCCTAACAAATTACAAAGATACATTTTGACACCAAATTTTGTCAATAACAAAAAGACTATGTTACGAACAAACCAAAGATTTTGTTATGATTTCTCTCATGTCATGTTTTAAAATTTTCAATTTAATTTTTTTAAAATAAATAAAAAACTCTATTAGATGATCTCTTCTATTTTTTTCACAACCTTTAACATTTTTTATAAGAAAATTCTATCAAATTGTATCTCAGCACTTCGTTACAGACTAATAAAAATTAAAAATTAATTTTTAGCGACACTTTTTCGATTTTCTAAGAACTTGTCACAAATCCTCACAATAAAAATCTAACACTACTCCGGTAAGAAGATTTTGTTAATTTTTTTTTTCTCTATTTTTGAAGCATCGGCTAAAAAGTGAAAGATAATTGTTTTGCAATTTTAATACATAATGACGTTTGCCGGGCTTATGTTTTCTAGTTTAGGCCTAAGGTCCAATGGAGCCCGGCCCATATCAACTAGCCCAAATGGTATAAGTGAATAAAGGACAGATCATCAAAAGAATCGTCAGCGTAGGTCCCACAACTT
Organism: Myrica gale; assembly: GCA_963930655.1. Taxonomy (NCBI): domain Eukaryota; kingdom Viridiplantae; phylum Streptophyta; class Magnoliopsida; order Fagales; family Myricaceae; genus Myrica; species Myrica gale. The sequence continues at coordinate 18,105,949 of OZ005600.1, read as the reverse complement.
TCAGCACGTGAGACGCACTATCATTCGACTTTCCTCAGCCGTCCGTTCCTCTTAGATTTCCCACTATTTTATTTTAAAAAATAAAATTATAAAAGAGTATAAAAAAAGATAGAAAGAATCCGTGAAAGTATCGAAAAAACCATAGTCCGATTAGACTGCGTTTGCAACCATAATTTTTCTTAAAATTTTATCTCTCTTAATAAAATACTTCATCAAAAAATATAAAAAATTATAAAAAATATAAAAAATTACATCTCTTTTCACCTTTTCACTAAATCTAATACCAACACATATTCTCATTCTAAAAATATTACAACACAAACACAACAATTCTCCCTCAGTCACAGACTTCACCCTCGAAACGACGAGACGGAGAATGCTGGGCATCCCGCCCCCACGTCCCGCGAGTATCCCGCTGACTGACGTGGAGGTGGGAGCCCAGCATTTTCTCCAGGTGAGAAATGCTGGGCCCCAGCTCCCGGGATGCCCAGCATTTCCGCGACGAGAAAGAGGAAAGGTAGAGCTTCCTTTGTCCCTTTCCCCAGAAAATCTTTTTTCAAATTTTCTGGGAAAATTTAAATACAAAAGTTCTCATCCCTTTTCTTCTCTTAAAATTATCATTTTCTTTTCTTAAACCTATCACTTTCTCCTCCCTACAGTTTCCGGATATCAAAACAGTCATTCAACCCCTTTGGTTTCTCCCTTTCTCTTGATCAAATTTCGTTCTCTGTTCGGCTCCCACGAAAGTTAGGAAAATATCAATCAAGGTTTGTTTTTCTTTTTTCTTTTTGATTTCCTTGAGCAACGGTAATCAAGAATCTGTTTTTCGTTTCTTTCTCTGGGATTTCGTTTCAAAGTTCCATAATTTCGTCGTCCTTCCCTATTTCCCGTTGATTTCTTTGGGGACCAACAGGGCGGTCAAGTTTCATGTTTTGGCATTTCTTTCTTTGGCTGTAGTTTTCGATTTATTGTTACTCTGTGCGCTTGTAGGATTAGCAATGGCGGATGAGAAGATCACGAATGGCATATCATCTGATGCCGTCGAGCATCAGAAGGCGGAGAACTTCTACGAGCCTGCTCGGCACGGCGACAACGACTACAAGGTTTTGGACCTGTCCAGAAAGATCGAGTCCCTGGAGGTTGAGAAGCTGCACCTGCTCCACGAGACCTCTGAGGCCAAAGAGCGGATCGAGAAATTGGCGGCAGAGATCGAAAAACTGAAAATCGATGAGGCGTCGATGAAGAGACAACTTGTAGAAATGGAAAAGGAAATCGAACAGTCCGAAGAGACCAAGAAGGCTCTCGAGGTAATTTCAGCCCGGGCCATGGAGCTCGAGACTGACGTCTCGAGGCTTCAACATGATTTGATTACGGCGATGAGCGATGGTGAGGAGGCGAATAAGGAGTTGATTCAATTGAAGAGAATTTTGGAAGACAAGGGAGTGAGAGTTGAGAATTTGGAGAGGCAGGTGGAGAGTTTGAAGCAAGAGAACGTGGAGGGTGAGAAGAGAGTAAGAGAATTGGAGAGGAGAATTGGTGTACTTGAAGCTAAGGAAATTGAGGAGAAGAGTAAGAAAGTGAGGATTGAAGAGGAGATGACGGAGAAGATTGATGAGAAGGAGAGGCAGATTGGTGTCTTTAGGAAGAAGGCTGAAGATTTGGAGTCAGTTATCGCCCAGAAGGGGGTTGAATTGGAGGAATGGATGAGGGAGAATTTGGGTTTGCAGGCATTGTTGAGCAAGTCGGAGGAGAAGGCAAAGTCAATGGAGTTGAAGGTTGTTGGATTGCAGAAGGAAGTGGAGGAAGCAGGGAAGGTGATCAGCGGGTTGAAGGACAAGGCAGTAGATGCAATGAATGGGAGCCTGAGAGGGCTAAGGGAGAGTGTTGTTGGTGCGGAGAAGAAGGGGTTGGTTTCGGATTGGCCCGTGGTGGTGGGTTCTACTGGTGCTATTGCTGTTGCAGCTGCTGTCGTCTATGTGGTTTACGGGAGGAGGAGGTGATTGCATCAGGAAGATAGATAGAGGGCAAAGGATGGTAAGCAATGCTACTTAAGAGGTTATGGTTCTTGGATAAAGAATGAGTTTCAATTTTGTTAGGCATAATATGGTTTTACTTGGCTTTGTTTTTGAGCCTACGAATCTCTTGTTTGCTCTGATTTTGAAGTGTTTGCTGTTGTACTTGTGTTCTTGGGAAAACAAATCGTTTGATATACACCCAAAGTCATTAAAATGACAAGGATTAAAGCAGTTATTACACGTGATTGTTTGTGGTTGCGCTCTTCTTGAGGGATAGTTGGCTGTCTGTTGAGTAACACGTACTGCCTATGAATGCTTTCTGTTTTCTCCGTATCTTAATTTGTATTCTTTTAAGGCTGCTATTGGGTCGTTTTGTTTTTCATCAGTGGTTCAATTTTCACAAATGAGAAGATGCAAGGTTTTTCTGATATCCTCAAACATGCATTTGATTCGCTGCCATACTCTAGTCTTTCTGGCCATTTGATGCCTTTCCATCAAGCTCATCTTGAGCCTGAAACTAATAAGCCTTACGGTATTTGCCCTATGGCTTCATGCTACTGGACTCTAAATGTCACAACTAGTATGTTGCTGTGCAGCTCCCTAGTTCATCAATTTTCCTCAAATGATGAGTTGCAGAGTCTTATCACTTTTCACAAAGGATGAACTCATGGATTGGGTCTGGCGGATAGATTCAGAAACTGGATCTTCTGAGTAGGGAACCGTACATTGCACTTCATTTGTGCAAATACTGGTCTTAGTCTGCAAATTGCAAACTTTTCAGGTTTAATAGCATGTTGAGGTCTTGTGGTAACAAGTTCTCAACTTGTTTAGTTATGTGATATGAGATTCTACTTCGTGACACCTTTCGGTTCTTCTCGCAGTTGTTCACGAGGCTTTTGGTCATCCCATCTGCTGGTTCGCTCAGTTTCTTTTCTCTCTCATTTTCGGTTGTGTAATGACATCTATTTGTGCAACACTCCGAGTCCCATATGGAGTGGAAAAAGAGAGTTTTTTTTTGATAGCGTGGAAATCCCCCAAGGCCAGACCGTTTGGTCCAACCCTGAAGTATAAACCACGGCCCACTGGACCGACCTCACAACCCAAGGAGCAGATAAGTCAAGAACTTGCTCAGCAGTAGGAAAATCCATCCCACACTCTTGAGACTTGAACTTGGTACATCGAGCCCCAAGAAGGATGTCCCTCCTAACCACTGAGCTATTGCCCTTGGGGGTAGAAAAAAAGAGAGTAATGAGAAATAATGTTATGAGGTCAAGTCCCACTGGTTCCTTACTGGGTACAACTGAGACTTGTGATTATTCAAGAGGCCCTTTAGAAGATGCATACTAGAGTATGCCTTATTCATCCCGTGGTAATTTCCTTCTTAGGTTTCTTTAAGTCTTAGTTGTATGCAATAGTGTAATAGTCAAGTAAACTGGAACGCTCAGTTGCAATACTTTCTTGTGTGCTAGCCATTTTCTTTTCTGTCTTTGGCGAGCTTATTGTATGCAATTAATATAGCAGTTGCATGTCAACTGAAGTGGATCCCAAGTGAAGAAAAACTTGGAAAATATAGCATATTATATCGTGATTCTAATTTCAAATTTATTCCATTGTTCTTTCTTAACATAGAAGTAAGGATGGATTGTTTTTGAAACATATGGGGTGAAATAAAATATTTTATAACTTGAAGGATGCATACTGATTTTTGCCCTTAGATATAAGTGTATTATGATATTTCAAAAATTAAAATCGATTTGCGGAAAATTTAAGCATAGTTTGTTTTTTAGGAAGATAGTAGAGCTTTTATCTTTGATTTGAAATTTTTTTACTTTAACCTCATGTTTTTTAAATACTATATGAAAACAAGTAAAACAAACAAACAATTATAAATTTATAATATATATTTTAGTATTAAATTTGTTTAGACACGTGACCCATCGGCCTAACTGATCCAACCAGTTGATCTGACTAGCTTACAAGACTACAGACTTTTCGGGGACAAATTTTCCAAATATTTCTGCGAGCTTTTTTCATCTGATTTTTTTTTTTGAAAGCATACGTGAAACATTACAACAATGCTGAATCAAAATAAATATTTAAGGCCGGTTACAATGAATAGGGGCATAAGGCTTATACCAACAATATTAAAGGTCTGAAGGGTCATACATCTAACGGCCTCAAAGGCCAGAATCTAGATGGTCATATAAGACTTCTTACCGATAGGTCAAAAGACCCATAGTTTTGAAACATGTCCAAAGACTAAAAAGTAAACTTCTCTAGTAGTGGAGGTATCGATTGCCAGTGTCCCCAGAAACTCATCCATAACAGCACAATCACAAGGGAGGAAAAACACGAATAGCAAAAAATTGCCGATCAACTACTGCAAATAGGAACCAACAGGTTTATGTCTGGAGGAAGACTCCTCGACAATAAGGATGCCGCGAGATCCTTTCTACAAAAGCTCAGAGAAATGAAATTATTAGAAACAACAATAAAAATAATAAAGCGCACAACAAAAGAACCCTAGAGACTGCGGGCCAGAACGTATGGCCGTAGAAAACCATAAGGAGCAACCCAGACAGAGCATAAAAAGGACGTGTGTGTGAGACTCGCGCGGGCGTGAGTCTTGAAGCGCCTCCACACCAGCTCCGGAAGGATGTGCAAAGGAGTACCTGGAGCTGAGGAGCTTTTGTCGTGCTAGCGTGGCCGCCAAAAAGCCTCCAAACTGGCTAAATCATGCCATGAAAAGGTCAAAACGAAGGAGCCAATAGCTGCGTAATGGAGGGTGAGAAGAGAAAGAACAGTCAAGGGGAGACAAGAAGGGAAGAGAGGGAGAGGGAGAGGGAAGAGAGAGATGGGAGGAGCAGGAGACTGCTAGACGAAACATGAGGGAGGGTTTAGAGAGAGGGCATGCTCTCTCTCCAGAAAATGCGTTTTTTGTTTTTCCTTGGGAATTTTTTCCCTCAGATTATTGATTTTGCATAAAGTTTTTGGCCATCGTGGCTCAGCGATTGCTTTTCATTCTGTTTTTTTTTGTTCTTTCTCACGCCAAGGGTGTGTTCAGGGTTTCCACGCCCTGATTGCAGTGCCCACAATCTTTGCCAATCCCATTGGACCCCTGTTTTATTTAAAAAAAAAGTCTGAGAATTTCCTGAAGAAAAAGATGAATTGGCGACTACTAAGGTTTTCACTATAAGAATATCTAAATGGCAATGACTTCAGTTTTTGTCTGATAAAATCTCAAGTTTTCCCGTGAAGTAGATTTCTCGATCGTTCAAGTGCTAAGAGAAGTTGTCATTGTGTTTCGTCTTAATAAGGAATGATATCTCATGACTTTTGGAGGGAGAGATTGAAAATTCAAGGCATAATTAGTCCGCTAATCTCTTGGGTATTGCCTAATTTCAAATTAGTTCCTAATCTCTTAGTGTAATTCTTCTAAGATAGTCATTTCGTCAACTCAAGTAAATAGAAAAAATCCAATGTGGCCAACGGAAACATGTGTGCCCATTTATCAATAACCACGTATCTCATTATTTATTAAATTACCCAGCATGTTGCGTATGACCGATCCCAATTAATTTAATTTCACTCCAAATTCTCCACACCAGATTTGAACAATTCAGTGTTTAAGGAAGATTTGTAAGGAATAATTTTTTACCCATTACTCCATTAGATATAGAAAATTTGAGGTGAAAATTAAAATTAATAGGGATTCAGTGTGTTTTTCACCTAATGGGATGCCTGTGTTGATTGATCTACTTTGATGTTATATTAGCCTTCCACATTATAGTTTACCTAAGACGCTGTATTGTTAATGATTTACTATTATTAAATACTTTATTTTATTACCTAAAATTGGTAGTTTTGTCGAATACGTTCTGAGATTTTAGATTGTGTTAACCGTACAACATTTTGGGTTAGACCTGTTCATCCCTTTTAGCTTAGTCTACATCCCCCCATTTTAGCAATGGGAATTGTTGATGAAGTTCTTCTAGTGGGAAAACGGATAACATCGAAGGTAACTCTAAATAGGTGCATTTAGGTAGAAGGATAAAGGATGATTCCCCCCCCCCCCCCCCCCCCCCCCCTCTTATAGGATGGATAACAATTTGTAAACTGCTCAGTGTGCATATCGCGTGGCTCTGCTTGCAAAATAAAAATTGAACTGTCTATTACAAATGATATTCTCATTCATTACTAACTGAAGCTGGTAATAGCAATCTCAAGAAGAAGCTTATGACCACAATCATGAGCAACTCCACAAAAATACACTCAGAAAATAACCTCAAAAATAGGAATGAATCAATCTAATGTTGGTGTATGTATGCAGAAAGCTATTATGTACTCATCACCGTGAAAGCAGAAGAACATTTCTTTGGAAACAGAAACAATACGCAAAACAAAACTGACTGATTAAAAAAAGAAGCACACTTCACACAACAGATCTGAACTGTGTAACAATTCGGACTTGCTTTCAAACTACAATCTCCACACCATTGATTCATACACATCTCGTTCCAAGAAAACCGCAGGTAGACCTGCTCTTCAAGCTTCATACTTGACTGCTCGATTCCTCGACATTCTGCTCTCTGCATCATAATTTCTGCAGGATGAGCTGAATGATACAGTTTGTGTTTTAATCATAACTTAGAAAGTACATCATATTTGTTATGGGGAACGAGTTTCTTCACCCTTCATGATACTATATCATAATATCACTTTAGTAGAATAAATCCTTGCCACTTCTATCTGTCATAATTCTTAGTTTCTTCACCAGTACTTGCACACATTATTCTTTCTCATATACTGGCTACATTGATATAGATGCAAGCCGAATTTAGAAAAATTGAACCATTTAAGGCGAGACAATGTACTTCTTTCTGCTAATAGCCATATCAGTACTGGTTATCCAACCATAGTTGTGAACATGGAAAATGCAGTTTGCATAGATATAGTTTTCACGAGTGTTGTATTGCTCTCCTTGTTGAGCTCAAAGATACAGCTAATCTCAGAAATTTGCCTTATTCTCTGGAGTGCATCTCCAACTGGTTTTCTAGTCTGATAAACGGAAATTATTTTTAGATTATTTTGTTTCATTAAATTAGTTCTTGGACATCTTTTACTACCAATTCAGAATAAGTTCTCTTTGAACCTATTTTCTGTACATAAAGAAGACGTTATCCACTTGCTTTCGTCAATGTTGGTGAACTATTTTCCCAGACTGACCTCTCTATGATATATAAAGACTCTGTACTTCGGTCCTTTTTCTTGAATCAATATTGACCCATTAACAAAAAATAATAATAATAATGCAGGAAAGTCAGAGAAGCGAATAGCTAGAAAATCAAAGTGTAGTTGCTTGCAGGTGAAGTAGCAAGTTGCCTGTCATTAAAGTGGTTTACTTATGGTTTTTGTACACCTTGATTCTCCAAATGGATTAAAATGTTGATTGAGTGACAATAGGCATATTGACTGTCCTTTGACCTTGCACTTCAGTGCAACTTTGGCAAATTCTACATCAAACAGATAGAATGAGTTCTAATCCTACAACATACATCCCAAGCAGATGCTGTGGCCTTCAATGAGGTCTTGAACTTTATTGCAATGGGAAGCACGCCCACAACCCAGTCACTTTCCTATGAACTTCTGATGCTAGCAATATACTCATGTATACTGTATGGTAAGCAGCTGATTTATCCATCTCTTATTTCCTAATGGTACCGAAAATGCTGACTTAATGGCTAATGGGAAGTAGAAAAACTGCTTAGTTTAAAGCGCAAATGAATAATGACCTGTACTGAATATCCCAGTAGGTTTCTGGATTATCTGATAATAAAATAATGCAATGATGAAATCTGGATGCAGATCTATTCAAATAAGAAATCTGCGAACTTCAGTATATCTAGCCATCTAGGTAGTGGTTCTTAATATCAGGCTATGAATAAGTGTATCAGGATCAGTTCTGGCAGTTGCATTCTTTATTTGATGCATCATTTCTATTGCTACAACTCAGAGGCCATTTTCCAGATCTTGAGTCCAAAATTGAACTTTGACAAAATGAAATAGAAGATTTTTTTTTTGGGGTGGGGTGAGGACATACTAACTATAAACTAAAACAACAATAAACCTAGAAAAATGAAAAGTTTCAGGATTTTTCCCTGCCTTCGTCCCTGTGTCCAATGAAGCAGTAGGAGCACGAGGGAGCGTGTTGGTTCTTCTGTGGTTTTCTTAGACGTGGAGATTTATTTTTTCTATGGAGGCCTGACATTCAAAATGATTCTAAATTCGGGTCTGCAAATTACCACATTGGAATTTAGGATTTCATATCAAAATGAGATGAAGCATGAGGGTGGTTCTTTGAGTCTCCCAAAACATATCAATAAATGCAAGATTTAACCAGTCATTATTTGCGACCACAAGTTGATTTAGCAAGATGCCAAGGTCAGAAGAAGCAGTCAAACTCCGTAGGGGCATCAAATCATCGACTATCAGACAAGTATCTAAAGAATAGAAACAGTGATCTATGAATGTTGATCTCCGGTTTAATTTTTGAAATGGGCTACCTTTAGAATTTTTAAAGGTCGTCTTGGAAATTAAGTGCCTCGAGAAACTAGAGAAAACAAAAGACAAAAATTACTGGTTGCTTTCTACTAAATCCTTCCCAATAACTCACCTAAAAACAAGTAAGAACGTTATAACTAGAAAATTATACTAATTTCACAATCCATCCGATGGAACTGCAGTAATTTACAATCCCAAAATGCAAGAACAAGCACATAATTCAGACAATACTCAAAGCTTTACCCACCTTGATTTATCTGTCGGAGCGTCGGAGAAATTCAAAGAGCCCACAGCAACACCTCCAAGAAGTTGGTTGCGGGGTGCGTTGAGACACCGAGATAAAATGCTGTCAACAAATTTAAAGCAAGCAAGCTGCCATTCGATCAGAAAGAGGAAATGTTTCAAATAATCAAAAGACAATTCATAGACCATTGATATCTAGTCTCAAGCTGGTACCAACCGGATTGCCCGTGCTTTCAGGAATCTGTGTCTTGTAGGCCTCTTCTCCAGCATTACTTGTGTCAGCAGCAGGAGCACTGGCCACCGGCTGCAAAGAATTATCGACATTTTTGTTTGATGCTTCCCCAACGCTCTTATCCAAAGCCTGCAATTTAGTTTCCTCAATCGCCTCTGATATCACCACGGGAACTCCACTATCCTCATTCGAGATTAGCAACGTTGTCTCCTCAGTTGCCCAAAACACCACATTTGTTACGACCTCAGAACCATTATTTTCATCTGCAGATAGAAATTTTGTTTCCCCATTCCCCTTCACCTCATCATTAGCCACTACCGGGGTAATTCCGTTAGTGGTAGTCGAAGCTAGTGAAGCTTTCTCCTCCTTTTCTGTCGATTCCAATCCGATCGAGTTCTCAATCAGTTCTTCTACTGCTTGACTGAAATCCTTAGACAAAGACACAACAGGCTCAAGGTGGGTAAGTGAGTCGGGAACCTTTTTCTCTTCCTCTGCTTTTCCTGAATCAACCACTTCGGAACTTTTCAAATCCAAATTTCCACCATCATAGGTTCCGTTCAGAGATTCAGAATTCCCATCGTCAACAATTTCTCTCACGGAGTCAACCACAGCTTCGACGTCCCCATCATCCTTAGTTACCACATCCTTATCCTCAGTCTGAGATTCCACTTTCTGGGTTTCCTCTGATTTCCCGTTTGAAGACTCGACCACTCTTTGCACCTCCTGATTCTCCTGTAGTTCTACCTTCTGGATCTCCTCTTTCTTGCCATCTGAAGGTTCCTCCATTTCTTTTTGACTTGCAGAAATCACTGATGAACCGGATAAGGAATACCCTTCTTTTACTTCCTCTTCTCCAACTAAAAAATATTGATCCCTATCGTTACTTCTGCCTCATTCCCTGAATTCTATCAGTTTGTTAGAAGAAATAACTTAAAATACGGTAAAGCAGGCTGACAAGAAGTCATCCAAACTACGAGAGAACGTGACGAATACCCATCAAGGAAAAAAAAACGTACAATTCAGAAACCGGTAACTTGGGAGTTGAAGATTAGGCGGAGAACGTTAGGGGGGCTCGTGGTGTTCTTGATGAGCTTTGGTAGATTTTATTTCTTTCTGTCTCTTTGTAACGTGACCTTGAAAGCAGGAGCTGACTGGTTGTTTCTACGAAGAATGGAGGATAGAATAAAGATCCTTCAACCTTTCCTGACCTCGAGAGTGATATTTTTTTGACGGTTCTGAAATTGAAATGGTTCGGGAGGGAGATTGTACGAAGGCTTTTAGGCACTTGGACCTGGAAGGTCGAATTTTGGTGGAAGACTGCTATAAAGAAGAAACACTAAAAATTTTAGAAACAAATTTAAGAATTCCTGTATAGCAAGAATCCAATCCGACTAAGTTTCAATTGGGTTGTTAAATCATTCCCCAATTAAATTGGCAGATTCAACTGAAATGCTGACAGGCTGACAGCATTGATTAAGAAGTTATTTGAAGGTGGAGCACAAACGCTTGGCATCTTTTCTTAAGTTATTTTGTTATTTAGCGCTTTCCACCCACTTCATATAAATATATTCACACCGCTGCTTGCCATGATGTTGTATGCTCTCTTCCTTTTGCAATACCCCACGGCCCATCGAGATGAAGGACATAAGATGCCAGTTATTTAATTACCCACATGAAGGTTTTCAGGTCCTAATCTGTGCCCTCCAATTGCTTGTTTTTTAGAAGTGATTGGTCTCTGTCAAACATAGTTATGTGCATTATTTGAATCTCTCAGAGCATTGCCCTATCAATGGGGTTTTGTCAGTATCAACTTAGGATTGGATAAATTGATTAATTCGTCTCCGTTTTTTTGGGAAGATTTTGGAGACAAAGAGTAAGGTCTACTATTCGTAGTAGAAGGATCATTCTTTTGTTTTCCATTAATTTTCCAAATTGGCTAATTGGGTTGCTGGTGATTGAAGATATTTGTCATTATCGTAAGACTTCTGGCTTATTCCTTCCCAAAAAGAAGGTGGATAAGATTTGTGGCCTATTGAGCCTACTCAACCTAGCAGTGGCGGAACCAGGAATGAAAACCAACCCGGGCGAACTTTTAAAGCAAAATGACTGAATTTTTTTTTCATACGTAATGTAAAAAATTGTCTTAGAGTTATAATATCAAAACATTAAAGACTAAAAACATTAAAAATATTGAATTACACATACCGTACTATGTACTACAATTGAGAGGGGACAATTGGATCCTACGGTTGTGCATCTTCTGAAAACGTTGCAAAATGACTTCGTTCTCAATAGTTTCAAAAATTTCTCGCTCGATGTACACTACCATGCAATCATTAATCCAATCATCTCTCATCCTATTACACAAATTAGTCTTGATAATTTTCATTGCAGAGAACACTCTCTCAACAGTTGCAGTCGTAATCGGTAAGACCAATGGCAACGTAATAAGTAGATAAACTAATGAATACAAAATATTCTTTCTGGTCCCAACCATCTTCACAGCAAGAGATCCAATATCTTGAAGCCCAGAATAATTCAGGATTCAAAATCCTAAATTCACTTTTCCCCTACTTTTTTTTATTCATTTTCCAAAATTTCTACAGTATCATAACACAACCAAAATTTTGCATTCAAAACTCTGACTTCTTTCCTTTCCCACACTTTCTTAGCAACCAACTCTACATCAAAGCCACAAAGCAATTAAAATCTGCACCAAAATTTAAGAGAAACAAATCCTTAAAAAAATTGGTAAAAACTTAAACTCAAATTGACATGCATAATCCGATTAGAATAATGCAGCCTCAATAAGAAGAAGAGGGGGGAGGAGAGGATCACAGTAAAATACAAATAAAGCTCTAACTTCGCTGATCAAAGTTTTCTAATTCTAATTTCTGAGGCAACAAACTGCCAAAAAACAAAAAAAAGGCATTTTTTACATCCATTCCTTTTAGAATGATTCAACCAAATTTAGAGTAGCTAATGATAAACAATGCGGAAAGTTAGAATATTGCATACAAATCAGCAGGCTTCATCATACCACGAGTCCTAGTCATCCTCATTTGTTTACAATATAGGGAAAAGAAAATCACTCAGTCACAATTTCGATAACATCTAAAACCCCTCAAAAATCAATTCGAAGGAAAGAAAGTAAACAGGCCAGTGAACCAAATAAACATCGGTTATCATTTATTAATGCCTGAAGCTCTTGGTAGGAAAAATTAATCTTCATACATGTCTCGATTTTCTCTCAAATAAATGTATTATATACTGATAAGGAAATGTCTAAATTACGACTACATTGGGATGCAGAACTTGAAATCTAAAAACATACAACCCTCGCATAATCATGTTCAATCCAGCACACGACAATAATGCAAAGAAAAGGAAGTATTGTCGAAGAACAGGGAGGTCAGTGACCGCTGCTAAAGGTAATTTAGCGGCGTTTTTAGCGACCTTAAGAGAGTTTATCCAATCGGACTTCAGAGAAGCAGTTCATCATTTTCCCTGTCATCGTTGTCTCTGTCTTTGTCACAGAACTCAAACGACTCTTCTCTTACTGATTGTAGTACTCCACTGGCTCATAAGATCTCTTTAGCATTACGACTGATTGCACCGCCTGAAAGAAGAGAAGCCCCGGTGGACAAAAATTTGCAGCAGCAAAGTCAGGATACTGATGCTGGGGATTTGAAGAGATGCAACTGGATTACAAAAAACAGCGGTAAGACTTGGTATAGAAATAGACCTTGATGTAATATCCATTCACCTTAGTACAGAAGAATCAGAAACTTCTAAATAGACCTTGATGTCATCGTTTTGCACAGATAGTGTTTACGTAGCGTTTCACGATGAGTGCTGGGGAGTTCCAGTTTACGATGACAAGTAAGTCCTCTGTATTAAAGTACAAGTCTATAGCTAACTGCAGAGTGTTATATACCAACCTTTACGTTGTAAATTGTCAAACAACCCATTATTTGAGCTTCTAGCAATGGCTGGCATGTTGATGGACTACAACTGGACTGAAATCCTGAAAAGAAGGGAACTGTTCAGGTAACATCGTTTGCTCCACCTTCAGTAACTCAACCTGTAATTGTCATAAACACTTGTTTCTAATATTACATAGCTTTTGCTGGATTTGATCCCAGCATCGTCGCCAAAATGGGGGAGAAGGAACTAGAAGAGATAGCATCTAACAAAGAACTAATGGTAGCAGAGAGCAGAGTGCGGTGTATAGTCGACAATGCCAAATGCGTATTAGCAGCAGGGGCGGACCCAGGGCGGCCCAGTACACTTATTTTTTTTTAAAAAAATTATACATAAAAAAAACAAATTTTAGGGGCGGACCCCAGGCGGCCGCCTAGGTTCGCCCGGGCCTGGGTCCGCCCCTGCAACCTAGTTTTATAATGGTACAATTTCCGTTGCCGACTTCTTTCTATTTTTGTTTGTATTTACATGTATGCCAAAAATTCAAGGTCAACGGTCAATAACAATCAGTTGGTTATGTTAGCGATGAAACGATTATTTTCAAAATGATCGATCAGTGTCACATAACGATCGATCGTTTGAGTTGGATGATCAATCGGCTATTTCTGTACTAATCGATCGCTTATAATACCGATTGATCACTTTTTGCTCAATGGTCGATCGCTTGCACGGGGCGATCGATCGGTGTTGTTAAAGATTGATCGTTATTTTAGGCGTTTTAATATTGACAATTGAACGACGTTATTCGCAATCGATCGGGCTCACAATAACCGTTAGATCGCTGAAATTGCAGATCAAACGGTGTTAACAGAATCAACTTTTAAAAAAAAAACAAATAATAATGGAAAATATTATATAATACGTACTATTACAATAAAAATACAATACTCACATTCATAAACTTTAATAATAATACATAATGGTCCGTAATTGAACCGAAAATAACATCGTAATAGTACATAATGTAGCAATCACAGAGCATAAATATTACAATGTATTACATTTACCTGAGTGAGCCCCCAATCTGGCTAAATAGTCGCTTTGACATGTCGTGCATTTTCTTCTCCATTACAGTGGACATGCATTGCTCTAGCTCTTTTGATATTGCTGGAACGAATGTGAACCAGCAGTATGGTTCACAGTCAACTTTAATCTATTTATCTTATTTTGCTCGCTTCGTTTCTGCGATATTTTAAGTAATTAGATATAAAAAATGTAATATTTAAGCAACAGGTTTTTGTAAATCACGTACCATAAATGCTTCGCTGGTGAACAGATCGCATAAATCCTTTCACTGTTCTTCCGTGATATCAGGGTGGGGTTTCAGCAACGCTGCCTCTTTACTCGAGAACTTCTTGAAATACACGTGCATCCAGTTGCGGTGCATTCGACGTGCCGCCATCATAGTCTCCACCACCGTCCTTATGTCCTTCTGACGGGTGTAGTCAAGGTCGAAGTGATCCTGCATAAGTATCAAAACATACAATATTACAATGATAAATGAAATGCTTAACCAATAATACTATGTTTACGAGTTTAATCATACCAACGCAAGATCCAAAATGTACTCATTCGCTTCTGCTGGAACATCAGCCCACTTGTTAAAGGCGATCGGAATCAGCCTTCGAACCAACATTCCAATCTTGGTCGATAAAGTGGCAGCAATGGAAGACTCTCCTCCACACTCTCCCTCCAGGATATGCACCGATAATTTCCCACACCAGGACCTAAGATTCTTCTCCAAACTGACCCTGTGTGTCCTACCTCGCTGAGCTTAGAAGCAGATGTCTCTACATCAAATGAAATTAGCAAAGTTAGTCAGTCGTTTAACTTAAAATAATAAAATATAACATAGAATAATTTCTTACATGCACAACTACTAGGACAAACATAGAATAATTTCTTACATGCACAACTACTAGGACAAGCCGGCGTACCTTGACTCATGGAGTCATTCGATCTCAGAGATGGAGTGCTCAGACTAGGACTCGGGATCAGACTCACAATGAGCGGGTAAGTGAGCCATTCAACTATCCAAAAGTAACAAAAGAAAATTTCCGTCCACGCTTCATTTCACTGTACAAGATATAACAAAACAAACGATAAAGATATGGTAAAAGAGACAATAACAGTAAAAATACTTTAGCAAAATCAACATTACAAAGAAAATATACTTGAAAAAAATTATTAATCAGAATCTGATTCTTGCACATTATTGCCCGATGCCTCATCCTCACTTTCCTTGCTATTTTCTTCAATTTTCGCTTCATCCCCCTTCGAAACATCATTACTATCTATACGTCTTTTCTTCCACTGATCAATTGCATCCGAAGATTGGATAACGTTTGGTGCAATGTCATCCCTCCATAGTGGATTAAGATTAAACTGTCGGAAGTCTATAAACAAGTCAATGAAATCGTCCTTCTGATACACTTCATTCGTGATGGCTGCTCCCGATTCGATGTTTACATCAACTTCTGCACGACTCGCCAGACTGAGAATGTCATATGCATTTATACAAGACAACTTCTGCACGACTCGCCAAGTAGGTCCATACATATTATCAACTAGATAAAACACTTGATTGTAACAAAATACGTGATCGATCGGAAAATGAATTTAAAATGTCGTCGTCCTTGGTGATTAATCGGTACATCAAGACGATCGATCGTTTACAAACAACAAAACGATGACGGATGCAAGCCATCGATTGACACTTTTAGACGTTCGAACGGTTGGATAGATCTAAACGACACCATGCTGTACCGATCGATCGGTCACGCACCGATCATCGGTGGTCCTAATTATTAAAAAACAATTTTTAACTAGACAAATGACCTAATTATGAAAATGTTTTTACGTATGGTACCATCTTAATACATGTCTCATACTAATAACTTCTAATCATGTGCTAAATAAAGATTATATCACTAGTCTATCACATCTTAATACATGTCTCATCTAACTCTTACAATATGTTTCTATAATGTAACATGTACAACTTAAACATGCTTTCCTAAAGATTACTCCTAAATTTTTATATTTCTACCATGATTCCCTTCACCGTTTTCTTTTTGCCAGGCCTCGTGCTCCCATAATTGTTGACTAAATCATTGATCAATTACTACGTGAAATGATCCACCTTTCGAACACCACAGCATGGATGCTTAATTATTCTTCTCTCTTGATATTAGTGAAGGGCGTCTGCCGACCGGAGTAATAAATGGGGACGCCTCAATAGGTATCATGGGCAACCATGTTAGGAGCAAGATTTGTGGGAACATTGTAGATTTCTATATGAAATATACATGCAGCCTCATATAAGAGTTTTCTACAAAATTTACTTCACCTTTCATTTTATGTGAGCTGTGAGAGAATATCTCAGAGACAATAAGAGAATAATTGACCATCAGCACGCGCGCAGGCCAGCTTCTATCTTCTTCCATTTTGAGTTCCAGAATGGGGACCCAATTCTAATTATAGTAAAGTACTTAAGGGGATAAAAAAAGATTTGGAGTTTAAAACTCAAACCAAATATTATTTAGGGGAAATTATACTTTTCACCCTCAAACTACCATGTCTTTTTCACTTTGCACCCCAAAGTACCACTTCTGTCAGTTTTCATCCTCAATCTACCATGACCCAACAGTTTACACCCTCCGTCCATAATTTATGTCAATTTAGACAGAAAGCCAATCACGCGTGTCTCACGTGACTATTTTCCAGTTGCTTTTCCCTTTTTGCTCTTTACTTTGCCAACCAATTGATGCCAATACCCCTAACCTCCAATGTTCGACGAGGTGTAAGATGAATTTTCAAAAAAGACCAGCGTGCCCCTACTTAAACATCGTCTGGGGACAAAAACATCAAGAATCCCCAAGAAAATGAAGAACCATAGTCTCACATGGCTTATTCTTCCTCTAATCCTTTTCAACACCTTCAATCATACCCAAGCAAAACGAATAGAATCCATCATTAATCCCCTGAGAGTTGAATTCTTTCTAGACAAACTTTATCAATGGAGGAGCGACCAGGCACGATTCGAGGAAACCCAATTAAACTTATTTACCCTTGTTGTTCTAGCTGCAATATTTTGCTTCATAGCTGCTGCCATATCTTGTGTGGGAGGGATTGGAGGCGGAGGGCTCTTCATACCGATCTTGTGTATTGTGGCAGGCCTGGACCTCAAGCTGGTATATTGTGCACCAGCTGTCCCAAAATTGGTGGCAAGAATTTGATTGACTTTGATATAGCACTTCTATCAAAGCCATGTATGCTATTAGGAGTAAGCATAGGAGTGTTTTGCAATCTCGTGTTCCCAGAATGACTTATAACTGTTCTCTTTGCTACTTTTCTTGCTTGGTCTACCACAAAGACCTGTAAGAATGTCGTGGCGTGCTGGAAAATGGAATCTGAAGAGCTGAGGAGAAATGGGTGTGAAAAATTGGAAGACGAATTGGTCAAAGATGGGACGTGCAATGAAAATGAAGGAATCAAAGCTATTAAAGAACCTCTGCTGGGTGGGAAAGAAGATTTCAGATTGAGGTTCCCATGGATGAAAATGGCGACACTCAGAGACATAGGGAAAATCCAAACTGTAAGTGCATTATCCATATACTTCCAAAAGCGAAACACAAATAACTGGAACATCAAAAATCAAGCACACCTTCAATTCATTAATCTTCTCTTGGAGATTCTTCTTTGTCTCCTTCAACTTCTGGGCCTCACCTTGTAATTGAGTCACCATGCGCACAACATCGCCCAATATAACAACCTTGTCCATTTTGGGAGCTCTTCCAGGGTCCAGGATCGAACTCAATTCCAGGAACCTTAGGATGATGCAAAATTCAACATGAGGGAGAGGGGGAGAGAGAGAGAGGTGTGAATAAATAGAGAGTTAAGATGCATGTCATTCAGTCTATCCCTCCGCATTTTCTCTCTACATGCTTTGGAACCATATATACCGCATGATTCTGACCTTACACTATCATTGAATAATTGTACAGAAATTAAGTACATAAATGGAAAAATACCTAGAAGAGAAACAAACCAGGAAAAGCAAGGGAGGGAGACCTCGAACTGTTTACTGGAGGAGGCATCGAAATACTTGTACGAGAAGGAGGGGAAAGGGGAATTTTCGTATTTAGACTAACAAAAATTTGGCACCGTTAGCTGTAAACAACACGAAGGACAAAAAGGGAAAAACAAGTGGCAAATAGTCATGTGAGACGGGCGTGATTGAATTTCCGTTTAAATTGACAGAAATTATGGACGGAGGGTGCAAACTGTTGGGTCATGGTAGTTTGAGGGTGAAATATGACAAAAATGGTACTTTGGGTGCAAAGTGAAAAATGCGTGGTAGTTTGAGGGTGAAAAGTATAATTTCTCCTATTATTTATAACGACGAATATTTGGTCAACTCATACAATAGGTGAGTTAATTACTTCCCGAATAGTTTGATGATGTTTGACTTGTAGATCTAGTCGGTTCATATCATATTTTCATTAAAAGAATGAATATATTTTGATGTGGGCAGATGATTCCCATATCCAAAAGGAAAAAGAAAAAAAGAATCGAAGTTTTTCAATTATACCAGTGTCATGCATGCGCTTAGCGTGTTTGGGGTCGGGCGGTGCGAGACAAGCGTTAATTATGCAAGATTTATTGCGGTTAACAATGAGCTTCTTTTGGAATACTTTTTGGATTATATTGTTCCAATTTTTTCAGGTTAAATTAGGCTGCAAGCGAAATATATATAATCTCTTCTCCACATCAAATTATTTATTCATTATTATATTCATTCAATTTTTCACTCTCTTCATTTTTCATCAACTCCTATAAACTATCTTCACCTTTTTTTTTTCAATTTTCACATCCAAAATTTTAACAATCAAACACCACTATTTTACATTTAAGAGTGATGGCATAGAGATCTAATGTTTGAATTTATGAGTGACAGGATAGAGATCTAATCTTGTGTTTGAATTTAAAAATTGAAGAGATACAGATCAATAATAAATGGATGCAGAGAATGTATATTAGAGATTAAAATTTGGACTGAAGCGATTCTACAAGGTTACGAGAGATTATTGGGCAATTATTTGAGAAGTTTTAAGTTTTGAATGAGATTTTTATGAAATTCTTGTGTTGAGGAAAAAAATTGCACTGTATTTTATATTATTTTGATGTGTGTGTTATATGTGAAATTGTAGAAATTTTGGTAAAATGAGATTGTTGAGATTTCATGAATTCATTCAAATGTATATAAGGTTGGTATGTTGAAATGTTGAAACTTGTTTTGTGAGCATTCTGTGAAACTATCTTTGAGCTTGTTTTGTGAGCATTCTGTGTGACCATTTTGATACTATCATGATATTTGGTGATTTTTGTGACTATTGAGGATCTGTTTGACCATTAATGATTTCCTATATTACTTGACATTGTATATTTTTGTATTTGATGACTCACAATATATATTTTTTTTTTGGTTATTGTGATAAATTTTTTATTTAATGTAATTCTTTGTCTATATTAGAAAATACTAGCTATACGAAAATATTAATTTCAGGGCCCTGACTAAGGTTGGCTAAGGTTTTAAGGATGAATGTTTTTAGCATTTTATTGTTTACGAATATTTTGCTGCTCTTAAAATAAATATTTTTGAAAAATCGGGGCACGGAGAAGTCATGTGAGCAGTTATTAAAATAAGACATCTTTCCGTCGAGAGTTGGGGCCCGGCGTTACAGACATGAGAAATCGAGTGGGATTTTCTCGATTAGATAGTGTTTTAAGATGGAGACTCGCAAAGTTCGATGGCAGAAACACAAGGCAAACCACTTCTACAGCAGCCAAACCATAAGTACACTGCCAAACCATTGGGTCACAGGAGTTAATTACGAGTGGTGGCAGAAACCGATCGAGTGGGATTTTCTCGATTCGATTCGATTCGATAATGTTTTAAGAGGGAGACTCGCAAAAGGTCGATGACAGAGCAAGCCAAACCACATGTACAGGAGCCAACAAGGCAAGGCATAAGAGCATCTAACCCATGTGCAAAGTGCATACGAGATGCCCTCACTACTTAGAATGGTCACGAATTCCCGCTCTTGCTAATCAAAGCTTGGTTCCTAGTAGATCGAATCACTCCTTCAAAGGCACTGATTCTAGAAACAACACAGAATACAATATTCGCAAGGGCACGAACCATTCTCCGCTCTCTTGATCCAAGATGAAACGTAGAATTCCTCTGCGTAGTGACGTACCTGTGGCAACATAAGCCAGAGAACGTGTCCTCCCAGCTGCGTTACAACCGCGGAAAATGCATGGCATTTGTCCCCGGGCAGAATGGTCCACACGCTTATTGCTATATCACTAAACCATGATCATGATCCGTTTGGGGCCAGTGGAAATTACATTTTTCTAAGCGGCCATCGGATATTATTGGATTTAAAGAAAGGAACGAAAGCAATAATCTGAACGTACAGTACCCAAATTGATGGCAAGATCTAAGTAGTCTGTTTATATATCCTACTTAATCGTTTCCCGGAACTCGTTGAATTGGACTTCACCTTTTATTCTCTATTATGTGGAGATCCTAAGAGCCATGACTAATAACACCAGATCTGTAACTTACTTCAGGATTCCACGCATTCTAGCACATTAATTTTGGTCGCTAAAGTCCATTCAAGCTGACACTGTAATAATTAATTTGAAACTCAAACTGAAGCATGAATTCATTCATAAACGAGATAACATTAGCTACGTACTCATCGAAATTGTCTACATTAAGCATATTATGCTGTTATAACATCACACTTATAACAACGAACCCTTTTTTTTTATAATGAAAACATATAAGAGGATACGCCTTAGAAAAACAGAATCGTAAATAACACAACTGCAATATTCTTAGATATAACGGATTTGCAAACTAAGGAACCAATATCTGTCAGGTTCTGGGCTTGAGTCTGCCCTCGTTGGCCAGCTTGAAAACATGAGCCTGAGATGCTGCGGCCTTGTTCGAGCCGAGTGCTGCAACAAAATTCTGCCGGACTTGCTTTGTTGTGAAAGGGAACCTATTGCTCACCATGGAATTCAAAAAGGAAGCAGTCCCTTCTCGATATAGTGCTCCCAGCCCATCAGTGCGCGTGTTGGAAAGAGCTTGCTGCAAGCTTAGATTTGTCCCGAAACCTGGAACGCTTGTCACGCCGAATACACTGCCTAAGGACGTTCCCCACCAGCCAACCAATCCCCATATGACTCCTGGGTGAGTCCTCCAGTAGCTGCAAACAACATCCATTAATGAAATGTTATGCTAGAGACTTTATTAGTATATTTATCCTTTCTTATTCGATCCATTCAGAAGAGTGGATTAAAAGTATAGGGACTTACTTGCAAGTACCAATGATGGGTGAATTAGGATCGGAAAGGAATGGAGGTGTAGGTATAATGGGGGTACTGGGGGTACTGGGTGTAGGGGTAGTGGTGCTTGGCGGGCTTACAACAACTGGGGTTGGGGGGCTACCACCTGAATAAGTCGGAGGGGTATGGCGACCACCTCCCGAAGGAGTTGAAGGCGTTGATGGAGTAGCACCATGTGGGGGGGTTTCACAATTACCACCTGAAGGAGTTGGTGGTGTTGGGTTGTAGCTTCCGCCACCTCCATGCGAGGGGGTTCCATGAGAAGGTGGAGTACCTGAACCATGTGATGGGGTGTGTCCCTGTGGAGGACTACCGGATGAACCTGTAACCAACCATTCCGAATTGTACATGAGAACGAAGATGGTTTTATTGGAGGGACTTGTCTAAGATTGATGCTATATGCATGATATCATGGCATTGTCACCGCATGAAACGTGGTACATCGCACGAAAGATGTCCACATTTTGGCTGTCGCTAAGCTCTAGCAAAGCTCGGAAAATACAGAATGTTTCTTACTTTCTTGAAATGCAACGTACGCTATGAGTACTTAATCGAGAAAACAGTTGCTGTAAAGCGAAACAACAGTACTTGAGCAATTCTATAATGTGCAATCCATGGCACAAAAATGTGCGTGCATGTGTGTTTATGAGGAAGTGGAGAATGATCAGACCTCCGGGGGCATGCGGGTCTGGAAGTGGATAGTAGTTTTTCTGATCTTCAAAGCTTAATGTTGCTGTAACATGGATGACCACGTTCTGGGAAAGCAATGTAGCGACCGCAGTCCATATGAGCACAGAACCTAAGTTGCTTTTTACCTTCTCCATCTGTTTCCTTGAAAAAAGATTGAAGAAAGCTCTAGGATGGAAGTGCTTGGGAGCAGAGTGGTGCATATAAAGAGTCCACTCGGTGAAGTAAATACGAACCGGTGAAGGAATATGTGGTTGGTTGATGTTTTGCAGGAGCATTTACTCAATACCATTTACTACTTGCACTGCCATAATAATAATACTCAGGTTGGCTTAGCTTAGAACAGCAGGACATGAACGTCCCTAATCAACTTCAGCTAACAGAAGTATTGAAAATGGCTTACTCACTTGTAAATGACCTATTAAGTAAGAATGGCCCCTTTCCCAAATGCTTTCTTTTTTATTTTTCGAAATAAGCTAGTTAATGTTCATTAAAACTTGAATTATCCCTGCAGCACGCGTGAACTGCTAGACGTCTGTAAGGCAGCCA
This sequence comes from Myrica gale, assembly GCA_963930655.1. Taxonomy (NCBI): domain Eukaryota; kingdom Viridiplantae; phylum Streptophyta; class Magnoliopsida; order Fagales; family Myricaceae; genus Myrica; species Myrica gale. The sequence continues at coordinate 18,083,257 of OZ005600.1, read as the reverse complement.
TGCCTGCTGAAACATCCACAGATAGTACTAAACATATACCTGTATAACCGCAAATAAGACGGAAGAAATAGAAGTAGACAATATTGTAAAGGGATTAAAGACTCCAAAATAGTAATATATATATATACAATTATAACCTGCTAACAAATAAGATAAAAGTTTAGATTTCGAATGAAAGAGCCAGAGCGGCAAGAACAGATGGGAATCAATGGTTTAATCAAAATAATCAAAGGAAATAAACAAAGCATTTCTGTGCGTCTTTCCATCGCCCATTGAATTGCATAAGGTACGTAAAGACTTAAGGCGGTCGTTCCTAAAAGGTTGGTCAAGAGACCAATATTTTGTGTGTTATCCACTAACGAGGATATGAGCTGGTACGTATATGCATGGAACTCCTCACCAAAACAATATGTTTAGACCACAACTAGAAAGTACGTACTAATTAAATATTATTGCTGCAGTGGCTTCCTCGTTAGCAATTTGAAAAATTTATAAACGTGGCAAGTGTAGTAACCAGAGGGAGAAGTATGAATTTCGTATGTTGATGCATTCGTCCTGACCTCTTACTTTTACTTTCCAAAACTCTAATGCCCCCCGACCACCCTACCTTCCCTTGTCTCTTGTTGCCTGTGTTTGTAGTTATCAGTTACCGATTTACGAAGCACAAGAACAATAATCTTTATTGTTATTTTTTGTGCCGAGGAAAATTGGTAGATCCAGGATCAAAATTTAAGGAGACCAATTTTAAAGACGAAATGACAAGAATTTTTTTTTCTTTCGTAATAAAAAAAATTGATGATCTTCATCGCAGAAAATACTCTTTCAACGATTGCAGTTGCAACTGATAAGACAATCAATCAGTTGGCAACTTGTGACGCTCTAAAAGAAGAACCCAAAGAATAAATATAAAAGTACAAACAAATGAAAACATTGCATTCAATTGACATTACAATCAAATTAATTAAAAATCATACTACCAAAAATTAAAAATGTTGGCCAACTAATAGTTTTAGATTTGATAATATTAAATTAAAACCACATCCACATTAGAATTTATCATAAGTTTGACATTTCTATATATGTTTTAAAGTATAAGGGGATTGAAAATATGAAAATAAAAATTATTTTTTGAAAAACAAAAAAATGAAAACATTATCTGAAATTCAAAATAAACAATTCACAAACCAATTCAATCTCATCCTCCAACAATTTCACAAATCATAAATATCCAAACCAATTCAATCACATCCTCCAACTGTCCAACAATTTCACAAATTACAAAATTCCAAATCCTAAAGAATTTTTAGCATACTAAATAAATAAATTTTTCTAACTGAAATTATTGAATTGCAGAGAGAGAATCTTGGATAGAGAGACATACTAGGAATCCATAACTCTCTAGGTAACCGAATCTTCTTACACGTCAGCATCACACCCCATGTGAGATTCAATTAGTAAGGTCAGCGCACACATTTGCACCTCTGCCCTAAACGACACAGATTTAATTTCCCTAAATGAAACGGTGCGTAAAGCACTTGTTGTCAATTTTTTTTTCAGTACTTCTCACCCCTCTCACACGTGCCCTCTCCTTCTCCTTCTTGTTTTCTATTCGAATCTTCTCTGCGTTGTCTTTTTTTTTCCTCTGCATTTTCTTCTCCACCGCCTCCATTGCTTAACGTCCTTGGAGAACAGCCACTGACTACACCAACAATACCTCTACGCCATCGCGACCGTCGTCTCCTCCTTCTCCTTCTAGTTAATCTCTCGTAGTGATGACGGTTCTCACTCCAGATATCACCTGTACCTTCTCCTCCAACAACCTGCAAGACTGCTCATCGACTTGCGCAGCCGACTTATGGCGCCATGCAATGTGCATATTAGGGTTCTTGTTGGTCTGGGTCAATGGGGTCCAGCCCAGACCAATTTATGAAAAAAATAATAAAAAACTATATATACATTTTTTTTAGCGATACAATAGGTGGCGTCTGTCCAGGACCGCCCTTGCATCCGCCACTGCCGAGGAGAACAATGACCCTTTAACTTCAAAGGATGTTATCTGTACAGCTCAAATTCCGTAGAACCCTCATTATTTCCGGGATGGGCCACATACCTAGCTATCAGCTATAGCTCCTATAGCTTCTTTTTTTTTTTTCTACGCTAGCTCCTATAGCTTCTACATTAATGATTCATCCTCCTCACAATTTTGTGTATTTTCTTATTGCTCAACATCATGTGAGTACTGGTCGAGTTGTGGAGTACAGTTGGCCCTAGATTTTACGGCGATATGCTGGACATCTGTCATTTGGTTGTAATAAAAACTTGGACTTGGAGGGAGGAGCTGGTGAACTCTTTTCTATTTGTTTTTATCAGACAGTCAGAGAGAGAGTCAGATCAGAAAGGGGATTGCCGGATTGGGGACCCGAAAAACTGAAACGAGGAAGTGGGGGTGCTGAAGCAAACTTAATTACGGTGACAGAGATGTTGGTGAGGCTTTCACAAATATGTTAGCGGAGGAGTAAAGAAGGGTAGCAAAGGCTCTGCTACTTCTCGGGCATTGTAAATTGCTTTTACGAATCCTTTTAAAGATCGATACTCAAGTCTAAAGAAAAAGCTGGTCAATTGTAATTCAGACGTGTAAAGAGACAACAGCTCGCATCAGACGTGTAAAGAGACAACAGCTCTGCGAGCTGTCACAATTGAGGAAGCCCTCAGTGAATGCCGACAATCAATTGATTGTAAGACGTGTGAGGCCATCCGATGAGACCGCCCTCATTAATATTGTTTCAAGAAAAGTCCTTTAATTTGGAATTCTGTTCTAAACGACGTCACTGTATTGTAAGGATTTCGTAATCGCCTATAGGAAACATTTCACTTGGATAAAGCGTTTCTTCCCCAAAAAAAAACCAGGCCAGATCTTGCGTGGAGGGTATGTTCGACCATATATGATTTGAGGGTATGTTCGACCATATATGATTTGACGAATGATCTGGTTTCTAAATAGGGGTGGGTACCGGTAATAATCCGATACAAATTTTAGCATCCGGTTCCGAACCGGCAGTACTGGTACTGGAAATGCTAGAATTCCGGGAGCATTTTATGGGTTGATTTTGAGTCCCTTTTGGACCCAAAATATTAATTTTTTTGGACCCAAAATATTAATTTTTTTGGACTTATTAGTTATTACACAATTTAATTTTTAAAGATGGATGTTGAATATTGGATCCAAAATGACAAAATATGGTTATTAGTAATTAGTTATTAAAGATGGATGTTGGATCCAAAATGACAAAATTTAGTTGGATGTCGGACCTAATATTTTTTTATTCATTTACATATTACAATTCTATAATTGAAGATTGTAATAAATTAATAAATCAAATACATACAGTAATGAAAGAAAAATTATTCAAAATTACAAATAACAAATTTACAAATTACAAATAAACATATAAATAAAATCTACAAATAATACAAATTTATATTTTTTAAAAAATCTACAAATATTACAAATTGGATAGTTGAATTGAATGGAATAAAATGTTGGACATTTAATCAAAACATCACTATCATATGATTATGGTAGTGTTAATTTTGTATGACCTTTGTATTTATGCCAATAATATTTAATGACCACAAAAGATTGGTCACTAATGACTAAACTAATTTAAATTTTAACTAATGCATAACTAGGGGTGTAAGTCCGGTCCGGCCTCCGGCTCCGGTTCCGAGAAGAGGGGGTCCGGCCCTTCCAGGAACCGGAACCGGTGGTCAATTTGGAGGTTTCCCGGAACCGGAACTGGAAGCGGAATTTTCTGCCGGTTTAGTGGAAAAATCGGTTCTGGTTTTTATTTTTAATTAACTGAATAGTAAAACAACGTCGTTCTATTTTAAATAGAACGACGTCATTTAGTAGTTTTTTTTAAAAAAAAAATATAATACCGCATCCACGGTAAAAAACTCTATCCCTCTCCTTCCTCCAATTCGCGAATCACAACCCACTCCCTCAGCTGTCTCCCTTCCCTCTCTTTCTCCGATCGTCTGTTGAGTGCCAACTGCCATTGTTGTCTCCCTCTTCTCTTGCAGCCCCTCTCTCTCTGTTCAAAAGCCCTTGCTCTCTCTCTTCTCTTACCATCTCACTCTTTCTCTCTCTGTTCAAGCAAAGGATAGGGCTCGACTGCTTCTCTCACGTTGCTTCTCTCTCTCTGTAAGTGGTAAGTTGATAACCTTTTGTTTTCTCATTTAGTATGTATGTATGTGTAAGTGTGATATTCTTAATGTTGATGTTGCGGTCTCTTAATGCATTGACCCGTTTAGGGAGGCTTGGGGAGGCACTGAGGGAGTGCAAGGAGGTTGGATCCCAAGTATAAGAGGGCTCACCAACGGTTGGCATATCGTTTTCTTAGGTGGGTGATGGGTCAAGTTGAGTTCTTTCGTATCTTTGATTGATTGTTTTGATTTGCATTGATGGGAATGAGTCTTGCTCTTAGGTGGTTAGATCTAGGATCTTTCCTAATGCCCTTGTGATTTGAATTGGTTATTGCTTCTGTTTCCAATCCTTTTGGTTTAGTGTGTTGATTCTAATTTATTTAGGAGCTAAGTTGCTTGGAATTACTATTGTTGAATATGGTTAAAAGAATGTTTATCCTAAAATTGATTTTTCTTTATGTGGGATTTCGATCATAAGTGTCATCTGTTGTCGTTGCATTACTTTGATTGCTGTGTAATGTCTCGAAATATTCTCTTCAAGGTCTTTGGATGGGATATTTCTGTATATGTGCTGAGAACGTACAATAGAAAGCAATGTGAACTACCTAAATGTATTTGTGCTTGAGGAAAATACAATGTCATTTGTTACAGAGTTTTGCTGATTTATTGAATTATGACTGAATGATTCCAGTCTTTAGGTGGTTACTCGATAATAGGTGAGTTGAATTGCCATACATAGGCCCCCTATATGTTCTTTTGCTGATTTACAATGTCTTCTCCTTTCTTATGCAATCGATGGAGTGCTGCTGTTAATGCTTTCTCAAGCCAAAGCTGGATCATACCCTTTTGGGGAAAATCACAAGGATTCTAAAGATCCAACCCTTGTTGTAGCTTGGACCTCTATTGCAATTGATTTGACAGGGATGTTTGAAGAGAACATGACCACAACATATAAGCATCTGTGTCAAGTTTGATTTGGGATTTATTTAATATGAGATTTTGTGAATTGTATATGTTTTTAGATTTATTTTACATTTGTTTGTCAATTACATGTTTTAGGATTTTATTTTGTGAATTGTGATGAATGAGTAAGATTTTTATTTATTGAAAAAATGCTTAAATGGGCCGAAAAATATGGACCAAAAAATTGTCGGAATTACGTTATCCGCTTCTGCTAAGTCCGCTAAGAGTCGGAAGCGGAAGTTGACTCTATTTTGGCCATCCGCTAGTTAGCGGACCGGATGCCAGAATGTCAAATTACGCTTCCGACTAGTCTGCTATTCACCCCTATGCATAACATAACACATAAATGATTTCTTTCCATTTTTTCCAAAACAATGAAACATCACCATATCAAAATGATCAACTTTACAAAATAATGAAAATTATGAAATGTGTGCACAACAAAGAGTGTTTAGAAAAAAAGGAACATTACATAAAGAACAACAGTTACAACACCATGTCCATCATTAAAAAATTTAAATTCGAAAAATAATTGTTATGTTTACTGCACACTCATAGTAAATAAATAACAAAATACAACACACCCCCAAAATTCAAATTACTAACCAATCAATCTCATTATCTAAGATTCTAAGTCTAACAATTGTTAATCTAATATTTTGGGCATTTTCCTTGAAAGAAAAAAAACAATATACTAACATCTAAAGTCTAAACTATAGAATAATAGAACCTATACTCTAATACTTACATTGTAACAATTAAAATGAAGAATAATGCTTCCCTCTAATTGTCCAAGTCAAGAATCACGCTATCCGTGTTGGAGACCGAGATAATAGACATCAGTTGTGTAGGGTTATTAGTCATGTCTGGAAACAAAGAGTGTTTAGAAAAAAAAAACATTTAAAAAAACATGTAATTAAAATAAACTAAACAAAAAAATATTATCTTTTTCCACATTATAACTTTCCAAATATTATGGTTCATCACCAATCTCAAGTTCACGTTCACCATCTTCATTAATGTTCACAGATTGCAACCAATTTTGAGCACATATAAGATCATCCACTATTTTTGGAGACAGAAAGATTCGAAAAGCATCCAATACACGTTCTTCTGTGCAAAAGACCGACTCAGATGACACGGTTGTAATAAGGATGACAAGTACATCTCGAGCAATTCGAGCAAGTACAAGGAACTTAAATTGATTCACTTTCCACCAAGCCAGAATATCAAAATCCTCGATCTTAGTTTGAGGAGGCTCCATCAGATATCTATCCACCTTAGACATGGTTTCTATGACATCCTCCTCCTCCATGAAAGTCATATATTCATTCCACATGCTTTCTTCTATACCACTTCTACCAGAAGTAGAACCACCAGCTTGACTTGATGTCCCTTGACGCCTTGAAGTATTATCAAAACCAAAAATAACATTATACTCCATAAACAATCGATCCAATGTACCTCTAACCAAATCACTCATCGCCCAACCCTCCTCCTTGCCCAATGTCTTAGAGAACAAAAAACGCAACCAACCCAACATCAATTGGGGATCAAGTGCTGCTACCACAAACAATAGTCTATTCACATCTTTCAGACTACCCCAATATTTATCAAACTTTATTTGCATCCTTTTCGTCATATCCACCATAGATGCATCCTCACTTTTGAGCAAATTCCTTCAACTAGATGTGAATCAAAGCCAACTGCGTGCAAAACAGGTTTGCAGTAACAGTCTTCGAAGCAGATATCTTCACTGTGACATCATAAAGCAACTTAAAAAAGTTTATAAAATGTTTCACACGCACCCAATCATTTGTAGTTGGGGGACATAACCCCTTCTTCACATGCCCGTCATCAGTTAAGAAATCCAAAAACCCCAACCTATCAACGAAAGCCAACATATCACTAAAAACATCTTCATACTTCGCTGCAGACTCCAACATAATATATGTCGAATTCTACCTTGTAAGTACATCAAGTTGCAAGAATACATCTGTAGGATGATGCATTATCCATTGTGGTCGCAAGAACCTTATCAATCCCCAACTCATGCCCGCAATCCTCAAATTCTGTTGCAATTGTAATCCCTCTGTGATCTGCGACTCTACGAAATTCAAGGATCCTTTTGTACAATACAAATTTAAAATCAATAAAATGGCCAGTCACAGACATATAGTTTATATTTTGAACAGAAATCCACGTGTCGATTGTATAACAAATCCTAGGACGCGTTTCCAAAATGATATTTCTCAACTTCTTCTTCTCATCCAGATAAAGACCCATACAATCCTTCATCACTGTGTATCGAGAGGGCATCCTAAATCGGGGCTTAAGTTCATGAATCATATCTTTGAACCCATCCTTTCTTACCACCCTAAATGGCAACTCATCGACAATTATGAATCGAGCGATGACCCTCCTAACTTTCTTCTCATCATACGTATCTATCTTAATCTCCCCCACGACATCCCCCTTCATCAATTTTGAAGAACCATCGTAAGTGAACTTCGATTGAGAGAAATCCAACTTACTTTGCTTCCGTTGATAGGCTAAACAACCCTTCAAGTGAGACCTCATACCAGAAGTCCCTTGACGGGTGTGGTGAACCCCAACTACGTGATTACAATAGTTACATTCTGCCATTGGCTTCTCTGGATCAGTAATTTTTTTGTCCCTCGTGAAATGATCCCACATGGGAGACGATTGAGAAACTTTCCTCCTCTTGGAGAGAGGTGGCGCTGACACAACAACATCACCCCCAACTTGAGGAGTCGGCTCCTCACCAATAATAGGGGAGGAAGCATTGATTCTTGGAGGCGTGGTGTTGGTGAGTCAACCGAAGGAGTATAAGAAGAAGTAAACTGATTCATTTGAGAAAACAAAAAGTTTTGAATTTTTTATATGATTTTAATCCCCTAAAATACTCATACTCTAATAGACATTTTAAAACTGCATAATAGTCATTTAAAAAATAAACTAGAAACCAAACATTAAATTAAATTAAACATACTCAAACATTTTAAAACCAAAAATTTTATTTCTCCAAGTTTATTGCATTCAAAATTTCAAATTTCATTTCTCCAAGTTTGAACATTTGTAACCCTTTGTGACTTTGTCAAATAATTTCAATTCTTTTTTCGTTATTTCAAAACAATTTTTCCACAAAACATGTTGAAAAAACACTAATTCCTTTCTATTTTCAGTTTTAATTTTTACACGAATCCACAAAAATTGAAACAATCACCTTCAAAACCGATTAAAACAAAATTCCCACATAATTCTTTTTCCATAACATACAATTGATACAAACGTAACACAACTACTACTTTCACAATCTCAAAAATCAAATATTAAATTTTATTTTTTTCAGTTTTTTTCTACGTGCTCAACCACTATCACAAAATAATCAATCAAGAAAAAAAATATACAATTTCAAACAGAATTGCATTAAAATATATACTCATACACAATTTCAAACATAATTTTAAAACTAAATATCCAATCAAATAATCAATTAAGCCCACTTCCCATCTTCCAATTGCAAACAGATTCTCAACATCAAACAAAACCAAATCCTCCAATCAAGCACATCTTCCACAGTTTCACAACCTAATATATACTATAAAATTCTAAATTAATTAAAGAACTACAATAAATAATTAACTAAATTAGTGAACAAATTTTGACCTCAATGCAGTACACTGACCACACATGGCACAATAGTCAACAAAAATGCACATAAGTTAAATCACAATTTGCCAATCTTGTAACCTGCACTAAAAAAATTAATTAGTTAATAGATAATCAAATGAAGAACAACTGATTCTAATGAAAATGAAATTGAAATGAAATTTACAAAAAATTAAACAGAGAGGCAGAGAGAGAGGCGTCGTTCAAATTTGAGAGAGAGAGAGAGAGAGAGAGGTAGTGGCCTTGGCCCTTGGCCTTCGATGGCGTCACGATAGAGGGCTGAGAGTGAGGGAGATAGCCACAGGCGATCAAACTAGAGAGAGTGAGAGACAAAGAGAGACTAAAGAGGAGGCGCTGCTACATCCACATTCGGACATAACAATGGAGCATTGGGTGAAAATGTGTGTTTTATTCTCTAGTGAGGGGTTTAAGGTACGTAATTATTCGATTTGTTTTATTTTGTTATCCGTTTCAATTATATATTTCATTACTTTTTAGAGAAAAAGTGAAATCAATATACAAAATTGTGTGCGTTTTACTACCTACCAAACATCAAGATCGAGAATGTTTCTGCGAAATTGTGCGAGAATGGTATTATTAATATATTTTTGGGTTAATTACATTTTCTCTCCATGAACTTACATCTCAATCTTAAATAGCCCTATACTCGAACGAGTTACGAGTCGCCACTCCAAAGTATGTGTCGTGTTTCAATTCAGTTTTTGACTTAGTTTTGGCATTAAAGAGGACGTTTTCCGTCACACATGTCCCCAGACCATGCGAAAAGTCAAAACTGCCCCCAAACCAAGCAAAAATTTCAAAAATCGTTGCATTTTGAACAAACAGTACCGCCTTTTCCTATCAGATTGAGAAGCCATTGGTGGCGATCTTGAGCTCCGCGTATGTGAACTGCTTGGGTCCGTCTGTTGAAAGGAACTCAAGGCCTAGAGTCTGAGCCATATCTTTGTAATTGATGTACTGGGCATGTCGTTTCCAGCAACGTGGTCATGCTGGTGAACTTTGACGTGTCATTCTCGTTACTGTCAAAACTCTTTGAGAATTCTAAACAGAAGCAACGACTGCCACCTCTCCCCCAACAGGAATAAGAACTGATCAGCTAAGACAAAAGCATCAAATTTCATGGGGGCTATACTATCAAAGGACACAGTGGTCCAACATACCACTAAGTTGGACGTTGTTGGCTGAGCCAAATGACCATTGGAGGAAAGAAGATGATAATGGCCTATAGGGTGGCAAAAACAAACATATATTTGGACAAAGACCATGAACAAAGATTCCACCAACAGGAATGGGACAAAGAAGACTAAAAAAGAGTGCAGAAAGGCAGGTAGTCTTTGGCCAGTCGAAAAACAAACATTTATCTACCCAAACCCTTCTAGGAGATTTCCCAACACGAAAGAAAAGGATAGCTAAAGTGGAATGCTTTGCTAACTTTGATATTTTATCATATTACTTGCAGGCCTCCGTACATGACACACTAACCACTTTACATTATAAAATTCAAGGTATACTGGTCTGCTACCTGAGATTTCTTTTCCACGAATAGATGGGTATCCAACACAAATTTTCCCACTTACCCACCACTACATTCTATTAAGAGAAAATGGTGGGCCTAAAGCAGTGACACAAGCAAAAATGAAAGAACCTCCAGTTGTACAATTCGGCAGAGTGTCGACCGTACAATCTAATGGCAGATTGTAGTATATTTTGTTTCTATTGTAAACTCTTCACCAATTGTATGTTAACAGTAACATGTTAACCTGCACGTTCATTTCTACCAATAGTCTAAGCATCTTAAATCATAATATCACTTCTACTTACTCATATCCACACATCCAATCTGTTTTCCACATAAATAGCATCCAACCTATATCTTCCAGGTTCAACACAAAATAACAGCACCTCTAGTTACTCATCATCCACAAGATAACCTGTTTTTCATAGAAATAGCATCTATGCTTCCAACATGTTCAGTAATACATATAGATACTCAAAATATAGTACTACATCACCTTCAAAATACCACAACAACTCAGATACAACAAAGTTGTCATGTCAACCAAAAAACATCAAGTACAACAGGATATCACCACATTAGTTTCGCTAAACAAGCAACTTTTTCTTTCGCTTATCCATCTAATTGATTGTTTGTTGAATAGTCGGTACCACTATGCTTCCAACATATTCAGAAATACATATAGATACTCAAAATACAGTACTACATAATATTCAAAATACCACAACAACTCAGATACAACAAAGTTGTCATCTCAACCAAAAAAAGATCAGGTACAATAGGAGATCTCCACATCAATTTCGAAAAATTGGAAGCTTCTTCTTCTGATTATCCTCCATCTGCTTGATTGGTTGCTGAATAGTCGGTACGACTACCCTCGGAGAGCTTCTTGGGGTTTTCTACTTGAAGCAACATCACAATAGATGATTCATGACCCCCGACTTTCGGGATTGCCCCACGCACAGCTCACACCGGTTCACTTTGCTTGGCTAACAACATCTATTGTGAGGTCAACCACAACTGGATCTTTGTTTGGTTTTCCAATACCCATTGTTCCTCTCATCCGTTCTGAGTATCTTCTCTCAGCTTGGTGTGCCCTTATTCGTGATGCAATCTCAGTTGCAGGTTATGTAATCTTCTTCTTACGGTTTTTTAGATCCAGTAATAGGTTGTGATGCACTCCCTCCACTAGCATCCTTAGCCTTGCCTTTTTCAGATCTAGCGATAGGCTGTGATGCACTTCCTCCACTGGCAGCCTCAGCCTTCCCTTTTTTAGACGTTTTTGTAGGTTGTGATGCATTCCCACTGCAATCAACCTTCAATCATACAAATTGCAAGATTATAGTCATGTCAAGGCGTTAGGAAAAAGGTTATGGCAAAACTTAGAGAAAAACTATCTATACTTTTCTTGGTCTGTCACTAACAGAGTCTGTTTCCATCCAAATACCGTGACCAGTAGGCTGTGATGCATGCACCTGAGTCGACATCTACAACTGACCCACAGATGCAGTAAAATATGGTACACTTACAGAATATGTCATAGAATACAATAGTCTAAGCATATTTTATGTGCTTAAATGTAAACACATATGCTTTGAGTTTCAAATCCCATTGCATGTTCCTCCTCCTATGACTTTGTTGGATGCGTTGGCACCTATATCATAACAATAATGACGTCGATAATAAGTTAAAAAATGTAATAGTGTAAGCAAAGAAACCTCTGGGCAGCAGCCTTTCAACGAGGACATGTCCTTGAATTATGGCCAGACTTCTTACATTTTTTGCACCCTCATAAACCAGATTTGCTCAGTTTATGGGCTTTTAAATCTAAAGCTTTTTAGGTCGACCAAGTTGTGTCCTCACCTCCGGAGGCTCCAACACATCGTAAGTTATTTTGACCCATTGATCCTCACTTGGTATTGGGTAGATAGTCGGTTCATAAGACATGAGGTACATATCCTTGTTGTAATATAGATGTACAAAGTCCTTTGCTTGCCTCCATCATATAGTATGGCAAAAAATGTGTGGGCACATGGAATCCACGTCATGTCCCACTTTTTGCAACCACAACTATCATTTTGGAGATCAACCACAAACTGTTGATTCTTATGGTCCACGTCTAACAGTCTCGCTCAAGCATACGCGGAAAAGAGTATTAAAACTCTTCACCAATGGCATCAAACTTTCCTAGAATCTTTGGGCACAAGAAATGGTCATGCTTCCGCATGCCATCCCACTTCAATTGATACTGCCGCATGCGGATCAATGGGTCCCCTTGTTTGTTCCCTGCTAAAATTGAACAAACATGGGGACCACAATGATCCATTAGTTTTGAAACCTCGTTTTATAATGAGGACATCATATGCTCTTATAAAATTCAACAAACAACAGGGACCTATTGCAATATACATCAATCTAAATATAACTACGAAGCATGCAGTCCATGCAAGAAATTTCACTGGCGTAGAGATTTTCTTGGAAAAACCCAAACTTAGAGACTGATTCTAACATCTAAAAGAAATTTCATATCTAAAAGAGCATAACACAGATTCAGCAAAATAAACATAGCGCCTGTAGAACCAACTCTTGCAAAGAAGAAACGAGAAATGCCAATGTCATCGCCTCCTATTTGTTGTTTCGAGTGTGAAGGCAGGGAGAGCAAGTCGTGGCTCAGAGTGCGCCTCCTAGTTGCTATTCCGAGCGTGAAGGATGTAGTTGTTTGCTATATCCGTGGGTCAGAGGTTTCTATTGGCAAGTTAGGAGATTTCTGGTTCTGTTGGGAGTAAGAGCAAGTCAGGTTAGGGCAAGAAACAAATATGTGTGATGACCAAGGTGAAGAAGAGTGTTTGATTCGAGGACCACAAGTGAAGTAAAATGAAATTAAGGGTATTTTCGTAATTCAAAAAGCTATCTTTCAGAAACGTGCATTGTTTACGAATTAAAGGCAAAACCGTAACTTAACAATGAAGGCCGTTCACGTGTTTTGCACATGTTCACGATTACCGTTTCAGGTAATGTCCAATTTCACTTCAAGGTGCAAAGTACTGGTACATATAAGACAATGGGCATAATGTCTTAAAAATAAAAGAATGAGATTCTATGTGTAAACACCTCGGTGCAAAGTGTATTTAACCAAAAAAATAAAATTCGTGAAATGTTAAAAATGGAAACAAAGAAACACGTGAAAAAAACAGAGAAAGAAGCAAAAACGGAAATAACATGCGGGGAAAGAAAAGAGGCACGCGAAGAACAAGAAAAGAGACGTGAGTAAGAACAGGGGCAGATGCACGAAAAGAGAGGAAAGGGATGAAATAGGTGGTTTAGAACTCCTAGCCGACCAGTAACTTCCAGTCCACCTCCAAGCTCTTCCAGCCACTTCTTGCCACCATTTCTCTTCTAATTTATTACTTCACATTTCTATCTATGTGCATTTCGAATTTAATGGTTTATTTTTCAGATTTTTGGCTTAGAAAAATTTTAGGTTGTCTTGATACTCTTCCAGCAAAAATTTTAGATTTCTTCTTGAATATTAGAACCCAAGAAATCCAATTTGGGGGGTTTGTTACTAACTTGTTATTTACTTAATTCTCTAATATTCTAGCTTCTATATGACGTGTATCACAATGCCCATGAATTAATTTTGAGAATTTTGCAATTTCAATGAAAATTATGAACCCTAGAATCTTGATTTGGGGCTTTTCAATTTTAATATCTTATATTGTCAATTGCTAGCTATATAGATCTTATTTTCATTGCACCTTAGCTTGTTAGTTTATTCTTTAAATTTCACACTTATATATTAGTTTCAAGTTAAATTAGTAGATGATTACGTTGTGTTTGCTTGTTGGAAATTAGTAGTTGATTAGGTTGGAATTGCTTCTGTTTAGTTCTTAATTAGTTTAATAATTGGTTAAGTTTTCTAGCATATTTTGTTTGTCTTGTATTAAAAAAAATAGCTTTGTTGGAATTTTCCTATCAAGAACCGATGGTGTCAATTCTTTAATTTGTGACGTTAGTCAGATTAGACATTCGTGCATCTGACTAATTTTATAAATTAGCAATTTTACACTCGAGGGACGTTTAGGATTTTTTAACAATTTTATTTTTACTATTTTATTTCAATCTAATTGTTTTAAATACTTTCAGAGTATTTTCCTTTGTAGTTTTTGAATTTCGTTTTAAAGTCCCCAAAAATTCAAAAATATGAATATGAACTTTGTTCAATAAACCTTTCTTTTATTTTTCACTTTCACACTCATTGCACATATCTTCGTATTTATTTTATCTTTTTGAATATTTCTCCTTGTTTTTACACAAGTTTGAAATTAGTCACTGTCCCTGAGGAGACAGTCTTACCTTTTGAACTAATTATTGCACAACAGAACTCTTATACTTGGGATAATCTTTGTGCTGCTTATTTTTTAATGAGTCAATGAGTGTGAAAATGAAAAATAAAGGGTTAATTACAATTTGCATCCACATGTTTTGAGGGTTACCCGGTAACATCAATTTTGACACATTCCATCCACGTGATTCAGAGTTCCTTCGAATTGCACCCCACCGTTTATTTATCTGTTCAAACAAAAGTAAATCTCAATCACTTGTTCTGCACAAGGCTCACTTGCCCATTTGACTCCCGATATTCAAAAAGGATTAATGACACTTTCGATCTACGTGTTTGGGGGTGTTACATTTTGAACTCTGTTCTTTTATTTTTGAGATAAAGACATAAAATTCATCAAAATATTTATAAAATTTTAAAAAATAATTTTGGAAATTCAACAAACTAAAACAGAGAAAATTAATTTGCGAAAATCTCAAAAAATTATAAATATTAAAAATAAATTACAAAAATTGGAAGAGCACAAAATTTAATTTTTAATTTTTAATATTTTATACTTCCTTTTTTTGTTTGAAAAAATTTTGAATTATTTTTTATTTTAATCACCAAATTAAACGGATTACCATGATTGCTATCTTTGCCCACTATGTAAAGAAATGGTGTTGAAGTTGCAAAAAGCAGTGAATTGTATACTCAAATAACCCTATTTCCTTCAACTAATTAAATTGATATATTTAGCTAGCTAATGAATCGCAGAAACTAATTTAAATTTTTATGAATAATTTTTTTTTCATAAGCACAAGTTTACGAATATGAATCAGTATTAATTCGAGCATTATGGGAGCCATAAAATATTTCTCTAGACCAATTAGGCTGCTCATAGAAAACATCTACAGCGTGTAATTATAAAGCGTGGGGGGCAAAAGATGATATGTTAAAATCTTCAAGTTCCAAAATATATATTCACCAACTTTATTTTTAATTGAAATTTTTTTCTTTTTTTTCTTTACGTTTTTTTTATTGTCACTGGCTGCAGTGGCTTCGGATGATTGGAAGCACTGGTCCACTTCGAGATTACATTTTTTTTCAAGTTCACAATCTCAGTCTCACGTCTCTCTACAGCCCATTTGGAGAATGAGACTCAAAACTTCCAAAAAAAACTATTTCTACTAGTACCTGTCCCATAATTGTTGGTGTTGCAATCAAGAAGAAATATGAAAAAAAAAATTGAATTATTTTTTTATTTTAATTATCTATATTATTAAAATATTTTTTCAAAGAAGAAAAGGAAGTATAAAATTTTAAAAAATAAAAATTAAATTGTGTGCTGTTTCAAATTTCTGTAATTTATTTTTAATATTTATAATTTTTTGAGATTTTCGCAAATGTTTTCTTATTATTATTTTAAATGTAATGATATGTGAAAGAAAAAAATTAAATAAAAAGAGAATATTTATTTATTTATTTTCTATTATTTTCATATTTTTCTAATATTTATATTTTATTGAGTTACTTTTGTTTTTTTAGATTTTTTTTGTTTTTTTGTAAGTTTTTTAACATTTCCCAATTTCTGTAAATTATTTTTTAAGTGTAATGATATGTGAAAGAAAAAAAATTTAAATAAAAAACGAATTTTATTTATTTATTTTCTATTATTTTCATATTTTTCTAATATTTATATTTTATTGAGTTACTTTTGTTTTTTTTAGATTTTTTTTGTTTTTTTGTAAGTTTTTTAACATTTCCCAATTTCTGTAAATTATTTTTTAAGTGTAATGATATGTGAAAGAAAAAAAATTTAAATAAAAAACGAATTTTATTTATTTATTTTCTATTATTTTCATAGTTTTCTAATATTTTTAGTATTTAAAAAAAAATTAATTTCCGACTTTTTTAAATCTTTTGTAAATTAATTCTTTCTTATATTTTTTATTTCTAAATGTAATATTACCCAGAATAAAATCTAAATGTGGCTAAACTAATCTAACCAAACATGCCCTTATTATAAAACTTATTTTAATGTTTTGAAACTAAAATCAAAATCTAAACCAAAACCTAAATTGGTTGCCAAACAAGCCCTTTGTGTGTTTATACCTGGTTGATTTTTCAATTTAAAATAACGGATAAATTGATAGGGGATGTAAATTGAAGTAAACCAGAACCACGTAGGTAAAATGTGTCAAAATTGATAAAATCGGGTGCAAAGTGTCAGACCCCTCAAACCTCGTGGGTGCATAGTATAATTAACCCAAAAATAAAAGAAAATTTACTGAACACAGTTCATATTTTTATTTTTTATTTTAGGACATGTAAGTAAATAACGATAAGTAAATGACTAGAAATCAACAAAACATCACAAGATTCTTGGATTAAGCAATATAGTGTCATTACAGTCCAAGATTTAAGCTAAAAGAAAGGAAGAACAACAAAAACATAAATTAGAAATAAAATAGAAATTGCAATAATTTAAAGAGCAAGAAACTTAAATCTAGATCCTAGAAATTGAAAAACAAGACATTAGATTCATAAAAGAAATAAGAAACTAACGTGTTACCAATAATCAAGTCCCCCCATTACTCCCTTTCATCTGAATAGTGGTTTGCTTTTTGTATTTTGGGATGCTGGAACATGCGCGGTCTTAATGACCCCCTGAAGCATAAGGAAGTTGCTAAGCTTATTTTAAAGCAGCGTCTCTCTTTTGTTGGTCTCATTGAGACGAGGGTTAGGGAGAATAACTGTAGCAAGGTTCAAAGGGCTATTGCCAAACGATGGAAATTTCTGGACAATTACCCAGACTCTCCTCTTGGAGAAGTTTGGGTGGGATGGGACAATGAAGTTTTGGAGGTTACTTTGTTGGGTCACTCTAGCCAAGTAGTTCATTGTTTTATAAGAGAGAGAAGTTTAGATTGGAGTTGTGTTGTATCAGTCGTATATGGCTCGAACTGCTATGAGGAAAGAAGACAGTTGTGAGAGAATCTTAGCACTACTGGTAGAAGGATCGGTTTGCCATGGATAGTCCTTGGGGATTTAAATGCTGTACGTTATTAAATATCAAAAGGTCATATTACTCTAATTATGTAAATATAGTATAGCTTTATTCTACCCTTTATTCTAGCCTATTATTTCCTTCTCTATTAGCACAAATATGGGAAACAACCTCCCGACTATGTAATATATATTTCGTTGTAATCATTCTTTGTAAATAAAATGATAATAGTTTTGCACAATTCAATTTCTACTATGGTATCAGAGCCAGTAAAGAAATTCGATTTTTTTTACTCACCATGGCCAATGCCGAGCCTCCTTCTTCTCCAATTCTTGTTCCCAACTCCAATCCATAGGTTCCTGCTTCCTCCAAACCTCAGTCGGATGTTAGTTCTCCTATTTTCTCCATTCCTCTAACTATCCCGGAGCTATTTTAGTCTCTTCTCTCCAATCCATTGCTTTATTTTCTTCGTAATTAAAGTATCTAATTTCCAAACCAAATGATTTTGACGATTTTGCATCTATATTTTGTTCTAAAACTCTTCCATTGATCTATTTGCTTCTATTTCTTCCTCACTATGGTATCAAATTTTCAAACTAATTAATATGGACAATTTTGCATTTATATTTTCGTGTGAAACTCTTCCATTGGTTATTTTGATTGACACCAGATCTCTCTCCAACTACTTCATAGCTCTCAAATCTTTTTGGGAAGAACTCAACGTCCTTCAACCTTTTCCATCTTGCACCTGTGGGGCTCTCAAAGAAACTCATACCTTGCATGATACATAACGCATTTTCCAGTTTGTCATGGGTCTCCATGAATCCTATGGACACATTCGAAGCCAGATTCTAGTTACAGATCTCTTACCTCCTCTATCTAAAATTTAATCCATCATTAATCAAGAGGAACAACAACGTCTGCTACATTTCCCTTCTCCTCAACCTGACGCCACTGCCATGACTCTTCACAGGACCACCTTCCGCTCATCCGATCCGCGTGGCAGAGGCAGAGGTCGCCCTATGTGTACCAACTACCATCGGGATAGCCATTGGCAGGAGACCTGCTACCGCCTCCATGGATACCTCGCCGGACACAGAGCCTTTTCTCGGCCTCTTCCCAGTCACGTCGCCGTCCAGCAATAACCATCTCCGGCGGCACACTAGGTCTCTGCATCCAACGGTACTTCTGTGGAAAATGACGTCAACTTCATGCAGGAAAATCTCGACCTTTCCAACACCCAAATGAATTGGCTAATGGATTTTTTGGCTTCCAAAACTTCCCCTGTAGTCAATCCACCTTCCAACCTTCTCCCTGCAGTCAACACCTCCGTTAACTTTGCTGGTAAAATTGCCTCTTGTCACTCTGTCTCTTTGTTTCCTACTGACGAATGGGTAATTAACTCTGGCGCATCTGATTACATGATTTCACACACTTCTAATATCTCAAATATTCAATCTTTTGTTCGGCCTTGTCCGATTAAATTACTGACTGGTGAACTGTGTCAATCACACAATCTGATACTCTTCCTTTTGTCTCCTAATTTTACTCTTGATAATGTTCTCATTGTTCCTCAATTTAAATTCAATATTTTGTCTATTAGTAAAATTACATCTGCTCTTCAATGTGTTGCCCTTTTTTCCCAACTTTTTGTGTTTTTCAGGACTTGCAACGAAGAGGCTGATTGGAACAGGTGAAGTTCATGATGGCCTATATTATTACAAACATGTTTTTGCTTCCGCCTTCCAGTCCTCTCGTGCCTCGTTCCTTCCCTTATGGCATGCTCACCTCGGTCACCCTTCTTAACCATGCATTCCACACATTTTAAATGTTTCTATTAATTCTAATTTTCATTGTGATATTTGTTCTCGAGCAAAACACATTAGATTACCTTTTTCTCGAAATTTGAATAAGAGCATGTTTTTTTATCGCATCTATTGTGATATTTGGGGTGGTTATTCCACTCCATCTCTTTCTGGTGCACATTAATTTTTAACTATTGTCGATGATTATTCACGCAATACTTGGGTTTATTTAATGTGTTTTAAATCTGATACGTATTCTTGTCTTACTCTTTTTTTCCTTTGTGCACACTCAATTTAGTCTACAAATAAAAAATATGCACTGACAATGATCAGGAATTTTTTTCTCACAAAATCCAACATTTCTTCCAAACTCACGGTATTTTCCATGAAAGAACGTGCGTCGCAACACCACAAGAGAATGGAGTGGCCGAACGTAAACAACGCCATCTCCTTAATGTGGCTCGATATCTACACTTTCATGCTCGTCTCCCTATTACTTTCTGGGGTGAATGTATCTTGACTGCGACATATCTCATTAATTGGACCCCCTCTTCTACTCTTTCCAATCAATCACCATATGACCTTCTTTTCAAAAAATCACCCCCTTATCACCATCTCCGTGTTTTTCGATGCTTATGCTATGCTCAAACTCTTACTTCTCACAGTGACAAATCTTCTCCACGGGCTCGACGTTGCATTTTTCTTGGATATCCCCCATATCATTGTGCGTATCGTGTTTATGACCTCGATAATCACCAAATCTACATCTATCGCGATGTCACTTTTCATGAACATATTTTTCCCTACCATGATCCAACCCTCCATCCTTCCCATACTCTCGTCATCCCTTTACCTGTTCATGATCTCCCCCATTCTCCTCCTCCCATTCTTCCCCCGTCTTCCCCTCCTCCTCTCCCTTCTCCTCCCATCCCTAACTCCTCCTTTATTTCGCCAACCTAACTCCACCACCCCTCTCCCCATCTCCTGCTCCGCCACTCCCCACTAAGCGGAAACGTCATGTTACTCGACCCTCCTATCTTAATGACTACCTTTGTCCAACTCTTCCTTCGTCCATCACGGCTTCCTCATCGTCCCTCCGGTACAGCTCACTGTCTCTCATCTCATTTATCTTATCATCGCTTTAACTCTCCACATTTAGCTTTTATTTCTTCATTAGCTCAACAAAATGATCATACTACATACTCTGCTACTATCCGCCATGCCCATTGGCGTGATGCTATGCAAGCTGAGCTCCATGCTCTCGAATCCAACCACACTTGGACTCTTCAACCTTTCCACAGGTAAGAAACCTATTGGCTGTAAATAGATTTTCAAAACCAAACTTCGCGCTGACGGTTCAATTGAACATCATAACGGTGTTTATAGCTTTGAATTAATGTATTTTCATATTTTATTTGTATTATATAACATTCCTGTGTATTATAATTAAAATTGTAATTATATAATTTATTAAAAATATATATGAAATGTAATTGTCTTTTATCATCTAATAAGACGTTCAGTCGTCTAGGCAACCGATCGATCGGACTAGTAAATTGTCCAATCGTAAATATTATACCTTCCGATCGTCAACAGCAAACCGTCCAATCCAAAATAGTAATCATTCGATCATCTCACATACGTGTTCCCTCATCCTTCATACACGATCAGACTTCTAAGCATACATGTCTAATCGGTCAGTAACGCATGTTCAATCGTCTTAGCAATACTGTCCTATCGTTAAATGAGATGTTCGAATGAACACCATTAGACGATCGATCGTCTGGGCACGGTCATCCACCAACTGTAGATGTATGATCGATAATTAATGCACGTCCGATAGGACGTGTATTAGCGACATATCGCCAAAGAAAGACGTCCAAACAAACAGCATTAGAGGACCAATCATACCTCTTCACCAATCGGTCATCTAATCGAAGAGGTCCAATCGCATTGGTACTACTGACATATTGTCAAAATAGACATCTGAACAGACGTCATCTCTCATCTGATCATCAAATTTATATCGCTCTACTAGTCAGCATAGACGATCAACTGCTGCTTTGCCGACTGAACGTCCTTCATGGACGGTTGGATGCGTCGGATATGCAATAGTCAAATACTTTTGATGACGAAATTTGTTGTCAATATTTTTGATCATGACAGAATAAATTTCATCTCGAAAAAGTTTCAGTGATATACTTACGCTGACAAAGCCCGACGAAATTTAAGTTTTGGTGACGAAATTTTTGTTATAGAAAAGTCAATTTTTTTTTTGTAGTGAGATATTCACTCAATCCTCGGCGTTACTAGCATCTTTGTTGTTCAAGCAAAGCCCGTAATGAAACCCACACTTAGATCCTATGAGAAAATTTCTTTAGGACATGAGAAAGTGCATGAAAAAAATAGGGAAATTAAAATTTTAGTCACCGAGTTTTAGTACTGCTGACAAAATGATCACTGAACTTATTTTTTTACTTTTTTGGTTACTGAGAATATGTAGTGGTGACTTTTCATTCCATCCGTCAAACCTCCATTATTTTTTCGACGGAATTGAAAGCAGTCGACCGTTTCATGTAGCGGTCGACCGCTGTAATTTGTTGTTCGACGGATGAAGTGAATAGTAGTGGTGGACCGCTATTTTCGTTAAAAATTAACGAAGGTTTGACAGGTGGAGTGAAAAGTCACCACTACGAATTCTCAGTGACAAAAAAGTAAAAAAAATAAGCTCAGTGACTATTTTATCAACAATACTAAAATCTAGTCACCAAATTACAAAATTCCCAAAAAAATATAATAAGCTATTCGAATCATTCCCCTGATGCACATGATACCCGGGCAAAGTTTTGGGGGACAAATTAGTGAGGGCAGGTTTGTTTGTTGTCGTTGTGGGCCAGAAGAAGGCCCACATGCACTATCCTCCTGCCATCAAGTTAACTTTTAGCCATGTGTGCGCACGATTGGGGAGCCGCCTACACCCTTCCGTAATAAATTCAAGTTTGACTAATGCTGCTTCTGTTCAATGGCCACTGATCTGATCAGCTGAAGCCTACAAGTGCAAATATTATGTTATTACGTCAAGATGGAAAATTCTGCAACCGACGTGAAAACAAAAAGAAAAAATTGTTGTTAGGAGCATTATCACGTAAAAACAAAAAGAAAAAAAATTGTTGTTAGGAGCATTATCACGTAAAAACAAAAAGAAAAAATTGTTGCTAGGAGCATTGGCGAACAAGGGCGTCCACCACCTATTGCTTCGCCCAAAAAAAATATGTGTTTTATTTTTTTATTTTTTTTCATAAATTGGCTTGGGCCCAACGGGTTCGGTTACTATGCTGAGGCTTATGGTGCTGAGGGTGCTGATGAACGGTGAGGATTACATTTTCAAAATCTAAAGGCTCATAACACGCCACCTCAATTAATGAATCTGACCTTTGAATTTGATCTGTTCATGTAGCGGTCAACCATTTTTTCACACCAGAACGCGGGTTATTCACAGCTGAACAGGTCGAACCGGGTAGGTTATTTCATTAATTGACATGTTTTAATCCCAGCCCTTAGATTTTGAAAAAAGGATCTGAGACGTAAATCAGTATGCTCAGTACCTTAGGCGCTCAGCATAGTAACCGATCCCGGGCCCAACCCCCATTAGGCCCAGGCCAACTAGAGCACATTCCTATTTTAATCTGCCGGCCTAATCCCCATTAGGTCCAACCCTTTTATTTTTTTAAATAGAGGGTGAAACGACGCCAAATTAAAAAAAATTCAAACAGGGGTGAAACCGTTTCACCGCTGTTTTGAAAAATCAGATTCCCCTCCCCTCTTGAGCGATCTCTCTCCCTCTCGCCTCTCTCTCCCAGTTTCTCACTTCTCACCCATGACCCAGCTGCCGTTGTCCCCCGTTGGTCGTTACCCACATTGCCACCACTTTGCTGCTCTTCTAGCAGTCTGATGTCATATTTCGGTGGTTAAATAGGACCAGATTTTAGTCTGTCAACACTTGAAAATAAAATTTTGGTTCTCGTTGAACAAAGTAGCTCCAAATTTTATGTATTATGGCAATGTTATTGGGTAGATATAGTCTGCACTTCCCCCATTGTTAGTCAAATGCACATATGATTTTGTGCATGCAATGCCACTGAAAAACTCTTCCAAAGAAAAAAATTAGAGTGTTTTTGCATAGAATTTTTTAGCAGTAGCAACATTTTCTTCCCAAAATATCTTTGTAGTGGATATGAATTTTGCAAACGAAAAGAAATAATATTACTTCATTTCCCTATCTTGAAACTGCTTCTTCACACAGATTTTTTCTCAATTGCCCTTAGAACAAATTTCACTATGTTTCAACTTTACAATACTTGATGCAATTTCTCAACAAAATGCTAGTGCTCATATTGTATTATCATTGTAGAAGTCAATATCTAAGATGAAGGTTATGAAACATATGTGTCAAAAATACATTTTTTCCTTGATGCAGATTTTCCGGTTACTTTTATTCTTGTGGACTTTATTTGGTTGTTAAAACCATATTGGTATTGACGTAATAGGATGAGAAATGACTGGATGAATGATTAGATAGTAGTGTATATCGAGCAAATTTTTTTTAAAACTACTGAGAACAAAATCATTTTGCAACATTTTCAGAAGATGCAAAATCGTAAGATGCAATTATCACCTCTTAGTCGCAGTACATAGTACGGTACATATATTGTAATATTTTTAATCTTTAATTTTTGATATTGTAATTCTAAGAAAATTTTTTGCATTACGCAGGAAAACAAATTTCTTGTCATCTCAACTTTAAAGTTCGACCCCTTGGATTTTACTCACGGCTCGGAGCTTCTCGCGATGATGATATGACAACATCAGTAACTTGCAAGAATGGTAAAAAGCTCATCAGAGAAAAGCTCGATTGCATACACTTTCCTTCAGTTCTAGGCTTGTTTGTCATGATTAGCCAATCTGTCATTTCTAGGAGGTAAAGAATCTTTCTAGCCCCGATACATTACTTCTTAAGCTAAAAGTGGCGGGTTAATTTGGAACCCTTGCTTTCCACGGGCCTTGGCTAGCCATAAAGGAAAGGGGGGGTGTCTCCCCGTCTTACCTCACCTCTTCAGACCCATCACTGGGTTGTAGGCCACGCATGGGGAGCATCGACGGATCTAGCGTGGGGCGATGGGGGTTGTTTCCCATCGCCTGAAAAATTTCTGTTTTATTTTTTTTATGGGTCGCCCCTTCAGATCTAGGTGCCTAGTAGGCCCAACCCGTCCAATTGTTTTTTAAAAAATCAACACGGGGTGAAAAGCTTTCACCATGGTTAATTTGCCCCCCGGCCTCCACCTTCAATTTTTCTCCCTCTTCTCCCCGATGCCCACAGCCTAGCCTTTCTCACTTTGCTCCCCACCTCCAGCCTCTCCTCTATTGGTTTTTGTGCACAATCGAGATTTTGATGATTTCAATAAATGGATCAAGTTTATAAAATGAACATCTTCAAAGACAAAAACGACTTGATGAAAGAGCCAAAGACTTTAAGAAAGAAGAACAAAGAAGATGAAAGGAGCTTAAAGTGAAATTTCAAGACCTTAGGGTATAATCCTTGTAACTATTTGTTTCACTTTTGACAAGGATTATGAATCACACTTGCATATCTTTCAAAACGTGCATAAACCGTTTTACATTTTGTTTGAAAGATTAAAATGTTTTTAAAGGTTTCAAAACACCCCAAATATATTAGCAAGCCTTTCATATACTTATGGGAAGTAAGCCTTTAAAATTGGGTGTTTAAAAGTGGTCAAAAACATGGTTTTAAATGAACCGGTCGATGAACTTTTTGTAGCGGTCGACCTCTACATGAAGCGGATGATCTTGACAGCATTCAAATTTATGACCGTTGGACAACGGCTACTTGAACCGGTCGACCAGTACATGAAGCCGTCGACCGGTACAACGGTAAAATTGTCAAATCGACCCCTAACGGCTATAAACGGCTAGTTTTTATATGTGGCCTATAAATACACCTTCATTTCATTTAAAATGAAGAACCAATGACCACATATCATTTGTATAGCTTGAGAAATATCTTAAACCTTCATATTCTATATTTCTCATAGCATTCACACAAAACACACCTTCATATCCTTGTCTTTGTGTGAATCAAGAGATAGAGTCTTACATTTTCATAACTACTCTATCAAGAGAGTTTTTGTTCTTCTATCCATATTCAAGATAGGTGTTTCTTTTAGTGAGGTTGATCACTAAGGAAGAAGCTTAGAGAGTGTATATCTCAAGCTTGTTAGGTTGTAAGTGGTGAGCCCGAAAAAAAAACCACTTTGGTGGGTTTGAGTGTTGAGCCCGGGAAAGCACTTGTATGGTTCTCTAGCACCCGGAAGCTAGTGTGTAAAGCTATTGGAAGATAGTGGAAAACCTTAAGGCTCGGTGAAGGAGCTTGAGGGGTGGATGTAGGCGGGTTTGCCAAACCACCTAAAAACTGAGTGTTTGCTTCTCTTACCCTTCTCCTTATTCTAGTACTTATTTACAGTTATTGCATATTATATTCTTGTGCTAAAATAGGCTTTACATGCAGAGACGTATTTGGGGGTCAAGAGCGAAAAATTTAGAAAACCAATTCACCCCCTCTTGAGTTGCCTTAATCCTGAAAACTATGACTCACAATTGGTATCAGAGCTTGATGCTTTTTATACGAGATTTAAACATCTTGAGTTAGAATGACAACTACAAGCTTCAACACTCAAGTTGAAGGGTTTTCCACACTTAGACCACCATTTTTTAATGGAAGTGATTATGCATATTGGAAAGTTAGGATAAATATTTATCTTCAATCTATTGATTATAATTTGTGGATATGCATTTTAAATGGTCCTCATATTCCCACAAATAAAGTTGGAGAGGTTCAAACCCTTAAAAGTGAAAACGAATATGATGCAAATGATAAAATGAAAATCTCTCTAGATGCAAAAGCCATGAACATATTATATTGTGCATTGGATAGAGGAGAGTTTAATAGAATTGCATCATGCTCAAATGCTAAAGATATATGACATACTCTAAAAGTTACTCATGAAGGAACAAGTAGAGTCAAAGAGTCGAAAATCAACATGCTTGTTCATAACTATGAGTTATTTAAAATGACACCAGAAGAGTCTGTTACTGTCATGTATACTAGATTTACCACAATTATAAATGTCTTGAATGCACTTGGTAAATCTTATACTAACTCCGATTTGGTGAGAAAAATT
This sequence comes from Myrica gale, assembly GCA_963930655.1. Lineage (NCBI taxonomy): Eukaryota > Viridiplantae > Streptophyta > Magnoliopsida > Fagales > Myricaceae > Myrica > Myrica gale. The sequence goes on along the minus strand of OZ005600.1, from coordinate 18,056,469 downwards.
CTTAGGTCACTACCAAAGGCATGGGAGGCCAAAGTGACCGCCATACAAGAAGCCAAAGATCTCACCAAGCTTCCTCTGGATGAGCTCACTGGATCCTTAATGACCCCATGAGATCCAAATGCCCGAAAATGAAGATGAGAGCAAGAAAAAGATGAGGATCGCTCTCAAATCCTCCATAATTGAAGATGGAGATGAAGATGAGGAAGATATAGTCTTAATGACTAGAAAGTTCAAGAACTTCCTCAAAAGAAAGAAAGGGAAGAGAAGCCTCAAATACAAGAAGACATCTTGGAAGGCTAACGATGAAAGCTCATCCTCCTCCTCGTCTGAAGAAGAAGACAAAAAAATAGCTGACATGTGCGACATGGCATTTGAGGATAATGATGAGGATGATGATGAGGTACATTCTTCAAATGATGAGCTTGAAATTTCATATATTGAGCTTCAAAATGCATTTGATGATCTTTTATATCAATTTGAACTACTAGGTTAAAATATACATCTTTGAAAAAGAAACTCATTTTGATCTCAAAATAAATTGATTTACTAAAAAATGAACGAGATACTCTAAAGTTAGAAAACGATTTGTTCCAACAAAAAGTTTTAGAATTTGAAAATGAAAAAGCTGCTTTGAACAACAAAATTGTTTCTTGAAGCAAAATCATTGAAAAGTTTACTAAAGGAAGCAAAACTTTGGAAAACATGCTTAGTAGTCAAATATGTTTCTTTGACAAAAGTGGCTTAGGCTACAAGCCTTCTATTCACCAAAAATATTTTAAGAATTATTTTGTGAAGGCTAAGTCATTTAATGCACCTACTCAAACATTTCATTTTTGCAACAAAGATGGACATCTTATTTTTTATTGTGCATTAAAGAAATTTGGGAGCAATAATCTCAAGAAGGCATGGGTTCCAAAAGGAACCAAATCTAACATTGAAGGACCCAAGAAGGCTTGGGTACCAAAAATGGTTTATTGATTCTCTTGTAGGATGGAGCAACAAATGGTGCTTGGATGAAACTTGTCTATCAAAAAGGCTTGTGACATTTGAGGACATATGCTAAAGGGACAACCTTTGGTAACTTTTAAATCCTTATTTGAGAATATGATCGTTATTGTTGGTTGATTATATTATATGATGATTTCTTGGTTATTAATGTTATAAATGAAAATGTATCTATCTTTGACTTATTTCTTGTATTTATCAAAATGGAAAAATCCATAAGCTAACACTTTTACAAAAGTCATGAACTTTGATAAATTTTTGCGTGCTTAAACTTTTTTTGGTTGAGAATGACTTTTAAATTGTCATTGGTAGCTAAGAGGTTGGTACAAACCCACTCGGTGGGCTACTATTGTAATAGCGATGGATTCTTGAGTCCCCGTTAGACATCCTCCATACCATTTCAAAGATATTGTCATTTAAAACCCAAACTTGCTCTTTTGGATCAAAAATGAACTTTTGAATTTTATCCATGCATTCTCTTTTTGATTGACACATGGGGAGAATTCTTAAATGTCTACATGCTTGTACTCCCTTCGCTTTTAGAATGTATATTTTGGGGGAAATGTGTCATTTGTCATTTTGATGTGACAAAAGGGGAGAAATGTGCTAATAGTTTTGATGACTATTTATTCTCCTTTTTTATTTGGATTATGTTTTGATTGTATAACTCTTTATGAATCCAAATTACTATTACTAATACTTTGTCTCCAAGTTTCAAATGTTTGTCCAATTGCAAAAGATAGGGGGACTCATCCAGAAACTATCAATTTATTGTCATCATCAAAAATGGGGAGATTGTTGGCTTTTGTGCACAATCGAGATTTTGATGATTTCAATAAATGGATGAAGTTTATAAAATGGACATCTTCAAAGACAAAGACGACTTGATGAAAGAGCCAAAGACTTGAAGAAAGAAGAACAAAGAAGATGCAAGGAGCTCAAAGTGAAGTTTCAAGACCTTAGGGTATAATCCTTGTAACTATTTGTTTCACTTTTGACAAGGATTATGAATCACACTTGCATATCTTTCAAAACGTGCATAAACCGTTTTACATTTTGTTTGAAAGATTAAAATGTTTTTAAAGGTTTCAAAACACCCCAAATATATTAGCAAGCCTTTCATATACTTATGGGAAGTAAGCCTTTAAAATTGGGTGTTTAAAAGTGGTCAAAAACATGGTTTTAAATGAACCGGTCGATGAACTTTTTGTAGCGGTCGACCTCTACATGAAACGGATGATCTTGACAGCATTCAAATTTATGACCGTTGGGCAACGGCTACTTGAACCAGTCGACCGGTACAACGGTAAAACTGTCAAATCGACCCCTAACGGCTAGTTTTCATATGTGGCCTATAAATACCCCTTCATTTCATCTATAATGAAGAACCAATTACCACATATCATTTGTATAGCTTGAGAAATATCTTAAACCTTCATATTCTATATTTCTCATAGCATTCACACAAAACACACCTGCATATCCTTGTCTTTGTGCGAATCACGAGATAGAGCCTTCCATTTTCATATCTATTCTATCAAGAGAGTTTTTGTTCTTCTATCTTCATATCCAAGAGAGGTGTTTCTTTTAGTGAGGTTGTTCACTAAAAAAGAAGCTTAGAGAGTGTATATCTCAAGCTTGTTATGTTGTGAGTGGTGAGTCCGAAAAAAAAAACCAGTTGGGTGGGTTTGAGTGTTGAGCCCGGGAAAGCACTTGTACGGTTCTCTAGCACCCGGAAGCTAGTGTGTAAAACTATTGGAAGATAGTGGAAAACCTCAAGGCTCGGTGATGGAGCTTGAGAGGTGGATGTAGGCGGGTTTGCCAAACCACCTAAAAACTGAGTGTTTGCTTCTCTTACCCTTCTCCTTACTTTAGTACTTATTTACAATTATTGCATATTATATTCTTATGCTAAAATAGGCTTTACATACAAACAAGTATATGGGGGTTAATAGCGAAAAATTTAGAAAAACAATTCACCTCCCTCTTGAGTTGTCTTAATTCTGAAAACTAGGACTCACATAGTCCTCTCTCACTCCGTGGACTTCCTCTCCTCCTCCGAACCTCCACAGTCGACAGAACTCCGACTGAGGTCATTCTCTCCCTCTCTGGCTCTCCGTCCCTCTCTCCTCCTCAGCTCCTCCACAGGACCAAAACTCTTTCTCTCTCTCCAGTCTCCGGCTCTCTTTTTCCAGCCTCCCGGTACTCTCTCAACTCAAGTCTCTATGTAACTCTGTTTATTTTTCGATTAGTGATGAAATTTATTTTAAATTTTGATGAATTATGTGATGAAATTTGATTAGCAGATTAGGATTATTGAATTTATTGTGAATTGGATAGAGAATTCATGTGATGAAATTTGATTAGGGTTATTGAATTATTGTGAACTGGACAGAGAATTCTTGAATTTGTGATGAAATTTCGATTGAATTTGTAAAAGCTAGATACAATCACTCACATACACAAACACGAATAAAATTTATGAATTCTGATTCGTGTAAGCAAAATGGGGAACAAGATTTGATCTTTTGGGGCTTATAGAAGGCAAGAGGAGAATTGGGCTATCTTACTCATCAAGATTAGACGGAGAGCATCGTTTTTGCTCTCCTTATTTCCTATAAGAACTTGATGTGCGCTTTTGAATATTTAAGCTATGTTTCAGTTTCCTAGTAGAACTGTCATAATAAGCTTATAATGTACTTAGTTCCTTTTCATTTGTTATTAGGTCTTAGTATCTTTGAATTGTCATGTAGGCCTTAAATTCAATAATGTTACGTGTTTAGTTCCTTTCAATTGGTAATTTTTCCTTAGCTTTTATTCATTATTCTACAATGTAGTGCAGTATGGAGTTTATAAAAATTTTATTAGTTTTAATTCTAGTTTCTTCTTATTTGAAAAATAAATCTGTTGCAAGATCAAGTTGTTTTTATTCACAAAAATGGTAAATATTTTCAGTCCTCGTGTTAGTCTTTCCAAGATTCATTTTTTTAAAAATTTTAAGTCATTTTTTTGCATTACAAAATAAAAAAAAAAACTTGGTCATTTTTCCTTAAGAGTTTGTCCCCTTGGATTGCATTCCTAGTTCCGCCACTGATGGGGTGTGGACGAGAGGGATTCCACCACCATAGAGGGCAACATTGATTTCTCTCTCTCTTTCTTATTTTCTTTCTTTTTAGGGCATATGACATGTCACGTGTCCCTCATGTTCTTGGTTTGCAAATACGTGGGATGCCATGATAGGATTTTGTAAAACCTTGGTAGAGGGATTTATTTTTTAAACTCTAAACTCATGGATTTATTTTACATTTCCGAAAACTCAAGGATTAATTTTCTTTCAAATCAAAGCCTAAAGAATTATTTCCAATTCGTTTCATAATTAAATTACGTAATTCAAATTAAGTAAGTAGCAGTAATATAAAGTACATAATATTTTAAGAGAATTTAGCAGTTTAGTCCTTGAGGTTTACCGTTTTATTTTTTAGTCATTGGGTTTAAATTTTTCAAATATTAGTCCTTGGGTTTACATGTTTTTACAAAATGGTCATTCCGCCAGTCTGTCGTCCATATGCTTAACGAAGCTCTCTGACACGTCAGTAATTTGTAATGGTCGACCCGTATATGTACCGGTCGACCGCTTCAAATTTACTGACGTGTCAAAAAAGTCCGTTAAACATATGGACGACAGACTGACGGAAGGACCATTTTGTAAAAAAATGTAAACTCAATGACTAATATTTTAAAAAATGTAAACGCAAGGACTAAAAAATAAAAGAGGGTAAAACTAAAGGACTAAACTACTAAATGTTAGTCCTAAACTTTTCGCTATTGACCCCCAAATACGTGTTTGCAAGTAAAGCCTATTTTAGCACAAGAATTATAATATGCAATAACTGTAAATAAGTGTTAAAGTAAAGAGAAGGGTAAGAGAAGCAAACACTCAATTTTTAGGTGATTCGGCAAATCCGCCTACATCCACCCCTCGAGCTCCTTCACCGAGCCTTGAGGTTTTCCACTATCTTCCAATAGCTTTACACGCTAGCTTCCGGGTGCTAGAGAACCGTACAAGTGCTTTCCCGGGCTCAACACTCAAACCCACCCAAGTGGTTTTTTTTTGGGTTCACCACTCACAACCTAACAAGCTTGAGATATACACTCTCTAAGCTTCTTCTTTAGTGAACAACCTCTCTAAAGGAAACATCTCTCTTGGATATGAAGATAGAAGAACAAAAACTCTCTTGATAAAGTAGATATGAAAATGGAAGACACTATCTCTTGATTCACACAAAGACAAGGATATGAAGGTGTGTTTTGTGTGAATGCTATGAGAAATATAGAATATGAAGGTTTAAGATATTTCTCAAGCTATAGAAATGATATGTTGTCGTTGGTTCTGCATTTTAGATGAAATGAAGGTGTCTTTATATGCCACATATGAAAACTAGCCGTTTATAGCCATTAGGGGCGATTTGACAATTTTATAGTTGTACCGGTCGACTGGTTCAAGTAGCCGTTGTCCAACGGTGATAAATTTGAATGCTATCAAAATCATCCGCTTCATGTAGAGGTCGACCGCTACAAAAAGTTTATCGACCGGTTCATTTAAAACCATGTTTTTGATCACTTTTAAACACCCAATTTTAAAGACTTACTTCCTATAAGTATATGAAATGTTTGAGAATATATTTGGGGTGTTTTGAAACCTTTAAAAACATTTTAATCTTTCAAACAAAACTTAAAACGGTTTATGCACGTTTTGAAAGATATGCAAGTGCGTGATTCAAATCCTTGTCAAAAGTGAAACAAAGAGTTACAAGGATTATACCCTAAGGTCTTGAAACTTCACTATGATCTCCTTGCATCTTCTTGTTCTTCTTTCTTCAAGTCTTTGGCTCTTTCATCAAGTAGTCTTTGTCTTTGAATATGTCCATTTTATAAACTTGATCCATTTATTGAAATCATCAAAATCTTGATTGTGCACAAAAGCCAAAACTAAATTCTCATATTTTAATTCAAGCTGTTATCAATATTGAAAAGTAGAACTAAAATGTTGGGGGCCATCTGATTATAGCTTAATTAGTTTATTCATACTAATGGGGAATTAAGATCTTCCTTCTTTGACCATGCAAAAGTTTAGCATGCAAGACAACATATGGTACTCACTGGTTGAAAATACAGACTTCCATTTTTGTACTAAAAACGTATTCAGTGAGTCAGTGTGAGTTAGAAATTTATCATCTGCAAGTGAATCTTTGACTTAACTAATATTCGGGTTAGGAGGAGTACCTAAGTTTATCGTTGTGCTCTAAACTTGTTCAGTGCTATTTCACAAAAAAAAAAAACTATACTTTTAGATGATAATTCTCTATTTACTAAAAAATATAATTGTGAGTGAAATTTAGTAATAATATACAGTCAGACCTCGTGATGGAGACAAGGGGTCAGGGGGGCCACCCACTAAAAACATATCCTTTTTAAAGCTGAATTTCTCATCGTACCATCCTTTTTCAACTCCGAAAATGCGAATGCGCCCCCCCACTCAAAATAATAATAATTGAGTCACATTTTGTCCTTAAATAAGGATAAAACGAGAAGCTACCGAATTAAAAGTTTACCAACATACTCAATCTATTTTATGGCTTAAATATGGATTTTTATGTTTTCTCTATTTTGTTTCTTTATCTGATTTCACTTCACCTTTTAAAAAAGCTAAACTAAAGAACTCATATTGCCTACCACCTATAATTTTTTTTTACAACTTTATAGATGCTGATGACTTCAATTTAAATTTTTGGGAAATTACACTTTTCGTCTCTGACTATGTGATACTTGCACTTTGCACCCCTTATTACTAATTTCACGACATTTAGCTCTCCAACTATCATTGACTGACATTTCGCACCCGATGTTTGCTTTTTCATCAATTTGAATGAAAATCAGTACACGTGACAGATAGGTGCAACTGACCCCTTTTTCTCCCCGTGTTACCCCCAGTGGCGGAACCAGAATTCATTTTGAAGGGGGCGAACTCTTAAAGAGAAATGACAACTTTTTTTCCTACGTAATGCAAAAAGGTGTTTTAGAATTAAAATATCGAAAATTAAGAATTAAAAAATTTAAATACATGTATCATACAAAACAAAATTCATCAACAAAAAAATGATATATGTCAATGAAGCAGTTGATAATATATGCCAAGTAACATCAGCAATGTATCAATCTGTGATTCAAGCTGATGCGAAATAACTTGACACTCACCTCTGACCAATTGAACAAGACAACGAATCCAAGTTACATAGGAAAAAACTGTTACATTAGAACAATTACAAGTACATTGACCCTAAAATATGGTAAATAAAGCATTTGAAGCAATTGGAGATCCTATCAGACTGCCCAGTTTTGATCCAGACACTGTCCTTTCTTTCCCGGTTAGGGAGGAAATAAACGGGTTCCTGGATCATTCATTCTGCAACACAAAACGATTTCCGAATACTTTGTCAACTTTCAGCGCATTAGATGAGATAAAAGCACCTGTCACAGAACAACTTGTGACCCACCTCATGAAAGTTTTTTTTTGGTAAATCACCTCATGAAAGTTACGAAACCAGAAAATTGGTTCTTCCATATCCATTATGCGCACTCTCAAGCAGCTTTCATCTTCGGATCAAAATGTTTTACTTAAGTTGGCCTGGACCTATGTGTATCAGACCCAGGCCAACTTCAATTAAAAAATATATATATGCAAATTGGTTTTTGGGGGAGCAATGGGTGTCGGCCGACACCCTTCGCCCCTGGTTACCTTCCCAGAGGCTTTACAATCTACCTGTTTCACTTTCTTTACGCTGCAAATGACTATCCCAAAATGGGTTTTCTTTGAAATGCCACATTTCTTTCTTGGAAGAGGGAGGGGAACAGAATTTCGACTCTGATGAGCCTAATTGTTCAGTGGCCAAATTGAATACGCTCCTTTTCTTTTCTCTTTCCAGATATACAGAAGCCGAAAACTGAGGCAGCCTCTTTGATCTGCTTCACTACGGAGCCGTGCTTCAATTTATTTTTAGAATTCGAATTGTCTTTGTTTAGCAAGGATTGTTCATCCTTTAATTCAATGACCGACCATTCTTCTTCTGTGTTATCTTTTGGGTCTGTCTGTCCCACAACAATCTCATAGGTCATGAAGGGAACATCATCCCAATCTCAAATATTTTGGAGAACATCTAGTAACAGCCCAGAAGAAATGGCAAGCAGTTACCAAGGGGAAGTAGTACGTGGGTAGTTATCCAAGAAGAAATGGCACAGGCTAGTGGGAGGTGGTACCTTGAGATTTTGAGCATGTTCAGCTATTGGAGGAGTTATTTTAGCAAATTATCTGTTCAGTTATTTTAGCAAGTTATTTAAGTTGTACATAGTTTTTGTGGAAAAGAAGAAAAAAGAAAAGTATTGTATTGTGGACTTTGCTCCTCCCTAATCGGAGCTAATCTATCCATTTCGTTATTTCCTTGTAGGACCTATCACAATCACATCTCTAGCCTCAATTTTTGCTCCTTCTAAGCGCAAGTCTCTGCAACAATGGCCTCTTTGAAGCATGGTAGTCCTATGTGGAAATGCACTTCGCATAAAAGGAGTTCCTAAAAAAAAGGGGAGGAAATCTCTAAATCTTAAGCTCGATAGGAAGCTTAATAGTTAAATTAGGCTCTGAAAAGTGGAAAATTATGCTAACTCAGCTCCTAAGCAATGCATTTGAAATAAATGTTACTTCGCATTTTTCTCAAGAACCAGAAGAGATGATTAAGAAATTTACCTGCAAGAATAGCAGCTCATCTCTCATTACAACTGGCTGCTCGTGCTCTACCGGAGAAGCTATAAGTGTCTCGAGCCAATTTCAGCCAAAATCCCCTCTGTGATGACCCATCAGGTTTAGCATCTGGTGGGAATAATCTTGCTGCCATTTCAGATTATCGGACTGCAGCTTCGACAGCTTGTGAGGGGGTAGTCTAGTCATTTCAGTGCCAATATGAGGGGTAAAAAGAGGAGAAAAAATGGGTCAGCCGCACCTGCGTGCGTGCATTGATTTCCTTTCAAATTGACGGAAAAGCAGACGACAGGATGCAGAATGTTAGTCAGCGGTAGTTGAAGGGCTAAATGTCAAGAAATCAATAATATATGGTGCAAAGTGCGAGTACCCCATAGTCGGGGGCAAAAAGTTTAATTTTCCCTAAATTTTTTTGTTTTGTGGATGTCTTTGTTTAGGTAAGTTTCTTCTCTCTTTTGAATTTTCAATCTTTTATCAGTATAAAAATCAAATTGGACCTATAACTTTTAATCCATTTTTTATGTCTTAAAAGTTTTTAAAACATCAATCCTCTCAGTTAAATTTGGCCACAGACGGAAAGATTGTATAGATTGATTGTAAGACTCTTCCAAGAAAAAGAAATAATAAAAATAATTATAAAAATAATTATAAAAATAATTATAAAAATAAATATAAATATTTAGAAAAATGTTAATTCTAATTTTAATATATTATTTTTTAATATTTATAGTAATTTTAACTTAGAAAGGTATTTCGGTTATTTTTGTGTAGTTTAACGGCCAAATTGAATGAATGTCTTTCGAAAACTTCTTGATGTAAAAAAATCAATTAAAAGTTATGTGGTCTAACTTGATTTTTGCCAATAAATATGAGTTTACTACGACGTTTTCCTAAAATTGTATTGTTGTCATTCCAGTTTGGAGTATAAAATTATTTTATTTATTTTATTGATTTTTTAAAATATTTGCGACAAAATGTATAGTTGAAAACATCATAGATTAATCCAAAACTAAATATTGTTCAGATCCTTGAGAAATTTTGATTTGTATAATGAGCAAGTTAAAGGTAATTGATGCATTTTTCAAGAACAATGAAGATGATCCAAGTTTCAAAGTGTCTTCCTCGATAGACTAATAATTCACAAGCCTAAGCTGGTGAGTAAGAGTATTGTTCCTCTATGGTTCTAAGAATTAAATTAATAAAAGGGAATACTTTTCCTCTATAACGTGGTGTTGGTTGTACTAAAAAATGAACCTTGATAATTACACTCCTCTACAAATCATCAAGTTCCGTAACTGCATCTCCCCCCCCCCCCTCCCCCGCTCCTCTTGGGAGAAATCTGATTGTTTTGATGAAATATTGTCTCAGGTAGAGATCTCCTCTATTGATTTTGGTCTTTCACTTGAGATTAATTTTCTGGGACTGGGTAGAATATGTACTCTTGTTCAGGGCCACTAGAACGTGCTTACCCACCTACGATGATCAGTTTTCGTACGTAGATGAGAAAAAGCATATAACTTATCTTCGTTATTTCTTTTCTTGGCCTTCATCTCTAGACACAACCCTTTCTTTTCAAATTAGGTAGGATTCCAAATTAAATAATGTTATTATTTAGACAAATTACAAATATCCCCATGAATTATCACACTTTTCTCACTAACCCCTAAACTATGACTCATTACAACTCATCTCCTCAACTATTTTATCAAAGAGCCAAATATATGAGATTGAAGATCAAGAAGATGCAAAAAAGCTCAAAAATGAAAATTCAAGAATATAAGGTATAATCTTGTAACTTTTAGTTTCACTTTTGACTAGGATTTGAATCACACATGGCTTATTTTTTAAAACCAAGCATAAACATTTTTTATCTCAAGTATGGTAAATAAAATATGTCTAATGTATTTTTCAAATAATTTCTTTATAACTCTCAAATCTCTTTTATATCCTCGAGGCATAAAGTTTTGAGATAGGGTCTTAAAATAGCCAAAATCGCGCTTCAAATCTTTAAAGGCTGTTATTTAAGTTATAGTGGTCGACCAGATATCGATCGCCTCATATAGTGGTCGACCGAAACAGTTTCCCAAATACCAGTCAAGTGACACCTGTAGCGGTCGACCGCTACATATAGCGGTCAACCGATATAACTTGAGTTTTTAACTGACTCGTCCTCAATTGTTATAAACGACTATTTTGGCTTGAAGACTTATAAATAGACCCCTCTTAAGATCAAAAACCTTTTTACTCATATTTCTCATATCATTCCCACAAGTATTATTTTCTTATCCTTGTCATTGTGTGAAGCAAAGAGATAGAGCATTTTCATTTTCTTATCCACTCTTTGAGAGAGTTAAATTATTGTATCTCTTCAATATAAAAGTGGTGAATCCTTTAGTGAGCTTGTTCACTAAAAAGAAGCTTAAAGAGAGTATATCTCAAGCTTGATTAGGTTATGAGTGGTGCGCCCAAAAAACCACTTGAGTGGTGAGTGTTGAGCTAGGAAAAAGACTTGTAAGATTTTCTAGCACCCAAAAGTTAGAGTTTACACTATTGGAAAGATTGTGGAGAAAATCTCAAGGCTTGAAAAGAAGCTTGAGGGGTGGATGGATGTAAGCGAGGTTTGCTGAACCACCTAAAAAACATTACGTTTGGCTTTCTAACCCTACTCTTTACATTTAATACATATATATTTGTTGTTATAATATTTGCTTAATATTTGTGATAAACTAGTATTTACTTTGCAAACACGTTTTTGGGGCTTAAAACCAAAATTTTTTGGAAACTCAATTCACCCCCTCTTGAGTTACCTTAATCCTAGTAGGAGTGGGTAACGGTAATACCGGTTAAATTCTGGCTTTGGTACCGTTAAGACTGGATTCCTAATATGGCATCCGGTTTCAGTCCGGCACGTGCCGAAATTTTGGCAATCCCGGTAATGGATGTCGGAATTCCGGGAAGATAGATATGGGCTAAAAAAAAGAACTATGCAATCAATTTAGCTATTTTCCTCTTCCAGTCCCCCTCCCCCGGTTGGATTAAGCTAATGAGAAGAAGCCCTCAATCATCCTCAGTGGAAGAAAGCTTCTCAATCGGTAGGGCTCTTGAAGGAAATATGATCCAGGTTGGTTTCCCAATGAAACCCCTTCCGCTTGCTAAGCTCAATAAAGATGGATGATGGATCTGCTTCATTGCACTTGCTGCATGAAGCTTATCTCTTGGAATTGTACCAATGAACAATAAAGAAACAACATAACAGAGAGATGAGAGATTTGAGAGAGGATAGAGTGAGAACTTAGAGACAGCGAGAGAAGAGACTAGAGAGAGGAGTCACAGATAGAGAGACATGAGAAAAGAGAATGACCCAGGGGGAGGGGGGGTTAAAACTTAAATGGAGTTTGAAAAAATCCTAGACCAAAACGCACAATTTTGGTCTAGTCCAAAGCTATGCATTTCGGTTATATATATATATATATATTAAAAAAATCGGTACCAGAATTTCGACCTGTTTTGGTAGAATTACCGGTACCACCACTGGGAATTATCTCCTACTGCCTCCAACTCCAGGCGGTAGGCGAAACCAGTACCAGAAGTAGAATTCTCGTACCGACGAGAAAAAAGCCCAACCCTAAATCCTAGGAACTTCATATAAACAGTTCATCATCCGCTATAATTAAAAAGTCTGTTTTTTACATTTTTGAAATCTCAATTTTAAAAATCAACTCCCCATGGTATAACTAAGCTTTAGGAGTTTATATATGGATGATTTGAAACATTTAAAGTGCATTTTTATTGTCAAACTTGTGATGAGAAATTTATGCACAATTTATTCTCTATATTTATATACTTTTGTAACTATTTTAATCATTTTTATAATTTCTGTATTTTTTAAAATTTTATTAATTTTTTTTTATGATTTTTGTAAATTAATTTTGCTTCCTTATTTTAGTAGTTAAAAAATGTTTATTTATTTATTTTGTAATAATTTTGATAATGATTATATTTTCTAATTATTGTTAAGTTTGTATTTTTGAAAAATGTAAATTGTTTTATAAATACATTTAGTTTATTATTTTTGTAAATCTAGTATCTTATTTGTTTTATAAAATTTTGCACATTTTTATCTTGGTCTTTTTTATTTATTTATATTTTTATTAGTTTGATATTTTATCTATTTTTATAATATAAATATTTATGAATCTATTTTCTACTTATTTTTTTGAAGTATATATATATTTTCGTGATTTTTTTTAAATTATTATTTTTATTTGTAAAATATAATAATAAATATGAAATAATATTTTTTAATTTTAATAAAATATAAATAATTCGAAGTCTTAATCAACCAAACAAGGCGCTATTTCAAAATAATATTTAAAATTTAAACAAAAAAGGGAAATAAATTATATTTGATTTCCAGACCTCTTCCGAAACAAGTAGGGGTGAAAACCTGAAATGCGGTCCGGACCGTATTTTCGGTCCTCCAATATTAAAGGACCGGACCGGTTGTAAGAAATACGGTTCGGTCTGGACCACTTAAGTGGTCCAGACCGGATTTAAATTCTTTATAATTTTTTTTTAAATTTCGCGCAGAGCTCTACGCAGTAGGCGCACTGAGTGCGGTATTCATTTTTAAAAAATTAAAAAAAAAATTATGAAATGCGGTCCGGTCCAGACCGGACAGCATTTCAAATATGTATAGACCGGACCGGACCGCAAATCCGGTCCGGTCTGGTCTGCGGTCCGGTTCTGTTCAGCCCTAGAAACAAGCAGTGGCTAGTGGGTACTTAGAAAAATAATAAAAAAAAAAAACTGTGGCTAGTGGCTACGGGAGAGAGCGGCAATCTATGCACTTTGTCGGCGATGTTTCAGTTGCACCGACACATCGCCAAGTTTACTAGCGCAGGCCACATACGTAATAGTATGCGACTATGCGGTGTTCGGGGATGAATCCCTCCAAATTTTTTAGTTGATTAGAGAATTATAAAATAATTTATCTTCTATAATCAAATTATATTTTTTATTATAATATTTATTTAAATTTTTTTCCTTAATTTTTTGTTTATAAATTTCTATAAAAAATATATTTTTTTTTTATGAAACTACCAAAATTTTGAACCCACAATTTCTACAGCCTAACGGTATCGATTCAGGGTTAAGTTACTGGGTGCGAAACGTGGTAAGAGAGGGCTGAGATTTTAAATCTCAACTCTGACGCTCACGGTATTAACACCTCATTTAATGAGGTGGGAGGAGAAATGAAGAAAAAACAAATGGCCGACTGACACCACAAAATTCGGCTGGGCTAAAGTTGGAGGGGGCTCAGGGCGCGTAACGAAAGTCGAAAGCTGCGGCAAATACTGCTCCTTTTTTTTCTTTGTTTCCCCGGCGGCAATTACTGCTCTTTGGTAGGGACGAGAGGATTCTCACATGACAATTTTACCCTTATGATTTGGATTTAAATGGAAGAATGTGGTGGGTACGTTGGCGAGAGAATGTTGGGGCGTGTATTTGCACGTGTCGATTGGGTATCACCACGCAGGTGATTATTTGTCGAGGACCCGAAACGACGAAAATCGCTTGCCTTCTTCCGAGCAAATGCTGTTTTGATATTAAATAGTCACTTAAAAGCAATTTTTCTGCATCAGCCAGTCGCTTTCTTAATGGATGCGTAGTCCTCAATATGTTTAGGGTAGGAAACTCTAAGCAGAGTCCTCACAGCATTAATCAGACGTTTTTTTTTTCATTGTTGAATAAAAAGATATTTCTAAAGAAAATGGGAGAATGAAAATCCACAAATCAAGAGGGCCCAAATGTGAATATAATGCCAACTCACACACCAAATACTTGTTAATTGAAAGAGAGAAAGTAGCAATCAGTCCTAGGAGGGGGCAAAGCCCCATCCATTCTTCAATTTGCAGGTTACAAGGAGATGGACTTCTGAAGAATTTCCCCGGTATGCTCTTCAATGCCCCTATAAGTACGTTGCTCCTAGGCTCAACATTTTCATCTATTGTACCCTTGCTAAGCAAGCAATTACATTTGATGAATCATACAATAAACAATAAGTGCAACACTGTATTCAGAAATTAGCACCACATAAACGGCCACCAAATGAAATCTGAAAAGAAGAAAATTCAATTCAACAGCAGCCAAAAGGGCTTTTATTTAGGCCAATCAGTAGAAAAACAAGTTTCAATCTAAATTACAAGCATCCTTTAGGCTTGACATATTGCCCTTTCCCCGAACAATTTCAAAACTCTTCTTGTACTGCAACTATGACAACCAGAAAACATGAATAACAAACTCAAATCACCGCTTCCCATTACGAATGAAGTGTAGAAAATAAGACAATTACAACTGAAGCGAATCGTAATCAAGGTCTGGTTACAACATATATACGTTCTGGATCTGCCCAATTAGCTTCTCGTCATCAAAGTCCAAACAGACGACAAACTTTTTCCATCTTGCTTATGTCTAATAGGTCTGACAAGCATATGCAATTTTAGAAGTATGTCAAGCGCAAGTGCGAGGTTTGAATCATGAGAGTGGTCATTTCATGCAAAACAATGTGAAATACTGGGAAAAAGACCAAGCCTCCGAATAACAAACTTAGGGACCACAAGAGGTAATGCAAGTCAAATGTCGTTCTTTTCAACAGAAGCAAAAAAATGGCAAATGCATAATGCAGTTGCCATGATCCACCACGAGTTCATTGGCATCCTGACCACAGTTAGCTGGTCAATAGCCCCATCAAGCAGAACATTTGGTACCTATAAATCAAGTTCAACATCCATAAAACTAAGCAGGCAAAGGCAAAGAATACCACCCAAGGAGGTATAAGCTCTAACATTTTTGCACACTTTTTGGGATAATAAAATCTTGGGATTCTGTAGCCAAACAGAGCTAGTTAAGAGACAAATAAATAAACCTACAATTAGAGAACAAGTCTAAAGCTTGCCAAACCAATATACTCCTGCATTCCTGTTTCTTATTTTAAAAATAGTAGTAGGGAGGAGGGGGCAAGCCAAGAAGTCCCAGGTAACCGCAAAGAACAATTATTCAACAGGAGTTAACAACCCCAGAATTACATGAATCAGATAAAAACTTAAGTTGGCTAGTTTTACAATCAATTTCGGTTCACTCTAAAGTAGCATGATGAGGACCCAAGAGAATGCCAAATCTTGCACAAATCCAATAAATCAAGAAAGTTATACTTTGGAAATCCAGGAAAAAACCATCACTTACGGGGCAAAACAGAAAATAGCTCTACAACAAAGACAAATGCATTTATACTCAGTTTCAGATAGAAAATTTACATGTAGAACTAAACAGAACAGAAACAGACCGACAATCCTTTATGCAAAAAAACCAAATGAGGCAATCACAGAATTAGCTCCTTTAATCAGATTCAATCACACAAACATTCTATATAGAAAACGAGTTCATGCAAAATCAATTGCCCTTGAAAATTGGTATTTTCCTCTAAAACCCCATTGTCCCCCCAATAAATTTTCCCAGAAATTCTTTTTTTTTCCCCTTTTCACTGAGATCCCATATGCCTCTAAGGAAGTTTTCGATCCATATAAAACTAATTATGGCTCAGGCAGTCCTCAAAATACAAAACGCAATAAAAAGAAGTTCCCATCAGTCCAATATGCGACGGAAAAAGGAAAGGGAGAAGACGATAATAAGAAAATTACCGGAGCCTTTGAAGGTCTTCAAGAGAATGAGGGAGCTTGAGAAAGCTGTAATCCGACGCGGGTAAGGTTAGGTAAACACAGAGGAGGCCCAACACGAAACCCAAGAGCACGGTGGAACTTGGAAGCCGCCGCAAATGATGGACGCAATATGGATAATAACAGGTTCCCTTCCGGGTGGGAACTAAATCACTATACACAGAGATAAAATATAATAATCCTGCGTAACTAGACAGCTGCACACACTTTAAATAGGTACCAAACACTCAAACAGTTACTGCAGCTCACTACACGACGATAACTCCTACCCACTTACTGCAGCTCACTACACGACGATAAATCCTAAATAACTCCTACCCACGATCAGCTCTACATTCCCATGCACACACAAAGTTACTGCAACACGAATGAACGGACACTGCTTTCACAGTGCATCCACATAACGTGGGTTAGGCTTACGTGGCCTTCGGGGTCTATCACTTACCGCCCCCTCGACAATCACCTTGTCCTCAAGGTGGAGAGCTGGAAACTGCTGCCGGAGAAAATCTACTTCCTCCCAAGTTGCATTCTCAGCTGGTAAGTGTTTCCACTGCACCAACGCCTCCGCCACCAGCTTGCGCCCACGGTGTGACCAACGATAATTCAGCACAGCAGTAGGTTCCAAAATAAAGGTGCCTTGCTCTGATAGTGGTGGTGGTTCGTTTGATATTGTCTCAGGCTCTCCCACACATTTTCGAAGGTTAGAGACATGAAAAACGGGGTGAACTCTGGATTGTGGGGGTAAAAGCAACCTGTACGCAACCAGACCAATCTTCTTCTCTATTCGGTATGGCCCAAAGAACTTATGCGCTAACTTCTGATGGGCACGTCGGAATACAGTGCTTTGTCTGTAAGGTTGTAATTTGACAAAGACCCAATCTCCTTATGCAAAATGTTCCTCACGGCGCTTCTTGTCAGCAGTCTGTTTCATGTATTGTTGAGCCCTCTCCAGATTTGTCTTGAGCTCCCTAAGAATGTCATCTCTTTCCTGCAGCACTCGGTCAACTTCATCCACAGGCGAAGCACCAGCTAAATAGTTGGTGATCTGGGGGTACACGGCCATATAGAGCCTGGAATGGAGTCATACCAGCCGCCTTTTGGAATGTAGAATTGTACCAAAATTCTGCCCAAGGCATGAATTTGCACCAATGCTTTGGTTCATGACTGGCAAAACATCGTAGGTACTGCTCCAAGCAGCGGTTGACAACCTCAGATTGCCCATCAGTTTGTGGGTGATACGCCGAACTCATTTTCAGTTGGGACCCGAGTAATTTGAAGAACTCCTGCCAAAATATACTCATAAAAATTCTATCACGGTCACTGATGATAGTCTTTGGCACCCCATGCAAACGTACCACCTGCTCAACAAAAACTTCAGCCACCTTCTTAGCCGTGTAGGGATGAGTGAGGGCTATGAAATGCCCATATTTCGTCAAGCGATCCACAACCACCAGGATTGAGTCTTTACCTGCAGACACAGGAAGTCCGTCAATAAAATCAAGAGTTATATCGTCCCAAACTTGTGTAGGCACTGGTAAAGGTTGCAGTAGGCCTGCAGGGGAGCGGCTGTTTGCTTTGTTTTTCTGGCACACGGTACATGCTGCAACATGGGCATGTACATCAGATTTCATGCTTGGCCAGTAAAATGATTGTCTAAGGCGATGAAGTGTCCTCAATACCCCAGAATGACCCCCAATTTTACTGTCATGGAACTCGTACAAGAGAGAAGGTTTGAGCATGCTGTCAGGGGCAAGAAGCACTCGGCCGTGGTAGTAAAACAACTCATCGTACCGCTCGAGTTATCACGAACCTCCCCCCTGATTTTTTCCCAAATATCACTCTGTGGATGAGAGAGAGCCAAAAGTGCAGGCATGTCTACACGGCGGGATAATGCGTCTGCTGCAGAATTATCTCGACCTGGTTTGTAAGCAATTTCATAATCGTACCCCAACAATTTCACCACCCATTTTTGCTGTTCTGGAGTGATCACTCTCTGCTCCAACATGAATTTAAGGCTCCGTTGATCTATTTGAATTCGAAACCGACGACCCAAGAGGTACGGCCGCCATAACTTCACAGCTTCAAGGATGGCAAGCATTTCTTTATTGTAAACCGACCATGCTCTTTTGGTAGAACCCAGGGCCTTGCTCATGAAAGCTATTGGTCGACCCTGCTGCATAAGAATGGCACCTATGCCAGCCTCTGACGCATCAGTTTCCACTACAAATTGCTCGCTGAAATTTGGGAGTGCCAATACAGGAGTTGAAACCATGGCATCCTTGAGTGCTTTGAAAGCCCTTTCCGCTTCTGTATCCCATACAAATTGTCCCTTTTTTAAAAGAGCTGTAAGTGGTGCTGCTAATGATCCATAGCCTCGGACAAATTTGCGGTAATATCCTGTCAAACCCAAAAATCCACGCAGCTCTGTGATGTTCTTAGGTGTAGGCCAACTTTGCATAGCAACAACTTTTCGTGAGTCAACCCGCACTCCATGGTTTGATATGAAATGACCGAGATACTCAACTTCCTGTTGGCCGAAGATGCATTTGCTGGGCTTTACATAAAAGTGGTGCTCGCTAAGAATCTGGAACGTGGTTTGTAGATGACCCAGATGGTCTGCCCATGTTTGACTGTACACCAAAATGTCTTCAAAAAAGACAAGTATGAATTGTCGTAGGTGAGGTCAAAAAATAGCATTCATGGCCGACTGGAATGTAGATGGGGCATTACAGAGACCAAAGGGCATGACAAGGTATTCATAATGCCCACTATGAGTTCGGAAGGCGGTTTTATGCACATCATCCGGCCACACTCTGATCTGGTGGTAGCCTGCCCTCAGATCCAACTTTGAGAAAAATTTTGCACCATGTAATTCATCAATCATATCTTCTACCGTCGGTATTAGGTACCGATCTTTAATGGTTGCTTCATTCAACGCCCTATAGTCAGTGCAGAAACGCCATGTCCCATCCTTCTTCTTCACTAGCAAGACAGGAGAAGAAAAAGCACTACTGCTTGGCCGAATTATCCCAGAAGCAAGCATCTCCTTCACTTGCCTTTCGATCTCATCTTTTTGGAAATGAGCGTACCTGTAGGGGCGAACGTTGATGGCTGCCACTCCTTTTAGAGGAATCCTGTGGTCATACTCCCGTTGAGGGGGAAGTGTCTTAGGTTCCTCAAAAATTCGGTGGTAATGGTTGAGCAAGTTCCGGAGATCTTCAGGGGCTTTGTGTTCCTTGCCGTGTTCTGGAGCATTCACGTGCAATGCAAATAATTCACTGTCAGGTTCTAATTCACGTGTAAGGGCTTGACTTTCAATTTGTTGGGCTGGTTGGCCTTGCAACCCAACTAGCACACGGTCATGGCCTTCCCATTGAAAACGTATAAGAGGTTGGCTTCAATCACAAAACATAGGCCCAAGTTGCTGCAGCCAATGAACCCCAAGGACAAGATCCAGGCCCCTAAGGGGTAGAGAGAAAAGTGTAATTTGAAAATTGCACTCTTGAATTTGCAAATCTACCGCATCATACCGCTCAGGACATGAAATCACTTCGCCGTTCGCTATCTTCACTCCAAAAGGCTTGATGGGAGTCACTGGAATCTGCATCAATCTAACCAACTTTTCATTGATAAAGTTCAATGTAGACCCGCTATCTACAAGGATGATAACGGTATGGCTTCCAATTTTTCCTTGAACCCGTAAGGTATTCGGACCAGACCATCCTGTGAGCGCATGCAACGATATCTCGGGCTCCACTTTCCTGGGGTTCTCCTCTGGTTCGGCCACCTCTGCAATATCTTCTTCCTCTAAAGCATCACCATTCTCCAGTTGGGTTCCTTCTAACAAGAAAGCTTGTGGTTGGCGACACTTGTGTCCTGGCGTGAACTTCTCCTCACAATTAAAACATTGTCCTTTTTCCCTACGTCTCTGCATCTCGTCCCAAGATATACGCTTGATATTAGGTGTTGGACCTCCCTTGGACATGTTAGATGGTAGTGAATTAGGTACTGCAGAAGAGTTGGCTTTACCCCAAGAAGGTGGTTTGGGCGATTCAGGCCGACCCATTCTTTTCTTCCTTCGAAGTCGCTCCTCTCTCATTCTTGCTATTTCCATGGCATCATAGAGTGTCAGAGGACTATACATACGTACTTCATCAGCAATTTCATCTCTTAGTCCCCCAATGAAGGTTCCCACGAGGGCTTCTTCAGGCCATCCTTCCACACGGTTAACTAGTCGCTCAAACTCCCTCTGGTACTCTCGAAAGGATCCTTGCTGCTTCACCCGTGACAAAGACTCATTGTAGTTTTCATACTTTGTGGGTCCAAAGCGTATGAGTAGTTCCTTCTCAAATCTCTCCCAATTCAAGGATGAGCGATCCACACGGTGGATCTTCTGTAGCCACTGCCACCACTGGTTGGCTTCCCCTTCCAGATGGAAAGAAGCCAGTGATACCCGGTGCTCCATTGGGGTTGCTTGGAAATCAAAGAACTGCTCCACCTGACTTAACCATTCCAGCGGATCATCCCCACCATACTTAGGAAAATCCATTTTGGATAATCTTGGAAGCCCAACCATTTTGAACTCACTCTCGCGTGAATTGCGTGAGGACTGCCCATCGGAGAATGACGTCTTCCCTTTTTCAGAAGTTACCAATGTATCCTGAATTTCCTTCAACAAACTCTCCATCCCAGACAACCGTTCATTGGTACTTCGGATTCCCTCTCGAACTTCTTTGTAGTCTACTTCCAGTTTCTCAATCCGCTCCTTTTGTGTCCCCATACTTGGGCCACAAACCGGCTCTGATACCTAAATGATGGACGCAATATGGATAATAACAGGTTCCCTTCCGGGTGGGAACTAAACCACAGTACACAGAGATAAAATATAATAATCCTGCGTAACTAGACAGCTGCACACACTTTAAATAGGTACCAAACACTCAAACAGTTACTGCAGCTCACTACACGACGATAACTCCTAAATAACTCCTACCCACTTACTGCAGCTCACTACACGACGATAACTCCTAAATAACTCCTACCCACGATCAGCTCTACAGTCCCATTCACACACAAAGTTACTGCAACACGAATGAACGGACACTGCTTTCACAGTGCATCCACATAACGTGGGTTAGGCTTACGTGGCCTTCGGGGTCTATCACGCTTCCCAAAAGCTCAAGGGGAATTTGCATCCCACTTCTTCCAAGTCCCCATTGCTTTTCTCCCCCTTCCCCATCTCCAAAAAAACCTTCTTTTTCTTCCCGTCCCTTCCCTTCATTTTCTTTTATTTTCCTTCCCTTTTGTCCAAGGAAAGAGAGAGGGGAATTGGGAACCCTTATACGCTTCGTTTAATTTGGATACACTCCCTTCTTGTTGAGGGTTGAGTCGCTAATCCTCTTATTCTCCTTCTGGTTTTTCTTCTTTCCTCTCTCGCTCTCGCTCGAGTCAGGGGGTGAAGGGTATCGGCCCAGGGGAGGTGCCGATACCCTTAGCTCCCCCTCCCTCCGCCCCTGCCCACGGCTTATTGCAGAAGATTGCAGGGAAAATGGAAAGAAGATGATGCGTCCACTCCTGCGTGTTGCGGAAAATATGTTAGAAAATAATATAAAGAAAAAAGCATCCTTAGCCGACTGACTTTAGCCAAGCCGAATTTTGTGGGGTCAGTCGACCATCTGTTTTTTTTCTTTATTTCCCCTCCCATCTCATTAAATGAGATGTCCATATCGTGAGCGTCGGAGATGAGATTTAAAATCTCATCCCGCTCTTAACACGTTTCGCACCCAATAACTTAACACCGAATTCGATCCCCAGCCTAACACCTATCGCCACGAAGTCATATGCATAATTGCTCTTCCTTGTTTCCCGCGGCTTTGAACGCGGCTTGGGTTTTGGCTTTTCCCACACTCGCTTTTAAATTAATTTTTTTTGAACAAACGTATACGAGAGTGGTCTCCACTCTCTCTCAAGAAGATACCATATATTCTCAAAGTTCCTTGCTCCTCATATGGTTGGAGCGCCTCACCTCGAAGGTAACTCTCACACTTACTCTGCCAACACAATTTAATCCAATGCTTTTCCAGAAACCAATCGTTCGTTCTGTGCAATCCGTTTGCGTTTTGCCCCTATGATTTCCATCTCAGGCATTTTACTCCATATTTCAGGACCGACAGATCTCGATCCGAAATGAGCTCAAGTACCAGCGAGTGACAGTGAACGAAGTGGTTGCAATGGTATGCATGGAATTGGAGGGAGAGGTGCGATTGTCGTTGCTCGCGAAAGTAGAGGAAAGTTCGAGAAGATGAAATTTTACATATCGACGTCGGGGATAAAGCGAGTAACGATATCGGGCTCCGGCGGCGCCGGTAAGGGATCGCTCGCAACGGCCACGGCGAGTCGTCGGATTTCGAGCCGGACTATGCTGCCGGTGGTGCTGGTGCTTGCGATTGCTTTTCCGTTTTTCTTTGTCAGAATTGCGTTTTTGGTCCTGGAATCCGCTGCTGCTTGCTCTTCCCCGCTTGGTAATTGCCCCTCTTTTTCAATGGTTCTTTTTTTTTTGCGCAAATAATTTTATCCTTTTTTTTGTAAACATAATAAAACAGGAGTTGAAATTTCTTTTTAGGAGGTCTGGAGATATCTTGTGGAGGAATCAAAATCAATAACACCCTATGCTCGTAGGAATAAAAATAACACCCTATGCTGTGTAATATTGTACTTTCCTTCCAAAATGTTTCTTCTCTGGTTTGGCACGTGAAATGTTCCTCTTTTTGGATATATTCTGGACTTTAGCGGAAGGTCCAATTATTGTCAGCATGAGGTATAAATTTATTTTTCTAAGCAATGAGGTATAAATTTATAATCCGCATCCGAAGTTAATTTATATATTTCAAATACTGTTTGGCAGATTGTATTGGATGGAAGTTTTTCGACGGGACGGACACCACTCCGGTAAGTAGTCCAACCCTTAGATTGACGAAAATACCCTTTCTCGTACTGTTGGTAGTCTTCGTCCCTTTTTTTTTTCAATGTTTCAGCAAGTAATTACCGTACCATACGCGCTCACAAAAAACATTTAAATTAGCTTACGACATGCCACGAAGAATTGCTCGATGGCAGTTAGTAATTTAGACAAGGTTGTCCATGAGGGGAAGCTTCTGTTGTCCTAGTCAGTTTTGGGAAATCGCCTGAACTTTTCTGATCTATGGAGTTTCACCCTACATCTGAAAAAGTTTGTTGAACGTCTTCGTCCAAGGTTGGGGCTAAATCGTATTCATTAGGGCCACATTTTCTTATTTGTTTCCACAAATACCGCCATGATTTCATCATTTTAATTTTGACCTTCACTTCGCTTGGCTGTTTTCACCCTAACTTTTGTTGAATTATACATTAGAAAAATGTATTTTCAGAAATCCCAAAGTCTGATTGCAGCGTGAAAAATGCTTGCTTCCACAAATGAATTATTCACATTTGAATGGATCCAAAAGTACTAAATTCTTAATAAATTTTAAACTTTAGGGACTAGTTTGATGAGTTTTAAAGTTGAATGACTTATTTGATTTTCGGTCAAAGCACAATAACTAATTTTGTATTTATCCCTAAAAATAATATCTTTCATTTTTTCCCCTCATTTTTCACGTTCTCTCATTTACCTGTGTAGGATCCAACATGAAGAGAAAGACTTGTATAAAATTATATAAAAACCATTAGTGTACCGAAATTGTATAGTTGCGGTATGTACTGGGATTTGTTTGTAATTGATTGGTATTTGTGTTTATTTTTTCTCTTGTGGTTTTTGGTCAAACTTTTTACAATACACCAGTCTGAAGGGTCCTCTATCTACGTGAATGCATTGCGCAATCCACCAATTGCTAAAAGCAATGATAGGCGATGATAGGACCAACTAATTTTTTGATTCCACTCTTTGTAAGCATCCAGGAATATCCGTTTTTTATGGTCTGAGAACACCAGAAATATTCCTAGCTTCTGCTACTTTTGTTTGTTTTTTCCTGAACAAACACCGAGCTTCTTTAGATATTTTTTACTTTCCCGAAAAACATGAAAGGGAAATTTTAAAATTGTTTGGGTCGAAATTTAAACACATGCTTGAGTTTCTAGAATTGACTATTTAGGCCCAGTTTACTTCTTTATATTTTCATCTAGATTTTTAATGAAGTCGAAATTTCTAATGAAATGGATGAATTGGCATGTGAAATATCAATATGTAGTCATGAACATGCTAGATGTATTAAAAATAAATAAAAATTATAATTTATAATAATAAATTAAATAAAAAATATTAAACTATATTATAACTTTTTATCTTCTTTTAAGATGTGCATCTGACATATAGTCATATATTGATATTTGGCTGCCACATTGTCAATTAGGAAATGTAGACGTAATCAATTATATTAGAAATCTAGAAGCAAATTTGAGGGAGAGAAATTTTATAAATATTACCTATATGTCAATTTTAGAAATTTATGTAGTTTTTAAAAATTTTATTAAAATATAGGTAGTAGTTTTAAAATTTTCTAAAGAAATGAAAGTAAGATTCCCCATCTAGAGAATAATGTGTTATTTCCCAGGTTGTTTATATATCTGTTTTTGTAAACCACGCGAAATGAGAACAGTCGGTGGATAAGCGCATTTCGAGGATCTCTCTGTTGCACTTTCGCCAGCTACTTTCTATTACACGTGGCCAGTTGTACAGCAATCATATTATTATCACCCACTTGATCTTTCATTTATTTTCAAATCAATAAAAGAAAAAACAAACAGGAAATGTGATGTCACTTGATTTTCGGTAAAAGCAGGATGACGATGTATTTATCTCTTTAATTTTTAGGTTTCTGCTTGTTCTACAGCAATCTCACTGCTTCCGTAACGATGTAGTTTTACGTTAAAATTTCGTGAAAGCATCAAACAGAAACATAAACTGGCATATGTATTTATTTTTGAAGCAGGTAACTGGCACATCTCTTCATTTTTTTTTTCTCTCTAGGCATATCTCCTCATTGACAATGTTGTGAGAAACCTATAACTTTAACACGTCACCATACGTCAACAGTAACACGGTTGGTTGAGTATCATTGTGTTTTTCTCTCTCAGCTGTTGAGGACCATTGTCTTTCTCCCTTTTGCCCTTTTTCCTTTTTACGAGAATGTATCTCCAAGGTGGAACAATTGACTCCTTCGTGTAGGACGGGATAAATTATGGTAAGACTGAACTAATGGATGTCAAGACTGATGATTGATGTGTTTGTTTCTTAATGTGGTGATGCATGTACCATAAAGAAGCTCAGAGAGGAGCTAACTAGAGCACTAGTTGAGACCGAGGTCGTTAACATCGATGAGGTAGGAAATGAGGAAGGAATAGAGTCATTCAACAAGCTTCTGAACGACATGACGTCAGAAAGACAGGATATCAAGGCATTCGCTTTCAAGACAAAGGCTTTGGTATACCCACCGACGCACTCATTTTAACTTTATCTTTATGTCTTTTTGTACATGCAAACTTGGATATACAGTGTGACATCCTAGGTGTTGCAGTTGGCAATGCTGATTCAAACCCTGTCGCCCAGTTGGGTTTACTGGCTCTACTCCCTAGCTAAGACATAGGCATAGAGATATAACTTTGATATTAGTACATGGTCCTATGGATAAAATCAGGTTCAATATTTCTGGGCCTCAGGTAAGTCATAAAAATGACGTCTTTTAGGTTTAAAATATAAAAAATATATTAATAAATTTTTTGAGAATTGAATTAATTGACAATAAAGTAGGCCGTTGTGGTTCTAGAATGCTCTGTTTTTTTTTTCAATTTCAATTTTGTAAACTAATTTTTAAGATGCTCCTATTTTGTAGGCTTTTCATTAAGTTATATTGTCAAAGTTTTAAGTTTTTTTTTTTTCTCAATTTTAATTTTATAAAAGTGCTTCCTATTTTCTAGGTTATAATATGGAAGCTTCATAATTAGGGGCTTTAGGCAGTTGCCTCACCCCTATTCATTTGAGCCGCCCCTGGATAGAATAGTCCTTATCTTGAACATTTCGACCTTCCTTTGTATTATACCACTGCCACATGCAGTGAGTCTGTGATGGTGACCTTGGCAGACCCGAGCAATAATTGCGTGTGCCGTAGTAAACTTGCTATTGTGGAAGACAGTAGACGTGTTTGCTTATCATGCTTTAAGTGTATTTGATAAACTGCTCGTCGAAGATTGCTGACTAAACTTACTATTGTCCCTGGAACGTTTTTAAGAAAAAATGGATAAAATCTTCTTTCCATTGCACGCACTACTATATAAAGCTTTCTTTTATGAAGATATAAGCAATTGTAGGGAAAAATATACATTTCGAAATGAATGAAAAGAGTCTTTGATGGCCGGAAATTTCTTTTGACTACAGACAGTTCTGGAGTCATGTATCAGTACTGAACTGTTTAATATGAAAGAAAATCAGCCACTGAACCACACAAACCCTGAGGAGGTCGTTCAATAGTTGGGTGGTCAGTTGGTTAGGGCTATCCCTTAATATTGCTGATAGAGAAGAGACTATGTAGGTTCGATCACATTGATGCCGTTCTTGGAGTCATCAATCTGATTCAGAATAGCCAATTGAGAAGTAAGGAGCACCAAGCTGGTGGAGTTGTAGATCAGAGTGAGTGGGGGCCATATATAAGAACAGGAGGAGAGGTCGAGTTATGATCGACTTGTGGCAACAACTAACAAGGGGCAAGGAAGTTAGTGAGTAAGATATTGATGAGACTGCGTGAGACAGAAGAGAGGTGAGCGGTGTAAGCCTACAAAAACAAGACATAAGACAAAATATGTTATATATTTACTGTCCGTTGGATCCAGTGTCGTTGGATTTTACAGTAGGAAAATCCAGGAACTGATTTAAGAGAGATTGATAGCACTTGGCAGCACTCACTAATCGATGGCTTGTTAGAAGAGGGGGTGGTGATAAACTGTTTTGGTTGGATTCTAAAACTGGTGCATTTTCTATCAAGTCAATGTATGGTCTCCTCCTAAGTGGTTCCGGTGAGGGTTTTCCTTGGCGCCAGTGTTGGAAGACTTTGGTACCATCTAGAGTTGTGTTCTATGTGTGGGAGGCTACTCATGGGAAAATTCTGACTATTGACAACTTGAGGAGGAGGGGCATTTGCTTTGTTAATTGGTGTTATTTGGGCAAAATTGATGGAGAGTCGGTGGATCATATCCTCCTTCATTGTTCCGTTGCTAGAGGGATGTGGGAGTATATGTTTAGCATGCTGAATGTTGCTTGGGTTATGCCTAGGAGGGTGGCTGAAGTTTTGAAGTGCTGGAGAAGGAAGTTTGAGGATCCAACTACATTGGCCATATGGAAGATGATTCCTCATTGTATTTGGTGGACTTATGGAGGGAAAGGAATGGAAGATGCTTTGAGTTGATATGGTTTTATCTATGGAGCGTTTGAGGGACCTTATGATGAGATCTTTGTTTCTTTGGGCAAATTCGGTTTTTCCTTTCGGCATTTTTAATTATTTTGGGCTTGCGTTTTAGTTCAAAATTTTAGATATATCATATTTGTGTCATCTAAATTTTTGTGAGCCATATCGTCTAATTAATACACAATACTCTTCCATGCAAATTGTTACATAAGATTTTTAAAATGAGGTTGCATAAATAATCCTTGAATGTCTACAGTGAATCCATATAAGGTCTCTCTAGAGTATAGGGGTATACAAAATACCTACCAGCTTCGATGTGTGATCACCTTTAGCCGGTCGCTAACTACTTGTTTTTGGGTGCCCATTTTGGCTCTTCAACATAGGTGATATTAGTCAGAGGATACCTGCAGAGTGGTGTTTGCAAATCAAAATTTTAGTTTATAGGAGTTGGGGAAAAGTAGAGAGATGATTTGGGTGAATTTTTTATGTTTATTATAAAAAGAGATGATTTGATGGGGGGAGAGATATATATGGTTTAAAGAAACCTAATCTCTGCCTTCGTTCTCCCCCCCCCCCCCCCCTCTTCCTCTTCCATTTTCTGTGTAAAATACTCAGTTAATGTCTATTCCTCTGTTACTCCTTCATACGCCTGCATTTCCTTACATTTGATCTTTTGCATCGGCTCCGACTCTAGATTGTTGCTGTTGGATCAGCACAGTGACGGTGGTTATTGGAGTAGGCAATAGAGGTCATGCTTGGCTTTCGATTTTGTCAGACAGGAAGCTGGAAAGGTTGTTTCCGCCATTGTTTGTGTCAGTGCCCACCCCTAACAAAGTGACATAATTGAAGTCTAAAATTTAAACCTAAAGCTAGAGAGGTGGTTGTGCACAAGATATCTTAATTTTCCTAATTAGATAATAAAGAATTGTCACATAAACTAAACGTCACTATATGAATGTGATATCCACCTTATCTCTTCTTATGATTCATATTTCATCATGCCCTTCATTTACATGCTAATTGGAACAGTAAGCATTGGTGTTCCTACCAAATACTTTGCTATGGTCACAAGTTACAAATAGAAATTAGTGAAGAACCTAGTTATGATGACATCAAATGGTTGATCCACCTTGAAATCCCTAGAGGAAGAAACAAAATTACTTCCCAAGTATTCTTTGGGTGAGTTGCTGGAACAAATAATCTCTGCCGCTGCAATAGATTGGCCTTCTAATGCTGCTACTAAAACTGATAAATTTTGCTTCCGTTAAAACATGGTGAGAACTAATTTTTTCGACTGAAAGGAACAAAAAGGTGTTGCCTAAGGTGCAAATGAAGATTAAAAAGAGAACAAAAGGGTCTTATCATTGGAAACCTAGCACTTGGAAACAGAAATATTTAACTGGAACAAAGGAAAAACAAGAGGGGACTGACTGATAGAAACCTTGTTGGAAATAACTTGGATTAAAACTTAAAAGAAAAGGACTGTGTTGAGGATGGGATAGCTGAAAAACTAGCTCTTGGAGAGAAAGTTAAACAGATTGGAACAGAAGGATTGACTACAAAATGTAGGTCTTGCAGAAAAAGAGTAAAAGAAGAAGATGTAACCTGTAATGTTGCTTAAAAAGTCTGAAATTCCTGCAATTGAGATTTTTAGAAGACAGGGTCATAATGGCTAAGTGTTGGCTAGTGCTGGTGATGGCTACCACGAATGTTTCGTAGCTGAAACTGTTGGGGCTAAATGGTTGTGTGATCAAACATACTAAAATATGTAAATTGAGATACGACAAAAGAAAGGGACGGAAATCTTCAGCCAAATAGCCCTCATGCTCACAGACATTAATCGACATGCACCATCTGAGGTTTCTGCGATGAGAACTGATTGAAAGTTGTAATTCAAAAGTTAAGAGTTCAAATTCAAAAATCAAAATATAAACTTAGGAAATATAGAATAATATCTCACCTACCCCAATCAGCTCTTGAAGATTTTAGCATTACTTCACTAACTTGGATATCATGAACCATTGTATCTTATCCCATGACACGTACTCTTTGATATTGATTGAAGCCTCTAATGCTTCTTTGAAGAAATCATTTTGAGCATAGTCCTTTGAAAAGCTTCCGCATGCATCTTAACCTGTCATGTAGCCTTCTCATCATCAGCTCCTATGACAAGTGTAATGTGATTGTAGTTTAAGCGAGATAGTTTTGTGTTTGTTGGACCTGATGGAGGAAGTAGAGAGATGTATGCTTTTTTGCCCATCTCATTACGAGTGACAGATGCGCAACCGGAACCTTTTCTTCCATCAACTACCAAAGAGCCAGCCAGAAAATATGATGTTACATAAATGCACGGACACTTCTAGAAGGGAATTTATATCTATACAATACAGTACATTTCTAGTAGCTGTCAGTGGATATATGATAAAAATATGCGAAGTTGTAAGTTCAAATTTTATATAATACATATTAAATTCCTGGACAAAGTCTCGAATACACCTTGAGTAATTGAGTGTCAAGATTTGATGCTCTTTAGTAGAGGGTGGGCGTGTAACAAGGAAAAGGAAGACATTATAAAGTACATACTGCTACTAACCTGTGAGTTAGGGATGCTGGTAGAATAAAACAGTTACTTGGCATAACTCTGAAATATTTAAGAGATAAAGTAATGGATATATAGAAGTTATGGTTATTGATTACCATACATCTACCATTTCTTATACTGCAGTAAGAGTTGTCAGAATTCATAACATGTAACCACATCCGGTTCTTCTATCGATGCATCCCTGGATGCTATTCATTTGTGAAAACAACCACCTTTTCAATTTTGTGCCAATGGTTGTGCATGAATGTGCACATGCGTGTTGACGTGTACAGGGATGGGATTATGTATAGACCAATTGGAGGAAATTGTTTGAGAAAAGGAATAGCTTATACCCAACAGATTGGTGTAGATATTTTGAATTACAACTTTGAAGAGTAAAATTGAATGAAAAAAGGGACACGGGATAATCAAAAGCTGAGAATTTTGGCTATATTTTGATTTGAAGCAATTGAGTTCCAACACTCGGAAACATTGGAGCTAATTTCCTTGCTTTGTATGCAGCTACTGAGAATGGAGCACAAGGTCCAGTCAGCAAGACAGCGTGAGTCTATATACTGGTATTTAGCTTCACATGGTGTTCCCAAAAGCTTACATTGTCTTTGCCTCAATCTTGCTGAAGAATATGCTGTAAATGCGATGGCCCGAACTCGTCTACCTCCACCAGAATTTTTTTCTCACCTCGCTGACCCCTCATTTCACCACATTGTTCTCTTAACTGATAATGTCCTTGCGGCGTCTGTTGTCGTCTCTTCTACTATCCAAAACTCAGCCAACCCTGGGAAATTAGTCTTCCACATAGTAACTGACAAGAAAACTTTCACTCCAATGTATGCATGGTTTGCAATCAATTCTGTTGGATCTGCTGTGGTGGAAGTCAAGGGATTGCACCAATATGACTGGTCTGAGGAGGTGAATATTGGGGTTAAAGAAATGTTACAGATTCATCGGGCAATTTGGAAGCACTACTACAATAATTCGAGAGATGATTTTGAGTATGAAGGAGAACGTGAAACATATCTGGAGGCTTTAGGCCCCAGCTCCCTGTGCCTTCTTAATCATCTCCGCCTTTATATCCCTGAGGTAGTCAGCTAACATTTTCACATAATCTTCTCTGATTGAGTGATGCATGTTTAATATGAGAACATTGTGATAATTGACTGATCATCTTATTTTCATGGGCCACAGCTGTTTCCAGATCTCAACAAGATAGTGTTCTTGGATGACGATGTTGTCGTACAACACGACATATCATCTTTGTGGGAGATGGATCTCAATGGAAGAGTTGTTGGTGCAGTTGTTAATTCATGGTGTGGAGGTTGCTGTTGCTCTGGAAGGAAATATGGTGACTATTTGAACTTCTCGCATCCAATTATATCATCCAATTTTGACCATGATCAGTGTGCATGGCTATATGGTGTGAATGTCTTTGATATGGAAGCTTGGAGGAACACCAACATTACTGCAACTTATCATCAATGGTTAAAACTTGTAAGTATGCTTTGCACTTTAGTTGCTCGAGAAGTGGAAACTGCTGTCACTGTCTGCATGTGTTGTCTATTTTGTTCTGAAGATGGACATAGCATAATGACGACAATATTATGGTTGGCTCTGAAAATGATGTCTGTGCGTGTATTTTTAGGAAAACGAAATTCTTATTTCAAGCAAAACGATCTCTCTCATCATTTAGGGCATGTTTGCATTTTAAGAGTTTTTAGAAAATTTTAGTAATGTTGTGAAAATTGAGGTAGATTAGAGTTTTATTAAGTTTTGTGAAAAATTAATGAAAATTTTTGAAGTATGTTTGAGAGATTTTGAATTTTTTGAGTTTTATAGGAGTTGGTGAAAAGTGTAGTAAGAGATGATTTGAGTAAATTTTTTATGTTTATTGTGCTGCAAATAGATGATTTGACAGGGGAGAGAGATAGTTTTGAAATTTTTTTTATTATTATTTTTTAAAATTTTGGAGTTAAAATAAAAACGAAAGAAAATTGTTGTGGGCCCTTTATTTGGTGTGAAAACCGAAAAAGTTCAAAATTTTGAGACAAAAATTCATGTTTGCGTCTAAGGTTCTTAAAACCTCAAAAATTTCTACAAAATCTGACTTTGCAAACATGCTGATATTTGTCCGAATTTGATTTCTAGAGCTCTTTGGGGTCTAATGATTTCCTTCACTCAGATTGGTAAACCATCACGTCTTTATTGGGAAAAGAGAGGTTTCGTTGCTTGTTTATTGCCCTGATACTGTTACATTGTTCCACAGAGCCTCAAATCTGGGTTGGGATTCTGGCGTCCAGGAGTACTTCCACCTTCCTTGATAGCTTTCCAGGGTCATGTACATCCTATTGATTCATCGTGGCATGTAGCTGGATTAGGTCATCAACCCATAGTTCATCAAGAGATACTGGAAGCTGCTGCTGTCATACACTTCAGCGGCCCTGCAAAGCCTTGGCTGGAGATTGGGTTTCCGGAGGTACGAAGCTTATGGAACAGACATGTAAACTTTTCAAACAAGTTCATTAGGAAATGTAGAATTATGGGGTGAAGAGGGCAAAGTTCTCTCACTTAGATATATTCATTTTGCAAAAGAACCAGAGGCACAGTATGGGATCAGAGAGAAGAAGGTTTTGCCTTCAGTCTCTGCTCACACGTACTCAGCTCTACATAGTACCCATATTGGTTAATTCATGTCCATAATAGGAAATAGCGGAAGGTTCCACGGACTACACCATAGAGTAATGACCTTTGACCTTCAAGCAATACTGTAAATCACTTGAATTCAGGTAATATGAAGTTACTTATCTCATAGTAGAAAGTAGTTTATTCTGTTTACCTTCTGTCTAATGTAGGCGGGTGCCATTTTCTTTCAAAATTTGATAACTCATGCTGGGATTTGTCCTTCACTTTTCCAAATATTTAGTGCCGGAGAAATGTCCCAAAACCCATATAAATATCAACAGCAATGAAAGCTTCGACTTATTATAGAGGGTCAGCTATCGTCCTTTAAGGGTAAGCACGAGATTCGTTGCTGTTTTGGCAGAGTAATGGCACTGCCTTGAACATCCTGGTGTACCTCTATGTGACTGATGGTGGAATGAAATATTGTTTCAGACACCGACCATAGCTGATTCCCTTGTTCCACTATCAAAGCATATTTTAAATTTCTGAACATTACAAGACACCGACCACGGTTTGAAAGTTCCTATAAAGTTGGCCAACGTCAAGATGTCTACAGATTAGGATCCTTTCAAGGGAGGATCAAAACCCATATGCTGTATTAGAAGGAATACGGGTAAAATATTAAACCAAAATTTTTTCTAGAAACAGCCCACTTAGCCAAGTAATCCGCATAGGAATTCGCTTGGGGTGAAGCTTTTAAAAAACTTCACGATAGTCTATCCAACGACATTTTACGAATGACTCCAATAGTATCTCCTAAGTCCTCTTGCACGAATGGCTGCCAACAATAATTGGAATGGAGAAGCAATGAAGATCCAAAATAAGCACAAAATGCACAATCGATCAAGCAATGATCAATTTAATGGAACTGACTCAAAATTGAAGACTCAACTTTAGGGTAATCTTTGTAACACTAAGGTCTTACTTTTAGCAAGGATTTGAACTACACTCGCATATTTTTCAAACCGTGCATAAATCTTTTTATCTCAAGTTTGATAAATATAATATGCCTTAAGTGTTTCAAATCATGCTCATATGAACTCTCAAATCTTATTTATATCTTTGAGGAGTTAGTCTTTTTGGGTCTTAAAAAGGTCAAATCATGCTTTCCAATTAAAGGTGACCAGGTCTGTGAACTGGTCGACCTAGGATCGACCGCTTGTTGTAGCGGTCGTCGATCAAGTCAGAAATTAGGGGTGGGTTTCTGACTTGCCGGAGGTGGAATTTGAAATTCCGTCTCCGGTACTGATAATAATCGGATGCCTATTTTGGCATCCGATTCTGGTCTAGCAGCTGCCGGAATTCTGGCAATCCCGGTACCGGATGTTGAATATTAACTTTTTGGGCTTATTAGTTATTACACAATTTGATTTTCAAAGATGGATGTTCGATCCAAAATGGATGTTGAATGTTGGATCCAAAATGATACAATCTAGTTATTACTTAGTAGTTATTAAAGATGGATGTTGGATCTAAAATGGCAAAATTTAGTGGATGTTGAATCCAATACTTTTTTTATTCATTTAAATATTACAATTCTATAATTGAAGATTGCATTAAATTAATAAATCACATACATACATTAATGAAAGAAAAATGATACAAAATTACAAATAATAAATAAACATATAAATAAAATCTACAAATAATACAAATTTACATTCTATAAAACAAATCTACAAATATTACAAATTGGATAGTTGAATTGAATGGAATAAAATGTTGGTCATTTAATCAAAACATCACTATCATATGATTATGGTAGTGTTAGTGTTAGTTTTGTATGACCTTTTTATTTATGCCCATAATATTTAATGAACAACTACAAAAGATTGGTCACTAATGCCTAAACTAATTTAAATTTTAATTAATGCATAACATAACACCTAATTGATTACTTTACATTTTTCCAAAGCAATGAAACGTCACCATATCAAAATGATCACTTTACAAATTAATGAAAATTATGAAATATGTGCACAACAAAGAGTGTTTAGAAAAAAAGAACATTTCATAAAGAACAACAGTTACAACGCCATGTCCATCATTAAAAAGAAATATAAATCCAAAAAATAATTGTTTAGGTTTACTGCATACTCATAGTAATCCATAAAATCGATTAAAACAAAATTCGAAACAATCACCATTATAGAACAGCTTTTAAAACCATTTTGGGCATGTCTCCATATAGGATAGTGTATGGGAAAGCTTGTCATTTGCCTGTCGAGTTGGAACATAGGACTTTTTGGGCCATTAAGCAATGTAATTTCAACCTTGATGCTGCTGGTTCTATGCGTCAATTACAATTGTCAGAGTTGGATGAGTTAAGTGGAGATGCATATGATAACTCCAAACTGTCTAAAGAGCGGATGAAGATTTTTCATGACAAGCATAACCTAAGGAAAACATTTGAACCTCACCAGCAAGTTTTGATCTACAACTCTCGTCTCCATCTATTTCCTGGGAAATTAAGATCGCGATGGAGTGGACCTTATGTGGTTAAGTCTGTTTTTCCTCATGGTGCTGTGGAGATTATTAATCCGCAGAATGGTAACTGTTTTAAAGTTAATGGGCAACGCCTCAAGCCTTTCTTGACCAACTTCTCTCCTGAGGACACTTCTGTTTCTCTTGTGGAGCCCGAGTACTCTCTTGCCTCTTAGCTTTACTTTTATCTTGCTTTTCCTATTTGTTTTGATTCATGTAATTTTCTATTTCGCTTTAATAATTCCTGTTCTGCAGGTTTTTACCTTTCTTTTTCTAGTTGTGCTTGTGTTTTTCTTGTTCCTTTCAAACCCACTCAGGTAATCTTTTCTACCTCCCTTTCTTGCTGTCCTCCATTCGTTTATGCATTTTCATTTCCTTACTCTAAACATTGAGGGCAATATTCATTTTAAGTTGGGGGTGAGAGTCTTCTACTTAAAAATGCTTAAGGTTTCTGTTGTTAAAATTTTGCGCTTGAGATCAGAAAGTTGAGATTATGAGCTACATCACATTCATATGAGTGAAATCGAAATTTAGCAAAGAAGCTTGTTAGTTTTTTTTGTAGCTCATGATTAGGTAATGTGATGTCATGTTGTTGATTGTTGGTTTGGCCCAGTCACATTCAGTTCATTTGTGAAATCTGTTGATACTTCGATTAGCACGGACTAGCCATTCAGAAAAAAAAAATCACCCTTGAGGTAGACTAGTGGTAAGGGCAAACATGTGAAAGTGTGGGTAGGCGCACATTCATAGGTTTGATTCCCCCTGAAAAACCGAGAGTGGGGTTACCTAGTGGTAGGCAAACTTGTGAAAGTGTGGGTAGGCGCACAATCATATAATTGATTCTTCCTAGGAAGCCACGAATTTTGAAAAAAATGGGGTTACCTAGTGGTAGGCGAACTTGTGAAAGTGTGGGTAGGCGCACATTCTCAGGTTTGATTCTCCCAAGGGAGCAGAGAGGTATATAAAAAAAAAGGAAAGAGAAAAGAGGTTACCTAGGGGTAAACAAGCTTGTGAAAGTGTGGGTAGGTGCACATTCATAGGATTGAGTTGCCCTAGGAGGCCAAAGGAAAAAAAAAAGATAGAGACTGATTGCGCTGGTATTGCTTTGAGGAGTCTTGAAGATCAACAAGTGCAAACTGATCACACACTTATAACATTTTATAATCAACAAAATGATACATGTTTTCTTTGATTGAGTCCCTAGAAAACTTAACAAGTTTCTCTGGTGAATTTTGGAAAAAGTCCAAGTGAATTTGAATGCTTATAATCTTCACTTGCTTTGATGCCTTGCATACGATTTTGATTGACAAAATCTTTGTTCTAAGTCACTTATTTTGCTAGGGACTAGCAAAAAGACAGTTTGGGTGTGATAATTAAACATTTTTGTCACTTTTCTTACTCTGGGTTAAGTGAGTGTAAGTGTTAAACAAAGGGAATTACTTTAAAAAAATGTTTAAGTGTTTTTAGCATGTGAAATATCATTTTGACCCCTAATGGGCTTTTGCAACTTTAATCACAAACAAAAACCCACCGGAGCCTAGTCCAGCCCAACCTCAACAAAGGGTCTCGCTCGAGCGGTGATCTAGCGGTGGTTGAGCGGGAAGTCTCTGTCTGAAAACATCCAAGAGCGCTCGAGCGGTTTGATGAGCGGGCGTTGAGCGGAAAGCCTCTGTATGAAATCCACCAAGGGCGCTTGAGCGGTGATAGAGTGTCGGTTGAGCGTTAATTCTCTGTCTGAAAGAAAACGAGGGCGCTCGAGCGGGTCGTCAAGCGATGGTTGAGCGCTGCGTTATAATCTGCACTCGGGGCAATTTTGGAATGCAGACCAATTTGCATATAACCATTTGCTGAGCTGGAGAGAATCATTTCGACAGTTACAAGGGGCCATGCGGAAGAGACGCAAGGGGGAGAGAGGAAGGAATACTGATTCAATTGGGGGATGGCCATTTTCTTTCTTCTTTATTTTTTTCTATTTTCTGGGGAGCTTTCTATAATTACCTGGGTTTTCGCCTGGTGTGGGTTGGTCTTCTTTTTGTTCTGGTTTTTGTTTTCACTTTACATTCTCCATTCTCGGTTCTTCCTCTTTTTGTAAGCAACGTTTTTATTTACAATGTTAAGGATTATTTTCTTTTGTGGATTTTTGCATTTGAGAATGATCGGCTAAGTTTAATACTTGGGTTATGGGTTAAATTCCTTTAGCTTCATGATGTTCTTGCCTACTGTTGGATGTTCAATTTTCACCTGCTTAAACCGAGTGTTTGAAGAGAAATGTATTTTGATTAGCTTGATTCATTTCTTGGTTTGTTGTTGACGTTAGGCACAACAAAGTCTTGATTTAATTAAGTATTTTCATTAGACATAGGTTATGTGAATTTGGTTGTTGTTTGGAGAACATTGACTAGTAAGAATCGGGTACTCTCTCTCAAGCTTATTCTTGTAAAATTCTCATTCTACTAATGCTTTGTTGAATGGATTAGTAGCAGAAGAGTAGTGCAAAGAAAGGTAGAACATGTAGAAGCAAATGTTAATTAACCCATACCCCAAGTGTTTCTTAAAATTACTCTATTAAGTCATTTACCTTTTACCTTTGATTTGGTTTATCATTTTCGTTTCTCACCAATATTTTGGCATTCACATTTCAAAATCTCATCATCAATTTGATTTTTCACATATACAGAAAACCCAAAAATACTTTTACATAGCATTTGTTTCCTTTAGCAATAATAGATTACAAATACTTTGATACTCTTTTGTCCCTGTGGAATACGATCTTGGACTTATCCTTGTTACAACTTGACACTTCTACACTTGGAAGCATTTTCGAATTCACATCATTAGGTTTTGAGAAACGTCTTTACCTTCTTCTCTAATTTCTTAAGGTACTGTATCTTCATTATTTCTCCTAAATTTGTTGTTTCCTTTTGCTGAGCAGCCATGTACCTTTTCATAATTCCAATCTGAGCTCTTCGTAGCACCCAAAGAGGAGGCAACAGGTCCGAAAGCCTTATCTGCCACTGTGGGTATGCATCATTTCTCGACATCATGGTAGTTAGCTTGCTAAGATAAATATTTGCACCAAGTTCATGGTAGTTTGCTTGCTTAGATAAATATGTATGCACGTGAGGTCATGGTAGTTTAATTAGATAAATGCTAGTTACAAAATGAGACTAGGTAATTGTTATGGGGTAGTAAACATGAGATTAAGTAATTGTTATGGATTTTAAACATGGGATTACGTGTTGTGCTACTGCTGAATCAGGATGTCGGTTAAGTGTGACTCAAACACATTCATAAGCTATGTCTACATCCAATAGTGGTTCCAGCTCTTGGGTCACTCAAGGTGGGGCAAGTTGTTGCGGTCCTCACTATTTTTATGGTGTGACAACCTACTTGAAGACATCGTAAATGGAGCACAATTTTGGACGTCGATTTTATAGTTGTCTGAATTATATATTTAAACGCGGGTGTGGATTTTTTGCTTGGGTTGATCCTCTAATGTTTGAACATAGGAAAAGGGTCATGAAACTTATGCGAGATAGGAAAGAACGTTTAAATGTCGATCTGAAGAACATCGATAGCCTTGAAAGATGAGATTGACAGTTTCAAGGAGGAGATAGAATGCCTAACAGAGGAGAATTCAAGTATGAATAAGGTGAACGAAAGCTTGAAAAAGGAGAATGAAAGCTTGAAGAATGAAATTGAAAAATATGGCACTGTGGTGAAGATGTATAAGCTCATTGTGTTGGTGTTGTTGTTTCTATCGGTAGTTTTTGTAGTACTCATGCCCTCTTGATGTGTGTAGTTAAACATGAGAGAAGATGGTGGATATCCAATCCCAGTCAACTACAGAATTAGGAGCACCAAAAGACTTTGACATTTTTACTCAAGTCCTTGGGACAAGATCTGGCTATATGAGAGGTTTGGGTCTCTCTGTGAAGCCTATTACTGCCTCATCCTCTACTGTGTCTTATACAAATGGATCCCAAGCTTTTTCGTGAGTTAGAGATAGCTAAAGCTACAACAGAAGAGCTGAAGTCAAGGCGGAGCGACTATGATAACCTAAAAAACCAACAAGCAGAAATGCAGGAGGTGCAGAGGCAAATTCAAGAGCAACTTCAACTACTTAAGGCACAATTTGCGCAACGAGATTCGTAGGTAGGACTTCATTGGAAAATTATAAAGTTTCATTGAGGGTTTTGGTATTGTTCATAGTTTTGGATTGATTTTTTGAATGTTGGAACATTTTCTAGGATTTGAACTTATGTGAATTAGCTACACTTGTTTTTGCAATATTATGACTTGTAGAACTTTTGGTACTTTTTTTACTTCATCTTACATTTGTGTACTGAGATATTTGTAATTTGAGAATGTTTTCGGGTTTAGATATTAGAAGTTTGTGTTGGTTGAGAGATTTATGGAATATTTTTTTGGTATTTGTAATTTGAGAATGTTTTCAAGTTTCATTAAGAGGTTCTGTAAAAAGACAACACATTCGAACAACAAATGGAAAGGATAAGTCATTTGAACCAACAATACTTGTCTGAACTGAACTTAATTTCCGTGAAGAAATTCTTTCGTTGCTAATTAAAAAACGAAAAACACGAAATTGTTCAAACAAACGTGTCGTTCGAACTAGAATCCCTGTGCGAACCAAAAGAATTATCAGTTACAAAATTCTTTCGTTACCAATATGTTCTCCAATTTTCGTTCGACCGAATTGTATCGTTCGAACAATATTTGTGATGAATTACAAGATCTTCGCTAAATGTAACACAGGTAATTGTGACGGAATTATTTGTCACAAAATGTTCGTTCGAACAACTATCCGCGATGACACTGTCACCGCTGAAAGTGCAACTTTTGTGAATGACAATTAACTATCAGCGACGAAAATCAAGTTTTAGTGATGATAATATCACCATCAGCAGTGAAATTATTTCGTCCCTAAAAGTCACATATTCAACAACGAATCGTTTTTGCCACAGAAGATAATTTTTTGCGACGAATCAGTTTTTAAATGACTTTTAGTGACAGTATTTCGGTGACAAATTGAAGAAGAAAATATTTCACTGCTGATGACTTTTAACAACAAAATGGCTATATTCAGCAACGAAAACTTTCGCCACTGAAGGTCAAAACTGTTGTAGTGATGGGGTGAATCCAACCCTCTGCCCCCTCCTCAGCTAGGGCTTTGCACTTCTAAGAGGAGGGATGGAGTGCACCTTCTCTACCTCTGCCCAACCTTGTTAGTGGGGTGGCAGAGGAGGGGTAAATCTAGCCGTCCTTGCTACCCCTAAACTGGGTGAGGGGTCGCGGCTACAGAATAGAGAGGGAGTGAGCAAAGTTTCCCCTCCTACTTGGTGCTGATCTCTGCCTCTCCTGTTGGCATGGAGGGGCAACGACTCATTTTTCACCCTAGCTTGATTTTTCTGTTATGTTTTTTTTTTTTTTTAAATTAATTAATTTTTTTTATTAATAGATACAACTGAAGATGTTTTTCTCTTAAATTGATGTAGGTCCCATTTAAAATTGATTTCCAAACCAATTTCTCAAGAGCCAATTTGGTTGAAGGTATTTTGAGAAATTGGTTTTAGACCCAATTTTAAATGTTGAAGTCGGAATCCAGTCTCGTTGCCAGGCTAGAGGAAATTAGATATTAATTTTACCTTCCCCAAACGATGTCTAACATC
Organism: Myrica gale; assembly: GCA_963930655.1. Classification (NCBI taxonomy): domain Eukaryota; kingdom Viridiplantae; phylum Streptophyta; class Magnoliopsida; order Fagales; family Myricaceae; genus Myrica; species Myrica gale. Next base: position 18,015,034 of record OZ005600.1, on the reverse strand, counting down.
TCACTAATTGGTTTTAGACCCATAAATATATATATATATAATATTTTTTTACTTTCCCCATTTGCATTAAAAGAGCAATTTTTTTAAAGAAAAAAAAGGTAATGTCATTGTAGGTCTCCTAGTTATAAGCCAAAATCAATTTTGTTTCCCAAAGTTTCAAAAAAACGATTTGCATTCCTTATGTTTCGAACATAATCAATTATCGCCTTCCGTTTGAAATCATCGTTAAACCAAAAAAAATGATATGATTAAACCTCAAACATGTTTACATGATTAAACCTCAAACATGTTTAAATGTAGCTTACAACAACGGAGCCCGAGAATTTGTGTACTTGAATCGTAGGAGCCCGAATCAACAATATGACACTACGATATGATGACAATGTTGTGCTTATTATTGATCAAGAAGGAAATCCCAAAAGAACTATAATTTTTGGTACGATCGATCGCACATGAATTGAGGCAATTAAATTTCACTAAAATAGTTTCATTTGCACCCGATATAAGTATAATAAAGATGAGACTAATATAATTATAGCATTTCAATAAATTAGTAATAAAATAGATAAAATGAATTACTAGATTTTTCTGACATATATCTTTAACAATTCATTTTAAGAAAAAAGGAATTTTTTTTTTGTTTTAAAAAAAGAAATAAGTGGAAAGGTAAAAGATTAGTTGAGAATGTTTCATCTTTCGCTTTAAAAGGGAGAAAAGCTCACAAATGAATTTAAATCATGATAGAGAAAATAACACTGTAGAAGGTGATAGATGACGTAGAACTCTTTGATGTTAATAAGTAGGATGTAGGATGCAGGAAGTTCTACATCTGTGAAGAAAAATATTGATAAATAATAATAATAATTGGTTTTACATCCATCCTTCCACAAAGGATGTTACCAAAGGATTCTACTGACCCAGACCGTATCTAATCCTGTTTTTTTTTTTTCTAAGCATATCTGGTATAAAAAAAATACGGGATACACGCACACAATTTAAGCACAGAAATCTAGACATGTACAAAGATGGCATATATTTTCAGGCACAACAATATTTGGACCAGGTATAGCTGGAAACTGCAATAGATGATGTAGATAAACACAAAACAGAGAGAGAAACAAAGAAAGCATGAAGAAGAAACAAAGAAAGAAAGCATGAATGCACAGCGACATAGAATTTACCAAAATTTAGATACATTTAAGAGGGTAAAACAAATGTTAGCTCTCTATTTCACTGCGTATCCAATCTTGTGAGCAGACTAAAGCTTGCACTGTAGACGGACTGAGTGAACTCCAATCACGATGGAGCTCTCTTCCTTCAGCGTCGAATGCAAACTCTGACGCAAATTTTGACATGGGAATTGCCAACACATTGCGCGCCATCATGGACAGGATGGGATACCTAGGAGTGTGAACTTTCCACCAATTTAATATGTTGAAATCAACATTACGAGGAAAGAGTGGCTCCTCTAGATACTTGTCGAGATCCGTTTTCATGCCTTCACTGTGAGAAGTTTCATGTAGGTATTTGTCAAAACCCATCAGCCTGTCCCTTGAACCAGGTGAAGAACCACCCACTTGCCAGGCTAGACCTTGGTCAAGAGAAGCCAATGGCGAGCAGATTGAATGTTCATTGTAAAGCTCCTTGACACAATGAAAGATATCATCAACACGTTCTGAAGAACTGCTACCATAGATCTGTGGATAGTAATACTCAACCAGTTTCATCTTGAATCGAGGATCTAACATGGCTGCAACTGCTAAACTAGAGCTGCATCTCTCCCAATATTCTTCAAACTTACTTCTCATCTTCAACGCCAGAGAACTAATAGAAGGGTCTGAATTCTTGCACCATTCAATCAACTGCAAGTGAATATCACAGAGTTCAGGAAAATATATATTTGCAGTTGACGACTTGTACCTTGTCAAAACATGAGTAACCTCGACAAAAAGTTTCAAGAAACTAGTAATAACACTAGCTCTCTCCCACTCTGTATCGGATGGGCACATTCTGTAGACAGATTCATTTTCTTGCAAAAGAGAAAACGCCTCCCTGTACTCCAAGGCAACTTCAAGCATTACATATGTGGAGTTCCATCGCATTGAATTATCTAGACACAAGGTCTTCTGACTCTGAACTTTAACTTCTTGAGCCACCTCATTGAACTTTGTTTGCATTGCTTGTGTACTTTTAATGCATTGAACGCTTTCCCGAATCTTTTGAGTTACAGCACATAGAGCTTCCAAAGCATCCTGAACCATCAAATTAATAACATGTGCCACACAGCGTACATCAAAAAATTGACCATTACAATAAAGAAATCTGTTCTGGGACAGCCTGTCTCTGATTCCAAAGACAATGTTATCATTAGTAGAACAACTATCAAATGTCATGGAAAACAGCTTCCGGTCGATATCCCAATCCATGAGACATGTCATAATAACATCTGAACGCAAGTCTTCAGTATGTGAAGGATCAACCATAATGAAGTTTAGAATCTTTCTCTTTAATAACCACGATTCATCAATGTAGTGTGCTGACAAACACAAGTACTCAGCATCACCATGAGCAGCCCACAACTCAGCACTGAGGCTGATTTTACCCGGCAATTTATCCAGCACTTCACTCACTTTTTGTTTCTCTTTCATGTAGATTTCAATACAATCAGCTTCAACTCTGTTCAATGTCACAAGCTCAAAAAGTGGCTGGAGGTTTTTAACGAACACTCTGAATCCAAAATGCTCAACCATGGCCAATGGATAGCCATGTAAAATGATCATGCGAGCGAGATCAAATCGACTTCGCCTCTCATCAAAGTTACTGTTTCCAGTCTTAACAATCTCATCTTTCATCTGCTCTTGCTCAAATCTAACATTCACAAGGTTAAGCATTCCGTCCTTCCTCTGCTCTTGATCCACATTGAAATTTGCAAGAGCAAGGGTTCCTTCCTTTTTCTTTTCCCTTGCTGCAATATATTGAGGTATGCCATGGTTGGATCGTCTCTGGCACCTAATCAGGTGATTCCTCAAATGTGATGTTCCACTAGTACTAGATCCACTAAGCTTCTTCTTACAATGCCTACATATAGCAATGCAGGTGTCACCTTTTTTAATCCTATCAAAGTCTTTCCATACAACAGATTTCAAACGACTAGAATTGACTATGACTGCATCTGACAAATCCATTGCAAGAGCTTAATCCTTCACCGATATCTGCGAAATGGAAATATGTAAATATGTCATGCTAATAAATTTAAACCATGGACCAAAGAACCAGAATCCGTAAAATCCAAAACCAACAATAACAGATATAAAATATCGCAACCGCAGACATAAGACATAGCTTACTGACTCCATATACAACAAATCCATTTCAAGTAGTATAAGAGGATATATAAAGAAACAACCATCAGATAATGACATGATTACATTTTTTTTTATAAGAACTTTACTGAAAAACAAAAAAGGGTAACAGTACAAAGAGCTATACTGAAAACCTACTCCAAACAAGCTACAAAGCTAAGCAAAATCAGCAAAATCAGAAAAAGATGAGCCCAAAACAGCATTAGCCCAAAGAAAAAGGGAACTCAACAACAAACCCCTCATCCCATCAGATGACAAGGAAGGATTCTCAAAACACCTCACATTCCTCTCCCTCCAAATAACCCACCAAATACACAAAGGAATCATCTTTCACACCCTCGAGGCAAGAGGGTTGATGAACTTCTGCTTCCAACAAAACAGCACCTCAATCACCTTAGAAGGCATAACCCAACAATAATTCATAATGCTAAGATCATGAGACCATAAATCCCTTGCAACAACACAATGAAGAAGAATATGATCCACCAATTCCCCATTGCACCTACAAAGATAGCATCAATCAAGTAAGCAAAAACCCCTCCTCCTCAAATTGTCTGTGGTCACAATTCTCTCATGCACCGCCTACCACACAAAAAAGGAAACTCTCATAGGTACAAGGGACCTCCAAATCTGCCTCCACGGAAAAGACATGACAGGGCTACAAGAAAGAAGCTCATACATCGATTTCACCGAGAAAATGTCATTCTTGGTGCCCATCCAGCGCATCTTATCTTCAGCCCCACTCCTCAAGGGCTTAGAATAAAGGAGAGAATAGAAAGTCGAAAAAACCTCAACTTCCCAATCATTCGCAGCCCTAAAAAACTGAACATTTCAAGCACACAAACAAGAATTCCCCTCCCAATAATCCGCCACCCAAGCATCCTTATTACTAGCAATAGAAAAAAGGGACGGGAAGGCAAGCCTCAAGGGTCTCTCCCTACACAAAGGTCACTCCAAAAGCGAACTCTATTGCCATGACCAGCCTCGAACCTTATGAAGTGGCTAAAAGGATCCCACCCTTTGCTAATAAACCTCCAAAGACCAACTCCATAAATTCCTCTCCTCCGAAGGGTTCTCCACCCACCCAACTCACTCCCAAACTTCTCCACTATAGCATTCCACCACAAGATGTTACTTTCGAAAGCAAAGCGCCATAACCACTTCCCAAGCAAAGCCTTATTGAAAGTGATTAAGTGTCTAATACCCAGGCCTCCTTGCTTAATGGGGCAGCACATTTTCTCCCAATTAAGCAAGTGAAACTTGTGTACAGTCTCAGTGCTACCCCACAAGAAGTCCCTTTGTATCTTCTCCAATCTACAAGCCACTGCCGAAGGGTTGGGGAAAAGAGACAAGAAATAAGTCGGGAGATTAGCAAGAGTGGACTTGATCAACGTGACTCTACCACCTTTCGAAAGATAGCTCCTCTTCCATCCAGCTAACCTCTTCTCCATTCTCTCAATGATGCCATTCCAAATACTAATGTTTTTGAAGCGAGGCCCCAAAGGGAGACCAAGATAAGTGATAGGTAGAGAAGCAACCCTACAACCCAAAATATCAGCCAAGATTTGGACATTTCCCACCTCTCCAATGGGAATAGCCTCAGATTTCAAAAGATTACATATATCACCATGAACCTAAAAAGAACGTCAGGACCTCTTTCTATTCAAAATCAACCAAAAAAATCAATTTCTAAACACATCTACACACGCTTATCCATGAGTTCCTCCAATTACAACTTTACAAGTTGGAAAACCATAAAATCTCTAAGAGCCAGCATCATGAATCCATCTTTTCTACATAGAACTCGAGAGATTCCTACAAAGAAACAAAGAGATCTGTATTCCAAACAGTCATCTGCATTATAAGACATCATTACTGGCTTGGTCGTGGATGAAGAGAATACTAATTGCACGTCAATATATTACATCCAAAAGGACGGCGATGAAGAAAAGAAGAAAGGACTTTCAACTCCTTGTTAGTGCATATGACTCAAAATATGTAGGTAGTAAATGTGGTCTAAAATCCATATGAGAAACTGGAAGCAAATTTATTGAAATCAAATACAAAGCTTATGAGAAAACTTTTTTTTTTTTTTGATGAATAAGCCAATCTCATTAGAAATAGTAGAAACAGTACAAAAGACTATACCGTCATCGCTACTCCAAACAAGCAAGAAAACTAAGGAAATCAACAAAATCTAGAAAAGGAGAACCAAGAATCGAGTTCACCCAACTAAAAAGCAAATGACAAATTAACAAACAAAGAATACGAGAAAATAATATGGTAAAGGAATGCAAATATGAATAACAATTAGAAAATTGATGAGAAATTTTTCATGATTTTATTTTCTCTGTTAGTTAGGAATATTGATGGATTACAGAGAACAAGATGGGGTAGGGGCAGTGATGGAGCCAAGATACCAATAAACTTCAAACATTGTGTGAAACCAGTAATTTCAAACAAGATTTCTTTCTATATCCTTGTATAAATAATATATAAATATGCATGTGTGTCTGTGGGTGTACTCTCAACTTAGACATTTCCTAGCACAGTGGAAGCCAATAAAGTTTTAGAGTATAGATATTGATCATGTATTCATATATTTGTCCTTCAGATACAAAAGAAGTGTGTAAGTCGCAGCCAACTAAGTGCAAGAATTCCAGCAATATATCCATATCTCCGACTAAATGGAATATCAATGTAGAGGCCATATATGAGTAAGGATCTTAACATTAAAGAAAAAAGGATCGATGACCTATGAAGCAGCATTTTCTAATAATTAAACTGAATAAGAAGAAAGAAAGAGTCGAGCATAACATAGTGACACTACAAAAAATTAAACATCTTTTGGATAACGAAAAGAATTAATACACCCATTCTATGCACCTGGCCCGAGAAGACAATTGGTACCAGACTGGGAGTTATTAATTGGGTTGGGGAGCACAGCAAACCTTGAATACTTAGGTCTAGTGTAAAGCCAATAATTAGACCAATTACAGCTATATATGAGGAAGGTCGAACTCTGACATTACAGCTGAAATGTTATACCCAAGGCCATCCATCTACATGCTAAGGGCAACATGAATAAAACAAGATGCATATGGATGTCACACACTATGCACTAACCATACAGCTGCTTAGTATACAAAAAACCATTGTCTACAAGGTGCTCACCAAGACAGGCATTCCAAGGATTCTCAAGTTCTAACTAAATTCTCGCTTTTGTTTTCTTGTATGTCATAAACAATGAGTGTTCGTGGATAGTGTTTGCATACCAAAATTTTGGTTTATGAAAGTTGGTGAAAAAGTGGATTCAGTTTATGGGAATTGATGAAAAAGTGAAGAAATAGATGATTTGAGTGAATTTTTTATGTTTATTGTAATGGACATAGATGATTTGATGGGAAGAGAGAGATTATTTTATAATTATTTTACTAGACCAAAATTTTGGGATGGTCAAATATTTAGGATGCAGACACCACTAGTAATAGGCAAGACAATCGTAATAGGAAAGACCATCTGTCTACTAAGTCCCCAACTTTCCCATGCATTCATGCTATTGCCACCTTTTCTCAACTGCTTGATGACCAGGAGGCCCCCATCTAATCTTCATGGTGCTAGACATTCAATCACTACTCCCAACAAGACCTGACTATTTATAATTTTGGAGAGGGCAAGCCATTCGATGTTTTATCTATAATTGCCAAAGGATTTTTTTTGTCAAGAATTTCTCGCGAGTGAATGCACAGGGAGATAGGGCCTCCACTGCTGGGGAAAGCAACGAGGGCGGGATGGGCAGAGGGAGAGATGTCAAAGAAACGCGATTCTCTAAAGCTTCCAAGTATACTCATAGCATTACTAGAAAGTTTACAAAAACCTCCCAAGATCTTGCCAAAAAAATGTCATAAATAGCTTAGATCCAAAGAAGATAACTCTGTATCTTACAGAAGTCTCAAACCAGAATGTTTTCTGAGGTCATCGTTTTGCATTCTCATCTTATAAGAATATGGAAGGTAAAGTAGTTCACAACTCACACACAAGTTACTCTTTTGCGGAACCAAGTGCATGTAATTTACTAACATCAGTGTCTTTAATAGAGACAATACGATACCACTGCCCACTTCAGTAATTAATATTTATATATATAAAAAAGGGGGGTTTGTTAACTGGAGGACAAGCTATCTACATTTTATATATATAAAAAAGGGGGGTTCCTAGAATTCCTTTTCTTTGCATGCATATACATAAAAACACACTTATCAACACTCACCGAAAACTAGAGAAACAGATGCCATTAGACAATACTTGGTAGACTTTTCATTGAATCAAAAGTCTACCTGTACAAGTCTTATTTCAATTTTTTGGCTACTCTGTGTGACTCTGAATAAAACAACAACAAACAGGAAACTAAAACCACAAACTGTTCAGCTCCGAATTTGCAATTCAACATGCTCAAAGCAATAATCAACCACAAAATAGGATTTAATCAACAAACTGAAAACCAGACATGCTTTACTGGGAACAATCAGTTAACCAAGAAGAAAAAAATTGTGCCGTTAGTTTCAGTGAAACCTACAATGCCCTTCCAACTCAAATTCGTCCCGTAGTACAATACAACTGTGACAACGTTTCTGAAAGTAGCATTTTGGGTAATTGTCTCTAAAACCAAACAGAATAATGTTTTCCTAGGAAAATTTCCATCCAAATATCTTGCATAAAACAAAACATGGCGTAACTAAACACATAAATTGCTCGTCAGAGGGCACTGCAACAAGACCCACCAATTTCTCTTAGGCGCAACTCAAACATTGCAGACATCAGAGCAGGCAAAAGATTAACACTAAGCCAAACATAGAATTTGCATTCACTAAAATCTATCACTTTTCTCAAGAAAAAGAATGTAATCCGCGTCCAAAATCCGGTCCAGGACCCGTGCCTAGTTACCACGGTCTTCACTAAGCAAGCAACCGGATAGGGGACAAAAAAACATTCGGAAACGACCAAAGGGGCTCGGGTCAACCTGCAAAAATTGAGGAAATCCGGCGATAATAAACAAAACCCAGCCCTGCCGGATCGGTATGCGTCGGACCCGCCTGACCCAATGTCACGGACCCATTCGAAGGGGAGGAGAAGACAGGAAGTCGGGGAGGCGGTGTTACGTCCGATAGGAGAAGTGTGCGTCGTCTGATCTAGGGCTAGTAAGATGGCCGGGCTGGGCTGGGCTGGGCTGGGGCCTGTTGGGCCAGTTATCTAGTTATCTTTAATTAGTTGCTGTCATACTTTACTGGATGTTGATGGGGTTAATTGTATAATTAGTGAATAGGAATAGTGAATGCTAAGAAAAAAAATGGGAATAATGATTGTTTGGATGGAAAAGAAAATAGGTCTGACTATTTCGAGGAGATCATCCTCCTGTTTGGCTTTAACAGCATAATTTTCATATCATTCATCATAGCAACTATTCTTATACAAGTAGATAATTAGGCCCTATCCTGGACCAAAACTCTAATTGGATCACTAGCCCACTAGGATCCTAAAGTAGTAGAGTAAGACACAATTCAACTAATTAAGATAGATAACTGGCCCAACAGGCCCAAGCCCAACCCGACCATCTTACTAGCCCTAGATCAGACAATTCACACTTCTCATATATGACATAACACTTTTGCACTTCATACTCGAACTCTCCTGACTTCCTATCTTCTCCTTTCTTTCGAATAGGTCTGTGACATTCTCTTCCCCTTCAAAAGACCTTGTGTCAGGCCCTGAACGCAATCCCGAAGGAGGTTAATGACAGTCACAAGCGCTCGCCATGATGAACGCTCCAACGCACTTAATCTAATCTTGCAACAGATTTTTTTTTTCTTAACTTGTTATTATTAATTTAGAAAGTATGAGTCACTCTTAGTTTCTGAAAAAACTGCTAAAATTTTTTTTTTTATCACTAGCTGACACATAGATCCTCACGTGTTCTTACTTAATGTACAAATATATAAGTAAATATATACATAATAAAACGTATATCTATACCACATAACATGCATAGGAAACATTTAGAAATTTAATCTCAAATAATATCTTAAGCAATAAGGTATGATTATATCATAGTTCAAAATATAAGTTACTTAGTTTAATTCATACAAGTCTCAAGTTGGTCTCGTAGCCCGAACAGGCCACGACAACGTAAAAAAATGGATGTCTACATGTACTATGAATTAAAGGAGGGCGCCCTCATCAACCCCCTCCTCACATCCTGGGTTCTCTAATTTTCTTCACTTGGGGAGTCATATGGAATGATACAGTTGAAAATACAATAAGTCGAATAACTATGATTGACGAATTGAAATATGCATGACTTGAAACATAATCATAAATGACATGTATACATGTGCTAAAAATAAATGCAGGTTTATGCACAAGACTCTTGAACTTGAAGGTTAGCTTAAAAATATTTTCGTCATTATTATGGCCACCGCCACTGTGTTGGCCAGTGTCCGATTTTCATCAACAGTTACCAATGCCCAGCAGTGACTATGCTACTGGTGGTTGTGGCAGCTAACCGCCAACCGTTGGGCCTAAGAGGGAGAAAGAGGCATAGAGCCTTATTGGCAGGCTGAGCAGCTGTTGCACGGCGGCAGGCGGCAGCTATGGGAGGCGAAGTAACTGTGAGAGGGAGATCCATAGATGAGAGTCACAAGAACGAGAGAGACTGAGAGGGAGAGAAAGCCTTACTGTGAAGGAGAGAGAGACGGTGGCAGGGGCATGACGGAGCAATTGTGAGAAGCGGTGAGAGCACTGAGAGGGGGAGGCTGGAGGGATGAGAGAGAGGCGTGCGTGAGTCTGTGTGAGAGATAGGGGAGGGTGAAATGAGGCGATCAGGTGGGAAACCTAATCTCACTAACTAATACAATGTCGTGCCGTCTTATAAAAAAATGGAAAAATGGTATTGGCGGTGAACTGCCCAGCGGTGGGCGATTTCACCGCCACAACCATTTTCATCACTAACAGGTGAAAATGGCAACTGGTACTGCCCCACTACTAAGCGGGGGACGGTTACCGGTACCTGTGCAAAGGCCTACTTGGAAACATGTCATTTGGTCGAGCTAATTCTTAATGTGGCCCTAGGCCTGATGGCTAGACATGACCCTTAAAGGTCCACACTTTCTCGCAATCGTTTTTCAGTTTAGCTCGAGGACTATCCATCCATCTCGCATTCGTCCTTCGAAATGGATGCATCTTTCATTCTTAGGTAAAGTACCGATCATCCTATTTAGCCCCATAACATATCAAAACATAACATAATATCTTATTTTCATTCGCATAAAATTTTCTTTTCTTCCTTTTGAAAAAATTAATGCAAATGCGCATGACGTGCTTATTGACAAATATTCATGTTGCGTGCCATTCCAATATTCGAAAAATATAATTTTCCACTCACTTTTTTCCCCTCAAGCTTGTGGTGGTGCCTTGCCTACAAGTTAGTCATTCTGAGGTCGTCACTTAAACAATATATAATTTTCACTTGATGCAATAAACAATCATTCATTTCAACCAAAATATGTTATACTAAGTCACATATATTTCTTTACTAACCAGCAGTGGTTTTACAATATAAAACCCGATTTTAATGCCACTGAACGCATTAATTTGGGTGACAAAATGATCCTCACACTCAATGCTATAACATATTAACACTTAGGATAATTTAGAGCTTGTTTGTCACTCAAAAGATTTATTTGAAAATACAAGTTGCTAGAAACGTCCCACGACGTCTCCAACTTCAAAAATTCATAAGTTGATAAGTATAACTCCGAACTGCACGAAACAAATTTTGAAATTTTCTTCTTCCATAGACTTAAATTTGAAGATAAAACCCATAAAAATCATATATGATTTTTTATAAGCAAATCGGATATGATTTACTAATTCAAAAATACTTCACAACAAATAAAAATCTTAGAATAGACACTGTTGTTTCCCGCTTGACCTTTCTAAGTTTGAAAATTTGTAACTTATTTATCTTTACTCGTACTCTCCCGAAATCTCCTTACTTCCTATCTTCTCCTCCCCTTTGAATGGGTCTGTGACACCCAATCGGTCCAAAACGGGTCAAAATCGATCAGGTCAAAAGGTCAGTTAAATACCCTAATGGGTATCGGATCTTAATGAAAACTCAGGTGTATTATTTATCCATATAAAATAGAGATTAATGGTCCTAAATAACACTCAGAGTCGGACTTGCAGAAAGAATTAGGGTTGAAACCTTAAAAAACAATTAAAAATTAACTTTAGTTCAACAAACAATTACATGCGGAAGTAACATATAAATTTTTTAAAAGGGTTTAAGTTAACAGCGTACAGAGTGCGGAGCGAAAGGTGGATGTTGCAGAGACCCGAGTAGAGTTAATGCTAGGGTTAGGGCTTGTTTGGGGGGTATTGAGTGACAAGAGTAAGAGAGCGAGAGAGAGAGGACAAATATGAAAATTGGAGGAATTTGGTAGTAAGGCGTGCAACAGCGAAGAGGTAAGTATAGTACCCACCAAATACCAGAAAGTGTGCCGGTATGCCCTTGTGCGAAAAGCAGGTTAGTGTTTGCCGGCACAGAGGCTAGGCCTGAACATCGGTCGGTTGTCACTTATGGACAACCGACACCGACATGTTATACAGACTGGCCGAACACACCGAATGAATTTTTCATTCGGTCGGTTCGGCCGGTTCATTCGGTTGGGCCTCATGGGCCTTTTTAAGATAAGGCCCAATGTTTTGGGCCATTTTCTATTTTTTTTATAAATAATTTTGGGCAATTTTCATTGTTCTAAAATTATCAAAAAGAACACCAATACCTTCAATTATCAACATAATACAGTCCAAAATAAAATAAGCTATACTAAGATAATTTAATACAGTCCAAATTAAAATAAACTAGACTAAGATAAATACATTCCAAAATAAAATAAATTCATCAAGTCTCCAAAAGCTCCTCAAGCTCCTCCACTTTCACCTTCTGAAAACCAAAAATAACATATTGTGTAAATACTAAATAGTAAAGATTTTCAGTAAAGAGAAATCTAAAATAACTACTAAATTAGTAAATTACCTTCTTCAACCTCAAAGTTTTCAATGCTGTCCAATGATTGTTGAATGTCAAAACTGGGTTCTTCTCTTAACCAATTTTGCGTGCAAATTAATGCCTCAACAATTTTTGGACTCAAAGAACTCCGAAAGGGATCAAGCACACGTCCACCGGTGCTAAATGCAGATTCAGAAGAAACGGTAGAAATAGGCATAGCCATCACGTCACGTGAAATATGACCAAGGATAGGATATTTAGAGGCATTCATCTTCCACCAATTTAAAACATCAAAATCCACAGTTCGTGCCTCCCGACCATCTGATAAGTATTGTTCAATTTCAAATTTGTTACCCACATCTGTTTTTGATTCAAATTCATCCATAATGCCCCAAAAGGATTCAGAGTCGTCTACATCTTTCTCATCACCCCCATGTGGAGTAAAAGAGTCATTGCATGGTTGAACCTCGCTTGAAGACCCAAACCGAGCTGAATACTCCGTATACAATCGATGTAAGACACGTCTTACACTTTCTAACATCAATTCAGCCTCATGTTCATATATTTGTTTGAACCACAATTCCAAAGCAAACATTTTGCACCGTGGATCAATCACAACAGCAATGAATAAAAATAAATTAAACTTCTCAGACCTTCCCCAATATTTTTCATACTTCCGTTTCATACCAATTGCCATGGCACTTAAAAGAACATCACCACTATCACACATCCTTGATAATTGTTTTTGAATCATACAAAGCTCTTGAAAATATGCATTAGAAGTTACATGCAAAGATCCAGAAAATCTCAATGTAGCTTCATAAAAATTTTTCAAAAACTTTGTAATTACTCGAATTCTATCCCAATCACCACATCCAGGAGGCCCCAAAATCCTTCTCCCCTCACTAGCTTCACCAAAGTAACGAAGAAAGTGCTCATCATCATCCTCCATGCGTTCAAATGCCTTTTGATATATTTGAGCTGAGTCCAACATAAGATAAGTTGAGTTCCATCTGGTAGAAACATCAAGACACAATCCCCTTTTACTCTCAATCTTTTCCTTTTGTGCACAAACATTGAATATTTTCAATCTAGAAGGAGATGACCTCACATATCTCACTGCATTGCGAACCTTGAGAATTGATTCATCACTTTCTTTTAACCCCTCAGTGACAATAAGGTTTAGGATGTGGGCACAACATCTCATATGAAGGTAATCACCATCCATGACATTGCCCTTCATATGCCTCTTTAGGTAATCAATAGCAACATCATTTGAGGAGGCATTATCAACTGTGATGGTGAAAACTCTATCTATTCCCCAATCATGTAAATAAGTCTCTATATGCTTCCCAATTGTATCCCCCCGATGATTAGGAATTAAACAAAAGTTTATGATTCTTTTGTGCAACCTCCATTCAGAATCAATGAAATGTGCTGTCAAACACATGTAATTTAAATTTTGCACTGAGCTCCAAGTGTCAGTTGTGAGACAAACTCTACTAGCAGTTGACTTAAAAAAAGATTTCAACTTTCCTTTTTCCATATCATAAAGCTTCATACAATCCCTAGCCACAGTAACACGAGAAGGCACATTAAACTTGGGTTCCATTTTCGAACAGACTTTTCTAAACTTAATCGACTCCACAAATCTAAAAGGCAATTCATCACAAATAACCATTTCAGCAATTGCCATCCGAATACCTTCAGGATCATACTTGTGAAACCCCATTTTATTAATTGCACCACCATCAGACCCTTCCCCTTTCTTGTCAAAACACAAAGTAGTCTGATTCTTATCCACTGGTCTCCTATAGGGATACTTCTTGCAACTCTCTAAATGTTGTATCATTGATGATGTCCCATTTTTCTTAGAGTGACAAAAGTACTCCTTCGAACAATAGTTACATGTGGCTTTCGGGTCACTAGAATCACAAGCAGCCATTTTGGTAAAATGGTCCCACACTTGAGACGGGTCTCTACTAGCCTTCCTTTTAGAAAAAGGTCGAATAGTAGGCTGGGACTGGGTTTGAGTTGGAGTATTGTTAACACTTGGGACGGGTGCCTCGTCCCCTTTAGATGTAGGACCGTCCATCTAGAATTCAGTAAGTGAAATGTCACTATCACATTCTATGCAATATAATTAGAATTTAATCCAATATCCAATATGATATATATGAAAAAACATAATATAATCCAATACCAATATCCAATATGCAATATAATTAGAGGAACTGTGTATGGGTAAACATGGGCTGTGTTTGCAGCATGTAGTGGCTGAGCTAGTGATGCAATCGCATTAAAAAACACAGGAATTTCGAAATCCAATTGCTTAAATCTAAACTTCCAACAAATAACATTTTAACATTGGAATTTCGAAATCCAATTGCCCAAGCTCCATATGCATAAGTCCATTGTATTCAAATAACACAGGAAGTTCCTAAAGAACACTTTCTTTCACTAAGTCCATTGTATTCAAATAACATAGTCTAACAACAGGATTAACAGAAGTAAGGAAAGTGTAAGCTGAATATTACAAAAACTCCAATTAAAAATACTGTGGTTTCTCTTTTCTCAATGTAAATCGTAATATTGTGTCTATCTCGTAGACACCTGAAAAACTCCAATTATGTGCATCTTTTCCAAAAACTTTTGGAGACTGATTTACCCCTTACTCCTGTTTATCCTCAGGTACACTGAGTTTGGTGTTTCAGTTCCTCATAGGCCAGCAGAAGACTTGGCATTTTCAGTTGCAAGGTTCATTCAGAATGGTGGTTCTTTCGTTAACTATTATATGGTACGTAATCTTTCTTTCGTGTTTCCACGTTAATCTAATTTACCTGCTGTATAGTCACCTAAGATGAATATACTCCCATTTATTCTTTTCTATCCTTTTTCACAGTACCATGGAGGAACTAACTTTGGCCGGACAGCTGGAGGTCCCTTTATTGCAACCAGCTATGATTATGATGCTCCTATTGATGAATTTGGTAGGCACTTAGATTAGCTTGTTAGAGTTATGTGATAAAGTTGTTCACCTGCTTCATTTAATTTTTTCAAGGGCAAAACCTAGTGTCATATTGAAACAGAGTTGTCTAGTATTCTCGCTAGGAACTAGAAAAAAAAAGTTCAAATAGTCTCAACAAGCTACTCTCTATACCAGGATTACTAAGGGAACCAAAATGGGGACATCTGAGGGATCTGCATAGAGCCATCAAGTTATGTGAATCCACTTTAGTTTCTGGAAATCCCACAGTGACCTCGCTAGGAAATAATCAAGAGGTAAAGTTTTTCAGCTTGCCAAGAGAAGCTATGTCTCTCTTAACACATCATCTATGTCTCATGAAAGAGCAAACAACAATCATAAGACCAATCAGAAGTGGCCAGATGAGACACTTTAACAAATAATCCTCAACAAAATATTGTTCAGGATAAAACCCAGCAGGATAGCAAGCCATAGTGGTCTACACGTAGAAACTAAATTCTCTAACCAGTAGGAGCAGAAAATAAGTGGAGGTTAATCAGGAAAGAAAATGTTAGTTGGGGAAGTTGAGAAGCTGACCTTGGATGCAAGATTCGTCTCTGTTTTCAGTAGGACTCGAATCTGAGATGCAAGATTCGTCCCGCACAGATCTAGATCCTAACTTAACAGAAAACAAAATCAAACAAAAAATATCAGTAAATCGAGACAAGAGCAGCAAAGTGAGAAGAAATAGAGAGAGAGAGAGAGAGAGAGAGAGAGAGAGAGAGAGAGAGAGACAGTGTGATTGAGAAGGGTGGATATAGCTTTGGAACTTACATGGGAACCCACAAGAGAAGAGCCTGACGAATCGGATGAGAGCTGGAGGGGGAAGGAAAAGCCTGGAGGGGTGGAGGCCGGAGGGGGAACGGCGAATCGGCGCTGCGACTGCGAGGGTTAGTGGTTAGGGTAAGTCGAGACTTCGAACTCGAAGGGGACAGGGTCATAGGGGTAAAAAAAAATCGTATAGATATGATATGGTCGGTCGGTTCGGTTTTCGGTTAACCGACCCACATAACCGAAAACCGAACCGACTCATTCGGTTTTTAAAAATAGCGTGCCGAGGGCCGACCTGGGCCATGGCCCAACCGCCCGCGCCAATGGGCTGCGGTCGGTTTGGGTCAGCCGGTTCGGCCCGCGGCCCTAACGTGTTCAGCCCTAACAGAGGCTATTGATTGATAGCATTAGTGCCAACCTCGAATAAAAATGTGAATATTGTGTTTTTTTAAGCCGGGTTCAAGTTTATTTTTTTGGGATTTTTTTTGGGACCACGAAGATGAATCATAGGGAATATCCATCAAACTTTAAACTATTAAACACAACGTCCTGAACAAATTCCAAACACGTGAAATGATCTCTCTCCACACTTACAGGCGGCTCCAGTTATAGGCAGGGTAGGCGGTTGCCTAAGACCCACAAAATAGGGAGATCCCTAATTAAAAAATTTCTTTAATAGGTATATTTAAAAAATATTTAATGATAATAAGGCCTCAAAAATTTAACGTTAAAATTATTTGTATAAAAATTTAGTTAGTTAATTTTTTATTCTATAAAGGCCTATTAAATCTCATTGATAAAAGAGTCATTAACTATTCAAAGATGCATATTAAATCTCCTTGATAAAAGGAACTATTAACTCTTAAAAAATGTCTATTAAATCTCATTGATTAAAGTAATCATTAACTCTTCAAAAGTCGTTTACAGACAAAAATAATTCCTAGCCGTTTATACGATCTAATTTATTTAATATTTTTACAGTTGTATGCATTAATTAACAACTAAAAATCTATCTTTTCCAAATGCAAGTATTGCTAATAGAATATTGTTGGCAATACCTGTAGTTGTTGCTTCTACAAAAAGAAGTTTTTCAAAACTAAAACTAATAAAATTCTACCTAAGATCAAATATGATGCAAGAAAGATTAAATGGGTTGGTCATTTTATCAATTGAAAATGATATATTAACAAATTTAGAATATAAAAATTTGATAAGTAATTTTGCATCTCAAAAAGCTAGAAGAATATGTTTTAACTAATTTTTTTATTAATAATTTATTTTTTAAAATATAATATATTATAAGGCCTCATTTTGGGATTTCGCCTAAGGCCCCAATTACTTTAGAGCTGCCTCTGCACACTTATTTTTTTTGTTGAAACAGATAATTTTATATATTGAAAAAACACAAACAAAAATTACAAGCTAGGAGAACAAAGAAAAGAACCCAAAAAGGACGTTACAAGCGACAGCAAAGGGGCCAACAGTGAAGTGGCTATTAAAGAGGACACAAGGTCCTCAGAGGTGGCGGGCACAAAGCCCGGAGCGAGAGGACCCGAGGGTCCTAGGGAACACGGAAAATTAGTGAAAGAACTGTCGCTGAAGGACCGTCAACATAGTTGGCGAGCCGGCTCCAGACGAGCGCTAAACTTGCAATCTCATCTGTAATTGCACACATAATAAAAACACATAAATAAACCTAAACAAGCCTGAAACATAGAGGCTAGCCCAAACGAGCGAAAGCATAACATAACACAAGTCCTAAACAGATGGGCAGGCCCAAACGAGTTTATTTCGGTTCTGACCGGCGGCGCGTGGCGGCGGGAAGACGAAATTCTCGGCCCAAAAGAGAGGGAACGAGCCACATAGGCCAGAAATATGTTGTCATGAGAATTTGAACAAGAGTTCTACAATTTAGGGCTTGTTTGGATATCGGGGCTAGTCTTGGTTCTGGGGTCTAGACAGCAGTTCAAACCTTGTTTTACGATAGCCTGTGTCAGTAGGTTCACGATCCAGTCTGCGTATAGGATCACTGTACGTAGATAATTGGCCCAACCCCTCCATCTTTCGTGCAAATTTTAAACAAAGTAATGTAAACCTGCACCCTACATTTCGACATAGCTATGCTTTCATGTCTTCTCACTGAGTAAACAAAAAGAAAAAGCTCTTCCTCTGACAAATATCGTTTGTCTTTATCCTTAAATTCCAAAACCTAGCCCTCCTCTGCTCCTCCACCCATACAGCCAACCCGGGTTCTTTATTATTACATGCGTTTGAGCTCCAACTACCCATTCAATACTGCAGCGCCATCCTCCAGCCAACCCCATACTCATTAAACTACTGCAACTCTCACATCCATTTTTTTCGGTACAAATTTCTCTTAGTGAGTTCCTTTTCTGTGAGCTCTTTTGTTTCTTTTTATAATCTTCTAGTTTCGCTCGATTTTGCATGTCGAGCAAAGAATCGAATATTAGATTCTTGCTCCTGCCCTTGTAGTTCGTTGGTTACTCTATAATTCACAAAGAATTCCTCCCCCCACACCGTGTCTTCAATTAGACGAATGTGGTCATTGTATGCTCCCTTACTCTTTTAGCAATTAGTACACCCAAGGTCAGATCCGTGCTTATAGTTCAACCAATTAAAGAAACTCCTATTTATCCCCAAAATCTATAAATATGCCAAAGACAGTGACAATTTTCTCCAAACGCTCTAGATCTTGTTCAACTTCCCAGTCCAGCGACTTCTATTGCCAATTGGCTGTCGAGCCGTTCTCGACAACACCCGAGCCCCTGGCAGAAACTAGCGTTTTCTTCCCCGTCCATCCTTACCACATCACCACACTTATTAGAAGCTTTGATTCCTAGCCATATTGCCCACCTGGGCAACCAACCATTTTTAAAAAAAATTACTTTTGATATTTTTATTTTTTGACTATTTACAACTATAGAATCTATTTTTTTTTTGCTTGATATAAAATATAATAATCAATCGTGTGAAAATAGGAGCAAAAGAGAAGCAACATTAGGGATAGATTAATATAATCCAAGAAATAAAACAATATGGGTCCCACGTTTATGAACCTTAAAACTTTCCCGCTTTCAATGGAGAAAATCTAAGGAATAAATGTAAAATTAGTCCATATGATGTCACGTTTTATCGAATAAGTCCTACAATTATAAAAATCATAAAATTAATCCATATGCTCTTTTGGCTGTTAATCCTCAAGCAGCTTTCCATCAAGAGCATTTACAGAACATGCGACATGTCAGCCTTTGCCACCTTGCATATTACCTTGATGCACAGGTTGGCAGCTCCTCCTACCCTTTGTGCTTCACACTTGTATATCCGGCTTTAAGAGCGAATACGTGAGTTTCATTTTATACCCATTCAAGTTAAACCTTGTAAGTGTTGGGTAAACACTGGGTCCTACCCTTGTGAGTAGAAGAAATCCCTAGGTTTGAGATTTGAGATTAAGAGTTGAAGTGTAAGCTCGAAAAATGCTTTGTGGAGGTTTCTTAGAACCTGGGAAGCTAATGTGTACTAGCTTTTTCATAGATAGTGGAGAAAGCCCAAGGAAATCAATAGCCTTGGGGGTGGATGTAGGCAAGAGTTTGACCGAACCACCTAAAAATTACGGTGTCTTCTCTCCAACCCTAAGATTCAAAAGCTATGAATGTGTTATATTGTGCTCTAGATTCAAATGAGTTTAATCGTATTTCCGATTGTGAGACCGCAAAATAAATTTGGGATAAACTCCAAGTTGCTTATGAAGGTACAAATCAAGTCAAGGAAACCAAAATCAGTATGTTTGTTCATAGTTATGAGCTTTTTAAGATGTAATCCGATTAATCTATCTCATCAATGTTTTACTCGCTTTACTAATATTATAAATGGTCTTAAATCTCTTGGTAAAGAATATACTAATGTTGAAATGGTGAGAAAAATTCTTAGGTGCCTACCAAAAGCTTGGGAACCCAAGGTCACTGCCATTCAAGATTACCAAGCTTTTGACATCCGGTTCGGCAAGTGTCGGAATTCCGACAATCCTTGTAACAGATGCCAGAATTCTGGGAAGAAAAATCTGGGCTATTTGTTCCCAAAATTTTGAGTTTTTTTGCTGAATTATAGTCCATTACGCCAATTTATGGGCTTGGCTGTAAAGCCAGTTATACTATTTTATAATTTGGATGTTGGATCCACAATTCTATAATAATGGCAAATAAATAACAAATACATTAATGAAAGAAAAATGATACAAAATTACAAATAATCATAGAAACCTACAAATAATACAAATTTACCATATGAAATAGAAAACAAATAATAAATGGATAGTTGAATTGAATGGAAGAAAATGTTGGCCATATAATCAAAACATCAATATTATATGATTATGGTAGTATTAGTTTTGTATGACCTTTTTATGTATGTCCATAACATTTGATGACCAACTATGAAAGATTGGTCACTAAAGACTAAACTAATTTAACTAATGCATAACATAAAACCTAACTTGAAGTCTTGAACCTAATTGATTACTTTCCATTTTCCAAAACATCACCATATCAATATGATCAACTTTAAAAAATAATGAAATATGTGCACAACACCATGTTTATCATTAAAAAAACTACCAAATCCAAAAAATAATTGCCTAGTAGTTGTTCTTCGTAAATAAAGAACAAAATACAACACACGCCCCAAAATCCAAATTACTAATTACCCATCAATCTCATGATCTATGATTCTAAGTCTAACAAGTTAACATTTAACAATTATTGATTTAATATTATGAGCATTTTCCTTAAAAGCAAAAAACTATATAACAATACCTAATCTATAGGACCTATACTCTAATATTCATATTTCAAACAATATCTCCCTGGACCTTATTCTCACTTGAGTCACTTCTTCTAATCGTCCACGTCAAGAGTCACGCTATCTATGTTGGAGACCGAGATAATAGACATCATTTGACTAGGGTTAGTAGTCATGTCTACATACAAAGAGTGTTTTTAAAAAAGAACATTTTAAACAAACATGAATAAATTAAAATAAACAAAGAAAGTATTACCTTTATCCATATTAGTTATAACTTTCTAAATATTTTGTCCCATTACCAATCTCAAGTTCATCTTCATGAACGTCCACAAATTGCAACCAATTCTGAGACCCTCCACTATTTTCAGAGCCAAAGAGCTGCGAAAGCATCCAATACACATCTTCCAGTGCTGAAGACCGATTCAGGTGACACAACTGTAATTGGGATGACATGTACATCTCGAGCAACTCGAGAAAGTATAGGAAACTTTGCAGAATTCACTTTCCACCAACCCAGAATATCAAAACCCTTGGTCTTAGACTCAACCTCCTAAATCAGATACATAAAGTTTTGAAAAAAAAACTTTATAAGATTTATAGCGATGCCAGATTGAAGAATGAAATTATGAAGCTTTCATTTTAAAATTCAAACTCTAATACTCATTTTAAAACTGAAATTTTTTTGAAAAAGAAAACATAAACCAAACATTAATGATTAAGCACTAAATAGATCGTAGATTCACAAAACAATTTCACAACACTCCAACCACCATCCTCCAATCTTCAATTCACAATTATCACAACCAATAATTCAATTAACCAAAACATTAAACAAATCAAAAAACAATAAACAGTTTCACAACACTCCAAATTCCAAATCCAAATTCAAGTCCATCATCCAATCTCCAAACAATTTCACAATACTCCAAAATCCAAATCCAAATACAAGCCCATCCTCCATTTCCAATCTCAATTTCACAACCAATTAACCAATTAACCAACAGTCCAACACAATCAAATTTCCAACACAATCAAATTAACCAATTAACAAACTGTCACCACACAATCAAATTACCGCAAGTTTATGATTCACAAACTGTCACCATACACACAACACCCACTGTCACCACACGACACACAACACCTGAACTAATCAAGAAAATTCAACCAATTAACAAATAATGTAATGAACAACAACAATAATGAAATTGAAATTGAACAAATAATGAAAGAATTAAAGAAATTTGTGAGAAAGATAGAGAGTTCGGCTGAGAGAGAGGTGGAGAGAGAGGCGGCGTTCAGTCCATTGGCGAGAGCGAGAAAAACTGAGACAGTGTGAGAGAGAGAGACAGAGATTGAGAGAGGCAGAGAGACGAGTGACTGTGAGCAATGTCCGGTGGCTGTGACTCGTGAGATCAGAGAGAGAGAGAGAGAGATGAGAGAGAATGAGAGATCGGTCAGAGGGGGGATAACGGGGTTTGAAAAAACTCTTGGTCTAGAAAAAAGGTACCAGAATTCCGAGAGGTTTCAGCGGAATTACTGGTTCTGCATCCAGTACTGCCATATAGGTGATATCGCCTACCGCCTCTGGCTCCAATTCCAGGAGGTAGGCGGTGCTCGGATGTGAAAACCGGTACCGGTGGTAATTTTGCCCACCTCTAGGTAGAAAGCTGAGTAAATTTTTTATATTTATTATAAAAAAATATTTTATATTTATATTATTAAACCATACGCAAACACATGCAATTCCATCGCCACGTGAATAACAATAACAATCCTGAAGCTAGTCGCCGATCAGATCTCTACTTCTCGCAGATCTCTCTCCGGCGATATCTGCAGCAGTTTCAGGTCAGCCTCGCATTCAAGCTCATACAATCACATGTGCATTTAACGTTTTATGAATTAAAATTGGAAGCGAGTTCGTAGTTTGTTCATTCGGATAGTATAACGATTCGACCTTCTGCATTGTTTGCTTTCTGATTGAGCTTCAGATTTGTCATCTTCAGCTACTTTCACTTTTCTCTATCTTAATTCGGATAATATATGTATTCTTATTTATCTATTTTCTCTCGTTTTGGATTCTTCGAATTGGTTTGACTCGTTTCAAGAAACAACCGGATATCCTTGGAGATTTTTCGTTAGTTTGCTTGTTGTCTTCTTGTTATTTTGTTTCGTTTCGGGAGCTGTGGACTTTTCTTTTTTCTTGTTTTTTTGTCTCATAATGCTTTTAAGTTGACGTTTGGTGGAGGTCCAATGGATTATGGTGTGTTACAGTGTTTGTCGCCAAGAAAGTCCGGCACACAATGACTGAAGAGCAATGTAGCTTTCACTATTTAGGTTGTGAGGAAGTAAGTCTACAGATGCAAAAAAAAAAAAACAGCTTAGCTCAAGCAAACGGATTACGGATGTATGGAAGTTAGTTGAGTTTGTTCGTTTCTTGTTTCTTACTTTTTTTTTATTCTATTGGGAAGTTACCTCAGTTACATTTAGATATCATTTGAGTGTGAAGTTGAGAATTTATCATGTGTATGTGTATGTGCCTTGCTTTCACTCTCGATATTCTTCTCCACAACATACTCGAGCATTATTGATTTTGATCAAAATGGGATTGGAATTTTTTTAGCTTAATTATTGATGGAATTTTTTATCTTAATAGGTAGCGTTAGAGATTTCAGAGTAGTTGGTGGTATCAGACAGGCTATTTGAGAGTTTCAGAACAGTATCTTCATCTGTTTTGGTTGGAATTGTTTTGCTGTAACAAGTTAAGATGCTAGAATCAAATAACTTTCCTATTTGATTCTTATCACATCTGGAGAAGCTTCAAGGAGCCTTAAGATCAAGCTGAGAGTCTTATCCTCGAAAGGTTGAACATATGCTAGTTTGTAATCTGATGGCTTCAAATTATGATATTCTTGAATTGGTGGGAAATGAATGTACGCACTCCTGATGGTACATTTGGTTAGGTTGGTGTATAGAGATGGCATTAAGTTAGGTTATAAGAAGGAGATGGTAGAGAGTGGTCCGGATACTGAAAACTCTGGATACACAGGAGTCAACAACGCTCATTCTGGAAACCAAGGTTCAGGTCTTCGCGGGGAGAGTCCAATTCGATTGTCATTTAGGAAACAAAGATGAATGTATTGAAGAAGACTCTGATTTTGAGTTGCCTTTGCTTCAACAGGGTGAGCCAGGAAATGGGTTCTTGTACAGAGAAGACAACCATCATGATTTTAAGGAGAGAACTATGCACTGAATAGTAATGATAATATGGGTGTTGTTTCTACTCGTGTTGGGAGGAAAGAGAATAAGAAGTATGTGCCTTTTGATTTTGAAAATGGGTCTTCCAGGCATACAAATGGTTTGGATGTCTCCATGTCAATGCGAAATCGTGAAGCAATGACACCACATTCTGAGGATCTTACTTCTGTTGCCAATGTATTGAAGACATTGTTTTTTGTACTTGCATGGTACATTTCTGTTAGATGTATGCCCTCAAAAACCAATCATTTTACATAATTATGAGATAATTATTATTATTGATTAATCACTTGTATATTATTTTGGGTACGTGCAATGACATAGGATGTCATATTTATAATGACATAAGATGTCATATAGTTGAGCAACATTGTAGAAAAGTCAGGCCAATGATTAATGAATCGGAGGCGGAGAGTATGGCTTTCCGGATCCGTGTTGACTCACTTTGTTCTAGACCGAGGTACATGATAATGTACATAGGTCTACACTCGTTGTGCCTCTATAAGATAGAATGATGGACTCCGTCATTGAGGTGGTGACCTTAAGCAGACAAGTGAGTGCAATATAAGAGTACATGCACTGAACGAGATCAACTATGAATACCTTCTGGAAATGATCACTAATGTAGAGAATGATATTCAACACAATTAGCTTATGTTGTCCTTAGACTTGAGAGAGTTGTGAGTTGTGCAGGTTTGCTTGTTGTGTGCTTGTGCTTTGACTGAATCATTTGGTGATGATCTTTCGCAGATCAAATATTCCAGAAAATGTTGGGTCTTGTGCATAGTAAGTGAATTTGTATAATTGCTCAATATGAAATCCACCAGTCTCTTGATGAGGCAGTATATTCATTGTCTGTATATTGTTGAACTCCTGTAAAAACGCTGCAGTGTGATTTTGTGAAAAGTGTTTTCACGAGTTTTACTTATATAATATATTAAGTAAATATTTGCGAAAAAGTTTTTCGAAAAGTTTTGGAAGTCCAACTAGGCACAGACTGAGAATTAAGAATTATATGAGCTAGGGACTTAATCGGTAATATTATTCCGGTCCTATTAGGTCATGTGGAATATAGTATGGTGGAAGGATAAATAAGCATATAATTGTTAGCAAAAGAGATTTCACAAAAACAGTCTCATTATCTCGGGGGTCAATTGTGATATGTTAATGGTCATGATCACAATTTATAGAAGTCCATAAATTCGGAATACAGAATTTAAGGGAGTTAATGAAAAAGAGTTTTTCATGATAATCCTACGGCCGAGATTTGAGATCCCTAAAGATCCCACGCTATAGTACAGTTGAGTTCTGAGCCAGCCATTATAAATAGCTCAGAAATTCATTTGAGAAGAGACGAAGATGATTAACGAGAAATTTCGTTTTCACGAAAGAGAGCTTCTCTCTCTACTTTCTCTCTCTATATGATTCTTCTCTCTCAAAGCTGTGTGCGTGGATCTGAAGGAGGCAAAACGCTTGGGCTGCTTTGATTTCAACGATCTTGTCTTCCGCTGCGCCGATCCTACGATTCCAACAACTTCCAGTCTATTTTTGACAACGTAAGTTCGCTGTGTTGTTGCTCCAAAACGCAAAGAATGATGTTCATTTACGTTTCTTGTTGATGCAATAAAAATTTTTTGTTTGTAATTATTATGTGCTTGTTTGATTAGGCATAACAAAAATCTGTTTAGACTACCGCTGTAGACCCGAAGTGCTACAGCGGTGGTGATATAACAGCGGTCTCGACTGCCGCTATAGACCATAAAATTATTAGCGGCGGTAGATACGAAGGTTTTTTTTAAACTAATTTTATTTTCATCCAGCCCACTAAATCTGTATTAAAAACAATGTAATAGAAAAATGTAATAAAACAAAATCGACATCATCATCGACTAAATAATCACGTCTTACAAGTTTCGCAGTAGTCTATAAACTAGCATGTAATGATATTGAACAACAAATAACAATAACTTCAATCTTTAGCAACTTCAGCACATGCACTATCATCATATGCTCCTTCATTTACATCATCACCATCACCCTCACCATCAACATTGTCTGCAATTGCAATATTAGAAAATTAATATCAAATTATACCTATGACAATCTTCATAAATTAAACAAATGGCAATCTTAGTACACACTTAAAATCAAATTAATGGTAATCTTCATTTATGTTAGTATCTTACCATGAAACGTTTTCCGGCTTGCATGAGATGATCTATGAATTGATGGTGGTCCCTGGTGAGGATTGAGATTGGCAACATTTTGGTTTTCACGTTGCTCCTACAAAAGTTAAACAAACAATTAGCTAGGAAAATACGTAAATATATTCAATAGTGATTATCCGAGGGTAAGTAACTAAAATTTCTACCAAGGCTGTAGCCATCAGTTGGATTGTAGATTGAAGCAATGAAATTGTAGACTCTAAAGTCTTCATTCTATCTTGTATGTCCACTATTTGGTCGTTATTAGATGATGTAGGCTGAGTGGATATTTTGCTAGTGTTAGTAGGATGAGATGAAGGAGTCGGTCCTAGTCCAACACCGCGAATGCGATCATGTTGTTCTGGACCAATCACTTGTGCATAGCGGTCAGATCGTGACCAACTGATGCTGCCACTCATTCTAGATTGGTTCAAAGCTTGTGAAAGCCTATTCTTCTTGTTTTTAACTTGCATTCATCTAGATCCCACGATTCTGCATATCTTTATTTAAAGAGGGGAACATACCTCAAAGAGGTTGACCTTCTTGTTAACAATGGATCAAAAGCATGTCCAATTCGTCCCTTCAAATGCCAGCTTGGTGATTTTTCTCATGTGCAGAGAAAATCAGTGAATGCAATAATGAGGAGCCTAATTAGGTTGATTGGACAAGTGGAGGGCTAAAAAGGACACTTTGCTGAGGGTACCACGAATTAGGAAATAAGTGACCCTTGATGGATGTCTTGGAGGATATATAAACTTACATATATAAGGTTTAATGGTCATAAAGATTCCTATAGCTTTGACAAGTTGACAGAATGGGGCTTGTTGAACTTCGTTATTCAACTTTATCGCATTCTAGAAAGCTCTACAGCGTTGAGTTCTTTGAGTCTTATGATATGCTCCATAATCATGTTCTAGGGTTCTGTGCACAATTATTCTTTGCAAATGCTTCTCAAGATTAAATGTTCGTTTGCTGTTCTGTCTGCCTCCCTCACTCCCTCCCTTCTCTCTCTCTCTCTCTCTCTCCCTCTCTCTCCCTCTTGGTATTGGTATATTATTAAAATGTCTGTTTCACAATGCTCTTTTCCTGGAATATTTTTTCATGCTGCCTCATCTATGAATGCCATTCATGCTCCATTCCGGATATCTAATCATCCTTTGTTTTGATCTATGTTATCATCGTAACTTTTTTTTGTGTGGTTGTCATCTGGTCTTCTGCATTTAATGCTGATTTATTTGGAAGGTTGGAGTCACCAAGCATTAAACTCTCGGGCATCATTTTAGTTATCTCAGTTCGAATACTATTAACAGGTATCAAGCTTCGTTGTTACTTACATCCATTCTCTAGTCATATACGATTCTTACATTCTCCTGTTTGTTTGTAAACCAGATAGCACCTTGTGTTAGGATATAATGACTGTTTTACCACTTGTGAGGATATACTTCATCAGTGATGCTAGCATGCAACTGGTGTACCCCACCAAGTGAAAGCCCTTGGATTGTGTCATTAGTTGAAAATCCAATATTAATGTTTTGCTTACCAATCAATATTTAATAGTTATATGTTTTCCATCTCTCTGTCTCAGAATTGCAGTTGCAAAAGAGACAGAATTTGAATTTTGGGGTTTTATTTTGGTTATGCTTGTTGCTGTAATGTCTGGCTTCGGCTGGTAAATGACTCAGATTCTTCTGCAGGTATAGGCTTTCTTTGTGATTCCGAATTACATTCTATCATCATGACATTTATAGTTTTGACTTCTGTTTTTTTTCCAGTATCCGTAGTTGTTCATTTTTCTTATTTATTGATTCATTTGCAATTGCTTGGGAACGATGTACTTTTTCTTGTTGGCTTGGCGTGGAACCCTATTTAGATTCTATTCAATGCGCATCGACACCACAATCAACATCTAGAAATGTGAGACCCCGAATTTTACAATGTCATTTTATGCTTACGTATTTTGCTATTTATATTTAAAGGGCTGTTATTGATAAATTTTCTTAATACGTAGCAAGATATTATACCACAATGACCCATGTTATTTTGAATTGGGGTTGCTACACTTTCCTTAAGTATTTTTATTATGGTGGTGAAGTCAATATTTTCTTTGTGACCGAATTTCTTTTTGGTAAATTTCTCCAAGATAATTTCCATAAGACTTATGATATTCTTCAAGGTAACTTTTTATGGTGATGATGATAGAAGAACTTATGATAATTTTTAGCATCCAAGTTGCTGAATATCTCTAAAATATTTTCCTTATAGCCTACTTAATGATTTTGAAATGTTAATATATGTTATTGGGCAATAACTTATGTTAGTGGGCAGTTTTAAAACTTATGTTATTGGGCCTTATGACTTATGATATGATAGTGGGCTGATATTGGGCCTTTTATATGGAAAAGATAGTGGGCTGATATTGGGCCTTAAGACTTATAATAGTTGGGTTGTTATTGGGTTGATATTGGGCCTTGGAACTTATAATGGTTGGGCTGCCATATATTGTTATTGGGCTTTAAAGATTTATGTTCTTGGGCCTTAGCCTTTAGACTTATGATTTGGACTTAATGCTTATGCTATTGGGCCTTTAGACTTATGTTATTGGGCTAGTTATCTTACAACTTCATTAGGCCAACTAAGTAACACTAGAGTAACTAAGTTAGTTGAATTGGAACCAAAAGAGAGATAAGGCCAAGGAGACATTATGTGATGGTTGTTATGACTTCTATGGTACCCTTTATATAATATGTTATTGCATGTGCGAAAGTGTAAAATTTGAGCTTGATATTTTCTAGGTACATTTCTAGATAGTAATAGGTCAATTCCTAAAATCTCAAAGAGAAAAAATTAAGAATAGTGGTGAAAAGCATCATAGAGGCCATCCGGGGCAGTTTCGAAAATACTGTAAAAATTGGAGGTAAAAAGGTCCATACGAGAATTGTGGGTACATGTCAGTGTTGGGCTCTATTTAGAGGTCTTAGGGTAAAAATTTGGGTTCAAGACCCATTTTTCGAGGCCCAAATTACAAGGCCTATTTTATGGTCAAAATTGGTCCACTAAGCAAAAAGAAAGAGAATAAAATAAAATAGTGACTTAATTTAGGAGGCCCAGATATGTACATATATCTACAATTTTTGGTTAATAAAAATAAATAAGTAAATAAACTAAAATAGGTAAGTGAAATAGAATTAACCAAGCAATAAAACTATTCAATAAACATCAATAAAAGAGTATTAAGATTATTAAATACACGTCAATACACAAAGCAATGTAGTAAGAAAAAAATAACTAAAGTCTTTGAGTATTGAATTATGAAAGAAAATCTAGTTAGACCATAAGTCAAGAAAATGGAATAAAAGAAAAAGAATAGATATTACTTTGTGATTAAACCAACTTTTTTATGCTAGGATATGAACACTTGTATTCCTTTTTTTAAGTATATGATGTGTCATACTTCATTTATCATCTCATGGGTATGAAATGAATTGAGACCGGAAGGAACCCATACCCAAAAGTGATCCTGAGATCGAGTGACGGTACCACTCACATTGGGAGTGTGCAAGCCACCACTAATGGAAATAGTGGGTGGTCTTTCTTAGGTAATGGTACAAGGTTTGCCTAACCGGGGTCCTAGTGTGTGTGATGCACGAGACAGTCCCAGAAGAGAGGAGGGACACACAACTCTGACTCTGGGGGTTAAACAGAGCATTGTAGGGACACCTCTACTAGATCGGAAAAATGAAGAGAAATGATCGGGGATCGAGATGCATCATTCTTGCATTTCATCAAGCATAACTTTGATTTTTCTTTACTATTATCTATTCTTTTTCTTGTTGTATTCATTGTTGTTTTGCCTGTATATGTGGCATATCCCTTCCCTTACCTTATGACTCACCCCATTTTATGTTGTCTTTTGCATATAATTCTTGGCTACAGGAAATGAAGATGTTCAAGAGGGAGATAGTAATTGACACCTAGACCCGTACGCAGTCGTCCTGAAGATCCGAGCTTGGGTATCGGATAACTTCGAGATTTCAGTGGAGCATGAGCCCCGCTGGTTTCTCAAAGACCCTAACTACTTGGGCTCGCAGACTTCGAGTTGGTAGATGTCCCACTCGAGCCCATTATTCCCTACCCCTCTCCCCCGGCGTCATATACCTTATCTTCGATATTGATGAGGAGGATTAGGAAACCTGAGACTTGCATTAGTTCCTTGTATGTACTTTCCTTTTGCTGTATATTTTCATAACTTGTGTAACAAGGTGTGTATAGGCTTGGTGAGCCATAGAGCGCTCCCACTTTTATTAGTTTTAGACCTGTTTTGTAGTCATCACAAAGGGCACGTTTTGAAAGCCGTGTTCGGTAATGAAAACTTCCATTTTATTTATTGCTTCGAGTTTTATTTCTTTTCTTAATTATTATGACCCCATGTCTACATCAATAAGCATTCATAAGTACTAAATGGTTTCAAATTAAATAACTTAATGCGTATTATGAGGCATTTCCAAATTATTTAAGTTACGTTGATTACCCGTCTCTCTCCTTGGATTGTATTATTCTCTTAAAACGTTTTTCCTAAATATGAAATTACATTAATATTTTCAAGTAAACCTCCCGCTAAGCTTTCAAGGTCAATTTAGTTGGTACCTGTAGAGGAATAGTTTGTGTTGTAATCCACGCCTGTGTGCATACTATCTCTATAAGTGAGCCTAAGTTGTGCAATATACCCGACAACCCGACCCAGTCGGGACGGGTTTATCCAAATTTGGGGTCAAGGTCGGGTTCAGGTTTTATTTCTATAAATATTAAATTTCAGGTTCTGGTATCCAAGTCTGAACTGAATCATACACGAACCCTCCCCGTATATAACAAATAAAAGGCGTAAAATGTCACTATACCCTTAGGGTTAGTTTTCAACCTTACCTACCCGAGCCCCCTTCTCTCTTCATCACTCCGAAACAACCTCTCCTTCTTCCCTCTGTTGAGTCTGCTCTAGCTCACCGCCTCACCCACTCCCAAACCCTCACTCACTATCGGCCATTGCCCTCTCTCAGTCTCTCACTCTATGTCGACCCTTATCTCTCGGTCTACTTGTGGCCCTCACCGCAGTCGCCGCCTTGTCTCTCAATATTTCGTTGTCGTAGCCACCATCCGCTAGCCTCTTGGTCTTCCAGTCTATGTATGAACACTATTTCAACATTTTTTTCAATTTCTCTAATTTGCCAAGCCCCAAATTTTGTGATCTTCAATTCATGTATGGTTTTTGGAAAATTTGATTAGCCCTAACTGTTGCTTGATTGCTCTGAATCCTTCTATTGAAGGCAATCAGGTATAAGATTTTAAATTTGTGTGATTTTTGCTTGCTTTCATTACGTTTCTGTTGGAGATTGGAGGTCAGGGCACTCGAATGATTTATGTTGGTTCTGTGGATTGTTGGTTCTATTGGAGGGATTGGAGGGCAGCGGCGACGGTTTTGTCCTGTGGGTGTGTTTGTGGTTTGATATTGGTGAATCTATGGTTGTTGTTGGAGATTGGAGGGATTGGAGGGCACGGTTTGTGTTTGGATCTATTTAGTGTTTAGTGAATCAGAGTTTTTTTAGTGATATGTTTTTGTGATCTCAAATATATGTTTTGTGAATCTGTTTTTGTAATTGTACAATGTTACAACTGACAATAAATTTTATTTATCGTTATTGTTTTGAAGTATTAGAGGAGGATCCAATGGCAATACTTCTTGAAGACTGATTACGAATGTGGAGCATGTTAAAGACTTGGTTTTGTAACTTATTTAGCTTTGATTATTTTTATGTTATTATTGTTATTGTTAGTTGCTTTCTATTTTAGTTGTGGTTGGTTTTGTGATATTATAAGATTAGAGTTTGATTTTCATTTTTAGTTATGGTTGGTTGATTTTTGCTACTGAAAATGCAATAATAGACTGAGAGGGCTCAAATGGCCAATCTGAATGAGCTAGAATATTGTATGTTTAGTACGTCTAAAACTAATATAATATTAAATGTTTAATGTTTTAAATATTTTTTTAGATGAAAAAATGGTTAAGAGACATAAATCTAAGTTGTGCATTTAATTGTTGAATTTATATGACTTTAGATTTAATTTATTGCACATGCAATTTTCCCAATCTTTAGCTTGCATATACTTATTCATATCGTATCCAGATATATTTGAAAATCATTATTTTTTATCATTTGCACTATATTACCAGCACTATAATTATTTCGTGAATTTAATTTCATCATATGATGTCAAGAACTAATTAAATATTTTTTGTGCATGATTGATAAAATTAATTGCTTTATGGATTCACGGATAACAAGAGCAGTCTACACACATGGCAAAGTAAGAGGGACTCATTAATGGCAGTGTTGTAATTAAATGGAGAAATGGGAGTCTAAATCCAATCATCCATCTCTATTTCCTCTCTTTTTCTTTTAACCTAGCATCTTATTCTCATTCTCCCTATTTTTTCTAACCTAGCCTTTTTCTCTCTATTTTCTCTCCATCTCCCTTTTTCTTCTCTCTTTGGCCGACTACTCCCCCTATTTAATCTCTCTTTTTCTTTTTCCAAAGCACAATCTCTCTCTCTCTCTTGTCCTAAACCTTTCTTTCTCTCTAACTTGTATGCGTTACTCTCCCTATTTGCTCTCTTTTTCTTTCCCTTTTTCTTTCTATTTTGCTGCACCTCCCCTTCTTTGTTTTTTCTCCCTCTTAGCCGAATAAACCCTAGAATTTCTCTATTCTCATTCTCATTTTTATTTTTCAGCCGCCCCTCTCTCCCTATTTCCTCTCTCTTTTTCTCTTGTCCAAACCCAACTTTTCCCTTTTTCTCTCTAACTTCTCTTTATACATTACTCTCTCTATCTTTTCTCTTGGCAAAAACCCTAATTTTTCTCTCCTCTCTTCACTTTTATGCGCCACTCCCTTCTCACCTTTATTTTCCCTTTTCTTTTTCCTTCTCTTTCCTCCCTCTATTTTCTCTCTTAGCCGCCCATCACTACTCCCTTTTTCTCTCTCTTCTCCTATGTTTTCTCTTTGGTCATATCTCTACTCTCTCTCTTCATTATTTTCATTTTTAGATTAGTTTCTTTTAGGCTTTATAATTTCAATGTCTTGTATTTCAATTCCTATGATTTAGATTTAAGTTTCTTACTCTTTAATTTCCTGTAATTTCTATTTCAATTTTGGATTATGTTCTCGTTGTTTGTTTCTGTTAACATGAATTTTGGGTTGTAATAGGACAATATTATTTAATCCATGATTCTTATGTTTTTTTATTCCTTGTCCTTTACTTATTGTTATTTAGTTTCCGTCATTTAAATTTCGTCCTGAACTTATTGTTATTTAATTTCTGTCATTTAATTCTTGCAATTTACTTTCCGTCATTTATTTTTCGTCATTTATTTTGATGTTTGTTATATTCTTAGGTTATGTTTTGTATTGTTTTAATTTCGTTACAAACTCTCTAAAATCCAAAAATATGAATATGAACTGTGTTCAGTAAACGCTTTTTATTTTATCTTTGTTTCTTTTACGCGAGTTTGACATTAATCTATTTTCCCTGAGGAGACGATATGACCTTTTGGGCTAATTATTACACGACATAACTCCTACACTTGGGATAGCCTTTGCGCTGCACATTTTAGAGTGAGTGACAATCAAGAACATTTAACAAATGAAGTTTCATTTCAACTAAAACTTTTCTCATAAAAAAAATCTCTAAGTTTTCTCATAATTGGAAGTCTCCTGAGTCCTAACCAAAATAATATGCCCAAGGCATTCCTGGGCTCAATATAACATGTCCTAGGCTCAAAAAATTAATTCCCAGAACGCTTTACGCCTTAAAAATAACAGGCCCAATGGCCCATTCAATCCGAAGTCGATCCGGAGCCCTTCTGCGGGTCCGGCTCGAGGTTTCGGTCCATTCCGAGTCGAGGTCGGAGTTAGGGCCACAAATGCCTTTCTAACTCATTCGAGTTCGGGGTTGGCTCAACCCGAACCCCGTTTGTCCAGTTCTACTATAGGGTAAGTACAGGCACGGGACGTGACAGGTTTGAAATTCTAATTCAAACAAATATATGTACATGAGAAATAATTGATGTTAGATAGTGTGAGAAGTGTCTTACATCGATTGTATGAGTAGTATTTTGTTCGGTTTGGGTCTTTAGGCGAGGTTCAGGCATGCAAGGACTCTTCTACTCCACATGAGGGTGATGGTAATGATATAGAAAACTCTGAATCTTTTTAGGGCATTATGGATGAATTTGAATCAATGACAAGTATGGGTAACAAATCTGAAATTGATCAATACGCTCGTCAGGCACAAACTGTTGATTTTGATATCTTAAATTGGTGGAAGATGAATGCTTCTAAATATCCTATTCTTACTCATATTGCACGTGATGTGTTGGTCATGCCTATTTCTACTATTGCTTCTAAGATCTGCATTTAGCACCGATGGACATGTGCTTGATCCTTTTCGTAGTTCTTTGATTCCAAAAACTATTGAGGCATTAATCTACACGCAAAATTGGTTAAAGGAAACACCCAGTTTTGACATTCAATAAGCATAGGGCAATATTAAAAACATTGAAGTTGAAGGAGGTAATTTAGTATTTATTTTATTTATTTAGATTTCTTTTTACTGAAAATCTATTTTTGATGCATAGTATTTAAACTATTTTGGTTTTCAGAGGGTGGAAGTGGAATTGTAAAAGCTACATAAATACTATGTACACAATCTGTTTGTGATGCAAAGTGGAATTGCATGATCCCCTTTTGTAATGATATAAATACTATTTTGATTTCCTTTATAAATTTCTGAATTTATGTGATAGATGCTTGAAATATAATTAATAATTTATGCCATATTTATTGCATATATTTGGAACTTTGAGAGTTTACTTTGGGAATGCTTGCAAATGAAGAGCTACTTGGGAGACTGCACACAAAAAAGAAAAGAGCTGCTTGGGAGCTGCGTACTACGTAGGAGGTTGAAGGAGGCATGTGGGTTTTTTAATCTTGAATTGCATGCCCTATGAATTCATTTTATTTTGGGATGTATGTTTTAATTATTTGGGATGTATTTTGATGTAAGCAAGCTGCAAGATTATTTGGATGTATTTTTTAATTAATCTTAGGCTTTTGTATGTGTTTCTCTAAAAATGCATGTTTTAATTGCTTGTGGGCTGAAATGTCTTACTGAGTAAAATAATTGGGCAAAAATTGGCCTATTCGAAAACTGAAGAAGAGCCTAATGGCCTACATGAAAAATTATTGGGCCTGGGCCAAAAAGTCCCGAAGCCCAACTGACTATACGGACCGAGGAGAGCTCTATCAGTTTGTTAGGCCCTTTGGTTCATTAGGCCGTTTTCGGTTTGCTTTGAAGGGGAATCAACCACAGTCGGTTCAATCTTCGAAGATGCCTTCAAACTGAACCAACTGGTCAGTTTACACCCCTGCTACTCAGCTCATTTTCAAAATGTGCTTAGTGCATAAAAGCCTCAAAAAATAACCCAATATAAATACCGATACCGCATTTGACCAGTTCTAGCGGTTAACAGTCATGGTGGCAGACAACTACTGGACTTGAACCACCCTAGAGGCAATCCATGTGAACGGTTTTAGGACGGTGGTTCTAAAACCGTTGTGGCAAGACTGATGGCAATTCCAAAGGCCCATTGATCCTGGGAAAATCGAAATTCTCTTCCTTCCATGGTTGGAGTTCTTGCTATGGTGAAAGATATCGTTTATGGAAACAATTGGAATTGGCCTTGAAATCATTTTTGAAGGAGTATTGCGTATGTTATCAATGTCAACCTTGACTTTAATAGATTGGATTACATAATTGGGAATATAACTTAAAAATAAGTAATTGAGTCATGTTAATCTCTCCGACGGCATGAAAATTCCAACTCATCATGAAAAGGAAATAAAATTAGCATACGCTATGAAAAATTGACATCAGAATACCCTCACAGAAGAAATTTTTCTCCGCTACAATTATTACATCCGACAGAATGGAAGAGCCCCATCTAACATGCTGGGGTATCTTCTGCTCTTTTTTTTTTCTCCTTTCTTTTGGGGAGAACAAAACAAAACGACAAAACTGAACACAAGGAGCACGCAGTCTATGCTGCTTACTGACTGTTGCAATCTACATCCTATCTTAAAAACAAAGAGAAAATATAACGAAAAAGCTGAACCAGTATGAAAGTTGATGTCCAAAAGCATACCTTCACAAACAGCCAACTATCATTAAGTGGAAGCTTGATGAAACTCGCCATACTCCATGTAGCCACTTTAGCTCCAACAATAGTTTGCTCGACTCCTATCAATGCACAAGGATCAATTTCAAACAACATGCATTTACCATCACGTGTGGCTTACAACATGGATGCCTGAGAAAGTGAAAGTTAAAAAAACCATTCCACATTCATAATCATTTAATGAGGACATACTGAGAGGCTTACTTCGAGTTCAGGAGATGTGATTACTATGGTTTTCAAGCAACATCTTCTTGTTCCTCCGTCTCCTCGAGAATCACATACTTAGCAGCAATATTTGTGTTGAGTGAACCCTCACTGTCATCTCCTCTTGCTTGTCCCTTCTTTAGCTTTTGGTATCTAAAACAAAATGAAGTAAACTGATCATGATACAACATCACAAGGATGACTTAGCTAGAATACAAGGCATAGGATAACTTTTGCAACTACTCTCGTATTTAATGTTCTATATCAGAATTCCTATTGCAAATGAAAAAAAGATTTGCTACAAAATTCTGCTCTTTCCACATTCTGCAATGAAGGGATTCAATCAAATAAACATTTAGATTGAGGAAAACAGGAGTCAGGATGTTGAGTAGAAAAAAGAATGAAGAAGATGGAGGCAATGCAAAATAGAGAACATCAAGAGACAAAAGCCATCACGGGAAGTTAAGAGCCAACCATGTTACCACTGGCTTGAAGAACCGGAAACTGACCGCTCACCAAACCCATGAGTTCCACACTTAGCTATATGAATAAATCAATAAATAGAGATATTGCACCAATGCCATACCAAATGAAAATTTCACTCTTAAATATGCCGTCACTAACTTCCAGCTACAGCTCTCTCGAAGAAAGTTTCAACTAAAATGGAAGAGTCGTTGCATGGAAGTCTGATTTATGACTGTCATGCCATACTATATGAAGAAACTACAATGACAATAACAAGCAATTATAAGGATCAAGCAAATGATTTGAAAAATTCAAAATGGCGATCCTGAAGTGTCGAAACACACTAGGAGAGCGAGTTAAATACATTATGAATAGCCTAAGGAGACTAGTCTAACTACAGGTTAGCTAGGCTGATTAATGGTTATGGCAAAATAAGACTCCAAAAGTAATACATTTATAACTGAGTCATGGCCAAACAAACTTAAGGCAACAGTCTAGCACATTAGATCTATTTCAAACAGATTGTCGCTATCGAAGGATGGTGAAGTTGAACCACAAGGGGCATTCATCCAAAAACCTGAGCTTTGACCAAGAAAGTATGGCGCCAAGACATTAAACAAATCTCAGATCTGATTTGGTCAAAGCACAGCCTACCAGGCACGTGATATGTCCGTTGCAAACTTTTTTG
The DNA here is from genome assembly GCA_963930655.1 of Myrica gale. Classification (NCBI taxonomy): domain Eukaryota; kingdom Viridiplantae; phylum Streptophyta; class Magnoliopsida; order Fagales; family Myricaceae; genus Myrica; species Myrica gale. The sequence continues at coordinate 17,976,886 of OZ005600.1, read as the reverse complement.
ATAAGTAAGACAATTTTATTAGAAAAAGCGAAAACAATACAAAGGACTATATCGAAGACGCTTAGTACAAACAAGCAACAAAACTAGTGAAATCATTAAAATCAACAAAAATGCCCCCTAACACCGCATTAGCCCAACAAAACAAGGAAAGCAATCTAAACCCTTGTAACTGCACCAAAGACAAAGAAACATCTTCAAAACATTTATTATTGTGCTCCCGCCAAAGACAACATCAAACACACGATGGAATCATTCTCTAAATAGCCTTAGCGACCGTATGAGAAAGCATCCTATGCCAACTCCATAACACATCCACCACCTTCTCCGACATCACCCAATAAAAGTTCGTGATACTAAGAACATGATTTCATAGCCCGCGCGCCAAAGAACAATAAAGAAGCACATGGTGAACTGACTCCCCATCACCACGACAAAGAAAGCACCAATCAGCAATGTAGACTCATTTTCTTTGGAGATTATCGATCGTGAGAATTCTCCCATGCATAGCCTCCCAAACAAAGAAGGAGACCCTCAAAGGGCATCTTGACCTCCACACCCATTTTCAAGGAAAAAACAAGCTATTCCTCCTAGCAAGGAAATTATACATAGACTTCACCGAAAAAACACCGCTCTTGGAGCCGGTCCAAGACACCTTATTAGCCTCCCCTCTCCTTAACACCACACGGTACAAAAGAGAAAAGAACTCAAAAAACTCCTCCACCTCCCAATTATTTGCAGATCTCACAAAGGGAACATTCCACACTACATTGTCATTCCTTCCCACCAAACACTCCGCCACCGTGGCCTCCTTGCACCTAGACAGAGAAAACACAATCGGGAAAGCCAAAGACAAGGGTTTATCACCACACCACCACTCATGTCAAAAGCTAATCCTCAAATCACTGCCCACCAAGAATCTGATATGCTTGCTAAAAACATCCCAACCCTTGCTAATGAATCGCCAAAGGCTAACACCATAGGACCCCCTACTTGGGAAAGTACGCCACTCACCCGCTGTGCACCCATATTTTGCAGCAATGACAACCCTCTAAAGCCTATCACGCTCATGAGCAAAACACCACAACCATTTGCACAATAGGGCCCTATTGAACAACGTAATACTTCGAAGCCCCAAACCCCCATTCGAAAATGAGGAACACACCAACTCACACTTCACAAGATGAAATTTGTGCACAACCCCGTCACCACCCCAAAGGAAGTCCCTCTGAATCTTCTCCAACCTATTAGGTGGGAATGCATGATAAAGTAGACTTAATGAGAGTATGTTTACCACCCTTAGAAAGATACATGCGCATCCAGCCCGCCAACCGTCTCTCCATCCGCTCAAGAATCTCATCCCAAATATGAACACTCTTAAAACTAGCTCCCAACGGAAGCTCAAGATATGTCAGGGGCAAGGAGGACACTCTACAATCCAAAATACTCGTCAAATCCTGAACAATATCAACAACACCAATAGGAATAACCTCGGACTTAGACAAGTTTATTCTAAGAGTCGAGACTGCCTCAAAGCACAAAAGGAGGCATCTAAGACTCCGGAAATGACTCTCCTCCGCCCCACACAACACCAAGGTATCATCAACAAAAAGCAAGAGAGAAATGCACACACTCCCCCTCCTACTACAAAACTCGCTAAACCACCGAATTCAACCACTTTCTCCATCATGCGACTAAAGGCTTCCATAACTATCACAAAAAGAAGAGGAGAAAGAGAATCCCCTTGACGTAAACCACGCGAGCTACTAAAAAAACCTTTCGAGCAGCCATTAACTCACTGAAAACTTCACCGTCGAGATGCAAAAAGAGATCCAACTACACCATTTTTCACCCAAGCCGCATCTTCGAAGAAGATATAATAAAAACTTCCAATTCACATGATCATAGGCCTTATGAACATCCAACTTACAAAGCATACCCGACACCCCCGACCTCAACCTGAAATCAATGCACTCATTGGCAATAAGCACGGAACACTTGGGATCAAAGGGCTTCCATAACTATCATAAAAATCTTATAGACACTCCCCACAAGACTTATGGGGCGAAAATCTTTGACCTCCACTGCCCTCGACTTCTTAGGAATAAGGACAATGAAAGAAGAGTTCATGCTCCGAACAAACTTTCCATCTCTCGTAAACTCATTAAACATCAACATCACATCATTCTTAACAATGTCCCAACAAGCTTGAAAAAAGGCTAAGGAGAAGCCATCCGGGCCCGAAGCCTTAACACCATTGAGACTGCGCACCACCTCAGTCACCTCATCCACAACAAAAGGCCGTTCGATCCACTCTGTATCTTCCCCCATAATACTATCAAACTCAAGACCATCCACAGAGGGACGCCACTCAAAGGGCTCCACATATAGAGAAGAATAATAATCAACAATCTCCTCAGCAATCCCCTCTGGATCATCCACCACTTCCCCCTCCACCTCCAAACTAGAAATCAAATTCGCTCTCCTACTAGAGTTAGCTATACAATGAAAGAACTTAGTACAACGATCACCCTCTTTAAGCCAAAGAGCCCTATACTTCTGCCTCCAGCTAACCTCCTCCAAAACATTCATATTGTTCAACTCCCTAGCGACCTCCAACCTCCTATCCTTACCCTCCTCATTGAGGTTACCCCCCTCATCCAAGGCATCAAGAGACACAAACTCCGAAAAATCCACCATGGCACTCCTTGAACCCCCACCACCCAATCACTCACTAGGAAAACGAGTCACATTGAAATCCCAACTAATACACCATGGTAAATTCCACCAACTATGAATCCCCACCAACTCATCCCACAAGATCCTCCTGACCTACGTATAAATTAAGAAGAATTCTTTGGATTTGAAAAAAAAAGAAACAACGTTGCTGACGATTATTTGTTTAGTCAGAAGAGTCCTCCGAATATTCTGGTTTAGTGATTCGTTTTGAGATTTTTTGAATATGAATAAAGAAGGGAGGATAGGCTCATTATATAAAAAATATGAGAATTTCTCATAAATATTTGAAGTAATTGGGGCGAGAGCCAAATGAATCGAAAGATTCATGTTTGGTTCAGAAAGGGATCGTGGAAATTTTTTAAAAAATGGAAAGATAATCTACTTTCATTAAATGATTTATTAGATAATCGAAAATAGAAGATCTTGAAGACTATTCAAAATTCAGAAGAACTACGCGGGGTAGCCATTGAATAGCTGGAAAAGCCCGGGCACGTTTAAGAAAAGTGGAAATGGAAGCGGATCAGTTTCCTACAATTTTCATTAGGGTCGTAAACTCCTGAAAAGATCCATTTGATACCATCCTCCACATTTTTAAAAATCACCGAAACAGAAAAAGACCCAACACAAGACTCAATCAACTCTAAAGAACGAGAATCCCAAAGACACACAATATCACTCGACGCACCCTCAGCTTCAAGACAACACCATTTAACAAGAGGCTCACCCCACAACCGTCTCACTATGGCACGAGACACCTCCGTGACCTTAGTTTCCTGAAGACAAACTAAATCCCTCTTCCACCCTCTTAATAGATTCCCACACTTTTACATTTTCCTTTTACATGTCCATTGCAAACTTATAGGGTTGAACATGCCGCGTGAAAATTTTGAATTTTTAGTGCATTTTTCTATAAGGTATTCATTGTTTTCTATGCAAGGAACATTGGCTCACACCTCCAATACTTAATTTTTAGACCTTTTACCAAGCTTTTCATAGAGAGAAAACAGAAAAACTCCATTCGTGAGTATCTCTCAGTGAGAGGAAAAAAGCTAAATCCTATCAGTTTTATTTGGGACATAAATTAAATGACTAAATTCAACTCTTCCTATCAGCTTAAGATTTTGGGCAATTGCTGCTGCGAGCTAAAATCCGTATACCGTCCAACAAAGTTTCACACTAGTCTCAATAGAGGAACCACACAATTGATCCCCCAACAGTCACAAAGCAATGAAGTCTCCTACACATGGTGAAGGAGTCCAGATTGTGCAAATCCGAAGACACACAGCCTGTAACACGTCTTGCAGTCACATATTAATATCATGCAATTCAAATGAGGATCAAAGGGAATCAGCAAAAAAATAAAAGCAGTAAAACATGGATCTCGCTGTTCCTTGTTTACAAGTTTGTTAGTGTGTTGGAAGCAATCAACAAACAAGTAAAAGCAGTACAACGTACCTCTCTATGTTACTTGTCTACAAGTCTGTAGTGTGCTTTGTCAGTCTCATAATCTTTTGGACTTTTGACCAGTGGTAATATGTATCCACTAGAATAGGTCCTGGGTTTTGGCAATGGTGGATTTCTCTCATTAACAAAAAAAACCCTATGTTCTACTCCATGTGATTGATATTTACTTGCTTACATTTACAGTTGAAATGTACAAAATTGTATTACTCTGCCGATTCATGAATACCTGAATTTTTTTTTTATCACCATGCAGACCTAAATTTATTGTTGGGTAAGTTGAATACCCCTGTTTTGACACCTAATCTGTTGATCGATTTTCAAATCCAGGCATGATTCAAAAAGTTGCTACATGGAACATTAGGAGCTTTCATAACCAAATTGAGTTAGCTTTTGATTACAACTCTACCACTGGGGGAGGAAAAATACCTCTTATTACTTCTCTCAAGATAGATAGCGTACTTTCCTCATATAATAGGAAGTCAAGGCTCTGGGTAACCACTAAGATGGAGCCTTGACTTGAGCAATCTACAAGAACTTGAGGCTCCTTCAGGCCATGGCCACGAGTAGGGAAAGGCTGAATTCAATTGAAGGCATACTCTCAATAAGAAGAATTGAAAACAATGAACAAGTGGCGGATTTTAGCTATTAAAGCATGTTTGCAAGTTCCTTAAGTCATACGTGTTAAAGAAATCTGTGTCCGGATATCCATTGCCTTATGATACATGCCTATGTATTTGCCGCCGCTTGACCAAGCATAAAAGCCATCAGAATATCTCAAAAATGCGGAGGATTGACCACAGAGATAAGGGTCATTTCAACTTGGAGAGGATTAAGTGACCAGAAGGCAGAAGTAGTTGTTATGCGCAGCATCAGATGCGAGTTCAGATGATGGCTAACTAGCGGACAACAATAGTTTCAACATTTTCAGTTGTGAAGGGCCCATGAGAGGACCTTGTAGCCAGTGCAGTCAAGAAGGCCCTCAATCTCCAGAAAAGGTAGTGGAGTAATGCTGATATTGGGTGATTTCTTATGCTCAGGTCTTGTGCAATTTTGAAACTAGGTTTGATATTTACAGAACGTTTATGGAGAAAGAACCATAAGAGGTTTGTACTTTGGTGAATGTCAAATTTGCAGCTCCCAAGTTTTTTTTTTTGATAAGTAAGTCAATCTTTATTAAAGAAAAAGAAAATTGACAGTACAAGAGACTATATTGACAACAACTAGAGCATACAAGCTAAAAAAATTAAAAAACTTAGAGAATCCAGCAAACCCACAAAAGGACATCCTAAAACCGAATTAGCCCACAGAAAAAGAGAATGCAACATAGATCCCCCCAAACTAGCGAAAGACAAAACTCTGTCTTCAAAACATCTCCCAAGTTAAAATCCTTATTTTGCAAAACTATCAAAACAACTACCTTTTAGAAAGAAGATAGAAGGTCCTCGATTTTCATCTCAATCACTTGAATCGTTTTTTCAACATCTGCTTTCTAAACACATCAAAATACTGCAGATGCAGGAAATGAAACACTAAAGTCTCTGCCTCTCCCCAAGCTGAAGTATCTTTTGAAAAGACAGACAGCACTTTCAAGCAAAGTCAGGCGAGATGCCAAATACATAAACAAGGCAGTCCTATGAATGGAAGCCCATTCCCTCCTTTATAATGGTGGACTTCAGCTAATCCATAAATGCATCTGAAAACATTAAAGCATAACTAAAACTTTGCAGCTCATACTCACTAGTCCTAACTATATTCTAGCTTAAAAACACATACATGGATCTGAGGTGAAACTCATCTCTCCAGGAGCAGACAATTCAATTGAAGCTAAAAGTTTTTTCTTTTTTTGATAAGGCAATTTTTTTGAAAGAAAAAGCAATAGAAGGAACAGTACAACAGACTATACTGAGACCTCTAGACCAAACAAGCTAGAAAACTAAAGAAATCTAAAAACTCCGAAAAGGGAGAACCCAACATGGCATTCACCCACAAGAACAATGACTGCCAAAAATTGCCCCTTAAATCCTCCATGGACATAGCCACACCCTCAAACCATCTCTCATTTCTCTCTCTCCATAAATTCCACCAAATATAAGTAGGGATCATTCTCCAAATAGCTAAGCCTCGAGGGTCTTTAAAATCTCTTTTCCAACACAACAAAAATTCAGCTACCCTAGGCATCACCCAATCATAGAGACTTTCTATGAGGTTGTGGGGGGGGGGGAGAGGCACAAGTTTCATCTTGTCCGGTGGAATCAAGTGTGTTCTCCTCTTAGCGCTGGTGGGTTGAGTCTAAGACGTATGCCTTTGTTCAATAAGGCCTTTCTTAGGAAGTGGTTGTGGCGGTTTGCTATGGACGATGATAGTTTATGGAAGAATGTCATTATGGCGCAGTATGGATGCGAGTTGGGGGGATGGAGGACTCCGGTGGTTCATGGTTCTTATGGGGTGAGTCTGTGGAAGCATATTAGTTGTGGGTGGGACTTCTTCTCAGAGCAGACCTTGTTTGTGGTGGGATGCGAGCTTAGAGTACGTTTTTTGCATGATCTTTGGTGTGGAAAGAGAATCCTTCGACTTGTTTTCCCTCTTCTCTTCTCCTTAGTCCAGAATCAGGCTGCTCTAGTGGCAGATTACTTGGAGGGAGGGACGGGAGCAACAGTTTGAAGTGTTCAGTTCACTAGACCCGCCAATGATTGGGAGTTCGATGACTTTGCTGCCTTTTACTCTTTGCTGTATGGGCTGGTTGGAAGGAGAGGGGCGGTCGATAAGTTGAGATTGCGGGATTCCCAAATTGGTGCTTTTTCGGTCAAGTCAATGTACAGACTTCTCTTGCGTGCTTTTGATTCGGGCTTCCCTTGGCGTCAGTGTTGGAAGATGTTGGCTCCCTTTAGAGTTTCTTTTTTGGCTTGGGAGGTTGCTCATGGGAGAGTATTGAACTATTGACAACTTAAAGAGGAGGGGTTTTTTGTTGATTGATTGGTGCTTTTTGTGCAAATGCGAGGGGGAGTTTGTGGATCATATTTTTCTGCATTGCCAAGTGGCTCGAGCTTTGTGGGCTTATTTGTTTTGCAGTATGAACCTTTCTTAGGTTATGCCTCGAAGGGCGATAGAGGAATTGAGGTGCTGGAAAAGGAAGTTCGATAATCCCATTGCTTTGGCAGTGTGGCGTTGTTGTTTGGTGGATCTTGTAGAGGGAGAGGAACAACCAATGCTTTGAAGACTGAGCAGTCTTTGGATAGTTTAAAGGGTCTTGTTTTGCAGTCGCTTTTTCTTGAGCCAATGTGATGTTGGGTTATCCCTTTTCTGGTTTTCCGGATTTTCTTAGTTTTCTTGTTTGTATGTGTTAGGGGTTCTCAGTGTAGTCTTTTGTATTGTCGTCTCCTTCTTATGTTCTTTGTTTTTCTTCTCTTTACTAAGATTGACTTACTTATAAAAAAAAAACATAGTCCATAATAGAGAGCACTAAGGATCACAACTCCCTAGCAACCAAACAGTACAACAATATGTGCTCAACAGACTCCCCGTCACATTTGCAAAGATTGCACCAATCTAGCACATTAACTCCCTCCTCCTCAAGTTGTCAGTGGTAATGATTCTTCCACGGGTGGCTTCCCAAACAAAGAAGGACGCCCTAGGCGGGGCTAAAGACCTCCAAATCTGTCTCAAAGAGAAACTCTCATCGAAATCCCCAACAAGACACGAATATCAAGATTTCACCGAGAAAGCACCATTCTTGGACCTCACCCATCTCATCTTGTCTTTAGCATGACTCCTCAAAACTTTAGAGTACAGTAAAGAGAAGAGTGACGAAAACTCCTCTAACTCCCAATCATTAGCCCTCCTAAAAAACTGAATATTCCACGAAGTACTCCCGGAACCCCTCTCCAAGCAGTCTGCAACCATAGCATTCTTATTGCATGCTAAAGAAAACAAAAAATGAAACATATTCTTTGTTAATATTCTTCCAAAGACCAACACCATAAGAGCCATTGCATACAAGAGTGTTCCACCCAGCCAAAGCACAACAGTATTTCTCCATGATAACAATTCTCCACAAGTTATCTCGCTCAACCCCAAACCGCCAAAGCCATTTCCCAAGAAGGGCCCTATTAAACAAAGCAAGCCGCCTTCTCGGACCCAACTCACCGCAACTAATAGGAGAACACACTTTCTTCCACTTCACAAAATGAAATTTCTGCACACTATCATCACTTCCCCATAAAAAAATCCCTCTGAATCTTCTCCAACCTATTACCCACCACAGCAGGAATATAAAGAGCGACAAAAAATAAGTGGGGACACAAGACAGAGTGGACTTGATAAAGGTGATTCTACCACCCTTAGAGAGAGCACCGTTTCCACCTTGTCAACCTCCTCTCCGTCCTTTCGATAATATCACTCCAAATGCGAGAACATTTGAAGGTAGCCCCCAAAGGGAGGCCAAGATAAGTGATAGGCAAAGAAGCAACATGACAGCCCAAATAGAAGCCAAAGCATGCACATTGACAATGTTACCTATAGGGATGGCTTCGGACTTTGAGAGATTAATCTTCAAACCCGACACCGCCTCAAAACAAAGGAGAAGGCAGCGAAGATTTCGAAATTGACCCTCATCAGCCCCACATAGAATGAGAGTGTCATCCGCAAATAATAAATGAGATATGATCACCCCACCTCTACCACCAACTCCAACATCGAACCCTTCAATGGAACCATTGCCAATCAACACCTTCATCATCCTACTGAATGCTTCAATGAAAATAACGAACAACAAAGGTGAGAGAGGATCACCTTGCCGCAACCCACGAGACCCACAAAAAAAACTTTCCGGAGATCCATTCACAACCACCGAATATTTTACAGTGGAGATGCAAAACTCGATGCAGCTGCATCACCTAGCCCCAAAGCCACACTTCCTTAAGAGGTATAAAATGAATCTTTAATTCACATGGTCATATGCCTTATGAACATCCAATTTGCAGATCATGCCTAGGATGTTGGAGCGCATCCTAGAGTCAATGCACTTATTAGCAATGAGAACGGAATCCAAAATTTATCTACCTTTCACAAACGCGTTCTGAGAGAGCGAGACTAAACCACCCAAGACCACCTTCAGCCTATTCGCCAACACTTTAGCCAGAATTTTGTAAACCTCACCCACGAGGTTAATTGGGCGAAAATCCTTCAATTCGACCGCACCCACTTTCTTTGGAATCAACACAATAAAGGTTGCACTAAGGCTTCTGGCAAACTTCTCATACTGCGCAAACTCATTAAACATAGAGAGGACATCACCCTTGATCACTTCCCACCAAGATTGGAAGAAAGCAAGGGTAAAACCATCCCGGTCCGATGCCTTGTTCCTATTAAGACTCATCACTACCCCAACCAATTCCTTCTCATCAAAGGGCCTTTCAAGCAAATCTGCCTCAACCCCGGAAATGGAATCAAAAGTCAAATCGTCCAGATAAGGTCTCCAAGAAAAAGGCTCCTTAAACAAAGAACAATAATAGCTGACAATCTCCTAAAATATACTCTCCTGATCCTCCAATAACTCTCCATCCATCTCCAAGCTGTCAATCGAGTTAATTCTACAATTAGAGTTGGTCATACGATGAAAAAACTGGGTACACCTATCTCCCTCCTTAAGCCACAAAGCACGAGACTTCTGCCTCAGTTACCTCCATGCCAATCAAAATATTCAGCTCAGAAGACACTCCAATTTTCGTCTTTTGCCTTCCTCATCAGGATTCTCACTGTTATCCCTCCCATCCAACGAAGATAACTCACCCAACAACAAAGATTTCCTATAATTCAGATCGTCAAATATCTCCCGGTTCCACTTAATAAGATCATTCTTCAATGCCTTCAGCTTAGCATTAAGCTTGAAACTAGGGGAACTGGCAAAATCATAAGACCTCTACCACTCCCCCACCATATCCTACAAACCTTCCGCCTTAAGCCACATGTTCTCAAAACGGAACGGTTTCTTACCCCCACCACACTTACCGACCTCACATAGAATGGGAAAATGATTTGAGAACAATTGCAGAAGTCTCCTTTGATGGAACTCAAGAAATAAGGACTCTCAAACAACGCTAAAAAGGAAGCGATCAATTCTAGACAAGACTGGGAAGCTCTACCCTTCTACCAAGTTATCCACCAACTGATTTTCAACAATGAAGTCTGAAAAATTCACCATAGCACTCCCCAAACCGCCCAACCTAGAACGTTCGCTTGGAAACCGAGTGACATTGAAGTTGCCTCCAATGCACCAAGGAAGGTTCCACCAAGAGAACACTCCAGCCAACTCCTCCCATAATAATCTCCTACAAGAGTCATCATTGGGGCCATAAACCCCCGAGAACATCCACTGAACACCATCCTCAATATTTCTAAAAACCACCGACACAGAAACTACCCACACAAGAATCCACCATATCTAACACCCTTGAATCCCATAAGACCCACACAAGAATCCACCATATCTAACACCCTTGAATCCCATAAGATTAAAATGTTGTCCGAAGCACCAACTGCCTCCATACTACACCACCTAACATGTTGCCCCCCATAAACTCCTAATAGTAGCCCTCGCCACCTCCAACAACTTAGTCTCTTGGAGGCACACCACCTCCAGTTTCCACCCATTCAAAGCTAAAAGTTAAAAACCCATGAAATCAAATAAAAGCAGATATGAAATACATACAAGAGAGATATGGTATTGCTTCAACCAAAATATCACAAGTAAAATAGCTTATAAAATTCACCCTATTGCCAAACATCCCGAGGTTGCTAGACAGGTCAGCCTTGGATCCCAAGGATTTTAATACAAATACCAACAAATTGGGCAGATTACCAACCAATAGATGTTCAAAAGTCTTGCCAAATAATAAATGTTCAAAACACCAATGGAAAAAAGAACAAAACTACAACAACAACAACAAAAAGTTGCCTTCATAACCTTTTAGAGTATCAGGTTCATTTTGATTAATAAAAGAAGGTTTAGAAAAAGCTATACAGCAATGACTTACTTGTACAAATTGAATAAACTGACACCGATGATGATTGTGAAGAGACCAAGACCTTTCAACCATGTAAATTCATCTTGGAAGTAGAATACTCCAACCTGAATATGCATTGCGCAGGATCAGAAACAATGTCAATCAGATGGTAGCCAGGCATTAGGAGCCTCCAAAATGAGGTACTTTTTTTTTACCAGCCAAGAAAATCAATCAACATCATGAAAATGACCATGCCACAAATAGTTATTTGAGAATAATTCCTTCCCTACTAAACCTTTTATTTCTATTAATAATTTCTGATTGTAACAATGAGTTAATATATAAGAAATAAAATATACAAAATTAGTTTACAAATCACAACGAATTTAAGCTGAAAATAAACTAGGGCTGATTAATCAGTTCAACGCAAATTAACTATGTACTTTTTCAAGTGTGCTTCAGTCAATTTAGGGTTAGTGAGCCAATAAATAGAGCTTAACCTGCATGAGTCTAAATACCAAAGTCACATTCACTGGGCCACAACAGTAGCGCTACAAAATTTACATGAGATGAGAATTAGTAATTACAGAAGTGAATAGCTTGGCCATAACTGGTTTATCTCTTTAGAAGGTGAAATCAACATAGACAGCATCTCAATAAAATCACACAGATGCTCAAACAATCTGTAGAGGTTATGGAAGCTCTTAGCAAGATGATGCAGAAGTTGGTGGAGAGAGGTTCCATTGAGGGGTTTGATGTTGGTGGTGGGGTGAGTATTTCACACTTGTTATTTGTTGATGACACTCTTATCTTGTGCGGAGTGGTTGAGAACCACATTCGTAATTTTAGGTGCTTACTTCTATGTTTTGAAGCGGTTTCGGGGCTTAAGATCAATCTTTCCAAATCCGTGGTTATTCCTATTAGTTGTGTTGGAAATGTAAGGGAGTTGGCTGATTTGCTGGGATGTAGAGTTTCTTCATTACGATGACCTACCTTGGGCTTCCTCTTGGAGCTAAATTTAAAAGTGTTCATATTTGGGATGACATCATTAAAAGAGTTGAAAGGAAGTTAGTGGGTTGGAAGCGAATCTATCTTTCGAAGGGGGCAAGGATTACTTTGATCAAATCCACTCTCTAATAGTGGTGGGGATGAGCATAAGTTTCACTTTCTTAATTGGGCTAAAGTCTGTTCTTCTATCAATTTTGGTGGGTTGGGTCTAAGGCGGTTGCCCTTGTACAATAAAACTTTATTAGGAAAATGGTTATGGCGGTTTGCTTATGGAGGTTAGTCATCATGGAGAAGTATGGTAGTGAGGTGGATGGTTGGACAACTCTTGAGGTCCACGGCTCTTACGGAGTGAGTTTATAGAAGCATATTAGTAATGGTTGGACCTTCTTCAAAGAGAGTATTCAATTTGTAGTGGGATGTGGTCTTAGAGTTCGTTTATGGCACGACCATTAGTGTGGTGAGAGACCTCTAAGGTTTGCGTTTCCCTTATTATTTTCTTTATCCCGGAGTAAAGATGCGTTGGTGGTGGATTGTGTGGAGGGAGACTCCGGAGTTGTTGTTTGGAATGTTCAGTTTGCTAGAACAACCAATGATTGGGAGATGAATGAATTTGTGGCCTTCTATTATTTACTATATTCGAAGGTCTTAAGAAGAGTGGTTGAAGATAAGATACTTTGGTTGGGTTCCAAAAATGGCATATTCTCGGTGAAGTCGATGTACGGACTCCTTGCTAGTGGTTTCATTGTGGCCTTTCCTTGGCGTCAGTTATGGAGGACCCTTGCTCCCTCGAGAGTTTCCTTCTTTGTGTAAGAAGCTACTCATGGTAAAATCTTGACTATCGACAACCTAAGGAAGAGGGGTCTTTGATTGACCGAATGGTGTTATCTTTGTAGAAGTGATAGGAAGTCAGTGGATCATGATCTTATTCATTGTTTGGTTGCTAGAGGGTCGTGATCGTATGTGTTTTGTATTTTGAATATTTCTTGGGTATGCTAAGAGGGTGGTTGAAGTGTTGATGTGTTGGAAGAGGAAGTTTGATGACACATTAGCTTTGACTATTTGGAAGATGATTCATTCTTAAATTTGGTGGTGTTTGTGGAGGGAAAGGAATAGTAGATGCTTTGAAGATTTGGTTTTGTCGTTGGAGAGTTTGAGGTGGAAGATGTTGCAGTTTCTTTTTTTATGGGCAAATGTGGTGTTGAGTTTTCCTTTTTCGGGCTTTCCGGATTTTCTTAACTTGTATGGTATAGGTGTTTTCAGTGTAGTCTTTTGTACTATTAACACATCTCTTTCTTTATAAAATTTAACTTTATAAAAAAATGAAGATACCTATTAATGCATAAACAAAGATTAAAGTAATTGTTTTCCTTCATCATTCTCTGCATCAAAAGGACTTGTCTCTAGTTACTCACTTTTAATACTAAATTAAGCTTTTTAATTGATAAGAGAAAATGCTAAAATGATTAGAAGTTGCTCTAATACTTGTACACAAACTTCTTCTTACTGCTTGTTCCTAAGAGCTTGTTTTTCTCTTCCCCAACATGCAGACACAAATTGAAACCATAATCATATCTGCTTCTTTCTGGAAAGGGAAGCCATGTCTCCTCTCCCGGAAATGGTTCAAGAAACAGTCTGTATTTTCAGCTGAAATTAGCTAAAAGCATCCGTTCAAAACCATGAACCCACTGTGAAGAGTACTATACACTGATGATTGAAACATTTAGAACTATTTTTTCCCTTGGATACTGCACCTTCCCAGAAACCAATATCCTTGCCAACTTCTTCAGCGAACTCTGTGTCGATCGTCCCAGACTAACGGTTAAGTTTGGCAAAATCAGAAAGGAATTGAAGTAATTGTGTGGTTTTGAGAGAGAGAGGATGAAGCAGATAATTCAGGCACAGTAAGCATGGAAAGTCAAGGAATCTTAGGCATTGTAGACATCTTGGGAGAGACAAACAAAACACATCAGGTTCCGTGTGTTGGGGTGAGGGGGGAGATGGAAAAGAAATCAGAAGTACTGTCGGAAATGAAATGCAATTGAGGCTGTACTTGTTTCAGCGAAAAATGAGAAAATATTTGCAGCTGCAAATATTTGCAAGGAAAACTAAACAAGTTTCAATGTTTGGCTAATTCCTTAAAAATAAACCTATACTGTTTTAGTAGTTTCAATTTGTCCATTTATTTTTGTGAGCTTGCTTAGTTTGATGTACCTTCTAGACAAATACTCAAACTTGCATTCATTAAGCTAGAATCTCCCCCAATTATCTTTCCTCTGGGCACATCTCAACCAACTCAGACTTGCTTACTACAAAGATCAAAATGAATTGTCACAAAAATGAAAAAAGACATAAAGGTGGTCCAGAGGACTATATAACGATTTGCTTACTATAAAAGTTAGAGAGAATAAATGAGCAGATTGCAAAATGGGAGAGATACGCATAGAGAGAGATTTTTTGAATTTAAACTTAAAGATACGCTTTTGTTATGATAATAGAGAAAAAATAGTAGATAACGTCTGTTACGATATAATAGAGAAAAAATAGTCACCTAGAAAATAACTTACGCTTCTTCAAAGGATAAGTTATTTTCAGCCTGATACGCGTTATTTTCCTTTGACCACTTATCCATTTTCCTTTGACTCTTTTTTTCCGCCCCTACTAGGCACATATTTTTTGAAAATATTCTGCATGAAAATATTTTCAGTAGAAACAAACGCAGCCTAAGATAACACGGTTACGCTAATTTCTTTTCAACTCAGCCAGCATCATGATAATGGCAAGTCCAATGATAAATTACTACGAAAATTTCTGCACAACATTCAATGTTATGTTAAAAAAAGGAACGTTACTGAGTCCTAAATTTGAAGCAGACCCTGCTAGGTGGCTAGCAAAATGATTGGAATTAGAAGTTTTATACTGAGAAAAGGTGAATGATTGACTCTTTCCATACTAGAAATTATCACAGGAAATATTTTGATAACACAGAATCCTATTTCTCAATGATTTCCTGTCCATCTAAAGGAAACCCTGGTAGGTGGCTAGCAAACAGATAAATGAAATTAATAGTTGTTATACCAGTGGCACCCAGTTTAAGAAGCTAAAAACTGATTGTTGAATACATGTGTAACCATTCAAGAAGATAATGAGTGCATGGCTCCACAAATTCAAAATGTGACAACCACGAAGCTTAGGGAGTTGGACTGAACCACCAAAATTA
Organism: Myrica gale; assembly: GCA_963930655.1. NCBI lineage: Eukaryota > Viridiplantae > Streptophyta > Magnoliopsida > Fagales > Myricaceae > Myrica > Myrica gale. The sequence continues at coordinate 17,961,460 of OZ005600.1, read as the reverse complement.
GAGTAAGGGCTGCTTAATTTCTCACAATTTAATAAAAACAGCAAAACTCTAAAAAGCATTTCATACCAATATAGTGACGGCCTCCTTGACAACACTTGCTATTGTGACTGTGACAGCACTAGTTACGGAGACGAGAATGTATTCTGTCAATACCTGTAGCAACATCAACAGGCTTTTACCTCAAAAGCAGTTACTTAACACAATGAATACATGAAAATTGGTATTAATATCCGTGACAAAAGCATAAGAAGTCAAACAGCAAAATTCCTCTCTAATGGTACTTGGTTAAAATCCACCCCCACGCAGCAGAAAAGGAACCCTATAGGGAAAACAATACAAATGTATTTTTAAAAAACAATGTTGGAACTAAATTCTTACCATAAAAAAGGCAAGTGCCCCGCCAAAAAGCATCAGCAAGCAACTTCGAGTGATATGCCATGGACTGTTAAAGTAGTTGCTTGTTTTAAATTCATGCCATGGATCTAATATAAGTGAAAAAATGGCAGTTGACACTGCCATCACTGGAGTTACATTGCTCATCAAGGTAAGTGGATTCTTCAAACCTGAAACAATATGGTAGAAGCACCTAAGGATGATTTTGTGGAAAACAAAAGTGTCACGCCCCAAACGCCATCCCGCAGGGACCGTGACAGCCGCGAGCAATCCCCAGGATAGCTCCAGCGTTCGTACATTCATACTTACAGCGGAAAAAATACAGAATCGCGAGAGAAGCGAGCCACTCATAGCATGATTAAGGTTCTCATAAACTTGCATCTTAATACATACATAACATGTTTACCACTTAACAAGTGACGGATCTCATTGATCAAGTCACAACAACAAATCATATAAATAATCTTTCTTCTAAGTCAGGTAGTCCTCCTGACTTCCTTCACCTGAGGCATCTGGAATGACACAATTTTAAAAACGTGAGTCAAAAAGACTAAGTAAGGGAAAAACATAACTTTAAAACATGTTCTTGACTTGAACTTGCTTAACATGGGAAATCGTAATTCATGATTCACATGCATGTCATGGGTATGCATATGCTCTTGCTTGTAGACATAAACTTGTTCTTGAAATTGGTCCCTGGCCCTTGAAAACATTTCATTCATAACTTGTGGGCTACTTACGCTCCATTTAACCCTTGGAGTCCGGGTTATGCGTTCCCATCGGAACCATCTCCCTTACCCTTGGGGACATTTCATTTGGTCGAGCTAGCCCGTAGTTGCCCCAGGCCTGATGGCTAGACACAACCCTTGGAGGCCCACACCTTCTCATTGTTCTTCAGCGTCGTTTGCACAGCCTCTTAGGATTCACCCATCCTTCTCGCATTCGTCCTTCGGTATTGGTGTCCATCATGATGGTACGGTACCGACCAGAGCCCCTTGGCTTAACTTATCTTTTCATAAAACTTTCTATACGACATTGCATAAAAATTTACTTTAGAAAAATCATGAAATGCTCATGTCATGCCATGCTTGCTCGAAATATCATGCTTGTTCATGAATCAATGCAGTGTGTCATTCTAGTTTTCATAAAAGTGTAAGTTTCTACTTACAATTTCCACTTACCTTGGTATCCTTGATTATGAATAAAGGTACAAAGATCGCCTACAAGCGATTCAAACACCTCTTAGTTACTAGGAATTAAGTACATAATCATACAAGATAAATATTTGTATATTACTCGGTTTTTCCCAAAAATATATTTTTGAAAAATATTATATCATTCTCAAGGGTTTACATAGAAACTTTTATTAATGATTCTTACTTAGGATTCTAATTAGCAAGCTAATTGCTCTATAATTAAATCCTAATCTTTCTTTTATTTCATACATTAAAGTAGGTTTTTAAGTTCATCAATTACTAACCCTAATCATAATTAAACCTTGGCTTTGACATTTGTTCTCCAGGCAACCCGAGACATTATTCTTTGATTAGGTTTTACATTTTTCTCCTCATATGATCAAGGTTCTCAAATCCTTAGTTTTAATCCTCTAATCCATTTGGCCATAACCCTAATTTCATTTATCCATCACAAGCAAATATAATTTCATTGTTATAAGCTTGCCATTAGGGTTTTTCTTTTACTGGGTCATTCGGCCATGCTCAATTTCAAGTGTTCTTTGTCTACAATTTCTTCTCCAATGGTGATCCCATCCTCCATTTTCAGATTCACAACCTAGGATTCACAAATCATAAAACAACTTCAAGATCTAGCAAGACATCACATTCGGCCAACACTCGTATTCATAGAATAATTAGGTTTTCCTTGGTTCTTCTGATTTGCATGCAAACTTCTACATTTCAAGACTAACTTATATGCATATGTTTACTAAACTTACATATATCATGGTCATTCATCAAATCTATACTTAAACAAAGTTATACTTGAAGATCAAAGGCATACAAGGTTTGGCCAACACCAACTCACAACCTTTCATGCCAAAACTTGCAACATGCATTCCTTTTGCATTTTCTAACATTCAAGTTCAGATCTCATGCTTACATGGCCAGATCTAACATCACAACACAACTTAGGGTTGGTTTTCTAAGCTCAAGATCTAGCAAAAACCAAAGCACAAACTCAAGATCCAACCAAGAGAAACATTCGGCCAACAACAATATTTAGCACCAACAACCATATTTGGCCTCACCTTGATGATTGGACACAAGCCTTGCTAAAAGAAGATCACCTAGCATAATAAAACATCTTAGGTCAGAAATTATAAAGAACTCATGCCAAAACATCATGTGAAAATCAAGTCTACCTCTACCTTCCACTAGTCACACGATTTTCACCAAAATTCTTCCTTAACCCCAACTTTTGGTTCCACCTTTAGGAATGGTTCCAAGGGCTGAGATTTGTGTCTTCAAGGTGCTAAGGTAGAGGTTTTTGGTGGGGAAAAGAGAAGTGTTCAGCAGCTGAAGATTGCTTGAAGAAACAAGGAAAGACTTGCAACTTTGAAGTGATTTGGTTTCAAGAGAGTGAGCTAAGTTTCTAACAAGGGGAGATGGCTAGGTGAAGAGAAATTCCAGCCACCAAGAGAGAAGAAATGAGTTGAACCAAGGGGAAAATTCGGTCACCAAAGAAGAGAAACAAACTAGAGCATAGAGAAGTGTTTAGGTTGCAAGAGGAAAGAAACAAGACTTAAGCCCAAAGAGAGGAGTTTCGGTCAAGAGAGAAAAAGAGAAAGAGAGTTGAATGAGAGTGCTATTCGGCCAAGGCAATTAAACTTTTGAAATGTGAAGGAGTGGGGAGGGGGGGGGGTAATTCGTAGAAGGCCAAATTGAATCTCACTTCAATTATGACAAGGACAAGAGAGTTGAAAGTGACAAGAGGAAAAAGGGGGTGAATTGGGTGGGGTGTGGCCGACCAATGCAAGGTCACTATCACCCTTTTCTCTCACTTTCTCTCACCTTATCCCTTTGTCCCCCCAAGCCAAGCCTCCCACGTGAAGCTCCTTGCCCATTTCACTTCAATTGCTCTCTTTTTGGCCTAGCTTTCACGTGAACATCACCATTTCATAGCTTTTCTCTTCTTTGTCTTGTCTTGTCAATTTAATGCTTATCTTATCTCTTCTTAACTCTTCACATGGACCACAACTTTAAGACTTTTCCACCCTCCTTGCTCTTCACGTGAATGACTTTATCTCTTGGTTTGATTCTTACTTAGTTCACTTATGTTGTTCGGTTCCAACTCAACTAACTTAGTTACTCTTGTCACACACATATGTATTCTAACTTATCTCCTATAAGCACTTTAGCTTATCTAGTTTAATCTCATAACTTATCAACTTATAAGCATGATAACCTATCTCAAAATAATTGCTCTAGCCTATCTCTAAGATAGCCACAACAACCTATTATCTTAAAAGCTCTCTACCTTATCACTATGATAAGCAAGTGTGCTTATCAATTAAATTATCTTAAAGCTTATCATATATTTAGTAGCTTATCATATAATATTTCTAATGATAATTCAAAACTAATAATTAAGGCCACATAATGATGATCAATGCTACCTATTAAAGACACACAAAAATATTTAAATGCTTACATGAATTTCATGATTTTCTACTTAATTATTTTCGGCCATAATATATAAATCTCTCTTCATAATTAAATTTCATGGATTATGGGATACACTAAGCAAATGAAAAATATATATCCATAAATGAAACTTACCTAGCAAGTTTCGGCTCTTAGGGAAAATAAAATTTAAACTTGCACTAAACTTCCACAATGAAAAGAAATTATTTAAAGGAAATTCTTGAAACAAAATTTCATAATAGTTAATGTACCTTAAGCTTAGGTCATACATTGGCCAAAAATATGACCCCATAATTTAAATTAAAAGCTAATACATAGGAATTAACAAAAGAGATAAACGGGGTCTCACATCCTCCCCTCATAAAAATTCCGACCCCGGATTTCTTTACCACCAATAGTTTTGTCCTGATTGCGAGGGTGCAGGACCATATGGGTAGAGGCAAACATTCGTGCTTACCCCACTACTAATTTCCCCCTGATAAATGTGATCTGGGGAATTACTCCCCGTCCAAGATTGTGATCTAGCTCCTTGGTTCGATTCTTCTAAACTAGGGTCATGGATTACGTTTCCGGGTGGTCCACGATACCGAGGTTTAGATTCAACATCTTGTGAGGAAAGATATGTCTCAGATGTGGCATCCTAAGCTCTAACTCTTCTACGATGTCTCCTTTCAGAACATCGCCTAAGGGTACACTCATGCCTCGGGTTATTTCGCCTAAGCTCTTCCTGAGGTCGTTCTCTTGCTTCATTAGGCATTGGATCCTGTTCCATAGGGTCCTCTTCCGGATTCTCCTCTGGATCCTCCTCCGGATCCTCCTCTGGATCCTCCTCCGGATCTTCCTCTAAATTTCCTGGTAAAATGGTTCTCAAGGGAATAGCATTTATTGGCGACTCCGGCCAATAAAGGTTTTCCAGGTACCCAGAGTAATCTGGGGTTAGGGGTTGCCCCCACCTGGATGGTCCAGGCTGGTCTTCTGCCGGAGGTGGCGGGGGCTGGTATCTCCCCACCATACCTTCTTGCCAATAGGGTAAATGGGGCCGGTATGTTCTCCTCGTGTCTTCTCTATCGGTCTCACGTGGTGCATGAGTCGGAGCCACATGGCTTCCCGACGGTCTCGTCGAACCCTGAGATCTAGGGTTGACTCGGAACAAACTGCGATACTCACGTGCCGTCATCCTACTCTGAGAAGGGGTGGCCGACTGCTGGGAACGTGGGGGTCGGCTACTCGGTGACATCTGACATCACAATGCAATAGTCAGTCATGTGCAAGTATAAAAATATTGACATGTATCACAAAGAATTAACATTCTTTATGCAAAGGACCTCAATCATATATAAATAGCAGACAATGCACAATCAATCCATATCAGTCTATTCAAGAAAAGGAAGCAAATATTCAAATTTCAATCTCCTCTCAACTGGGGGTACATTTCATACATATCGCTCTTTAATTCCCACGATGCCTCCTCTACCCCATGGTTTTTCCATATAACCTTTACAAGCGGTATTACCTTTGTCCGCAATTGTTGCTCCTTTCTATCAAGAATCCTTACTGGCTCTTCTACATAGGTAAGGTTCTCTTTGATCTGCAAAGGTTCATATTCTAATACATGAGTACTTCAATAAAGGAAAGCTCTTTACGCACTCCAGCCCCATACAAGCCCTCTTTCCGACGATGAAGCTGACTGAGGTGAGAAACTACCTCCTGAAACACATCGGCTAACTTCTTCCAACCAACTCCCACCTTGCCTTCCGGTATAATAACCACTCCCTGCCTGCGTCCCTCTCCAAACTTTGAGATAGCAACATATCTCCTAGCTTTGTTACTACACCTTTGCGCCAAGAAGCCCTGAGAAGCTTCATTAAATTTGACAACAACCTCCTACGTATTGGCAACCAACTACAGCCTACGAACCAAATTCACAATCCAAACAGTTCCATACCTCCCAAGGAAGATCGAGCTCAAAACTCTCTGACTCCACTTCGAAATTTGGACGACTCCATTGACCAAAACTGAAACCTGGAACTCCTTAGCTTCAACACTGAAGCGACGGGAAAAAGACATCTGGACTACCTACCTAATACCCAGGTTGAAGAATCAAGAATGGCCGAAAAATCCCCATTTCCACTTTGGATAGCACATATAGCTAAAGGTTCCACTTCTGCAATTGGGTTGCATGTATCAACACACACCAACTCTCTATCAATACTGCAAACTGGCAGAAAAGGCACTGGGTCGGTCTCCTCACCAGAATCCGGGCAAAGGGAGCAATCCCCCACCTTTAGAGGTGGGCAAAAGGAGCTTTCCCCCACTTCCATATCGATAAAAGGAGCCCCAGAATAATCCTCAGGCCCAACCCGATCCCCCACACCTTCACCACACAGATAAGGGGGGGCTCCTCCAAAAAAAAAACAAGTGGGATTCCTAGAGAGTTCCAACACAAGACACTCTTTAGTGCCTGGAACCTCCCATGCTTCTTGTAGCTCCACCCTTATCTCAAGCATCTCGTAGCTCATTCACAGGAGAATAACTCTAAAATCTACAAAAGTTCTTTCGACAATAATGACGCTTACTATAGATATAGAGTAAGTTTTAGTATGGACGAGTATTTCAATGAGCACCAGCCCAGAATCTTAAAATACAGAGTGGAAGATACGAATATCAAGCAAGACAAATTGCAATTAGGATCATTAACAGGAAAGTCTGCAAATACTCGGCACATTTCAAATCCTAAAATATGCTTAGTTATGATTCATGACCTTCTACAAGCAAAAATCCAACACCTCTTTCAAGTCAAAAATGTTTTTCTATCCTTTTTTGCTTAGAGTGACAGGACTTCGTTACTTTTCAACAAGTAGGCCTACACTGCGCATAAAACTAACCAGAAATGAAAAATGAAACAAGTGGGGATTCCTTCTTGTGCTGCCTTTTAGGAATCTGGGTTTTCTTTTGGAGAAAACCCACCAACACACCAGAATGCAGCCTCAAACGCTTACCATTTTGCTTTTCACATTTCTCTTTGTGCTCCCCTTGGGAAGACCAGATCTGGGTTCGGACCGGTCTGCACTCTTGGCCCTCTGGTCAGCGGTCGGTGGCCGGACACTTTTCTGGAACGCCCCAGAAGCCAGATCTTTTAAGATGGACCGGGCCCTATCGTCACTTGCCAAAATAATGTCTAAGCATATTTACGAAGGGTGGGGGAGGGGGGCCGATTGGAAAGGGTGGGGAGGGAGAGAGAGGCTATCGACGGGGGGGGGGAATTGAAGGTCGACGTTGAGGGGGAGGGGTTTTAGGTTAAAAAATTAAAAAATAAAAATAAAATCTGGTTCCTGGGAACAGGGAAAACCTCTAGGTTTTCCTAAAAACAAGCCACCGGCACCGGTGAGACAGATTTTACAGGTGGGGTTGAGCAGCCCTAAGTGGGGCCATCCCCCCCCCCCCAAACTTTTTGCAATTTTTTTTATACATAGTCAAAATTTCAAATTTTTGCAAATTTTTTAAAATATACGGACAAAATTGGTACTCATTTTTGTAATGGCCCCCAAATTTTTTTTTGGAGAAATAAACATGAGAGTGAATAATTACTTTATAAGTGGGCTCTCCAATAATTTTTACAAAAAAAAAACGAAGAGTTTATCTTTTTTACTTTCTCTCTCCCTTCATTTTTCTAAAATTCCTCTCCCTCCATTTTTTTTTCCCAAAATTCATCTTCCTAACTCTTTTATAGAGTGTCTTTTAAGGGTGATGAATTCATCCGTCGGAAACCAGAACCATATTTGGGAATTTCCGGAACTGGAAATGCCGGAATTTTCCGATTCCGTTTTTTTTTAGAAATTATTTAGCGTTTGAGCCCTTTGTTAAAAAAACATGAGTTACGTGACCTGGGTCAAAACGACCCAGGTCACCACACAGAACGCAACAAACACCCTTTGGTTTTTTTCGAAGTGTTCTCACATCACTTCTCTCAAACTCAAAGTCTCGATAGTCGACTTCGGACTCTTTCCTTCTCTTTCCCATTCGGCCTCAGCCAGCCCTAACTTCATCTCTCAGTCGCCCCGCACCTGTGAGTCTGGCCTCCGTCCCTCCCAGCTTTCTCTCCCGAAATCTTCATCTCTCTCTCTCTCACTCTCACAGATATCTCAGCTCTCTCTCGACCAGTCGACCCTCCCGAAATCTCTCCCTCTCCCTCTCTCTCGCGGGTTGCTGCCATCAGTTGAGTTTTAGTGGCCGAATCTCTCACTACCTCTCTCTCACAAAGTGTTTGTTATTTTTAGTTTTGTAAATGATGTTAATTTTCTGTTCCAAGCATCGATATGTAGATTGATTCGATTTTCTTTCCTATTTGCAACTTTTATCATGAGCTTCTTTGTATTATTTTTTATAAGCTAACTCCTGTAGATGTCGATTTGCCAGGCTAGATGATTCAAAATAACTCTCAGATCTGGATCTGTCTACTGATACTACGCATATGCCAAATGAATCCATAGACGTAGTTGTGTTAATGCATATTTCCCTTAAGTAACAAGCATTTCAAAGTTGAAAATAACAAACCCTTTGTTATTAGTGAAACATGAGCTCCACAATTAATTAAATGCATAAGTTATAGATTTGAATCAGTCTTCTTTGAGTGTTTTGCTCATGTTTGGTGGAAAAATGTGTAGAAATATGACTCTGTAAGTCCACCCACAGGAAGACATTTCATCTTTTCCCCACTAAAAAAGTATGTCGCACATATCAGTAGGTTGCCTTCCAGGTAAAAGATTGATTCTCATATATGTCATGCGAGCTATATGTGGTTTGGAAAAGTTGCACTGGTTATGTTTCTTTTAGCATTTATGTTCTGATAGGATTTCATTTTTGGAATCTAGACCCATGTTATGTTGTTTTTCATGATGAAGAATGGGGAGTCCCAGTACGCGATGACAAGTATGAGATCACAGCATTGCTTGCTGCCATGTTGATTAAAGGGGTTATCCTGATTTGATAATATAATTCTATTGACCAATTGTTTCGTGAATATCATTGATCTCGTGTAGGAAATTGTTTGAGCTGCTTGTCCTTTCTGGTGCTTTAGCTGAACTTACATGGCCTTCCATTTTAAGTAAAAGGCATATTTTTAGGTATTGTTCCTGAAAGTGTAAACTTATTTCTCTATCAACAAATTCACCTCTGAGCTATTGGCTGTATAACTTGGTCCTTTGGAATTGTGGTCACTTGCTTCTTGGATTTTTCACTATATTATATTTTATGGTGATGTTCCTTTTGCATGGAAGTATTTGCTGAATTTGATCCAGTTGCTATCTCAGAATTGAACGAAAAGTAGATATTAGCACCAGCAAGTGCTGCAAGCTCCCTTTTATCAGAACTAAAGCTACATGCTATTAGTGAGAATCTACATCAAATATCTAAGACAGGTTCTCCAAACTCAAATTGCGATATGAAGTCATATGCTTTCGCTCGTCCGACATTATTAAACGTTTGTCCTGTTGGATGTGTCCTATGCTAGTTTTTGCTTACAAACGAAAGTTCTTGTCAATTTTTGGGAAACAAAATTTGTCTTTGTGCTTCAGTTTTTGGGCCACTATCACTTGTACTTATATGATTTTTGAATTGTGAATCTGATGGCTGGTTTGTGAATTGATGACTGTTTTGTGAATGTGATGGCTGGTTTGTGAATCTGATGGCTGGTTTGTGAATTGATGGCTGGTTTTAGTGATTGCACAAAGTAACATATTTTAGACCATTGACAAGTGGATACCAGCTAAGTGGCCTTAAATTGCCGAACTGCGGGTAGAACAAAACTTGTCCAGAGCAATCTGGGGTCAGATAATGTTTGATAATTGACTGTAAACATGTTTGATTGAAATGTGAACATGTTTAATAATTGATATGTGAGGTAAGCATGTTTGATAATTGATAGCGAATATTTGTGAACATTTATAATTTTCCCTTGTAGGATTGGAGTTTGACTTGTTATTTATGCTTAGATCCTTTAGGTTGTGAACATAGATGTTTAGAGTTTATTTAGATAGATTGAGTCATTTTGCATTTATTTATTTTAATCAAATGAACAGAAAATCAAATATTTTTAATGTCAGATGGATGATATTAATATTACACATACTACAAATGTAGGGTCTTGCCCTAGTGGTGGTGTTCCAATACCTGATGAGTCAGTTAGTAGTCCTCAATCTTGTGGTGATGAGGATATTACCAATCAGTCAGAAGAACAACCAAGTAAAAAGAGAAAGAATACTCGCAAGAGTTTTGTGTGGGATCACTTCACTAAAATTTTGTCAGTTGTCAAACCTGAACACCCTGAAGCCAAATGTCATCATTGTAAGGCCAAGGTTGGGTGCCACCCTGAACGCCAAGATACTTTGGGTATGAGGGCTCATTTGAAACGTTGTTTGCGATATAGGAAGCGATAAGGCCAATTAGACAAGACTCAATCTAGGTTGACATTGGATGCTTCGAAAGCAACAGGGAGTGATAAGGGTGTTTTGAAGTTAGATACTTATAGTGAAAAGGAGGTGAGGAGGTGGATTGCTGTATATTTGATAATGGATGAGATGCCTTTTAGGACTGTGCAGAGGTTAGGATTTAGAAAATTGGTGGAGAGACTTGAGCCCAGCTTTAAGATGCCCAGTAGATTTACGATCATGAAGGATTGTATGGAGTTGTATATAGAAGAAAAGACTAAGATGAAAGAGGCAATTGCCATAGAAAGTTCTAGAGTGTGTTTTACCACTAATACGTGGACATCAGTTCAAAATGTGAACTATATGTGCGTGACAGCCCACTTTATTGATAGGAGGTGGTGTTTACAGAAGAGGATTATTTACTTTCGCCGTATAATTGATCATAAGGGGGCTAGTATTGGGAAAGAGATAGAGGGATGTATGAATATTTGGGGGATTGACAAAATTCTCACAATCACGGTTGATAATGCAACCAACAATGATGTTGCAATTGACCAAGTGAAAAGAAAGCAATTAGGAGGTGAAATATGTGAAATCTAGTCCTCAAAGGCTTGATGGGTTCAAGAAGGCCGCTGCAAATAGATTGTTGTCTGATTGCAATTTTTTGCAAATGGACGTACCAACTCGATGGAACTCCACTTATATCATGTTAGAAAGGGCTGAAAATTTCGGGAGGTTTTTGAGGATATGTTGGATGGAGATGGGAACTTAGTGATGTATTTGAATGAAGATAGTCATGGGAGGAAGGGATTGGGGGCACCTTTATTTGAGGATTGAGAGCACATTAAACTGTTTGTCAAGTTTTTGAAAGTGTTCTATGAGGTCACCCTACGCATATCAGGATCTTAATATGTTACTTCGAATGCATTTTTTGAGGGGTTAACAAGAATTAAGTTTCATTTGGAGACCTTTGTTAATTGTTTTGATATCTCACTTCGTGACATGGCTAAAAAGATGCAAAGCAAGTATGATAAGTATTGAAGGTGAATAGACTTTTATTTGTTGCTGCGGTATTAGATCCTCGCTTTAAACTCATCACTTTAGAGTATTGGGCTATCAACAATTTTGGGAAGGATAAGGGCATGGATTTCACTGCTATGGTGCGAGGTACTCTAGAAACTATGTTTGAGGAGTATAGTGGAGGTTTCATAGCCCAATCAGAGAAGCCAAGTGGAAGTCACAGTTCTACAAATATGGATGAATTGATGAACATTGATCAGCATTTATGGGGAAGTCTTCCTACTTATCGATAGCAACAGAACTTGCTAGATAGTAAGTCTGAGGTGGAGAGATACTTGATTGAAGATGTGGAATCAAGGGTGGCGGATTTTGATATTTTGTTGTGGTGGAAGGTGAATTTTCAGAAGTTTCATGTTCTTTCTCGCATTTCAAAGGATGTGTTAGCTATCCCAATTACTACCGTGCCATCTCTGAGTCCTCTTTTAGCACTTTAGGCAGAGTGTTGGATGCCGTGTACCATGGAGGGCCTCATATGTGCACAAAATTGGTTGCATGCTACTCCTATACTTGATGAAGATGATGCCGACATTGATCGTGGAGATGATCCCTTAAGTTACAAACTAGATATGGGTATACTTTTTATTTTGTTAAATCTTTTGCTTTGTTAATTGATTGTTTGGTTATCTTAGTATTTCTCTTATAATTGTTTTGTTTTTCTTTTGTAGAGATGGAGAACTTGAGGATATCAGTTGGACAAGCACAATGATCTATTTAGTATTTTAGTGGCTGGTATGAAAATTCAGATTATAGAGTTTCTAAATAAGCACCATGATGCATTAGTATTTTAGTGGCTGGTATGATAAGTGTATTCTCATGATTTTAATGGGCATTGACAAGATCGGTCATTTAAGTGTGGAAGTCTATTAAGAAGGTAACATTGTTCAAAAACTGAATTAGGTATTTAGAAAGAAAGAAAACTGAACATATTCTAGTTAATGGTTTCATACTGTATATGCGTAGTTATTGCTGCAAACCTGGAGAAAATACTATCACAAGGGATGAACAGAAATCTAAAGCTCTTGTGATTCAAAATCATCTTCATTTATCTCCTTGAGGGACTGATAAAACATTTGACTTTTCACCACTTCCGATATAAAGGATTAGTGAATCAAATAATAGTTAGTATATGGGTCCCGTGAAAATAAGTGATATTGCTAGTAGTTATACATATCAACAAGACAATAAAAAATAAAATAAAATAGGAGTTGGTAGCAGTCGAGGTTTTTTCTCTTTAGACCTTAACCTAACAAAAATAACAAGGTTTCAGAGAATTTTTCTCCTTTTGCCTAGCAAACAGACTAGCTAAGGTTATATGGTTGATCTGGGAATTTCTGCCAATTAACATCTTGAATCAGTGGGGGATTTTCAATCTGTATCCACTCTTTGTAGTATCTGCATATTACATTGAGTATAGACTGTATCAGCCAACGTAAAGATCTTTTTTATTTTAATTGTAATGCTTCATGGTTTTGTTTGCCTTTTTTTGTGGAGCTTTTACTTTGTGGTTGTGCTCATCAAAATCGTAAATCTGTAGTCAATGATGGTTGTTGAAACATATTTACCATGTTTATTGTACAAACTCCCTGGCAAATTAGTGTTGGCCATTTTACTATTTCTAGTTTCCATAGGTCTATAATCAACATTTTGTACTGTATGACATAAGATTAGAGTGAAGCATGTAGATAATAGTTAATTGGATAATATCCATGAAGTTGAGTGCTTAGATGATAGTTCTAGTCTGATGTGGTTCATTGGATGTCATTTTGTTGGGTATATATGGGAAAGATTGAATAGCTTGAATATTTGGTTGTTTGGCCTATACAGGTTGAATAGCTATGTTAAGATTGTTTCTCTTAATAATTGATCATTATTTTTTACTCATCCACAGGATGGAGCTGGTCCACAGAATAGCTATGTTAACATTGTTTGGTCATGCTGCTGTTTTTATTGTGTGGCTGACTGAAAATTCGGTTGTCATTGTTGGAGCTAGCTGAATTTTATTGTTGTGACATATATGTAATTGCTAATAGAAAGGATTACAATTTTAATTGCTAATGACACAGAGCTACCTTGGTTTTTGTTGGAGCTAGCTGCTAGCTTGGTTTTTGTTTCTGTTTATATCCATAATAGAAAGGATTACAACATTATGAAACTGCTGCAACAACCAACAGGAAAAAAACAGCCAAATTTTGGCTTTTGGGCTTTAAAAAATATTTTGGGCTTAAGTCGAAAATGGGCCTTCAGGCCCAGATATGGAACCGGAATACAAAATCCAATTCCGGTGAGTACCTGAACCGGAATCCGGTTCCATTCGTTCCGGTACTCACCCTTAGTGTCTTTTCTCTCATTTTTTCTTTCTCTCAATTCCTGCCTATCAATGGTCTCTCCAAATTTTTCAGATTTTCTCTCAACGACCTCTGTCTTCTCTCTCCTACTATTTTATCTCATATATATAAAATAACAAAATTCATACCCAATTCTTGAAGTAGAACAAATTTTTGCTTCGCACAAAAAAAAACCTCTCCAAAGTTAGAATTTTAAATTTTATTACGTCTAATTATTATTGTTTAATTAAAATATTATTACTCTATTATTTTTGTGTCTATGTTATTTTGGGAAAAATTTAACATTAGTTTGTGGTTTTGTCAATAATTTATGAGATATTTATTTTGAAAATTCTAAACTTTTGATTGCATTTGGCCGTTTTAATACTAATATTATAATTGACGATTTTTACTCGAACGTACAGTTCAAATAACATAATTGATGAAATTTTAGCTTTAACAATTAAGTTAAAGTTTATAATTTTTTTCTTTTTTAAGTTTTAGAATATGTTTGACAATGCTTATTTTGATCATAATGAAAATTTGAAGGCCATGAGATTAGTCAAGGTACACGTAAGATGACCTCGACACCCGAATAGAAAACATTTTAAACAATTTAAAGTTATATTTAGCCCCCCTAAAGACAAATCCTAGCTCTATCCTTGCATTAAATCTTCTAATATGATCACACTGGAAGATTGGTTCGAACTAGGTGTACAAGAATATCACAGATTGAGCCCCATTACTATAAATAAAAAAACTCAGGCATTACTTTGCCGCAGGAATTATTTTTTTCTTTTTTTAATCAAAATCTCATATTATTCCACAGATAATAAGATGAAATAAAAACAACTCGAAAAAGTTAGTTCCAACGTACATCCGGATAAATCAAGAAAATGCTGCAGGAAACTTATACGTGGATGAAACGACTCTTTGTTCTAGATCTAAAGGTAATGTCTTGCTTGAGACTAATCTCTTAAGGACTGGTAATTACTTTTCTCTCGTATGTAAAAATCTAAGGCTGTGTTTATCTTTCATGATTTCATATCTCATTTTCATGTTTTCGATTTTTGAAAACCTCTTCCAAAGACCAAACAATTCAATCTGTCACCTACGAAAGTTCAGATAATTTGTTCCCCGCCCTATGAAAATAATTCTCAATTCTCACTCACTAAAAATCGCGTGTCAGCCCAGACCCAATCAGAACACTTCGCCCTTCTCCACCAAATCCCTCCGTCCCTCTATCGAAAGTTCAAAATGTGTTCCTCCGCCCTTTCAAGGGGCAAGACCATTCTATCAGGATGCACTCCAAGACACTAAGAATGTACCTAAATCAATCTCCAATATTTGTTATCACATTTCATGCCTTAATGCATCAATTTAATTGACACAATCCATTTAGTGTGAATGTTATTGATATACCATCTTAGAAACCTCAAAATGTATGCACCCTGAAGGATCTTGTTTACTTCCTTTGGCAGTGTTGAACAAATGCTACTCTTTTAAATGGCAAGAGCATATAGCATCAAGTCAAGCATTAAAACTAGAAACCTGGCTAGTTAGAAAGCCAATGCAGAATGGAAAGATAAAAAAACAGTGGCCTGACCACTTAATTAATGCCAAGCAAAAGAGAATAATTAAATGTCATCTCTACAACCTTAAACTATGAAACTAGTGTACAATATCAAAAGAACATCAGAAACTTGAAAACATAGAGCTAATCATTACTGTTTAACATCAGCAAGCAAATTGATAGGCAATCCAAGGAAGCAAAAGCCCAATATTATTTCATAGCAGAAAGAGGAAAAGAGAAAGAGAGAGCCACAAACAGCTAAATGTGTTCTATTTCAAAGTGTACAACATTAATCTGAACGGACGCATGGTCCTTGGAAGTAATCAACCTGATTGTGGCCGAGCTGCATGCAAAAGACATCATTCAACAGACATCCAAAAATAGAACATGTTAAAAAAAAGCACAATGAAAAACATGACAGGAAAAGAGAGAATAGATTACATACCATTTCCAGGGAATGTAAAGCTCGGTGATTACCCCCTCGTCATTCTGCATCTTGGCTAATGTGTCAACTGCTTCGTTAAAAGCTCACCAATGTAAAAAGATAGGGATATTACAGGAAAACAGAAGCTACAACAAGGGCATAACTTAACACGATAATTTCTCAAGCGGAAACCCCACAATTTGATATCAGAACAAAACTCTAATCCCAATCAAAAACACGAATTTACGAATTACAATCAATAAAATTCCAATACTCGCATACTTGAGAGCGAGGATCAAGAAAATTGGTCCATGAAGAAGAATGAGCAACGACGAGCGGAAGCGATACGTGGCGCTAGAGGGGAGATCTCGAGCTTCAAGGAAGAGGGGAGGGGTTGGAGCTTCAGACCGCCGCAAAACTTAAATTCTGTACAATCCAATGCCTAAAGCATATACCGATAAAATGAAGAACATCTGAAGAAAGAAAGAACAAGATAATGCCAAAGAGGAAAGTTCAAACGATGGAAGTCCAAGAAACAATAGAGAAGAGTGTGCCTCAAGGGGAGTTCGAAAATTTTATGTGACGAGAGATGAGAGAGAGAGAAGAGAGATGACAGAGCAGAGGGAGAAGTGGGATGAGAGCGCAGGGAGAGAGATAGCAGAGGAGATATGTCGAGAAGTGGGAAGGGGATTTGAAGGATTTATTAATTAGCTCCAGTGTCCAAACCATGAAGTTTTTTGGGTGATAAACTTCCTTTCTCGCATTTGGGTGATGATACGTGTATTCGTCACCAAATTTCGTCCAAACATTGTTGAAATCCATTCGGACGGTTTGTTAGAGTTTGTGACGAATTGAATTGTCACCTATTTGTGACGTTTTTATATTATGTCACTCAAAATTCAGTTCAAACGTTTCTTAATAAACGACCGAACTGATATGGTATTGTGTGAAACTTTTCAGTAAAGAAAAATAACTTTTGTCAGAAAAGGTACTCTTTTGTGTCAAAATTTTTGTTCGACACCAAATAATTTGTCACCTAAACTCACATTTCTTGTAGTGTATCTATATTAAATTTATTATATCTCACTTATGATATTAAAAAGTTTACATGAAGGACTATTTATAAGCCAATAATCTCACTTGCCCACATTGCCTTAGTAATGTGGGACTACAAAGTTTCAACACTCCCCCACAAGCTCAAGGTGGACAAACCTTGAGTTTGGAGTTACAAAAAAATAATTACAGGGAAAAAAAAATAACAAAGATTGCCGGTACTGAGCCGAGAGGTCGCCGGTACTGAGCCGGATGGTCGCCAGGAGAAAGTCGGAACTAAGCCGGATGATCACCAGAAGGTAACCGGACTAAAGCCGAAAACCTTGCTCTGATTCCAAGTTAGAAATAAAAATTTAAACTTTGATAAGTGAGATATCCAATTATGTCATACCTGCTAAATTGCTAGCCTCCCTGGGAGTCTATGACCTATAATTTTCTTAGAGGCTAGTGGTGGTTAATGTTCAAACAATTTCTTTCGCTTTTTTCTCGTTCATTTGCATTTGAATTCATAGATTGGACCATAATTGGTATCAGTAAAGTTGCAAGCTTTGGAGAAAAGTTTGACCGCTTCTATGCTCAAAACCATTCAAGTAGATTTTCAAGAATCGATGGAATATTTCAGTTGGAGATGCACGAATACCTAGATTGTTTGGAATGGTCGATTATTTATCCACTTTTCATGCATGACTTGAGTGGTCACCCAGGATGGATGTTGCAGAATCAGGAAGTAATTATGTTATGACAGTAGAACTTCCAGGCGTCAATACCAATGACATCAGAGTGGAGGTTGATAACCAAAAGTAAGATATTCTAAAAATTGTTGCTCATGCATTCATAATTTATGTTTCCCACATTAGTTCAGATAATGGACTAGGACCGATTTATTTACCTTCAATTTCAAAACTGATTCAGTTGTAGTCATCCCTCTCTACACTCAACATTGCCGTTGTCTTAATTTTTATGCATGATATATTTTCAATTTGTCCCTTCTTTTGTAGTCTATACATTCTTGAATTGGTTGGCCACATCATTCTCTGCAAATAATATCTCAAGTTGTAATTGAACAGTTGATATTGATCTAATAAAAGTGTGACTATTGACAGGTGAACTGTTAGGGGAAGACGCTCAACCCAGTACTGGAAAGTGACAGGTAGTTCAAATGGCTCAATTTCTGCCTATCACAAAAGAGAGATTTCACAAGGGCCATACCAGGTCATGTGGCCACTTCCTACTGACATCAACAAGGATAGTGTTTCTGCTGAGTTTTCGTAAGTTATAGCTTAATACCCATTCATGTCTACTACTTGATTGTATGCTTCAATTGGAGATGGATTGGAGACATAATGTGTAAGACCCCGAAGAAACCTGTGTCTACTTCATTACTAGATGAAGGATTTCATGGCCTATTCTGTGTTAAAAGAAACCTTGCTTGGCCAAGGCATGATTTATGTTAAGAAAATGTATGTGTAATTATTTTGAATTTCTAAAATGTGATGTTATGATTTAAATGCTATGGATGGAATTTTAAATTTTATAGTAACAAATTTCATGTTGCTAGATTAATTGTATATTTTCCATCAATATTCTTGATTTTAAATTTTGAAGGATTTTCTTATGAATGATTTTGGAGTATTAAGACTTGTATGTTGGGCTTATAAACCTCAAATAATGGGCTGATATTGGGCCTACCCATTTATGGCCGGTTATTGGATGTAATTGGGCCTTGAAGTTGTGACATATGGGCTGCCCAATTACATGTGATGATGGGCCCTTGAAGTGTGATGTTGGGCTACCATGAGGCTTATAACTTTTGGTGTACATTGGGCTTATAATGGCATGCTAATGGGCTGCCAAAATAAGCATGGAGATGGGCTTTGGAAAGCATGATATTGGGTTGCCATGGAGACCATGGCAATGGGCCTTGTAATGGTGCTATTGGGCCTTAAGGAAGTTGGACATTAGGCCTAAGCCCTTAGGCTTATGAATTGGGCTTTAGGATATGATGATGGGCCTTGAATCAAGGGCTTAATGGACTGCCCAATGGGCCATGCAAATTAGATTTAGAAAGTTAGATTAATGGAACTAATCTTACTTAAGTTTCCTAAGCAGCTAGATTAGGATAAGTAAACTAGGTAGTTAGAATTCAACCAAATGAACTAATTGGAGGAACAAGTCTCTAAATAAAAGTTGAATTCATGTGGTGGGGGAAGGCACACGTGAATGACAAGGAGAGTTGAATTTTGTGGTGGGAAGAGTTATACTAGAAAGGCAATGGAGACAAGAGGGAGACAAGAAATGGAAAAGCTGAAAAATGACATGGAAGAGGAAATAATGTCATGGCCGAAAATCATGGCTAGGTGCATGCCATTGTCTCACACGCCTATCACCCCTTTTTCCCCCTTCAATTGAGCTCATTTAGGCCACCTTAGTCGACCAACACAAAGCCTAGAAGTGAAAAACCAAATACCAAAGAGAAGAGAGAAACCGAATACCCAAAAGAGAGAAATCAAGGGGAGGCCAAAACCTTTGAACCAAAAGGCTGAGATTTGAGCTTGGATCAAGGGGATTTTGTGTAAAGGGAAGAAGGAGGACAAGGAAGAAGAAGAAAGGAGAAGAAGGAAGTGAAGTGAAAGAGGTATTGTGCAAAGGAAAGAGAGAAAAGGGACAAAGGAGCACTAAGGTAAAAACCCTCTTGATGGCCGAACTCTTGTGTATAGATCTTAGGGTTTGAGTTGTTTCGTGCATGGATATGATGAGATCTTGATGATTAAGAACCTTAGGTTGTTTAGTAGGTGAAAGAGAGGAGAAGCTTGCAAAGGAACAAAGAGAAAAGAGAATGAGCAACAAGGTAAAAATTTGGATCTCACATTTCCCATGCTAGCCGAATCCTTCATGTATTGGGATCTTGGGCTTTTATGTTTTATTTTTGGTTGAATTTTGATCATGGTTATGTGTAAGTGTTAGATCTGGACATACATGCTTAGATCTAAGATTGAATGTGAAGAAAAATGCAAATGGAGAACAATGCATGTTAAAGGAAGTTAGATCTAGGTCTTGTTGTGTTGGTTGGTTGCAAGTTAATTATTTTCTCTAGATCTATGGAGGTTAGTGTATATAATGTGCAGATCTGGGCTTATCGAACATGAATGAAGGAAGTATGGTGAAAATGTATGCAAAGATGGGTTGTAGAAGTCAATGTGTGCATGATAGGGATTTTAGCATGAAAAATGTGGGATTTTGATGTATAGCCGAACCATGTATGCCTTAGGTTTTCATGAGTGGTTTGTATATGCTTAGATCTGGACATTGGCCATGTTATGTACAAGATTTATGACCTAATGCATGGTAGATGATTGCTAAGTGTAAAGAATGCATGCAAAGCGAAAGAACTGAAGAAAACCTAGTGGTGTTGTGATATTTTGAGTTGACCGAATATTGCTATTAGTGATAACTTGTGTTGTGTTTTGATTTTTAGATCCTAAGTTGTGAATCTATTGAATGGAGGAAGGGGTCACCATTGGAGATAAATTTTGACTAAGGACACATAGAACATGGTGTTGGCCGAATGCCTAGTGTTGTAGAGACCCTAATTGCTAGTTTGTGATAAATGGAATATAATTGATTAGGATGGATAAATGAGATTAGGATTGGCTAATCGGATTAAAGGATATTAAGGCTTAGAAGTTAGGGTTATAAGGAATTAGCAAAACCTTGTGTTGAAAGCATGTACTAAAGATTTAATTAGAATAAATAGGTCTTGGCCGAATTTATTAAGTGAATTACACTTGTGAAGATTTTATTAAGTACATTAAATAATGGGAGATTTGGATTTAACCCTAATCTATTAATTGATTAAAACCCTAATCGGGAATAGAGATATAAATATTTTGTAATATGGTTAATAATTAAATAACCTAAGTTTAGATATTATTAGAAGAGTAAATAAAATACTTTAAATGATTAAAAGAATTTCAGTGATATATATATATATATTTAATAATTACGTGCTATTTATTAAAGTCTAAGAAATATTTGAATCGCTTGTAGGCGATCTACGTGTTTTATACACTACCAAGGAAGACCAAGAGTAAGTGGATACAGTAAGTGGACAGTAAGTGGTTCTTTTCAAAACTGGAATGACACACTGCATCATTTCATGAACAAGCATGAGATTTTGATCAAGCATGACATGACATGTGCATTGCATGAATTTTTCTAAAGAGAATGTTTATGCAATGATTTTATGGAAAGACTATGAGAAGTTTTATGAAACAATAAGTTAAGTTAAGGGGCACTGGTCGGTACCGTACCATCAAGATGGACTCTCATACCGAAGGACAAATGTGAGAAGGATGGGTGAATCCACGAGGCTGTGCAACCCACACTGAAGGACATTGAGAAGGTGTGGTGCCTCCAAGGGTCATGTCTAGCCACTGAAGGACAAATGAGAGAAGGTGCGCCAGCTTGACCGTATGTAAGGTCTCCAAGGGAAATCAGAGACGGTTCCAAAGGGAACGCACAACCCTGACTTCAGGGGTTAAATAGAGCGAGCCCACAAGTAAAATATATGAAATGGTTGTGAAAGGCCAAGAGTGGCACAAGTATGAATAAATAATTTTCAAGGGCCTAGGGCCGAACTTAAGCAAGAGCATGTGCATATCCATGACATGCATGTGCATCACTTATCAAGTTCTCTTCTTTCATGATTAAGCAAGCATAAGTCAAGAGCATGTTTCAAAGTTATGTCTTTCCTTTACTGAGTCTTTTTGACTCACGTTTTTAAAAATTGTGTAATTCCATATGCCACAGGTGAAGAGAGTCAGGAGGACTACCTGACTTAGAAGGACCCAGATGTTATCCTTATTTTGATTTATGGTGACCTGATCGATGAGATCCGTCACTAGTTGAATTCTAAATATTATATATGTTTTGTATGAAAACCTAATGAGAACCCTGATTATGTAAGATTTAGCCCGAATCCCCCGCGATCTTGTATGTTTCCGCCGTAAGCACGTAAGCAAGTAAGTAAGAACGCTGGAGCTATCCGGAGAATAGCTCGCGGCTGTCACAATTCCTGCGGGGTGTCGTTCGGGGCGTGACATAATGCTAAGCAGGAAAATTAGATTGCATCCTGTCCATGGCATTGCATATTCCCCATGATATTAGGATATGGAAATTCCTTTACATGGTTGTAGCTATATAGTTGATATGGTAGTTGATCTGCTGAGATTGCTGGAGCAAATCATGGAGCAAGGAGAGAGAGGAAAAAAAAAGAAGGAAAAAATATAGTCCTTAAACTCAAGCTGTCGTTCCCTTGGGAATCAATATGGCAGAAACACAATTATGTACAAGTTCAGTTTCTATCTTAACCTTCTCAGTATGTTATAGAACTAATAGTGGCACTAATGAAATGAACCAGTTGGTGTGATGGTGTAAAGGTGTAAATGGTGTTGTGATGGAATGAGGAACTGGCAGCACAGGTGATGGTGCTCAAGGTGTAGTTTTTGTTAGAGAAGAAAACAATTGGAATGTGTTCTTTGAACTTTTGAGTTTATTGTTCCAAGCATACAAAAAGGGTTGCCCTATTTAAATCTTTAGATATTAAATGGATCTATTAATTTGATTCAACCATAAAAAAACAATATGATCTTTGAGTTTATTAGAGTCGTCTATTATGATGGGACCAAGCATTGGAGCTACATACATAAAGAGGCTAGCTAGGACAATGACCGAGTCATATGTGGTGAATAGGTATAAAAAAATGAGGTTAGTAAGGCCATCATTAGTGGGAAGGATGCTTAAAGTAAAAGGTGGTGAAGAGAGTGTCACTGATTTGATGAGTATTTTATCAAAAGCTTTTTCCTGGAAAAACCACACAAGACCTGATTCTGATAACAGTTCATGATGGTCATCCTGCAGTAAGTGCTTTCAGTCCATACACAGCCCGCTTATTAAATTTACAGCATGCTAAAGAAAAAAATAAATAAATACAAAAGATAGTGTGGAAAAATTGTCCTGGTGAAATAAACTGCTGGCATGCTTTCCTAATGGGGATTCTTCAGAACTTGAGTTAGAACTCCAAAAATTGGCTCATTCCTTCCTATCAAACTTCAATCAGATCATCTATACTTGAAGTCAGTCTATATTGTTCCTCGTACAAATTTCACTTGTTTTTATGGATTTCCATAGTTTAGAAAAGTCATCTATAAAGCTATTGATTTGACCTACCGTACATCCTGAATGTGATGGACTAGTGTGTGGGAGCGTACTACATAAATGCAGATTATAATCATGTTATGACTTTATTGAGGACTTGTTATTCTTGTGTTTTGTAGAATCCTTGACATTTTTAATGTCGAGATTTCGCAGTGGTAGTTTAAGTAGATAAACCTGTAAGGGGACTGTAAATTCAGAATATATAGATAATAGAATGTGAGATTATATATCTCATACACTTGGTGCTAATCACTACAAGAATTATGGTCTTTAGCGACAAATTATTTTGCAACAAAATCAATTTCGTAGCTAAAAACCATTTTTAGCTACAAAAACCTTATTTCGTTGCTAAAATGTTTTTTGTTGCAACGGATATAAAATTTTGTCACTACAAGATAGCTTTAGCGACAACTTTATCAGCGACAAACCAAATGTTGTCGCTAAAAAGAATTTTTTTGCGACGGAAATAGTATTTTGTCACTAAACACTTACGACACAAGCTTTCAGCAACCACCCCCAGCTGTCTTTAGGGACAAAATACTATTGTTTCTTCTCTTATTTCCCAAGTTAAGTGTAAACAATCCCCTTTGTCATCTCCCTCAGTCCCTCGATAACGCTATCTCCGTCCTCCTTCTCAATCGATTTCACTCTGCCTCTCCCTCAAACCCTAAATGGCTAACTCCCTCTTTCGATTTCACTCCGGACGAGAAAATGACTATAGAAAAAGTTAGTGTTCTTTGTGGAGGAGCAACTGCTCCTCTTTCTAGGATCTTCGTTCCTAGGCACTTGACCCCCTTTCACAGTGTGCTTCCTGGGTCGACCGAAGGAGCTCCAACTACTCCTTCCCCTTCAAGCCTCTCGTGCTCCTTTCTCCCTGGCTCCTCCATCTTGCTATTCGCGGGAAGAAGGTACGAGGGTTTCGACTTCTCGATTTCGAAGAGAATGGTCTTCTATGGGTTTGATTTTTGCAAACTGTAGATTTCTGTGGGTTTGATTTCTGTAGATTTCTGTGGGTGTCGTTCTTTTCAATGCATCAGTTTCAGATTCAGATATCATTGTCTCTCTCTCTCTACCGAAAAGGGAAACTTTAGATCTGGGAATTTAGCTCTATAGATTCGGTCATTTCCCAGTGAGGAATTGTTTTGTGTCCAATGTTTTTCTTCTTGCTATTTACTGCTGAGCGTCTATGGTATCCATGGATTTCTGATGTGCAAATGACGGTATTACTCTGATGAGCTATTTGATTCATATTACGTATGAGATTTGTGCCAGCGTTGAATGTGGGCTAGATTTGATCTTTTAAAATTCGTTGGTTACGGGTTTGGTCTTGGAGCTGGTCCAAAATTGAAGATTCATGACTTAGTTTGTAAAGAATGCCAATGATAATGGTCATTGCATGCTTGTGTTTATTATTCCTTTGTATGAATTGGATTTGATATGCTAGTGTTGAGCTTATTGCTGGCTGTGTGGCTGCTAGGGTGAATTCATCGTTAGGCTGCCATGGTGCTTGACATTGGGTCCATTTCTGCATTTCGCCCAACCAGGGTTCCATGTCTATCCCCACTTGACTCTCAGTTGTCTGATCTTCATGAAGTAAATCCTCAGAAATTTGTCTTAGCCAGGTGATTTTTGTCTTAGCCACTTGACTCTGTTCTCGTGCATTGATAATGTTATAATTGATGATTGCCTTTCTGCTATGTTGCTGGGGAGAAAGAGAGGGGGAGGGGGTGATTAATTTGTACTGATTGCGTTTCTGCTATGTTGCTTTTCAGATTTCCCTTACGTTGTCAGCTGGACCAATTGTAAGTGATATATCGATTTCTTGTTTGCAAAGATGAGCGTAGTTGGTTTTGATTTGGGCAATGAGAGTGGCATAGTAGCTGTTGCAAGGCAAAGAGAGATTGATGTTGTGCTCAACGATGAGTCCAAGCGTGAGACTCCATTGAAAAGAACGAGTCCCACAACAAGCAGAGTGGAAGAATATGGAAGGGAGGCCAACAGAGTATTCTATACAGTTTTTATTTTAGTTTCATTGAGGCAACTCTTATGTAAAATTTGGTTCTTGTTATTGTAAAAGTATTTTTAGAGGATACAATAAGTGTTATATATTCAATTTATTTACAGATGAAAATTATATTGAATACCGGCAATGCTTTTAGTGACACAGCATGTCTAAAAGTGCAGATGGACTTCCAGCGGCAGTATTTGTGATAGCTTGTAGTGAATTTCTTGTAGTGAATGCTTTTAGCGACAATGTGCATATGTATTACCGGCAGCATTTGAGATAGCAAAATGGACTTCCAGCGGCAGCATTTGTGGTAGCAAAAAAAATTGAATTTCAGCTGCAAACAAAAAAAACTGTCACTATTATATCTATAGTGACGAAGCATTTGCGACAGGGCTGCGACAACTCATTTTTTGTAGCTATAGCTTTTTTGCGACAAAATCTATTCTTCTACCGACAAATGTTACCCGTTGCTAAAATCAAGATTTCTTGTAGTGAATTTTCATGGTTGACTTGATGCAGGGATGGATTTCTACAAATTATTATTCCTAAACTGTGAGATTATTGCTGGGCTGAGGCGTGATATATATATGGGTAAAACAAGCACTTTGATAGTAAGTAATGTTCATCATCTTGAACCTATATATATATTGATGATACTCTAGTACCATAAGGCATCATTTATACATGAAGAAGGTCCAAGTTAATTTAGTCTTTGATATTTTTAAAATTTATTCAATTCAGTATTGATCTTTGTTCAGTCTGTCCCTGTGAGCTACCTATGTTGAATTTTTGGTTTTTTTTTTTATTCTCTATGATATAGAGCAACAACTTGACAGTGACCGTAGGTAAGAAATCTAATCTGATCTCCTACAGTTGCTGAATCCTATTGAGTATTGATCTTAATCTTAAATGGCTTAAATAGTTTGATGACTGCCAACTTCAAGGAATGGAGAGATTAGCCTATCCGTAGCTGTTCACGAGTTATAATAAGCATGGCTTGAAAATGTTAATCTTAATTTTCTAAAATGTACTGCTCACGAGTTATAATAAGCATGGCTTGAAAATGTTATCAATACGTTGTTAGGAGTTCTCTTAAAAGGAAATAGTTAATAATTTACCAATTATGCATCTATAAAAGCATGTGTGTACACCATTTACCTTCTTTAACTTTCCTTTGTTAGGTCAAGAAAATGAAGATTGTCGAGATAGACTCGAACGTTAGGAAAAATGAATAAATCAGAATTAAGAAATCAAAATAGATTTTTTACAGAAGGAAACTAGAGAAAAGCATTATCTGTAAGTGCTACGGTGAACACTAGTGACAAACCTACGAATATAACTTTTTTGCTACCCTTTGTGAATAGGCAATTACAATATCACGAGAGTATAACACAGTTAGTTTAGGGGTCTACAGTTAGAGGTATCCAGCGGGTGTGGGGCAAGAGGTCTGAAGATTGAATCTTTAGACTGCACTTCTGTAGAGTTGTGGTGACAGTCTTCTCTTATCGGATGAGTAGTTTTTGGTCAGCTGGAGATTCTACAGAGAGTGAAGATTCCCATTATATGCTCAAGGAGTAGGCTATACTCATAGCTCCCTTCAATCCTATATATATATAAAGAACAGACAATTACAGTAACTAGCATTAAAAATCAACACATGGAGTAAAAAATAAATAAAATAACTCACAAACAAAACAGTACACACTACAAGAAATGAGCTTTTAGTTGACAAAAATCTGGGTGTCAAACCAGATTTTGTCACCTAAAGTAGTTTTTTCCTGTCAAAATATTAATTTCGTCACCAAATATCATACGGAAACCACAATACCGTCCGGACCCTCAAAAACGCGTTCGGACGTATTTTTGGAATGACGACATACACCAGTCACCAATGAGTAACGGTAAAAATCGTCACAAAAAAAAAATACCGTCCGGACTCCACACGACCCCGTCCGGACTATGTATTTGGTGACAAATTGCAAATCGTCTTAACTGAGTGACAATTAGAATCGTCACAATTTTTCAAACAACGTCTGAGCAACCCAAAAAGGACGTCCTAATGCTTAAGTCAGATTCTTTTTCCCAGACGTCCGGACCAATAATCAGTTCGGACGGGTAAAGTTATAGATATATTTCGAATCTATCGACATATTTAATGACGTTAAATTTGATTGGGTTACGTGTAGAGTAGAAACACGTTCGGACTCTTATAAAGTACGTTCAGACATTTTGAAGAGCACAAACTCTCTCTCCTCTCTTAATCTTGTCTCCCAAACACTCTCTCGTCTCTCAAACTTTTCTCCCAAGGACTTCTCATTCAAGATCTCTCAAACAACATTCAGTTAAAATTTTTTCCATAAATTTGCTTCTTAAGTTCATCTATTTTAATTCAATATCGTCCGCTATTTAATTTGTTGGCTGTTTTCGTTGATTAAATTAAGTTGTTTTGGTTCGGTTCGTCGAAATACCTTTTTGACGGTGTTAAACACAGTCCGGAATTTTTTTCGCAACGTGCGGACTGTTGTTCACAACGTGCGGACTGTTATTAGTCTGTTCGGACGGTATACAATTTAAATGACGCATTTTAATTTTCATTCGAACGGTTTTTTCTAGGTTGACAATGCAACACTCAGGAAGAAATTTTTCCAATATCGGGAGACAGACAGAGCGACCAGCTT
Source organism: Myrica gale (assembly GCA_963930655.1). Lineage (NCBI taxonomy): Eukaryota > Viridiplantae > Streptophyta > Magnoliopsida > Fagales > Myricaceae > Myrica > Myrica gale. Next base: position 17,933,624 of record OZ005600.1, on the reverse strand, counting down.
GGGCGGACGGCTTTTTAGTGGAGTTGAGGGAGAGTATTCGGGAAATAGTGATGCCGACATATTCGTTGTTATGACGCTTCAATGCTGTTTGACTGGTCTAGAGACCAAACTTACTCTAATGGATAGGGCTCTAATGGAAGAGCTCAATATTATGCGGAGGGAGTTGTTCTCCGCGAGAGAGCAATTGTCTGAGTTGTCCCGATCTGTCCATACCGTTCCGATACAGCTACAGACACTCGTCCGACGAGTGGATAATATGGAGGAACATTTGGCGCATGTTCGTGATGCCCTCGGTTTAGATCTGGACGAGCCAGCTATCGATTTGGACTAGTTTCCTGTTTATGTTTTATTAGTATTAATTATTTACATATCGTTTGAAAGACCGTCTAGCAGCTTGTACTTGACATTATCATCATATTTTTCGTTCGGTATTTGGATTATCTTTTATATTTTAAATTAGTTTATATTCTTTCACTTGATAAAATTTAGTACAATTTAAAGGGATAATCAGTAAGATTAAATAGGCTACTAGTACAAGTGTTATGTTAATAGAACAGGTAGTGTAATTAACTGTTACCAATTTTAATTTAATTAACTGAAATTAATTTTCTTCACTTGTTTAAATTAGCAAATCAGACGTTTGGACTACAACCATAACGTCGGGACTACATAACAAATAAGCATTCGAACATAGAGGGATAGGGTCCGAACTTTTATAGTTAGGCGACACCGTTGGAACGGAGTAGTAGAACGTCCGGACTTCTATGTAACTGTTGCATGGTTTACACGTGTTTACGTTACAAGATGGTGGGAAACAGTTGTGCACGTCTGAATGTGTTCGGACGTCTGCGTTAGCCAAAGGTGCGATGCCACGTCACGTGGTTTAGAAGTAATTAAGTTCGAACGTCTACTACAGGTCCGGACATATTTAGTGTGCCGAACCGTTTTGAAACGGTTTAAATTTTGGCATTTAATACGTGTGCGTTGTTTGGGATACGTGTGAAAACTTACTCGTCTGAATTGTTAATATAGGGTCCGGACGGATATTTAATCGTCGCAAGGTTTACACGTGTTTACGTTAGAATATGATGGGAAACAGTTGTTAACGTTCGAACGTTGATTAAGCGTTTGGACGTGTGGGTCATCCAAACGTGCGGTGCCACGTGGCGCGGTTTAGGAGTGCACAGGTTCGAACGTCTAAAAGCAGTCCGAACGTATTTAGTATGTCGAACCGTTTGAAACGGTTTAAATTTTGGCATTTAATACATGTGCGTTGATTGGGCTGCGTGTTTAGATTTTCGTGTGGACTGTTAGTGTAAGGTTCGGACGGGGGGACGAGTTTTGACAAAATCCGATCAGTTCGGCATTTTCATAACAAACTATTCGTCTCATCAAAATCTCACAGCTCTTAATCCTTTTCTTATCAAATCTTGACCTAATACTATTCTTTCAAAGCTCTAATCTCGTTAAGGTATGTTTTTTTTTTACTTTTGACATGATTTTAGCTGTAAAAATTTCATTTTTTTTAGTTTTACGTATAGATTTTCAACTCTATTTTTTTCATTGTACATTTGTTTTTTTATTGATTTTTACGTAGAAATTGATTGTGTTAATTGTTAGCATTGTTTTGAGTATGATAGTTTGTGTTTTGGTTGTGTTTTTGGGCGTGTATGGTGGTGGAGGGACGCTGCCATGGTTGGGTAACCCGGTAGTGACAAAGCGTCCGGACTTTTACGTTAGAGTCCGGACCCTTACCTTAGAGTCCGAACTTCTTATGTTTAAAGTCCAGACTTTTACATTAATGTCCGGACGCTTATGTTATACGTCCGGACTTTTACGTTAGAGGTCGGACCCTAAGGATAATGTCCGGACGTTAATGTTTAACGTCCGGACTTTTTTGAATGAAGTTCGGAAGAACACGTTGTCGTTTATTGTTTGTCCGGACTTAATGTTGAGGACGTTCGGACTGGTTTATTTATGTTGGGACGTATTAGCATCGCTACGTCATTTTGAATTCAGTCCGGACGTTTTAACATTGAAATTAATTTAGTTCGGACGATATTATTATTCTTCGGTTATACTTACGGACATTAATAAATTTTGGTTTGGACATTTTTTGTTGGTTCAGACGCCTTTGTAACAGTTCAGTTCTTTTGCAGATTTAAAAAATGAGCAAGCGTGCACGTACGAGCGGGCAAGTTGAGATGGAACAATCTTTCGGTTCCACCTTATCATTGGACCAGCATATAGCGATTATTATGTCGCGCTTGATTGTTGTGGAGCGAAACATAAAGTTGGCAGATTTTTACGACTTCACTTTTGAGGGCCGGACGCTTCGTAGGTGGTAGAGGAGATTGGTTGGCTTCCACTAATTCATAAGACCGGGTATGCATCGACGAACTTGGTGCAGGAGTTCTATTGTGCTACTTTGCGGGCGACGGACGTAATGTTCCGATCGTATTCTCGCCGGACGAGTTGGCGAGATTCTTAGGCTACGAGCGAAATTTGACAGCTTTCCCAAACAACCGATGAGCATGGAGGGTTGGCCTACTAAGGCCGAGGTATTCCAGACCATGTTGGGTGCTGATACAACGATTTTGGACCAAGCCTATATGGTACACGAGCAGCTGCGTCCTTTCTGGCGGATCATGCACCTGATATTATGCTCCGTTATCGACCCGAGGAAGCACACTACGGAGTTGTCTTATAGCCGGGCGGAGTTATTATACATGGTCGTTGTTCGGGGGCTAGCTGTTGATATGACATCGTACATTTATCAGTTCGTTCGTGCGGAGGCCCTAAAGATGGATGCTACGACTTCAATGCCGCACGAGATTTTGCTGACCCAGTTCTTGCACTCCTTACTGGTACTTGAGGGTGCTGACGAGCCCAGGGCCCTTCCACTTGGGTGTATAAACAAGACAACGCTCTCCAAATCGATGGCCCAGACACGCTGAGCACTGAATGTCGCTTGGGCTGTTAGAGTCAGACGATAGGAGCAGCCTGCGGTGGCGAGGGAGCAGCAGGATACTGACAAGAGCTCGACCCAGGGATTTGACACAGAGCCACCTAGTTGGATGGAGGACATGATGACGCAGCTGACAGTGTGGATGCGATCGGTCTTACAGCCCACCCATGAGATGGTCCGTGATATCGGTTCACGGCTGACTGCTTTGGAGAATAAGGTCGTGAACATTGACTCTGACTGGAAGAAAGACATCACCCAGATTCGGGAGGCCATGACGAAAGCCACAAGCAATGCTTAGTTAGTTGCATTGACTCGGCGAATAGTGGAAATCGAGGAGCACCTCAGACATATCCGTGACGTTCTAAATATCACGGATGATGGCGATGATGACTTGTAGTTTTTTTTATTGTGTTTTCAGAATATTTTGTTTATATTATGTTTTGTGGACATCTATGAGTACGTTGTTGATATTATTTTGTTTATCTTGTGTTTTAAGGATATTTTGTTTATATTATATTTTGTGGACATCGATTGATATTTAGTTGATGTTATTTTGTTTATATTTTGTTTTGACGAGATGTGATATATAGATGTTATCTTGCTATGTTATCCATACAAAATGTTTCCCATACAATATGTTTTTAATAACATATTTTAATTTCAAAATACTCATTCAATTTTATTATTGATATTAGAGCTTAATAATTTCAAAGTCAAAGTTAACAGAGTCAATATATTTCAATTAATGTTACGTTTCTAATTTCGCTACACTCATTAAAAAAATATTAATCTTAGAACTTAATCAACTTAAGATTATTTACATTATTAACTAACTTTAGTTATTTAAAATTTACTAATTAAATTAATTAACAAATTTTGAAACAAAAAAAAAATTGTAATCGTTTGGACGTTACTTCGTACGTCTGGACTGTTTAATTCAAGCTCGAGCGATCCCGTTTTATAGAAAACAAACCGTCCGAACACTTATTTACATGGTCGCGACCCCAACAATTCTAAACTTTTAGCGGACGAATATTAAGCAAAGACGTATTGTTGGCTTTTATGCACAATCGAGATTTTGACGATGACAATAAATGGATGAATTTACAAATTGTACATTTTCAAAGACAAATACAACTTGACAAAAAGAGCCAAACCTTGAAGAAAGAAGAACAAGAAGATGCAAGGAGCTAAAAGTGAAGTTTCAAGACCTTAGGGTATAATCCTTGTAACTCTTTATTCCACGTTTGACAAGGATTTGAATCATGCACTTGCATATCTTTCAAAACGTCCATAAACCGTTTTACCTTTTGTTTGAAAGATTAAAATGTTTTTAAAGGTTTCAAAACACCCCAAATATATTCCTAAACCCTTCATATACTTATGGGAATGAAGTCTTTAAAATTGGGTGTTTAAAAGTGGTCAAAAACATGTTTTTAAATGAACCGGTCGATGAACTTTTTGTAGCGGTTGACCTCTACATGAAACGGTCGATCATTGACAGCATTCAATTTTATGACCGTTGGGCAACGGCTACTTGAACCGGTCGACCGGTACATGAAGCGGTCGACTGGTACAACGGTAAAATTGTCAAATCAACCCCCAACGGCTATAAACGACTAGTTTTCATATGTGGCCTATAAATACACATCCAAAACGTCTAAAATGATAAACCAACGACCACATATCATTTATATAGCTTGAGAAATATTCTAAACCTTCTCTTATTTCATATTTCTCGTATCATTCACACAAATTGCACTTTCACATCCTTGTCTTTGTGTGAATCAAGAGATAGAACTTTCTACTTTTATATCCACTCTTTGAGAGAGTCTTGTTCCTAAATCTACCTATCAAAAGAGGTGTTTCCTTTAGTGAGGTTGTTCACTAAAGAAGAAGCTTCGAGAGTGTTTATCTCAAGTTTGGTGAGGTTGTGAGTGGTGAGCCAAAAAACCACTTGGGTGGGTTTGAGTGTTGATCCCGGGAAAACACTTGTACGGTTCACTAGCACCCGGAAGCTAGTGTGTAAAGCTATTGAAGATAGTGGAAAACCTCAAGGCTCGGTGAAGGAGCTTGAGGGGTGGATGTAGGCGGGTTTGTCGAACCACTTAAAAATACTGTGTTTGCTTCTCTTACCCTTATCTTGTATTTTAGCACGTATTTACTCTTATTGCATATTATATATTTGTGCTAAAATAGACTTTACTTGCAAACACATCTTTGGGGTTCAATACCGAAAAGTTTTAGAAAACCAATTCACCCCCCTCTTGGGTTGCCTTAATCCTGAAACTAGGACTCACAGTTCGGACGTATATGAAATTTTGGCGGCATGAATTCTCTCGAAAACTAATACACGTAAGCGTCCGGACGTGAATTTGATTGTCTTAACAGTATTCAAACGTATGAAAGATATAGATTCACAGACAGTGGAGGAAAAACTGAAAAAACGTAACCGACAGATTTGAGCACGAGGAGGAGGATAGAGCTGATTTGGGCGTTCAATCTTATTGAAAAGGGTGTGAAAGTAGCATCTATTTTAGAATTTGAAGTTGAATTACATTTGAGGTTAGTGGTTTTTAAATTGAATTATTTTAGGATGAAAAACTTGTAATTTAATATATAAGAGTATGCGTTCTTCGAAATTTTAGGTTATCAAATGATAGTAATGGAGTCTGGGGTTAGTTTTGATGTGTTTATATTGAAGTGTTTGTGTTTTTGGTTGATTTTAACAAGAATTTGGGCGGAAAATTGAGTCTGCGTGTAAGAACATTCTTGTTCGACAATCGCAATCCGGACGGTTTATTGGCGTCCGGACTCAATTTTTGTGGTTCGAACGCGTTTTAAAATGAGTTCGAACGTCTATGTATGTGGTTCAGACCGTTATATTACGTCCGAATGCTATTATTTGTCAGGGCATGCATTCATAGACAGTTTGAGTTTACAATATGCGTAATGTGCGTAATTTGTATTAATTGACGGGACTGAGAGGAAATGCTGTCAAAATTTTTAAAGCATCGATCTCTAATCTTGATTTATTTGGTCACGGGACGACGTCATGCCAGCCGGAGGGAAACGTCTTTGGTTTGATTCATCAGTTCGAGCTTAGAGTAGTCCGGGTACACTGGCAGTGTAGGGTCCATTGCTTAGGGATAGGAATGAATTACCGTCCCCTTCCACAGGCAGTCCAGTAGGCACCCAGAGTAGTTGTACGTGTAAGTATCATACTCCGTCAATGTTTATTAAATATTATGACTTTTAAATCTCTATGCTTAATTGAATTTTAAATTTATTGTTCTTCATTTGTAGCGACGTCTAGAATTAGACACGTTCGAGGTAGTACGCGCGGGATTGCCTTACTCAAGGCTCGCACAGGAGGAAAGCTGACCGTCCATATCCTTGATGGACGTACGGGCGGTGATGACAAGGCTTCCTAAATGCTCTCGAGTAATATTGGTGCGCTCGTTCGACAACATGTCCCATTTGAGAATAGTAAGTGGAAGGAGGTCCCTGACGAGGTTGAATCGTATGTGATGAACCGAGTGTTGGTAAGTATAATTTATTAAATTTTAATTGTTGAAACTTTTTTACGTTTCTAACTGTTATATATATTAAGGATAACTTCCAACTAGATGACGACCGAGCCGAGGATCGCATCACTGTGACGTCAACGATGAACACAGCGTACATGACGCACATAAATAGAATGTTCCAGCATTATTTGATGTTCAATTTCAAAGAAGAGGCGTTAGAGCACCGTATCCCGATATGAACAAGGAAGAATGAACTCGTGTTTGTGATTTATTCGCGAGCGATGAATTTCAGGTTAAACATTTTATTCTCATCTGAACGTTTATTTTAGCCATATGCTTAATTGTGTTAACAATTGTAAATGTACAATGCAGAGGAGGAGTGAAATCAACAAGAAGAATAAAGCTAAGCTGAAGATTGTACACACATCAGGAGCGAGGTCCTTCTAACGCGCTAGAGCGTTGTTAGTAAGTAATAAATTTATATTTTTAATATTTATTATTTAAATAAATGACTTAGGTATTTTAATATGCATATTCTATATTTCTTTTGGGGTACAGAAAAATCCAGAATCTGATGAAATTAGTCCTTCGTTGGTATATAAAAAGACGCATACTACTAAGGATGGCATGTGGACTTCAGACAATGCACGAGAAAATTTTGAAAGTCATACACCGAAGTAGAGATCTTCACTGAGGTGTTAGGGACGAAAGCGGGTTACGTGCGAGGTTTAGGCCGTTCAGTACGGTTTGTTGGATTATCTTCATCAGCATCGTCCGTTGATTTGTCTCGGAGATTGGAAGAGACCGGATTACAGATTGAGGAGATGAAGGCTAGAAAACTGGAATATGAAGCGCTTCTGGTCAAGCGGTCAGATATGGAGCAGACGATGCAAGAGCATCTGCAGATTATGAAGGAGCAACAATGGAAGAAAGAAAAAAAGCTGAGGAAGATGATGGCGGAGCAGCAACGGAAAAAAGATGAAGAGCACCAGAAGATGCTGCAGGAGCAACAAAGGAACCTAGTAGAACAACAAGAACAGAGGATGTAACTAATGGCGGAGCAAATGCGTGAGCAGCTGATGGAGTAGATCAGACAGATGCAATCTCATTCGACACCCAAACGAAAATTTGGGTACATTATTGTATTTTTACTACTTTGCCAGTACTTATCGATTATGTATTTTATTTACTTTTAATAACGATTGCATATTTGTAGATATTTTATTATATCTACAGCAGTGAATATCTTTATATTTATATTATTTAATAAATTTTAATTAAATTAATTCAAATATATAGAAACTCGTTCGGACTGTTTACATCATTTGGTTCGCACGTAGCTTTTTCGTTGCTAACGTGCGCACGCATTACTACCCGTCCGCACATTTTGCTTTAAATTCTCTAGTCCGAACGGTGTCTATCCAGTCCCAACGGTCTGTAATATAAGAAACCGTCCGAACTGTACCGCATGACGTTCGCACGTTTTCAACGTAAACGGAGTCTGACCTGTATACTTAAAGGTTCGCACAAACATTTTAGATGACAAAAAATTTTTCGTCATAATGAAACTACGGTGCAGACGTCTTCCCAAATGCGTCCGGACAATTGTACATTACCGTGCAAACGTGGATATACAACGGTGCTGACGTTTATTGCGTGATAGAATATATTTTGTCACATTGGATTAATCGTTCACATGAGCTATGCGAACGTATAGAGAGAACGTTCGCACAGCTCATGTGAACGGATGGACTGTACTGGGCATGACGATTTTGAATTTTGTCAGTATGGCACCAAACCATTTAGACGGGTTTAAAACACGTTCGAACGGTTTTGAGTGACATAACACGAAAATCGTCACCTAAAACATTTTCTGACGAGCTTTAGGTGACAAACCGGTTTGGTCACCAAAAACCTTCGGTGACGAAATTTGTACTTTGGGTGAAAAAAAATTGTCACCCAAAGTGTTTTTTCTTGTAGTAACATTTTTCGTGAAAAATCTCATACCGAGAGAAAAAAAAAGAGAATTATTTAGTCTAATTAAACATTACACGGTCAACACCAATGATAAGGATTTTCCTTCAAAACGTTTTTAGAGGCTACAAATACATCATTTTCCTTGAGGTGGATTTTAACATGGGAAAAATCAATTTTCATCTTTAAGAGTTTTATGCTGCTTTTATAAAAGGTCTTAAGCTTTAAATTGTTTTTATAGGTACTTAGGTTTTAAAAGTAAAAACTTCCGTCCTCGAGTTTTGGGTCTTTTAAAAATTTTTAGTCTTCTCATTAGTTCTCCATCTAGCCTACTAAAGGCAAAAAGTTCACTTTAGGAGAAATTCGAGTCAGTCGACACGCTACTATCTATCCAATAGCTACGTTGGCTACATTTGGCGTCTCGTCCGTCATGCACAACACCTGTCCCACAAAACATTGTCGTTCCAACTTGCCTGACTTAAGCCCATCCTCCCACTCCAACACTAAACATTGTTCACCTATCAAACAGGTGAGAGCGTCATGTGACCAGCTAAGTTGGATTTTTTATTGAAATAGACTTTCTTTTCTCAGCAGGCTGGACATAGTGTTGATATATGGGTATTTTGAGGGTGGAAATTTTGGGTATTGGGATTTGAGAAATATTATAAAGTAAAGATATGTTATAGGAATTGGTAAAAAAGTAAAGAGGGAGAATTATGTGGTGAATTTTTTATGATTAAACCTAAATTTTTGAGCCCAAATATTTGAACCCCAAACATAGTGTCGATCGGAGGACTTTAGGACTGGAATTTTTAATTGAAGTAAAATTGACAATTTAATTTTTAAGTTTTGACTATTTTTGCATTTTAGTCCCTAGATTTCAAATTTCAAATCTAAAGTCCTTATATTCCATACTTTTGATAATAAGGTCCTTCCATCAGGCTTAACGACCATCCCCTTAACTGAGGCCTAAAACACGTTAGCAATAAAAGCCACGTGTATAAGTCACATCAACAATTATTTCGATTCTCTGTGTCATTGTTCTAAACCGCATCCCATTACTCAAACATAATGAATCGAAGCAAACCGCGTCGTCCAGATATTTGTTTTCACTCGAGTTGGTTTTCAGACAGAAATCAATACGGCGTCGTCCATTCAGTGAACAAAATCAAACAGAACTCCCCTTTCCGATAGACTTCAAGCGTCCAAATATTTGTGGTCCCCTCAAATTCCTCAAGCCGAGCATTGATCACATTTGATCACATAAGAATAAACAGTTTGATCACAAGATTCAAAATTCAAGACTATTCAGAAAAACTGCATGAAAACTGATATATCATTGGCCATTTATTTGATCACACATCTCAGACAAACCTTTAAATTTTGAATGCTACAGAAAGTTTGTTGAAATACACATCTTAGCCGTTACACTGGAAAACAAAAAAACAAAAAAAATCAAACAAGATAATGAAAACGAAACAAAGCATTCAGCTCAAACTGATAACAAGATGATGACGTATGCTTTGGGTCCGATGTTTCTCTAGGTGGGTTATCCATCCAGTAAAACAACTTCAGCTGTCCAAAGTATTATATAACATCATGTTTATTAATCTTCGAACTTCATACAACTTTTGCAGGCTCTGGAATCCCTTGCAGTATAGCATTTTCCAATGCAGAAATCAGGGATGTCTACCTGATACCAGTGGTAAGAGGAATTTTTTTTACAGCAGCCGACACTCCTCACCCTTGGGATGAAAAATTCCTATTTCACCTAACTAGTTCATCTATGGCTAATTTATTTTGTGAGCTAAGTTATTGCCTACATGGATAATTGCTTATATTCAAGTTCTATTATTGAATGAGTCAAGAGGGAGAATAAGGGCATGGTAAATACTGCAGTCTGTGATGCAAAAATGTGGAGACAGGTCACCATTTGGATGTCCTCCCCCAGAGTGGAACAACATAACTCTGCAAACTCAATCTGCTGATCTTAGAGCAAACAGTATTTTCGAATGGAACTGTTGCTAGATAGGAAGGCCATGATAGAAAAAGGGTAATTAATAGTTGAACAGAAGTAAATTTCCCCAATGACAAACAAATATTAAAATATACATGACAAACTTCCGTATAAGCAGGTCTTATAGTATAATACCCTGCGCTAAACATTCCTACATGATGCAGGAATCAAATCCAAAACATCAAAATTTTTTTATACTACAAAAGAAAATTTTCAAGAGGAAATCAACCACCAGGGTGTTTGGCTCAATCTTCTGTACTTTTTCTTTCAAAAAGTTTTCAGTAGCTGCAATTAAACTCTAGCTCAAATTGGACCTCCCCTTCCATAAAACGGGGTGGAGTATTATGCCGTTGGTTGAAGATTCACTCGATGCGTGTAACTTCGAAGCCAAAAAAGCCAATCGTTGGTTGTGATGTTAAAATTTTAGTAAAATTGTAGGAGTTGGTAAAAAGGTTGAAGAGAGAGAATGAAAAAGTGAAAAAGTTAGAGAAAAAGTAAGGAGAGAGAATGAAAAAGTAAGTAAAAAAGTGAAAAAGTAAGAGAAAAAGTAAGGAGAGAGAATGAAAAAGTAAAGATGTTAAAATTTTAGTAAAATTTTGTTAAAATTGTAGTGTAGACAAACACTATGTAAAGCTTTCTCAAACAAAAAAGCTGACAATATGATTTTGACGGTGAAATTTGAGAGTATACATTCAGCTGAGTTTAGGTAAACATTTACCTTTTCTCCGACATATCTGAAGACGTTATTTCTGCAGGCCTTTCGAATCTCCCGAATCTCCAAATCTGGGTAAACGAAACTCCATCGAGATGATCGATCTCACACCGAATGAAAATTTTGTCTGGCTCTCTAAGGTTCATACGAAAGGGGTCGAATTCCTAGTTCAGCCGAAGCGAAGGAAAACGATAGGCTTCACTTTAAGGTAAAAGGTGTAGTTTGAATTAGGGGTGGGCAAACCGGGTTCGACCCGAACCCGACCCGAAATATTCGGGTTTCTTTGTGAGGAAACCCGAACCCGAACCCGAAAAAACCCGAAAATATCGGGTCGAAACGGGTCGGTTTGGTTCGGAAAACGCGGGTTACGGGGTGGAGGAGTTATATTTTCGGGTTCGGGTCGGTTTCGGGTTTAATTTCGGGTTTGTTCACAAACCCGAACCCGAACGTTTATTTGTCTGTAAACCCGAACCCGAACCCGACTAAACCCGACCCGATCGGGTCGGAAACGGGTCGGGCCGGTTCGGGTTGTCGGGTCTCGGGTTTTTTGCCCACCCCTAGTTTGAATTCCCCTCAAAACGGTGTGCTTCAACTTTTGAATAAAACGGTGTGCTTCAATTTGATCCTATTTTCTTGAAGGCGCAAAACGTTGTTGTCTATGGAGTCAGCTTAGTTGGCAGCTGATACTAAGCCTCTATTAAGGGAATGAACGGAAGTTTGATGGAATAGTCTCATCGTCAAAGGTATGAAATATAAGGGTTTTAGATTTGAAGTTTGAAATCTAGGAACTAAAATGCAAAAAAAAAAAAAAGATCAAAACCTAAGGACTAAAGTGCCAATTTCCTTTAATTTTAAAACTCAAGGACTTATTATGAAAACAGTATAAAAAACTCAAGGATTAACATTTTTAGTTTTAAAACCTAGACCTATTATGAAAATGGTTTAAAACTCAAGTAACAAAAATTATTTCTCCCAAAAAAAAGTCTCACCAAGTGAGTATTATTAGTAACTAATTAGCAACTGAAAAAAAATATATTCTAATTACTTATCTAGTCAATCCAAAGCTTTAATCATCAAATGAACATACTCAAACTTTAGCAGAATCGAATCTAAAATATCTCTCAATCTCTAAGAAAAATAGCTGTGTAGACTATGTAATTCTATTTTTCTTACCAAACGCCCGTGAAGCAAACTGCTACTTTTATCCTCAATTATGAACTTACTTGGGCCGGTTCCCTCGCATAGGAGGAACCGCCCATCACTGATTATAGCCATAAGAGAAGAAATCTACCCTACTATAAACTAATCCAAACATTACTACATTATGAATAATCCCTTCATTAATTAATTAGTTTAAGATTCCAATTCTTTCGGAAAATATGGGCTTAAGCATGCACGCGCGGATTTGGAGGGGATTGATCTTGGAAATGGTTGGTGGAGTCGCTCTTTGCATGCCCACCTTGTCCTCCATTCTCCACGGTCTTTCCCTAAAGCCCCATTTTCAACTTTTCCTCCTTCAAGTTACTCAAGGAATTAGTATGAAAGCTTATTGTTTTTTTACATAATCAAGTTTTCGGTTCCCGTCTCCACTATTTAGGATGCAAAATTGATGCATTTTATAATAATTTATAAAATAATATATTTAAAAATAAAATAAAATAAAAATTAGTTAAAAGTATTCTTATAGCTTTTTGGATGTAAAATTACTTATCAAAGTGTTATATTCTAGATTTGTTAATATATCATTTTCAATTAATAATATTACTAATCTTTTAATCTTTCTTGAGTCATATCTTAAGTAATATTTTATTAATTTTAATGATAACTAAAATAAATACAACTTAAAATAAATTAAAGTAAAAAATTAAGAATAATAGTACCTAAAACTTGAATGAGGAAAGATAAGGGTTGAAAAGTTCCAATAAATGATAAAATGAAAAACATAATAGTTGAGAGATGATTTTTCTATATTTTTGGTACTTAACAGATATTGTAGCTAGCTATATCTAAGGGTAAAAAATTAAATAAATAAAGAGGTTGAATTAGACTTTATATGGTTTCTTTGAATTAATTATAATTATTATCTTTAAACAATAAGATATTATAGGGTGAAAGCAGATTTTATAAATAACACAAAAAGTGAGAAGTTAACACTACTTCAATTAAGGAGATTTAATAGGTCTCTTTAATCAATATTCTCTTTAAGTAAAAAATTTTAGGCCTTAATATTAAATTTTCTTTAAATATAACATCAAAGAAAATTTTGAACTGGTGCCTCCTAAATTTAGAAAAAAGTTAGTGTTAATTCAATCAAGAAAATTTAATAGGTCTCTTCAATTAAAATACTCTTTAATATTAAGTTTTTTAGTCCTTAATATTTTTTTAAAAAGTATACCATTACAAAATAAATTTAAGTTATGAGCCTCTTAAGTTTGGGTGCTCTATGCAACAACCTATGCTGCCTGTGGAAAACGCCGGCGCTGATTAGAAGAGTCAAGTTTAGGCCGACTTTTTATCCCGCACAGACCAGCAAGCATGGGAACAACACGGTAACTCAGCAAAACGTTTTTTTAAAGTAATTCTATAAAGTGCTTTTTTTTTCAGCGTTAAAAGGAACTCGTTAATGAACTGTCCCAACTCACTAAAACTAGAGCATATGTATCTACGTGACGTGGGGCCTCCCAAACAGTGGTGAGACTTCCCAATATCCGAACTCAGTCTTGGAATCGCAAGTAATGTTTCCTGCTTTCTTGGTTGTGTATTTCTGTCGGTTATGCTCTAATCTTACGTCAGTTCCCACATACAAGGAAAAAAAATCCAAATTGAAATGAAGGGTACGTTTGTTGCTTGTAAAATAAATTAGGTAATTTATTTTACTTATTTTCAGCTATTTGAAAAAAGACAAGCACTTGAAAATGAGGTCAAAGTAAAAAAATTTCAAGTCAATTGTAAAAACTCTATTATTTTTCAGAAAACAAACTAAGCTCAAATTTTCTGTAAACAAATTCTTTTTTGGGAACATTATAGTCTTATAGAACGTCTCATATCTACGTGCAAAAATAAGGGTGCGTTTGCGATAAAATTTTATAAAACATTTCACCAACTCTCAATAAAATACTACAATATAATCTCTCTCTCTCTCATAAAAAATATAAAAAATTACAAAAAATATAAAAAATTACCTCTCTTCAATTTTTCACTAAACCCAATAACAACACTAAACCTAATATCAAAAATTTTACAACACAAACATAACCTAAGTAAGTCTCTCTAAAGTTCCAAAATAAATTTTCCCCCTCATAGGGCTAGGCAAAAAACCCGACGCCCCGACCTAGAATCGACATGGTTAGGTTGACTTTATTCGGGATTGAGGTTGGGGTCGAGTTTTATTTATGCATTCCGACCAGATTCGGGTCGGGTTGGGGTTTGTTAAACACATTTCGAAAAACTCGAACCTGACCCGAATATAAATAGAGATCTAAACGTTTTTCGCCTTAGAAAATTAGCCCAAAATGTTTTGGGCCTATAATATAATGAATTTGAAGGTTGCATATGATAGTTTTATATTCATATCTTGCCAGGCTACATGGACACTTATCCCTTAGTTGGCTAACAACAATTGAACTTAGAGCACCAATTTGATTAAAAGTGTACCTCAGAGACCTTCACATTAAAATCAGTACCTTAGGGACTAAAATATTAAAATTTTGAGAAAAAATTTCATGCCATATGGCAGCCTATGATTGATGTTGGCTAATGATGATAGGACAAATGATTGATTTGTCTAAAAAATTTATCTCAGGAGCCCCACGGTTGAGATCTATACCCGTGGGACTAAAATGTCAAAAGTGTAAACTACAGAAACTTGTACCATAATTATACCTTTTATAAAAATACGTAAATCATTAAGCGTGTCAAACATAAAATTTTTTTTCTTGAAAATATATTAAAAGAATAACGAAACACCGAAAAAGGGAAATTTTTTCTTGAAAACATTTCAATGAAATTTTTTTTTACTTAAAATAATAGTTTTACGACCAAACAAATGGATCGAAGTCTTTCATTCAATTTCTCGAAGCAATTCGTAGTTGGAATACAAGCATCATGTTTTCCATCAGACTCGCATTTGCCCACAGCTCACCTATATATAGTACTACTACATACCATTCCGGCCTATGTTCAAAATCACACACATTGTGAGTTCCACCAACTCTCTCTCTCTCATGGGCGGTTCTTATAATATTAATGCTGCTGCACTTCTACTACTTTCTCTCTTGCACCGAGTGAATTGTGGCTGCGACATTTACCAAGGGACTTGGGTGCCTGATGCATCCTACCCTCTCTATGATACATCAAGCTGTCCATTCATAGAGGTGGAGTTTGATTGCCAGAAGAATGGCCGTCCAGACAAGCAATATCTCAAATATAGATGGCAGCCCTCTGGGTGCAACCTACCAAGGTTAGCTCTCTTTCGTTGTCCTTTAATTATTTAGTGAATGCATGCTTTATACCCATTTCTGTTCACTGGATATATGGTTGGCATGAGAAGATGATTTGCTCTTATATTGTTCTCTGGATCTTCGAATATATAGTAGTAATTTGCACTTTTCTCGGATGAATGAAGCTGGCCGGAAACAATAATGAGTACTAGTTGCTTTTGTATGATATTGAGCTGAAGGAATTCCAGAAGCCATAAGGTTTTTTTTCTTCTTCTTTGTTTGAATTAAAAGTCGTAAATTTATCTGGTGCTATATACGATTAGTTGGGCGGCCACTTTCGCTTCATTTTTTGAATCTTTTAAGGGTTTTGGCTATATATGATTGGTGTTTGGGTCTACGACAATTTTAATTAACTCTGAGAGAGACAATACTGACGACGCGTGTGATAACACATTGCTATCATGCTATGGAAGTATCCCCTAATTAACCACAAAAGGCATGTGAAGCTAGCGTGAATGGGCAAAATGAACTCCCACGAAATACACCTAACGTCGGCGCCGTCAAACTCAGATCAGACCCATGTGCAATGTTGCAGTTCACATCCTAAGTCGACCTTTTTTCTAATTAGTGTGGCCATTCCCATAGGCATATTACAGCTAGCTATACCCGTTTGTTTGCCAAAAAAAAAATGAAGCTAAACCCAAGTAAAATGCACCCAATAAATATAATATATGCATGTGTACAATATTATATCTCCCGCAATTCTTGATAAGGAATTGAGTAAGGAGCACCTTCCAAAAAATAAAAACGCTTTATATGTACATGCATGTATGATACATATATAGAAGGAAAGTGCAGTTAAGTTGAGCTGGGCCAAGTATATAATATAAGGATATATATCTTTGATATTGGGAGGTAGACAAGGCCAGCAGGCCAACGATTTCATTCCTCCAAGGCTGCATGATCAGTGAAGTTTCGCCTTTTATTCTTCTTGATTTTTTTCTTTTAGTGCCCGTATCACCTTCATATATAGAAGTGATATCATTCTGGAGCTCTATTTGGTAAAACATTAATATTTCGACTTAAGGAAAGTGATTTTGCCGGCAAGGGAGAAGGTCAGGGACGTTGGTGCATGCAGGCTGTGCTCCCCCAGCCGTCGAAAATCAAGAATAAATTTAATTTTCAGCCTTATATTTTGTCCCTTTTTTTTCATGGAAGCCCCTAATAGACTTATAGTACTCTTTGGCGAAGACAGAATTTAGCTATGGGGCCAAAATAGAATATGAAACTTTTTTGGGGGGCCAATGAAAAAAATATTAAAAATAGGGGTAAATTTTAAAAATTTCTATTTTTTTTGGAGGGGAATGAATTATGTAATAGCTGTTGATGTACATAGAAAATTTCTATTAGGTAGCTATAGCGTGTAATTAAGGTGATCGAATTATATCCAACGCCAGGATTGCAATATGTCTTTTCCGATGTTACTGGGATAGTGATTTTGGGGAAGCAATATATGCACACCATGTCGGTCGCGTACAGTTAATTGCTTTTCTGTCGAAATATGAATTATGATCGGGAGAATGAAGCTTTCATAATTCTTTGATTTGAAAGCTGCGACCGGACAATGTTATTTAACAACTGATCTTCGCAGATCAGAGGAGAGGGACCAAAGTTGACATTAATATGGAGAAGAGTACATGAATGTCTTCTATGCTTTTAAGTGTTGTCGTTTCTGGCCATTGGAAAGGAAAAGCCCTTTCGCCAGGCTGCCTCTCATAATTAATTGGCTTTTTCACGCCTACTTTTGCATCATTTGATTTGCACACGACAACGATAATGCTTGTGGTTCTGGTTTTTATTTGGCTTTTTCTTCAGTATAATATTGTAGTTCGAGGCTTTTAGCATATATATATATATATATATGGAACAGTTTTGTTAAGTGATGAATTTTCGATAAATTAGTTGATCATTGGCGTATACGCGATAGGAATCAGAATTTTCTTTGGGGACAGTTGGGAGTCTCACATCCAACAAGGACACCACGCAATTAATTTCTTCTATAGAGACTAGATTTTGTTACGTTGCTTTCCTGCGTTTGATCCTCACAGCTACTCACATTTATATCTCATCTAATATTAATAGATCACATTATCTTAATAGGACCCTAACAATTATAAGATTTCACTGATAGCTATGGTTTCTGTAGATTCAACGGTCGAGATTTCTTGTCGAGGCTTAGAGGAAAGAGGATAATGTTTGTGGGGGACTCGTTGAGTTTGAACCAATGGCAATCACTCACTTGCATGCTTCATACTTCTGCACCGGAGGCCACTTACAACTTAGCGAGGACTGGGGATGTCTCCACATTCACATTCCTGGTGATAATAATTCTCTGTTCCTCTCAGCTTTCGACTTTTTTACTGCCTAATTATGCTTGACTATATGTTTGAATCTAATATCCAGGCATGCCAAAAAAAAAAACCGCCGGACTTACCGCGCTCCTTTTTTTTTTGGAACATTTGACATTTTTCTACGGATAAACATGTGCATCTCACAATATTTCGCAGGATTACAACGTTAAAGTGATGTTCTTCCGGTGTGCGTTTCTAGTTGATATTATACGCACGAGTATGGGGAGGATTCTTAAACTAGACTCAATCGAGGGAGCAAAAGTATGGTCTGGCAACGACGTGTTAGTTTTCAATACATGGCATTGGTGGGTTCACACGGGAAGAAAACAGCCGTGAGTGCGATACCCGGGCTATATATATATGTACTTGAGATTTTGTGCATGCACTCTGTATTATGTACTACTCGTATAGGATGTTGACCGGCCTTCTTGCTACACTTGAATCATGAATATTTTGGGAATCATGTGCTGCAGATGGGATTTTATTCAAGAAGGGAGTAAGTTTTACGAGGACATGGATCGCTTGGCTGCTTTCGAGAAAGGCTTGAACACATGGGCCAAGTGGGTAGACTTATACGTTGAGCCTACCAAAACCAAGGTAGTCTTCCAAGGCGTTTCTCCAGATCATGCAAAGTAAGTAGCTATGCGTACCTCAAAAACCATATCTTGCTTATAGAATCAACGTCCTTGTTGGTTGTGGTTTGAGTGTCGTTGTACAATACGAGTATGATTGTTGATTTTAGCTTCCAGTGTTCTTCCATGCACTCGTTATTTCTACAATTCAGTACTACATTTTCCACAAATTAAGAAATACAATTCCCCCTCTCCTCTTGCGTTCGTACTCATAAATATTGGATTCTGTATTAGTGGAAGTCTTTGGCGGGAACCGAATGCAGATTTCTGTGAGGGACAAACACAACCCGTGTCAGGACCGAACTATCCAGGAGGACCACATCCTGCAGAACTGGTAGTGGAGAAAGTGCTACGCGGCATGTCAAAGCCGGTCTACTTGCTCAACGTTACGGTCCTTTCGCAGCTACGGAAAGATGGGCATCCCTCCTTCTACGGAGGACATGGCCATTCGCGCGGTCCCATGGATTGCAGCCATTGGTGTCTAGCAGGAGTACCTGATACTTGGAATCAACTCTTATATGCAGCTCTTATGCATTCAGCAAAAGGATCATAATAGATATTGTTTTGCCAGAAATAAAGTTCTTTTGAAGAAAAATCAATGTCACAATTCGTCAAGGATATAGATCAAATAACGTCTCACATTTGATGCTTATGTGAGCTTCTTTTATTATGTATTACTAATGTGGGTAAGCTTATTCAAATGTATGCATGTGTTTTAACCTTCCAAATCTTAAAATGTAAGCATGTTTTCAAATGAAATATCTTTAAACATTATGAATCTTGATGAATATCCCCTAATCTGATGTTATTTTATGGCTAAAATATAACGCGTGTCCATGGGGTATAACTTTTTCCTGGAAATGCCTCTAGGGTAAGGTTTGTTGCCCAACCTTCCCTGGGGTTTAATACTATTCCTAGCCATGTCTCTCCGTCAAACTTCCCTCCCAAAACTAATGGAAGTTGCTGACGTGTCAAAAACTATCGACGTCATCACCAATAAAAATTCAATAAAATGACTATAATGCCTCTGCCACATCATTTAATAAAATTTCCCAATTGACCAAAGTACCCCTATCCTCTTCAATTCGATGTCAAACATATCCCTCCCCAAATTAGTTCCTAGGTCAGTTCAACCTATTCTTTCCCCAAATCACCCGAAACAGAGGACATGGCTTCCCTTCTTCATCTATATTCACCCCAAATCATCTCTTAGGTCAACTCTTCAAATCAGCCGAAGCAGAGCAGCCCTTCCTCCACAAATCAGGCCCTGATGTCGCAAAGACGCTCATCTCCATCCTCTGTGAGCGACGACAGTTATGGTTCTCAGAGAAGGAGTGAAGGAAAGGTGCCTGACATGAGACCTCTGTGCTTCTGCGGAAGTAGTGCTTGGATAAACTTCAGTAAGACGCAACTCAAAGAAATCAACAATCTCATTGTTTGATTCATCGCCACTGTTGGGATCAATATGAAAGCCTGAGATCCCATCAACAATAATTTCTGTTAGGCCTCGTTGTCACTAATTCGTGCTATACCATGTTAGGGTAATAAAACTGATTTATTGGTTAGACATACACCCATTGTAGACCTATCTCTGATACTGTGTTGGAGACAATTTGTAGGCTATTACTTGCTGAAATGGCATAGTATGAAATTGTTCATTTGTTTGATCTGCATCCATAATAGTCAGATGCTTTAAGCTCAAGTGTCCCATGAAAAGGTTAAATCCTATTTGTCCTGGTTCTACCTAACATATTTTTGTGGTGCATTCCATTTCTCCAATTAGTTCTTTCTGTATGTAAAAGTCTCGACAAGTTAAGAGAATTAACTTGAGATTATGATGTTATCTTTTATTCGAAGGAATGTCCATAGGTTCTCGCAAGCTTAGATTGTGGTAGAATTTCACAAGCTTAAATTGTCTTTGATGAGTAGTAGTATTTTATAGACCGCTAAAGAGCTTCAGCGATGAAAAGCAATACATAAGTCTTCTTTTTTCATGAGTAGTAGTATTTTATAGACTTTGCTTGGTACTTGCTTTGCTCTTAACCAAGATTCAACTAGCTAGTGCTTTGCTTTCTATAATGAAATTTGAGTTGCCCTTTCAGTTTGGAGAACTAGTAGATTCCATTTATCCCACTTTTTTTGGCAATAATTTTATTGTTTGTATGAAGAGCAGAACGTCCTATACTGCTTCCCTATATCCCAGATATGGAGTTGGACAAAATTTACTCATCATATATAGGTTACATAAGACTCGATTCGATACAGCATCCTCTTAAGAGCTACATAAAATCTTCCGCACTATTTATCTGTTAGTTCATTTTTTCCTTTTGTTCAGATGCTGAACAAACTCTTGTTCCTTATCTTATTACACCCAAATTTAATTTCAGAGGCATACGGCCTGCGATTTTTTTGAATGGATTAATCCACCCTCTAATCAACATGACGAAAATGATCCAAACACTCTCCTACGCATGCTGAAGTTAATGGAGGAGAAGTTGAAAATGGTGGAGGAGCGACAAAACACAACGGAGGAGCAACGAACTAGTAAGCCATTTGGGTTTCGTGTTTTGCACACTTGGGGAGCAATTAGACTCGGTAGTGGCAGATCTGTGAATTTAAACTTGGATTTTTGGTTATTATAAAGTGTATAGATTTGTTTCGGCTGTGCACACTTGGGAAAATTTTTTTTCTTCGAAAGTGCAGTTGAAGTGAAGAGGACCTTTGGTCAATTGGAAAATTTTATTAAATTACGTGGCAGAAGCATTATAGTCATTTCGTGTCACTCATTGGAGTGACATGCCCACTAGGCGATGGTGGACATGTGTTGAACTTTTATTGGTGATGACGTCGATAGTTTTTGACACGTCAGCAACTTCCGTCTCAAAAGTTGGACAGAGAGACATGACTGGGAATCATATTAAACCCCAGAGACGGGGGAACAACAAACCTTACCCTAGGATAATTTCAAGGAAAAAGTTATACCCTAGGGACACGTTATATTTTAGCCTTATTTTACTAATTTATCAAGATTAGTTGAGTATATGTTCATATTGAATGTACATCTAAAAGTTCAACTTATTTCGAATGTTAAGGCTCACTTCGCAAGAATTTGAGTTTAAATATTCGACTACATGCTTCAAGATGTGGACTACATCATGTAAAATGCAAGCTCAAAAGGTCAAACCTGAAAGTGTCCATTACATGTTGCGAAAGTCAAGCCCAAAAGGTCAAAGTCAAACTTTAGAAATGTAGAAAGTCAAAGTAGGAGAAAGTGTTGACTACTTCATGTCTCAAGGTGTTGACTACATGCTGAAAAGTCAAAGCCCTGAAGGTCAAAATCAAATATTAAAGATGCAGAAAGTCAAAGTTGGGATTGATGTAGACTACACAAAAGAATGTGTCGACTTCTACTCTTCAATTAGAAAGAGAAAATTTAAATTTGCGTTGATATAATTGACTATATGGACTCATGGTATTGACTACCTTTGGCGGAACAACTTTCGAATAATTCAGAACTTGAAATTTTAAATGCTTAACTTGACATTTAATGTACCCTAATGGCGAGAAAAAGTTCTCTGAATATAAAAGGAGACAAAGGGAGTTCATTTATGAAGACTTGAACTTTTTTTTTTATGAAGACTTGAACTTTTTTTTTTATGAAGACTTAAACATTTAAATTGAAATCTCCCTCTCAAAGCCAAGAACTTCTCTTTCACCTTGAAGATAATCATTCTTGGGTTAGTGTGAGCTTTTAAAGGCAAATCTTTCCATCACTAGTACACCTCATTGGCATATTTGGCTACCATAGAGTCATTTATTGTGAGCTTTTAAAGGCAAATCTTTCCACCACTAATGCACCTCATTGGCATATTCAGCTACCTTAGAGTCATCTATTGTGAGCTTTAAATCCCTATTCTTTGTGAAGGTTCTCAAGTTCAAAAAATCTTGAGATTTGTGTGTTAGAAAATATAATTGTAACTAACAGTGAGGTTAGGAAAAACCTTGATGAGGATAGCCTTAGTTTAGATTGTGAGTATTGTTCCATTTCAAAAATACTTGGCTTGTATGTGTTGAGCTCGAAAAACATACTTGTAAAGATTCTTTAGCAGCTGTAAGCTACAATGTACTATTTGTGAATAGTTAAGTAAGCGAGGATCTTTTGAGGTTGACATAGGCTAGAGTTTAAGCTGACCATCTTAAGATCTGTGTCATATCTCTCAACCTTAGGTTCTTTATACTTATCTTTTGCATATGCTTTTTGGTTGAGTTCAAACTAAGATCGTGTTGTATATGTTCTTGTGATGAATAACATTTATTTCTTGGTTTAACCTCTTTTTAATCACATTAGATTTATAACCAATGCTAATTGATCATTTCTCTAAAAGGTTAAATCATTAATCTTGATTTTGTTGGTTGAAAAGCATTGTGCTTTGTCCTTTCATTTTTTTTTATAAAATCCAATTCAACCCCTCTTGAATTTTCCATAAGGAGTCACAATGTACAAGGTTGGAATGGCCAATAAATACGTGGCTACCACCTTGTTAGAGTACTATAACTAGTTTATCTTATTTTTCATGAACTCAATGATCCATTAAGAAATAGAGAAGCAAAATATCCATCTTTTATTTTTAGACATTCCACCCATGTGGTTATGGGTTCCATCGATTTGCAGCTCCAATTTATTTACCTGTTAAAATGAACGGAAATCTCAATCACATGCAGAACAAGTGCTTATCTTGCCATTTTGCCTTCGACATTCAAAAATGTATAATTATACTTTGTACCCACTAAGTTTGGGGAGTCTGACACTTTGCACTCCCTTTATACTTTTGGTCCAGTCGATTTGCACCTCCAGTTAATTTTGACATCAAAATGAACAGACATGTCTAGGAAGTGTAGAACACGTGGCTTACTTGCTCATTTTTTCCTCGATATTCAAACTACTATGATGATAGCACTTGATCTCTTGTCTTCCCTTGTATGTTTCCCGTGAACTCAGAAAATTCCAAGTTTTATGTTACTTGCCCTAACCTCTCCCACTATCATTGATTCGATCTCCTGAGTTTTGTCCTACTTTATAATCAATGTTTGAATACTTAGGTTGCTCATAATCAGATCACGGTTGCACTCATGCTTGAAATAAAAAACATTGAGTTACACATCTATGATTTTTGTGGTGTTGCATTGCATCGAGATGCAAAACATTTATGAATGCGTCAATTACGGGATCATAATTTTATTAAGGGTGTTATTGTCATACCAGTTTAAGTCTCGGGGGCAAAATGGGAAAGCAAACCACGTGTTCTGCACTTGCTGGACCTTTCCATTCATTTTGACGGTGAAATGTTAGAAGCTAGAAGTTAAGGGATGTAATGTCTCAAAAATAAAAGAAGGGGGGTGCAAAGTGTAATTAACTCTTTTTGAATATCGAGGGAAAAATGAGCAAGTAAGTCACGTGTAAAACACGTGATTGACATTTCCGTTCATTTGGACTGAGAAATGAACTGGGGTGGCAAAGTATTAGACCCCTAAAACCATGTGGGTGCAATGTGTAATTAACCCTTAACTTATTACATAATAAACGGTTCCATTGCAAAGCATGAAATTCCACATATGATTGAAAACACCATGTAATGTAATTAAACTTTTCTTAATCATCTCGCTATATATACGTATTCATCTTAGTAACAACCATGTACTCTCACAGAATATCATTGTATCATACTCACAGAGACGTTGTTACATAATATAAACCATATATGGCTGGCCACATGATAAAAAAATCTACCCCACACCCGCTTAAGACAAATGGTCGTACACACCATAAGATTCAACTCAATTTGCTTTGATACCAATTAATGAGATCGATATAGGATGAACAAATTGCACTAAAAGGGTTCATTCAGTCTTGAAATGTAATAATACTAGTAGGTTCTTCTTCTGGTCTATAGCCCATATCTCCCTCCTATTTAAACAACAAACTGCATGTGTTTCTTTGTGGAGTAGCATGAATTGTTACCTAGGTAGTGATTTGATAGGGCTTGTCATTCCCATAGATGTAGATGTGATTAAATATTTTTCTATGGCGGCTCATTACCGTGAGTCAATATTTTATTTGGTCTTCGTATAATAATTTTCTCAACCTTTCTTTTTCTGAGATAAATACATTATATACATACCGCGAAAAAAATACAAAATGGAATAATAAATCTTATATTTATTTGGACGTCTAAAATGCAATGTCAATGTTGCTATTCGAGGTCGGATGGTTGTTCTAGCCATTTGTTTTAGAGACTCGGGAGGCTCCCTTTGTCATGTGTACACGAAGATATTTTCCAGCATCAATTCCCTTTTTGGAGAAGCTTCCGCGCTTGTAACTGCTACGAATATCGCTGCTTTGTTTGGTTGGTCATCCATTGACTTTGAGACGAACTGTTTAATACTCTGTCAGCTGGTGTTGGATAGCTCTAGGTAGTCGGGTCCTCTATTGGAGAGACTAGTGAAAAAAATTATGGGAGTTTCTTTAGTTGCATAGTGATTGTCACCTCTCTTGGGCTCCTTGAAGTCTCAATCGTCTCTTGCACCCGATTGCGAAGTGGGCTGCATCTAGGTAGCTCTTTGGTTTTAGTAATTCTTATTTTTTTCATGCTTCTTTTTCTTACACCTTGATGTCATTTTCTAATTGGTTTGATTTCAATTTTCGTAGTTATAATATTATCTATTACCAAGAAAAAAAAAACTTATATTTTTTTGCTTCTTTTGTTTTCTCATCTCTCTCGACTTCTGAAGAGAATTTGAGCTGAAAGAGGTTATAAGCAGCTTATTGGGTGATGACACCTAGTTGCGATCAATCGACTTGTCATCAAGATCAAGCTAGCCATATATTTTAAAAATTATAATCATAGTAATTAAGCCTAATTTTCTCAGCTAACTCCTATATTGTATGAACACGAGGATAGTGTTGGCTTTTAGTTACAGTCGATGCTTTGATGATAGCAATATAAGTAATTGAGATGATAAACAAAGAAGATCCAATATAGCACAGAACGGACAAACAACTATCAATTCAATGGAAGTGCCTCAAAAAGTAAGGACTCGTGCTGTTAGGGTAATTTTTGTAACTCTAGGCTTCATCTTTAATAAGAATTTGAACCACACACTTATATATTTTTCAAACCATGCATAAATTATTTTATCACTTGTTTGTAGATCAAAATATGTTTTAGTACCTATGCAAACTCGCAAACCTTATTTATACTTATGAGGAGTTAGATGTTTAAAATTCAGCTTTCAAGAAGGTCAAAAATGATTTTTTAATTGTACTGGTTGATGTTTTAAATGAAGAGGTTGACCAGTTGATTGACAACATGGTGAAGTGGTCTATCACCTTTTTATTTTAAATCAACATATCATTTTTTAGGAGGTCGACCATGTTTGAGAGAATTTTGGAGAAAGAAAGTTTAGAGTGAAAACACTTTCTCGCGTTATTTCATTCACACTTTCAAACGAAAGTTTTGAGTTTATATAATAGTTCACTCCAAAACTTCAACTGTGCTTGTGCATGAGATCCATAGGGATCTCAAATGTCAGCCGCAGGATCATCATGAAAGCTATTTTTCATGAATTCTCTTATATTTTGTATTCTGAATTTTTGGGATTCTACAAATTGTGATCATGTCCATTAACATATAACAATTGACTCCCAAGATAGTGAGACTATTTTTGTAAGATCCCTTTGGCTTATTTATCTTTCCACCGTATCATATTTTATATGAGTCAATAGGATCGGAATAATATCACTTATTAATTCTCTAGCTCATATAATTCTTTATTCATAATCCGTAACTCGTTGGACTCTCAAATTGCTTCCAAATTTTTTCACAAAATTCGTTTGGCCATAGATTTCTTTTCGAGTCCAACTGTATACAGATATACTGAATATATTGTCTCACAAAGAGACTGGTAGATTCTTTGTTGGGCATTCATAAAAATTCATTTATCATACATAAGATCCAAGATATTGACTCGGTCAAAGCAAAAGTACATAACAAAATCTGCATAAACTTCTTTGGTCTAAGGATACCATAAGCTAATTGTGCTTCGCCATCAGTGATCATTTCCAGAAGGTATTCACATTTGATCATGTTCAGTGCATGTATTCTCATAGTGCACCCACTTGTCTGCTTAAGGTCACCACCTCAATGACGGAACCCATCATCCAATTTAATTGAGGCAAAAAAGTGTAGACCAGTTTATACATAAATATGTATCTTGGTTTAGAACAATCGTCAAGTGAAAAAGGACCCGAAAAATCATACTCGTTGCCTTTGATTCATTAATCATTTGCATGACTTTTCTACAATGTCACTTAACAATATAATTGTGTACATCTTATGTTACAACATAATATACCCGATAAGTATTAAATACATGTGACAATAAAAGTAATAATTATCTCATAATTATTCAAAATAATTGGTTTTGAGGGCAAATTTCCAACAAGGGGTATGAGACTATACTAGTTTTGAGTTTTGGAAAACAAAAGAGTAACACAACAACGAATTCTAGGGAGACGAAGGAGCAATAAAAATAAACCTACCGGAGGCAAAGATGTCCCGGAGGATGTGGTAATGGAGATCCTATCGAAGCTGCCCGTCAAATGCCTGATGCGATTCAAGTCCGCGCTTAAATCTTGTTATGCTCTTACTAGCGATCCTAACTTCATTACCAAGTACTGCACTTGGGTCGCTTCTCACAAACCTCCACCGTGGGGTCATCATTAAGACCGAAAATCGTATCCCGACACTCTCCATCCTTCCAAATGGAACTCTCGAGGTGTACGGTGACCTTGATTTATTAGCAATTTTTTCAGA
Source organism: Myrica gale (assembly GCA_963930655.1). Classification (NCBI taxonomy): domain Eukaryota; kingdom Viridiplantae; phylum Streptophyta; class Magnoliopsida; order Fagales; family Myricaceae; genus Myrica; species Myrica gale. The sequence goes on along the minus strand of OZ005600.1, from coordinate 17,906,068 downwards.
GAATATGGGCACAATTTTGATTTTCAGTCCTTGTTGCCGAGTCCATTGTCTTGTTGGTGTTTCTTCTTAGCAGTTCCATAGTTCTGATCTCGATTGTTGATTTGAGAGAGTGCTATAGAATCCGGCGGCGAGAATCAAAGATGCTCCCCATAATGCACTTACAACAAGATTTGCGCACTTTTGGCTACAATTTTGGCTTCTGTATTGATGTGAAGGCTCATGATTAGAAGGTGGTTCAGATTTGACGGTTAAATAATCGGCCTTTGAAATTCGAATTGTATAAGCTTAGGATAGATTCTCGGAAAGTGATCAAATCATCTCTTACCCAAGATCGTTATTTTGAACAGTCGTTTCTTTCGTACTTCAAAGGATTTCATTAATGGTGGGGTGGTAAGGTGTTTTCCTTTGATATAAACAATGAGGTGAGATACTGCCTGCCCCCGTTATAAGAGCAACTTTTGAAAATATTTCTATCATCAAAGTTTCCCTAACTTTAATCTTAATAAATGGTCCACGCCTTCCTCAAGTGCAACAAGAAAGGTAAAATCTATGGATCATGAATAAGTCTGTAGTTGAGAGGAGTTGGACCAAAACATTTACAATCACACAGCCTATTGATCCAATTGATGACCTTAAATTTTTCAACCTGTTACACTTTTCGGGAGGATGGTTTGGTCTTTCTATGCAGATGCCCCGAAGACTGTGTGGTATTGTACGACCAAAGAACACAATTACAGGGGAAACTGAAAATATATCATGCCTTGCACCTTGAGATTGCAGGCAACATGGAGAAGCTAGTTTTAGTAAATGGATCGGGACAACAAAACGTGCTTGAGTAACAAGACACTTCTCTCTCTAACTCACGGATGAAAGCAAACCCAAGGGAAGACTAAAAGCTTCTCTCACCCTTAAATAGACCACTTTAACGAAGGTTAAATATTAGAGTTAAGCCTAGTCTAGGTAGCTAATATAAGTGTAGCTCATTATTAACCTATAGTTAAATAAGGGAAGCAAGCTTGGTTGATTGGTCAATGTGGATGACAACTCTTCATTTACAAGGCATGATTAAGGTTCTCCAAATCTCTCAATTTCCCCATAACCGATTGTCTCTATTTTCCTAGCTAATGGGCTGGCCTTTCAAGCCCATTTCTAAGCCCAATCTAATCCACACTACAAAAAAACAGATCTTTAGCGGCAGTCGCTAAAAAAACCGCTAAAGGGTGTCTTTACTAGCGTTTGTAGACAAACACCGCTACATATGGCATATAGTGGCGGTCAGTGACCACCACCGCTAAAGACCCACTTTAGCGGCGTTTTTTGACAAACGCTGCTACAAGTTTTACTAGCGACCGCTGCTATAGGTCTAACTTCTAGTAGCGTTTGTACACAAATGCTGCTAGAAATTAGGTATCTACAGCGGCGGTCATTGCGACGGCCGCTGTAGGTTAAACCTTTAATAGTGTTTTGATTAACTAAATCTAAGTAGTTTAGAAAACATATATTATCATACTTATAATGAGCATATATATTGGACCTTTTGTTCCTACTCAAACCAAAGCTATATACATGTTACTGCTAAGGGATTACTTTAAATTTCCATGACTTGGTAGTTGATGCAGAATCTTTGGCAAGGATCCCCCAGAGTTTTGTAAGTTCGGTGATGTGCATTTTTAGTTCTTGCCTTGTCCCAACATAAGAAGAACATGCATTAAAAAGAGAGGAAGCATCTGGCGCGCTCTCAAACGATTGTTATCTTAGTTTAGTTTTGAAACTGATGCTCTTTAAGAACTTTGTTTTATTTTTTTATATTACCTTTCGTTTGCTGTTGGGCAATAATTGAATCTGATTTGGGCTCTTTAAGAAATTTGTTTGATTTATTGGCCCTATTGTTATGATAGACTATTCTCTATCATTTATTGTTAAGCATTTCCCATTGTCATATTCTTTATTGCTTCCGAATGTGGTTAACTAATCTCTTCCTCATTTTGGAACATTTAGGGCTGATTGGAAATTCAAGAGGACGTTGTTGTGTCAAAGGTCAACGTGTCAAAGGAGGAAGGTTTTAATGGGTCCTTGTTTATTGTGTTGTATTTGAATATTTTAGTTTGTTCTTGCTTACTGTTATTTTATATTAGAAATTTGTTTTTTTAGATTACTTGTAGAGATTCTTGTGTTTGTTGTAAAATATTATTAATCAATGATGAAGTATATTTTGTTTTATTATCCTTGTTCTTTAAGTTTTTACATCTAATGAATTATAATTATTAAAATAAATTTGTATTACCGATTAAAAAAACATGTATAGGAAAATATAGGAAAAAATTAGTGGTCTTTTAAAAATGCTGGCAAAAAAAAACTGAGCTGAACTATAACAACCATTTTAAAAACGCTTCTAAAGGCCTATAATCGTTTTTATTAATATAATCTAATTTAATGGAGAATCTTAAAATAGGCTTAAAATATTATAAATTAATACTTAATCGGGTCGGGGTATTACATGAAGCAAAAATTTCTATGCAAGGGGTATGTAATTATACAAGTTTTGAGTTTTTTTTTAAAAAAAAAGAGTAACACAACAACGAATACAATGATGTTGAGCAGAGATGTCCCGGAGAATGTGGTAATGGAGATTATATTGAGGTTGTCCATCAAATACCTGATGCGTTTCAAGTCCGCGCGTAAATCTGGTTAAGCTCTTACAAGGAATTCTAACTTCATTACCAAGCATCGCACTTGGGCCGCTTCTCACAAACCCCACCGTGGGGTCCTTCTTAAGCCCTAAAATCGCGTCATGACACTCTCCATCATCTCTAATGAGACTCTGGAGGTGTCCGGTGATCCTTGATTTCTCCGTAATTTTTTCATAGAAGATAGACACGGTTATGATCTTCGGTCCTTGTAACAGAGTCCTTTGTCTTGTTTGTGTTTCTTCTTACGTTTTCCATAGTTCTGATCCCAATTGTTGATCTGAGAGAGTGCTATGGAATCCGTTGACCACTACAAAAAAACAGGTGTATAGCGGCGGTAGTTAAAAACGCTGCTATAGACCCCCTATCTAGGCGTTTTACTTAAAACGCGACTAAAAAGACCTCTATAGCGGTGGTCCGTGACCCCGCTATAGACCCTCTATAGCAGCGGTCACTGTAGCAGCGGTCGCTGACCGCCACTACATACCGTCTGTAGCGGCGGTTTTGAAAAACAGTGCTGCTATAGGTATACCTACAGCGGCGTTTTTGTTAAAAACGTCGCTCTAGGTATAGTTTATTTTTAAAAAAAAAATCCAAAATTATATGTTATTTAATGTTAATAATTATTTGATGACTTGCTAAATTACCTTGTACTTGGCAAAGTGAACTTTAATTTTGAACTCTATCTTCATATTTTCTCAATCTTTGATTATTTTTAGTTTCATTGAGCTAGAATATTACATGCTTTAGCACATCTAAAATTAATATAATATTAATTTTTTAATGTTTTAATTATTGGTTTTATATAGAAAGATTGTTAAGAGGTATAAATCTATGTTGTGCATTTAATTGTTGAATTTATATGACTTTAGATTTAATTTATTGCACATGCAATTTTTTTTCTCATTTTTAACTTGCCTATACTTAACTCATACCTTGTTCAGATATATACTACAATCTTTTTTTTTATCATTTGCACAATGATTATTGCCATTGTAATTATTTTCTGAATATAATTCTGTGCTAATTAAGTATTTTTATGGAGGGAAGTAAAATTAATTATTTTCTAGACTCGTATAGGACAAGAGACAGTCTATTGGGAGATATGACATCACAAGAGAGCCTTTGGAATGTATCAATAGCATTTGAGCCTCAATAATGACAATGATGTAATTACATGAAAAAAATGAGAGATATTTAAATCTCATCTGTCCATTTACTTAAATCTCAGCCGTCCATCTATTTTTAAACCCCTTTCTTTTTAACCTAGCAAACCGTAAGTTATATTTTTCTCATTCCCACTTTTTTCTAACCTAGCTGCTCTTTTCCTACTTTCTCTTATCTCCCTTTTCATTTTCTCATTATTTCAAACCTCCCTCTCATTCTCACTTACTTTTTCCTTCTCTTTTCTTCTATTCTCCCATAGTTACCTACACCAAATTTTATTTTTCAGCCATACTTATAGTTTTTTAGATTAATTTCTTACGCTTTTATGTCTTGTATTACAATTCCTAGAATTTAGATTTAATTTTCTTGCTCTTTAATTTTCTATAATTTTTATTTTACTTTCAGATTATGTGCTTTTTGTTTGAAACTAGTCCATTTTCACTAAGGAGATGATATGACCTTTCGACCTAATTATTATACAACATAACTCCTATACTTAGGATTGCCTTTGTGCTGCTCATTTTAAAGCGAGTCATACTTGATTGATATTCTCAAATAATTTGTTAGTTAATTTATTTTTCTTGAAGAGTTATTAAATATCTGTTGGACCTATTAGTGGGCTTGTGACGAGGTGTTTAGGGAGGAAATAGTATGGGCTAGACTTAACAACGGAAATGGACTTTATTCTGGGTTTGGGTAGCAAAGGAGGCCAATCCTAATGCATTTAGGCTTGGCCAGCCATCTATCTATCTCCCCACCTATAATTAGTTGCCATAATGACCTAGTTAACGACAACACATGCTTTGTTGCCAAATGTCACTCATCTCTCTAACCGAAATTTGCCTCCAAATTAGAAAGGTTTATTTTGCTTGTTAACTTGCATTCCATGATTGCACCTTTCTAATTTAGCTACTGTGAGACCCCAACTTTTTCTATCTTTGTCAAAGAATTATGACTCCTTAAGTTGTGCTCTAATTATTGAGAAAGGCAAGTATAGGGGAATTAATTTAAGGTTATGTCTAGGTGAAGATTTCCCCTAGCATTTTGTGCATCTATAATTGTAATTGAATTGATATGTTGTTGTAGTTTTAACAATATTGAAATTGAGTATTTGGGGATTTAGTTGAAATATTTGGAGGATCACAATTAGGGTGTTGGAATAGGAAGATTTTTAGCACCCTGTTTTTAGATAACATTGCGCTCGATCGGCGGGCGACAGGCGCTCGAGCGGCCTTAAGGAAATATGATGGACAGTGTCTTGTCGTTTGACCAACGCTCGACAGGTGCTCGAGCTGCCCTTGGGAATTCTACGCAGTGAGTTGGACAGTAAGTTGGCGCTCGACCGGTGCTCGACAGACGCTCGAGCGGGACCTGTTAAAATTCCATATATGATGGATTTGGAGTTCCAATTGAAGACATGTGAACCCTAACATTGAGGATAGTTGTATAAGCTTAGTTAAGAAGTTTATTGAGGTTAATATGGTGGGAAGTCGATAGACATTAGTCCAGGCATGCTATGATGTAAAGTATTGAATAATGGATAAATGATGGAATTGATGGTCAATAGTCCATGCAAGGTAAGATTTAAAAGTGGAACAAGGAGAATTATATTGAGGATGTATGTATGGATAAATTAGTTTCAAGTTATGTCTAGGGGGAATTTTTCCCCTAACGTTTTTTATGAGTTTTAAGCTAGGATCTGACTGTTATATTATTTGCCATTAGACTTGAGCAATTGAGATTGATGAAATTGTTTTATTAATGGAAAATGTCCCTAAGTTACAATATTTGGAAGTATTTTAATTAGGGGCTTTAGCCTTGGAAATATGTGAATCCTTGGAACAAAAATGAGGAGACATATTAGGGTTAGTTTTGTGGAGTGGCAGAAAAAGAAAATAAGTTTTTTTGAAGTGCAGAAAAGGAAAGAAGGGGGGGAGAAATGGAGGATAAGAAAGGAAAGAAGGGGGGAAGGGCAATTTTGCCTTTTCCCTTCCCCCAAACCCTGCGTATAACACACCACCCCCCCCCCCCAAACCACACAAAACATTTGCCCTAGCTCACCCGAACAAAGAAGAGGAAAGAAGAAGAAGAAAAAGAGAAAGAAGAATAAGAAGGAGAAAGGAAGAAGAGGAAGAATAAGAGAAAGAAAGAGAGAGAAGGAGGTGAGGGATTTCAGCCCTTCTTGGCCGACCAAGCCATCACTCTTTTCTCTCATTTTCTCTTATTTCCTTTAATGGTTGTTGGTTGTGGATTTTGTTGGTTTTCTCCTTGTTTATATGTTGTGTTCATGTGTGTTCTTTGAAGAAAATGTAGATCTAGTAGGCTTTAAAGAGTAGCATGGATTGTACATGGAACCATGGACAATGTGGCTAGATCTGGTAAATGTCACCCAAGAAAAATCAAGTATGAACTCTATGTGCTTGATAAAAAGACCAAGAGAGGAGGGAGAAGGGCAATAACTTGAATTTATGAGATGGACTCATGTTTTAGCTAAAGGATTTTAGTTGGAATGTGAGAAAAGTTGAAGTCTTGAGAATGAGGGTGTGAAAGGAGATTTTTTGAAACAAATTTCGTGGATTTTGGAGGTGTATATCATAAGTTGTGCTCTGAATATCGACTGTCACCCGTAGAACGCTCGACAACCGCTCGAGCTCATAGCTCAAGATTTTCTTACAGTGACGTTTCGCCCGAGGTACGCCCGACTGGTGCTCGAGCGAAACTGGGAAAATTTTATACAGAGTTTCGCCTGACCGCCTGACCTGCACTCGACAGGCGCTCGAGCGATCGTATCTTACAGAGACGTTGCGCCCGACCAGCGCTCGAGCTCCGCTCGAGCGGCATCTTCCGAATTTCAAGAAAATTTCTCCTATATTTCTAGTTTCCTATTGACATATTAGGAGACCCCACTAGGGTTTTACTTAAGGAAATACCAAGCGTTGTAAGATGACCAACTAGAGGTCAAGAATACAGACGATTTTGTATGATGAAGTGTGAGTGATTGATTGATTACACAATACATCTAGTGAGTCTTTCAATAACACTAGTATGATCCATTGTAGGTAACGCGAGGTTCAACACTCATGCAAGCGAAGGTAAGAGGAGCTTACATTTGTAAGTGAAAATTGTAAGTAGAACTTACATCTGTAAGTAAAAACTTCTATGAAAACTGGAATGATACGCATCAGCATGTTTTCATGAACAAGCATAACAGGTTTATAACCAAGCATGACAAGTAATTTTTCAACAAGCATGACATAATATATGTATTTGCATGAAAGCATGAAAGAAGTTTTTGTGCAAATGAAAACATGAATGTTTTATGAGATCAAGAAAGTTTTATGAGATATTTGTCATCAAGCATGACACGTCATGAGCATTTGCATGATTTTCTTGAAAGAAAAAGAAAGTTTTGTGCAAATGAAAGTATGAGAAGCATTTTATGATAAGTCGATTTCTCATCATCAAGCATGACATGAGCACGTCATGAGCAATTGCATTTGCATTCATTTTTCTCATAAGAATGAAAGAGAAATTTTATGCAAATGAAAGTACCATTTTATGCTAATTTATGACAAGTTAAGTTAATAAGCTAAAGTCGGTCGGTACCGTACCAAGTCAAGAAGGTGCATCCATACTAAAAGACGTTTACGTGAAGGGTGGATGTCACCTAGGGCACCCATACCAAAGGATGCTTGCAAGAAGGATGGGTAGTCCATGAGGTATGTGCAATCACACTGACGAATGCTTGCAAAAAGGTGTGAACCTCCAAGGGTAGTGTCTAGCCACTGAAGGACGAATGCGAGAAGGTGTGCTAGCTCGACCATATGTAAGGTCCCCAAGGGAAATAGGGGACAGTTCCAACGGGAACGCACAACCCTGATGCCAGGGGTAAATGGAGCTCAAGTAGCCCATAAGATAAGGATTGGAAAGATTTTCCAAAAGCAAGAACTTTATAAGTACAAGTGATGTTGTCAATAGCAAGTGCATGTGCATATGCAATCATGAGGCATACACGTGCATCAAAATTCATGATCATGCATGAATTACATAAGTTTACATGATATTTCAAGTTCAAGTTCATTATGATTTCAAGTTCACGATGATTTCAAGTTCAAGTGCATGCTTATGATTTCAAGTTCAAGTGCATGCTTATGATTTTAAGTTCATTATGATTTCAAGTTCATGATTACGAGTTCAAGAACAAGTTCATGGTTTCAAACTCACGATTTCAAGTTCATATTTCCAAACCATGATTTCTAAGTCCATGTTTTAATTATAATTCCTTACTGAGTCTTTCGACTCACAGTTTTAAATTGTATCATTCCAGATAACGTTTCAGGAGGGGAAATCTAGAAGAGGAACCGACGGGAATGACCTTTTCTCTTTTGTTGTTCATTAGAGGATTAGATGTAAATTTTTGAATGAGCCGGCATGAGCCTCCGTTGTGTGGTGGTCATAGGTTATTCGGCATAGTCAAGTTTAGGGTTCTTAAACGATAGATATTCTGCAGTAGTAAGTTTAGATGTCAAGTATCCTAGTCGTGGTTATCAGAAGCAGGAGTTGGGGAGTTCATACGAAGCACTAAGGATGCTTGATTCAGGCAGCCGGTGTATGGATATGTTTTGTGTATAAGGATTCAAGATGTATTATAAAGATGTTATGAGTAGGTCAATGTGAAGAGGATTTGATGGAATGCCTTCGATCATGTACTTCAGCTGTGCAGCCATGCGATGTCATTAAGACGCTTACCCTATTTCGAGGAAGTCGTTTTGTGTAAGTTGAAGTTTATAGTAAATCTCTTTGGCCGTCTCTCTCAGTTATGTGTAAAAAAAAAATTCCGCTGCAAGAATAAGAGAAAACGCTGGAACATTCATTGAGTGAATGTTCGTGGCTGTCATTAACCCCCTTCGGGCTAGCGTTCGGGGCGTGACAGCTACACCTGGTAACCTAGGCAATAATGAGTGGAGAGTTAACTAATTTTTAGGGGGGGCAGAGACAATACACGTCATTTTGCTTGTGCCGTGAGAATGGAGAGAGAAATGGGAGCAGAGAAAGAGAGAAAGAAAGAAAGAGGGAGAAGAAGCCGAAGAAAGAAGAAGAATGAAAGAAAATAGGAAAGAAGAAGAAGAAGATTGGTAATGCCTATTGATGAGGAGATCAGGTATAGTATTTTGAAATGCCACGCGAGATGGGCCCAATCTCTCTACGACCCGTTGATGAAACTCATGTAAAGGCGAAGGAGTTATTCCGTCAAAAATATGGAGTTTTCCACGACAGCGGATGGAGCAATTGAAAATTCCAATGACCGCACCTATGTCGACAAATCTCTATTCTTTTGCCGACATAAATCTTCGCGGCCAAGCCATGGGAGCACATTCTCAATTATCGCTGAGAAATGCGTCAGTTGAAGAGAATATTAATTGTAGTGAACGTCCAAATTTGAAAAGCGTTATTTCTGTAGAAAATATATCCCTTTGAGTTGGCTTTCAAATCCATTTTGAATCGAATCAATCGGATATCTGACGGGGAAGATATGACCATAATAGTGACAACTACTCATATCGTACCTATAATTCTCCAGATTTTACCGTGCCTATTTCGCCTAGTAAACTTCAAAATTTGAAAATCTCTAATCCTAGAGAAAATGTTTTTCTTTAAGTTATCATTTTAAATCTTCTTGAATCGCATTCATCCAATCTTAGAAGAAAGAGATATGTTAATAATACTCGAGACTGTGTAGGAAACCTCTCAGTTCGGGATTTTTTCAAACTCACTACCCGATATCAATTCATTCGGCTTATAGGTCTTCTTGCTGGATTGGATAAAGCCCTACTCGAATTAAGGTTCATCTCTTAGGGTTAGAATTTCAACTCTTCTTAATTTATTTCCGGCAATAAAATCATTAAAAATCAACACTTTGAAAAATAACATTCAAGTTGGAAAAATACTATTAAAATGTCCGAATTAGACTAATGTGTTAGCAAATGAGCATGGAAAATTGTAATATTCAGAGTGCACTTTTATGCACTGGTCAAGAAGGAAATAGCTGAGCTTGTAAGCTGGTGTTTGGTATGTCAACACGTCAGGGCAGAGCATTAGAAACCCGCAAGATTATTGCAACCTTTGGAGATACCTGTGTTAAAAAGGGACGAGATAACAATGGATTTAGTGACAATATTACCATAGGCACCCACTGGACAAGATGCAATCTAGGTGATTGTGGATCGGTTAACAAAGTCGGCCCACTTTATCCCAATAAAAGTGAGTTTTTCAGCAAGGAAGTTGACAGAGTTGTATATTCAAGATGTTAGTCCAAGGTTGTTTTTGTAAAACAAACCATATTTGATTTTGATGATAAAAAAATTTCTAAGTTTTAAAGACGTTAGATTTTATCTTGTTAATCCAATATTTCCAAGTTGTATTTCAAAAGGATTGAGGTTTCTCTCTCTAAATGTTTATAAGTGGACTTGAACACCATTACACAAGTTAATAAGAACAATTTTTCCCTTTGTAGGTGTTTAAAAAATATGTTGGAATGGTTTGGACGCTTTAAAGTTGCTGATTTTTTTCTCTAGCACTTAGAAGTGTCGACACATTGAGTGATGGTGTCAAAACATTGCACTTACTCTCGAGAGATGAAAACATGGTGTCGACACATAGAAGACAAAGTGTCGACACATTTTACTTACACCCGAGACTTCATTTCCAGACAAAGACAAGTGTCGACATATTGGCCTTATGGTGTCGACACATTGCACTGACTCCCTAGAGCCCAACTCCAGGTCCTTTTTTTATGTGTCAACGTATGCCACCCATGTGTCAACACATGCCACGGGTTAAATGAAAAATTTGAAAAGTTGTCAGAACCTTCAAATCACTTCCATATGACCTGGGCGCCTCTCCAACGGTCCTTTTTGCTAGTCTTGATGACCGTTGTAGTCAAAGAAGATTTAAATAGAAGAAGTTACGAAGAAAGAGAAAAGACACTGCACGAAAATCTTGCAATTATTCTTCGACCTAACTTCCAGATCGCACCTAATAATACTTATCAATCCATTGGTGGAATTTGCTTATAATAATACTTATCAATCCAGTATTGGCACAACACCTTATGTGGCCTTATATGGACGAAAGTGTAGATCGCCCCTTAATTGAGATGACGTTGGTGAAAAACAGATGTTGGGTCATAAAAGTGTTCAAAGGATGTGTGAAAAGATTAGGGTTGTCAAAGAGTGTCTCAAAGCCGCCCAAAGCAGACAAAATAGTTATACCGATACTAGCCATCTAGATTTGGAATTCCAGGAGGGAGATAATGTATTGTTTCCTAAAGTGATACTTATGAAGGGAATTAAGTGATTTGGGAAGAAAAGGGAAGCTAATTCCTAGGTTCATAGGTCACTTTAAGATTCTGAGCAGAGTGGCCGAGTGGCTTATCAATGAGCGCTACCACTTGAATGAGAGGGAATGCATGACGTATTTCATGTTTCAATGTTATGGAAGTATCTAACAGACACTACAAGAAACTTATCTTTAGGTGACAAAATTTTGGGCGTCAAACCAAAATTTTTCAACTAAAGTGGACTTTCCATGATAAAACATTAATTTCGTCACTCAAAATCATCCATAAACGCCAAAATTGTCTGGACAGGTCCCAAAACCGTTCAAAAAATTTTCTGATGTGACAACATACACCTCGTCGAGAATGAGTGACGATAAAAATCGTCACAAATACTTGATAGCTGTCCAGACCCACAAATAAACTGTGCGGATGCTTTGATTGGTGACAAATCCGAAATCGTCGTAACTGTGTGACGATGAGAATTGTCACAAATTTTATACGACCATCTGGATGTTATTATTACATCGTCCGCACATACATTACCAAATGAATAATAATCGCCAGTAAATAGTGACAAATTAAAAATCATCATGTACACTCAATCCCGTCCGGACGTAAACAAGAGCATTCCAACGCCAAAAAAATAATATTGTCCGGACGCTGAAAACATGTCTGCATTGATATGAATGCTTGTTCCGCGAATTGTGTGGTTCCACGTTACAAAACTTCACACACGTGATGTTGAAACCGTCCGAACCTAGACAGACCGTTCGGATGATGTAAGTTTTAGAAGATTTTCGAATGGGGCATATATAATGACGTTGAATTTGATTGGGCCACGTGTGAATCTAACCGTTGAGATGAGTCTGAACGCCTATGAACACTGTGCGAACACCGGCTTATATAATTTAACTAGCCAGACTTTGTCAAAATCACACTTTCACACTCTTCTCTCAAACTTTTCTCTCAAACGTTGTCACTACCCATTCGAGATTTATTTTGAGATCTCTCAAACAACTTTAGGTAGAACCTTATTTGTGAATTTTCTTTTCAATTTAATACTTTTGAATATTGTTGTATTCTTTGAGTCATCAAAGTACGCTGTTTGGTTTGTGTTCATCGAAGTACCGTTCGGACAATTGTCTATAGTCGTTTGGATGCTTTTAGCACTGTCCGAACATGCTTGGCCACATTCAGATGCCTTCTTAATGTAAATGTCGCTGTTTGAATTACGTGTGAATGGTTTATGCTTACATTCCGACGATTTTTGCTAGGTTGACCACGAATCGCTTCGGGATAAGTAGAACTATTGTCGAGGCATAGACAGAGCGACCAGCTTGGGCAGACGCTTTTCTAGTGGAGCCGACTCATTGGTTGTGCATGGAGCTCCAGTGACACTTGACCGGTTTGGAGAACAAATTTGCAGTGATTGATAGCGCTTTGACGAAGGAGCTGAATATTAGGCAGATGGAACTGTTCTTTGTGGGAGAACAGGTGTCCCAGTTGGCCCAGTCTATCGATACCGTTATGATAAAGCTTCAAACACTCATCATTCGGGTGGATAATATTGAGGAGCATTTGGCGCATGTTCATCATGATATTCCTAGGATTAAGGCAACCCAAGAGGGGGGTAAATTGAGTTTCAAAACTTTTTTGAAAATTACCCTAAAGAATGTGTTTGCTAGCTACAAGTCTCACAAATGAGATAGATTGCAATAAAGAGTTAAACGCATGGGAAAACTTTAAAGCAATAAACTAGTAACACAAATAAAGGAGTTAAGGGAAGAGAAGCAAACACAATCTTTTAGGTGGTTTGGCAAGCCCTCATGCGTCCACCCCTCAAGCTCCTTTACCAAGCCTTGAGGTTTCTGCACTATTCTCCCTTCAACCAAGGGAAAGGTTTCCTTACACTTGAGCTTGAGAAAACCCTCTTCAAGCCTCAAGAACGAGTTTGAGAACAAACCTCTCCAAACTCCTTCTTTCGATGAACAAACCTCACCGAAAGGATACAAGAGAATCACTCTCTTAGTAATTTGTATGGTTGAACGAAATTTCCCTCTAAAACTCCCTTGATGGAGTAGATATTACAATGAGAAATAACTAGCTCTTAGGCTTCACACAATAACAAGGATGTGAAAATGAAGATTATGTGTGAATGATGTTTGAATACGGATTGGGAGGTTTTTGATCACTCTTAGCCTTTGCAAAATGATATTGGACGATTTGGTTGAGTTTCAAGGCGTGTGAATGGCTTTATATAGGCCTCATGAGAAAAATAACTGTGAAATCGTTAGAGTGATCTGTTAAAAATAGTCGGTTGACCGCTACATGAACCGGTCGTCCGCTTCAAGTTACCGTTACACAACGGTCATTTTGTCAGAAGCTTAACGGCTTTTTAATAAACGCAACCGGTCGACCGCTTCATTCAGCCGGTCGACCTCCTCAACTTAAGCATGATCCGGTTGACTTAAAAACTCGATTTTGACCCACTTAAAATACCCAATTTTAAACTCTAACTTCTCATAAGTATATAAAAAGGTTTGGGAGTATATTTGGGATATTTTAAAGCCCTTAAAAAGGTTTTGTTCATTTAATAGACGTTAAAACGGTTTATGCAAGTTTTGAATACTTATGCATGTGTTTGATTGAAATCCTTGTTAAAGATGATGTCTTAGAGTTACAAAGATTACCCTAGCATCTTGAGTCTTCACTTTAAGAGCACTTCCATTGAAGGTGATGTTGCTTGATCGCTCCGTGCTCATTTTGGATCTGCTTTGCTTCACATCTCAATTACTTCTATTGTTATCATCAAAACATTGATTGTGACTAAAAGCCACCACGTCATGCCATGGGACAAGATCTGGACCAGCCAGCTCGTGATTCAGACTAGTCCCCTGTTTATCTTTTATCGTTGTTATTTACCTATCCTTAGAAGTACCGTCTCCGGCTTGTACTGGACATTATGATTGTGTTTTTCGTTCGATATTTAGATTCTGCTTCATATTTTGTTTTGATTATGTATTTTGATTAGTTTATATTTATTACATTTTAAATGGACGATTAGTACAATTAAATTGGTGATTAGTACGAGTGCTATGTTAACGGAACGATTAGTGTAATTAGATTGTAACGTTTAATGTAATTACAACTAAATAGGTGATTATTTATAACAGATGTGTAATATAAAAGTATGTATGCTTAATTATAAATATTTATGTACTTAAAATAAATAACTGAAGTTAAAATTTTGAGCCGAATTACATTGTGTTATTTAAATCGTTGAAATAAATGGGATCCATAATCAATTAAAGAATAAAAGTAATATCAAATAAATCTGATAAGTGTCCGGACTTTTTTCCGTTTCGTTCAGACGCATCACTTTAATTGATTACGTTGGAACGGACGAAAACGCCGTCCGGACGTTCAAATGGAGAGGCATTGAGTCAATATGGGTAAGTTGAAATGACGTTGTTGGAACAGATGACAGAACCGTCCGGTTGTCAGTGTAACCGTCGCATGGCTTACACGTGTTTACGTTATACGACGAATGAAAATAGTTGTCACCGTTCGAACCACTGGACACCGTCCGGACGGAAAGCCACCGTTTGTTCAGCCAAACTTGTTCTTCCACGTCGCGCTAAGTCAGGGGAATTTCGTTCGGACAGGAAGACACTGTCCGGACACTTTTAATGTTTTGAATCGTTTTAAATGATTTAAATTTGGGAATTTAATACAGAGAACTCTAATTGGGCCACATGTGATGGAAAACGTCCATACAGGTTCTCATCGTCCGGACGACGTCTACGTCTTATCAAAAAACGCGAATAGTTTGACATTTTCGTTTTAACTGTGAGTTTTATCCTCAAAAGTCTCTCAAACCTCACTTGTTTTCTTCCCAAATCTTGATTTAAACTCATTCCTTTGGGACCCATAATCACATCCAGGTATGTTTTGTTCATTTTTAGCATGATTTTAATGGTAAAATTTTGTTTTTTTTATAGTTTTACGTATAGAATTTCATCATATTTTTTGTTTAGTACATTTTATTTTTTGAGATTTTTACGTAGAAATTGATTGTGTTAAGGGGTAGGATTGTTTTGAGTTTATTGGTTTGTGATTTGGTGGTATTTTTGGGAGTGTGTGGGAGGTGGAGGGATGCTGCCATGGCTAAGTTAACTCAGCCTTCTCTCCGGCTCGCCCGGATGCTATATTCAGGTGTACGGATGCCTGGTGGTATCCCAAAACGGATACATTTTCATTTTGATTGTGTCCCGACGCTATATGAAAGCGGTCCAAATGTGTTTTATATTAAATTTAAATAGTTTACTACTCTGTTTTCTGTTCGGACAGCTATCTAATGCTGTTCGGACACCTAGTAGTATCCCAAAAGGAATAAGCTGTTGTTTTGAGTGTGTCTGGACTCTATATCAAAGCAGTCTAGATGTTTTTTTATTAAATTTACATAGTTTCCTTTCTGTTTTTAATTCAAAAGACTATCTAAAGTTGTTAAGACTCCTTGTGGTATCCCAAAAAGGATATGTTGTTGTTTTGTCTGGGTCCGAATGCTCTATCAAGCAGTCCAGACTCACTATTATATTAAATTTGCATATTTCTTTTTTCAATTCATCGTTCGGAGTGGTGTCATTTTCTGTTTTGACATATGTCTAACCGTGCAAACAGTTTTTTGCAAATTCCTAAAAAATGAGCAAGCGTCCACATTCCTGCAGCCAGGATGATGACGGGCAATCTTCCGCTCTAGCTCTATTATTGGAGCAGCATATGTCGATCATTATGTCCCGCTCGTTCGTTGTCGAGCGGCAGATCCAGTTGGCGGATTTCTACTATCTTCAATTTGAGGATCAGACAGGTTGGCTTTCGTTCTACTATAGGACTGGGTATGCGTCAAAGAACATGTTACTGGAGTTATATGCTGCTATACTTCGGGCGTAACCTCGAATAGCCTAGTATGGAGGTCACCGTCCATAACGTTCATCTCATATTATTGCTGGACGAGCTAGAAAGATTCTCGGGGTAGTAGAGGAATTTGATAGAGTTCCCTAACGTGCTACAGAGCAAAGAGGGCCGGCCTACTAAGGCTGAGATTTTTCGGACGTTGCTGGGCCAGAATACGGCTATCCTGGAGGGAAGCAACGGGTAGCTGCTTCCTTTTTGGCGGATCATGCACCTGATCCTATGCTCTGTCGTCAACCCTAAGAAGCATACAAAGAAGTTTTCTTATGGTCGGGCCGAGTTCTTATACCTGGTAGTTGTAAAAGGAGAGCCTGTTGATATGACATCATACATCTAGCAGATCGTCCATGCAGAGGCCCTGAAGGCCAATCCTTAGATTTCTTTGTAGTATGGTATTCTTCTGACCCAGTTCTTTCACAACATGCTTGTACCCGAGGGTGCTGACAAGCCAAAGGCGCTTCCACTTGGGCCGATCAACAAGGTGACGCTCTCCCGTTCCATGGCCTAGGCACGTTGAGTGTTGAGTACTGCTCAGACAGATAAAGGTAGATGATAGGAGCATCCTGAAGGGGCAGAGCGACTGAGTTGATTAAGCGGATGCGATCAGTCATGCTACCCACCCATCAGATGGTGAGTGATATCAATGCTTGGCTGACGGCTCTAGAGGCTAGGGTTGGCCATCTGGACTCAGGTGGAGGAAGGAGGTGGCTGTGGTTCGGACAGACCTGACGGGCGTGGCATTCAGAGCAGAGTTGCATGCTGATGGAGGAGCATATGGTTTAGGTCCGAGATGTTCTACAGCTAGCGGAGGATGAACAATAGTTTTTAATTATGTTTTGTTGATATTTATTTTTATATTATGTTTTGAGGACAGTTTTTGGGATTTATTGCGATGTTATTTTGTTTATATTATGTTTTGAGGATATTTGATATATTTATGTTATTTTAGTTATCTTATTTCTATTTATCCATCCTTATAACAACATGTTAATTAATTTTAAGTTTCTCATTTCATTACACTCATTCAAACTTCGAAATTACTATTTAACACACTTTGGTTATTTAAAACTCGATAATAAATTGAATGGTATGAACTTTAAAAAAAATCAGATCGTCAAAACCCGTTCAGACGGACGGACAACCGTCCAGACTATTTTCTGTAAAGTCGAACGGTGTGGTTTTGTTTAAGAAAAACGTCCAACGGTACTATACTCTGTCTGGACGCTTTTGTTTATAATCATTTGATTGAGACACTTTCATTTGGGAATTTGTAAAACGGTGTTATGAACTATAAGTTGGCGTGCAGACGGTAGGTATCCCGTCTGGATATTTTTGCTGATGATCAGACGATGTCGTTTGGGGATTTCTAAAATGATGTCATGAAAGGTAAGCCAGCGTGTAGATAGAGGTGGCCAGTCCGAATGTTTTTGTTTATGATCAGACGCTATCGTTTGAGGATTTCTAAAATGGTGACGTGAAATGTAAGTTTGAGTGCGGACATAAAATATTAAGTTCAGACGGTGTGAAATTTTAGGCGACAACAATTCCCTCGAAAACTTATTCGCGTAGGCATCCACACTATATTAATGGCGTCCGAACGTGGTTTATTACTTTGAAAGATGGAAAATCGTTGGTAGTATAGCAACTCATTTTGGATTTCGCAGTTGAGTGCAATTAAGGTTAGTGGGTTTTAATTTTTTTTTTCACTTTGGGATGAAAAACATGGATTTTAGGATATCAAAGCATGTGTTTTTCAAATTTTTAGGGTCTAAAATGATAGCAATGGAGTTTGGGATTGGTTGTGATCTGTTTATATTGAAGTGTTTGTGATTTGGATTGATTTTTAATGACATCACACATAAAAGCTTTAGTGACGAAATTTGTGATGAAAATAACATTTCGTCAGTAATGAAGGATTTTTAGTGACAAAATTCAGTTCGTGACTAAAAGTTTCGTCACTAAAGCCCAAAATTCTAGTAGTGAATGAACACCACCATCTTGACCCGAACCTAAAAATTATACACATCATCCTTTCTACGTCCAATGCTTGTCTTATGTTAGTGAACGAATGATGGATAAGGTGATCCATATCTGTTAGAATTTGGGATGATCGTACCATCACATTGGTGCATGCCCATATTCAATTATACCGTATGGAAGGGATGCACCAATTCGAAATGAAGTGACATTTCACAGTTGCATTGAAAATTATAAAAAGGTGTGACCGAGTGGCTGCAAGATATTGAAAATCTCTTTGTACAAGCACTGCCCAGCCTAGCCTATGAAAGTCCAATGGCCAATGATTTATTTTTTAGTTTAACTCAATAAAAATATACTGAATATAGTGTCTCACAAAGAGACTGGTGAATTCCTTGTTAAGCATTGACACAAGCCCATTTATCATTTACAAGACCTAATATTGCCTGGAATATTTGACCTAGAGAGATCATCACCTCGGTCAAGGCACAAGTACACGACAAACAGACCTGCATAAACATCTCAAGTCTAAGGATACAATAAACTAATTGTACTGAATACATTTTCAACATCAGTGATCACTTCCAGAAGATATCTATATTTGATCGCGTTCAGTGTATATACTCTTACAGTGCACTCACTCGTCTGCTTAAGGTCACTACCTTAATAACGGAGTCCATCATCCTATTTAATAGAGGCACAACAACTGTAGACCTATTTGTACATAAGTACATACCTCGGTCCAGAAAAATTGTCAAGTGAAAAAGGAACTGAAAATTCATACTCACCGGCTTTTGATTCATTAATCATCGGCATGATTTTTCTACAATTTCACTTAACAATATAATTGTGTAACATCTCATGTTACAACAATATATCCAAAAAGTAATAAATACATGTGACGATAATAGAAATAAATATCTCATAATTATTCTAATAACTGGTTTTGAGGGCATATTTCCAACATATCCCACTTGCACTAAAAATCATTTATCTAGGTTTCTCATACCCATACAGACTCTAAATGTGTCTCGAGCATTTTTTACTCAGCGATTCGGTGAAAACGGATCCGCAATGTGCTTGGTTTAAAATAAACCAACCGTCATGACATCACTCTGATTCACCATATCATGTATCTACTTTCTATGTACTTTGCCTTCAATGCTGGAGTCAATAGTGGTATTCTACTTACAACTCTTGCAACTCCATGCACGTTTACCCAATGTATACACATAAGTTCAAAAAGTTGATCAATTATCAATAACAACTGAACTTGTGCATCTCTAGACAGTCCACAAATTGTCAACTCTTAACATCATAAAATAGTGTTTAGTACTTCTCAAGTATTTAAGAATATGCTTTATCGCTGTCCAGCTAAAGAGCTCATGTCAAATTAATATCCACTTACAATGTTGACTGCATGACTAATATCTGACCTTATCTCTCTCCTCTTGGAAAGATGAATACTATACCCAAAGGATAAAATCCTTCCTTGGTATTCTGTAAATCATTGTCAATAATTGTCAATGTAGTCCCAAAAACCTCTTCTCTCAGTTTCAAAACAATTTGGCTCCAAGAAACAAGGAACACTTCCAAAGGTATTTGACTTTAAAAGTATGGTTTGTGAACCATCTTTTTCATTGATGACATCGCCCCGACGTCATTCCTATAAGTAAAATATTTTTGACATAAAGAATTAGAAACATTACTAAACTCCCACTAACTTCTTGTCAATACAAGGCTCATCCATGTTTTGTGAGAAATCAAACGATATGATCATCCCATCTAAATGGATTCTCAGCTAATGCTCCTGAGTTCTAAACTCATCAGTAGGTTTAGTAACATCTCTTTTCTATTTATCTCATATGTCTTAAGTATTGGCTCAACTGACTGTTTCATCAAGAACTATCACGTTTTCACCTTCACTTAGACCATACTCCTTTTAAAATATAATTTTCCTTCTAATAATCACCTTTCGTTCACTTGGGTTTATAAAATAACACCCAATGAACCATTTTTGGGTAACCTACAAATAATCTTTGATTCCAGCTTCTTCTCATCAAACTCTTTGATGCGAGCTAGATATCACCACATGCTCTAAAATGATCCAAACTTGGTCTCACCAATCCATGATTTATAAGGAGTTTCAGATATAGATTTAGTAGGTATCATGTTTAGAATATAAACAACTCCCTCCAAGGTAAAAAACCCCAAAATCATACAGGAAATACATCTATGATTATCTCCTACTGAACAATATCATATAAAGTTCAGTTTTTTGTTTTAATCATTCGCAGAGTCCACGATTCACTTTTTCAAACACAGAATATCAATAATACAAGAGTTAATAGAAAGATTATCTTTCAAATAACAAGTGTAAAAAAAACAAGTTTTGAAAACACAGGTAGATTTCCAAAAGTTGTGGAACATAAAGATAGTCTTCCAAATTTACAACTTCAGACTTTCATGGACTCGAGTGAAAAAGCTCTAATGGAGGTCGCTGCAACACTTGCACCTGTCTCCATCAGTTTCCTCATCACCTTGTTTCTGGGTTTCCTTAAACCGCTGCAATCATATTGTATATGTGAGAGGTTGTGCCAAAAGTGACACACTTGAAATTCAATGGACATTCCATCAAATCAATTCTAATTGATAAGCATACCTTCAGAAAGATTATTTTCTTCAGAGAAGCTAGATATGCTGGACAATTCTTTTCCCAGTGACCTGGCCTGGCACAGGGGAAACAAGTTCCATTATCTTTCTTATCTGAGTCGCTTGTGTCCTCTTTCTTAGAATGAGACGGTTTCTTCTTTTTGAACTTCTTTCCTTTGGGCTTAAGTTCATTGCCGGTTGACTTGTCCATTACCATTAGAGAACCTTTCTCTTGTATGATAAGTTCTTCAACTACTTGCAACATATTGAGCAGCTCTGACAAAATCACAGCCATCTTGTTCATATAATAATTTAATATGAACTGGTTGAACGTTTCAGGCAAAGATGTCAATATCGCTCCAACCTTTGTCTGACCGTCCATCTTTGCACCAAGTGTTTCAAGTTGTGATGAACGATATCATCTTCTACACATGATCTCTAACTGGAGCACCCTCTACCATTTTAGTGGTCATCAGCAGTTTCATAACCTGCTTGCGTGCAGATCAACTTTGCTATCGAAATAATTCTTGGAGATATGAAAGTATGTATTTTGCAGTAGTTAGGCCTTCACATTTCTTCTGTGATATATTCATTGTCAAGCCCAACCTATAACATCGAGCTAGTTCGTCTGCCTCATGCCACTTATCATAAGCAACTCTTTGTTCTGCGTGGCATCAGCTAAAGCAAGATGAGGGAGATCATCCTTCAGGACATGAACAACTTTTTCAATAGCGAGTACTGTCATGAGACTCCGCTTCCAATCAAGGAAGTTTGGCCCAGTTAATTTGTTCTCATCTAAAATTCTAGACAATGGGTTCGTTATAATAAATTTGCACATATTAAGAAAGAAAATCACATGTATGTAAAATTTTCGTTAGTATATGGTTTTGAACAGCTAATGGTACTTCCTATTGAATCACAACAACGAAACAAAATGTAGAAAATAGCATTTATATTTAGTGTTTGTTGTGGGTATCAAGAACTTTTACCTTATGTGAACATGATCCTATTTTAGTAACCATGCAACAACTTGTAAAAGTGAACAACAACTATTCATCACGAATCCATCTAATGTCTTATACTATGTGTATACAAATATTCGTGACACTTGATTTTCTTGTGGCCACCAACATAAACATAATCTTCATTATTTTAGTGGACGTGTTTATTTAGTTAAGTACAATCATCGTCTAAGTGACATGTAATTTTGTAATGGGTCGGCATTGCTATTTTAGTCAACACCCCCACATCTCATACATGCTCACTTATATTAACAAGTACATGAAACAAATTATCAGATCAATATTGGTCAGATATTAATCATGTAGTTGGCATTCTAAGTTTCTATTAATTTGAAATGGGCTCTATAGCTGGACAACGATCAAGAAAATTCATAATATTGCGCAGCGGAATTCTAGATCGTTGAAATCTAGCATCCCATGTGGTCTGCCTCCTTCAGATCCATGCACACAGTTCTTGAGAGAGAACTCTAAAGAGAGAGTTTTCAAGAGAGAGAATGTTTCTCATGTGCTTATGCGTGAGATCTTAGGGATCTCAAATCTCGGCCGTAAGATCATCATGAAAAACACTTTCTCATTTAACTCCCGTATATTCTGTATTCCGAATTTATGGGCATCTACAAATGGTGATCATGTCCATTTACATATCGCAATTGACCACTGAGATAGTGAGACTATTTTTGTAAAATCCCTTTTGCTAAAAATTATTTGTTTATTTATTCTTCCACCATACTATATTCCACATGAGCTAATAGGACCAGAATAATATCACCGATTAAGTCTCTATCTCATATAATTATTAATTCACAATCTGTAACTCGTTGGACTCTCAAATTGTTTCTAAAAAAATTTCACAAATAAATAAATATATATATATATATATTAAAAACAATTTTACAAAACTCCACTAGCCAGAGATATTGAATATACTGTCTCACAAAGAGACTAATGGATTCCTTATTGAGCATTTACACAAGCTCATTTATCATATACAAGACCCAACGTTGTCTGGAATATTTGACCTTGAAAGATCATCACCAAATCACTCGGTCAAGGCACAAGTACACAACAAACAGATCTCCATAAACCTCTCAGGTCTAAGGATACAATAAATAGATTGTGCTGAATACTTTCTCAACATCAGTGATCACTTCCAGAAGGGATCCATATTTGATATCGTTCAGTGCATGTACTCTTACACTGCACTCACTTGTCTGCTTAAGTTCACTACCTCAATGATGGAGTCCATCATCCTATTTAATAAAGACACAATGAGTGTTCACCTATTTGTACACCCGTACGTACGTCGGTCTAGAACAATAGTCAAGTGAACTATGAACCAAAACGTCATACTCCCCGCCTTTTGATTCATTAATCATCGGCATGATTTTTATACAATTTAACTTAACAATATAACTGTGTAATATCTCATGTTACGACATTATACCCAAAAAGCAATTATTCTAATAACTAGTTTTCAGGGCATATTTTCAACACTAGGGCCCTTACAAAATCTAGGCTAACACTGGATAAACCTATTTTGCTAACCCTATTGTTCCAAGCTCCTATACAAACAAGTCAACATCAAGAAATAGAAAGGTAGGGCTGATGGTCCACCTAGTCGATGCTGGAGTGGTTTGCTCCTAAGGGGTCGTTCTAATGTGGAAACTATGGTGGCAGAACCTTCGTAAAAAGGTAGGGCTGATGGTCCACAATGAAGTCCAAGTCATCCGAGACTAAGACTCGGACATGGCTTGTGAGACCCCGATTTTAAGTATGTCAATTTATTGCTTATGACCTCTTAAGTATGTATTATTGAGAAATGTATGTATGATTAAATTAATTTAGAGTGATTTTTGACTAAGTGTTGGAAGTGTCGACACATTGGAGCATAGTGTCGACACATTAAACTAATACCCGAAAGTTTACATTTTTCCGGAACTCAAGTGATTTTGACTAAGTGTTGGAAGTGTCGACACATTGGAGCATAGTGTCGACACATTAAACTAATACCCGAAAGTTTACATTTTTCCGGAACTCAAGTGATTTTGGCTAAGTGTTGGAAGTGTCGACACCTTGAGTGATGGTGTTGACACATCGAACTACATCCCGAAATTTTATCACTTTGAAAATATGTGAGGTGGAATTCATGTGAAGGGGGAAAGTAAGGGAGGGCAGCCCTGTCTTTTCCCCAAGCCGTTTTCACGTTAAACACCACACCCCCTCCTCTCTTTCACGCATTTCACATTTTCCTTTGTCCAAACCATACCTCTCTTGCCCTAGGTCACCCAACCGAAGAAGAAGAAGGAAGAAGAAGAAGAAGAAGAAGAAGAAGAAGAAGAAGAAGAAGAAAGGAGAAGGAAAAAGAAGAAGAAAAGAAGGAGGAAAATGAGAGAAGCAACGTAAAAATCCAGCCCTCTTAGGAAAAACCATGCTGGCCGAAAATCATGCTACCCCCTCTCTCTATTTTCTTCTTGTTTCTCTTGTTGGTTGGTTGTGGTTTGATGGTAGGTTGTCTAGGAAGTTTTTTTTCTCCTTGTGTTCATGGATGTTTAGTGTAGATCTATGCATGCTAAATGTGGATCTATGCATGTTTAGGGTAGATCTTGTAAGTGCTTAAGTGTAACATAGATTTTTACATGAGAACATGGGAAAAAATGGCTGAATCCGAAATTAGGGTTCTTGAGAAATTGGTTTTGTGCTCTAGGTGTTTGATAAAAATCCTAAGAGAGGATTGAAACCTAATTTGAGCAAGTATGGCCGAATTTATGGGTTGGTGCATTAGGTCGTATGTATGCTAGTCATATTGAGAACCACTAAGTCCTAAGTGTTAGAGATAAGTTCAGATCTGGAAAAATAGGCAAGAGGACCAATAATGCACACTAGGTGTTTGGTAAAAAGCCCAAGAGAAATGGGTAAATGCAATGGTGTTAACTTGATGAATATGGAACCATGGTTTGGTTATAAACTTCGAGTTGGAGTTGTAAAAAGTGGGAGGAAGGTGAGAGGATGGTTGCTGCTAGGAGATGTTAAGTTAGCCTTGGATGTTGGTTGTGACATGGAGAGATTAGGATTTTGATTGTTGGAAATTTGGAGGGTTAGAAAGATTATTGTGATTGCTGGAATTTACATATGCAGATTTCAAGGCTGGAATAGAGAGTGTGTTTTGATGCATTTGTGGTTATCTCTTGATATTGAGTGGATCCTAGATTGTAGGCCTAGGAAATAGGAAGATTTTAAGTCATACCTTGGATGATTCCGATAACTATCGAATGAGATATACGTTGTTCGAGGCCCGGACGTCAAGCTGCCAGCAGCCTTGCACGTCCGGAATGTCAGCTCATTTCTAGCACCCTTTTGAGGGATCATTTTAAGTCCAAATTTTACGAGGTTGGTCTTGAATTTTAAGTTTAAGAAAGAGGAACGTTTTAAGGTAAATTGTATGTGATTTAGAGCTATGACGAATAAGTTGTGATATTTTGAAAATGGAGGGCCGCACTGGAAACAGCAATAGTGTGGTTGTAGGATTTTTGCTTAATATGAAATGTTTTTGAAAATGTATAACAAAATCTGCTGTTGTGAAATTTACTCCCAAAATTGACCTATGAAAGCCGAATATTTCAAAGTAAATTTTGTGTAATTTGGAGCCATGGTCTGAAAGTTATGGATTTTTAAGTTGGAGACGCTAGGGCTGCCCGCTTAGAAATTTTCAGCAGCTTATATTTTCGGGTAAAGGTTTTGGGTGGCTAGTGAGCTTTAAATTACTTAGAACATTGATATGTTATGAAAATTAGTGTAAGGATCAGTGTAGAATCTGATTTTTATGGCTTCGACATCCTTAGAATAATGTTTGCATTATAGGATCATCATTGGTAAGTCAAACAACATGAGTGATGATTTTGTATGATGAGTTGCGTGTAATTGAATGAATATTCCTCCTTACACAAGCGAGCCTTCGAATAACCTTAGTATGCTCCAATTGTAGGTAAGATGACATTCAACACTCAAGCAAACGAAAGTAAGTGAAAATTGTAAGTGGAACTTACTTTTTTTTATGAACACTGGAATGATACGCAACATGTTTTATGAATAAGCATAACATGTTTATAACCAAGAATGACAAGTTATTTCTCAACAAGCATGACATAATATACGTATTTGCATGAAAGCATGAAAGAAGTTTTTGTGCAAATGAAAACATGAAAGTTTTATGAGATCAAGAAAGTTTTATGAGATATTTGTCATCAAGCATGACCCGTCATGAGCATTTGCATGATTTTCTTAAAAGAAAAAGAAAGTTTCGTGCAAATGAAAGTATGAGAAGCATTTTATGATAATTTGATTACTCATCATCAAGCATGACATGAGCACGTCATGAGCAATTGCATTTATTTTTCTCATAAGGAAGAAGGAGAAATTTTATGCAAATGAAAGTACCATTTTTATGCTACTTTATGTTAAGTTTTATGACAAGTAAGTTAATGAACCCAAGTCGGTCGGTACCGTACCAAGTTAAGAAGGTGCATCCCTACTGAAGGACGTTTACGTGAAAGGTGGAAGTCACCTAGGACACTCATACCGAAGGATGCTTGCAAGAAGGATGGGTAGTCCAGGAGGTATGTGCAATCACACTGAAGGATGCTTGCAAGAAGGTGTGAACCTCCAAAGGTCATGTCTAGCCACTGAAGGACGAATGCGAGAAAGTGTGCTAGCTTGACCATATGTAAGGTCTCCAAGGGAAATAGGAGACAGTTCCAATGGGAACGCACAACCCTGATGCCAGGGGTAAATGGAGCTCAAGTAGCCCATAAGATAAGGATTGGAAAGATTTTCCAAAAGCAAGAGATTTATAAGTATAAGTGATGTTTTCAAGAGCAAATGCATGTGCATATGCAATCATGAGGCATACACGTGCATCACAATTCATGATCATGCATGAATTACATAAGTTTACATGATATTTCAAGTTCAAGTTCATTATGATTTCAAGTTTAAGTGCATGCTTATGATTTCAAGTAGAAATGCATGCTTATGATTTTAAGTTCATTAAGATATCGAGTTCATGATGATTTCAAGTTCAAGATTATGAGTTCAAGAACAAGTTCATGGTTTCAAACTCACGATTTCAAGTTCATATTTCCAAACCATGATTTCAAGTCCATGTTTTAATTATAATTCCTTACTGAGTCTTTCGACTCACAGTTTTAAATTGTATCATTCCAGATAACAATTCAGGTGGGGAAATCTAGAAGAGGAATCGATGGGAACGTCCTCATCTCTCTTTGTTGTTTCATTAAAGGTTAGATGTAAATTTTTGAAGAGCCGGCATGAGCCTCCGTTGTGTGGTGGTCATGGGTTATTCGCAGTCATGCGATGTCATTAAGACGCTTACCCTATTTCGAGGAAGTCGTTTTGTGTAAGTTGAAGTTTATAGTAAAACTCTTTGGCCGTCTCTCTCAGTTATGTGTGTATAAAAAAAAATTCCGCTGCAAGAATAAGAGAAGACGCTGGAACATTCATTGAGTGAATGTTCGCGGCTGTCATTAACCCCCTTCGGGCTAGCGTTCGGGGCGTGACAGTTAAATGGTATCAGAGGAATAGAGAGTAGGGCCAAGAGACATAGGGAATGGATTAGAACCCTCATCCCTAAGAGATAAGTTATATGTCAAGAATTGAATATGCTGGACTTCTAAGTTAAGTTGTGTTTTATGCTAAGTGATGACCTTGAAGTGCAGGGCGGCATGTAGAGGACCACAAAGTAATCGGGGAACCGAGGACCCGGGTGTTACCACTGATGAAGTTTTAGGGCACATGGCTCAGCTTATAGCCGAGCAGGTGCAACAAGGAACGAATGGTTAAGGTTACCTGAGGATATGATTACCCTTAGAAGGAATCTTGATTTTGGTAGACCTCCGATTGGAGTTGCCTGAACGTTTTGATTTTAGTCAGAAGATCAATTTTGCTGAGGAACAAGTATGGCTCTTTGTTCAATTAAGGGTTAGGACTTCAAAACAATTGGGTTGTTTTGGGGATAATGAATTTGACATTGAACTTGGTTCTGCAATTGAAATTATATGAGGAAAGAATTGAGGGATTTATTGGGGATTTATACCGCCCAGATGAGGGATTTGTTTACTAATTGTAATGAGCTCAGGTATGTATTGTTTACTAATTGAGGGATTTATACCGCCCAGATGAGGGATTTATACCGCCCAGATGAGGGATTTGTTTACTAATTGTAATATTTATTAATGCTTATCTATGTTCGGGGTGCGATCTTTGGCTTAGAAAAGAGATATACCTGAGAAGATATTTCGCATTAAAGAATGCTATTGTGAATGCTTATTGATGCCCTTAGAAAATATTATTGCATAAGAGACCTTTGGAATAATGATAAGGGTGCTTCATAAGCATTTAGATTGATTATTGATTTCAATGATGATGCATTGGTTCATTTGAAGATTTAGAATGATTATGAAGAATATCTGTTGATTTTATTGCAGAAGTCGAGTTGAGGGAACTTTGTTATAAATTTATAAAGGTCGAGGATTGCTAGAATGCACATTGGTAGATCTACTACAATGTGATCAATTATAAAGAGTACCTAATGGAAATTGAGGGGCATATAATATTAGCTAATCTGATAGTAAGGGAGATGAGGGTTTGACATCATACTAGGCAGGAATTGGTTGACAGCGCATGGTGCTAGTATGAATCATTATGAGAAGAAGGTCTTGTTCTAAAAGGAGGGGAGACCAGGTTTTGTTTCCCATGTATGAGAAAGATGGAGTGAAGGCCAGTGATTATGTCAGCCAACCAGGTTAAGAAAATGTTGCAAGGGGGACATGAAGGACTTTTAGTCCTGGCGAATGATACCCAGAGGGAGCCTACTACAGTACAGCAAACCCCGTTAGTGAACGAATTTCCCGATGTATTTCCTAAAGAAATACCTGGATTACCGCCAGATAGAGAGGTGGAGTTTGGTACTGAGTTAGAACCAAAGATAGTTCCACTTTCTAAAGTATTGTATCGAATGGCTCCAGCAGAGCTGAAGGAGCTAAAGGTTCAATTAGAAGAACTTATGGAGAAAGGGATTATACGGCCAAGTGTATCACCTTGGGGGAGCTCCAATTTTATTTTCAAGAAAAGGAACGGAAATCTCCGGATGTGTATTGATTATAGGAAGTAAGGTGACTATAAAGAATAGATATCTGTTACCTTTGTATAGATGACATGTTCGATTAAGTTACAATATGCACAAGTATTCTCAAAGATTGACTGGAGGTCGAGGTATCATCAGTCGAAGGTGAAAAAAAGGAGATATACCCAAGACGGCTTTTCAGACACGTTATGGTCACTATGAATTCTTGGTGATGCCATTTGGGTTGACCAATACTCCGGCCGCATTTATGGAATTGATGAACAGGGTGTTCAAGGAGTTCTTGGATAAGTTTGTGGTTGTCTTTATAGACGATATCTTGATTTATTCAAGAAATAAGGATTAACATTAGAAGCATCTAAGGACTGTTCTACAGATTCTCAAGGAGAAGAAGTTGTATGCTAAATTCTCTAAGTGTGAATTTTGGTTGGAGCAAGTCCGATTTTTGGGGCATGTAGTTTCAGGTGAAGGGGTTGATGTGGAACACGGTCAGGTCGATGTTGTATCCAAAAGGCCAAAGCATATAAATGTGAAGGAAATAAGGAGTTTCCTTAGGTTAACAGGATATTACCGAAGGTTTATCGAGGGGTTTACAAAGATAGTTATGCTATTGACGTCGTTAATCAAGAAAAATGACAAGTTGAATGGACGGTTGATGCGAATAAAATCTTTTGGGATTTTAGACTGAATTGCGACCTTGACGTACCAGTTGGCCCTACCCATGTTTTAGAGTATGAGCCTTGTACATTAAGGGAACCTTACATATGTAGAAGAACCAATGAAGGTTTAGACAAAAAGGAGCAATAGTTAAGGACAAGATCGAATTCCGAGGACGGAATTTCTGTAAGGAGGGGAGGATGTGAGACCCCGATTTTAAGTCTGTCAATTTATTGCTTATGACCTCTTAAGTATGTATTATTGAGAAATGTATGTATGATTAAATTAATTTAGAGTGATTTTTTACTAAGTGTTGGAAGTGTCGACACATTGGAGCATAGTGTCGACACATTAAACTAATACCCGAAAGTTTACATTTTTCCGGAACTTAAGTGATTTTGACTAAGTGTTGGAAGTGTCGACACCTTGAGTGATGGTGTCGACACATCGAACTACATCCCGAAATTTTATCACTTTGAAAATATGTGAGGTGGAATTCATGTGAAGGGGGAAAGTAAGGGAGGGCAGCCCTGTCTTTTCCCCCAAGCCGTTTTCACGTTAAACACCACACCCCCTCCTCTCTTTCACGCATTTCACATTTTCCTTTGTCCAAACCATACCTCTCTTGCCCTAGGTCACCCAACCGAAGAAGAAGAGGAAGAAGAAGAAGAAGAAGAAGAAGAAAGGAGAAGGAAAAAGAAGAAGAAAAGAAGGAGGAAGAGGAGAGAAGTAAGGTAACAATCCTGCCCTCTTAGGAAAAACCTTGCTGGCCGAAAATCATGCTACCCCCTCTCTCTATTTTCTTCTTGTTTTCTCTTGTTGGTTGGTTGTGGTATGATGGTAGGTTGTCTAGGTAGTTTTTTTTTTCTCCTTGTGTTCATGGATGTTTAGTGTAGACATATGCATGCTAAATGTGGATCTATGCATGTTTAAGGTAGATCTTGTAAGTGCTTAAGTGTAGCATAGATTTTTACATGAGAACATGGGAAAAAATGGCTGAATCCGAAATTAGGGTTCTTGAGAAATTGGTTTTGTGCTCTAGGTGTTTGATAAAAGGCCTAAGAGAGGATTGAAACCTAATTTGAGCAAGTATGACCGAATTTATGGGTTGGTGCATTAGGTCGTATGTATGCTAGTCATATTGAGAACCACTAAGCCCTAAGTGTTAGAGATAAGTTCAGATCTGGAAAAATAGGCAAGAGGACCAATAATGCACACTAGGTGTTTGGTAAAAAGCCCAAGAGAAATGGGCAAATGCAATGGTGTTAACTTGATGAATATGGAACCATGGTTTGGTTATAAACTTCGAGTTGGAGTTGTAAAAAGTGGGAGGAAGGTGAGAGGATGGTTGCTGCTATGAGATGTTAAGTTAGCCTTGGACGTTGGTTGTGACATGGAGAAATTAGGATTTTGGTTGTTGGAAATTTGGAGGGTTAGAAAGATTATTGTGATTGCTGGAATTTACATATGCAGATTTCAAGGCTGGAATAGAGAGTGTGTTTTGATGCATTTGTGGTTATCTCTTGATATTGAGTGGATCCTAGATTGTAGGCCTAGGAAATAGGAAGATTTTAAGTCATACCTTGGATGATTCCGATAACTATCGAATGAGATATGCCTTGTTCGAGGCACGGACGTCAAGCTGCCAGCAGCCTTGCACGTCCGGAATGTCAGCTCATTTCGAGCACCCTTTTGAGGGATCATTTTAAGTCCAAATTTTACGAGGTTGGTCTTGAATTTTAAGTTTAAGAAAGAGGAACGTTTTAAGGTAAATTTCATGTGATTTAGAGGTATGAAGAATAAGTTGTGATATTTTGAAAATGGAGGGCCGCACTGGAAACAGCAATAGTGTGGTTGTAGGATTTTTGCTTAATATGAAATATTTTTGAAAATGTATAACAAAATCTGCTGTTGTGAAATTTACTCCCAATATTGACCTTTGAAATCCAAATATTTCAAATTAAATTTTGTGTAATTTGGAGCCATGGTCTGGAAGTTATGGATTTTTAAGTTGGAGACGCTAGGGCTGCCCGCTTAGAAATTTTCAGCAGCTTCTATTTTCGGGTAAAGGT
The DNA here is from genome assembly GCA_963930655.1 of Myrica gale. NCBI lineage: Eukaryota > Viridiplantae > Streptophyta > Magnoliopsida > Fagales > Myricaceae > Myrica > Myrica gale. The sequence goes on along the minus strand of OZ005600.1, from coordinate 17,874,368 downwards.
TTTGGGTGGCTAGTGAGCTTTAAATTACTTAGAACTTTGATATGTTATGAAAATTAGTGTAAGGATCAGTGTAGAATCTGATTTTTATGGCTTCGGCATCCTTAGAATAATGTTTAAATTATAGGATCATCATTGGTAAGTCAAACAACATGAGTGATGATTTTGTATGATGAGTTGCGTGTAATTGAATGAATATTCCTCCTTACACAAGCGAGCCTTCGAATAACGTTAGTATGCTCCAATTGTAGGTAAGATGACGTTCAACACTCAAGCAAACGAAAGTAAGTGAAAATTGTAAGTGGAACTTACGTCTGTAAGTGAAAACTTACTTTTTTTTATGAACACTGGAATGAAATGCAGCATGTTTTATGAATAAGCATAACAGGTTTATAACCAAGCATGACAAGTTATTTCTCAACAAGCATGACATAATATACGTATTTGCATGAAAGCATGAAAGAAGTTTTTGTGCAAATGAAAACATGAAAGTTTTATGAGATCAAGAAAGTTTTATTAGATATTTGTCATCAAGCATGACCCGTCATGAGCATTTGCATGATTTTCTTGAAAGAAAAAGAAAGTTTTGTGCAAATGAAAGTATGAGAAGCATTTTATGATAATTTGATTACTCATCATCAAGCATGACATAAGCACGTCATGAGCAATTGCATTTGCATTTATTTTCTCATAAGGAAGAAGGAGAAATTTTATGCAAATGAAAGTACCATTTTTATGCTACTTTATGTTAAGTTTTATGACAAGTAAGTTAATGAACCCAAGTCGGTCGGTACCGTACCAAGTTAAGAAGGTGCATCCCTACTGAAGGACGTTTACGTGAAGGGTGGATGTCACCTAGGACACCCATACCGAAGGATGATTGCAAGAAGGATGGGTAGTCCAGGAGGTATGTGCAATCACACTGAAGGATGCTTGCAAGAAGGTGTGAACCTCCAAGGGTCATGTCTAGCCACTGAAGGACGAATGCGAGAAAGTGTGCTAGCTTGACCATATGTAAGGTCTCCAAGGGAAATAGGAGACAGTTCCAATGGGAACGCACAACCCTGATGTCAGGGGTAAATGGAGCTCAAGTAGCCCATAAGATAAGGATTGAAAAGATTTTCCAAAAGCAAGAGATTTATAAGTATAAGTGATGTTTTCAAGAGCAAATGCATGTGCATATGCAATCATGAGGCATACACGTGCATCACAATTCATGATCATGCATGAATTACATAAGTTTACATGATATTTCAAGTTCAAGTTCATTATGATTTCAAGTTTAAGTGCATGCTTATGATTTCACGTACAAGTGCATGCTTATGATTTTAAGTTCATTATGATATCGAGTTCATGATGATTTCAAGTTCAAGATTATGAGTTCAAGAACAAGTTCATGGTTTCAAACTCACGATTTCAAGTTCATATTTCCAAACCATGATTTCAAGTCCATGTTTTAATTATAATTCCTTATTGAGTCTTTCGACTCACAGTTTTAAATTGTATCATTCCAGATAACAATTCAGGTGGGGAAATCTAGAAGAGGAATCGATGGGAACGTCCTCATCTCTCTTTGTTGTTTCATTAAAGGTTATATGTAAATTTTTGAAGAGCCGGCATGAGCCTCCGTTGTGTGGTGGTCATGGGTTATTCGCAGTCATGCGATGTCATTAAGACGCTTACCCTATTTCGAGGAAGTCGTTTTGTGTAAGTTGAAGTTTATAGTAAAACTCTTTGGCCGTCTCTCTCAGTTATGTGTGTATAAAAAAAAATTTCGCTGCAAGAATAAGAGAAGACGCTGGAACATTCATTGAGTGAATGTTCGCGGCTGTTATTAACCCCCTTCGGGCTAGCGTTCGGGGCATGACATGGCTAACCAGTACATGGGTAGGAAGCTCGTGGGTGAGAAAAGACTCAAATATTGCCATAATCTGTCTTAGCAGTCAACAATAATACAGACGAGGAAACAAGGTGAGTCATAAGGACTTATTAAGAGGGGATATGAGGCATGTGATGACAAGTGCAGTATAAATAGTACTTTACATATTCAATAAATAGTTAAGACATCCAAAACAATGTTAGAATAATTATATGCAATATGAATGTCATGCTCATATCTGTAAAATCCTTTACCTTACAATATGTGCGTCCAATCTCCCCTGCACTTTAGGACAGTCCTAGGCTTTCTGTTGCCCTAGGACAATGGGTAAAGGCTCATCTACCTTCTACCACGACGCCATCCACTACCCAATAGTGATGGTTTCACTCCCAGTGATGTCACCCATTAATTGAAAAAATTTCCATTGGTGCAAATGCCGTACAAATTCCATGTCCTTTATATCATTGATTCAAATGCCATATCCATAACATCATTGATGCATATTAAAAATATGTCTTTTACCATTAATCATGTGCATTGAAGTTTCGTAATCTCGCTTACCATTCATATGAAAACATGACACACGATAATTTCAATTTCGTCACAAATCTTGTATTTTACTTGTGAGTCCGAAAATCAACCCAAGAAGGGGGTGAATTGGATTTATAAAAAACTTTAGCCTCCTGTTTGATAAAAACTCAAATCTGAAAATATCTCTTGATTTAGCAATTAAAACATAGATCTGAATATGTTTAATGTCAAGCCTAACAATAGACAATATATAGTAAAGTAATAATCACCAAATAGCAATACATGAAAGCAATAAGTACGAGTAGGGAAGAGAGAAACACCACGTTCTTTTGGTGGTTTCGCCAAGACTTGCCTACGTCCATCCCCAAGGTAATTGCCTTCTTTGGGCTTCTCCACTATAATCCAATAGTGTCTACAACATAGCTTTCGGGTGCTAATTAATGGTTACAAGAGTTTTCCCGAGCTCACTCTTCAACTCGTCACAAATCTCAAAGCCAAATCAGCAAAACAAAGCTCAATAAATGGATACAAGACAAGATTTGATGATGATGGCAACAATGACAGACCAGATCTTCTGGAAAATGTGCAGCCTTGGACTTTTGTGATTTTCTCTCACTTGAAGGAGACTTGGTCAATATTGATGATGTAGATAGGCAAAATATTTTTACTTTATCATGTGTGCAAAAGATCTCTTTTCTCTCTCCATAAGGTTCCCTTTATAGGTCTTTAGTCTTGAGGGGTCCAGAGGGCCTTTTGGAATGTTGGAGATGTGCCCTAAGTGCCATAACGTCTTGATTCACGTGCTGAGTCATCGCTTTAAAAACAGAGCTCCCGCAACATGTGTCGACACATATATGCCTATGTGTCGACACCTTCATCAAGTATGGAAGTGACTCGCACGTGCCTGTGGCATCTGTCAACACTTCCTTCACCATGTGTCGACACCATCTTCACATGTGTTGAACTTCGCTTCCCATGCGTCAACACCATAAAAAATGACAGTCTAGCTTCCGTGCTATTTGTCGACACCATGTCATCCATGGTTCAACACCATCTTGGTAGGAGCAGTTTTTCAGTGCTTTTTGATAACCAATATTTGCAATTTTAACACGAAAACTCATTCAATGAAAAATATCATAGTTTAGGTGCAAGCCATGGTGTTTATGTCGAATATAGGGCATTAATAATTAAAGAGAGATATAAATACAATTGAGTACTCTTGATTGACTAGTGTAATGACAACCACGTATTCTACAATATTTCCAAAGCTATTTTCTCATTTGTTATCATCAAAATCGAGTTAGATAACTCAGGGAGCAACCTTGAGCTAACATTACTTTAAAGACTTAGCATTTTATTAAATCCATGATTTCCAAGAAAACCTAATACTTTTATCATATTCATATCTTGTATTTATTTCTAAAATAAATACTAACCCAAAATAATAAATCTGCAAGCAATGAAAGATTTAATTTAAGACTTTCACTATTTAACCAAATACAAGCTCACTTAAACATGATATTCTTGTGAAATATCTCAAGTCCAAATGAGGACATGGACTTAGGCTTGCTGGCAAGCCCACATCTGGACATTACTAGGAGTTCAAGAAAACCTACTTGGGTCAGCCCAAATAGTAGAAAAGAGGCCTATTTCATATGGCCACTAAGTTGGGCATTTTGGATCCAATAGTGACCTATCCTTGGGCTTCACTTACAAGCCATATCCTAGCAAAATCTGTAAGTATTTAAGCCCATTAAAACAATTCAGGTGATACAAAGCAAGTCCAAATCATGCATCTATAGAAATGACCTGTTGTAGTGCAAAAACCTAATTTTTAACAATGACTTCAAATAATAGTAACTTTTTCATCCTAACTGCAAATTACTCGAAATTTTAACTGAAGGTTCCTGATTTTCCAGTCTTAACCCTCCAAATTTGAGATTACATGGTCATTTACTACGTAAGATAATTCATTAAGTGCATTGTTATCACTATTTATGCAAAACTAGACTAGGTTTGACCTATCCATATCTTCTTTTTCCACATAAATCTTTGCATGCAAACTATCCAATCTGCTCCTAATACTCCCTAATGCATTAAGCAATCATGTCATTCCATAATTTACATAATTCCATATTAAAATCAATCTAAAGGGTGTTATGTCACAGTTTAGCTATATTTCCTTATCTTTAATAATCTCTTGCATCTATCCATTTGAACTTCTTATCTAGCTTATGTGTAGCCTAAGATGAAAGGTTCCATATCACTATATATCACAAACCTTAAATCATCAAAATACCAACAATGTCATTAACATATAAACTTCCCTTACCTCTCTTGAACTTTCTTGATCTTTTGATGAGCTTTTTGGATTATAAAACATACATAGAGCTTGTTGTTAGTATCAAAATCAAAATTATAACCCCCAAGATAGAAATTCTCAAGAAAACCTCAACCCTCTACCACTTTTCTTCAAAATGTCTCCTTTTCTTCCTGCTAGGGCAATTCGGCTACTTCTCCTTCTTTCTCTCCTTCCTTCTTCAGCTCTCTCTTACTCTCTCTCTCTCACACAGAATGACTGGATAAATTAAGTGAAGAAAACCTTCACAATGGCCTCCTATTTATACTACTACTTAGCTAGAGTTTGTCTCCTAGGGTTAGTTAACTGCTAGGGTTTAATTAGACCACAGGATGATGTCTACCACTAAATTAGGGTGCCTATGCAAGGCATGGAACTGAATTGGTGAGGGGGAGCAACTAAAAAGATGACGAATGGTGCATGATTTTGCATGGTTTTAATGATTGCTAATCACTATCCATCATTACATGCAATCCTAGGGACTTTAACCGGTTTTGTGAGTCAAATACATGGAGACATGGGCTGTGGTGATGGGCTGGGCTGAGTGATGTGTTTCGAGGCCCAATTTCCTTATTTGTTGCAAAAATTCTTAAAAATAATAAATAGGGTGCATGGAAATCCTAGAGTATGTCCTATTGGCTTGGTAATTAAGTGAGTAATGTAAAACAAACAAAAAGTTTGAAGAAAGAATAAGTTTATAAGAAATTAGGGCTAAAAACATGAAATAAGAGTATTTTAGTATTTTTCAGCAATATAAATTAATATTTAAAATTTTTCAAGACATTAGATGAGTAAAATATGTTATTACATTAAAGATCTCAAAATATAAGAAAGTGGATATTTTTCTCATAATTTTTGGCTGGTAAAACTATTTTTAGGGATTTTCCCTATTTTTAAATTAATTAAATAATTAAATCCGAAAACAGTAATTTAAATACTATTTATAATAATTTAATTAAGAAAATTTGGATAATTAATAATACTTAGCGGTCGGTGTATTACATAAAACCGCCCCCATGGGTAGAGCATGGTCAAATCCTTTGAAGAAGTGTCCAATTTCATGAAATTAGGGGTTCCGTAGAGAGAACGTAGGAAAATCGTTTAGCGCAGGGAAGAAACGAAATGCCACATCATTTAGAAAGAATGAAGAGACGGAAATAACCGACACATTTTTCCGTGTGTGACAGTTGTAGAGCGAACCGACAAGTCGTTAAGCCTAGCCACTACCGCTTCAACCCATGCCTCGACCTAATTCGAAAGACGACCAACAGGCCACAATCCTCCCCGAGGCTTCTGTAGATCTGATAAACCTAAACTATGACCAAGACGGAGATCTGGCCCACAAACTGGACCGCCGAGTCTCCCAGTTTGGATGAACACGATTTCTAAACCTGCTCAGACCGATTTTCTTATTTTTGCATGTTTGAGCCAGTTTGAAGTCCAATTTGAGTGATTCAAAAGGCGTTACGATCTTAATTCAAATTAGAATCGTATGAGATAATTTTAAGATAAAATTGAAATGATGTTTAAAAATAATACGTAGGCGAACTGAAGGATCACATTCGGAGAAAGTATTATGAAGAAAATTGGGCAAAGGCAAGAGGATGGCACAGATGTTGCACATTCAACCAGTCAAATTCAAACTAGTAAAGTTTGATAGGAGGTGAAAGCAAGGACAAAGAAGCATGAAGAAAATCCAAGATTTTATTTCCAGGTGTAGGATGAAAGGGCATGTCGAAGGCAATTCTTCCAAGTTACGAAATAAATTTTACAATGTCTATTACTAGGCTAATAAAATTGCAGGTGATTATAAACTTCTGATGAGTAGACTCAACTTCGGTAAGACACATAGTAAGATCTTGGAAAGCATGAAGTCTATAGGAGAAATAATATTTACAGTGGTGTTTTGGGCAAAAGAAACTGTAAGTTCTTAGTAATCAAGTAAGTCATTGTATTACATGAATTTTAATGTATGTGCTTAGAATTTATTGTTGGCTTTTTAGTCACAATCAATGTTTTGATGATAACAATATAAGTAATTGAGATGTGAAGCAAAGCGAATCAAAAATAAGCATGAAGAGATTAAGCAACATCACCTTCAATGGAAGTGCTCTTAAAGTGAAGACTCAAGATGCTAGGGTAATCTTTGTAACTCTAAGACTTCATCTTTAATAAGAATTTCAATCACACACTTGCATAAGTCTTCAAAACTTGCATAAACCATTTTAACATTTGTTGAAAGATTTAAACTTTTTTGATGGCTTCAAAATATTCCAAATATACTCCCAAACCTTTTTATATACTTATGAGAAGTTAGAGTTTAAAATTGGGTATTTTAAGTTGGTCAAAATCGAGTTTTTAAATCAACCAGATCATGTGTTAAGTTGAGGAGTTCGACCGGAGCTACGACCACTTGGTATAGCTGTCGACCGGTAGCATTTAATATAGAGCCGTTAAGCTTATGACAATATGACCGTTGTGGAACAGTAACTTGAAACGGTCGACCGACTCATGTAGCGGTCGACCGACTCGTTTTAACAGATCAGTAATAACAACTATTTTTCTCATGAGGCCTATGTAAAACCATTCCCACACCTTTGAAACATAACTCAATCGTACAAAATCATTTTACAAAGGCTAAGAGTGATAAAAAAAACCTTCCAATCCTTATTCAAACATCATTCACACATTATCTTCATTTTCACATCCTTGTTATTGTGTGAAGCCTAAGAGCTAGTTATTTCTCATTGTAAAATCTACTCCATCAAGGGAGTTTTAGAGGAAAATTTCGTTCAACCATATACATTATTAAGAGAGTGATTCTCTTATATCCTTTCGGTGAGGGTTGTTCAACGAAAGAAGGAGTTTGGAGAGGTTTGTTCTCAAACTCGTTCTTGAGGCTTGAAGAGGGTTTTCTCAAGCTCAAGTGTAAGGAAACCTTTTCCCTTAGTTGAAGGGAGAATAGTGGAGAAACCTCAAGGCTCGGTAAAGGAGCTTGAGGGGTGGACGTAGGCGGGCTTGCCGAACCACCTAAAATATTGTGTTTGTTCTTCTAGTTTATTGCTTTAAAGTTTTCACTTGTGCATTTAAATTGAAATACATACTCTTGTGTTTAATCCTTTATTGCAATCAATCTCATTTGTGAGACTTGTAGCTAGCAAACTGTGAGACCCCGACCTTATTTCTATCATTGTAAAACAATTATGACTCCTTAAGTTGTGTTTTAATTATTGCGAAAGACATATATGGTTGACTTGATCTAAAATTATGTCTAGGTGGAATTTTTCCCCTAGCATTTTTATGCGTCTTAAGCTATGATTTAAATATTATATTGTTTGCAATATTTGGAAGAATTTAATTAGGGGCTTTAATCTTGGAAATATGTGAGCCCTTGGATTAAAAATGAGGAGGCATGTTAGAGTAGTGTTGTGGAGTGGCAGAAAAAGGAAATAAAAGCGAACTTGAAGGAGAAGGAGGGAAAGAAGGGGGAAGGGCAGTTTTGCCTTTTCCTTCCCCCAAGTCCCATGTACAAGACCCCCCTCTCTTTACCGCATTTTTCTCAACACCATTTTCCCTAGCACCCACCCGCACAAGAGAAGAAGAAGAAGAAGAAAAGAAGGAGGTGAGGGATTTCGGCCCTTGTTGGCCGACCAGCCCCATTTCTTTCCCAATTTCTCTTCTTCTTTCTTTTAATGGTTGTTGGTTGTGGTGTTTGTTTGTTTTTCTCCTTGTGTTCATGTGTGTTTCTTTGAAGAAAATATAGATCTAGTAGGTTTAAAGGGGAGTATAGGTTGTACATGAAACCATGAGGAGATATGGCTAGATCTAGGAAATGGTTCAAGAGAACCATTTATGCACCCTAGGTGTTTGCTAAAAAGACCAAGAGAAGAGGAATAATACAATAGCTTAGTTGCGGATGAAATCATGGTTTTGTTGTAACTTTGAATTGGAGATTGTTTAGGCATGTATTAGAGTGTGTGGAATTGTTTATGGTCGAAGAATCAAGTTAGAACTCATGTTTAAGTTGTTGGAATAGGGATTTTTTAGCACCCTATTTTTAGGTAACATCGCGTTCGACTAGCGTGCGTCAGGCGCTCGAGCGGCCTTAAGGAAATATGAGTGGCAGTGTCTTGTCGTTTGACCAACGCTCGACCGGTGCTCTAGTGGCCCTTGGGAATTCCACACAGAGTGTTGGACAATAAGTTGGCGCTCGACTGCTGCTCGAGCGAGGGTTGATGAGAGTTGGACAGCAAGTTGGCCCTCGACCGGTGCTCGACAGGCGCTCGAGCGGGACCTGTTAAAATTCCATATGTGATGAATTTGGAGTTCCAATTGAAGACTTGTGAAACTCTAACATTGAGGCTAGTTGACCAAACTTAGTTATGAAATTATTGACGTTAGGATGGCGGGAATTCGATAAACATTAGTCCAAGCATGGTATGACGTAAAGTATTGTATGAGTGGTATTAAGCTAGACGACCTATATAGGTTGTTGTTTTGGCTTGAAATTCTTAGCAAGAGTTGTTGTTGAATTTCAAGAATAGGCTTGAAATCAATGATGTCAATGGGAAGAATCAGTGCACCTAGTTGATTGAGTGGATTACATAGTGGTCCCTTTAGCAACATTATTGGAGATGTTGATGCCTGTCTTTAATTGCTTCCCTTCAATTGTTTTCTAAGCAAAGAAATATTTTGTAAATGAAATCATATTTTCAAATGTGGGTACTTTTGGAAAACCGAAATGTTAGTAAGTATTTCTTCTCGTGTGTTCTATTTGAATGTTTATCCTTAAGCATTAAGTACCGAAAGTAACTCGCTTGTAGGGGAAGACCCATTCTAAGATCGAGAGGATCGAGGTAAGTGAAAACTTACTTTTTAAGAACACTGGTATGATACGCAACACGCTTTTATGAACAAGCATAACATGTTATTTTATCAAGCATAACATGTTTATAACCAAGTATGATAAGATATTCTCATCATGCATGGCATAACATACGCATTTGCATGAAAGCATGAAATTAGTTTTTGTGCAAATGAAAGCATGAAAGTTTTATGGGATATCCATTATCAAGCATGACACGTCATAAGCATTTGCATGTTTTTCTTGAAAGGAAAAGAAAGATTTATGCATTAATGTGCGATCAGCGTGCGACATCGCGCTCAAGCGGCCAGAAGAATTCACACATAAACTTCAAGCGCGATCAGCGCGCAACAGCGCAGTCGAGCGGCTTCGGATTTTATCTTCACGCTCGACAGGCGCGCGACGACCGCTCGACTGACCCCTTTGATTCCAGCCTCCCTCTCACTTCCATGAGCTCACTTCATCTCCATTGTTCATGTGCAAAACATAAAAATAGAAGTTAATAAGGGAAATATTCCAATCATATTTATGAAAATGAAGACATGAAAATATGGTGAGAGGGGAGAAAGCAAATAACTTAAAATTACTCAATTACACTTGCTTTTGTCAAAATTAACAATTCGCCCCTTACTAATATCCAAAGCATAATTTTCTCATTTTCTAGTGGAAATGGTGTAATTGTGAAACTTGTGATACAATCATACCCCCCAACTAGCTTTTTGCTAGTCTCTTAGCAAAAATAGCGAAAAGTAATTGAACAAAATGATGCATTGAGACAACAATTCGTTCACAAGCAAGTCAGTCAATCAAAAGAATTCTCAATCACAATGACTTTACCTCTCACAATTTCAAACAATATCAGCATAATAGGATTGAGGCAAAACGTCTAGAGAAATTACAATTTATCACCTTGACTCTCTCTTATTCCTCATTTCTACCACTGGCTGTCCAAAAGAGTTTCGACCTTAAGATTGATCAATATTGATCCTAACTACTTCAAAGCTGAAGGGTCTAGCAGTTTTCGCGTCAACTCTGTTCTTAAGGGTTGTTGAGTTTTCCTAACCCCCAAAGTTTGGGCAACTGTTTCTAGCCCTTGACTCACAAACAACTTAAGTTGCCCCTTTCTTTTGCTCTTCTTCTTTTCTTTTTCTTTCTCTTTTTTTTATATGGTACAGCTCAGTAGTCCTGTAGTGTACTTCTCTCTATTCTAGTCATTGGTATGTAGATGAAGACTACTGAGAAATATCAGGTAAAAGAAATAGCTATTTCTTATAATGTTTTACCCTTCATCCAAAAACTTCAAAAGTTTGAAACCAGAGAGTTCACATCATCATTCATGTTTCATCAATGTCAAATTTGAATGCTCGAGAAGGAAATAGTTGTCAACATGCATTAATAAAGTTCAACCACCATCATCAGCTTACTAGGAGTCAGCAATTTAGCCTAATCACAGTAAAATGCAATGTTGTAATGACAAGTGTAAATGAATATATTGCATGATTGCAAAACGTGCAAATCCCTCCCCCTAACTAAGTGAAGCAGTGTCCTCAATGCCAAAAAAAGAAACAGGAAAATAGAGACGAGAAAAAGGAGAAGCAACAAATGCGAAATAGAGCAAAGAAAGAACAATATGTACAAGAGAAGGAAATCCTACTCAAAAGTCACAAGGGGAGTGAACAACCTGAGTTTCAGCGCTGGGATCATAAGGAGAAAGAAAGGGCTTAAGGTGCTGACCATTGACAGTAAAAGATGTACCGCTCTTGGGATTTCGAATTTCCACCGCCCCATGATCATGAATTTCGGTGATGATATAAGGGCCATGCCAGCGAGACTTTAACTTACCAGGAAAAATATGTAAGCGAGAATTGTAAAGAAGAACTTCCTGGCAAAGTACAAAGTGTTTAGGAAGAATCCTCTGATCGTGGAGGATTTTCATGCGCTCCTTTGCCAATTGAGCATTGTCATATGCATTGTGACGAGCTTCATCCAATTCAGCAATCTGCAATTTTCTCAACCCTGAAGCTTCATCAAGTGACATGTTAACTTGTTTAATGGCCTAAAGAGCACGATGTTGAATCTCAACAAGTAAGTGACAAGCACGACCATAAACTAGAAGGTATGGGGACATGCCAAGAGTAGTTTTAAAAGCAGTGTGATAAGCCCACAAGGCATCAAGTAGTCTAAGGGACCAATCCTTTCTATTAGGATTAACCGTTTTCTCCAAAATGATTTTTATCTCACGGTTTGCTAACTCGGCTTGCCCATTTGTTTGGGGGTGATATGGAGTAGAGACTCGATGAGTAACTCCATATTTCTTCAAAAGGTTGGAAAACGGTTTGTTACAAAAATGAGAACCCCCATCACTAATGATAACCTTGGGCATACCAAAACAAGCAAAAAGAGATTGCAGAAATTTAAGGACAACACGATGGTCATTTGTTTTGCAAGCTATGACCTCCACCCATTTAGAAACATAATCCACAACCAATAAAATGTAAGTATGTCCAAAGGAAACTGGAAAAGGACCCATGAAATTAATTCCCCAACAGTAAAAAATTTCCAAAGTAAGAATTGGGGAGAGAGGCATCATGTTTCTTTTGGTGATGGCTCCCAACTTTTGACAAGAGTCAAAAGTCATACAAAAATTGTAAGCATCTTTGAACATAGAAGGCCAATAAAAACCACTTTGTAAAATTTTGGCTACTGTTTTCTTTGTAGAAAAATGACCACCACATGCGCCCTTATGACAAAACTCCAAAATGGAAGAAAACTCAACATCAGGAATGCATCTTCGAATCAATTAGTCTGAACAGTATTTGAAAAGATAAGGATCATCAAAATAAAAATGCCTTACCTCCGCAAGAAATTTGCGCTTGTCTTGAAGAGACCATTCAGAAGGTACCTGTTCAGTCACCAAATAATTAACTATGTCAGCAAACCAAGAAATAGTATTAACTACAAAAAGTTGCTCATCAAGAAAACTATCGTCCAAAGGAAGAGAGGAAGAGGAAGAAGTGGCTGATGACAATCTTGACAAGTGATCCGCTACCACATTTTCAACTCCTTTCTTGTCCTTGATAGTGATGTTAAACTCTTGTAGCAACAAAATCCAACGAATCAACCTTGGTTTGGCATCTTTCTTTGACAACAAATATTTGAGAGCAGAATGGTCAGTAAAAATGATAACAGAAGACCCAATAATGTAAGAACGAAATTTATCCAAGGCAAACACAACAGCTAACAACTCCTTCTCGGTGGTGGTATAATTTTTTTGTGCATCATTTAAAGTACGACTTGCATAATAAATGACAGAAGCTTATTATCCACTATTTTGCCAAGAAAGGCACCTAGAGCGAAGTCACTAGCATCTGTCATGATTTCAAAAGGCAAGTCCCACCGAGGAGATTGCATAATGTGAGACCCCAACTTTTCATGTGCTCTGATTATTGCGGAAGAGTATTTGGGTATTTAGTGAAATAATTGGAGGATCATAATTGGGGTGTTGGAATAGGAAGATTTTTAGCACCCTGTTTTTAGGTAACATTGCTGTGAGATCCCGACCTTACCTTATTGATGTCGTTTATGATTCCCTCAATATGTACGTATGATTAAATGAGTGATTGTTGGTGTAAGTGTCGACACATTGGAGCATAGTGTCGACACATTAGACTAACACTCGAAAGTTTACCTTTTCTGGAGCCCAAAGTGAATTTTGACTAAGTGTTGTAAGTGTCGACACCTTGGGTCAAAGTGTCGACACATTAGACCGATACCCGAGAGTTCGCCTTTTTCCAGAACTCCCGTGGATTTTGACCAAGTGATGGAAGTGTCGACACCTTGAGTGATGGTGTCGACACATCTAACTGAAACCCGAGAGTTTACATTTTTCCCACTTTGGCCAAGTGTTGGAAGTGTCGACACCTTGAGTGATGGTGTCGACACATCCTACTAAATGTGTTGTAAGTGTCGACACCTTTAGTGATGGTGTCGACACATATAACTAAATCCCTAGAAAATACGTGGGGTGGAATTCATGTGAAAAAGGGGAAAATAAGGGAGGGCAGCCTTGTCTTTTCCCCAAGCCCTTTACGTATAAGGCAACCCCCCCCCCTTTCCCACAAGTCATTTTGCCCTAGCTCCCCACCGAAGAAGAGAAGAGAAGAAAAGAAAGAAAGAAGAAGGAGAAAAGAAGAAGAAGAAAGGAAGAAGAGAAAGAAAGAGAGAGAGAAGAAGGTGAGTGCTTATGGCCGGCCAAGCCATACTCATTTTCACCTATGTTCTCTTTTCTTTTGAATGGTTGATGGTTGTGTGTTGTTAGTTTCTCCTTGGTTGTTGTGATGGTTGTGTTGTTAGATTTCTCCTTGAGATTCATGTGTTTTCTTTGAAGAAAATGTAGATCTAGTGAGTTTTAGAGAGTTGTATGGATTGTGCACGAAGCCATGGAGAGTGTGGTTAGATTTGGGAATTTATAAACTCAAGAGAAACCAACTTGCATACTAGGTGTTTGATAAAAGACCAAAGGGAGTGAAATAGATGCAATAACCTTTGTTCTAGTGATGAAATCATTGTTTTTGGTTGGAAGTTTTGAGTTGTATGTGTAAAGTCTACGTCTTGTATATGAGGTTATATGAGGAGGGCACTTGGGGCAAATTTCGTGGGCGTTGGATGATTTTGTACGATGAAGTATGTGTATGACAAAGTATGAGATATTGAACGAGGAATAAGTATGAGATATTGAATGAGGAATAAGGACGATTTTGTATGATGAAGCGTGAGTAATTGATTGATTACTCTATACGTCTAGTAAACCTATGAATAACAATGGTATGATCCAATTGTAGGTAAAGGGGCATTCAACCCACAAGCAAGCAAAGTAAGAGGAGCTTACGTTTGTAAGTGAAAATAGTAAGTAGCAACTTACGCTTTACAAAACTGGAATGATACACATCATGTTTTTATGAATAAGCATAACATGTTTATAACCACGCATGACAAGTTATTTCTCAACAAGCATGACATCATATACGTATTTGTATGAAAGCACGAAAGAAGTTTTTGTGCAAATAAACATGAAAGGTTTATGAGATATTTGTCATTAAGCACGAACTATCAAGAACATTAGAAACATTTTATGATAAGTTGATTACTCATCATCAAGCATGACATGAGCACGTCATGAGCAATTGCATTTGCATTATTTTTCTCATAAGAAAGAAGGAGAAATTTTATGCAAATGAAAGTACCATTTTTATGCTACTTTACGTTAAGTTTCAAGTAAGTTAATGAACCCAAGTCGGTCGGTACCGTACCAAGTCAAGAAGGTGCATCCATACCGAAGGACGTTTACGTGAAGGATGGATGTCACCTAGGACACCCATACCGAAGGATGCTTGCAAGAAGGATGGGTAGTCCGGGAGGTATGTGCAATCACACTGAAGGATGCTTGCAAGAAGGTGTGAACCTCCAAGAGTCGTGTCTAGCCACTGAAGGACATTGAGAAGGTGTGCTAGCTCGACCATATGTAAGGTCCCCAAGGGAAATAGGGGACAGTTCCATCGGGAACGCACAACCCTGATGCCAGGGGTAAATGGAGCTCGAGTAGCCCATAGGATAAGAATGGAAAAGATTTTCCAAAAGAAAGAGCTTTATAAGTATAAGAGATGTTTTCAAGAGCAAGTGCATGTGCATATGCAATCATGAGGCATACACGTGCATCACGATTCATGATCATGCATGAATTACATATGTATACATGATATTTAAAGTTCAAGTTTATGATTATTTCAAGTTTAAGCGCATGCTTATGATTTTAAGTCAAGTGCATGCTTATGATTTTACGTTCATTATGATATCGAGTTCATGATGATTTCAAGTTTAAAAGCAAGTGTATGAATTCAAGTTCATATTCCCAAACCATGATTTCAAGCTCATGTTTTAATTATAATTCCTTACTGAGTCTTTCGACTCACAGATGTTTTAAATTGTATCATTCCAGATAACAATTCAGGTGGGAAAATTTAGAAGAGGGACCGATGGGAACGTCCTCATCTCTCTTTGTTGCTCATTAAAGGTTAGATGTAATTTTGAAGAGTCATCATGAGCCTCCGTCGTGTGGTGGTCATGGGTTATTCGGACTATTAGAGTTCAAGGTTTTTGATGTCTAGTATCTTAGTCGTGGTTATCAGAATCAGAAGTTGAAGAGTTCATAGGAAGTACTATCAGGCATCCTGTGAATGTCTATGTTATGTGTATAAGGATTCAAGATGTATTACTTATATGTTATGAGTAGGTCCATATAAAGGTTTTGTTGGAATCCCTTAGGACTTGTACTTCAGTCATGCAGACATGACATGTAATTTGGATGCTTTCACTATTGCCGTTGTAGTCAATTGTGTAAGTTGAAGTTTATGTAAATCTCTTTGGCCCATCTCTCTCAGTTGTAGGTGTTTTATGTATTTGTATAAAAAAAAAAATCCGCTGCATGATTAAGAGAAACGCTGGAACATTCATTGAGTGGATGTTCGCGGCTGTCATTAACCCCCTTCGGGCTAGCGTTCGGGGCGTGACAGAAAATGGTATCAGAGGAAATAGAGCTTTGGGCCAGGAGACATAAGGTATAGATTAGAACCCTAAAGAGTTAACTATGTGTTAGGCATCAAGTACACTAGACTGGTGACATAGACTCATTATGAGCTCATAGTGAATAAAGACTTTGAAAGTGCAGAATGACACCTAGAGGACCAAAAGAGAATTGGGGACTCAGAGAATCGAATGTCACTACTGATGATGTTTTAGAACACATGGCTCGGCTTGTCACTGAACAGGTGCAACAAGGAACAAATGATTAAGGTTACCTAAAGATATGATTACGCAGACCCTGGAAGAAATTTTAATTGAAGTAAGTTTTGATTTTGGCCGAATGGAGTTGCCGGAACACCTGATTTTAGTCAGAGGTCAGATTTTGGCTGAGGAATAGTTATTGCTCTTTGACTTATTAAGGCTTAGGAATTCAAGACAATGAGTTGTTTTGAGATAATGAATTTTGATATTAGACTTGGTCTGCATTTGAGATTATACCGGACAGGGAATCGAAGAACTATGGAGTTTTATACCGCCCAGATAAGGGGATTTGTTGATCAATTGTAAGAGCTTAAGTATGCACTAATGCTTATTTATGAACAGAGTATGATCTTTGGATTAGGAAAGAGATATATCTGAGAAGATATTTTACACTAAGGATTGCTGTATAAGTGCTTATTGATGCCATTAGAATTGTCCATGGCATAAGAGACATTGAAATGATGATTAGGGTGCTTCGGGGCCATTTAGATTGATTAGTGATTTTCATGATGATACAGTGGTTTCATTTGAACGAGTTAAGAGGGTTATAAAGAATGTTTGTCGATTGAATTGCAGAAATTAAGTTGAGGAAACTTGACTACCAATTTTTCTAAATGGTGGAGATTACCCGAATGCATGAGTAAATCCACTATAATGTAGTCTAATGGTGGTGATCAAATTATAAAGAATGCCTAATTGAAAGTGAGGGGCATATAGTATTAGCTAATTTGATGGGTAATGGAGATGGTGGTTTGACATCATACTTAGGCATGAATTGGTTGACAGCGCATGGTGCTCGTATGAATCGTTATGATGAGTGAAAAGGAGGGGAGACCGGGTTGTTGTTTCCCATGTTATGAGAAAAATGGGGCGAAGGCCAGCGAGTATGTCGACCAACTAGGTTGTAAAGAGGTCATGAAGGGACTTTTAATCCTGGCAAATGATACCGAGAGGGAGGCTGCTACAGTGGAGCCAGACCCCAATAGTGAACGAATTTCCCGATGTTTTTCCTAAAGAAATACCTAGGTTACCCCAGATAGAGAAGTGGAATTGGTACTGAGTTTGAATTACCTTCTAAAGGTATCGTATCGAATGGCTCCAGTAGAGCTGAAGGAGCTAAAGGTTCAAATAGAAGAACTTCTGGAGGAAGGGTTTATACGGCCAAGTGTAAGGTGACTATAAAGAATAGATACACGTTACCTTTATATTGATGACCTGTTCGATTAAGTTATAACAGACATAAGTATCCTCAAAGATTGACTGGAGATCGAGGTATCATCAGTCGAAGGTGAAGGAAGGAGGTATATCCAAGACGACCTTCAGACACGTTATGGTCACTATGAATTCTTGTGATGCCATTGGGCTGGCCAATACTCCGGCCTCATGTATTGGATATGATGAACAGGGTGTTCAAGGAGTTCTAAGATAAGTTGTGGTTGTTCTTTATAGACGATATTTTGATTTAATCAAGAAATAAGCATGAACATGAGAAACATCTAAGGACTGTTCTACAGATTTTCACGGAGAAGAAGTTGTATGCTAAATTCTCTAAGTGTAAATTTTGGTTGGAGCAAGTCCGATTTTCGGGGCATGTGGTTTCAGGCAAAGGGATTGTCGTGGAACACGGTAAGGTCGATGATGTAACCTAATGGCCAAGGCCTATAAATGTGAAGGAAATAAGGAGTTTCCTGGGGTTAACAAGATACTACCGAAGGTTCATCGAGGGGTTAAGATAGTTATACTATTGACATCGTTGATTAAGAAAAATGTCAAGTTTGAATAGACGTTTGAGTGCGAATAAAATCTTTTGGGATTTTAGACCGAATGGGTACCAGGACGTACCAGTGGCCCTACCTATGTCTTAGAGTATGAGCCCTTGCACATTAAGGGAACCTTTTTATATGTAGGAGAACCGATAAGGGTTAGCCAAAAGGGTGAAACAGTTGAGGACAAAGACCAAATTCCGAGGACGGAATTTTTGTAAGGAGGGGAGGATGTGAGACCCCAACTTTTCATGTGCTCTGATTATTGCGGAAGAGTATTTGGGTATTTAGTGAAATAATTGGAGGATCATAATTGGGGTGTTGGAATAGGAAGATTTTTAGCACCCTGTTTTTAGGTAACATTGCTGTGAGATCCCGACCTTATCTTATTGATGTCGTTTATGATTCCCTCAATATGTACGTATGATTAAATGAGTGATTGTTGGTGTAAGTGTCGACACATTGGAGCATAGTGTCGACACATTAGACTAACACCCGAAAGTTTACCTTTTCTGGAGCCCAAAGTGAATTTTGACTAAGTGTTGTAAGTGTCGACACCTTGGGTCAAAGTGTCGACACATTAGACCGATACCCGAGAGTTCGCCTTTTTCCAGAACTCCCGTGGATTTTGACCAAGTGATGGAAGTGTCGACACCTTGAGTGATGGTGTCGACACATCTAACTGAAACCCGAGAGTTTACATTTTTCCCACTTTGGCCAAGTGTTGGAAGTGTCGACACCTTGAGTGATGGTGTCGACACATCCTACTAAATGTGTTGTAAGTGTCGACACCTTTAGTGATGGTGTCGACACATATAACTAAATCCCTAGAAAATACGTGGGGTGGAATTCATGTGAAAAAGGGGAAAATAAGGGAGGGCAGCCTTGTCTTTTCCCCAAGCCCTTTACGTATAAGGCAACCCCCCCCTTTCCCACAAGTCATTTTGCCCTAGCTCCCCACCGAAGAAGAGAAGAGAAGAAAAGAAAGAAAGAAGAAGGAGAAAAGAAGAAGAAGAAAGGAAGAAGAGAAAGAAAGAGAGAGAGAAGAAGGTGAGTGCTTATGGCCGGCCAAGCCATACTCATTTTCACCTATGTTCTCTTTTCTTTTGAATGGTTGATGGTTGTGTGTTGTTAGTTTCTCCTTGGTTGTTGTGATGGTTGTGTGTTGTTAGATTTCTCCTTGAGATTCATGTGTTTTCTTTGAAGAAAATGTAGATCTAGTGAGTTTTAGAGAGTTGTATGGATTGTGCACGAAGCCATGGAGAGTGTGGTTAGATTTGGGAATTTATAAACTCAAGAGAAACCAACTTGCATACTAGGTGTTTGATAAAAGACCAAAGGGAGTGAAATAGATGCAATAACCTTTGTTCTAGTGATGAAATCATTGTTTTTGGTTGGAAGTTTTGAGTTGTATGTGTAAAGTCTACGTCTTGTATATGAGGTTATATGAGGAGGGCACTTGGGGCAAATTTCGTGGGCGTTGGATGATTTTGTACGATGAAGTATGTGTATGACAAAGTATGAGATATTGAACGAGGAATAAGTATGAGATATTGAATGAGGAATAAGGACGATTTTGTATGATGAAGCGTGAGTAATTGATTGATTACTCTATACGTCTAGTAAACCTATGAATAACAATGGTATGATCCAATTGTAGGTAAAGGGGCATTCAACCCACAAGCAAGCAAAGTAAGAGGAGCTTACGTTTGTAAGTGAAAATAGTAAGTAGCAACTTACGCTTTACAAAACTGGAATGATACACATCATGTTTTTATGAATAAGCATAACATGTTTATAACCACGCATGACAAGTTATTTCTCAACAAGCATGACATCGTATACGTATTTGTATGAAAGCACGAAAGAAGTTTTTGTGCAAATAAACATGAAAGGTTTATGAGATATTTGTCATTAAGCACGAACTATCAAGAACATTAGAAACATTTTATGATAAGTTGATTACTCATCATCAAGCATGACATGAGCACGTCATGAGCAATTGCATTTGCATTATTTTTCTCATAAGAAAGAAGGAGAAATTTTATGCAAATGAAAGTACCATTTTTATGCTACTTTACGTTAAGTTTCAAGTAAGTTAATGAACCCAAGTCGGTCGGTACCGTACCAAGTCAAGAAGGTGCATCCATACCGAAGGACGTTTACGTGAAGGATGGATGTCACCTAGGACACCCATACCGAAGGATGCTTGCAAGAAGGATGGGTAGTCCGGGAGGTATGTGCAATCACACTGAAGGATGCTTGCAAGAAGGTGTGAACCTCCAAGAGTCGTGTCTAGCCACTGAAGGACATTGAGAAGGTGTGCTAGCTCGACCATATGTAAGGTCCCCAAGGGAAATAGGGGACAGTTCCATCGGGAACGCACAACCCTGATGCCAGGGGTAAATGGAGCTCGAGTAGCCCATAGGATAAGAATGGAAAAGATTTTCCAAAAGAAAGAGCTTTATAAGTATAAGAGATGTTTTCAAGAGCAAGTGCATGTGCATATGCAATCATGAGGCATACACGTGCATCACGATTCATGATCATGCATGAATTACATATGTATACATGATATTTAAAGTTCAAGTTTATGATTATTTCAAGTTTAAGCGCATGCTTATGATTTTAAGTCAAGTGCATGCTTATGATTTTACGTTCATTATGATATCGAGTTCATGATGATTTCAAGTTTAAAAGCAAGTGTATGAATTCAAGTTCATATTCCCAAACCATGATTTCAAGCTCATGTTTTAATTATAATTCCTTACTGAGTCTTTCGACTCACAGATGTTTTAAATTGTATCATTCCAGATAACAATTCAGGTGGGAAAATTTAGAAGAGGGACCGATGGGAACGTCCTCATCTCTCTTTGTTGCTCATTAAAGGTTAGATGTAATTTTGAAGAGTCATCATGAGCCTCCGTCGTGTGGTGGTCATGGGTTATTCGGACTATTAGAGTTCAAGGTTTTTGATGTCTAGTATCTTAGTCGTGGTTATCAGAATCAGAAGTTGAAGAGTTCATAGGAAGTACTATCAGGCATCCTGTGAATGTCTATGTTATGTGTATAAGGATTCAAGATGTATTACTTATATGTTATGAGTAGGTCCATATAAAGGTTTTGTTGGAATCCCTTAGGACTTGTACTTCAGTCATGCAGACATGACATGTAATTTGGATGCTTTCACTATTGCCGTTGTAGTCAATTGTGTAAGTTGAAGTTTATGTAAATCTCTTTGGCCCATCTCTCTCAGTTGTAGGTGTTTTATGTATTTGTATAAAAAAAAAAAATCCGCTGCATGATTAAGAGAAACGCTGGAACATTCATTGAGTGGATGTTCGCGGCTGTCATTAACCCCCTTCGGGCTAGCGTTCGGGGCGTGACAGAAAATGGTATCAGAGGAAATAGAGCTTTGGGCCAGGAGACATAAGGAATAGATTAGAACCCTAAAGAGTTAACTATGTGTTAGGCATCAAGTACACTTGACTGGTGACATAGACTCATTATGAGCTCATAGTGAATAAAGACTTTGAAAGTGCAGAATGACACCTAGAGGACCAAAAGAGAATTGGGGACTCAGAGAATCGAATGTCACTACTGATGATGTTTTAGAACACATGGCTCGGCTTGTCACTGAACAGGTGCAACAAGGAACAAATGATTAAGGTTACCTAAAGATATGATTACGCAGACCCTGGAAGAAATTTTAATTGAAGTAAGTTTTGATTTTGGTAGACTTCCGAATGGAGTTGCCGGAACACCTGATTTTAGTCAGAGGGTCAGATTTTGGCTGAGGAATAGTTATTGCTCTTTGACTTATTAAGGCTTAGGAATTCAAGACAATGAGTTGTTTTGAGGATAATGAATTTTGATATTAGACTTGGTCTGCATTTGAGATTATACGGACAGGGAATCGAAGAACTATTGGAGTTTTATACCGCCCAGATAAGGGATTTGTTGATCAATTGTAAAGAGCTTAAGTATGCACTAATGCTTATTTATGAACAGAGTATGATCTTTGGATTAGGAAAGAGATATATCTGAGAAGATATTTTACACTAAGGATTGCTGTTATAAGTGCTTATTGATGCCATTAGAATTGACCATGGCATAAGAGACATTGAAATGATGATTAGGGTGCTTCGGGGCCATTTAGATTGATTAGTGATTTTCATGATGATACAGTGGTTCATTTGAAGAGTTAAGAGGGTTATAAAGAATGTTTGTCGATTGAATTGCAGAAATTAAGTTGAGGAAACTTGACTACCAATTTTTCTAAATGTGGAGGATTACCCGAATGCATGAGTAAATCCACTATAATGTAGTCTAATGGTGGTGATCAAATTATAAAGAATGCCTAATTGAAAGTGAGGGGCATATAGTATTAGCTAATTTGATGGTAATGGAGATGGTGGTTTGACATCATATTAGGCATGAATTGGTTGACAGCGCATGGTGCTCGTATGAATCGTTATGATGAGGAAAAGGAGGGGAGACCGGGTTGTTGTTTCCCATGTATGAGAAAAATGGGGCGAAGGCCAGCGAGTATGTCGACCAACTAGGTTGTAAAGAGGTCATGAAGGACTTTTAATCCTGGCAAATGATACCGAGAGGGAGGCTGCTACAGTGGAGCAGACCCCAATAGTGAACGAATTTCCCGATGTTTTTCCTAAAGAAATACCTAGGTTACCCCAGATAGAGAAGTGGAATTGGTACTGAGTTAGAATTACCTTCTAAAGTATCGTATCGAATGGCTCCAGTAGAGCTGAAGGAGCTAAAGGTTCAAATAGAAGAACTTCTGGAGGAAGGGTTTATACGGCCAAGTGTAAGGTGACTATAAAGAATAGATACACGTTACCTTTATATTGATGACCTGTTCGATTAAGTTATAACAGACATAAGTATCCTCAAAGATTGACTGGAGATCGAGGTATCATCAGTCGAAGGTGAAGGAAGGAGGTATATCCAAGACGACCTTCAGACACGTTATGGTCACTATGAATTCTTGGTGATGCCATTGGGCTGGCCAATACTCCGGCCTCATGTATGGATATGATGAACAGGGTGTTCAAGGAGTTCTAAGATAAGTTGTGGTTGTCTTTATAGACGATATTTTGATTTAATCAAGAAATAAGCATGAACATGAGAAACATCTAAGGACTGTTCTACAGATTTTCACGGAGAAGAAGTTGTATGCTAAATTCTCTAAGTGTAAATTTTGGTTGGAGCAAGTCCGATTTTCGGGGCATGTGGTTTCAGGCAAAGGGATTGTCGTGGAACACGGTAAGGTCGATGATGTAACCTAATGGCCAAGGCCTATAAATGTGAAGGAAATAAGGAGTTTCCTGGGGTTAACAAGATACTACCGAAGGTTCATCGAGGGGTTAAGATAGTTATACTATTGACATCGTTGATTAAGAAAAATGTCAAGTTTGAATAGACGTTTGAGTGCGAATAAAATCTTTTGGGATTTTAGACCGAATGGGTACCAGGACGTACCAGTGGCCCTACCTATGTCTTAGAGTATGAGCCCTTGCACATTAAGGGAACCTTTTTATATGTAGGAGAACCGATAAGGGTTAGCCAAAAGGGTGAAACAGTTGAGGACAAAGACCAAATTCCGAGGACGGAATTTTTGTAAGGAGGGGAGGATGTGAGACCCCAACTTTTCATGTGCTCTGATTATTGCGGAAGAGTATTTGGGTATTTAGTGAAATAATTGGAGGATCATAATTGGGGTGTTGGAATAGGAAGATTTTTAGCACCCTGTTTTTAGGTAACATTGCTGTGAGATCCCGACCTTACCTTATTGATGTCGTTTATGATTCCCTCAATATGTACGTATGATTAAATGAGTGATTGTTGGTGTAAGTGTCGACACATTGGAGCATAGTGTCGACACATTAGACTAACACCCGAAAGTTTACCTTTTCTGGAGCCCAAAGTGAATTTTGACTAAGTGTTGTAAGTGTCGACACCTTGGGTCAAAGTGTCGACACATTAGACCGATACCCGAGAGTTCGCCTTTTTCCAGAACTCCCGTGGATTTTGACCAAGTGATGGAAGTGTCGACACCTTGAGTGATGGTGTCGACACATCTAACTGAAACCCGAGAGTTTACATTTTTCCCACTTTGGCCAAGTGTTGGAAGTGTCGACACCTTGAGTGATGGTGTCGACACATCCTACTAAATGTGTTGTAAGTGTCGACACCTTTAGTGATGGTGTCGACACATATAACTAAATCCCTAGAAAATACGTGGGGTGGAATTCATGTGAAAAAGGGGAAAATAAGGGAGGGCAGCCTTGTCTTTTCCCCAAGCCCTTTACGTATAAGGCAACCCCCCCCTTTCCCACAAGTCATTTTGCCCTAGCTCCCCACCGAAGAAGAGAAGAGAAGAAAAGAAAGAAAGAAGAAGGAGAAAAGAAGAAGAAGAAAGGAAGAAGAGAAAGAAAGAGAGAGAGAAGAAGGTGAGTGCTTATGGCCGGCCAAGCCATACTCATTTTCACCTATGTTCTCTTTTCTTTTGAATGGTTGATGGTTGTGTGTTGTTAGTTTCTCCTTGGTTGTTGTGATGGTTGTGTGTTGTTAGATTTCTCCTTGAGATTCATGTGTTTTCTTTGAAGAAAATGTAGATCTAGTGAGTTTTAGAGAGTTGTATGGATTGTGCACGAAGCCATGGAGAGTGTGGTTAGATTTGGGAATTTATAAACTCAAGAGAAACCAACTTGCATACTAGGTGTTTGATAAAAGACCAAAGGGAGTGAAATAGATGCAATAACCTTTGTTCTAGTGATGAAATCATTGTTTTTGGTTGGAAGTTTTGAGTTGTATGTGTAAAGTCTACGTCTTGTATATGAGGTTATATGAGGAGGGCACTTGGGGCAAATTTCGTGGGCGTTGGATGATTTTGTACGATGAAGTATGTGTATGACAAAGTATGAGATATTGAACGAGGAATAAGTATGAGATATTGAATGAGGAATAAGGACGATTTTGTATGATGAAGCGTGAGTAATTGATTGATTACTCTATACGTCTAGTAAACCTATGAATAACAATGGTATGATCCAATTGTAGGTAAAGGGGCATTCAACCCACAAGCAAGCAAAGTAAGAGGAGCTTACGTTTGTAAGTGAAAATAGTAAGTAGCAACTTACGCTTTACAAAACTGGAATGATACACATCATGTTTTTATGAATAAGCATAACATGTTTATAACCACGCATGACAAGTTATTTCTCAACAAGCATGACATCGTATACGTATTTGTATGAAAGCACGAAAGAAGTTTTTGTGCAAATAAACATGAAAGGTTTATGAGATATTTGTCATTAAGCACGAACTATCAAGAACATTAGAAACATTTTATGATAAGTTGATTACTCATCATCAAGCATGACATGAGCACGTCATGAGCAATTGCATTTGCATTATTTTTCTCATAAGAAAGAAGGAGAAATTTTATGCAAATGAAAGTACCATTTTTATGCTACTTTACGTTAAGTTTCAAGTAAGTTAATGAACCCAAGTCGGTCGGTACCGTACCAAGTCAAGAAGGTGCATCCATACCGAAGGACGTTTACGTGAAGGATGGATGTCACCTAGGACACCCATACCGAAGGATGCTTGCAAGAAGGATGGGTAGTCCGGGAGGTATGTGCAATCACACTGAAGGATGCTTGCAAGAAGGTGTGAACCTCCAAGAGTCGTGTCTAGCCACTGAAGGACATTGAGAAGGTGTGCTAGCTCGACCATATGTAAGGTCCCCAAGGGAAATAGGGGACAGTTCCATCGGGAACGCACAACCCTGATGCCAGGGGTAAATGGAGCTCGAGTAGCCCATAGGATAAGAATGGAAAAGATTTTCCAAAAGAAAGAGCTTTATAAGTATAAGAGATGTTTTCAAGAGCAAGTGCATGTGCATATGCAATCATGAGGCATACACGTGCATCACGATTCATGATCATGCATGAATTACATATGTATACATGATATTTAAAGTTCAAGTTTATGATTATTTCAAGTTTAAGCGCATGCTTATGATTTTAAGTCAAGTGCATGCTTATGATTTTACGTTCATTATGATATCGAGTTCATGATGATTTCAAGTTTAAAAGCAAGTGTATGAATTCAAGTTCATATTCCCAAACCATGATTTCAAGCTCATGTTTTAATTATAATTCCTTACTGAGTCTTTCGACTCACAGATGTTTTAAATTGTATCATTCCAGATAACAATTCAGGTGGGAAAATTTAGAAGAGGGACCGATGGGAACGTCCTCATCTCTCTTTGTTGCTCATTAAAGGTTAGATGTAATTTTGAAGAGTCATCATGAGCCTCCGTCGTGTGGTGGTCATGGGTTATTCGGACTATTAGAGTTCAAGGTTTTTGATGTCTAGTATCTTAGTCGTGGTTATCAGAATCAGAAGTTGAAGAGTTCATAGGAAGTACTATCAGGCATCCTGTGAATGTCTATGTTATGTGTATAAGGATTCAAGATGTATTACTTATATGTTATGAGTAGGTCCATATAAAGGTTTTGTTGGAATCCCTTAGGACTTGTACTTCAGTCATGCAGACATGACATGTAATTTGGATGCTTTCACTATTGCCGTTGTAGTCAATTGTGTAAGTTGAAGTTTATGTAAATCTCTTTGGCCCATCTCTCTCAGTTGTAGGTGTTTTATGTATTTGTATAAAAAAAAAAAATCCGCTGCATGATTAAGAGAAACGCTGGAACATTCATTGAGTGGATGTTCGCGGCTGTCATTAACCCCCTTCGGGCTAGCGTTCGGGGCGTGACAGAAAATGGTATCAGAGGAAATAGAGCTTTGGGCCAGGAGACATAAGGAATAGATTAGAACCCTAAAGAGTTAACTATGTGTTAGGCATCAAGTACACTTGACTGGTGACATAGACTCATTATGAGCTCATAGTGAATAAAGACTTTGAAAGTGCAGAATGACACCTAGAGGACCAAAAGAGAATTGGGGACTCAGAGAATCGAATGTCACTACTGATGATGTTTTAGAACACATGGCTCGGCTTGTCACTGAACAGGTGCAACAAGGAACAAATGATTAAGGTTACCTAAAGATATGATTACGCAGACCCTGGAAGAAATTTTAATTGAAGTAAGTTTTGATTTTGGTAGACTTCCGAATGGAGTTGCCGGAACACCTGATTTTAGTCAGAGGGTCAGATTTTGGCTGAGGAATAGTTATTGCTCTTTGACTTATTAAGGCTTAGGAATTCAAGACAATGAGTTGTTTTGAGGATAATGAATTTTGATATTAGACTTGGTCTGCATTTGAGATTATACGGACAGGGAATCGAAGAACTATTGGAGTTTTATACCGCCCAGATAAGGGATTTGTTGATCAATTGTAAAGAGCTTAAGTATGCACTAATGCTTATTTATGAACAGAGTATGATCTTTGGATTAGGAAAGAGATATATCTGAGAAGATATTTTACACTAAGGATTGCTGTTATAAGTGCTTATTGATGCCATTAGAATTGACCATGGCATAAGAGACATTGAAATGATGATTAGGGTGCTTCGGGGCCATTTAGATTGATTAGTGATTTTCATGATGATACAGTGGTTCATTTGAAGAGTTAAGAGGGTTATAAAGAATGTTTGTCGATTGAATTGCAGAAATTAAGTTGAGGAAACTTGACTACCAATTTTTCTAAATGTGGAGGATTACCCGAATGCATGAGTAAATCCACTATAATGTAGTCTAATGGTGGTGATCAAATTATAAAGAATGCCTAATTGAAAGTGAGGGGCATATAGTATTAGCTAATTTGATGGTAATGGAGATGGTGGTTTGACATCATATTAGGCATGAATTGGTTGACAGCGCATGGTGCTCGTATGAATCGTTATGATGAGGAAAAGGAGGGGAGACCGGGTTGTTGTTTCCCATGTATGAGAAAAATGGGGCGAAGGCCAGCGAGTATGTCGACCAACTAGGTTGTAAAGAGGTCATGAAGGACTTTTAATCCTGGCAAATGATACCGAGAGGGAGGCTGCTACAGTGGAGCAGACCCCAATAGTGAACGAATTTCCCGATGTTTTTCCTAAAGAAATACCTAGGTTACCCCAGATAGAGAAGTGGAATTGGTACTGAGTTAGAATTACCTTCTAAAGTATCGTATCGAATGGCTCCAGTAGAGCTGAAGGAGCTAAAGGTTCAAATAGAAGAACTTCTGGAGGAAGGGTTTATACGGCCAAGTGTAAGGTGACTATAAAGAATAGATACACGTTACCTTTATATTGATGACCTGTTCGATTAAGTTATAACAGACATAAGTATCCTCAAAGATTGACTGGAGATCGAGGTATCATCAGTCGAAGGTGAAGGAAGGAGGTATATCCAAGACGACCTTCAGACACGTTATGGTCACTATGAATTCTTGGTGATGCCATTGGGCTGGCCAATACTCCGGCCTCATGTATGGATATGATGAACAGGGTGTTCAAGGAGTTCTAAGATAAGTTGTGGTTGTCTTTATAGACGATATTTTGATTTAATCAAGAAATAAGCATGAACATGAGAAACATCTAAGGACTGTTCTACAGATTTTCACGGAGAAGAAGTTGTATGCTAAATTCTCTAAGTGTAAATTTTGGTTGGAGCAAGTCCGATTTTCGGGGCATGTGGTTTCAGGCAAAGGGATTGTCGTGGAACACGGTAAGGTCGATGATGTAACCTAATGGCCAAGGCCTATAAATGTGAAGGAAATAAGGAGTTTCCTGGGGTTAACAAGATACTACCGAAGGTTCATCGAGGGGTTAAGATAGTTATACTATTGACATCGTTGATTAAGAAAAATGTCAAGTTTGAATAGACGTTTGAGTGCGAATAAAATCTTTTGGGATTTTAGACCGAATGGGTACCAGGACGTACCAGTGGCCCTACCTATGTCTTAGAGTATGAGCCCTTGCACATTAAGGGAACCTTTTTATATGTAGGAGAACCGATAAGGGTTAGCCAAAAGGGTGAAACAGTTGAGGACAAAGACCAAATTCCGAGGACGGAATTTTTGTAAGGAGGGGAGGATGTGAGACCCCAACTTTTCATGTGCTCTGATTATTGCGGAAGAGTATTTGGGTATTTAGTGAAATAATTGGAGGATCATAATTGGGGTGTTGGAATAGGAAGATTTTTAGCACCCTGTTTTTAGGTAACATTGCTGTGAGATCCCGACCTTACCTTATTGATGTCGTTTATGATTCCCTCAATATGTACGTATGATTAAATGAGTGATTGTTGGTGTAAGTGTCGACACATTGGAGCATAGTGTCGACACATTAGACTAACACCCGAAAGTTTACCTTTTCTGGAGCCCAAAGTGAATTTTGACTAAGTGTTGTAAGTGTCGACACCTTGGGTCAAAGTGTCGACACATTAGACCGATACCCGAGAGTTCGCCTTTTTCCAGAACTCCCGTGGATTTTGACCAAGTGATGGAAGTGTCGACACCTTGAGTGATGGTGTCGACACATCTAACTGAAACCCGAGAGTTTACATTTTTCCCACTTTGGCCAAGTGTTGGAAGTGTCGACACCTTGAGTGATGGTGTCGACACATCCTACTAAATGTGTTGTAAGTGTCGACACCTTTAGTGATGGTGTCGACACATATAACTAAATCCCTAGAAAATACGTGGGGTGGAATTCATGTGAAAAAGGGGAAAATAAGGGAGGGCAGCCTTGTCTTTTCCCCAAGCCCTTTACGTATAAGGCAACCCCCCCCCTTTCCCACAAGTCATTTTGCCCTAGCTCCCCACCGAAGAAGAGAAGAGAAGAAAAGAAAGAAAGAAGAAGGAGAAAAGAAGAAGAAGAAAGGAAGAAGAGAAAGAAAGAGAGAGAGAAGAAGGTGAGTGCTTATGGCCGGCCAAGCCATACTCATTTTCACCTATGTTCTCTTTTCTTTTGAATGGTTGATGGTTGTGTGTTGTTAGTTTCTCCTTGGTTGTTGTGATGGTTGTGTGTTGTTAGATTTCTCCTTGAGATTCATGTGTTTTCTTTGAAGAAAATGTAGATCTAGTGAGTTTTAGAGAGTTGTATGGATTGTGCACGAAGCCATGGAGAGTGTGGTTAGATTTGGGAATTTATAAACTCAAGAGAAACCAACTTGCATACTAGGTGTTTGATAAAAGACCAAAGGGAGTGAAATAGATGCAATAACCTTTGTTCTAGTGATGAAATCATTGTTTTTGGTTGGAAGTTTTGAGTTGTATGTGTAAAGTCTACGTCTTGTATATGAGGTTATATGAGGAGGGCACTTGGGGCAAATTTCGTGGGCGTTGGATGATTTTGTACGATGAAGTATGTGTATGACAAAGTATGAGATATTGAACGAGGAATAAGTATGAGATATTGAATGAGGAATAAGGACGATTTTGTATGATGAAGCGTGAGTAATTGATTGATTACTCTATACGTCTAGTAAACCTATGAATAACAATGGTATGATCCAATTGTAGGTAAAGGGGCATTCAACCCACAAGCAAGCAAAGTAAGAGGAGCTTACGTTTGTAAGTGAAAATAGTAAGTAGCAACTTACGCTTTACAAAACTGGAATGATACACATCATGTTTTTATGAATAAGCATAACATGTTTATAACCACGCATGACAAGTTATTTCTCAACAAGCATGACATCGTATACGTATTTGTATGAAAGCACGAAAGAAGTTTTTGTGCAAATAAACATGAAAGGTTTATGAGATATTTGTCATTAAGCACGAACTATCAAGAACATTAGAAACATTTTATGATAAGTTGATTACTCATCATCAAGCATGACATGAGCACGTCATGAGCAATTGCATTTGCATTATTTTTCTCATAAGAAAGAAGGAGAAATTTTATGCAAATGAAAGTACCATTTTTATGCTACTTTACGTTAAGTTTCAAGTAAGTTAATGAACCCAAGTCGGTCGGTACCGTACCAAGTCAAGAAGGTGCATCCATACCGAAGGACGTTTACGTGAAGGATGGATGTCACCTAGGACACCCATACCGAAGGATGCTTGCAAGAAGGATGGGTAGTCCGGGAGGTATGTGCAATCACACTGAAGGATGCTTGCAAGAAGGTGTGAACCTCCAAGAGTCGTGTCTAGCCACTGAAGGACATTGAGAAGGTGTGCTAGCTCGACCATATGTAAGGTCCCCAAGGGAAATAGGGGACAGTTCCATCGGGAACGCACAACCCTGATGCCAGGGGTAAATGGAGCTCGAGTAGCCCATAGGATAAGAATGGAAAAGATTTTCCAAAAGAAAGAGCTTTATAAGTATAAGAGATGTTTTCAAGAGCAAGTGCATGTGCATATGCAATCATGAGGCATACACGTGCATCACGATTCATGATCATGCATGAATTACATATGTATACATGATATTTAAAGTTCAAGTTTATGATTATTTCAAGTTTAAGCGCATGCTTATGATTTTAAGTCAAGTGCATGCTTATGATTTTACGTTCATTATGATATCGAGTTCATGATGATTTCAAGTTTAAAAGCAAGTGTATGAATTCAAGTTCATATTCCCAAACCATGATTTCAAGCTCATGTTTTAATTATAATTCCTTACTGAGTCTTTCGACTCACAGATGTTTTAAATTGTATCATTCCAGATAACAATTCAGGTGGGAAAATTTAGAAGAGGGACCGATGGGAACGTCCTCATCTCTCTTTGTTGCTCATTAAAGGTTAGATGTAATTTTGAAGAGTCATCATGAGCCTCCGTCGTGTGGTGGTCATGGGTTATTCGGACTATTAGAGTTCAAGGTTTTTGATGTCTAGTATCTTAGTCGTGGTTATCAGAATCAGAAGTTGAAGAGTTCATAGGAAGTACTATCAGGCATCCTGTGAATGTCTATGTTATGTGTATAAGGATTCAAGATGTATTACTTATATGTTATGAGTAGGTCCATATAAAGGTTTTGTTGGAATCCCTTAGGACTTGTACTTCAGTCATGCAGACATGACATGTAATTTGGATGCTTTCACTATTGCCGTTGTAGTCAATTGTGTAAGTTGAAGTTTATGTAAATCTCTTTGGCCCATCTCTCTCAGTTGTAGGTGTTTTATGTATTTGTATAAAAAAAAAAAATCCGCTGCATGATTAAGAGAAACGCTGGAACATTCATTGAGTGGATGTTCGCGGCTGTCATTAACCCCCTTCGGGCTAGCGTTCGGGGCGTGACACATAATGGGGGCAACTGTTAAATGTTCCTTCAGGGTCTCAAAAGCATGTTGGCACTCATAAGTCCAAACAAAAGTAGTATCATTTTGCAACAAAGTACACAATGGTTTTGCAACAAAGTACATAATGGTTTTGCAACACTACTAAAGCCTTGAATGAAACGTCTATAAAAGCCAGCATGACCAAGAAATGATCTGATATCCTTTACTGTCCTAGGGACAGGTAATTGAGAAATAAATTCTATCTTAGCCTTGTCAACCTCTATACCACGCTCAGAAACTAAGTGACCAAGTACCAAGCCACTACTAACCATAAATTGACATTTTTCCCAATTCAACAACAAATGTTTCTCTTCACATCGTCGCAACACAACAACAAGATGTTTCAAGCAGACATCAAATGATTTACCAAACACAGAGAAGTCATCCGTAAAAACTTCACACATTTCATCCAACATGTCAGAAAAAATACTCATCATACAGCGCTGAAAAGTAGCAGGTGCATTACATAAAGCAAATGGCATTCTTCTAAAAGCAAAAGTCCCAAAGGGACAAATGAAGGTGGTCTTCTCTTGATCCTCTGGTGCTATGGCAATTTGATAATAACCAGAAAAACCATCTAGAAAGCAATAAAAAGCATTACCAGCTACTTTCACAAAAATTTGATCCAAGAAAGGTATTGGGAAGTGATCCTTTCGACTAACTGAATTCAACTTTCTATAGTCAATGCACATTCTCCAACCTATTACCTTCCTAGTCGGGATCAACTCACCACTAGCATTTTCAATAACAGTTAACCCAGATTTCTTTGGAACTACCTGTGTTGGGCTTACCCACTTGCTGTCGGAGATAGGATAAATGATGCCCACAGCTAACAATTTCAGCACCTCTTTCTTCACCACCTCTTTCATGGTGGGATTTAATCTTCGTTGTGCATCACGAACTGGTCTTGCATCTCCCTCCAGAAAAATGTTATGGGTGCAAATAGAAGGGTCAATTCCTTTGATGTCTGCAATGGTCCATCCTATTGCTCCGCGATGCCGTCTTAACACTGCTAATAAATCAGCTTCTTGCTCTGAAGTGAGCTGCGAAGAGATGACAGCTGGGAATGTACCCTCAGCTGGACCCAGAAAAACGTACTTCAAGTCCTCAGGTAGTGGCTTCAACTCCAATGTAGGGACTTCTTCTGATGACTTCATGACTTCTGGTAAGTCGAGGGCTTCAAAGACTACCCTACGCCAACTGCCTGTGTAGCTCACTGACAACTGAGAGGGGTCATGTGTCTCTATTAACTGTCCCTCTACTTCTATCAATTCTACTGATGGAGGAACTGTTTCAATAAGAGTTTCAGGCTGCTCAGGAAAGTCATCCTTAATTGGACTATCAGAATCAAGTACTGATAACAGCTCTGAAATATCAAAGTCTTCTATCAAATCAACTGCATGTACCTCTGAGTCGTCACATCCACTCGGCATCTTGCAGGCATTGAACACGTTTATTTCCAATGTCATATTCCCGAATGTGAGCTTCAGTATTCCATTTCGACAATTAATTAATGCATTGGAGGTAGCAAGGAATGGACGTCCAAGAATGACAGGTGCCTGGTAGATAGTGGAGACTTTCTGCTGCATATCCAGAACTACAAAATCCACTGGATAGTAAAATTTGTCTACCTGAACCAAAACATCTTCAATTATACCTCGTGGCACCTTGACTGATCTGTCAGCCAACTGTAGCATGATAGAGGTCTTTTTCAGCTCACCCAATCCCAACTGCTCATATATTGAGAATGGTAGCAAGTTCACACTGCTACCCAAATCAAGTAAAGCTCTCCCAATGCGTGATTCACCGATCATAATGGAAATAGTGGGAGTATCGGGATCTCTAAACTTCTGAGGAGTTTCGCCCAATATCAAAGCGCTGACTTGCTCTGTCAAGAAAGTTTTCTTCTTTACATTCAGCTTCCTCTTCATTGTGCACAAGTCCTTCAGAAATTTTGCATATGAAGGGACTTGTTGTATGGCGTCCAAAAGTGGAATATTGATCTTCACTTGCTTGAAGATTTCCTGAATTTCAGTATGATATTTGTTCTTTTGGCCAGCTGCCAATCTCTGAGGATAGGGGACCACAGGTCGGAACTCCCTACTCGTCTCTGCCTCATCACTTGCAGGTTTCTTTGCTTCAAGCCGGACTTCCTCTGATTTTTCTTCGGCTTCATTATTTTAAGTTGTAACCTCGGGTGTTGGGACAACTGCTTGTCTATCCATAGGCATCTCTGGTCGGGAAACTTCCTTTCCACTTCTTAAAGAAATAACAGCCTTTGTTGTTTCAATGGATTCCTCTGAGACATTATGCACTTGTTGTTGTTGTTGCCTGTATACTTGAGGATTGGGCTGAGGTTGTGCTGGGAATTTTCCTGTGTCAAAAGTGCTCAATGTCGTACTCATCTTATTAATGGTGCCCCGTAACTCATTTATGGCCTGAGT
Organism: Myrica gale; assembly: GCA_963930655.1. NCBI lineage: Eukaryota > Viridiplantae > Streptophyta > Magnoliopsida > Fagales > Myricaceae > Myrica > Myrica gale. The sequence goes on along the minus strand of OZ005600.1, from coordinate 17,839,417 downwards.
GTTCTGACTGTTAGTGGTGGCCTGAATCTACATGAACTGCTAAAGTGTATTGGCCATCTGTGTCATACTATCGTCAAGAGACTTCTTTGGTGGGGCAGGGGGTTGAAACTGAGAAGGCTGAGGAACTATATAAGATTGAAATTTTGGAGGCGCTGCTGAAGGATAGTTATGAGAAGGCTGAGGTGGCTGATATTGATGCTGAGGAGCAGTCGGATGAGACGTCTGCTGAGAAGGTGGTGTATAGGACTGGGGAGGTTGTTGAAAATGCGAAGATTGACCAGGTTAATCATTCCTCCATGAAAATTTTGGATGATTCCTCCACCCCAGATTGTAAGTGTTTGAGAAAGGCTGATTTGGTGTTCTGTTAACCCAATTTGTTGATTGCATCTGATCAGACACACTCTCCTGTAAAACTGGCATAATCGGACAATCCTGAGTCTTATGGCTAGAATCGGCGCATAGAGAACACACCTCCACTGCTTTCGCTGTCTTCACCTTCTCTAATTCCATAACTTCTAATCTTCTGGTCAATGCAGCTATTCGAGTTGGACATCATTTTCGTCCTTAATCTCATATCTACCCGCACCAGCAATAGCCTCTGAGAGGTTGTACCGCCAATGGTTCCTGGTCAAATCGTGTATTCCATTGTTGGGCACTTTCAGCAAGGTAATCAAAGAACTTCAATGCTTCATCAGGTTCCTTGCTAAAGAATTCCCCATTGCACATAGTCTGAACAAACTACTTGCATTCAGGTGTAAGTGTAGTGTAAAAGTAGTTGACAAGCCTCCAAGACTCAAAACCATGATGTGGACAGATGTTCATTAAATCCTTGAATCTTTCCCAACAAGCGTGGAAGGTCTCATCACCTCTCTGCATTAAGTGGCTGATTTGCTCTTGCAAAAATTGAGTTCTCTGAAAAGGAAAGAATTTATGTAAGAACTCACGTTGCATGTCAGCGCAACTAGAGATAGAATTTGATCTTAGAGAATTAAACCAAATCTTCGCTTTATCCTTTAAAGAGAAAGGAAATAAACGAAGTTTAACATATTCATCTGTTGTAGCTCTAGTAATGAAAGTAGTGCAAGCAAGCTCAAAATCTGTCAAGTGTTGGTATGGACTCTCGGAATCCATCCCATGGAATTGAGGTACTATTGACATCATGCCATGCTTAATTGAAAAATTAGAAGCATCCTCAGATAAAGCAATACGTGATGGTGTTGTGGTGCGAGTGGGCTGCAAGTAATCTCTTAGTGTTCTAGGTGCTTGTTCAGCCATAGCTTCAACAGTAGCAGAATTTTCTAAATCGGAGTTTAGATCACTGCAATTAATGTCCAACTCAACACTTGACACACTTTCACTATACACACTATCAGTAGAATTCACTCTATATAGCCTATGTGTATCATCTCTTGCCCAATTCATCAAACATGAGTGCCTAAGAGAATAATATCAAGTGTATGTGTGTATGAAGTGAAAGACCAACAACTAATAATGTAAAACGGAAATAAAGAAAAGTAATGGCAATAGAATGTCAATTGAACTTACCGTTCCCCGGCAACGTCGCCAAAAACTTGACTCTACTAAAAATGATTAGTGAGTTACTCCCAAGCGTAGGAGGTTGTCAAGTAATACTAGGGAAGTCCTAGGTCATCTCCACAAGGAACGATGTGTTCAATTTTTCATTCCAACTACCATTACAATGATAGAAAGCTATGTTTTATTTACAATGAAAATGGTGTTTACAAAGGGAAAGGTTGGGTTTTTGGATATCATCCATGATTTTTGAGATTTTGAGTTGTGATCAATGTAAATGCTAAGAGATTAATGAAGAGCTAACAAGCAAACATGATAATAAAATAGCATGAGGTGGAGTTGAAACTAGATAAACTCAAGTAGTTGTCGAATAAACATCGTTTGGCATTAAACTTGCTCTAAGAGACATATCATCGAACACTTAGTACCCAAACTTTAGCTAGTCACAACCCATTCATGCCCATACTCAATCCAACTAACAAAAACAAACTCAAACACTAATCTAACATTAAGGAAGTGAAATGGAACTTAACAAAACATTTAATCATCCAACCAAGGCAAAACTCAAATTTGGAGTATAAATGGAACATGGCATTCGGTGCAAATATGTTTTGCAACTGAAATGGAAGTGCAATATAAATGGAAGATTCGGTCTACACAACAACAAGAGAAAATACAATGAAAAGAGACTCCAAGCTAAAAGAACCGAAAGCAACTAAGTACTCCAAAAGCTCAAAAGAAACTAAGCCAAAAGCAACAAGCTTTTGGTCTCTACGGTAGCAGCAAGAGAAAAAAAAACAACAAGAGAAAAACAATGAGGAAAAGTCTTGGAGCTTTTGGAAACTCAGCAGCCACCCAAAAGCAACCCACGAACCAGCCAAAATGTAACTTTCGAACTCCCCTTTTTGGCACCAAAATGTTCTCTTTTAAACCTGCTTTTGGGGGGCTTCGTTCGTGACTCAGCACTAGCCCTAGGGCTTCTTTTCGTTTTCCAAAAATGCCCTCAAATATGGAATCAGACGTGTCGCGCTCGACCGGCGCTCAACGTCCGCTCGAGCGTCCTTTGAAGAAATTCACACAGAGTTGTAACGTGCCACCACCGCTCGACGTGCCGCTCGAGCGCCCATGAAGAAGTTCACACAGAGGCTTAACGTGCGATCAGCGCGCGACGTCGCGCTCGAGCTGCCAGAAGAATTCACACAGAGACTTCACGCGCGATCAGCGCGCTCGAGCGGCTCCGAATTTTCTCTTCACGCGCGATGACCGCTCGACCGACCCCTTTGATTCCAGCCTCCCTCTCACTTCCATGAGCTCACTTCATCTCCATTATTCATGTGCAAAACAAAAAAACAAAAGTTAATAAGGGAAATATTCCAATCATATTTATGAAAATGGAGACATGAAAATATGGTCAGAGGGGAGAAAGCAAATAACTTAAAATTACTCAATTACACTTGCTTTTGTCAAAATTAACAATTCGCCCCTTACTAATGTCCAAAGCATAATTTTCTCATTTTCTAGTGGAAATGGTGTAATTGTGGAACTTTCTCAAGTGATAAATTAGCAAAATTGTGATACAATCACCTAAGCCATGTTTTGTCAAAGACAAATCTTTGACTACTAAGCATGTTTTCTAAAGTTTTGCTTCCTTGAGTAAACTTCTCAATAATTTTGCTTTAAGAAACAATTTTCTTGTCCAAAGCAACTTTCTCATTTCCAAAAAGATCATTTTTCAATTATTAGAGGGAAGCCCGTCATGGAGCAGTCGACTAGAAGTAGAAGACTGCTGGCCTGATCCTGATCTTGCCCACTGGTCTTTCGTCATATTCCAATATAGATACTCCAGTGTGAGCTAGCTTGCTTGGAGTAATCCCAAGTTCCTCTAAAGGAGGAAGGATTGGGAGATGTTTAAGGGTCAATCTGAACTCTGGGATGTGAACCGGAACATCCTTGATGTATGCTGTGAAGTATAGAGGGCGATTGTGCTTCATATCATCCAAGAGTAGGTCTTCTTTAGTGTATTTTGTTGGAATAAATCAGTTTTAAGCTTTAGAGTATTTCACTAATTTTTCAAAAAATCAATTTCTTGTGAGACCAAAATGAGTTTCTTTTTCAAGGATGTATATTTTGAGCCTAGATTTTCAAATTGACAAAGAAGTTCATCAAATGTATTTTGAAGCTAAATATAAGAAGGTTTCGGTTCATCATCGGAAGAATATACCCCATCGTCATCCTCAAATGCGATGACGCACATGTTAGCGATTTCTCCATCTTTTTCTTCTTCAGAGGAGATTTCATCGTTAATATTAGTCCCTTCATGAGTATTCTCTAGAGCATGTCAAATTTGCTTAGCATTTGTGCAAGAAGATATTCTATTAAACTCAAATTTATCTAAAACACAATATAGAATATTCATTGCTCTAGCATCTGAACAAATTTTCTTTTTGTCTAAGTCCCTATTCATTTTTGTTTTCAAATTCTCCAACTTTATTTATAGGAATATGTAGAGTATTTAATATGCATAATCATAGATCATAACCAATGAATTGAATAAAAATTTTCATCCTAGCTTTCCTATATGCATAATCATTTTCATCAAAAAATGGTAGTCTAAGTGTGGAAAGCCCTTCAACTGGAGTTTTGAAGCTTGAAGTTGTCATTCTAACTCAAGATTGCTAAATCTTGTATAACGAGCACCAACCTCTGATACCAACTGTTAGTCCTAGGATTAAGGCAACCCAAAGAGGGGTGAATTGGTTTTCAAAACTTTTTGCTTTTAACCCCCAAAATCGTGTGTGCAAGTAAATACTAGTTTAGCACAAGTACATGAACCGGTCGACCGCTTCAATTTACCATTACCCCATCGGTCATATTGTTAGAAGCTCAATGACTCTATTTTAAAATCAACCGGTTAACCGCTATACCAAGCGGTCGAAGTCCGGTCGACCGCTTCACCAGCCAGTCGACCTCTTCAACCTAAGCACAAAGTTTGGTTCTTTTAAAACAATATTTGTGACCACTTTTAAACACCCAATTTTAAATTCTTACTTCTCATAAGTATATGAAAGGTTTGAGAGTTTGTTTGGGGTGTTTTGAAACCTTTAAAAATATTTTAATCTTTCAAACAAAAGGTAAAACGGTTTATGCACGTTTTGAAGGATATGCAAGTGTGATTCATAATCCTTATCAAAAGTAAAACAAATAGTTACACGGATTATACCCTAAGGTCTTGAATTTTCACTTTTGAGCTCCTTGCATCTTATTGATCTTCTTTCTTCAAGTCTTTGGCTGTTTGACGAAATATGACTTTGTGTTTGAAGATGTCCATTTTATAAACTTAATCTATTTATTGAAATCATTAAAATCTCGATTATGCACAAAATACAAAAATTCAGGGTTTAATGATCAGTTTACTAAAAACAAATGTTCTACAATTAACTCAAAAGAAAAATATGCTTTTGGTGGCACACGTATATCTGATAATTGCTATGATCTGATCCTAGATGATGGCTTACCTTGTAATAGAGCTAAAGTTGATTTATCTCATCTTTGGAACCAAAGGTTTGGTCACATAAATTATCGTGACTTACCTAATATTCCTAATCTAGTTGATGATATTCTTAAACTAGAGAGGGTTGTTGACAAAGTATATGGACCTTGTTAACTTGGTAAACAAATTAGATCTTCTCATAAAAAGACCACTGATGTACTTGCTACTAAATGTTTGTAACTGTTATATGGATTTATTGGGGCCAACAAGGACTGAAAGTCTTGATGGCAGAAAAAACATACTTCTTGTTGTAGATGATTTTTCCAGGTTCACATGGATTGTACTTTTGAGGGAGAAGTATGAAGCTTTTGAGAAGGTTAAAAGCTTGTGTAATCTACTGCAAAATGAACAAGGCTACAAACTCTCAAGAATCCGAAGTGACCATGGGAAAGGAATTTGACAACTCTAGCTTCCACGATTATTGTCTTGATGAGGGGATACATCAAGAATTTTCTGCATTCATGGATGAGTGGGAGATGTTAGAAAAACCCATGACACATGGAGCATCCATATGGGTATTTAAATTTTAAGCTGAAGTTTGAATTATAGTTTAACTGGATATCTTATCCAGGATTCAAATTTAAATTCAAATTTCGTTGATTTCTCTCCTTGAGATTCTCTGAGTGAGATTCTCATGTACATTTTTTTAAGAAAATAAACGTAGAGAGAAAAATCAATCAACATATTCAAACAGTCTCACAAAGAAAAAATTTATCTCAAGACATCAAGGCTTCCATCTTTTAGCCTTGGATTTGAATGGTGGAATTCATAAGGAGACTCTAGTAGCCTCCTAAATGACTTGAGAGTGGTGTTCGTGATTCGTGGATCGTTGATCGTGGGCTGTAAGACTAGCAACCAATATTCCTGTAAATCAGAGCTTCCGCAAAAGGTATTTCGGATACCCGCTCCCTTTGGTAAAATCTAACTTGTAAAAATAAATAAAGACAATTCTACTTCCAAGCCTTAAGATACAGCTTCAAAGTGTGAGTCCTAGTTTTCAATATTAAGGCAACTCAAGAGGAGGGTGAATTAGTTTACTAAACGCTATTGACCTCCAAAGGCGTGTTTGCAATAAATATGTGCTAAAAGTAAAGAGTAGGGATAGAGAATCAAACACATGATTTTTAGGTGGTTCGGCAAACCCGCCCACATCCATCCCTCAAGCTCCTTCACCGAGCCTTGAGGTTTTTCACTATTCTCCAATAGCTTTACACTCTAGCTTCCGGGTGCTAGAGAATCGTACAAGTGTTTTCCCGGGCTCAACACTCAAACCCACAAAAGTGATTTTTCTAGCTCACCACTCACAACTTCATCAAGCTTGAGATATACACTCTCAAAGCTTTTCCTTTAGTGATCAACCTCACTAAAGGAAACACTTCTTTTGGATAATGAGATATAAGGATAAACTCTCTCAAAGAGTGGATAAGAAAATTGAAAGTTCTATCTCTTTTGATTCATATAATGATAAGGATGTGAAAGTGTAATTTGTGTGACTGATTTGAGAAATATGAAATAGGAAGGTTTAAGATATTTCTCAAGCTATACAAAAGTTGTGTGGTCATTGGTTATTCATTTCAGATGTTATGGATGTGTATTTATAGGCCACATATGAAAACTAGTCGTTTATAGCCGTTGAGAGTCGTCTATTAAAACGTGTCGGTCGACCGCTTCAAGTTACCATTACCCAACGGTCATATTGTCAGAAGCTTAACGGCTCTATTGTCAAAACCAATCGATCGACAGCTATACCAAGCGGTCGAAGTACCGGTCGACCTCTTCATCAGCCGGTCAACCTCTTCAACTTAAGCACATGATCCGGTTCTTTTAAAAACATGTTTTTGACCAGTTTTAAACACTCAATTTTAAAGACATACTTCCCATAAGTATATGAAAGGTTTGGAAGTTTGATTGAGGTTTTTTGAAACCTTTAAAAACATTTTAATATTTCAAACAAAACTTAAAACAGTTTATGCACGTTTTGAAAGATATGCAAGTGAATGATTCAAATCTTTGTCAAAAGTGAAACAAAGAGTTACAAGGTTATACCCTAAGGTCTTGAATCTTCACTTTTGAGCTCATTGCATCTTTTTGATCTTCTTTCTTCAAGTATTTGGCGCTTTGATGAAATCTTTTTTGTCTTTGAAGATGTCCATTTTATAAATTTAATCTATTTATTGAAATCATCAAAATCTCGATTGTGCACAAAAGCCAACACAAAGGACAAAGATCGATCAACTCTGATCCTTCTTGAGTTAGTGCTCGTAAGCAAATTAATGTTTCTCAACTTTGTCTTGCTGTTGGCAGCCTTTCTCATCGTTTTTCACTTCAATCATTGGAAGCCAAAGGTCTTTCAACCATACAAAGTTATGATGGGTGTGAACTTTCGAAGCTTCACCTATGAGGAACAAAATAAGGCTCCAAATGGATTCAAGGAGCTGGGGAATGGTGCTTTTGCAATAGTATATAAAGGGGCTCTAGAATCTGACAATAGAGAACTTGTTATTGTTAAGAAGTTGTACAATATGGTGAGAGAAGGCAATCTAGAGTTCAAAACTGAAGTGAGAGCTATTAGCAGAACAAACCACAGAAACTTGGTTTGAAGACAGTGTTGCCTGCAAGTAGAAAAATTGGGTCACTTCTAATGCTTATGGAAGGGGATGAACTAATGGGAGGGGAGACTTAGCGGGGGAAACTTTCGGCTTGTACAAAACGCTGCGTTCAGCTAAGTGGATGCAATCTCAAAATGTTGCGTTCAGTTAAGTGGATGCAATCTCAAAACACAGCGTTGAGTTAAGTGGATGCAATCTCTGTGTGTTGTGTGTCATTTAGGGCTTGAAAAAAGTGGCACCTGCTGACGTGGAAAGTTGATCATGACTTGGTGGGAGACGCTGACGTGTATGAAGATTCCGTTAGTCAGAGGGATGGAAGGTAACATACGAACTAATTTTTTCAACTGGAAATATCATGGACTAAAATTTGGACCCCTTAAAGTTCATGACTAAAAATGAAAAAGAGGTAAAACCTAGGGCATGTTCGTTTTGGTAAAATTTTAATAATTTTAAGTATGGTGTGAATATTTAAGTAATATTGGAGTTTTTATTGGTATTTGTGTAGAAGTTGTTGACTTGGATATAAAAAAAGTAATGTTGACTACAAACAAAAAAGTAATTTTCCCTCTAAAAATACATGCCCTTAGTGACTACAAAGTTTCCAAAAAAGTAATCCAACCCTTTAAAATTTTCACCAAAACAAACATGCCTCTAGTGATTAGAAAACAAATTTTCCTTTTAGTTTTTTTGGCCTAAGTCCAATAAGTGTTTATTTATTTTCTTAATACCCAAAGTGTCGTCCCACACTTATCAAGAGATTGAGGAACTTGAGATTTATAAGTTTACCTTCCCCTTAATAAAGAGTCGGTCTTTAAACCGGTTCTAGAGAGAGGTGCTCTGCCTTCTCTCTAGAGCTTTTTAAACCATGGCTCAGGTATTTTCGTTATTTTCTTTGCAGCGCCGGTGGGGGGAGCAACTCAGCTCAGCTCCGCCCACCCTACTTTCCTCCAGAGATCACCTCCTCATCCCTCCACCGCTCTCTCATGTTTTTGTTGCTCTCTCCCTCCCTCTACTTGTTTCTCTTTTATGGGTTTTTTTGTTTGGAATCGTGGAGGTTAGATCCAATCGTTTCTATTCATATTTGGTGGACACCGCCCAACTAGTTGTTAGGGCTGCACAACCGGAATGCGGTCCGGTTTTTCGGACCGCATTCCGGTCCGGACCGCATTCCGGTCCGTAAATATTATAGGACCGGACCGGACCACTTGTAAGTGGTCCGGTCCGGTCCGGTCCTATGCAAATGCGGTCCGGTCTGGACCACTTAAGTGGTCCAGACCGGTTTCATTTTTTTTCATTTTTTTCTTCATTTTTTCATTAACACACGTTTTTTAAGATAAAAAAAATATTAATTCATTTAACACCTACTAGGCTACTATAGTTTGCTCATTAATTTAAAGATATTAATTCATTTAAACACTTAAATATGTGAATTTATTTAAAAATCTAAAAATGTTAATTTATTTAACATCTACCAATCTACCATGTAACAATAGTTTGCTCATTAATTTAAAGATGTGAATTCATTTAAAGAATTAAATATGTGAATTCATTTAAAAACTTAAATATGTGAATTTATTTTAACACATAACATGGTTGGCTTATTAATTTAAACAATGTATTTAAAAACTTAAAAATGCGAATTTATTTAAAAACTTAAAAATGTGAATTCATTTAACACCTATCAATCTACCATGTAACCATAGTTTGCTCATTAATTTAAAGATGTGAATTCATTTAAAGACTTAAATATGTGAATTGATTTTAACACATAACATGGTTGCCTTATTAATTTAAATATATAAATTCATTTAAAGACTTAAAGAGGTGAATTTATTTAAAAATTTAAAAATGTAAATTTATTTAACATCTACCAATCTACCATGTAACAATAGTTTGCTCATTAATTTAAAGATATGAATTCATTTAAAGACTTAAATATGTGAATTGATTTTAACACATAACATGGTTGGCTTATTAATTTAAAGATATTAATTCATTTAAAGACTTAAAGATGTGAATTTATTTAAAAATTTAAAAATGTAAATTTATTTAACATCTACCATGTAATCATAGTTTGCTCATTAATTTAAAGATATGAATTCATTTAAAGACTTAAATATGTGAATTGATTTTAACACATAACATGGTTGGCTTATTAATTTAAAGATATTAATTCATTTAAAGACTTAAAGATGTGAATTTATTTAAAATTTAAAAATTTAAAAATGTAAATTTATTTAACATCTACCAATCTACCATGTAACCATAGTTTGCTCATTAATTTAAAGATGTGAATTCATTTAAAGACTTAAATATGTGAATTGATTTTAACACACAACATGGTTGCCTTATTAATTTAAAGATATTAATTCATTTAAAGACTTAAAGATGTTAATTTATTTAAAAATGTAAATTTATTTAACATCTACCATGTAACCATAGTTTGCTCATTAATTTAAAGATGTGAATTCATTTAAAGACTTAAATATGTGAATTGATTTTAACACATAACATGGTTGCCTTATTAATTAAAGATATTAATTCATTTAAAGACTTAAAGATGTTAATTTATTTAAAAATTTAAAAATGTAAATTTATTTAACATCTACCAATCTACCATGTAACCATAGTTTGCTCATTAATTTAAAGATATGAATTCATTTAAAGACTTAAATATGTGAATTGATTTTAACACATAACATGGTTGGCTTATTAATTTAAAGATATTAATTCATTTAAAGACTTAAAGATGTTAATTTATTTAAAAATTTAAAAATGTAAATTTATTTAACATCTACCAATCTACCATGTAACCATAGTTTGCTCATTAATTTAACGATGTGAATTCATTAAAGACTGAAATATGTGAATTCATTTAAAAACTTAAATATGTGAATTTATTTTAAAAACATAACATGTTGGCTTATTAATTTAAAGAATGTATTTAAAAACTTAAAAATGCGAATCTTTATCAATACTCATATAATTACACTTAATACAAGGTCATAGAAGTCCTCAGTTTTTTAAGTAAAGTCTTGAGAATTTTTATCAATACTCATATAATATTACACTTAATTTCAAAGTTTCTAACAATAACATTACTATATAATATATATTGCTTAAAAATTTAATCACATAATAATCTGTTACTTGGGGGAATCGGATCAAATTTAATCACATAATATCTTCTATTTAATAATCTTTTATTAAATAGAAGATATTTCCATTACAAAGTTAGGACCCGACAAAAGTTAAGGAGGATTTTACAAAGTTAGTTTCCATGTCTATTGTCTATTTCCAAATGAGAAAAAGAAAACTAGACTTTATTTCAACCTTAACTTTGAAACCATGATTTTTTCTTATCCCAGAATAAAAATACCATCTATTAAGGAAAACTAGAGTTACTGTGCATATCACAAAACCGAATATACTTGGGAATATAAGACTGAAAATAAACCAACACAACTAGAAGACGTTGCCCACACAGCAAGCCTATGAGTATGAACCATAACATTACAAATATATTCGCAACTAATAGATATTATTTTTAACTTAGTAAACATACTAAGTTAAAAATACAAATGTCTCGAACACTCCCAAAAAAATACATGAAGAAACTAAATTCACTTGCTTGTAGTTGATGTCCCAAGTTCGCTTGCTACTGTGCTATTGCTTGCTATTTCTGCAAGTTCAAATGTCAATAAATGTTATAAATAAATAAATAAATATATTTAACGTATAGAGAAAATAAAAAAGGGAATTAAAATTACAAACATATTTTATTTACCAGAATCCATGTCATAACTCTCGATGCAATCCAAAGTTTCTTTGATGTTAATTGATTCATTTTCATCCGCACGCCTCAACCAATCTCGGGTGCAAACGAGGGCCTCCACAGTCGTTGGAGCTAATGAACTCCGAAATGGATCAAGTACTCTTTGTGATTGTCAATCAAACGAAAGCTAATCACTCTTTTCTGCAATTTCCACTCCTTGTCAATCCAATGGGCAGTGACAACCATATAACTCAAATTCTGGATCGAAGTCCAAGCATCAGTGGTGAGACAAACTCTACTATCACAAGCCTTTATCATACACTTCAACCATGCTTTTTGATCCTTAAAAATATCCATACAAGTCCTAGCCATGGTCATGCGAGATGGGACTTGAAAATCTAGGCTCTAACATCCGTACAAAATTTCTAAACTGGGGAGACTCCACAATCCTAAAAGGGAGCTCATCAACAATAAGAAACGCTGCCAAAGCTTGACGAAGAGCTATAGCATGATTATGGTCAAATTTTTTTGCCAACACCATATTACTAGGGTGTTCATCACCCTCAACCCCCTTTTCAAATACTAACGTTCTTTGCCTCTTGTCGTGTTTTGGGGGTAGTGGATTGGGATTTTTCTTACATTTAGTAAGATGGTCCTAACAAGTTTTTCGTCCCATTCCTATTGCCATCTGCAGCATAATCAGCATCACAAAAGTTGCAAAATGCCCTGGGGCGCGGTGGGTCACCAATATACTTCTTTGTAAAAGAATCCCAAACCATAGATTGGTTCTTTCTTTTTGGTTTAGGTGGTTCACTACTTGGTGGGGGAATTGATGAAACATCTTCCTCCTCAATCATCATATCCTCATCATCCAAACTCAATCTTCTAGCATCAATAGAACGAGAATGAGACATAGTGATACAAGACTGCCAATAAAATATTGAAGTGAGTACGCACATTTTGAAACATGGCATTACCTTAGATCAATTTCAAAAAAACAAACAAGAGGACATTAATGCTTGATCACAAAAACAAAAATACAAAATTGAAGGGCTCTGAATCTGTAGAATTTGAGTAGAACCCAAGGAATCCCGCAAATGAAGTTCAAATGCAGGCTCAAATGTTTCTTGGTTTTCAAGTTCGTTTGTTGGAGTTGATTCCTATATATATATATAGACAGATTCTCTTTCCATTTTTTGCACCATATTTCTTTTGTCCCTCTTAATTTAAGTTACAATATTTAAGATACTTCTAGGTGGTGGTTGCCTCATTTTAAACATGGTGGTTGCAGCATTTTAATGATAAATCAAATATTAATTTTGCACCATATAGACAGATTCTATGGTACTTCTTTTGCACCATTTTTGCAACATATTTCTTTTGTCCTCTTTAATTTAAGTTACAATATTTAAGATACTTCTTTTGCACCACATAGACAGATTCTCTTTTCAACATGGTAGTTGCCTCATTTTAATGATAAATCAAATAGGTCAATTTCGGGATCAATTTGAGGGGGTCAGTAAAATGGAAGTATAACTTCTAGTCCTTCTACATTGTGAAAATTTAAATATTATATAGACCAATTTCAACAACAAATGATCGAAGAAATCAGCTAGCTTCGACATGACTAAAATCCTTTTCTTTTCAGAAATAGGAAACCCAGTATCACTCGTTTCTCATGTTGTTGATCTGCCTATAGAATCATATGCCCAGTTCTTAAGTATTCATACTTTTAGAAGTTAACTTCTATCTAGGATCTTACAAATTAAACAAATAATACAGGAAAATATTTAGCCACAATATTTAAACAAATTAAACTTCTATCTAGATCTCACAAATTAAACAAATAAGATACAAATTAAACAAATAAGATACTGGTACTTGATATAATTCCTCACAATATTGAATATTTAGCCACTTGATCTTCTGGCAACAGTGAGGCTTCGGGGGAGGGAGGCGTCGTGCGTGGGCTGGGTGGTCGCTGGCGCGGGCTGGCGTGGGCTGGTGGTCGCTGGCGCGGGCTGCGCGGGCTGGCGCGGGCTGGCGTGGGCTGGCGCGGGCTGGCGTGGGCTGGCGCGGGCTGGGCGTGGGCGTGGGCGTGGGCGTGGGCTGGCGTCGCTGGCGTGGGCTGGTCGCTGGCTGGTCGTTGGTCGGCGGTCGCTGGCGAAGGGGGGACTTGAGAAATGAGGGAAGGGGCTTAGGGCTAACTGCTAAGGGTGTCGGCGTGAGCGTGAGGGTGAGGGAAATGAAATTGAAAATCAAATGGGGGAAGTGGGAAGGGCGTATTTCGGGAAGGGGGGAGACCGAAGGAAGGGTAAGTCAAAACGCACGTTTTGACTTACCCTTTCTTTATTATATAAAATAAAAATAAAAAATAAAAAGTATTAATCCGGTCCGGTCCGGTCCGGACCGGATTATAAATATATATGGGACCGGACCGGACCGGATATAACCGGTTTTTAAATCCGGTCCGGACCGGACCGGATTTTTTTTAAAAAAACCACATTATCGGTCCGGTGCGGTCCGGTTTTGTGGTCCGGTCCGGTCCGCGGTCCGGTTTTGTGCAGCCCTACTAGTTGTCCTCTCCACCTCCAGGCGAGCTCAGCCTTTCCGGCCCCGATCAATTTGGCCGGCGCGTTCTGGTCTACGTGCCCCACTCGCCACACGTGGATCTCACTCACCTGGCTTTGTTCTTCATTTTTGGGCCTCTTTTGGCTGTCTCTGATGCCCACGCGCCGCTTGCTGTTGCCAGGCGTTTCCCACATTGCCAACGTTTTTTTGGCCTATTTCTCCTTTTTGGTTTATATAATTTACGCAAGGAGTTGGAAGGAAAAGTTTTTTTTTTTTTCTGATAAGTTGTAGGAAGGAAAAGCTTTAAAAAAAAAATTGGTAGGAAATCCGAAAAGATATAAACGGAAAACCCCAAATCTGAGTCTAATCAAACGGTCTCTTCTCCCTCCGGCGATTGCCTCGTCCGTCCCCTATATATCGGTCAGCTCTAGAATTCTCAATTTCCTTCGATTTCTGACTTTCGTGTGATTTACTTATTTATTTGTCTAATTGTCTCTACTATTTCTTCTACTCGATCCTGCATCTTATAGTTTCGAATCTCGCTATCATTGATCGGATTCTGTGAACCTGTGACTCTATTATCATGGCGTTGTTCTGTTTGCTGAACTTTGTGTGGAATTTTGAAGCTTCACTCTTTTGATAATTACTAAAACGGATGTATAAGTATTGACTTATATGAATTTGATCTGAGAAATTCCCTGATTTTGGGGCTTTGAACTTCTTCGGCTTGTTGGAAAATTTTGATGTTTTCTGATTGGCTGCTGAGAAAGCTAGGTGAAAAACAATGTGAATGAATACATTCTGCTTCTCTTAGGTTCTAAGAACACAAATGAAAGAATCAATATACTTTTTTCTTCTTTAGAGAAAATTATCTTTTTTCACTTTTCTCAGGAACCAAAACGCTTGATACCTATTTTTTCTTTACCGTTTGCTATGAATTGTTTTTTTGGTCGTAAAGAAAAGGCTCAAATAAGTGTCCTACTATTGTATTCTGATACTGTTGCGAGCTTTCCATATTAGGAAAAGAAAGGGTTTGACATATACAAAAGATTTGAGCTTCAACTTCCTTTAAAGAAGATTTATCTTATGTTGAATTCCGCTATTCGACTGTACTTTCAGTTGCATATTCTGTGTTGATTTCAACTGAGAAATATGAAAGCTTATTATGTTGCCTTTTGTACTGGCTTTAGTGAAGCATACTGGACGAGAAGAGCTGAAAGACATGCCTAAGAAAGAGATTGTAGTGACTGGCAGGAAGGAGCTTCCATCATTAGTTGATCTTTGTATTAGAACAGCGATAGATAATTTAAGGTACCTTGGGGATGTTGGCGAAACAGATCTAGATCTCCTTGATCAAATTTTACCACATTGTACAGTGGACCAATTGATGCATGTGGAGAAATGTTCCAAAGTAAGAAATTCTGCATTTTGTTTGTATTCTTCTATTATTATTAGACTTAAGCAGAAATGTTAAAATATATGTTTCACTAAACCTTGTAGGGAAGAGATCTGAGTCCAGTTACGGGCAAATTGTGGAAGAAATTTTATCAGATGAAGTTTGGGTTAAAAAACACAGAGCAAGTAGTCGAGAGGATGGCCAAAAGTTTGAGATCATATAAATGGGTAAAATTGTATGAGGTTAGATTCTGTAATTCTTTCTCTTTCATATTCTCCTTTTACAGTTTCTGTTGTTAGATGCAGTTTTCTTTTGTACATGGGTAGTTTTTGGGCGCCTGATAGGGTAGGTAACAAATGCAAACTCTTAAGAAGGAATAGTTTTGTGTTATAAAAACAATTGTCAAGTTTGGGTGATTTACTTGCAGGCAAAATTGGAAGATGCTGCTGAGCAAAAGAAAAAAGCAGTTGCCCGTATGATGCAACTATACAAGAAGGAAGATGCACGTGCGTTCTTTCTCATCTCAAATAATTTTCAGCAAGCAATTATGAGGACTCTGAAATTTATTTCAATCCTTCAATGTGAACACATAATATCTTTACATTGCATGCTTCAGCGCACGTGATCTGTTTCTTAAAAAATTTTACCACTGTCGCACGTAATATTATCTCCCTTTTATTGCTTTGTCCATCTGTATTCAGCCGTGTCCTATGTTGCATTCATCCCATTTCCTTTTCCTTATATAAAGTGAGTTTTTCCATTCCGTCATTGTGACAATACTCGCATATTCTTTAAGGCATCTTCTAGTGCATACTCTTCATCAAATGCCAAAATATCTTGGGATGAGGTTTACTTGAGCTTTTCTCAGGTTTGGAAATTTCCAACAATCCCATGTACCTTCAACTTATGGTTATGTGGTTTATTTCACTGGAAGAATGATGCTGCTTAGCTCCATTTTAAGGCTCTCTATGAACTTGAAGAGTTGGATTTAGAAACAAGAATTGCATATTGTTGAACTGATCTTCCGCTTCTTTATTCCCGGGGAATCAGCAGATACTTCTGATAAATGGAGTCCATTCTTCAGTCATGCAGAAGATTAAAGGAATATCTAATATGGCTCTCTATGGAGTGCAGATGCAAAATGAAATCTACTAATTCTAGTCAAACCACAACAAATGTCTTCCTTACATCGCTTCTTGCACCTGGAGCCCTTGAGGTGACAATGAAATGCTATCTAGATCACATGGAAGTTATGCATTAGGACTTGTTTGGAGTACTGGAAGGTCAACAAGATGCCGAATGTCTGAGAAAAGTTCAAAGATGTTTTTCAATGTTCAAATAAGATTTTTTTTTTCTGTTTTCTCTTGTTTCTGTTCATGTTGCTTTCATAAAGTGAAGTATCTGATTTATCTTAGGAATTTTTTGGTGCATCATTTACTAGTTAGGGGCATAGTCTAATTGTTCACACATTTTATTATCAAGAGGTGTTACGCTTTTGCAGGAAAACAAAGTCGGCAAACTCAGCGTTGCACCAATGTTCCACCTTCAAAAAATAAAAGAAGCTTTTTTGGAGGTAGCCTTTCTACTCTGTTGTCAGAGCCTCATTTGAAGGTTGAACAAGAGGCAATTTGTGTTTTATTTAATTAGCTTTTGCCAATTCTTTGTAGGCAGTGGACCTGGCCACAATGTTTCTAACCTGAAGAGCAACTTGATGAAGAAATCAAAGATAGATTTTCTTAACAGGTACTCTTGTAGGGAAAGCTCCTCTAGAAATGATGTACCTATGGAAGATAACAAGAAAACTTATAACCTATTGCATGCGTGACATCTACTCATCCTGTGATTCCGAATCAACAGACCCCATTACCGAGATATGGCAACCTGTTATTCCTGTAAGATCCTATACAAAGAGGTTATGCATCTGAAAAAGGTTTAGTGTTGATTACTTGTTTTTGTATGTCCCTTAGCCATTGGAAAGTTCACTTCTTCTAAAGCTCACCGCCTCCACTCTTTCTAGCCTTCCTACATATTTTATGTCTCTTTTTCCTTTACCGACGTCGGTGGCTAATAGGTTGGAGAAGCTTTAAAGAGATTTTTTGTGGGGAAGCGGTGGTGTTGAACATAGGTTTCACCTTCTTAGGTGGGCTAAAGCCTGCTCCCCTATTAGTGCTGGAGGTTTGGGACTCAGAAGGCTGACCTTGTTCAATAGAGCTCTTCTTGGTAAATGGCTTTGACGATTCAATTCTGAAAGAGACAGCTTGTGGAACACAGTCATTACGGAGAAGTATGGGTGTGAGGAGGGTGGTTGGAGCACTTTGGTAGTTCAGGGGTCTTATGGTGTTTGTGGAAAAGCATCAGTAGAGGGCGGAACTCCTTTAGGGAGCATATTAGGTTTGTAGTTGGGAGCGATTCCAGGATTCGGTTCTGGCATGACAAATGGTGTGGGGATAGACGATTGCGTGAGGAGTTTCCTCAATTATTTTCTCTTGCAGGCAGGAAGGACACTTGGGTGGCTGATTGCATGGAGATGGGATCCAGAGTGGTTGTGTGGGATGTTCACTTTGATAGGCTGATGAACGATTGGGAGTTGGAAGTTTTTAGAGTTTTATTCCTTACTCTATTGTGGAGTAGGAGGAGAGGGGGTGAGGATAAAATGTTGTGGAGGGGTACTAAGAGTGGTGTTTTCTCTATGTCTTTGGCTAGTTTGAGGGGTTTTGGTTGCATTCTCTGTTTCTATGGGCTAATTCGGGTTTAGGCAATCCTTTTTGTAGATTTACCAGATTTTCTCAGTTTTTTATCTTGTTTGCTGTAGTAGTTGTCAGTATAGTTTCTTGTATTGTCCTCTTTCTTTTCCTTAATAAGATTGACTTACTAATAATAATAATAAAAAGCTCGCCTCCAAGGGTGCTCATAAATCCATCAAACCTGTCAATTACATAGATAAACATCTGAACTTACGGGAACAAATAAACCTCTCTCCATACGTCTCATTTATTTATTAAGAGGGCAAAAGTCCCAGATTGTCTTAAGTCAATATGAGAGTGATTAGCAATGAAGTCAATGAGTTTTCTTCTACAGTTATGAGGATTTATGGACATCGCCCTCAATATTTATCTTAATTGGGGAATTAGCAAGGAGTGTAAGAATTTAGTTTGAGGATATTCTGTTACATTCTTCAAAGTGAATTACTTGTGAGAGGAAAAGAAAAAAAGGGAAGAAACAAAAGAAAGGGGAACTCAAATTTCTGTTGTCTAAAGTGAAAATGGTAAATTAGATAGACAAGTTTAGAATTTGATGCAGAAGAAATCGGTAGATTTGCAAAGGATGCAGTAGTGCCGGGTGGGACCAATTTCCGTTTAAATGTCATGTACAAGAAAAAATTAAAGAATAAAAGAAACTGTACTTACATAGGCATTGTCTGCGTTGCCCTCAATATTTCCCTTTCTTGGAGACAGTTTTTCTGACGTTGACATTTTATGCTTTGGTTTGTGAACAGCCATGAGGTAAAGAATCTTGCAGCTATTAAGAAAAAAACATTCCGGAATAATGATGGGTGAGAGTCCCAGTTGTCTTCATATGAATGCTCTGTTTAAGATGTGTGCAAGACAGATTCTAATTCTCATTCTATTGCTTCTTGTGCTTACAGTACCTCTTCCATGATGAAATCAGCTCAGGTCTCTAGATCAAATTGGGCTACAACTTCTAAATCTTTCAAGCCTGTACAGAGTAGATTTTAGTAGCATGCCTTCCGAGTCTTGGATCTGCCGCGGAGACTGGAGAGAGCGATCTTGGATAGTAACCATGGTCTAGCTTTTCTACATGATCCAACATTGCTACGTTCCTAAGCATCTGCTTGGCCAGGCCAACTCTTCCTTGCTTTTACTTGAACCTTTTTCCCCCTTCATAGTACCAATAAAGAATGTTTGGTTGTTCTTACATCTTCTTGGTAACGAATTCAGATGTGTTGTCGTCCTTATATATTATAATTTCTTTTCTTTTGCCAAACTTGAGTGCTATTCACAAAATCATAAGTTAGTCTTGCAAACTGTTGTGATATGGATTGCAGGTTTGATGGAATTGGAGATATTAATTGTAAATCCCGAATTGGATCCCAAATTGACGGGTTAGTGTGAGCTTATCCCTCGCCCCATACTACAGAAGGCCGTAAGCAGTGGCTCGACGGAGATGGTTCGAATCAAGCGAAACCAAAGGCATTCGTTGGCACCCGAGATGCTAAGGATCGAAGACTTTTAGGACATAGAACAATACTTTAAGGCTGTTCGTGCCCCTTTTGACGACCAAGTAACAATGGCAACAATGTATCTCTTTGGGGATGCGAAGCTGTGGTGGATGAATGTTTTTATGCGGTGCTAACGATTTAATAACTATCTTTGTAGCTCCAGAATGTTTTAGTTTATGCTCTTACCTATTATCTGGATATACCAAGAAAGATGTACGGTCTAATGAGGCTACTATGAAATATTTACTCATGGGCGGGACAAGCTCTTCTATTCTGGTTCATGGTTTCTCTTGGCTATATGGTTCATCCGGGGGAGAGATCGAGCTTCAAGAAATAGTGAATGGTCTTATCAATACACAAATGTATAACTCCCCAGGAATTTAAATTGCGCTTATATTCATCACTGTCGGAATTGAGTTCAAGCTTTCCCCAGCCCCTTCTCATCAATGGACTCCTGACGTATACGAAGGAGTGCGGTTCAAGTTTTTTAATGGAGTCAACACCCCTCCCCCGTCCCTCTTTTTTTTCGGGGTTGTGCAAATATCCCTTCCATGATAGCCCATTTGACAACTATATTATGCAACTAATGAAAGCCCAAAATTAAAACCATTTGAGATTCTCTGTAATTTATAGTTCTAGTTGGATTACTAATAACTTTCTAGAAACACGTGGTAGAGAGAGAGGGGGGCTCATCCTTCTCTCTAGACTCTTGTGGTTAAGAGTCCAAGCGCCTCCTTCTCCCCGTGCCCTCTCGGTTTTAGCCAGGTGGTGTAAATCTTGACTTTTCTTTCGTCTTTTTTTATGATTTTTTCTGCAGATCTAGGGTTTTCTCTCTGACTAGATTAGACAGATTTTGTTAAATTTTGTGGGGCTATAGCAAATACGCACCACTCTGCAAGGTCCCTCAGCCAACAATCTACAACGACACTTGTGTCCAACACGTGTAGGACACATGCGCCTCTCTGGATGATCGTGGATCTCACGTGCCAAGCACTCAAGCGAGCTCTGCTTGCTATAGCTTCGGCTATTGTCAGGACTCAGACTCAGGCTCAGGCACTACCCTCGTGTGCCTTCTCAGCCAGTGTTGGCATAGTTGATTCCTAAGAGAAGCGGGATTGAGGTGTCGTCACATGCATCTCCTCCAGCCACCAGATTCGCCTCTAACGAGTGTTATCCCTTTGGGTTCGGGTCGAAATTATAGTTATTCTGTTATTGGGCCATTTTCGGCTTTGTTTGTGGTAGACCTTTGGTCCTTTCTCTATTTTCTAATGGACTCTATGCCCTTTAGTCTTGTAGCTGACCTTTGCTTCCTACATGTTTTGCACTTGAATTCTGTATTCTCTCCATTTTGGTTAAATGAAATTTTGATTGCTAGAAAAAAATATAAGATGAGCTACTTTAGAACTCCACCATTAAATGTTATAGGGCTCCACATCTTATGTATTTCTCTTAAAATTGGATAATCCAATTCGAACAATGCAAATTGAAAAGGATCAATATATCTCCGTCCTTCCGTCTCTCGTTCCAGTGTGAACAAGTTTGACAACATCCTTAAGGTTTACAACTTCACTCCTCCCCATCGGCCAGCCTTCCTGTCGTTATGTCATGGCCTCACCAAGGCAAAGGGAAGATTAGGAAGAACCAGAGAAGTGTCGAGTTTAGTTAAACTCCACTTCGTTGACTGGGCCATTGGGGCAGGCCGACGTTGTGGGTTGCGTCCTTTTGGGCCTTTATCAATTTATCTATTTAGTTGATTTTCTAGTTTAAGTGTCTTTCAATTAAACCCGTTGGTTTTGGGCCTTAGACTAGGGGCCTCTATGAGCCCATCTGCCTTTGTATATTTATTTGTTTCATTGCTCTCAGAAGTATCGAAAATCAGTCAATTAAAATCACACCATATTCCCTATTTTACCCCCATCCCCTATTTGGTACATAACATTTGGTATCAAGGAACGATTCTATCATAGAGTTGAGCACACTTCAAGATCTATCCAAACAATGTTTCCAAATTCTGGAAACACTCAATCGGTTGAAGAATCTCCAGAAGCAGATGGGAGAAAATATGTAGTGCGTGTCTATCAACTTGGAGAAATTAAAGGACCAGATGGAAGAAGCAGACGAAGAGTCGCAGGTAGAAGAAGATGAAGAATGCAAAGAAGAGAAAATAGAAGAGGAGACTGAAGCGATGGACGAAAATTCACAAGTACAAGATAAAGAAATGGGTGCATAGAGAAAGGATGCAATAAGGGTTCCAGAGTACTCTAAGAAATTAGCACACGTTCCCTTGCAGGTCATCGTCTTAACTGAGATCCTCAACCCAGAGTGCTTCAAACTATTATCACCATTGATTCTTCAAAAGCATAAAATAATAAAGAATATTAGGAAGCAAAAGAAGAAGAGGAAAAAAAAGAGGAAGAAAAAGACACGCGTGGAGTGGATTTACATTAAGGGTGTTGTGGTCAACATGGCTTTCAATTGCGGAGCAATTTGTCAAACGAGTAATTTGGCAAATATGAAATTTGAGTCCCAATTGATTTTAAGTGGAAGAATATACAAGCATGTGTGTTGTTTTCACAATAATTTTTCGATTCTTGTGGAGCAGATTTTTGAACCGGGACCTAATCCAGTTGTAAGTGGTAGAATGTTTGGTCAAGTGTGGGTAAATTGCATGGGTATTTTTTTTCAGAGCACCAACCACCAAGTGTTTGTTGTATGTCCTATGAGAGTCCTGCAATATGCTCTCCTTGGACCAGAGTGTAGAGCATGGTTTGAAGAAGCAGAAGTAGATGACAGGTTGTTGATGATTCTGTTCCTAACTCTGGAGCGCCTGCGTAAGAAATCTTCATGGAAGTTGTACCTTGATATGCTTCCAAGGACTTTTGGAAATCCATTTTGGTTTATTGATGAAGATTTTTTGGAGCTGAAGGGAACAACTTTGTATCGGGCTACTGAATTGCAGAAGAAAAGCTTCCAGTCTTTATATGACAATAAAGTGGAGGGACTTGTGAAGACACTTTTAACTCGTGATGGGATTCAGAAAGTGCAATGTCCTTTGAAGATTTCCTTTAGGAAAATTCTGTATTTCGGACTCGTGCTTTGAACATTCCTCTACCACATTCCTATGTATTCCCACAAACTCAAGTAGACGACAATAACTTTTCAATTAGCAAAGATTAAGAGCATTCCAGTAAGAATTTTGCCAATGGAGAGTTGGTCAGTGGGAAGGATGAAAAAGGTAGTAGGTCTCAGGATGTCAATGGAGTGACATCCGCATCAACAGTAGGGGAGACTATTTGGGTGGAGGGTCTTGTCCGACATTGATTTTTGTAACCATGATTTGAAGGCAACAACGGTGTGGGAAGTTTATGAAACGAGATCGATAACCGGGGTTCCTTTCTCTATGTACCTTCTTTTTCCTAAACCAAGTCACTTTGGTATTGAGAGAGAGATTTCAATCAGCTACGGTAACAAAGGAAATGAGGACCTACTTTATCTGTATGGGTTTGTCATTGATAATAATCTTGATGACTACCTCATTGCCCATTATCCCATGGAGGCAATCTAGAGTGTTCCCTTTTCTCAATTGAAGTCCCAGCTTCTTGAAGCACAGAAGGCTGAACTAAGGTATCTATTGCCTAGAAGTTTGCTGGATCAAGGATACTCTTCAGAAAGCACGACAAGAAGTGAAGGAAATGATAGTTGTGAGAATAGAGTTTGCAATTATAGTTGGAGTGGTTGGTGCAAGATGCCCTCTTACTTAAACAAGTTGGTTTTTCTAGAGAACTTTTTGACTGCCTTGAGGACGATAGCCTTGAAAGAGGAGGAAGAGCTTTTACAGGTTTCAACCTTGAGGACAAGGTTGTTTGAAGAGGAAAGGAATGTCATGGCCTCACCAAGGCAAAGGGATGATTAGGAAGAACCAGAGAAGTGTCGAGTTCAGTTAAACTCCACTTCGTTGACTGGGCCATTGGAGCAAGCCGACGTTGTGGGTTGCGTCCTTTTGGGCTTTTATCCATATATCTATTTAGTTGCTTTCTAGTTTAAGTGTCTTTCAATTAAGCCCGTTGGTTTTGGGCCTTAGACTAGGGGCCTTTATGAGCCCATCTGCCTTAATATATTTCCCTGTTTCATTGTTGTCAGGAGTATCGAAAATCAGTCAAGTAAAAACACACAGAGAGTGTGGCTCTCTCTTGAATAGAACCAAGCATATTTTCTTTACAGTTTTCTGTTCATTCAAACACCCTATTCCCTATTTTACCCTCACCCCCTATTGGGTACATAACATGTAGTCGGATTATTAATAATTTCTTTACTTATTCTTTTAGTAAGTTTTGTATCAGGGAGAGAAATGACAAATCCACATACAAAGCTCTCATCCCCCGATCACGCACCTTGAATTCGCTATCTCCTTCCCTTTCTTGATCCCCTCCGGACCCGGGATGGATGAAGATCAACTTTGACATTGTTATATGTCAAAATGGATCGTACGTAGTTGTCTCTTGCCGAGACTCTTCTAGTTCCCTCTTTATTGCATACATGGAGCGTATTCAGGTTAAGAACCCAATACTGGGCGAAGCTTTGGCCGCGGCTCGCACGGTGGAGATTGCTTTGCAGCGCCGATGGTTTTTCTGTTATCTTTGAATCTGATTGCGTCTCCTGTGTGATGATATTGAACAAGATGATACTCCTCCTTGCTGGGAGATTGAGGCTATTGTTTTTTCGATCAGACGGTTATTCAAGGCTCAGTCTGCTTAGGCCATTCATTGGGTCCCTCGAAGACTTAATCTTCAGGCTCATCTGCTGGCTAGTTGGGCGGCTCGTTTTCGTGTTTCTAGTTTTCTGGCTCCTCACTATATTCCGTTTTCTATTCTGTTTTGTGATTGTGACTTTGGTTCGCTTTGTTTAAGTTAATGCAATGTTGGTTTATTGAGAAAAAAAAAACGAAGAATTCGCTATCTCCTAAAGATCTACTCGGTACATGCCTCCATCTTTTGCTCATGGATCTTTTAGTTTTCTTCTCCCCCTTTTGTTGATATCCCGTATTATCTGTCTGGGAACTAATTGACTCACTCGCCTATGATGATTTCAATCTCAACAACACCTACAAAGCATAACCCAGTCCACCATAGGGAAAGATGCGGAGCCTCAATCGTCAACATCCTAACAATGCAACGCTCCCATTGACAAATCCCCCTTCCTTGTTCCGAAGGCTTTACAGGGCCTCTGGGCTACTATGTCATGAAAGAACACTAACATGAAATAAAATGCTCACTGGGCGTGAACCTCATCCTATCAGTTCGCTGATTAAATTATAGCTTAATTGTCGAACACGTCCCTGCGGTTTCAGTTTTTACAAAAAAAAAAAATCACTGAACTTTCAATTTTAATAAAAGAATCCCTACCATCATAACTTGAAACATGTTAGTCCACTCGTCCACATCCCATTATTGGGTGGACGGAAGACGCTGACAAGGCCCCACAAGTACATGTTTTGCTCAATATATGACAAACTTATCCTCCAATGCTATATAGTATCACATTTTCAACAATAAATAATTAGAGCAAATATTATAAATTCTCAAAATCAAGCTGTTAGCCGGTGAAGAATTGGCATTCACTTGGACACTCTCTTGTATCTTCTATAATTATATTTTAGCATCATCAAAACATTCAATAGTTTATAGGTTGCAAAGACTAACAAGTTCTAAGTGCAACTCGCAGAATGACTCAAAATTGTTTGTATCACCAACCCCTTCATCAAGAATTGGCATTCACTTGGACACAACATACCACATTCATCACTTATTTAAGTACATGACCATAAATAGGATCTGAAAGTATAAAGAGCAGCTAATACCGAGTCAAAAACAGTATCCATTCACTTGGATACTGTTTTTTGACTCAGTATAAGCTTCTAAAGATGGTCAAACTGCAAAAAAAAAAAAAATTCTTTGTGGGGGTTGCAGCTTGACCATCTCTAGAAGCTTATACCGAGTCAAAAACAGTATCTATATTAGCTGCTCTTGTACTTTCAGATTCTATTTATGGTAATGTACTCAAATAAGTGATGAATGTGGTATGTTGTGTCCAAGTGAATGCCAGTTCTTGATGAAGGGTTTGCTTTAAGTTCAGGTGTATATTATTCATGAAGTCCGAACAAAATCAGGGTGAAGCCCATGCTACAAGCAGAATATATCCTCCAAAAGTCATGTAAGCTAAACAAAACAAAACTGAAAAATTCCCAGGCCATTAAAGCAGTCTACTCAGAGAGGAGGGAGGGGGCCGCTCCAAACCACAATTATCCCAACCTGCCAGGGAAACCAAACAGAATGTACCCACAACAAACCATTGAAGCTCCTCATGGAGTAGATAAGCATCTAAGCGGCATTACAGTACAATAATAGACTACCTGGAGGTATATACCAGAGAAGCAGCAACAAAGCCGCATTACAGTACAATAATAGACTACCTGGAGGTATTTACCAGAGAAGCAGCAACACATCTCATGAAGTCATCAAGCCAGTGAGCAGATTATTACCATGGCAGAACTGCCAAATTCCTCTTCATGAAAGAGACAAGGTTGTGAGGCTGACTGCTAATTTCATGCAACATTCTCTTTCTTCCAGGTCATACAAACAGAGCTCACTTCTGTTCTTTCCAGAGCAGAGCGGTCCTGCTAGTAGCTCCATATTGATATAGAAGGGAGTGAAAGAAAGGGTGAACGAAAAATAAGAAACCACCATCACTTTGTAAGATATTGAGGACTTAAATCAAACCAGGAACTACATCTCTTAAAACATCCAAGGTGGTCCTCACCTTCACCACTTCTACCAGCGCCTCTAACAGATTCCAGCAAAACACGAGGCTATAAAATTAAAATTCTCATATAAGGTTGAAGGTAGATTTAGCGTAGGAATATTTCCACAGAAGGGGGAACATCAGTTAAGTGAAATTCACTTTTGTGAAAGAATAAAGGGTATAATCCAATGCAACTTTTTCTCTCTGCTGTTATACAAGCGATTTCTCAGGCCATAGGCCATATAATGACAATAGAAGATCAAAGCATGAATAAATTTAACCTTTCTCAAAAGTAGAAAAGCACAACATCTATTCGAATTCTCAGCACAATGATGAGAATGATTCTTTTTTTTTTTCTGCACATCCCACAAAGACAAGCATTTAATCTGCACATTTACGCTGCTAGTCAACACTACCACTTTTTAATTAAATACTCTGATATTTATCCACAACCGAAAATAACATGGTAGCAACATGTAGCATTCAAGTGTAATGCTCAGTCTATGATAACAATTTCAACAAAAATTCTGCTTGGTGACATAACTTCCTAATTCTTTTTACTCTCTCAATTGATCTAACTGGTAAAAAGAATTGTCCTCCAACTGCTGATACTATCAAGAACACACTAGTACGAACCTCAAACCAGTTGCACACATTGCAAACCATCACTGCCTGTGAAAATTTTCACTTAGCTAGCCACCAATAACAGCAGATAGTTGCAACCACCTTGTCCGATACTAATGCCAGCGCAACTGCTTCATCCTTTGGAACCATCACTAAGTACTATCCTTGCAACCAACAATCTTGTGACAGCAGTAAACATCATCATGCTTATGGACGCCTCATCTAAATCTAGAACCTCAAATTTTACCTAAAGAACAGACATCTAGCATCCACAGCAGGAATAACACAGCTCGGAATGTCTAAAAAGAATCAACAATAATGAACTAAAAAACAAATCGAACCGGCATTGCACTTAGAATGGGAGAAAGGGAATATTTTCACCACCTTTATCCCCATTGGCAAGAGGACTACCACCAAGCATTAAAAGTTATTGATCAAATTTCTTAAGCCAGAAATCAATATTACAATAGCAATGTCATTTGCGAATTTCTAACAATGAACAAGTAATCTAGGAACATCATCAGCATTACAATCTTGACTGACAAACAATGATATAGATGTTGACGCATAACAAACTGAAATCCTAAGCCAAAAAGAAAAAAAGGGTAGCTAGTTCCCTCAATAAGCTCAAAGTCAGTATACAAAACATATTTGTTCCGAAGAATTCCAGAAGCAAAAAGTCAAGCCTTACCAGATCTAGCGCTGAATATTAAGCATAGACTTTGCCTCACTCTGCTCCTCTAACAGCCCCTCACTCACATACTTACTCAACAGCTCAATCTTCTTCTTCTCCAACACCATCCTCTCTATTTCTTTCTCATCGGGTAATGGCACGTGAGCCACAAACTCCGGCCTCCCCTCCCTCTCTCTCTCCTCCTTCTCCAACTTCTCTCTATTCCTCCTGTCCTCCTCTTCCACCTCCTCCTCCATCCCCTCAAACAGCACCTCCTTCACCACACTCGCTACCTCCCCACTCTTCACTGACTTCCTGGCCTCCCTCCTCACCTCCTCTACTCTCCTCCACTCCTCCACCGCCTCTGCCCTCATCCTCTCTTCTGCTGGCCCCTCCACCCTCTCCAATACCCCATCCTCGTCATCCCTATACCCATAATAACTTGCATCGATCCTCTTATATATATCATACCTTGTCCTCCTTTTTCGTAACTCTGGGGGTTTCTCAAACAGCTCCCTCACGCCTGGCAACTTCTTTGCTGCCCCAAAGTATCGGTATCCCGGTCCACGCCCACTGGGGTTAGGAACATCCACTATGTTGCCTTCAAGGTCTGTCATTTTAGGGGCATGTTTGGCAAAATTGGGCCCGCCAAGCTCAACAATCCGTCGTTCCCAATGAGACTTTTCCCGTATGAGTTTATTAATCTCGTCATTGAGGTCTCGGAGGCGGTGCTCCCCGAGGCCTTCGTTTTGGATTTCTGCAACTTTGCGGCCAATCTCGCGCATGATCTGCTGGCGCCACTTGTCGGCTTCAGCAAGGTCTCGGCATTCAGAAGCAAGGAAGGGACGTCGCTCTTTTGGCTTCTTTTTCTCCTCAGCTTTGAGTGCTATGAATCTGTTCAGCATTGACTGCGCTTTCTCTTCATTACGAGCCATCTTTCACCTTTTCACTAATTCCCCTACTCCTCGATATCGCAAAGATGGGTACAACAAAATAGACAAATGTATTCAAACAGCAACTGCACAACAGCAAAATGCATTCAAAATTTCAAACAGCAATGTCAAACTAATGCATTCAAACAGCAACTGCAGACCAACTGCACAACAGCAAAATGAATTCAAAAAATTACAAAGTACAACAAAATGCATTCAAAAAATTACCACAAATGCATTCAAACAGCAACTGTACAACAGCAAAATGCATTCAAAATTTCAAACAGCAATGTCAAACTAATCCATTCAAACAGCAACTGTAGAACAAGTGACGACCACAAATTGTCTATCACCAAGTACTAGGAAATAAAGTTTACAAGCGAGGCCATAGTTGCTCTCAAATTGACTAACTAACTTACTTTTTCCTTTTGTGATAACTCTCAGATAAAAGACTATCCGGAAAAGAGTAAATTGTGCTTTGCTTCTTCCTGGGTATTGCATAAGACGTGATTTGGCCCTATCCTGAATGGCTAAATCAGCAACCTGTATGGAAAACTTTCAGTGATGAAATTGGTAAATGAACGCCATGCATTGCAAACTAAATTGAAAAACCACTTATGAGTTAAATTATTGAGCGTAATCTCTGCACAACAGCAAAATGAATTCAAAAAATTACCACAAATGCATTCAAACAGCAATGATGAGAATTACCAGCGAGGTGAATGACGTAGCGGTGAGTTGAGGGAGACAGACAGCGTGAGAGACTGGAGAGTGGAGAGTGACTGAGAGAGACTGAGTGATTTCGAAGGAGAGGGAACTTGAGGGAGATCTGGAGCTTCGCCGAAGAGGTGGGTGGGGGGAGAGTTCGGGAAAAGAAAACCTAAGTCTTTTGGTGATACAAAACGGTGAGTTTTGACAGTTTTGAAAAGAGTTTACTCCGTTTTGATTATTTACTTTGTTTTATTTTCATTTTTCAAGTTCTTTTAATCATGTTCTTTGATTGTTCATAGTCCAAATTATTATACATAAATAGTTCTTTATTTTTTTACATGACAATACTTAAGACAAATTTGAAGGGGGCAAATTCTTAAGACAAAATGACAAAAATAAAATTTTCTATGTAATGCAAAAAGTGTCTTATAGTTAA
The DNA here is from genome assembly GCA_963930655.1 of Myrica gale. NCBI lineage: Eukaryota > Viridiplantae > Streptophyta > Magnoliopsida > Fagales > Myricaceae > Myrica > Myrica gale. Next base: position 17,809,569 of record OZ005600.1, on the reverse strand, counting down.
AAACAAAACAAAATTCATTAACCAATTCAATATAAAAAACAAAAATGACCTTACTACATATGCAATGTTCATATAAAAAATATGTGAATCAGAGATCGAAACACTGTCACTATCACTATCACTATCACATTCACTTCTACTACCTTCACAATTCAATTCAAGCCCTAACAAATCAATTCAAGACTTGTTCACAAGTTTGATACAAAAAAGTTACAGAACAAACAAAATGGAAATTAATGATGCAAATGGGAATGTTGAAGCTGGTTAGAAGATATATCTGTGAGACCCCGAATTTCATTATGCTATTTACGTATATGTATCTGTTTTGGATTTAATTTTAGGGACTATTATTTTGCCTATTGTAAGAGATTTTGTTATATTACAAAGACTTATTAAATTTAATGTCAAGGAGTGCATTTTATTATCTTATAGATGCTGAATTTTCCTAAGCAAATTCACTATATTAAAGTATGAATTATGATTATGAAAATCAGTGCATAATTACCTTATACCTTCATTAGGTAGTCATAAGCTTCATAAGGTGGACTAAGTAACTATATAGTGTGCTAAGTAAGAGGTCCATGTGAGGTGCAAAGAAAGGCAAAAGTGAAGTAGGAAGGGTGATTCACGTGAAGAGCATAAGGAAAAGTAATAGTAGGCTGAAAATTGTAGGTTGAAAAGAAAGTAGGTGTAGGCTGAAAAGTGAGTAAGTATAAGTTGAAAAGTAAGTGTAGGTTGAAGGATGATTACGTGAAAAGGGCTTAGTAAAGGCAAAGAAGTGAAAGAGAGAAGACCAAAGTAAAACAAAAGAATTAAAAAGAATGAGACAAAACATTAACTAGATGACATGACTTGTAGAGTAAAGAAAAGTCAAAAGAGAAGGTGGTAGGAGAAGTGTGAGACCCCAACTTTATTTTTATCGTTTTAAAATTATGACTCCTTAAGTTGTGCTATAATTTTTGAGAAAGACATATATGTTTGACTTGATCTAAAACCATGACTAGGTGAGATTTTTCCCTAGCATATTTTATGCGTCTTAAGCTATGACTTAAAGGTTATATTGTTTGCAATTGTTAAATTTGAGTAATTGAGAAATTAGGCCAATTATTTTTTTAATTGTTGGAACATATCCCTAAGTTTGCAATATTTAGAAGAAATTGAATTAGGACTTTAACTTTGAAAGTGTGTGAAACTTAGAAATAAACATAGAAATGCATGTTAGAATAGTTTTGTGGAGTGGCAGAAAAAGGAAATAAAAGGAAATTGAAGGAGAAGGAGGGAAAGAAGGGGGGAAGGGCAGTTTTGCCTTTTCCTTCCCCCAAGCCTCATGTACAAGACCCCCTCTCTCCCTTTATGCATTTTTCAAGCCCTAGCACCCACCCGCACAAGAGAAGAAGAAGAAGAAGAAGAAGAAGAAGAAGAAGAAAAGAAGGAGAGAGAGAAGGAGGTGAGGGATTTCGACCCTTGTTGGCCGACCAGCCACACTTCTTTGCCATTTTTCTTCTTCTTTCTTTTAATGGATGTTGGTTGTGGTGTTTGTTTGGTTTTCTCCTTGTGTTCTTGTGTGTTTCTTTGAAGAAAGTATAGATCTAGTAAGTTTAAAGGGTAGTATAGGTTGTACATGAAACCATGGAAAATGTGGCCAGATCTGGGAAATCATACTCAAGAGAAACCATTTATGAACCCTAGGTGTTTGATAAAAAGACCAAGAGAAGAGGGATAAATGCAATAGCTTAGTTTGAGGATGGAATCATGGTTTTGTTGTAACTTTGAATTGGAGATTTGTTTAGGCATGTATTAGAGTGTTTGGAATTGTTTATGGTCAGAAGAATCAAGCTAAGGATCATAGTTAGGTGTTGGAATAGGAAGATTTTTAACACCCTGTTTTTAGGTAACATCGCGCTCGACTAGCGTGCGTCAGGCTCTCGAGCGGCCTTAAGGAAATATGAGTGACAGTGTCTTGTCGTTTGACCAACGCTCGACAGGTGCTCGAGCAGCCCTTGGGAATTCCACACAGAGAGTTGGACAGTAAGTTGGCGCTCGACTGCCGCTCGAGCGAGGGTTGATGAGAGTTGGACAGTAAGTTGGCACTTGACTGCCGCTCGAGCGAGGGTTGATGAGAGTTGGACAGTAAGTTGGCGCTCGACCGGTGCTCGACAGGCGCTCGAGCGGGACCTGTTAAAATTCCATATGTGATGAATTTAGAGTTCCAATTGAAGACTTGTGAACCCTAGCATTGAGGATAGTTGAATAAGCTTAGTTATGAAGCTATTGAGGTTGGGATGGTGGGAAATTTATGAATAGACTTGGAATCATTGATGGTTGGGGGAGAACAAGTGTACCTAGTTGATTAAGTATTTCTTATGACCTTCTTAGCAATTGTATAAGAGATGTTTGATACGTGTGTTTGATTGTCTTTCCTCTTCCGTTTTACAAAAGCTAGTTAAGTAACATTTTGTGAACGAAATTATGTTTCATTGATTTGTACTTTTGGAAAATCAAATAATTACAAGTATTTCTTGAATGTTATTAAATTCTTAAGCATCTAAGTGAGATATTTGAATCGCTTGTAGGCGAACTCCATACCAATACTCAAAGGAGACCAAGGTAAGTGGATGTAAGTAGAAACTTACACTTTTATGAAAACTGGAATGATACACAGCATGACGAATATCAAGCATGACATGGCATAAGCATTTGCATGATTTCTTGAAAGAAAAAGAAAAATTTGTGCAAATGAAAGTATGATAAGTATGTTATGACAAGTTAAGTTAAGGGGCTGAAGTTGGTCGGTACCGTACCAGTTAAGAAGGTGCATCCATACTGAAGGACGTTTACGTGAAGGGTGGATGTCACCTAGGGCACCCATACCGAAGGATGCTTGCAAGAAGGATGGGTAGCTCTTGAAGTATGTGCAATCACACTAAAGGATGCTTGCAAGAAGGTGTGAACCTCAAGGGTTGAGTCTAGCCATTAGGCCTGGGGTCACCTCTAGGGCTAGTTCAACCAAATGACGTATTCCCAAGGAAAGGGAATAGTTCCGAAGGGAACGCACAACCCTGACTTCAGGGGTAAATGGAGCGAGATAAGTTGCCCAAATCAATAAATACGTATTTTCAAGATCAAGTGCATGATTCTTTTTATGATCAAGTACATTGCCTCATATATATGCAAGCATTTCATATGACATTCATGTGCATTGATATCCATGATCATGCAAGACATGCATTATTTATTGCACATGATCCCTTACTGAGTCTTTCGACTCACAGTTTTTTTTAAAATTGTATCATTCCAGACAATATTTCAGGTGAGGAAACTTAAGAAGAGGACCTTGAACCCTAGGAGAAGGGTTAGCAAGAATGTTTTCTCCCTTTTGTTATTTTAGTATAGGATTAGATATAATTTTGGAAAGAGCCGTCATGAGCCTCCGACGTGTGGTGGTCATGGGCTATTCAGTCTGATAGGCTGAGAGCTGTTAAACAGCTATTTGTTTTGAGACTCTGGTGTAATTATAGCTATTACTTAACGTTATCGTTTGAGGAGCAGGTTCTAATGTTCCGTATGTGTGTTAATCGATTTAGAGTAAAAAAAAAATTCCGCTGCAAGAGTTAAGTACGCTGGAGCGTTCCTTGTTGGGAATGCTCGCGGCTGTCATTTGCCTTGTCGAATTAACGTCTGGGGCGTGACAAGAATTTATGTTAGGCATAAGAAAGCAAGAAACAAAAGAGAAACAAAAAAAGCCAAAGAAAATAAAAGAATGGCAAAAGAGAAGGAGCGATGGTGATTCACGTGAAAGAGAGGAAAGACAAAACAATTGTAGGCTGAAAAGAGAAGTAGGTGTAGGCTGAAAAGTAAGGGTAGGCTGAAGAGAATTCACGTGAAGGGCAAAAGAAGGAAAAGAAATAAAAGAGAGGAGACAAGACATTAAATGAGCTGACAATATCACATGGGCAATACAAGCAAGACTTTTCTCCCCCCATTTGGATGTGAACTTTGCTAAATTCAGCCTTGCCACTTTGCCTTTCACACCTCTCCCTTTCCACATATTCATTTCTCACTTGGTTGCACAAGAGAGCACATAAAGAGAGAGAGGAGAAGCAAGAGAAGGAGGAGAAGAAGCAAGAGAAGGAGGAGAAGAAAGAAAACGGAGGAGAGAAAGAAAAAGGGGAAAAACAGCAAGGTAAACCTTGGATCTTTGGGGTTCTTAGCCGAATCTGTTATAGATGACCTTCCCTTGAAATGTTTTCTTGAATGTAGAAGTTGTTATGTTGTTTCTTCTCTTGCAATCTCTTGAATATGGAATCTTTTGGGTTGTGATGTATTGCTGAAAGTTGCTGACGTATAAGCAGCCCCCCCAAACAGAAAAACACTTAGCCCTAACTCACCCGATCAAGAGAAAAAAAAAGAAGAAGAAAGAGAAAGGAAGAAGAGAAGAGAAGGAATAAAGAAGAAAGGAAGAAGAGAAGAGAAGGAAGAGAGAAGAAGGAGAAAGAGGGGAAAAGCTAAGCAAGTACAATTCAGGCGCTCAAGGGAACGAAGGTAAGAGGAGCTTACGTTTGTAAGTGAAAATAGTAAGTAGAAACTTACGCTTTTCAAAAACTGGAATGATACACAGCATGAAAACTGTTTATGAATAAGCATATCAAGCATGACATTATCAAGCACGACATGAATACATCATGATCATTTGCATTCATTTTTCTCATGAGAAAGAAGGAGAAATTTTATGCAAATGAAAGTACCATTTTTATGCTACTTTACGACAAGTTAGTTAATGAACCCAAGTCGGTCGGTACCGTACCAAGTCAAGAAGGTGCATCCATACCGAAGGACGTTTACGTGAAGGGTGGATGTCACCTAGGGCACCCACACCGAAGGATGCTTGCAAGAAGGATGGGTAGTCCATGAGGTATGTGCAATCACACTGAAGGATGCTTGCAAGAAGGTGTGAACCTCCAAGGGTCATGTCTAGCCACTGAAGGACGAATGCGAGAAGGTGTGCTAGCTTGACCATATGTAAGGTCCCCAAGAGAAATAGGGGACAGTTCCAACGGGAACACACAACCCTGATGTCAGGGGTAAATAGAGGGCAAGTAGCCCATCAGATAAGGAGTGAAATGATTTTCCAAAAGCAAGAGTTTTACAAGTACAAGTTTTGTTTTCAAGAGCAAGTGCATGTTCATATGCAATCATGAGGCATACACGTGCATCAAAATTCATGATCATGCATGAATTACATTATATTTACATGTTTACGACTTCAAGTTCAAGTTCAAGTGCATGCTTACGATTACAAGTTCATGATTATGAGTTCAAGTACAATTTCAGGTTTTCCAAACCATGACTTCAAATTCATGTTTTAACTATAATTCCTTACCGAGTCTTTCGACTCACAGTTTCAAATTGTATCATTCCAGATAATGTTTCAGGGGAGGAAACTTAAGAAGAGGACCTTGAACCCTAGGAGAAGGGTTGGCGAAAATGTCTTTTCCTTTTTGCTTATTTTAGTAAAGGTTTAGATCATTTTTGTAAGAGCCGGCATGAGCCTCCGTGGTGTGGTGGTCATGGGTTATTCGGCTTAGTAAGTCAAGGTTTTTAAACGATTGATATTTTGAGACCATGTTATAACTACTTTGAGTTATTGATGGGAAGCATGTTCTAATGTTCGTACGTGCGTTAAACGCTAGCGATATAAGGCTTATTTTAAATATTGAGGCATCATGATATTTCCGCTGCAAGAATCCTCTGAATGAGATATATATTCCGCTGCAAGAATTTTAGTAAGTACGCTTGAGCGTTCCTTGTCGGGAATGCTCGCGGCTGTCATTAGCCTCGTTTAGCTAGCGTTCGGGGCGTGACAGTTAAGTGGTATCAGAGGGAAATTTGGAGAGTTTAGTGAACTTAGGACTTGCTACTCGTCTTTTGGATATCGAGTATGCTAGAAATCTCATGCACCTCAACTAGTTGTTAGGATACTTACGTGGTGATGGCGTTATAGTACAGGATGCCACCTAGGAAACAACCCAGGTATTGAAACATGGAAGAGGAGCCTGAAGAACTAGGTGTCACTACCAATGATGTTTTAAGGCACATGGCTCAGCTTATCGCTGAACAGGTGCAGCAAGGAGCAAATGTGCATGGAGCTGGCTCCTAGAGATTAAAGAATTGTTGGAAGTCATGGGGTGTACAAATGCCCAGAGCTTGAGCTTCGCTACCTTTGAGCTACAGGGGGATGCCAAAAGGTGGTGGCTATCCAAGAAGCTCCTACTAAGTCAAGAGTTGGAGCAACAACCCATAACCTGGGAGAGGTTCCAACAAGAGTTTTTGGATCGGTACTTTCCTAGAACAACTCGAGAGGCAAAAGCAAGAGATTTTGCCAATTTAACTCAGGGAGTGATGACAGTGGATCAATATTCTGGTCGATTCATGGAGTTGGTAAGGTTTGCTCCATATTTAGTACCAGATGAGGAGAGGAAAGCCAGGAAGTTTGAAGAGGGACTCCATCCCCGAATCTATGATAGGGTCATGGCCCATAACTTGAAGACTTTGGCAGAAGTCATAGAACGCGCGGTGATAGTGGAAAGAGGGCTGCAGAGGATGACAGCCTTTTACGACCAGCAAAAGAGGAAGGTTCCTCCTAAGCTGGAAACATCGCAGGCACCCTGGAAGAGGAACAAGCAAGGTCCATCCCAGGCCCAGAATCAGAGACCTGGTGGAACCCAGAATCAGAGAATTGGTGGAGCCCAGAACCAGAGGCCTGTTGGAATCCAGATTTCAGGAGGGAATCAATTCCCAATATGCAACAAGTGTGGCAAGAAGCACCCCAGAGAGTGTAGGCAGGGAGTGTGCTTCCAGTGCGGGAAGCCAGGACACATTTTCCCATCTAATTGTTGTTATCATCTGGAACTGATACTCTTTGGCAGCAAGGTTTGGCTTTAGGTACATTGTTCATAACGAAAGCTATTGTATTTCCCCTGCAGGCAGTTTTGTTGGAGCGACCACGTGTGATATCTATAGAAGTGGGGCATGCCTAGGACCTACCATCAAACACATTTGGGGCTGCCTACGCAAACTTCATGGGATCTAGGAACTTTTCTCCCGATGACAGACCACCAGTGCGGTTCATGGACACAGACATACTGGCATATGTTGCCATGCGGGCTCGTGAGGTGCATGACTTCTGGCACACCCTTTTTGGCCTCCCCACCAACTTAATTGGTGAGTCAGCGCTCAAGGTGATTGAGTTTGAGCAAATGTACCTTCCTATGTGCTTGCTGTCTATTTTAGGGGGCTCTGCAAGATTCAGTGAGAAGCAAAGGAAATTGTTCATTCAGCACTATTTCTCGTGGGCCGTCAGGGCTGGCATGCGATGGACTGATCTCTTGTCTATATACTATGAACGGCACTTTCAAGAGGATTTAGAAGATGTTCGGAAGAAATGGGGTATAATTCCTGCTCCCATTCCTTACCACTGAGCGTTTGCTCAAGTGCTACCTCCAGCCCTCGGGGAGGGTTAGATGGGGGTCGAATCCCCCTTCCTGCAGGCTCTGTCCTGCTTTATGCTGTGACTAAAAGAAAAAAAAATAAAACTTGAATTACAGCTAAACAAAATGTCACCTCACAGCGGTAGCTAGTCCAAGTTGGCTAGACAGACAATGTGCTCTTGAGTTCAAGTTTTAGTGATTTTGTACTCGAGTACTTGTTGAAAGTTACAGCTAAATAAAAATAATATTAATTTACCAAACTGCTTTCAAGGAATCTTGAGGAATTTGTCGATCTCATCACTTAGCAGTCTAAATGTTTTGCTTTCTTCTCAAATTTCTGATGGACAATTGTTTGGCAAAAAAATATTTGTTTGTGGGATACAGATTGAGATAGGTCGACTTAGCAGTTGACATGGACTTATTTGATCCAACTATTTTCAAAAAACTCGAACGTCAAGTTTGGGTGGCAAACACTATGATTTTGTTGTTGTTGATGATTTCAGTAGATTACATGAGTTATATTCTTAGCCCATAAGGATGAGGCCTTTTATGCTTTTGAAAAATTGAGTAAGAGAATTCAAAATGAAGTAGTTGTAGTGGTGTAGAAGTAGAAACAATATTTTTTGGTTTAAAAGAAGTTCTAGTTTGTTTGCATTTTTGACAAGTTGCACAAATTTTGTCATTTTCAAAAGCAAGGTTAGGCAAACCGGAAACAAGTTCTTTTTTGGATAATTTTGAAATCAAGTCCAAGCTAGCATGAGCAAGCCTTCTATGCCACAACCAACTATCCTTGTCACTTAGAGCGTAAAAACATTTTGCATTTTTTGAGGAGATATTCTCTAAGTGAACAATGTACACATTTTCATATCTATGTCCCACAAACAAGACTTTCATGCTTTCAATATTCTCAACAAGACATATTGATGATTAAAAACTGACTCGGTTTCTCTTTTCACACAATTGACTAATACTCAAGAGGTTATGCTTTAATCCATCAACAAGAAGTACATGCTCAATAGTAGGATTAGGAGTCATATCAATGTTACCAACACCGAGTATTTTCCCTTTGTCATTATCGCCAAAAGTGATTGAATCTTTTTCTTTGAGACTAAGAGAATTAAACCAACTCTTGTCTCTGGTCATGTGCTTGGAGCATCCACTATCAAGGACCCAATGTTCCTTGGTTTCACTTGACTTCAAACACTTCTGTAAAAAGAATAAAGTCTTGATTTTTGGTATCCATTGGTGTTAGAAATAAATTCATTAACCTTGTCTTTTGGGATCCACACAAATTTAATTCTATTTGTGGATTTCTTTATAGTAGGACAAGTGTGTGAAATGTGTTCATTCTGTCCACAAAAATTACACATAATAAAAGATGTAGATGATTTAATGATCATGTCAGAATATAGCTTTTGATCACCAATAGAATCATAAACAATCCCAATTTTGTTGAAACAACATCATTGTGAACCAAGAAGAATATCAAGGTTTTCTTTTTCCTTGAGTAAACCTTGCAAGATCTTGAGTAAGAGAGTCAACTTTCTTTTAAAAATCACTATTTTTAGATTTTAAATCATTTGAATCCTCTTGCATTATTTTCTCATTTTCTTTTGTGACTCTTGCAAGATCCCCTTCAAGGGAAACAACTTGGCATTTTAAAGTATAATTTTCTCGTGTTAGAGCTTGAAGATTCTTTTTAAGACTACAATACTTTAAAAATACTCTTTTCAATTTAAGATATTGTTCATCAAAGACATCTTGTAATTCATCAAATGAGAAAGAGTGAATTGAAGAGTTTTGTACCTCATCTTCATTGTCCTTTGCTATTAAGCAAAGATTGACAACTTCTTCATCACTTTCATAATCACTATCATCGGATTCTCCCCATGCGGCGAAAAAGACTTTCTTGTTATCCTTGAAGTCCTTAGATTTCTTGTAGGATTCAATATTGGGGCAATCCGTCTTAAGGTATCGCAGCTTCTTGCAGCCAAAATAAATAATTTCATTTTTCTTGCTATTATCTCCTTTGTAATTTGTCTTCCTTGGAAATCTTTTGTCTCTTTGTTTCTTTTGGAAAACTTTCTTGAATCTTTTTGTAAACATGACCATTTAGTCATCATCTTCGGAAGACTCATCATCACTAGAGTATTAGACCCTTTAAGTCAAGGCCTCTTTTTCCCTTTCCTTCATCTTTGGAATCTTTAGTGCGATATGTCGACACCATCAATACTGGAGAGGTTTTTTAGCAATTTGAAAGTTTTGTTTCTACTCGAAATCATCTATAAACACCTACAATAACCAAAGTGACTTTTTTACGTTATGCACTAGCGTTTTAACACATTTAGGATTTTTTGAAGAGAGATAACCTCGATCTTTTGAAACACTTATTTGAAAAGGTGGATTGACATAACATGTTCTAAAATTATTCAAATCAACTTGTATCTTTGTTATCATCAAAATAAAAAACAGATTGTTTAAGAAACAACCTTGAGCTAACAAATATGAATACCTTTTGGAAATGATCATTGATGGATAGAATGTTATTCAACACAATTAGCTTATTGTATTCTTAGACTTGAGGGGTTTATGCTTATGTACTTATGCTTTTTTGGGTAACTGGTAAGTAAATTGATTCCCAAAGAACTATACAAAGAAGGTGTTGGAACGCGAGATCGCAGCGAAAAAGATCGTTGAATCAGAGCAGCCCAAGTGTTCATTGCCTTTAGGTTTGCTTCCTAAGACAGAACTGACTTTTGGCTTTTCCATTATCATCAGAGAACCTTTCTCCTTTTTGAGAAGTTGTTTAGGTGCTTGCAACATATTGAACAGCTCGAACAAAGTCATTGTCATCTTGTTCATATTATAGTTTAATAGGAACTGGTTGAACGATTCTGGCAAAAATGACAATACCGCTCCAATCTTGGTCTCACCATCCGTTTCTACACCTAGTGTCTCCAGTTCTGTGATGAACGCTATCATCTTCAGGACATGTACCCGAACTGGAGCACCTTTCACTATTTTGGTAGTCATCAGCAATTTCATAACTTGCTGGCGTGCAGAAAGACTTTGCTCTCCGAATAGCTCTTGACATATCCCAATATCTCTTTAGCTATCGCTATGCCCTCTCATTGCTTTTGCAATAAGTTGGACATAGACGCCAATATATAACAACGAGCTAATTCATCTGACTCATGCCACTTTTCAAAAGCAACTCTTTGTTCTTGAGTAGCATCGGCTAAGGCAAGTTGAAAAGTATCCTCTCTAAGGACATGAGCTATTTTTTCCATAGTGAGTACTATCATAAGATTTCTATTTCATCAAGGAAGTTTGGCCCAAGTCAGTTTGTTATCGTCTAGGATTCTAGACAATGGGTTAGATATCATGAATATGCAAATATAAGAAAGAAAATTTACAAGTATATTAACAATCCATTATCATAGGGATTTTAATAGCTAATGGTACCTCCCACTGAATCATAACAACCAAATGAAAAAGCAGAATATAACATTTATATTCAGTGTTTGCAGTGGGTATCAAGAACTTTCAACTTATTTGCATATAATCCTATTTTTGTAATCAAGGCACAACTTATAAAAGAAAGTAGAATCTACTTATCATGATCACATCACATGTTGTATATCATGCTTATACAAATTTCATGATTCTTGATATTTCTTTTGGCCACCAACATAAACATCATCTTCACTATTTTAGTGGACGCGTTTATTTGGTTAAGTGTAACCATCTTCTAAATGACATGTAATTTTGCAATTGGTCGGCATTGCTATTTTAATCAACACCCCCACCACTCATATACGCTCATTTATCTTCACAAGAAGTATACCAGACAAATTATAAAATCAACAATTGGTCGTGAATATTTTAGTTTTAACCAATCATTAATCAAACAAAATTCCCAAAAACCAATAATGGAAGGCCATGAGATTTAATTTTCTTGTAAAATAATCTCATTTAACACTTATATTAAATCTTTTTAAAAAAATTAGGTTTTTTTTAAAACCGGTCAAACAAGGTTGGTCAACGATCAACCGGTCAAATCGGGTTGGTCAATGATCAACCGGATCTGGGTCGAGGTCCAGGTCAAACCCGGACCGGGCTACGGGCTAGGGTCCAACCCGTAGCCCAAGCCCCGCATAGGCTACCTTGGCCCGGATCTCATTCGGCCATGGGCTCGCCCAACAGGGCCTAGCCCGTGCGTCATGCCCTCCATCTTTTTTTATTCGACCCTGCCCAACGTTTGGGCTGGGTTTGTTGGGCCTTGGGCCAGGTAGGACAACTGTTGCCCTACCCACCCAATCCTAAGAGTTCGAACCAGGAATCTCTATGCCTGGGGGCCGCTTAGGCGCCTTTTTGGAGGGAACAACAGCCGGCTCTGCTGGCCGCCGTCCAGCACCGGCTGGCCACATCCGACTAGCCACAGGGCAGACGTTCCAGTGGTGGCCCCCTTGCGGCCTACCCGCCGGCGGCTGGCCATCATTTAAGCCATCCACACCCGTGTCTCACACGGGTGTGTGATGAGTTGTCCACAGTCATACTAGGCTCTCCTCCGGTCAGCTGAACCACCACCTACGGTTGGTGGTGGCCAGATAGAGAGCAATAAATTTCTCTCTCTCCCCTGCGTTGGTTCTCTTCAGCCACAAAAGAAAAAAAACACATTTTCTTCTCCATGTTACTAATATAATCAAGCAAGATACAACAGATCAAACCAAAACAATCAACGCAAATCAAAACCAAGTAACTCAAAAGATATCATCAAAAAGTTCATAACGTCGCCAAAGAGAAACCCACGGGCAAAGTTTTTTTGGCAAAGAACACTTTTTCCTCTTTTCAAAGAAGAGCCAAAACATGCATATGTTTTGCCCGATGGTCTATTTCGCATGGATCCCACAGGAAAACTGAAAACTAAAGGAAGAAATCACTATCCAACCAACAGATTAGTACCAAACTTTCACGGATCACGAAGAACACGTGAGGTAGAGAGAGAAAACTAACTTGGAACTATGAGAATTTACAAACCACGCTTCGATACAACTTGTTGGAACGCGAGATCGCAGCGGAAAGTATCGTTGAATCAGAGCAGCCCACGTGTTCCACCTCCTTCAGATCCACAGACACAACTTTGAGAGAGAAACTCTCTAGTTGAAAATCAAATTACGTTGAAAATGAATTCTCTCATTTCTCAAATGATTTCTGAGCTATTTATAATGGCTGGCTCAGAACTCAACTGTGCAATAGTGTTAGATCTTTAGGGATCACAAATCTCGACCGTAAGATCATCATGAAAAACTTTTTTTCATTAAACCTCTTATATTCTGTAATCCGAATTTATGAGCTTCTACAAATTGTGATCATGTTCATTAACATATCACAATTGACCCCCGAAATAATGAGATTGTCTTGGTGAAATCCCTTTTGTTAACAATTATATGCTTATTTATCTTTTCACCATACTATATTCTACATGAGCTAATAGGACCGGAATAATATCTCCGATTAAATCCCTAGCTCATATAAATCTTAATTCTCAGTATGTACCTAGTTAGACTTCCAAAACTTTCCAAAACTATTTTCGCAAATATTTACTCAATATATAATATAAGTAAAACTCGTGAAAATACATTTCACAAAATCTCGCTACGCAACATTTTTATGAGTCCAATAATATACAGACATAATGAATATATTATTGCATTAAGAGATTGGTGGATTCCATATTGAGCAATTATACAAATTCATTTACTATGCACAAGGCCCAACCTTATTGGAATATTTGATTTGTGAAAGATCATCATCAAATGACTCAGTCAAAGCACAAGCACAAAACAAGCAAACCTGCATAACTCTCTCATTTCTAAGGACAACATAAGTTAATTGTGCTGAATATTGTTCTCTACATCAGTGATCGTTTCCACAAGGTATTCATATTTTATCCGGTTCAGTGCATGAACTTTTACATTGCACTCACTCGTCTGCTTAAGGTCACCACCTCAATGACGATGTCCATCATTCTATCTTGTAGAGGCACAACGAGTGTAGACCTATTTCATAATATACCCAAAATAATATACAAGTGATTAAACAATAACAATAATTATTTCATAATTATGCAAAATGATTGGTTTTGAGGGCATACATCTAATAGAAGGGCCTAGCCCAAGTAAAAAAAAAAAAGGAACCTAATGTCTCACAAAGAGGATAAACTCAAAACTAGAACAAAAGACCTCACAAAGAGTTGTAACTCTCCCTCTATGGGGTGTATCTTAACAAAAGAAACATATACCCTCAAAGGGTGTTACTCCCTCTCAAAAGAGTGTATCTCAACCAACAAAAACCTAGGCCATCAAAATGGGTGTAACTCAAATGCAAGTAGAAATATAAGCATAGTCATTTGAGAGTTACTTGTGCTTCGATTGAGTTATTTGGTGATGATCTTGTACGTCGAATATTCTAGAAAATATTGGGTCTTGTGCATAATAAGAAATCTACCAGTCCCTTGTCAAGGTAATATTTTCATTGCATCTATATAGAGTTGGACTAAAAAAGAAATCACTTGTCAGTGAAATTTGTGAAAGTATTTCACAAAGTATATTTATTATGTAAATATATTTTAATTTGTAAAATTAATATTGAAACAATTTAATAGTCGAATCATATAGCTTAAAAACTCTAAAACATGCAAGAAATAGATATACAGACGCCATGAAAAAAATCAATCTACTTTACTTTATTTTATTTATTTTTTTATTTTTGGTGTTTTTTAGTCTTTAGTTTTTTCTTTATGATTTTGGAGACCCAAGTTTTCTTTATTTTATATTTTTAAATTCATTGAAGTCTCATTATATTATTTAATTTTGATTGGATAAATAAGCTTTTCACCCCAAACTTTGAGGTCCTTGACACTTTGCACCCTATAATACCAATTTTGAAACATTTTCATCTTTGAACTATCAATTGTTGTTACATTGAACCCTAGATATACGATTTTCGTTAAATTGAGCTCATAATTGGATAAAAACTGAATCATACACATTGTATCTATCTTTTTAGGACTATAAAGTAAGCCAAATGGTAAGCAGATAAAATTAAAAAATGAAAATGAAAAAAAAACAATAAATCCAAACAACTTTAAAAAATAATGAAAAATATGTCCTTTATAGTCTTAAAATGGTAGATACAATGCGCGTAGTTCTTTTTTTTGTCTAATTCTTGATTCTATTTAACGAGATCATATATTTAGGGTGCAATGTGACAACAATCGGTAGATTGATATTTTCCAACAATAGTATCATTTATTAGTAAATTGATATTTTATTTTTGGGTAATGTCATAGTATGCCCCCTAATTATAGGCTAAAATCAATATTCGCCCCCTAAGTTTCAAAACGACGATTTGCACACCTTATGTTTTTAACATAATTAATTTTTACCCTTTGTTCAATTTAGGTGTTAAGTCATACCCCGAGATTTTGTTTAACATAACATGCACTTGTCTATGAAAAACAAGTTTGGGTCTAATAGTGTTTTAGTGCAAAGTATATTGATTTCGTTGTGATTTTGAGATAAATTAGTACTGATGTATTAGTTTAAAAACCTTGATTATCGCCTGCTTTAGTGAGAATTGGAGTTCACAAGTGACCAATCTTTTATTCAGGATGTTGAGATGCGCGTTTTGAGCCAATTTAATTTTTGAAGCTAGTAGGACGAGTTTTCGTCAAAAATTGTAACACGTGATTTTTATTCTACCAGTAGGTTGGGAGCAAGTAAGACGTTTTATTTTGGAGACTTTCTATTTTTCGAAAGCAAGTAGGACTTTTTATGAACAACATTGGAAAAATGACGAAATTTAGCGACAGAATCTTAGCGAAACATAGCCACTAAGATAGGTAATTTTGGCTACCTTAGAGGAGGAAACTTAGTAGGGCTACAAATCACGAGGAATCATGGCTAGAAGCACGTGGAATCAAGGTTAGAAAGCATGACAAAGCAAGGCAAAACCTAGGGAGCACGAAGTGTAGAACACCGGGTGAATCGGCAGTGACTCACCATGGTTACCTAGGAGAATTTCGGCCATAAACTTGTCTTGCAGCTGCTGTAGGTTGCTAGGTGTAGAGGGGAGGAGAATGTAGCCTGTTCACTCACCAAAGCTAGCTTAGATAGGCCGGACACGTGTCGGAATGCAACCGGCCATGTTTACCTATAAATAGAGGGGTTCGACAATTAGAAAAACTCACAATTTGAGTGAAATCGTAGAGCTTTCACATAGAAGAAAAAATTGGGTCATGAAGAAGAGGAAAATCTAGAAGAAACAAGAGCGAATTCGAGTAGAAAAGGAGGAAACAAAGCTTAGAAGATCATAGGATGATTTTGGTTTTGCTAGATATAAAGTTAGCTTGGTTATCTTTGATTTCGATTTAAAAGTTTTCAAGAGGATTGTGTGAATCTCTTGTGTTTTTCAAAATTATTCTTGCATCTATCGATATTGTTCCCGTTCTTCATACTCTCGATGTGCTTCTTGATCTTGATGAAGAACAAGCTTGTCTTTTCAAAATAGTATCGTTTTTAAAGTTCAATTCGTTTGTAAAGTTAGCTTGGTTATCTTTGATTTCGATTCAAAACTTTTCAAGTGGATTGTGTGAATCTCTTGTGTTTTTCAAAATTATTCTTGCATCTATTGATGTTGTTAGCATTCTTCATACTTTGATGTTCTTCGTGTTCTTGATGAAGAACAAGCATGTCTTTTCAAAATAGTATCATTTTTAAAGTGTTTTTCAAACTTTGATTTTATTCTTTGCAAAATTCTTCATGAACTATGTTTTTCAAAGCTTGGAAATATTCTTGAAGGTTCTTAGTTTATTTTAAAACTCTTTTCATGTTGATTATGTCAAAATATTCATTCTTTCTACGTGGACGTTAATCGAGTTTTAATCGTGAAATCGAGGTGCTGTTTTTTTTCTTCTTCGCATCACCTTTCTTTTTCTTTTGAAAAATGTCAATTGTTTTATGATTTCCAAGGGAAGTTTGAGGGTTAAGGTATGAAATATCATGTACTGCAGGGCATTGACTTGAGATATGCATACTTAACATGTGCTTTTTGTTAGATGTATGCCCTCAAAACCAATCATTTTGCATAATTATGAGATAATTATTGTTATTGATTAATCACTTGTATATTATTTTGGGTACATGCAATGACATGAGATATCATATTTGCAACGACATAAGATGTCATATTGTTGAGTAACATTGTCGAAAAGTCAGGCCAATGATTAATAAATCGGAGGCGGGGAGTATGACTTTTTGGATCCTTGATGACTCACTTTGTTATAGACCGAGGTATATGATAATGTACAAATAAGTCTACACTCGTTGTGTCTCTATAACATAGAATGATGGACTCCGTCATTGAGGTGGTAACCTTAAGCAGACGAGTGGGTGTAATGTAAGAGTACATGCACTGAACGGGATCGAATATGGATACCTTCTGGAAATGATCACTGATGTAGAGAATGGTATTCAACACAATTAGCTTATGTTGTCCTTAGACCTGAGAGAGTTATGCATGTTTGCTTGTTGTGTGTTTGTGCTTTGACTGAGTCATTTGGTGATGATCTTGGCAGATCAAATATTCCAGACAAAGTTGGGTCTTGTGCATAGTAAGTGAATTTGATTGCTCAATATGGAATCCACCAGTCTCTTGATGAGGCAATATATTCATTATGTTTGTATATTGTTGAACTCCTGTAAAAATGTTGTGCAACGAGATTTTGTGAAAAGTATTTTCACGAGTTTTACTTATATTATATATTAAGTAAATATTTGTGAAAAAGTTTTTCGAAAAGTTTTGGAAGTCCAACAAGACACAGAATTAAGAATCATATGAGCTAGGGACTTAATCGGTGATATTATTCCAGTCCTATTAGCTCATGTGGAATATAGTATGGTGGAAGGATAAATAATCATATAATTGTTAGCAAAAGGGATTTCATAAAAACGGTCTCATTATCTCGGGGGTCAATTGTGATATGTTAATGGACATGATCACAATTTGTAGAAGCCCATAAATTCGGAATACAGAATATAAGGGGGTTAATGAAAAAGAGTTTTTCATGATGATCCCACGGACGAGATTTGAGATCCCTAAAGATCTCACGCTATAGCACAGTTGAGTTCTAACCCAGCCATTATAAATAGCTCAGAAATTCATTTGAGAAGAGAAGAAGATGATTAATGAGAAATTCGATTTCTTGAAAAGAGAGCTTCTCTCTCTACTTTCTCTCTCTATATGTTTCTCTCTCTCAAAGCTGTGTGCATGGATCTGAAGGAGGCAGAACGCTTGGACTGCTCTGATTTCAACGATCCTGTCTTCCGCTGCGCCGTTCCCGCGATTCCAGCAAGTGGTATCGGAGCGAGGTTTGTGAAATCTCACGGTTCCATGTTAGTTCTCTATCTACCTTTCTTCGTGTTCTTCGTGATTCGTGCTTTGAAAGGTTGTTGGTACGAATCGGTTGGGTTGGAAAGAGTTTCCTTCACTTTCAATTTGTATGTGGGATCCACGAACAAGGAAAAAGCACTCGGGCATAGCTCTTTGTTTTTGAAAAGGGAGAAAGCCTTTTCGCAAAATGAAAACCTCTTGTCGAGTGTTTTCTCTTTGTTTTTGTTGAGATCTTGCTTGATTCGCATGTGAGATCCAAAAGAAAAAGGCACTCGGGAAAAGCATATGATTTTGCTTATGGGTTTCGGTTTTTGAACGAAGAGAAAAACTTTTTGTGAAAAACGTTTGTCCATGGGTCTCTCTTTGGCGATTGGATGAGATCTCTTGAATCTCTTGTGTTGCTTGCTGATTTGTTGTTCTTGCATGAGATGTAATTGAGAAACAACATCAATCGGGCTGGTTGTGTTGTGATTTTAGAGTGAAATATCTTGTTGCCCGATGGAAGCAAAATCGCAAGGAAAGAGAGAGGATTTGTGCTCTCCAATCTAGCCACCACCAGTGGCCGGTGGTGGCTCAACTGGCCGGGGACCACGACTGGTTATCCCAGGCGGCCACAGGAGCGGCAAAGCTTGGCCTGGCGGCCAGCGGTGGCCGCTGCCAAGGTGTACCCCGAGATGGATACACAGGGGGATGGGTGAGGCCATCCGGCCTCCCACGGCCATCTTAGGCCAAGAGGTCGTCGGCCAAAGTTTGGCCGGCATCTCACCGGCCTGGGGTGGCGGGGCGCGGCCAGCCACGGCTGGCAGCGCCGCTGGGCGCAAGCCCCTGCCCTTGGGGGCCAAATGGCGCCCAGGGCATGATATGCCCTGGGTCGCTCTTTTGGGCCTCGGGTAGAGCAATGGTTGTCGTACCCGGCCCACGGCCCAATGGCACAGCCCAATAGTTGGGCTGGGTCCATTTAAAAAAAAAAAGAAGGAAGGGTGGAGGGCTAAACGCACGGGTCGGGCTCTATTGGGTTAGCCCATGGGCGGTTGAGATCCGGGCCATCGCAGCCCATGGGTCTATGGGCTTGGGCCACGAGTTGGACCCAGACCGGTGGGTCAACGGGTCAACCCGGTTTGACCGGTTGACTTTTTCAAAAAAAAAAAATTTCAAAAGTTTAATATAAGTGTTAAATGGGATTGTTTTATAAGAAAATTAATCCCGTGGCCTTCCATTGTTGCTATGTGGAAATTTTATTTTGTTGATGTTGGTTCAAACTAAAATAGTCAGACCAATTATTGATCTTATGATTTGTTCCATGTACTTCTTGAGAAGATAAGTGAAAGTGTATGAGTGGTGGGAAGTGTTGACTAAAATAGCATTGCCGACCCATTACAAAATTACATGTAATTTAGACTATTTGTTACATGTCATTATTGATCTTATGATTTGTTCCTGCAAGCTGTATCAAGAATCATGAAATTTGTATATGCATGATATACAACATTTGATGTGATCATGATTAGTAGATTCTACTTGCTTTTATAAGTTGTGCCATTATTACTAAAATAGGATTATGTGCACATAAGTTGAAAGTTCTTGATACCCATTGCAAACACTGAATATAAATGTTATATTCTGCTTTTTCATTTGGTTTTTGTGATTCAGTGGGAGGTACCATTAGCTATTAAAAACCCTATGCTAATGGATTGTTAATATACATGTGAATTTTCTTTCTTATATTTGCAGATTCATGATGCCTAACCCAATATCTAGAGTTATAGATGATAACAAACTGACTGGGCCAAACTTACTTGATTGGAAGAGAAATCTTATGATAGTACTCACTGAGGATAAAACAGCTCATGTTCTCGAGAAAGAGGACAAGAGCAAAGCAGATAAAAAGGCTAAAGGAAAATGTTTCCACTGCGGCAAACCAGGTCACTGGAAAATGAATTGTCGTGTGTTGCTTTTTTGAAGCAAAAGAAGCCTTCTGAAGGTATGCTTGTCATTGAAATGAATTTAGTAGATTGTCCATTAAATTTATGGTGTGTCGATTCAGGCACAACGTCTCATATTTGCAATATGTTGCAAGGGTTTAAAGAAACCCGGAGACTAGAGGAAGGGGAAGTCATCCTAAAGATGGGGACGACTGCAAGTGTTGTAGCGACTGCCATAAGAACTTTTCACTTAAGTCTACAACGCAATAAAGTTTTACTTTTGAAAGATTGTCTATACGTACCAAAATGTTGTAGAAACTTAATTTCTATTTCAAAACTTGGAATATTTGGATATTCCATTTTCTTTAATACTAAACTTGTTATTAAGTTTCACAATCATTTTATTGCTTCTGGTACTATGATAGATGGTCTTTATATTTTGAAAAATGTTGTAGACTCTCTGAATAATATAGAGAATGATGCAGATACCAGTGTCAAAACTCTCAAGAGGAAGAGGGATGTCAATCCCACTTACTTGTGGCATCTAAGACTTGGTCATGCTAATCTTGATAGGATCAACATATTAGTAAGGAATGGGCCGTTAGACCTTATGAAGGTTGAGTCATACCCAATTTGCGAGCCTTGCTTGTGTTGACTTTTGTGCACAATCGAGATTTTGATGATTTGAATAAATGGATGAGTTTACAAAACTGACATCTTCAAAGACAAAGACAACTTGACGAAAAGAGCCAAACCTTGAAGAAAGAAGAACAAGAAGATGCAATGAGCTAAAAGTGAAGTTTCAAGACCTTAGGGTATAATCCTTGTAATTCTTTATTCCACATTTGACAAGGATTTGAATCACGCACTTGCATATCTTTCAAAACGTGCATAAACCGTTTTACCTTTTATTTGAAAGATTAAAATGTTTTTAAAGGTTTCAAAACACCCTAAATATATTCATAAACCCTTCATATACTTATGAGAATTAAGTCTTTAAAGTTGGGTGTTTAAAAGTGGTCAAAAACATGTTTTTAAATGAAGCGGTCGATGAACTTTTTGTAGCGGTCGACCTCTACATGAAGCGGTCGATCATTGACAGCATTCAAAATTATGACCGTTGGGCAACGGCTACTTGAACCGGTCGACCGGTACATGAAGCGGTCGACCGGTACAACGGTAAAATTGTCAAATCGACCCCCAACGGCTATAAACGGCTAGTTTTCATATGTGGCCTATAAATACACATCCAAAACGTCTAAAATGAAGAACCAACGACCACATATCATTTCTATAGTTTGAGAAATATTCTAAACTTTCCGATTCTATATTTCTCATAGCATTCACACAAAACACACTTTCATATCATTGTCTTTGTGTGAATCAAGAGATAGAGCTTCCATTTTTATATCTACTCTTTGAGAGAGTTTTGTTCATCTATCTTCATATCCAAGATAGTGTTTCCTTTAGTGAGGTTGTTCACTAAAGAAGAAGCTTAGAGAGTGTATATCTCAAGCTTGTTAGGTTGTGAGTGGTGAGCCCGAAAAACCACTTGGGTGAGTTTGAGTGTTGATCCCGGGAAAACACTTGTACGGTTCACTAGCACCCGGAAGCTAGTGTGTAAAGCTATTGGTTGAAGATAGTGGAAAACCTCAAGGCTCGGTGAAGGAGCTTGAGGGGTGGATGTAGGCGGGTTTGCCGAACCACCTAAAAATCGAGTGTTTGCTTCTCTTATCCCTACTCCTTACTTTAGCACTTATTTACAGTTCCGCATATTATATACTTGTGCTAAAGTAGTATTTACTTGCAAACACAACTTTGGGGGTCAATACCGAAAAGTTTAGAAAACCAATTCACCCCCCCTTCTTGGGTTGCCTTAATCCTGAAACTAGGACTTACAGCTTGCAGGGAAAGAGGACCAAGAATCCTTTTAGAGGAAAAGGAACTAGAGTTACAGAGTTGTTAGAGTTAGTTCACACTGATGTATGTGGTCCTTTTAACCACATAACCAGAGGAGGGTTCTCATACTTCATCACCTTCATTGATGATTATTCCAGGTATGGTTATCTATACCCGATGAGACACAAGTCTGAATCCTTTTAAAAGTTCAAAGAGTTTCAGAGTGAAGTTGAGAATCAACTGGAAAAGAGTATTAAGATACTCCGATCTGATAGAGGAGGTGAATATCTCTCCGGAGATTTTCAATCTCATCTCAGAGAGAAAGGCATCATATCTCAATCGACTCCCCCTGCTACGCCACAATATAATGGTGTTGCAGAAAGAAGAAACCGAACACTATTAGATATGGTTCGGTCAATGATGAGCATGTCACAATTACCTGTTTATTTTTGGGCTTATGCCTTAGAGACAGCTATTTATATTCTAAACAGGATACCCAGTAAGTCCATTCCTAATACTCCATATGAGATATGGACTGGCAAAAAAATTTAATGTCTGAAACATTTTAGAGTATGGGGATGTCCAGCTCACGTTAAAAGGTTTGACGTGGAGAAGCTAGGGTCAAGGACTGAAAAATGTTTGTTTGTGGGTTACCCCAAAAGATCAACTAGTTATTACTTTTATAACCAAAAGGATCAAAAGGTAATTGTAAGTAGGAATGCGATATTCGTAGAAGATGAGTACAGCCTAAGTGATGGGAAAAACAAGATTGTTTTTGATGAACACTTAGCTAAACCAGAAACTATGGCAGATAAGATTGACGATGAAAGGGATATAACTGAACCCACAGTTGAGTCTGAAGAGTTCAGAACTCAAGAGCCTCGACACAGTAAAAGAATTCATAAGCCTCCAATCAGATATACTTTGATAAATAAGATTTGTCAAATGCAATCGGAGGGGTTGGATGATGATCCATATACTTACCAAGAGGCTGTTAGTGACAATGATGCAGCACACTGGAAGATAGCGATGGAATCGGAAATGGACTCCATGTACTCCAATGAGGTCTGGGCCCTTGTTGATCAACCAGAAGGCATAAAGCCTATAGGTTGTAAATGGGTATTCAGAAGAAAACGAGGACCTAGTGGAGAGGTAGAGACCTTCAAAGCTAGACTGGTTGCAAAAGGTTATACTCAACAACATGGTATTGACTATGAGAAAACCTTTTCACAAGTAGCTATGATGAAGTCCATTAGAATCTTGTTGTCAATCGCAGCTCATTATGATTATGAGATCTGGCAGATGGATGTGAAAACCGCATTTCTAAATGAGTACATCTAAGAAGAGATATGTATGGAACAACCTGAAGGTTTCTTTTCTCCTGGACAAGAATCTAAAGTGTGGAAACTGAAGAAGTCAATTTATGGATTAAAACATGCATCACGTTGCTAGAACATCCGTTTTGATGAGATGATCAAATCGTTTGGTTTCTCACAAAATATAGATGAATCTTGTGTTTACAAGAGGATTAGTGGGAGTTCAGTAATGTTCCTTATTCTATATGTTGATGATATTCTACTCATGGAGAATGACATCAGTGCAATGTCATCAGTTAAAGTATCGTTAGCGAACCATTTTTCAATAAAAGACCTCAGAGAAGCATCCTACATTCTCGGTATCAAAGTGTTTAGAAACCGAGAAAAGAGGCTTTTAGGGCTTTCACAAGCCCACTATGTTGACAAGATATTGGCGCGGTACAGCATGCAGGATGCCAAGAAAGGGTTCTTGCCCTTTAGGCATAATATCCATTTCTCTAAGAAGATGTCTCTCCTAAGACAAATGAAGAGAGAGATAAGATGAGGAAGTTTCCTTATGCTTCAGCTGTAGGAAGCCTCATGTATGCAATGCTCTGTACAAGGCTAGATATCAGTCATGCAGTTAGTGTTGTGAGTAGATATCAGTCAGACCCAGGCCCTGAGCACTGGACAGTAGTTAAGCATATTCTCAAATACTTGAGAAGGACCAAACACTATTGTCTAGTGTGTGGTGGAGAGGATATGCTAATTGTCCAATGATACACAGATTCAGATTTTCAATCAGATATTGATGATAGAAGATCTACATTTGGATTTGTGTTTACATTGGGTAAAGGAGCAGTGAGTTGGAGACGTTTCAAGCAGAACACCACTGCTGACTCCACTACTGAGGCAGAATATGTTGCTGCCAGCGAATCTGCAAAGGAAGTTGTGTGGATACGTAAGTTCATACAAGAGCTTGAAGTTGTCCCTTCGATCAAGTCCCCGATCACCATTTATTATGATAATAATGGTGCTATAACACAGGCGGTGGAACCTCGGGCTCATCAAAGGACAAAACACATAGAAAGAAAATTTCGTCTTATTCGAGACATTATGAATCGGGGTGATGTAGTGATGGCTAAAATAGCATCAGCTGAGAACATCGCAGACCCGTTCACTAAACCGTTGACTCAGAGAGTGTTTGAGAAACATTTAGAGTCTATGGGTGTTAAATACATATCTGATTGGTATTGAGTGCAAGTGGGAGACTGTTAGATGTATACCCTCAAAACTAATATTTCAAGGAGATGTTTGACTACCAAAGGTCGTCAAACTTTGTTGAGATGCGTTTAGACGCATTTCCTTTTTTGGTAAAGCAAGTTTATGCAAATCTTGCTTTTAATGTCTCTGAGGAAGCCTCGAGCTTAGTTAGAGGGAAGGATTTGAATTTATCTGTGCAATCTTTGAATACATTGGCCTCTTCTCCCAATTTGAGAAAGAAGTTCTTCGGATGTGGGCCATAGAAATAATTAGGGTTGTGTTGGATAACCCTAGTTTGGACGAAGTGATTAAACCCGTGGCCAACGACCTTAACATTCATAGGAGGTTGCTTCATCACATGGTTTGTCTCCCTAGGACGGGAAAAATCGAATATGTTACATTTCTATACTTATTTGTTATGTACTGCCTCATCACACGTCGCCAAATAAATCTTTGTCACCTATTGTTTAACCTTATGAAGGCTGCTTGTGAGAAGGAAAGGCAATGATTGCCTTATTGCATGATATTTACTCATGTTTTTCAAGTATTTGTTGTTGATACGGGTGGGGAAGAACGGGAGAAACCAAAGGACTCTAAGGAGTATAACAAGAAGAACTTGAGGCTTATGGGGTTCATTGAAAATGAAGAAGGTGAAGAAAGGAGTGGCAACTTCTCAACATAGTGCTCCTAAAGATGAAGAGGTTGAAGAAGATGTTGAGGAAGAAGGTGAGGAAGAAGATAAGAAGCAGAAGATGAAGCATCAGATGGGGGAGCTGCAGCTCTTGATACTCCTCGCATTCCACCAGCTGGGCATGCTTCCACTTCCCACACAACACCAACTAGTCATCATGGGACTCAGCTTGCTCTCATGGAAGCTTCTATCCGAGATTTGAAGGACGAGTAGCTAAGAATGAGTCAGCAGTTGGTCTCTATGTCTGAGGGTATATAGACTGGTTTTGAGGAGATCAAGGCTCTTCTAGCCACTCACAGCAACGAGTTTGGGGCTTTAGAGCATGAGGTACGTTCTACTCGTCATTCCTACAACACCAACATGACACTTGCCCGAGAAATAATTTGGAAGTTTTGGGATACGTTCATTGAGAAAGTGGATGCCATGGTCAAAGCTACGGAAAACCTAGGTGGCAACATCCATCAGACCGTCATTGACATCAATTAGTCCACTTATATCTTCGTCAACAAGGATCGTAATCTTCGCCTGAGTGTCATTGCCTGGGTTCAGTGGTTCAGCACCTCTTGGAAGGCTTTCCTTCGACGCTACAACATTAACCTTGGCCCTTGTCTTGACTGGTTACCTCCCTATCCCTCTCTTTTTTATTATACCAAAAGGGGAGAAAAGTAGAGAAAATTGTTGTCGCACTCACTTGCATTTGTAAAGGAACATTTTGCATTATGATTATCATTAGCATTTCATTTTGTATATGTACTTGAACCCTTGAATTGATTGAACTATCTTGAGTACTTTTTGGTTTTGTTGACGCGATTATCTCTGGATTCTATCTCTATTCTTCTAATTATTTATGATGCTGATTGATGAGATTGTGATATGATATTGTGCTTCAAGTTGAGAAGTTTGGAAAGCGATAAAAGGTAGTATTCTATTACTCTAAACTCTTGAATATTGAAGTGCTTGTGATCTGAAATAGCAACATTGAAGGTTAAGAAGTATGGAGGATGAAATTGAAGTGCTTTCATTGTGTTTTTAAATTTTATGGGAACCTCATAATACAAAGGGAGCTCTTGCAAAATTTTCTAAAATCTTAAAGCTCTTTGCTTCAAAACGAAAAAAAATGAGGATCCGGAAAAAAATTGTTTGAAAAACTCCTGCATATTCTTAGGGGAGCCTTTTCTTTTCTTCACAAAGAATTTTCTAGATAGTTTCTCGTCCTCAAAAAGGGGGAGATTGTTAGCTCAAGATTGCTCCTTTAGCAATCTAATTTGATCTTCATAATAACAAGCAGTTAAAAAGCTTTGAAGCATTTTAGATCACTTGTTGGTCAATCCACAATTTTGTTAAGGTATTTTATTTTGATTTAGTCTCTCTCATCATTACATAGCCCCATATGTATATCAAACATCATGGCTCACAAAGCACTGAAAAACTCCTTCAACAAAGATGGTGTTGACACATGGCAGGAAAGTGTCAACACATCGCACTGCAACATGAGTCATTTTTGTCGACACATGAGAAGATGGTGTCGACGCATGAGAAGATAGTGTTGATACATGTCACTGACACCCGAGAGCTTATTTCCAGACTTGAAGATAGTGTAGACACATTGATTTCCTGTTTTATTCTAAGTGACATCAACTCTCATTTATGACATTTAGGGCACATCTCTAACATTACAATAAAGCCTTTGGGGACCGAAGGCTCATAAATAGAACAAGATGGAGAGAGGAAAGGTCACCCCTTGTGTCACGCCCCGAACGCCATCCCGCAGGGACCGTGACAGCCGCGAGTATTCCCCGGGAACACTCCAGCGCTTACACAAACTCTTACAGCGGAATTTTTTTTTTTACACATAGGATGGCTCACTCAGGATCCACATGTTGGCTGAGATACAAACTAAATGATCATAACCTCTCGGTATACGCATCAAAATTTAGAAAAGTCTATACATTGCATCTTGTTCGCAAACTTATACAAACGTAATAGGGCAACATACTGCCACTCAAATCAAACCAGCAATCACTAGCTCTAACTCGGAGTTCACCAATTCCGACTCCGACTCACAAACTTTTAGGATCTCTACGTGAGATAATCCTCTGCTCCCCAATCTTCTTGTGGATCTGGAATGATATGATTAAAAACTATGAGTCGAAAGACTCAGTAAGGAACAACAGTTTGAAACATGAGCTTTGATAAAACATGGCTTTAAAAGCATACTTACTTCAATACACTGTAGAGTTAAGAAAAGAAACGCATAACTGTAAGTCATGAGATAGTGCATAAAAACCATGATGCATATGCATGCTCCGTGATGCACATGCCATGCACTAAAATCTCTTGCCACTCTTAGTCTTTCCAATGCATTTCAAATCTCGAAATTGGCCCCAAGCCCTTGAAAATATTTCTTTCATAACTTGTACTTGAAATTGGCCCCAGACCCTTGAAAATCTCTTATTCATACTTGTGGGCTTATTTGCTCCATTTAACCCCTGAAGTCAGGGTTGTACGTTCCCATTGGAACTGTCACTGATTTCCCTTGGGGACCTTACATATGGTCAAGCTAGCACACCTTCTCGCATTCGTCCTTCAGTGGCTAGACATGACCCTTGGGGCGTCACACCTTCTCGAGCAACGTTCCTCGGTGTGGTTGCACATACCTCAAGGACTTACCCAACCTTCTCGATCAACTTCCCTCGGTATGGGCGTCCTAGGTTCCATTCATTCATCCTTCTCGATCAACGTTCCTCGGTATGGATGATAAACCTCACTTAACTTGGTACGGATCTGACCCAAAGCCCCCGGCTTAATCATAACATAAATTCTTTCTCATTTGCATAAAACAACTTTTCTTCTATGCAATGAACATGCCATGCCACTCTTGAAAACATCGTAATTTCATTTGCATCAAAACGTCTCTCATGCGTTCATGCAAATGATCATGCTATGACATGTTCGAAACATCATGTGTACTTGAAACATTCTTTATGCACACTTCATGTCACTTGAAATAAAACATCATACCATGCACAATAAGACATGCAGTGTATCATTCCAGTTTTCCAAATCGGGTTAGAATTCACTTACAGTACTCCTTGCAATCTTCTCGGTTCTCTCTTAGCTCTTTGCCTACAAAGAATAGGTTTCTTTCTCAATATACTGAGTTTCAGATAAAGAATATCGATACGCTTCGATTCTATGAACTGTTTAAGGAAACCTAATGTTGATGGTGTCGACACATTGCACTTACTCCAAAGAACCGAAGGCATGATGTCGACACATCGATACATGGTGTCGACACATCGCACGACTTCTCTACTTGTTCACTTCTTAACCTTATACTTCCATCAATCACGATGGTTCCCAACAGAGCATACAACGTATCATATACCATCTTAATTTCAAAGTTCATATCTGAAACTTTATGTGAAATTATACATTAACTTCAAAATACTACAAATCTCTTGATCACTCAAATCCCCATTCATTCCTCCAATTTCAGCTACTGATCAAAGCTTAGGTTATCTAATTACTTATCTCCATTGTAATTTATTTCCATTCTTACTTAGAACTCTAATCAGCAAGCTAATCATACTAAGATTCAAGTTTAACAATTTCCTTCATTTCGTGCATTAAGATCAATCGTTTCTAAATTCATCACTTCCCATGCCTGATTGACCTATTTACATTCTTCTATTTCATATTCTCATAGTATAGTTAAGGCTTCTTCTATCCTTACAACTTGACTTCCGTTTTGTCTCATAAGGTTCGGCCAGTACCTAATTATCTTACTTGCAACTTTCATTCATAGCTTTGATACCATTAAACTCTGTTATTCATACTAACTAATGCCACCCGAACCATTAAACCACATCATTCATGAGTTTATTTATGTGTAAGATGACTTATAACATAAGACCTAGGTTTGATCATTCGGCCAAAATCTTGATTCCCCAAAGTACTTGTAACAAACTGTCCTTCGATACGTGTAAGGTTGTTGTTT
Source organism: Myrica gale (assembly GCA_963930655.1). NCBI lineage: Eukaryota > Viridiplantae > Streptophyta > Magnoliopsida > Fagales > Myricaceae > Myrica > Myrica gale. The sequence continues at coordinate 17,780,557 of OZ005600.1, read as the reverse complement.
TCACCTTCTTCGTGTCCAATTCGTATTCAACCCTAGTACACTTATTCTTCCCCTCAATAACATTGATTTCAAGATCTATCCATGAAGGGCAGCAATAACATTTCGTAGTAAGAATTCTATATCAAATCAGCAACCTAGATCATGTCCAATTTCTATTCTCCTTTTTCCACACTTTTAATCTTCCTTTGCATGGACTAATAACCATTAATGTCATCACTTAACTTCATGGAACATGATATATTGTTGTTGCCGAGACCTATAGGACTTGACCAAATTTTCATGTTCTTTCATCTCCAAGTTTTTCAAACTCGCACGAGTACCAATGAACACATTGAGTCCTTACTTCAATGGCCAACCCGTGGCAATACTCACTCCTATACTTACTGACCTAGACCCAAAAGATATCTTAGGTTCACAAGTCCACATATGTCTTGCAGGATCCATGCAATTCATTGAAAGCAGTCAACATGTCATAAATCTTCATATAACCCGAGCCTTTAAGCTTTCTTATCTTTGTTCTCTCTCACATACATGTAGTATTTTCTTTGCACTTAGGTTTTTATCTTCTAATCTATTCAGCAATGACCTCATTCATCCATTACATGTAAGTGTAATTCCATTTGTTATTAACTTGCCATTAGGGTTGCCTTTTACTAGGTCATTCGGCCAAGCACAAATCCAAGTATTCATTGAGTACAATTTCTTCTCCAATCGTGATCTCATCCTCCATTTTTCAAATTCACAACCTAGGATCTAAAATCAAGACACAAACACAAGATATCACACATTGTATCATTCGGCCAGCACCCAATATTCACAAACAATTAGGTTTTTCTTTGGTTCTTTTGCTTTGCATACATCCTTCACATTTCATGGTTAATTTTCATGCATAAGGTTATCAAACTTACACACATCATGGCCCACCATCAGATCCATACATTCACAAAATCATACTTAAAGATCTAGGGTATACATGGTTCGGCGAACACCAAATATCACACTTTTCATGCCAACAATTCGCAATATGCACTCCTTTGTATTTTAACACTAACCATTGAACTTACAACTTCATTTCTTCATCATACACAACCACCAACATCAGATCTAACATTTAGCAACCTCAACAGCATGTGATCTAAAGGGAAAAATCAACTTACAACCGGTCTAACACACAATAGGTTTAGATCTAAGCTTACCTAACACACATTGCGCATTTCCTTGCATGATCGTAACATTCAAGCCTAGATCTCATGCTTACATGGCCAGATCTAGCATCATTCACAACCTAGGGTTTCTAAGTTCAAGATCTAACAAAACACAACACAAAACTTCAAGATCCAACTACAAAAGTGTTCGGCCAACAAGGAAATGGGGAGATCTGAACTTTACCTTGTCATCTCCTTGTTTTCCCTTCTTTTTTTTCCTTGCAAGACCTCTCCTTTTCTTTACCTCCTTCTTCTTCTTCCTTCTTCTCCTTCCTCTCACACAAGTTCCCTTTTGGTTCAAGCTCAAAACCTCACTTCTTGGTTCAAAACTTTGGATTTCTCCCTTGGTTCTCTCTTTTCACCCTTCGGTTTCTCTCCACTCTTTTGGCTTGGTTTCTCTCTTCTTCCCTTTGTGTTCCACGACCAACATGACACAAATGAAGTGATGGGAGGTGTGATAGGTGTGAAATGTTAAGCCAAAAAGCAAAGGAGCATGATCTTGGCCTAAGATTCGGCCAAAGGGGGAATTTTTCTTCCAAATTTACTTTTGCAACCAATTGTCACATCTTGTCCCCTTGTCCCCTTAAAATTCGAATGGAACTCCTTACTTCTCTCTTTTAAGTTCACATGAAAGCCCTTGGTTCCATTGGTTTGGTTCACTTAGTTACAATTCAACTAGTTTAATTACTCTAACATACTTAGTTACTTAGTTGACTTAATGAGGATTAGTGCATTACTCTAATGTAGGTTAGTAAAGCTAATCCAATATTATAAGTTCAAGGCCCATTAGGATAAACCTTAAATCCAAATCACAAGCCCAATAACACCAATCTTTAAGGCTAGGCCCAATAACATAAATCTTTAAAGTTAGGCCCAATAACATAAATCTTTAAAGTTAGGCCCACTAACATTTCAATCACATAAGACTTTGGTAGCTCAATAATATTTGTCTAAGGCCCAATAACATTAGTCTAAGGCCCAACATCACAAGCTTAAGCCCATACCATAAGCTTAAAGGCTAAGGCCCAATAACCTATATCCCTAAAGCCCAATAACCATTCAATGGTAGCCCATTATCATGAATATTATGGCAGCCCAATAGCATAGTTTAAAGCCCATTTCCATGAACATTTTGGCAGCCCATTAGCATGAATTTAAAGTCCCAATATCAGCCTAATATTATAAGCCTCATGGCAGCCCAATACCATAATTCCAAAGGCCTACTATCACAAGCATTAGGGCAGCCCAATAACACAATTCCAAAGCCCACTTACCCCTTATATCCGGCCATGAATAGGTAGCCCACTAGCAGCCCAATATCTTGGGTCATAAGCCCAACAACCTAAGTCTTAGCAGCCCATTACATCAACCATAATATAATCCTTCAAAAAATAATTAAGAATATTGAAAAGAAATAAAAATTCAGCAACTTAAAGTTGGCTACCTTAAAATTTAAACCTCATTAAACTTAGATTATACCATGGCCTCCATAAATTCAAAACAGATCACCAAATCCTTAAGCTTACAACAGAGTACGTACTGATTTTTCGGGGTCTCACACCTTGCATCATCATTCTTGACCTAGCCTACCAAGAGAGAGAAAGAGCAAAAGAATAAAGTTTGCACGAATCCCTAGAAAGCTACTGCTGCCACTTGCCATTACTATAGCATTCAATCTCTGATCTTTTTTATTACTTCTTTCATCAAACCTTGAAAAACACGCGTGTAGATACACTTGGACATACCCGTGAGGTTAGAAGAAATCTTACCACGTGTAAGATTTGTTGTAAGAGTTGGAGCGTAACCTCGGCAAAACGCTTGTTACGGTTACTTAGAACCCGGAAGCTAAGGTGTGCTGCCACTTGCCATTACTATAGCATTCAATCTCTGATCTTTTTTATTACTTCTTTCATCAAACCTTGAAAAACACGCGTGTAGATACACTTGGACATACCTGTGAGGTTAGAAGAAATCTTACCACGTGTAAGATTTGTTGTAAGAGTTGGAGCGTAACCTCGGCAAAACGCTTGTTACGGTTACTTAGAACCCGGAAGCTAAGGTGTGATTACTACTGGAAATAGTGAAGAATGCTCAAGGAAGGCAATAGCCTTATGGGTGGACGTAGACAAGTCTTGGCCGAACCACTTAAAAATATCGGTGCTATCTCTCTTCCTTTACTATCTATTATTTATTGTGGTTATTTATAGTGTTACGATTTATTACTCTTGAAAAGCTTTTAGATTTGGGTTGTTATAAAAAAAGTTTCAGATTTTATTAAAACTCAATTCACCCCCCCCCCCCCCCCCGTCTTGGGTTGTCACCTAGACTCACAGAGCTGTTGCAGGCTTTGAGGGAGATGGAATGAGATGCTTTTTTGGAAAAGGTCAAAACTTTTTGTGAGGATAATTCTATCATTGTGCCACATATGGAAGACATTATACCAACTCACAGTCGTAAGAGACGTGGAGAGCAAACAATTACTTGTTTACATCATTTTCGTGTGGAAGTGTTTTGCCAAATTATTGATTTGATCGCTCGGGAGATGGATCATCGTTTCACAGAAGTACATACGGAGTTACTTCTTTGTATAGCATGTCTTGATCCAAGGAACTCATTTTCAATATTTGATGATGCTAAGTTATTTTTTCTTGCTGAGCTTTATCCATAAGATTTCTCAGTAGATGATCATATTATACTTAGAGATCAACTTCGCACTTACATTTATGATGTGAGAGATACATTTATGATGTGAGAGATAATGTTGTTTTTTCTGGGCTTCAAGATATTGGAAGTCTTGATGTGAAGATGGTTGAGACAGGAAACAATACACTATTTCCATTGGTTTATCTTCTCATTGAGTTGGCATTGATCTTACCAGTTGCAACTGTAACCGTTGAGAGTGTTCTCAACGATGAAGATTATCAAGACTGGGTTGCATAATAAGATGGAAGATAAATGGATGAATGATATCATGGTAGTATACATCGAGAGAGAAATTTTTAAAACTATTTAGAACGAAGCTATTTTGCAAAGTTTTTAAAAGATACAAACTCGTAGGATCCAATTGTCACATCTCAATCTCAGCAAACAGTACAATACGTGTAGTTCAATATTTTTAATACTTTTAGTCCTTAATTTTCGATATTTTAACTCCAACACACTTTTTGCATTACATAGGAAAAAAAGTTGTCATTTCACCTTAGGAGTTCGCATTCCTTCAAATTGAATCCTGGTTCCACCACTTGTTCGAATATTTGAGACCTTAACATTGGTTGAATTGGAGCAGTATGTTAGGATGCATCAGTACAATCCACAATGACACCATGCGTGCATAAAATTATATCCAAAATTTAAGTTCAAGCATCAAATATTTCAGAACTTCAAATAATAAAAGCCCATTATTCAGAATGTAACGGACAAAAACAAAGAAATATATGTTCAGCTCTTCTAAACCCCGAAATAATAAAAGCCCATTAACAATCACGTTTTTTCCCCCTCAAAATAAGAAGCACAGCCAAAGCAAAGCATCTAAACCCCGAAATCAGAATGGATATTCTCATCCTTGCATAGAACTGCAGATAATAAGTTGCTAGCCGAATTTAGTGAAGCCCTTTCTGAATAGATACCTCCTCTACAAACTGCTCCTCCGTAAACTGCTTGGCAGCTGCAAGCTGTCTCTTAAATTCTCTCAACATATGCTAAAAAATGACTAACGAACCACCAAATCAGAAAATGATATCCTCATCCTTTTCTGCAGCAGCAGATAATAAGTTGTGAGCCGAATTTATAGACATTCCTTTCTGCAAAGATATCTTCTCTGCAAACTGCTCCTGGGCAAACTGCTTGGCAGCTTGCAGCAGCCTCTCAATTTCCCTCTTCTTATAACCCTGTATCTTCTTTAACCTGAAGAAATCCTCCCTTTCCAGCTCATCCAACTCCCCTTTAATGTAGGTTATGGTGTTTTCTATCCTTGGCTTCACAACATTCTCTAGCGCATTCACCCTACGATTAGTGGTCTTGATTGCCTCATCAAGTGTTAAGAATGATGTCTGAAGTGAAGCAAGCTCAACGAGAACCTCAATTGCTTTCACATATGCCACACGACAGAGCTGAACCTGTTGTCCTCCTCTAGCCAATCCAGTGAGGTCATTCTTGGTCTCACTGTCAGTAAAACGTTCAAACTTGGGGAGCTTCACACCAGCAACATTTTCTTGTTTTGATCGTACTTTAAGTGATGCAGTTTTGACATTCTCGATGACAATGTGCTTGATGTTCTCTCCAGCGACATTTTTGGCCAAAGTGAGGGCAAATGAGGAGGTCTTCATCATATCCCCCATTGATTCTTTTGACAAGACAATCTTTTTAAGAATCTGACGGAACTGCACAGTTAAAGCGTCACTCTTCTTCTTGAGAAGAGCATGACCTCTTGTAGCACCAACAAGGCGAGCTTTCATGATCCCAAGCATTGTTACAGTGGGAACTACATTCAACCGTTGATTTTGGCCTGACATCTTTGCAAATAACTAAGCCAAGGATACAACAAATAGGTTAACCATCTTATGACAACAAAATTGCTTAGCTTATCGAAGAACAGAAGCACATGAAGGGGAAAAATAGAAAGGAAAGCTAAGTTATGTTACTCATTGGAAGGAAAAAACAATAAAAACTGTATATTCCCTCAAAATGTATTACCAATGCATCACTTTTGGATGTAAAACTGTACATCGACCCTTACATTTGTTCCAATATCAGTGCATATTCAAGGAAAGTTTTTGACATAACCATTAAAACAGTTTCCAATCACACCGAGACTAAATGTTGTGTTGCCTCCATATTTGAGTCAAGCTTAAGATGAGGCATCTACTTGTATCTTAGTTATTTTCATCCGAAGAAGGCACTGCGCTGGACTTTCTATAGCAATTCATCGTAATCGATGTGTTAAAACTTAAATTCCACTTCTTGCACTACTATACCAGCAGTGATAAGAGCCTCACAATACTTCCTTTATACACTGAAGGTCACTGGCTGTTAAATAATCATGTATTAGAAACCTGTAAACTAACGCATTCAGGAAGAACTAAAAAGCGATCTAGATAACATCATTCATTCCCAGAGAGCCATTTCCCTGTTGCACCCTAACATGTCTTCCCCTTAACCTATTATCCAAAGGGATATTACCACAAAACCTTCTTACTGCAGTAACACAATTAAAGCACATCTAATTTAAATCCCAAAGAATTAAAGCCCACAATTTCCAAGTAATGCTTAGGTATCTACAAAAAGTAAAGCCAAATCCACATATACAGAGTCTTTAAGGTCCCGAGAACCTAAAAGTTGGATGTTTGCCTTGCATAGGCTTTCTACTCATCACGACCATCACCTGCTAAAATTGGGGTCATGCAAAATTACCCCAACATTGGAGACATAATCGTTTAGAAAGTCCATTTCAAATGTCTAGAAGCCAGTCCACAAAATTCCAAGCAACAAGACCCAGACACAACATCAAGGAATTTATCGTCCACCTGAAGACGATGGCATCATCTAGCTTCTTGAAATTGAAACAAAAAATACACAGCATCCACTTACAGCACTGCTTTTATAACTTTTGTGAGCAAAGTGTCCCGAACCCTCTACCAACCAACTCTATATTAGGTTCGTAATTCATCTCTAATTTAACTTTGGTTCCAAGCCCTAAGGGCTTCATATTTGATCAATCTGCGTGACCCTGTCCATCTGGACAGCTATCACTTTTTTTATAAACCAACAAAGCGCACAAAATGTTCGACATTCCAGAGAAAAAAAAAATACAAAAAACTTTTAACAGCAAGAAAAGAACTTCTCAAAAACAGGCAGCTAGTCGAGTCATTTATATTTCTCATCACTTCGGTGATCAGCAAGTACAGAAACAAAACAAAAAAGACTTTCAACTCATATTTTCCAAGCACTAATGTACAGTTCTTTTACTAGTTCATGACATTTTTCTCTTTCTTCTTTTGTAGCGGGCTGGGGTGTCAAAATTTCCAATTAAAAGCAATCGATCGCCCCCCTAGATTAGCCCATATGAGTACCACAGAAACCCGAGATCTCATTCAAAACCTCTATAAGGGATTCAATTCACCATTCATTTTTCTTAGTCCCATCGGAAAATTTGCCCAGGGAACACAGTGCTGAGTACTATTTTGGTCCTCAATTAATTTATGGTGAAACAAGGCGTAAAACTTAAACTACTGAAGAAAAAGCTAAATCGTACTCAAGTGATACTGGTCCAAATGGTGTCCAATTCAGTTAGGAACTGAAAAGTCTGGATCCAAACCCGTCACAAACACTGCAATATAGTTATAACGAGATTTGAGCGTCAGATCAGAGAGAGAGAGCGAGAGAGAGACCTGTGACTGGGTGCAAATTATCAGAGAAAATGGTGTGGCCTGACCAGAGATTCGCCCGATTGAGAATTCAGACTTCTCTTTTCTTTTCTTTTTTCCTTTGAGTTTGGGTGGTTTGTTTGGTTGTTTGAGTAGAGTATTTTATGTGCTGCGTCCGTTCTTGGGGGCTTTTTTCTGTGTTGGCTATCTTACTTTCTTCTGCGGAAATAAATGCAATAATTTGCAAAATCCAAAGATAAAAGTAAAAAAGGCCTACCAGCCTATATTTTAAAATGCAAAATACAAATTTTGGCCCTTATTAGAGTCCTAACAAGTAGGGGTGTACATTTTTGGGCTGAAACTGATTGAAACGGTAGCTCGAAGATGCATGTGCAGCCCGAGAGCATATCATTAATTGGGGATGTGGGTGTCGAGGCAAAAATGAAGGGGAGAAAAAAAATTGTTGGGCTTTAGAGAGGAATTAGACGAGCTGCTTTGTTTGTTAGAAGTTGAGGGTGGGCTGGGCCTTGTTCATCTGGGCTCTAAAAATTTTGAAAGGGGTTGTGACCCAAATGGGTCTTGATGGGCTTCTCGAAGAGGTGGTTCCGATTGGGTCAGAGAGGTTAGGCCCAAAACCTCTGTCCATTGAAGGTGACTAGAAGAGGACCTTATGTGGGCTGGGTGATGGGTCGAGGAGGACGAGATTGCTGGAAAATGTGGAACCTGGCTCCATCGATCCCGACCTAGACATGTCGAGCTTGTTTGGAGGTTCCCACCTCCAGGCGTCGGAGGAGAGGCCTTCGTCGGCATTGTCTGTGGTGGTACAAATGGGTTACGGTGTCCTGTCGACGTCGGATCACAATTTGGGAGTCAAGCTTGTTGTTGTCACTAGTTCCCCATATCACCTTGAGCTGCCGGAGTCGCCGGGAATGACTGTTTTGGTGCCGGAATTGGGTAATGCTTCTCGGGTGACTCTCCAAGGAGGGCTTGAGGTCACCATTGATGACATAGAAGCCTTTTTGGCTATCAGTCATCGTTCGGAGCAGATCTGTGATGTTGCAAAATTGTTGGTGGAGCCCGAGGGGTCTTAGAGCCTCTTTTAGGTTCTCTAATGGTGTTGGATGAATCAAGGGAGGTGCCTTTATGTCATGACGTGTGATGTAGGTGTTGAAGTTAAGTCGTTTTCAATCGGTAAGAAGGGAGGGGATTTGGTGGGTGTGGCAAATGGGGGATTTGATGGAACCGTTGGCAATATATTTTCGTGGTGAAGGGCTGGAGGAAAGGTCGGATAAGTTTGGGGCATTGGAATGGTCCCGGATAGGGTGACATCTTTTAGACATTTGGCGGGGGTGTCGTGTAAGGGTTATGAGAATGAGCTGTTGAATCCCTTTGACACCCTAGAGTGGGATATAGTGCAGACTTGCAGTAAGACACCTAGTAGGTTGGGTAGCAATTTTAAAAGATAATTGAAGGGGTTGGAGTCTTCAATTAATTATTAAGGGAAATTTCATTTTTCTAGGAGGGCTTTGTTAAAGTTGTAGATTAAGCCAAAAATTCTTAATTGGAATGTTAGAAGGCTGAATGATTGAATGAAGTCTAAAAGAGTGGGAAATTTGATACGAGTTTGGAAGTTGGATATTGTGTCTTCAGGTGACCAAAGTGGCCAAGGTGTTTTATTAGGCGGTTGTGGAGTGGGCCTCACATGAACTGGAGCAGTTTGGCAACGGATGGCACTTTAGGGGTATTTTATTATTATGGGATTCTAGAGTGTTGGAGATCGTCGATTCTTGTATTTGGCTCTTTTTCGATTTCGGTGGTTTAGAAGAACATTGAAGATGAGATTAAGTGGATGTTTTATGGGGTTTACTAGCCTAATGATGATAGTTGTTGGAGATTGTTGTGGGAAGAGTTGGCGGGGGGTTTATGCTTGGTGGAATCTCCCTTTGTGTAACTGTGGTGACTTTAATGTGACCCGCTTTACAAGTGAGCGCTTGGGCTTAAGTGGGATTGAAGAAGTTATGGTAGAGTTCTCATATTTTATTGTTAATAATGATCTATTCGATATTCCGATGTCAGGGGGTTTATTCACATGGTCCAATAATTGATCATTTCATACGTGGTCCAGGATTGATCGTTTTCTCTTTAGCTCCAGTTAAGAATTATTGCTTCCGGAGGTGTCTCAGAGAAGATTGCCGCTTTTGTTCTCGGAGCATTTTCAAATTCTTATGAGAATGGTAGGTTTGGGTGTGGGAAGAAGTCTTTTCGTTTCGAAAACATGTGGCTTAAGGTGGACCAATTTGTGGATAGAGTGAGGGAGTGGTGGGGGTCATATGAGTATTCAGGGTCTCTTAGTTTTGTGCTTGATTCAAAGTTGAAGGCTTCGAAGAAAGATCTCAAAGTTTGGAACTAGGAGGAGTTTGAGGATCTTAATTTTAGAAAACCTTCTTTATTAAACGAATTGCCCTTGCTTTATTCATTGGATGAAGGGGGTTTTTGGATGAGGATAGGAGAGAGAAAGTTGGTGGTTATGGGGGAGTTGGATAATTTGATTGATCTAGAGGAAGTGAACTGGAGAAAGAAGTCTAGAGCTATTTGGCTTAAGGATGACGATAGATGTACCAAATTTTTTTATCGAATAGCTAACTCGAATAGGAAAGTTAATACTATTTCGAGATTGGTGGTGGAGGGAGATGTTGTCGGGGATCTTGCGATTATTTCTAAGTAGATTGTGAACTTCTATAGTTCATTGTATCAAGAACCTTTTTCCTGAAGGCCTTTTTTTTATAAGTAAGCCAATCTCATTAGAAATAGTGAAAACAATACAAAGGTTATACCGGAATCACTGATCCAAACAAGCAAGAAAGCTAAGAAAATCATCTAAATCCACAAAAGGGCATCTAAGCATAGAATTAGCCCAACAAAAAAGGGAAAACAACAAAGCCCCCTGCAATCTGTCAAGAGACAAGGAACAGTCTTCAAAACACCTACTATTGCGCTCCCTCCAAAGACACCACCAAATACAGAATGGTATCAATCTCCAGATAGCCTTCGCGATTGGATTGGAAAACTTTCTCTTCCAACACCAAAGCACATCCACCACCTTCTCAGGCATAACCCAATGAAAATTCAATAGACAAAGCACATGAGACCACAACCCGCACGCTAAAGGGCAATGCAACAAAACATGGTCAACAGACTCCCCATCACATCTACATAAGAAGCACCAATCCGCAACATACAAACCCCTCCTACGAAGATTATCAATAGTTAGAATCTTCCCAAGAGAGGCCTCCCACATAAAAAAGGAGACTCTGTAGGGACACCAAGACCGCCAAACACCCCTCCACGGGAAATGGACTGGAGTTTGATTCTTTCACCGGGGAGGAGGTGAATTGCTTAGAGAGACCCTTCGCTAAGGAAGAAGTATATGGTGTGGTTTAAATGGGGATAAAAGCTCTAGATCAGGATGGTTTTTCTTTAGCTTTCTTCCAATCTTATTGGGAGGTGGTTAAGGGGGCTGTTTTGGCTACGTTTAATGAGTTTGCTCAGTGGGAAAATTTTGTTCAAAGTCTGAACACTACCTTATTGTGGTCATTCCTAAGAAGGCGGGAGCGGTTGAGCTGAAGGATTTCCGCCTTATAAGCCTTGTGGGAGGGGTGTATAAGATTCTTGCAAAGGTGATGGCTAATAGATTGAAGTTATTGTTGCATAAAGTCATTTTGCCATCTCAGAATGCATTTGTTAGAGGAAGGCAAATTTTGGATTCGATAGTGATAGCTAATGAATGCATCGACTTGAGGTTGAGATCTAGAGTGCCTAGATTGTTATGCAAGCTGGATGTTCATAAGGCTTATGACCATGTAAACTGGAATTTTTTGTTATATCTATTGAAGAGGTGTGGTTTTTGTGCTAAGTGGTGTAGGTGGATCGAATTTTGCATCTCTACCATCAAATTCTCGGTGATGGTGAATGGTTCCCCTCATAGTTTCTTTGGAGGCTCTCTCAGTTTGCTCTAAGGTGACCATTTTTCACCTCTTTTGTTTGTTATTTTTATGGAAGCTCTTAGCAAGATGATGTAGAAGTTGGTGGGGAGTGGTTCCATTGGGGGGTTTGATGTTGGAGGTGGTGGGAGCGATGGGGTGCGTATTTCACATTTGTTATTTGCTAATGAACCATATTCGTAATATTTAGTGCTTACTTCTATGTTTCGAAGCAATTTCGGGACTTAAGATTAATCTCTCCAAATCTGAGCTTATTCCTATTGGTAGTGTTGGAAATGTCCGGGAGTTGGCTGATTTTCTGGGATGTAGAGTTTCTTCTTTCCCAATGACCTACCTTCGGCTTCCTCTTGGAGCTAAATTTAAAAGTGTTCATATATGAGATAACATTATTGAAATGAAAGGAGGCTGGCGGGTTGGAAGCGTATCTATTTTTTTGAAGGGGGAAGGGTTACTTTGATCAAATCCACTCTCTTGTCTCCCAACGTATTTTTTGTCTCTCTTTCCAATCCTTATTGTTGTGACAAATAGATTGGAGAAGTTATAAAGGGATTTCTTGTGGGCCAGTCATGGGGATGAGCATAAGTTTCACCTTCTTAATTGGGATACAATCTGTTCTCCAATCAACTTTGGTGGGTTGGGTATAAGGCGGCTGCCCTTATACAATAAAGCTTTAATAGGAAAATGGTTGTGGCGATTTGCTTCTGATAGAGACAGCTTATGGAGGTTAGTCATAATGGAGAAGTATGGCAGTGAGATGGGTGGCTGGAGATCTCTTGAGGTCCATGGCTCTTATGGAGGGGTATGGATTCCCTCCGAAGGAGAGATTTCCAAAGGCTACCAAAGGCATGGTCTAGATTAAAAAAGAAACTAATCAACGGTTAATATATGTCCAAATCATTTAATGAAAAAAGACTAAAAAGGGCTTGTTCTATTCATTAAATGAGGTGTACTTATCATAACCGTTGATTTGTTTCTTTTTTAATCTGGACCATGCATTTGGTAGCCTTTGGAAATCACTCCTTCGGAGGGAATCCGTTCCCCTTATGGAGTGAGTTTGTGGAAACATATCAGTGATGGTTGGACCTTCTTCAGAGAGAATATTCAATTTGTGGTGGGATGTGGTCTTAGAGTTCGTTTCTAGCATGATCATTGGTGTTTCAAGAGACCTCTGATGTTTTCGTTCCCCTTATTATTTTCTTTATCCCGGAGCAAAGATGTGTTGGTGGTGGATTGTGTGGAGGGGGACTCCGTAGTACTTGCTTGGAATGTTTAGTTTGCCAGAACTGCCAATGATTGCGAGATGCTTGAGTTTTCGGCCTTCTATTCTATACTTTATTCAAAGGTCTTAAGAAGACGAGTCAACAACAAGATGCTTTGGTTGGGTTCCAAAAATGGCGCCTTCTCGGTGAAGTCAATGTACAAACTTCTGGCTAGTGATTCGACTGTGGCCTTTCCTTGACATCAGTTATGGAGGACCCATGTGCCATGGGAAAATTTTGTTTGGGAGGCTGCTCATGGGAAAATTTTGACTATCAACAATTTAAGGAGGAGAGACATTTGTTTGACCAATTAGTGTTATCTTTGTAAAAGTGATGAGGAATCGGTGGATCATGTTCTTATTCATTGTTAGGTTATTAGAGGGTTGTGGGCGCATGTGTTTGGTATCTTAAATATTTCTTGGGTTATGCCTATGAGGGCGATTGAAGTGTTGATGTTTTGGAAGAGGAAGTTTGAGGACTCTTTAGCTTTGGTTGTTTGGAAGAGGATTCATGCTTGCATTTAGTAGTGTTTGTAGAGGGAAAGGAATAGTAGGTGCTTTGAAGATGTGGTGTTGTCGCTGAAGATGTGGTGTTTGTCATTTTACGGACCAAAAATATTAATTTTCGTCCAAATTAACTGTGCAGAATACAAAATATACAAAATTGATAATTGAGCTGTGAAATGTAAGGAAATTAATAATCCGGAGTGCGAAATGTTAGAACCCTAATAATTCGTTCGTAAGCGAAAACTGTATTTAATCATAAAAGCAAGAGTGTCCTCTCCTTTCTTTTTTGGTCTTCCATCTCGCATTTCAGAAAAAGAAAAGAGAAAAAGAGCAAGATTGATAAAATATTATGTTTTTGCAACACATTTCGGTAAAAAGGAATTAGAAGATGAATATTCAATAATTCCCATTTAATGCTTGTTATTTGCACTTTTAATAAGTACTGGAAGTTAAAATACAATTAGGATCTTTGAATAAAGGATGCCATTCGGAACGACATGGAGTACATCGTTCGGAATTTGCATAGACCCATCGCAATATATGATGTGAGAGGCTCCCTGCAATTTGAGTCTAATGTGCTTGGTTGATTCAGACAGATGAGACCATATGATGTCGTATCGATCCAGTCCATGAGTCGAGGACTCTTTCTCGAACCACTCAGATTTTCCATCCAAAATCTCACAAACAGCTTTAAGGTAAATTACTTCTCAGAGGAAATATGGTTCTGAGTCACCATTGGAGAAAAGGATAGCACAGGATGAATCTTCACAAGCGTGTATAAATAAGGGAAAGCATGATATTATTACTTCGACATCTTTCCAAGCTGTCTCCCAGTACATACAGAGAACAGAAACCCCACAGTTCTTATTTGTGCTGCAATACACGTCTAAAGTCTAAACCAAAACCCACAAACCATGCCGATTCTGCTTGCAGGCAAGACATCAGGAAGAAAGCAGCAAAGAAAGATATATTTCTTTCTCCTGGTAAACATTTTAGAAAATTTATTCTCTGTCCCCAGATCCAGCCAACCGCCGTCTAGAGGCGTTCGAAACAGAAACCTGAGCAAGCCTGTCAGCATCTGGCAATGCCATCCGTTCTTGAAGTGGCATATAGTGCCGCAGCCATACCCCAGTATAAACCTAAATTATCAGACATCAGTGGAATGAGAGAAACAGCAAAAAAGCATCAACAAAATACTGAAGATGAAAATACCCCTAACAAAATATCCCAAAAAGACCAACTGAATTGGGGATGTATTCATCTTTGTTGACTTCTTTCTATCATCTTTAACAGGAGGAATAAACGGAGGACTGAAATGATAAATTGTAAATCTTTGGGGGCATAATGTGATGCAATTGAAAGCTCCATACCGGTAAATGACATTGAAATGATAGTTTTTGGGGGCTAAAAGTGAAGATTCCCCTAAATTTTAATATAAGTTTTAATTTACCATTTTGTGCAACACATGGGTTTCCAGCTCCTGGTACTGACGGACAAAAATAATTAATCTCCTAGAGGACCAAAAAAACCCGCTATGATATTCAAAAGAATTTTGTACAGCAGAGAGCAAGATACTCATGATTTTGTAAAAGGATCAAAATTCCCACAAAATTCATGACGAAAAGTAAAATCAAAAGGGGAGAAAATTAAACTGGGTAATTAACCTCTTGTGGTCTCATTATCTTCATATCAGGATCATCAAGGGACTCTCTCCAGTGTGATAAGTACCCAGCCATTCGTGGGATTGCAAACAAAACAGTGAAGAATTCCGGTGGAAATCCCATGGCCCTGATTAATGAAAATTTAGTACATACAAACTAGTTATGTGAGAAAAACGTCAAAGATATCTTATGCAACTCAATGGTATTTATTGTACCTGTATATTAACCCTGAATAGAAATCAACGTTCGGATATAGCTTCCTCTTAACAAAATACTCATCAGACAGCGCAGCCTTCTCCAAAGCAACAGCAACCTACAAACAGCGTGAAGATAAGATAAGGAAGACTAAAGTACATAGTGTCTTATTCAAAAAATCCTTTGACAGCCCAATGCTATCAAATGCAAAACTCTAAGGAGAAATCTCAGTATTGAACTGGAACAGAACAGAGTCCTATGAAGACCAAAATCAATAACATTCATGCTTAAGCATAAAACATGGCCCCTTAAGAACTACAGAATCCATGTTCACCATATTATCATGAGGGTCTTCACAATGAGTGTCAGTCAGGTCAATGCCCTATACAGTAATGATGGTGAGTTTTCAATTCTAGTTATGAAACAGTTTTATTTAATCTTAATCATCAATTCTCTATTTGTGGAATCATCTACTAGTAATAGGCTATTATATCACTTGTTTACCAGCGCTCATAATTTATGAATCATCTTTAACATCAGAACACGGCTAGGACACAGAAAAACAAGAGCTTGTGCATGAACGAAGAACAGAGAACACATTCTGTTCTCCATGAAGAAAAATGACATTAAGAGTAGAAAAGAACACCTCAATCAAAGGATCATGGCCAACAATGGAGAATACTTCCTCTGCCAGTTTCTTTATCACCTTCGCTCTTGGATCATAGTTTTTGTACACACGATGCCCAAAACCTGACATCTTGCGCTTCCTGGACAAATGGGAGGGATATCATTTGCAAAACAAATGAATGAATACCACAATTCACGCAAAGTATGCCATTATCACCTGTTAGTAAAATTATCAAGGAATATTACCAAAGTTACCTGTTTTTCACACCCTCAATGAACTCTGGGATGTTTTCAATAGTTCCAATCTCATTCAGCATCTTAAGCACAGCCTACAAATAAACAACATAATAAGAAAGCCTACCTCCTGATTGCACAAAACACCATTTGAGCAGAACATTCAGGAAAGATGACTGAATTGAAAGACCTGAACAATAATAAATGAATACTTTTTTTTGTGTGTTGGGGGGGTGGGGGGTGGAAAGGTTTTCAAAATGGGAAATAATTCTATCCATGAAAAGTGATTATAAAACAGATATCACTCAATTATCTATACCTCATTAGCTCCACCGTGAAGAGGACCATACAGCGCTCCAACAGCACCAGCAAGAGCAGTGTATACATCAACACCGCTGCAGAGACAGAGCCAGGTATGTCACAAAAGAGTTCAGAGCTGGATTGCTTCATTTGGGTGCTTAGATGCCTACCTTGATGCTAGATGCCGAGCAGCAGCTGTTGAACAATTCATTTCATGTTCTGCATGCAATATGAAGAGGATATCTAGAACTCGAGCCAGTCGAGGGTTGGGTTTATACGACCTATTGCCTCTGAAAGTTTGGAGGAAGAAAATATCAATCATGTTAGAAGATACAAATTCTGTATCTCAAAAATAATACTAACAATTGACCAAAAGAAAACGAGGAGCCAGTTCGTTCAATGCTGAAGCACACGGTACTATATTCATATTTATTGGAAGACCATGATGTGACAACTGTTAACATCCATCAGTGCCAGTTCGTAGAAGAAAAGATATCAGAAGGGAAATTATCCTTTTCAAATAAGTTATTATGTAATCCAGAATATTATTGAGAAGAATAGATGTGCTTACAATGAATCTAGCATGTACAAGAAATTCTCCGCATAAGAAAGGGTGCTGGAAGGGAGAACTGGAGGCCTTCCTGCCATTCTCAAATACGCTGCCGCAGCAATGGTTGGAACCTGCAAAAAGATATGGGTTCTATATAAATTAGTCGGAAGAAACCTAATAAGTGGACTGCAAGTCTATAGCAGCCGATGCACTGCCAAAAAATCTAACTGGACAAGCCTATATAAGTTCCAACAGCTACGCATGTCAATATTGACAATTATTGAACGACTTCAGGAAGACACAAGGCGCCAATAGAAAGAAAAAAAAAAATGTACAAGCAAACCTTCCCAAGAATACGTGCTATCTGTTTGTCTCTCACTTGTTTCGACCGGTAAAGATCTTGGCCCTGTGGGAACAAAAAAATGCAATCAGAAATGTCAACATCAACCAATTGTGTGACCACATCACTAAAATTCCAATGCCTCCACAGAGAAGTACATACGAAACTCAATACATCAAACCAAATTATCAAACTTACCCTAAGAGCAGGATTGGCATCGGGATGAAAGACAGAAAGAGCACTCATTGCACTGACAAGGACACCCATTGGGTGAGCATCATGAGGCATTGTGTGTATAATGTCCTGAAAAACAAATTCATGAAGACGCCCTTCTGTCAAATTTGAAAGCTGCTAATGAAGTCAGAATCAACATAAATTCATCAGAGCTATGTTCCTGGTTGTTCTGCAAGCACAAAATGCTCGTTTCATGATGCTAAAAATGGAATTCAAGCTAATTCATTTAACATAGAAGCCCTTAATACTTAAATTAATGGATGCTCTTGAATAAACACCTCTCAAGACAAATACAAATCTTTTAGACTGCCTAGCACAAATTCAAAGGTTATGGCGGAAAACCATAATCCCCCCCACCTTTTGGGTCATACTTATATTTTCTGAAAAATTGAAGGACGCCCTTTTCTGGATGCCATCTTGGAAAATAGGGTGGTGAATGTCATCAGAGTCCATAATGATGGTTTCCAATTATCTTGAGGTGATAGGCGTGTTTTATGCTTAATCTGATTCCTGAAATTGCTGTCATGCCATGACAGATAATGGACAAAAAAATACATACGCTAGATTCCTGGAATTTAAAAAAAAAAGAAATATGTAGGGCATGCAATCCACCTGACAATGTAAAGTTCATTTATGGTTTATCTACGGAAGCAACAAATTAAGTGAGGGGCATCACCATCACTGACTTTGGAAGTAGAAAAACTCTGGCTTTTAACATGTTCTCTTAAGTAGTGATGTGTTTTTCTTTCACACTTGTGAAGTTGGTCAGCTAGCCTTGACTAAGCAACAAATTAAGTAAATTTCATTCATGGTTTACCTACGGAAGCAACAAATTAAGTGAGGGGCATCACCATCACTGACTTTGGAAGTAGAAAAACTTTGGCTTTTAACATGTTCTCTTAAGTAGTGATGTGTTTTTCTTTCACATTTGTGAAGTTGGTCAGCTAGCCTTGACTAAGCAAAGACGTACTCTAGGTTCTCTGTTAAAGACACTATCATTGCCATCTTTCTCGAAATAATCATGAGTGAATCATTCGCAAGACTTGAATACAAGTAATTCCAAAATATAACCAAAACCAAGTTAGGTGACTAGTTTTCAAAACTAGATATACACTATTATGAAAGGTCTAAGTAAATGATGAAATGTTCACCATTACAATTTCAGGCATGCAAGATAGGAGGTTACTTAATTCGAATAAAAAGAATCTCTTGTCTGAAGTACAAATAGGTGGAAGACTCTTTTCCTTTATTAATCAAAATAGATATTAGTAGCTGACTCACTGGCAGTCAACCTGAGAGCAACAGGAACCATAGATGGCTAATAGCCCATGTTTATCAACAAATAGCAAGGTCTTCTATTTTCCACACAGTCCTTGGGCAACAAGTTAACCAATGTGATTAAAAATATTTCGGAAGGTGAGCGTCTATAACATAGGCTTATTATTATTATTTTTTTGATAAGTAAGCCAATTTATTAAGAATAAGATAAACACGAAACACACAACCCACTACAACGGAGTCAGCAGTACAAGAGAAAATACTGAAGAGTCCAAAAAAGGCCCAAAGAACGCCAAGAACTCCCAACAACCCTCAACCCACAAGACAACAAAGCACCCTCACCCACCCACCCGCAAACCTAGAGCCATCAGTACACGAGACCCCTATCAGTCCAGCCCAAAACTCACAGTCTTCCTAACGATCGAAGAAGACCCTTCATAGTTCACCGAAGACTTAAAGCCCTTCAACTCCCTGAGCATCTTCCCCCCCGATTTTCTGGACGTTTTCGAGCGAGGCTGCACCCGATCGCGTTCCAAAGCTGCAAAAAGATCCCTCAGCTTATCCTCTTGACCACCACACGACACTCCAACCATCTGACCCACAGAGGAAACCATGTCCAAGACCCACGCCGGAGATTCTCCCCCCAAAGCTTTATGAGGGAAACTCACCGCCAAGGGTGCGGTCGAAGGTTCATCCACATACACCAACTCCCTCTCATCATCGTCCCGAAGCTCTCCAACCTCCAAATCTGGTCCAATTGAGCTCTCAACACAAACCAACCGCGAACACTCCCCCACCTCCGGACTACCCAAACAGACCTCGGGAGAAAGAACCACCCCTGCCCGAGCCCTCTCTGGATCAACGTCTACCACAAGAAACATCGCCCCCCCATTTTCCCTATTGCCCTCTTCACTATCAAAATCAGCCTTGAGGTGAGAGGCCCCAACGAGTATTGTAGGAATAGAACTCTCACGGCATCCTTCCAGCACAACCCGACCCTCCCCCGAGAGAGAATCTACTACCGGGAGCCCACCAGGAACAAAAGAGGGCTCCACAACCCTTCCAAGAAATGCATCGGCAATTTCTGTTGCCACCCGAACCAAACCCGGCCGCTCCAGCTACCCCGGGAGTGGAACAGACCCACACGGGCCCAAGAGCAAGGCAGCCGGAGGGGATACCGGCGCCGACAAGACAACGACTCCCTGACCTCCATTCTCAGACAACGCCGACGAGACACCTGCCGCCGACCACCGGGGTTGGGTGACTCCCACTGTGCCGTCGAGCCTTCCGCCAAGTGAAGACTTCAGGTGGGTCGGCACCTCCAGCGGGCCCTTGCCATTACCAACTAAAGTTACCGTGTGGGTCGGGTCTTCAACAAGCCCGACTGCAGGCCCACATGAAGAGGCCCCCCCTGGCTCACCAAGCGACAGCACCAGCCCAGGAGATCTGTTGGAGGAGACCACCAGATCTGCCAGAGGAGACTCCGGCGCCTGAACAGCCACCAGGCTATCGCCGGCAGCCACAGAAGACACCGGCGGGCCCCCTGCCACCAACGACTGGAAAGGGGTGGGTGTCTCCCTCCAGCTCGCCGGCATGTGCGAGAACTCCAGGCGACGGATCGGAGTTGGCCAGAGCTCCCGGCGACGGCAGACCACCGGCTGGACCCAGAGCCACCCCAGACGACTTGGACCCATCATCCCGAAGCAGCCCATCCCTTTCGGAGGCCATAAACCCACAAGTCATACAGTCGAGGCCCAAACCAAGAGAGCCAGCCTCACCCAGAAGACTAAAGGCATGGATAAGGGCCTCCAACTCCACTTTTAGGCCCACCAAACGAATTCGAAAATGCTCCGAACAGAAAGCCACACCTCACCCCCCCTTGGGACCTGAACTTTCAGCTGCCACAATGGCAGGGACCAGCCTTTTCGCTGCATGCACAGACATAGCTTCAGACCCCTCTGCAGCTTTCGGCATGGCTACACAATTTGAATGAAACATGTCGTGGACTGGTGGAGGCTGCCTCCTAACAGCATCGACAAAAGAGACACCCAGCCTCCAGCCCTCATCCTTCGACGATGATCCTCCATGCCCAGAAACACCCAGAAAATCGACAACAGCCTGAAAACAGTCAGCCAACAAAATCCACCCTCTCCCAGCGACACCTTCTGGGACCATAATCGCCCCTCTACGTCTACCTTGGCCACACTCAAAAGATAGCAACAAACCTCCCCGCCTTATTCCCACGCCTCTGAGCCAGAAAATCTCTGGAACCTTCATTGAACTTCAACGAAAAGGGACTATCAGCAGCAGCCGCTAGCAACTTGCCTACCGAGTTTGCCAGCCAAACAGCACCAAACCGACCCAAGGAAATAGTGCTATAACCCTTTCTACTCCATTCAGACACCTTGATCAAACCACCAGCGTTGACTGAGACTTGGAATTCTTTGGCTTCTATTCTAAAACACCGAGAGAATCCCATCACCCCATATGCCTTATCTATGGACGAATAAATCTACTAAGATAGATGAGGCAGCCGTAGGGATGAAGAAGAGAACAACTAAAGATTTCTATGACGGAAAAATCTAGACCAACAGTCAATCACCCAACCCAGGCATCCCACTATAACATAGGCTTATTGGAAGTATAATTTCTTTTATTATATTGTTGAGAACACATGCCATTTCGTTTTCGTTTTCGTTTTCAGTGCACCTATGTTTTCTAATTTAATTGTTTTTTGTGAACTTATTCCAGGAAAAACACAACACTATGAGCTATCTCCCAACTCCAAACATAGGGGCCTAGAATTTACTCGAATTTCAATAAGAAAGAAAGAAAAGCACACCAGAACGCCCTGTGGTACGAATGAATGCTGAGAAATAGCAAACTCCCAGTCCGACAACTGAATTTCAGAAGGCAAATTCCCATACACTGAAAGAAAGAAGCAAACGCTTCAGATGCATAAAATAAATTAATAAACCAGGTGTCAGATGCACCTAAACATGCAAAGAGATTACCATTTAATTTTTTTTTTGATAAGTAAGTCAATCTTATTGAAGAAGAAGAAAAAACACAGTACAAGAGGCTATACTGACGAAGGCGAAAGCAGACACGCTAGAAAACTAATAAAATCCGGAAAATCCACAAACGGACAACCTACAACCGAATTAGCCCAAAGGAAAAGAGAATGCAGCACAAATCTTTTTGAGCCATAATAAACAGATTTCACCAACATTCTCCCATATGGTTAGTTAATCACCATTATATACTTTCGTAAGAGCGTGTACAGAATATCACATGCATATCAATATGATGCCGTATCTTTGTAAAGTAATAAGACAACCCCCCCCCCAAAGAAAAAAAAAACAAAAACAAAGTAGTGTTTCATGTACTTCTAAACATCAGTTGTTTTGTCAAAACCTCACTTTATCTACCACTCTTTCCCACTCAACCTGCAACTTCCTTTCAACACGAAAGAAAGAAGAAACATATAAAGATGACACTGTCTAAAATGCACTTCAACTATACATCATTGAGCTAGAACTTCCTCTTTAGACTTCATTGCGCTGAGTTTCGTCATATTTTTTTCTATAATTTTAACTCGCCCCCCCCCCCCCCCCCCCCAACAAAAAAATTCTGGCACCACCACTAGACATACAGTCCTAGGTAAAGTGAAATACACTATCCCATGACTGTATGTTATTAGAAAATCATACATTTTGGGAAACTGGTGTGGAAAACTTACATAAGAGGTAGGCCACTTCCAAGAACGTACTACTTTCAGCCAACTCCTCAATTGGGTAGCCTCTATACCTAAGGATACCCTCATCCGCCATCAATATAACAAATTGAGGAACGAACAGGAGCTGTATTCAGATAACCCGGGTCGTACAGTTTGAGCCCCTTGTCGTTCTTTCCTGTTCTGATCTGTATAGCGAGAAGAGCAATTCCACAATTTAGAATAAGGAAAAAAAATATCTGCAAACCTATTGTTAAGCATAGAAATTACGATGTCCTCCAAACAAACATATTTCAAAGCCAATAGCCAAAATTCTGATTTTACCATGTCCTCCAAACATGAAAAATCATGGCTAATAAGCTGTTCGGGGGGACGGGAAAATTGAACCTCATATCCCGATACTAATTCAAATTTTCTCGACGGCAAAAATAATACAACTAATAATTATCAACGAGAAAACAGCAAAACTAAAACGCTTCAATCAACCCCAAAACAAACGGTTGATGAGGGACCGTGATCGTGTGACTGATAGCACCAAACAAACAAACCCAAATGAAAATAGATGTATTTCAGCGGCCAAATCACGAATAGGACAAGATATATCTACGTATACGTACCTTCTTCAAATCAGTGGCTTTGACCGTGCCTTCCTCAGAGACGGAGACCAGGTAGTTCTTACCGGTCCTCTCGTCGATGATGGTGAGCGAGCCTCTGAGGTTCCCGGGTGGTGGGACCGTGGTCTGAGCGGAGAGGCAGTGAGGCTCGAGAGCTGGCGCAACATCGATGGGCTCAGTGGACGCCGCCAGGTGCCCAGTCAGCACGGCCAAGCGGCCCTGCGCCACCACCGCCGATGACTCTGCCACGCTTGACATTTTTTCTCTATTTCTATCTCTTCCCTCGTTAGTGTGTTTTTTGTGCAAAGGCTATACGAAGAAGGACCCAGTGGCCTTTTTCAGCTCGGTGATATGTTTGTTTATATATACTGCTTGCCTCGCGGTATTGGCATTTATTGGAGTTTTACAAAGACAAGTGGAAACTATTATGAGAATTCGCGTGATACCATAACAAGAGAGTTGTTGTCCTAGCTTTCTAATTTTCGCAATAAACATAACAAATAGTCTAAACTCTTATTTAATTATTTTTTAAATTTAAATATTCTATTATACGACACAGATTAAACTCTTCTTTACTTGAATTATATCGTTTAATTTTTTTTAAAAAATAAACAAAGTAAGTTTTAAATATAAGGGATAAATGCAAAATCATTCTCTATAATATACAAAAAAATCGATTTAATTTATATGATATGAAAAACATCGATTTAGTCTCTCTGATTCTATTTTCATTTGTTATTGGTCCTCCATTAAGGACTGATTTTATCATTTTCTAAAATCACAGGACTAAATCGATGATTTTTATATTATAGGGACTAAATCGATTTTTGCGTATAGCACAAGGATTAATTTTGCATTTATCCCAAAATATAAATTAAATATGATAGAATATATATTGGAATCTTCATATAGATTACGGAGTAACACTTATATATTGCATAGCATACTGTCGGTTTATCTACCAAGTGTACATTACAATTCCAAAGAAAAAAAATTAGAAAGAATTATATTTTGAAAATGTACTCCCACTATAAAATAAACCTGTCCATTTGATTATTATTTTGTTTTAAGGAGATCCGCCCGATTATTTTTTTTTTTTCTCCTTTCTTATGAGGAAAAGTACGATCTTTCTATTCATGGTTTTGGACATATCCAAAGAGAGTATTACGTGGAAAATTTGGACGAGGCGGAAACGGTTTGCTACCCGACCTGCCGACTACATCATTGGGCATCCGACGTGGGCTAATCTATATAAAAATGTACTATTTTGTTTTTTAATTTTTTTAGCCACGTGTACTACTCATTCATATCTATTCTTCTCACTGACTATAAAAGATTTCATTGTAAGCTTCACTGTACGACTTCAAATAAAAATCTGGCCGACCTGAATTTGTGGCCTAAGATTGCAATCACTCCTCCACAGGAAACTTTTTTTTTTAAAAAAAAATTAAATTTATGGAATACCTATATTAACTAGTGAAAACTGTAAAAAATAAACATTTTTTCTCAAAAAAAAAAAGCAATTTAATGGTGATTTCTTAACTTCCATTTTTATAAATAAGAAAAATTTACTTTAAATCCTTTAACTCCACACATTTTATATTATACACTCAAGAATTAAAAACTTGATACAATATACACATTTTTTTATATCAAACTGCAAGATGGGTGATATCGGCACTCAAAATTTTGGGACTCATTAAAAAATTATAAAATAATATTTCTCTACCTATTAATTTATTATTTTTAATTATAATATTTATTTAAATATTTTATTTTCTCCTTTTTACTAATTGATAAATTATTTTTACTTTTTCACCAACTCATATACTCAAAATTTTAACTACCAAAAAATCAAACATCAATAATAAAATCTATATTCAAATATTTATAAGAATTGCCGAGTAACACGTATATATTGCATAGCATACGGTGTCGGCCTATCTACCAAATAAAAAGTAACACTTATATATTAACAATTCCAAAAAATTGTACTCCACTATCAAATAAATGTGTCCATTTGATTATTATTTTGTTTTAAGGACATCCGCCTGATTATTTTATTTTTTTCTTTCTTATGAGAAAAAGTGCGATCTATCTATTCATCGTTTGACGTATCCCTACCCGATCACATCATTGGGCATCCGACGTGGGCTAATCTATATAAAAATGTGCTACTCATTCAATGTATTATAAGAGTTCAGTACACAGGTCCAAGCGTGACAGATAAGAGGCCCACCGTGGGAAAGCGACGTGCGAAATTGGAAATCTCGGGAAGCGCAACGAGAATTGCGAAGTGGATTGGCATGTGATTGTACCTTTTATCTCACGGCTTAAGGGTGCAACCGTGCAAGTTGGTCCGGCTTCCCGCGTCGTTCCGGTTCCGATTGTTACCGATTTTGAGAAATTGAGGTTCAGATTTTTTAAGAATTGGAACCAGAAGTGGATTTAGAATTTTTTAGGAACCGAAATTTTTTGTTGATTCAGCGAAAAATCAGTTCCAATTTTTTTTGTAATTAAATATTAAAACGACATCATTCTATTTAAAGGTTTTTTTAAAAAATATATAATACCGTGGATCAAAACGCGATATATGATTCTTCAAAAAAAACCTAAGTCCCCCTCCCTAGTCGGCCAGTCCCCCATCTCCTTTGTGAATCACTAGTCCCCCCTCTCCTTAGCCCTCACTCTTTGTTCCTCACTCTCAGGCCTCACTCCCTATGCTCCCCAGCTCTCTCTTAGTCTGTGTTCGAAACTTTGACGTTCCTCAGCTCTCTCTTTGTTGAGGTTTTCTCCAGCGACACAACTCCCTCTGACTTGGCGGCTTCCACTGCTTCTCTCTAAGTATGTCTCTCTCTCTCTATCTGTCTCTGTCTCTCTATCGCAAACTCTCTAAAGAGATTGAATTTGATCTGCTTAGTTGTCACGCCACAAACGCTATCCCGTAAGGCCAATGACAGTCGCGAGCAATCCCGAGGGAAAAGCCCCAGCGAACTTAACCATACATACAGCGGAATAGAATAGATAGAGACGAGCCAAAAAACTCATCAAGACTTAACTGGATAATAGACCTCAAAGGAAGAGTAGTATCTTAATTACATAACACATAGCTTTACATAACCTAAGTGACAGACCACATCGGTCAACGGTCACCAACAACAAAATACATAAAGGTCTTTTCTCTCAAGACAGGTAGTCTTCCTGACTTCCTTCACCTGAAACATCTGGAATGATACATTTTTGAAAACCGTGAGTCAAAAGACTCAGTAAGGGAAAACGTAAACTTGTAAACATGAGCTTATAACTTGAACATGAAAATCAAGAGTAATCGTAAACCTTGATGTGCATGCATGCTTCATGTTTGTATATGCACATGCTCTTGAACTTAAAATGACACATGGTTCTTGAAAAGTATTCACTTCTTATCTTATGGGCTACATACGCTCCATTTACCCATGAAGTCAGGGTTGTGCGTTCCCGTTGGAACCGTCCCATGTTTCCCTTGGAGACATTACATCTAGTCGAGCTAGCTCACCTTCTCGCATTCATCCTTCAGTGTGGCTAGACACGACCCTTGGAGGTCCACACCTTCTCGCATTCTTCCTTCAGTGTGGTTGCACTTACCTCTAGGATCACCCATCCTTCTTGCATTCGTCCTTCGGCATGGGTGCCCTTCTTGATGGTACAGTACCGACCAGAGCCCCTTAACTTGACATAAAACTTTCTTACTTTCATTGCATAAAACTTCTTTTAGAAATCATGCAATGCTCGTGTCATGTCATGCTTGCTTATGATGTCATGCTTGTTCATGTAAAACCATGTTGTGTACCATTCCAGTTTTCGTAAAAATGTAAGTTTTACTTACTTCCACTTACCCTAGTCTTCTTGAGTTTCGATGTGCAGTTTCGCCTACAAGCGAGTCAATACGTCACTTAGACGCTTAGGAAACTAATCAAATAGAACACACATGAGAAATACTTATAAACATTTTTGGTTTTCCAAAAGAACGTATCTTTGAAATATGACTACGTTTACAAAAGATTTCTTTAACTAGTTTTCGTAAAACAATTTGAAGGAAAGCAATCAAACATAAGCATCAAACATCTCCAATAAGGTTGCTGATTGGACTACTATATACACTTATGATCGCTTAGGTACACTGATTCTTACCATCGACATCATTGATTCCAAAGCCTATTTGTGAAGTTCAGCAACAACATCTCATACTAAGTATCTCAAGCCAAAACAACAACCTATAATACGTCTAACTTAATTTCCCTTATTCAATACCTTTCATCACATCGTGCATGGACTAATGTCTATCAAATTCCCACCAACCTAACCTCAATAAACTCCTTAACTTGGTTTTGGTCAGCTAGCCTCAATAATAGGGTTCACAAGTCTTCAATAGGAAACTCAAAAAAATTCAACATTTATCTGAAATTTAACAGGTCCCGCTCGAGCGCCAGTCGAGCACCAAGTCTCTGTCCAACTTTATCTAAGCCTCGCTCGAACGGCTGTTGAGCACTATGAATCTGTATGAAATCCTCCAAGCCCGCTCGAGCACTGGTCGAGCGCTGGTCAAGCGGCACGACTCTGTCTAACATTTTTCCTAAGGGTGCTCGAGCGTGAGTCGCACGCTGATCTAGCGTGATGATACCTAAAACAGGTCACTAACAAATCCCTATTCCAACAACTTAAACATGGTTTCTAGCTTGATTCATTTGACCAACATCAAACCCACACAATTCATTACATGCATGTTCAATCTCCAAGCAACATTGTTTTCAAATTCCTATATAATCTAACCCATGGCCATATTACAGCAAAATCATAACTAATATCGCATTTTAAAGGCAAAAATCCAAGATTACCACAAACACTTCATTCGGCCACAACTAGCATTACATGCATGCATCATATTTGTCACCAATCCTACATGCAACATTATCTTTCCATGATTTTAACTAACCATTACATTAAATATCAATGATCTATCTCAAATCAGAAGTACTAATTCATCCAATAAGGTCATAAAATTCGGAATAACAACAACCTATACACATGCATGATATTATCTCCAACATTTGAACCAAGACATCACTTCCTAGCCCAAAACCGTGGCTTAAACCCTTCCTCCATCAACAACAACATCACAACCACAACTCCAACAATCACATCTTAAATCAGATCCAATATTCATACATTTACAGAGGAAAAATAAACACAAGAAGCACAAGCACATTCGGCCAAAACCCTAGCTTACCTTCCTAAAGTTGGACACAAGTGCTGGTTAGGGAATACCTAGCCTAAGAATAACCATGGTCAAAATCTAAGAAAGAAATGAGCAAGGAGATGAACATGCAAAGAGAGATCAGATTTCCTTTACCTCTTTCTCCTTCTACCTAACTCGGCCAACAAGCAAACTCCCTCTCTCTATCTCTCGGCTTCTGTGACTCTCCCACCTCTTGTGTGGCTAAAATGGGCTAAGATGAGAGTAAGATGGTTGTTGTGATAAGGCTTAAGGTGAGGGAAAATGCTGAAAGTGGCGTGAGGGAAAAAGCAATGCTTTGGAGAAGTGAAGGGGGTTTCGGCCGAGGAGAGAAAATGAGTGCAATGAAGTGAGCTGAAGTGAAATGAAGGAACCAAAGTGAGTTGAGTATTGTACGGTGAAGAGTGGAGTGCAAAGGAGCAAATGAATCTAGCCTAAAACATGAGAAAATGGAGAGAAAACATAGTTTGTATCGCCCATTGCTATTGGATGATATGGCCGGCTAGTTAAGGCCTTTGTCTTTTTCTCCTTCATTTCCTTATTTCCTTTTTCTCTTTGACTACAAGCACTTCACGTGATTCCCCTTATCATCCAATTCAATACTTCTCTTGTCATTCACGTTAATCTCCTCTTGGCTTCCATTTACTTATTAATTTATTTTGTTTTTCTCTTTTCACATGGACTACTTTATAAACACACTAACTTATCATTTGATTTTCAATTAAACTACTCTATAAGCACATTAACTTATCACTTAGTTCTCCTAATGAAGCTTAAGACTACCTAATGAAGATTAAGGTTACATAATAAAGACATAGGATAATCTACATGCACTAACATAGAATTTCACAACCATAGATTAAGGAACATAATGAAAATACTTAAGGAAAATTTATAGTTCAAAATACTATAATCAGTTTAACATCTTACATTAGCCAAACAACAGCCCCTTGAATTTAAATCCAAAAACAAATACATAGAGTAAATAGCAAAAATGAAATACGGGGTCTCACATTAGTAGTTGTACAAGTAGTCTTCTATTTGTTAAGTTTTTTAGTGACTTAATGTTGATCTCTTTGAATACTGAATTCCAACATTATGTGGCTTTCTCATTGTAGTAAGTAGTAGTAGATTTCAAAGCAGTACTAGTTGTCGTTTGGAATGTACTAGTTTTCTTCTACATAGAACATCTTTAATGTGCATTTTTCATCATCATGAGTCTCATCACTGACTTTTTAGATCATAAATGAAGTAAGCAATCACTGCAATGTAATATTGTTTGTCATGTCACAAATATTAACAAAATGGTTGTAAGCTACGACTACCTAATTGACTAGTTCTCTTTCATTTGCTTGCAAGTTTTTGTTTACACTGGTTTACCTAATTTTCTTTTCGTTCCTTTTGGAGCCAAATAGATAACTAAACGAACACTACATCTTGTATATATTGATTTTTAATCATTGTTTGATGCATACTACTGGATATCTCTTCGCTCCGTGAAAAATAGACGACCGGCATGACTGATTTTTGGTAAAACATGGATCTGGGCTCCCTTCGTCGATCGAATGTAGGGTCTCCCCCGTTCGATTTTTTTTTCTTTTTTAAGAATATGTCAGGTGGACGTGAGTTTTTTTAAAATAATAAAAAAAAGCATACACGTGTCGCTATGTTATTGGTGGTGACGTGGCCCACCGTTAGCTGACTGTGCACGAAGGAGACAAAATTGGATGGAAGGATCAAATCGATAAATGAAGATAATCTAAGGACTTATGTGACCAAATTGGAAACTCAGGGACCAAATTGATAAATGAGGATAACCTAAGTACTTATATGACCAAATTAGAAACCGAAGGACCAAATTGATAAATGAAGATAACCTAAGGAATTATGTGACCAAATTGAAAACCCAGGGACCAAATTGATAAAGGGCATAAAACTCAGGGACTATTTTGGTCATTAACCCTATATTTTATAATCTCTAAACTTTATAATATCTACAGTAAAATGCAAGTACTAGAGCGTTGGTTTTTAAAATCTTATCAAA
Organism: Myrica gale; assembly: GCA_963930655.1. Taxonomy (NCBI): domain Eukaryota; kingdom Viridiplantae; phylum Streptophyta; class Magnoliopsida; order Fagales; family Myricaceae; genus Myrica; species Myrica gale. Next base: position 17,750,139 of record OZ005600.1, on the reverse strand, counting down.
ATTTTGTGTTAGTATTAAAAAGAGGTGGTATTGAAATTGGTGGATGAGTGATAAAAGTAAAATTAAAATTTTAAAATATATTTGATAAAATTAAAATTTTAATAAAATCTTTAAAAGCCAAACGCACTATAATAATTTCACCTCACATAGTAAATCAAGAAGTCGTCGCTAACTTTAATAAGAAAATTAGATAAGTAATACACTTTTAATGGTGAAATATAATATAAGGTAGTAGAGTGTACACAATTATTAATATCTTTACACTCTACTACCTTATAATAGGGACGAACTTTGTATTTATCCTTTAATAATTTGAGGTGTAATGTGTTATATTTAATACTTTATGGTGCAAAATGGAGTGATACTTAGAGGATGAAAAATATGTTTTATTCTAAATATACACTTACGGTGCAAATATAAAGATAAATGCAAAATTGGTCTCTGTAATATATAAGAAAATTGATTTGGTCCCCGTGATATGAAAACCATAAATTTAGTTCTCATGATCCACTTTTTGTTTGTCGTTCGTCCCTCCTCCTAATTCCATTAGCTCTCTTGACATAATGCACTCCACATCAGCCCTCATCGATCCAACTCACCTCTCCAGTCAGCTTAAAACCCTTTTTCCCACAGTCCAAATAAGTGAACCCTAACCCCACCCCACAAGTCTCTCACATCTCCTTTCCGCGAGATTTGCTACCCCCATTGTCTCTATTTCACATATTTTGCCATAACCCCACTCCATTAGGTTCGAAGTAAGTATGCGTTCCCCCCTCTCTGCAACTAGATTTCTTCGCACTCTTGTAGTCCTTCTTCTCTTCTTCAACGATGAAAATTTTCATTTCACTCTTTGAACTTCTTCTGCTAGTAACCCATGTCGTGAGAATTTTTAAACTCCCTTTGTGAAAAATTATGTGCTGCTCATAGACCAAAGGTGACCATATAATCTTTTGTTGCTCATCTTGAATCTCCACGGAAAATGGACTCTTCTGGTTCGACCTCGTTTGATTCGAGTGTGGAGGCTCACTTCTGCAACTGTGGCATTCAAGCATCTTTGAGGGCTTCTTGGACGGAGAAAAATCCTGGAAGATGCTTCTTTGGATGTACACGATAGGGTACAAAATCAGTTAGTGTGTAAAATGTGAAAGTGAAACTGTCTTATTTCTTCAATAATTTGTCATTGTGATGGTTGTTTTGCAGATGCTATCGGCGTGTCGGTATTTTGCATGGTATGACCCCTTCTCTCTGTAAGTGCACTTTGGAGTTTTTTACTGGTTTAATGAGAAGAATCAAGATGCTGGAGGCTGAAGTCCATAAGCAAAGAGAGAATGAAAGAAGGTTGAAGATTGGTCTGGATGTTTCATGGGTGTTGGATCTAGTTGCAGTTCGTATGGCTCTGTGTTTTTAGATTTGTGTGTTTTTATTTTGTGTATGTAAACAATGTTTCAACGTTAACAATGTTTTCTGAGTATTTTGTGACTCTGTCTAGTAGGTTAAACTGGAGGTAGTGTTGTATATGGTGGTTTAATGTAATGGTGCAAGTTGGTTAAATGTAATGATTTTAGTTTGTTTATTGTAATGCTTTTAGTTGGTTGGATTTGTCTAGTAACCCAAGGAAATAGTCTCCATTATTTGGTAACATTGCCTCTTAAAAAGGCATGACATCTCTAACAAAAGACATGACTTGGGATAGACCATACAAAAGCATACAAATAAGTTCCTGAACAAATCCAAACCATATTTCCATTGTGTTGGCCATAACAAACCTTGAATATAACATAATAATTCAACCCTTCTTGGGCATAAAAAAGCATACATAAGAGTTTCAAAATAAAGACTACAACATAACCAATGTCTCGGCCATTTCGTACCACAATAGCTACCTACAAAATAACATTCACGGCTGCTGCATACATCTTGCATGATGCTTCATGTCAAAAAAACCCTACCCAATCAAAATACTTCCCAACAACTTCAAAATACATCCCAAAAACTTCAAAACTACTTCAAAATACATCCCAACTACTTCAAAATAGTAGCAAAATAAATCTTCTTCCAGCTTCCAGTTAGAACCAAAATCATCAACAAGACCCTACAAAACAAACATATTCATGCCGTGAGAATTAAACACCATTACTGTATAAATAAACAAATCCCAACCAAACAAAACCAACTTATAAAATCCAATAAGCCAACAAAAACTTCTCAACTACTTCCAAAAAAAGGTAGATCCCAAAATTGTAAAACCGATGCAATTAATATCAACTTAAAAAACTGCAATATAAATAACTTCCATATAGTTAACTACCATTAGAAAACATAATGAAAATATGGTGTGTACTATATCACGGATTTTGAACAAGTTGTCTTGGTGTCATCTTCTTCCTTCTGCTGCTTGATGTGGGCTGTGCAGGAGAAGCATGTGTTGTCTCCGCGGGAGGCTGAGAAGGTCATGCTACTTGAGACTCTTGTAAAGGTCCTCCATTTTGCAATTAGACAACTTATGTGATCAATCTCAATGTAAAATACTTGGAAAATAATCAGCAACATTAATTCCTACCACACTTACACTTACCTTTCCAGTTTGTTGTTACGTTTTCTTTGGGCATGTCATAGCATTATGACCTACCATTTTGCACGTTTTACAGGCATAGACATAGTCTTGTCTTGTAACCTTGTAAGTTTCATTTGGCTAATCTGGAGCCCTTCCCCTTGCAATCCTAGGGCTGTCAGGTTGCCTTCTCACTTGTGGTGGCAATTTAATATTATCGTCTTTTTTCGGCCACTCGTCGGGTCCACGCATTGAATGGATTGGTGGATGATAAGCTTTTCTAAAAGTGTCCATATGATGCCACCTAAAACTATACATAAGTACCCGTTAAAATCCAAAGTATTGAAGTAGATTCTAATCATGAAGTAAATTTACAGTTTCAATAATTTACCTATGTACGAAGTCCTCGGGGCTCTTTTTGTCAAAGTACATCCTAGCAATATCATGTGCACATGGGATTTCATTCAACTGCCACCGTCGACAAGAGCACATCAGCTCGTTCATATCAACAACCTCCGTGCTTCAAAATAGTGATCAACCTCAAATGTCCCAACAAACTTCCAGTGACATATGTAGTTTCTTGCAACGTCCTTATGCCTCTCTAACTTCTTCAAAATATTTGGACAAATAAGAGCAATGACAGTGGCTGCTCCATCCCTTTTCACTTCAAAACAGTTCAGTAGTTATCTCCGTATCATCTCTAGCATTGTCATAAGCGGTTTTTCACTTGCGTCTTTGATCCAAGAGTTGAAACTCTTGGCCAAGTTATTCAACAACATATCCGACTTGTTGGCAGTCCTAAATGCATGCCTGCTCCAAGTTGCGGGGACAATCTTGTCCAAATACTGAAATGCTTCGGGCTTCAACTTCTTGATCTCATTCATGTGCCTATCAAACTGAGTCTTGTTTGCTGCCCTGACAGCAGCCCATAGGTTGTCTTTATACACCTTTCATTTAAAGCCTGCACCCTTGAAGTTTGCATGCAAATGTCGCACGCATGCCTATGCTCGGATTCAGATGTTAGGATCTCAAATGCATCCAATAGGCCTTGTCAATAGAGAAAAAAACAATTAGTATAAAGGCAATATCATATACAAATATTGAACAATTGGCAAATAAGTGTTACCTTTTGTCGATTGGACATAAATGTATAACCCTGATAATCGAATGGTCCTACATCTTGGTTCAGATTTTCTAAGAACTATAACCATGAATTATTGCACTTAGCCTCAACCACAACATAGGCAATTGGAAATAAATCATTGTTCCCATTGCCAACTACTGCCAGTAACTGCCCACCATACCCCGCCTTTAAATGGCATCCATTTACTACTATAACTGGCCTACATCTTGTCAGAAAGCCATTCTTGCATGCATCCAAGCATATGTACATGCGTAGGAAATGGTCACCATCCTTTTGAATTTTAACTGTACTCCCCAGGTTCCACTTCCAAATTGCCCGTCTGTAGTCCTTACAATGTTGGTAGTGCTCATCATGGTTGCCATTGATAATCCTCAAGGCCATCCTCTTCGCCTTGTAACAATTTTGTTTACTTAGCCCAATATTAAGATCTCGTCGAATCAAGTCTTGTAATGTAGATAGTACCGGACAATCCAATCAACATTTGTCTTCTTCTTGATGTAGTGGTTCCCGCAACTATGTCTCGTAGACATTGTTTTTATCTGAATGACCTTTCTATCATTGGTCCAGGATACATGAATTTTCCAGCTACATGCAGCTCCCTTGCACTTAGCCCGTACCCTGACCTTGTCATTCTTCTTAAAATTGTAATCGAAGCTGTTTTGTAAAGCATACAGCTTCAAAGTAGCTTTAAACTCCGTAGTATTTATGAACAAAAGGCCACTCTTTAGCTGAATTTTGCGCTTCATGTTGACACTTGGGGCAAACTCAGAATACCTTCAATTCTTTGGACCATCTTCGTCCTCGTCGCTTCCAGAAGCATTGAGGAAAGTGTCACTTTCTACTTCCACCGACCCAATGTCACTTCCAACGTCAACCTCGTCATCACCAACCCATGATCCAAACCAATTGACACCCTTCATTAACTCCTTTGCTTTGCTGTCGGTACCCTCAGACTACAAGTCATCTTCGTCTTCATCGGTCATTTCAAAATCAGTCAAAATCACTTCTTCCTCAAACTGATTCCTTCTATTGCTACTTTCACCGCCCAATTTCTATGTTCTCATCTCCCTCATACCATTTGAATCGTTTGTATTAAGGGTGACATGGAAAATATCAACACAGATTGCAAGAATCACTCAAAGTTACCGTTGCAGCCTTTTGACTCCACCACAAAAGGAAAGACGTGATACTGGTCATATTTGTATTGTAATTACTTAGTTTCCTTATACATGCTATTTTCTTCCCATTATAAAACACACACTCTTCATGACAATATATACGAATTTCTTGTGTAAACATGTATTCCTCTTTCTTCTAAAACCTTATCATGGTATCAGAACCCTCTCAGGATTAACCTCCTATTCTTTATTCTTATCATATTTTTTGTTGAATCCTCATGGATCAACCTAGTTCCTCTCAAATCAGTCCTTTACCCTTCAATATGATGGTGCATATGTTATCCATCAAACTCAATTCCAACAATTATCTCATCTGGCGAAGCCAAATTATTCCGTTGTTGTGAAACCAAGCTCTACTAGGCTTTGTGGAAGGAACCATTTGTGAGCCACCGACTACTGTTACTGACAAGGATAAAAACATTATCTCAAATCTAAAGTATGCTCTCTAGCATCAAACTGACCAATTGATTCTCAGTTTGATTTTTTCTTCTCTCACGGAAGAAGCAATGAGTGAGGTTCATGGTTTGACCACCTCACATGATGTCTGGACAGCTCTTGAAGCGTCATTCTCTCAAAAGTCAAAGACCAGAGAAATTCAACTGAAGGTCAGCCTCCAGTTCATGAAAAAGGCTATCGTTCTGTGGGAGAATATGCTCGTGAATTTAAAGGTATTTGTGATATGCTAGCTGCTATGGGCCAGCCAATTGAGGACACAGATAAGGTCCATTGGTTTCTATGTGGATTGGGACCAAATTTTTCGTCTTTCTCGACGACAATGATTTCTCAATCGCCTCTTCCGCTTTTTAAAGAGATTATTCCAAAGGCACAGAGCCACGATCTCTTTGTTAAATCTTTAGAATTACCAACTGGCCATGCTTCAGCTTTCACCGCACAACGTGGAGGCCGCTCTTCAAATCGTGGCGGTGATATCATTGAGGTGGTGGACGCTCTGGTCGTGGCCAGGGACGCAATAACTCCAACGATTCTAGTAACACTAATGGTTCTCGATCTGAACACACTTCTCGACCTATTTGCCAAATCTGTGGCAAACACGGTCATTTGGCAAGTGTTTGTTGGGAACGATTTAATCACTCATTGAAGCTTTCTCATCCTGTTCCCTTCAAGAGACTCTCGTTCAAGAGTGGTACACGGACAGCGGTGCCTCTTCTTATATCACAAGTGATTCTGGTGCTCTTGACAAATCAAATGGCTACTCAGGACCTGAAAGGTGCTGGTCGGCAATGGTGCATCACTACCGAACACCCATACTGGTTCTATTTCCTCTTTAGTTTCATCTCTTTCATTACACGATATTTTAGTTGTATCGAGCATTACAAAAAACTTCCTTCTATTAGTAAATTAACCGCATATAACAATTGCTCTGTTACTTTTATTGCCTCTGGTTTCACTATACAGGACCTTCCAACGGGCAGAATTCTGGGCACCGGTAGATGTATTAGTGGCTCATATGTGCTTGATCGTGGACAACGAGCCTTCCTTGCCACCCTCCAGAATAATACTTTGCGTGCCTCCCTAGACGTTTGGCATGCACGTCTTGGTCACTCCTCTTTTAAAATAGTAGATCTTTTAAATAAATAGGGTGTTATCAGTATTCATGGTTCTTTACAGTCAACTCTCTGTTCTAGTTGTCAACTTGGCAAGAGCCATCGGCTTCCTTTTTTTAATAATGACCAATGGGCTTATTCCATTTGGATCTTATTCATTGTGATTTATGGGGGCCCTCGCCCTTTAATTCCCCATCTGGTTTTAGATTTTATGTGATTTTTGTTGATGATTCTAGTTGCTTTACTTGGTTTTATCTCCTAAAATTTAAATCTGACTTTTATGATACCATTATTCGCTTTCAAAATTTGGTTGAAAATCAATTCTCTAGGAAGATTAAAGCTTTCAGTGTGATGGTGGCAGTGAATTTACAAGCACTAAGTTCAAATCTCATTTCATCATTGTGGTATTGAACAACGACTTGCTTGTCCATACACTCCGAATCAAAATGGTATTGTGGTACTGCTGAACGTAAACATCGACACATCAATGAAACAGGTCTTACGTTACTTTTTCATTCTAATGCTCCTTCTTACTTGTGGGTGGAAGCTTTTTCCACAGCTTCTCATATCATTAATCAGCTTCCTACACCTGTGCTCAATGATATTTCTCCTTATGAGTGCCTATATGGTAAGCCTCCTTCTTATGTTTTGTTACGTACTTTTGGTTGCTTATGCTTTCCATATCTTAAAGATTATGCTCCTCACAAACTTTCCCCTAAGTCTCTCCTTTGTATTTTTATTGGTTATAGTCCCCTTCATCAGGGGTTTCGTTGCTTTGATTGTCAGACACAACGTGTCTATATCTCGCGTCATGTCATAATTGACGAAAGTAATTTTCCCTTTGTAGGGTCACCTCTCCCCTCTCCTACCTCCCTTTCTGATCTTTTATCTTTTTCAGATACCATCCCTCCTCCTTCTACTTTGTCTAGTGACTCTAGCTTCTCTCTTTCCAGTTTTAATCCTTCTCATTCTTCATCATGTCTTCCATGTGCTCCTGAACCTGAACCTGATCCTGCTATTATCCCTTTTATGTCTTCTACTTCACCTGTGGAGCCGCCCACTTCTAATAATTTTGCCCATGACATCTCACCATCTCCAGCGATTGCATCTCCAAAACCGTCTGGGCTCCTTCCCTCGACTCTAGTTTCACCTCCGTGTGTTTTTGTTGACAATTCACATCCTATGGTTACTCGCAGCAAGGCCGGCATTTTCAAGCCTCGAGCCTATCATAGTCTTCCCATTGGCCTTGTCACTCAGTTTCATGAAGCTCTGTTCTCCCTCAAGGAACCACGGGGGTTTAAATCTGCATCTCAGCATCCCGATTGGGTTTCTACAATGCAGGATGAACTGAATGCCCTTCAACATAACCACACATGGACTCTTGTTCCTCTTCCTTCGCATAAAAATGTCGTTGGGTGCCGTTGGGTTTTCAAGAGCAAGCATCTCCTTGATGGATTTGTTGAGCGCTACAAGGCCCGTCTGGTTGTCAAAGGCTACACGGAACAAGCTGGCCTCGATTTTGATGACACTTTTAGCCCCATCGTCAAACCTGCCACTATTCAGCTTGTCACGCCCCGAACGACATCCCGCAGGGACCGTGACAGCCGCGAGCTATCCCCCGGATGACTCCAGCGTTCTTACTTATATTTTTACTTGATTACGGCGGAAACGCACAGGATCGCGAGGGGTTCGAGCTAATTCTTACATAATAAGGGTTCTCATTAAGTTCATACAAAACATATATTTTACACATTAGAACCCAATTAGTGACGCTCATGCCACTATCAACAAAATGTGAAATATAATATCTCGGGCTTCTAGGTCAGGTAGTCCTCCTGACTCTCTTCACCTGATACATCTGGAATGACACAATTTTAAAAACGTGAGTCAAAAAGACTCAGTAAGGGAAAGACATAAAATTTAAATCATGCTTTTGACTTATGCCCGCATAATCATGAAAGGAAGAAACTTGGTAAATGATGCACATGCATGTCATAAATTATGCATATGCTCTTGCTTAGTTTCGGCCCCAGGCCCTTGAAAATATCTCTTTTATGTTTGATCGTGAAAACGGCCCTTGGCCCTTGAAAACCTTTCTTTCGTACTTGTGCCCTTGTTGGCCTTTTCATAATTATTTCATATCTTTTACTTGTGGGCTCGCTCCATTTGACCCCTGAAGTCAGGGTTGTGCGTTCCCTTCGGAACCGTCCCCGAATTCCCTTGGAGACCTTACATATGGTCAGCTAACGCACCTTCTCAATGTCCTTCAGTGGCTAGACGTGACCCTTGGAGGCACCACACCTTCTCAATGTCCTTCAGTGTGGCTTGCACAGCCTCTTGGATTCACCCATCCTTCTCATAATTGTCCTTCGGTATGAGAGTCCAACTTGATGGTACGGTACCGACCGGTGCCCCTTATCTTAACTTATCGTTTCATAAAACTTCTCATATTCTTTCCATAAAAATCATTGCATAAACTTTCTTCTTGAAAAATTCATGCAATGCACATGTCATGTCATGCTTGCTTAAAATTCATGCTTGTGCTTGTTCATGAAACGATGCAGTGTGTCATTCCAGTTTTGAAAAAGAATACTTACTGTCCACTTACAGTATCCACTTACACTTGGTCTTCTTTGTTCGTGTATACAGACACGTGGATCGCCTACAAGCGATTCAAATATTTCTTAGACTTTAAGAATAGTATGCAATCATTAAATATTTCATTTTGAAATCGGTCATCAACCAAAGATATATATATATATATATATATATATATATATATATATATATATACGTATCACTGAAATTCATTTAATCATTTAAAAATATTTTAATTCTTTTCCTTAACAAATATTCAAAACTTAGTTTATTAAATCATTAATATTTTTATTGAAATAAAAATATATATCCATGTACATGCCTCGATTAGGGTTAAATAATACTCATAGGTTTAGAATTAAACCTAAGTCTCTTTTTATTACACGTACTCCATTAAAACCTTATATCCAACTATTAATAAATTATTCATGATTAAATCTTATCTAGGGTTCCAAATAATATTTTATTAAAAGTTCATGGTTCATCAATATCTATATTAACTAGCCTAAACTCTAATTTCCTTATCCATCACAACAATGAAAATCCATAAATCATAAATTGTACTTAGGGTTTCATTATTACTATAACATTCGGTCACTACCATTTTATGCACCAATTAATCACAACTTTTACTCCAATGGTGATCCCATCCTCCATTCAACAATTTCACAACCTAGGATCTATAAATCAAAGCACCAACACAATACATCATACTCATAGCATTCGGCCCACACATGCTTTCACTCAAATGATTAGGTTTCTTTTGTTTCCTTCAATATGCATGCATCTAATACTTAATATAATCATCTACCATGCATTGAGGTCATAAATCTTGCACATGTCATGGCCAATATCCAGATTTAAACATATTCAAAACTATACATGAAATCCTACACATCTCTTATTCGGCCATACCCCAAAACGTTACCTTTTTCATGCTAAAAATCATAACATGCACATCCTTTACATTGTGACCTAACTAGCATGCATATACTTAATCTTTTCATCAAATAATTCCATCAACATTAGATCCACTCTTTATACACACTAACATCCATAGATCTAAACAAAATAATCAACTTTTATCAAGCCAACACATCAAAACTTAGATCTAACTTCCTTTAGCACACATTGTTCTTCATTTGCCTTTTTCTTTACATACAACCTTAGATCTAGGGTTTCCATGGTTAGATCTAACATGTAAACAACCTAGGGTTCTTAAGCATCCAAGATCTAATAATCATCAAGGCATTTTACGACCTAAACTTCAAGATCCACACATAACTCATTCGGTCACTTATGCTTTACCAACAACATCACATTTTTTCTTACCTTGTTGTCTATCCGAGCTTGAGCACCTAGAAAATAAAGTACCTTTGGTTAGTATTTGTGAAGCTTAAGGCAAGATCATCAATAAAACTAAACTTACCTTCAACCTTTACCAACTCTTCCTATCCTTTCTTCCTTCAAAGATTCAGTCCACCCTCCTTAGAAATGTCCAAGCTTGATTTAAAAGGAAGTTCTATGGTGGTTAAGAGAACATGGTAAGCTTGAAGAGAAATGGTGTCAAATGGCTAGGGTTTTCAAGGAAGGATTGTGTTTGCACCAAGAGAGATTTTGTATACAACAAAAGAGGTTTAACTTGGCTTTTAGAATGAGATTTGGTAAGCTAGAAGAAAGTGGTTTAGGTGCAAGATGAAAAAGGAACAAACCTTGAATCTTGAGTGTATAGTTCGGCTAAGAGCTTGAAAATGGGAGAGAATTGAGAGCAATGAGGGGTTCGGCCAAATGAGAAAGAATTGGAGAGTGAGGTGCATGAGTGGTTCGGTCAAGGCAAATGCAAGAGAGTTGTGAGAGATTGAGTCTCCCAAGGCAATTTAAGGCTATGACATAAAGCTTGAGAGAGTGAATTGACAAGAGAGCAAAAGAAAGAGGAAGGGGGATGAATGGGGGGGGGTGTTGGCCGACCAAGCAAAGGCCTTAGTCTTCTCTCTCTCTTTTATTTCTTTTCACCTTTTTATCTCACATCAATTGTCTCCAAAAGCTTGTCTTGCATTTGAATTCCTTCTCTCTCTCCTCTCATGCATTCCATCGACATTTCCCTTCTCCCTTGCTTTTTCTCTTCTCTTTTACAATTATGTGTTGTCTCATCACTCTTACACTTCTTACACACCTCTTACACATCACATGGCACTTCACTTTGGCTTTCCAATTTCTCCTCCTAGCCTTTCACGTAAAAGCCTTCCTTGACTATCATTTAATTTGTTTGGTTGCTTTCCAACCAACCTAGTTACTTCCTCATTAAATTGCAACCAACTTTCAACTTGGTTTTCTCTCTCACCTAACTTATCACTTCATAAGCTCTCTTGCTTATCTAATCCATTCCAATAGCTTATCACCTCATAAGCATGATATCTTATCATGTGATAATGGCCCTAACCTATCTCTACAATAATCACAAGGCCTTATCACTCTAAAAGTTCCCTAACTTATCATGCTTGCTTATCACTATGATAAGCAAGTGTGCTTATCATTAAATCTTCTCTTAGACTTATCACATAAATACATAGCTTATAAATGAATATTCAAATGGAAATTCTATTAATAATATAGGCCACATGATAATAATACATGTCACATATGAAGGATGTAAAATATATTCAATCCATGTTTTCAAAAGAATTTCATCATTTAATCCATTAATCATTTTCGGCTTATACAAAGAAATTATTAAATCATAATTCAAATTCTATGGTCCATGAATCATATTAAGTAAATGAAAAATTATAGATTTGTAAGAGAGAAACTTACTTGAAATTTCAGCTCCTAAAATAAATAAAATTTAAACTTGCATAAAATGACATTAAAATTATTTAAAGAGATTTTATGAAATAAAATCCCATTTTAATCGAAATACCATAACATAAGGATTAGGCCATACATTGGCCAAAAACATAGCCCCATGAAGAAATAAAAGCTATTACATTGGAAAATAAAAGATAATACATAAGAAATTACGTAGGAGAAAATCGGGGTCTCACACAGCTCATCCTCTCCTTAGCTACCACCTTTGGATGGTCTCTCCGTCAATTAGATGTCAAGAATGCTTTCTTACATGACACCTTCCATGAAGAAGTATATATGGATCAACCTCCGGGGTTTATAGACCCTCAGTATCCTACTCATGTTTGTCGTCTTCAAAAGGCCATTTATGGCCTTAAACAAGCCCCTCGGGCCTGGTTCCAAAGATTCAGTTCCTTTCTTTTGACCTTTGGTTTTCACTGCAGCAACGTTGACTCCTCTTTATTTGTTTATCATACTAAATGTGGTACCCTTTATTTACTTGTCTATGTTGATGATATTGTCTTGACAGGTAATAATTCGACCCTTCTCTATGATTTTACTACTCGTCTTGGTCAAAAATTTGCCATGAAGGACCTCGACGACCTCCATTATTTCTTGGGCATTGAATTGCATCGCACTTGCTCTGGTTTATTTTTAAGACAATCTAAATATTCTCTTGATTTGCTTGATCGAGTCTCTATGTCTGATTGCAAGCCCGTCTCCACACCCATGGTGGTTGGTCAACATCTCACTGCTCTTGGCACTCCCTTTGCTGATCAAACTTCTTATCGCTCTTCTCGTTGGTGCTCTTCAATATTTGGTTATCACTCAGCCTGACCTTGCGCATAGTGTCAACATTGTGTGTCAATTCATGCACACCCCTACTGAATCTCACTATCAAGCTGTCAAATGCCTTTTACGTTACGTCAAAGGCACTTTCAACTTTGGCTTCAATATTTCCTCTAGCCCCTCTACAAAGCTCTTAGCCTACTCTAATGCTGATTGGGCTGGATGCCCCGACACTCGTCGCTCCACCTCTGGTTATGCTGTGTTTTTTGGACAAATCCTTATTTCTTGGAGTGTAAAGAAACAACCAATTATTTCCCGCTCTAGTACTGAGTTTGATTAACGTTCTCTCGCCATCACAGCTACTGAAATCACATGGTTGACTCATCTTCTACAGGATCTTCACATCCCTTTATCTCCTCCGGCAACGATCTTATGTGACAATCACAGTGCCATTTTTATGTCTGGTAATCCTGTTGTTCATGCTCGCTCCAAACACATTGCTCTTGACTATCATTTTATTCGCGAAAAGTCACTGCTGGTGCTTTACATGTCCAATTCATCCGCTCAGATTATCAAATTGCTGACCTTTTTACAAGAACTGTCTCTCGGTCACTCTTCACTTTCTTCTGCTCCAAGCTCAACGTGTCCCCTCCCTCCACACTCAGCTTGAGGGGGGATATTAAGGGTGACATGGAAAATATCAACACAAATTGCAAGAATCACACAAAGTTATCGTTGCAGCCTTTTGACTCCACCACAAAAGGAAAGACGTGATACTGGTCATATTTGTATTGTTATTACTTAGTTTCCTTGTACATGCTATTTTCTTCTCTTTATAAAACACATTCTCCTCATGACAATAGACATGGAGGATTTCTTGTGTAAACCTGTATTCCTCTTTCTTCTCAAACCTTATTAGTTTGTAGCCTCACCATTAACTCTTGCTCCCCCACCATACAACTCGACTCTTTCACTCCCAATCACATCCCCAATGGAAGGCTCAACCCTTCCACTAACATCCCTACCTGAAGGCTCAACATTTCGAGTCACTCCATGCTCACCCGAATACTCAGCCTTTTCATTTTCAACATCTTCATCTTCCAAGTCAACCTCTGCAGGATATTGACTTGGAACATAGTCAATCACATCTTAGTCATCTCCAAAAATTGGCACATCAATGGTGTGCTCAACGTAAACACTCATTATATCAGTACCCGAACTTTCAATCCTCCATAGTAGATCGATGACATCACCGTCAGTCTCTAAAGGAAAAAACTTCTGCCCACGACTATCAACACCCAACCTATACCAAAGTACATCAGCTCAAACTGATTGCCTTTATTGCTACTTTAACCTCTCAGTTTCTGTGTTCTCATCTCCGTCGTACCATTTGAATCATTTGCAGCCTCACCATTAACTCTTGCTCCCCCACCATACAACTCGGCTCTTTCACTCCCAATCACACCCCCAATGGAAGGCTCAACCCTTCCACTAACATCCCTACCCTAAGGCTCAACATTTCGAGTCACTCCATGCTCACCCGAATACTCAGCCCTTTCATCTTCAACATCTTCATCTTCCAAGTCAACCTCTGTAGGATATTGACTTGGAACATAGTCAATCACATCTTGGTCATCTCCAAAAATTGGCACATCAATTGTGTGCTCAACGTACACACTCATTACATCTGCATCGTAACTTTCAATCCTCTATAGAAGATCGATGACATCACCATCAGTCTTAAAATGGCAAAACTTCTGCCCACGACTCTCAACACCCAACCTATACCAAAGTACATCAGCTCAAACTGATTGCCTTTATTGCTACTTTCACCTCTCAGTTTATGTGTTCTATTCTCCGTCATACCATTTGAATCATTTGCAGCCTCACCATTAACTCTTGCTCCCCCACCATACAACTCGGCTTTTTCACTCCCAATCACACCCCCAATGGAAGGCTCAACCCTTCCACTAACATCCCTACCCAAAGGCTCAACATTTTCGAGTCACTCCATGCTCACCCGAATACTTAGCCCTTTCATCTTCAACATCTTCATCTTCCAAGTCAACCTCTGTAGGATATTGACTTGGAACATAGTCAATCACATCTTGGTCATCTCCAAAAATTGGCACATCAATGGTGTGCTCAACGTACACACTCATTACATCAGCACCAGAACTTTCAATCCTCTATAGTAGATCGATGACATCATCGTCAGTCTTCAAATGGCAAAACTTCTGCCCATGACTCTCAACACCCAACCTATACCAAAGTACAACAGCTCTCAAATACCCAAGCTCATTCAAAGCATGAGTTAAAGTCAAGAATAATGGGATAGTTAGGGTCCGTAGTCCCAACCTCTACCTTCTCCCCACCAATATATTCTAGGAGTTCACCCCCAAATGACCCACCATGGTGGACGGAGACCTTGAGTTTCATACATGCATGTAGGGAAAATGATAAGTAAAAGGACTACGTGGTGCCAACCAAATTCTATCGTGCTTGTGTGACTATATCAAACACATGGACTAAATAAAAAAATCAGAAACTATTTTATATGAAAGTACATGGACTACATCTCAAACAGGGCAAAAAAATGACAGAAACTACTTTATGTCATTGTACAAGGACTATATTAAATTGCACTAATCCCAACTGTGAATGCATTCTTCCTTTTGAATCCAGCTAGTTGGAATCCTATGTGGATCAAAGACCACTAACTCGACAGACTTTTCATTCAATTAATAAAGAATGCATCCTAACTATAAAGAGTTATGGGACAACTTCAATCATACTGCCACGTGGGTTTAATTCCTATCAGAAATCACAACGCATTATACAACAAACACAACAAACAAGTCACATAAGTAAAAAAAACCACAACAAACAACCCCAAATCCTGACCTAGGACTACAAAAAACCAAATCAGACAAACAAAACCAAGTCAAACAATACCCACGTACATGCACTCAAACACCTACGACTACACGAACTCAACTCTAGAAAATGAGACAAATTAACTAAGAATGTTGCAAGCCGAAGTGGTTGTTTTCAATTTATAACTAACATACCTCAAGTCTATTCACGTAGAGAAAACAGCTTGCACAAAACGGCACCGCAAGCCCAACGAAAATGGTCACCAAACTTCGAATGAGAAGTCGATTTAGGAATTATAGTTAGGGTTGACAGTGAAGATTCGGATTAGGGTTCACAATCATTTAAGGGGGTAAGGTTTGTGGGTAGCCGAGAGGAACTCAAATTGGGGCTAAGAGAAAATTGTATTGCGTTAACTTATAGGGAGCACGTGCTAGGGTTCACTTATGTCTATATGGACTATGGGTCAAGCGGGAAACTTGTATCTGACGTGTCAAAGAGGATCATGAGTTTTTAGCTGAGCTGGATTGATGAGGGCTGATGTGGAGTACATTCCGTCAAATGAGCTAACAGAATGAGGATGAGGGACGAACAACTAACAAAGGGGGGATCATGGGGACTAAATTTATGGTTTTAATATCGCGAGGACCAAATCGATTTTCTCGTATGTTACAGGGACCAATTTTGCATTTACCCTACAAATATAAGTACAATTTATACAACACATGCAATAATAAATCAAATATTCACCAACAAGTAGTAAGATTTGAATTCAAACCCACTTCTAGATATGGTTCATCCAGCCAATGGATGTCTATCTTTCCAATTATATGCTAGTGCATTGGAAAAAATACCGTGTCCTAACATAATTTATTATTCTTAAAATGAAGAAAATGAGAGAAAATCCTCTTTCAAGTTCTCTAAAGACAAAACATGTGCGCTAGCCATATAATTTTTCATATTCTTTATGCTACCTGTCTTGTTAATACTTTTTTGAAATACAACCTCTAATACTTACGCGTGATAGAATTCTCTTGATGGAAGTCGTCTCTTGACAGTTAAGTCCAAAAGTAATTTTCAAGGCTCTGGTTCATGCAAAAAATTATGTATTGTTTCAATTATATTGCCTTAGAAAGTACTACCTTCCACTTGAAAATATTGGTAAACTTATATTTTTCAAGCGGTCAACTGGGGTGATCGATTATGGCACTGATCACCTCATGGCACCGATTCTGTTAACATAACCTTCAGTGATGGTCATTGCAAATGATACAGACCTAGCTGAGGTCCATAATATTCGAACTTGGAAGAAGATCCAAGATACCCTGGAATGACACATGAGCTTTTTCAAGGCTAAAGATGGAGGGCCAAAACCAGACGAGCCCATAAAGCAAGGCCACGTGAACGATTGGAATCAAATTGCTAGGGCCTACATGGCTCACATCCTCCGTACCAAGCACAATCCTACCACCAAGCGCGCGCGCACAGACTGCGTGTGGGAGAAGCCCATCGCCCGAGATTGGAGGAAGCCAGAGGATTGCGGCTGCCACATTATCAGGTCGTAGCGTGCGCGTGGCTTCGACGCTTGATTAGAGACATGCGCGCACTACTCCAGCCCACGGCTAGAGTCCTGGGCCTGTGGCTCCAACACTTGGCCTGCACCCTGTGCTCAAGGTACCGGCTTGAGCCCAGTACCCAGCTTGTGAGACACTAGCCCCTCGAAGAGGCCCAACGCACGTAGCACCAGAGCGCAGCTGCTACCTCACAAAGGGGTCATGCGTGCACGATGATGACTTGCTGCCAGTGCCATCCACGTGCAGCTGCTACCTTTCCGGGCAGTAGCCTTTCATGTGTCGAGAAGAGGCGAACATGTCCAAGGTAGTTGGATCATCTTCCCTAAGGCTCTAGAAGGATCTAGAGTGCTAGGTGGCAGCCTTTGAGAATGACACATACCCCACTACCTTGAGTAGTGGATAAGGGGACATGTTTCACCGAAGGAGAGGGTGCTCATGCAATGATTGGGCCCTTAAATCTAGGAGGGAATCTTTGTCCTTTCATGGGACAAGTGTCCTAGGACTAAGGAGATGGTAACATGTGTAAGAAGAATATCCATAACGATCTATGAAAATGATCTGTAGCGGTCGACCTCTACATGAAGCGGTCGAACGACTGTAGTGGACAAAACTTTGATAGCATTCAAATTTTATGACCGTTGGGCAACGACTAGTTGAAGCGGTCGATATGTACAACGGTAATATTTTCAGATCGACCCTTAACTGCTAGAAACGACTAGTTTTTATATTTGGCCTATATAAAGACCTTCATAATGTTTAAAAAACAAAGAAGAATGATCGCATATCATTTATATAGCTTGAGAAAGATATTATAATTGATGCCATTAATATTTTTGAGAATCAATTATGCTTTTTAAAGTCATTTTTTAACATCCTTGAAATATGGAGATAACAACAACAAATATTAAATAGTGTCTAATAACATACCAAATATACTGTAGTAAACAAAAATTTACAAACCACACGTCTTAAATACAATACTAAAACAAACTGTTACAAATATTTAAAATATTACACAACACCTTGTTCAATATTTATTATAGAAATGAATATAAGGCCCAGTATTTAAATTTCTTTTAGATGCCCTGACCATCTGTCATGGCCAACCATACCTCGGAACGTGCTCAAAAGAACCTCTCAAGCCATAGTCTGAAATCTCCCTTTTCTGAGCTTGATCGATCCAAGGTTGAGTGTTCTTTTTGCGAAAAACATGTTTTTGCCCAGCAAACCTTGTGTTAGCCCAATGTTGTTTTTTAAACAATTAATTTTTTATGTTGATGATAACAAAAAATTCAAGTTGCTTTGAAGACTTTTAAAACTTATTTTGTCTATCCACATTTTCTACAAAGTTTTCAAAAGATCGAGGTTATCTCTCTCAAATTAATTCTAAATGTGCTTAAACACCATTGCATAGGTTAAAAAGATCACTTTGCTTATTGTAGGTGTTTGTAGATGATTTGGAGTGGAAATAACACTTTCAAGTTGCTGAAAATTCTCTCCAGCATTGATGGTGTCGACACATCGCACTGTAACTCGAGAGCATGTTTGACAGTCTCGACACATGGATGGATGGTGTCGACTCACTACATTGTCACCTGAGAGCATGTTTGATGGTGTCAACACATTGCACTGACATCCGAGATCATATTTCCAGACCAACTTTGTGGTGTCGACACATGCTGCGATTTCGTAGAAGTTCTTGGAACTTCACCAGCTCAGTTAAAAGCTCTAAATTGACTTGGGTACCCCTCCAACTGTACAATAAATTCTCTTGAAGACCTTTCAAGACAAGGAGACTATAAATAGAACAAGATGGAGAGATAATGACAATAACTCGCACACATTTATGACCTAGCCTCATAAAGAGTGAAAGATCTTTGAAGAAGAGAGAAGAATTCATCTCCCAAGAAAGCTAGTGCTCACACCTGCCAAGACAAAAAGCTTTCTTATTCGAATCTTGTCTTCTTGCTAATCTTTGTGCTTTACACTTACTCATTTGGCTTAAAGAGTCTTTCTTTATAATATCCTTGTACCTATCTTTTGTAAAACACTTAAGTGTTGGGAAACACTTGGTCCTACTCGTGAGGGTAGAAGAAATCCTTTGGGATATTAAGATTTCTAAAAAGAATTGAAGCGTGAGCTCGTAAAACGCTTTGTAAAGGTTATTTAGCATCTGTAAAGCTAAGGTGTTTTTGTTATTTGGAGAATAGTGGAGAAAGCTCAAGGAAGTCAATAGCCTTGGAGTAGATGTAGACGAATGTTGGCGGAATCACCTAAAAATATCGGTGTCATCTCTGTAACCCTTACTCTCTTTTATTTGCTTTATATTTGTGTTTGTGGTGTATATTTCATTATCAATTATTTATCTTGTATCATTATGGAAATTTTTTTAATTTTTATTAAAACTCAATTCACCCCTTTTGGGTTGTTTTCTAGATTCACATCTTGGATAAATCTTGGGACTATAATCAGAAAGTTTATTTTTAAAATAAGGGGTAAACTCATAGTTAGCCCTCTATGTTTGGGCAAAAATCAAGTTAGCTCCTTATTTTTCAATCCAACAATTTGAGACCTATAAATTTCACAACCTATCAAACTTAGCCCCCCGTCTAAATCAGGTGTTAAGTCCGACGGAAATTCATGCAAAATGACCGGAATGCCCCTCCAAAGCTAAAATTTAAAATAAAATAAAATAAAATATAAATTTAAGAAATAAATTAAAATAAATATATTATTGAAATAGAGTTTCAATATAGTTTTATTTAAAAAATATTAATTTTTGAAAAAATATCATTTTTTATTTTTAATGATTTTTTTTTTAGTAATTTTATTTTGGCAGGGCATTTTGGTCATTTTTCATGTTTTTCTGTCTGATTTAACGTCTAATTTAGACGGAGGGCAAAGATTGATAGGTTTTGAAAGTTATGTGTATCAAATTGTTGGATTAAAAAATATGGGGCTAATTATGATTTTTGCCTAAACATAAGGGGCTAATTATGAGTTTACCCCTTAAAATAATTATTAGCCCTAACGATCTCAGAAAATGATAATTTATTAAAACTAGAGTTTTGAGAATTAATAGAATATGCTAACCTATTTTTGACAAGTCTTTTCTAGGTGATGTGGGCTTCAGAGACACGTAGGCCACCAAATTTGGCTTATGGATGTGCGGGTCAGTGTTGCAAGTCATGCTCACACGCGGGTCGGAGAAGTATGTCTGGTTAGTATAAGAATTTGGAGGCTTCATTGGTGACACACTTGAGTTGACCGAACTCGACCTTGAAATTGGGCTGAAGATTGAATTTGAATGAGTTTTGTCATTTTGTGATACATTTTCTTCAACCAATTTGTGTGCTTGGGCCTGAATTTTAATTTGAATAGGACAATTAATCAATTTGCGTGCTGTATGTAATTCCTAAGATTAAGGTGTCACGTCCCTTGTGCTCTTATTAGTCTCTAAGCTCTCTTTGTAATAACATAGATGCATAAAAGGCGAGATTATGACACATTCTTAATTATTTGTCTCAAGACTGTAGTATTTTCCTTGAGGTGTATAAAGATAACTATGTAATAAGGAAATCTAGTGGAAGACTTGTAAAACGTATTCAGAAACAACATGGTGAAAATGGAAGTAAGTTAAAATAAGATAAGATAAATACTTTAAATATAAGACAAAGATCGCTCGTACATTAAGAATTGGCACACTGCAACTCACTATCCGTCAGGGTTAAGGATTTGGGAGGACCTTAAGGCCCTTACAAAATCTAGGTTAACACCAAATAAGCTTATATTGCTAAGCCTATTGTTTCAAGCATATAAACAGACAAGCCAACATTAAGTAAAAGAAAACACAAAAGCATTTCTTTAAGATGAGTCTTCATCGTCTGATAGGGTAAGGTCTACCCAGTCTTTGCCGGAGTGGTTCGCTCCCTGGGGCTGTTCTAGTGTGGAAACTCTGGTGGTAGATCCTTTGAGATAAGGTAGGGCTGATTGTACACAATTACATCTAGGACGTCAGAAACTAGTACTTGGACATGAATGACCAGAATATGGGTGGGAAGCTCGTAGGTAATGAAGGAATAAAAAATCTTCATAATTTGTCTTGGCAGTACAACAAATATGGACAAGGAAACATGGTGAGTCTTAAGGACTCAGTAAGGGGAGAATAGAGGCATGTGATGATAACAATAGCATATAGAATACTTACATATTCCATAAACAGTTAAGGTTTCCAAAACAATACCACTATAATTATATGCAATATGAATGCCTTGCTCATGTTTGAAAAAATGCTCATGTCTGTAAAAACCTTTGCTCTTAATGTCCACTGTATCACTCCGAGTGACAAGGTTGTGCGTTCAATCTCCCCTGCTCTTTAGGACAGTCTTAGGCATTCAGTTGCCCTATGACAATAGGTAAAGACCCATCTGCCTTCTTCCTCGTAGTGCCCCAATGATCGGTACCGTCACCCATTAACTGTAAAATTTCCATAGATGAAAATGCCTTTGATGCAGATGCCATTGATGCAAATGCTATGCACATACCATGTTTACTATATCATTGATGCATAAAAAATATGCTCTTTATCATTCATCATGTGCAGTAAATATCCATGTCTTGTATTTCATTTTCAAGAAAACCAAATACTTTATCACATCCATGTCTTGTATTTATTTTCAAATTAAATATTATTAAACTTCTACTTAGCCAAACTAATATCTTTAATTACTTATTTCCAATTAGCAACCAATTAAGAAATGTAGTTTAAGACTTTTACAATTTTAATTTAAAACAAGCCCAATGTTACATATTATCTAATTGAAATGTCCCAAGTCCAATGAGTACTTAGACTTGGGCTTCTTGGAAAGCCCACTTATTGAAAATATCAGTAGCTTTTGAAATATTACTTGGGTCAACCCACATAATAGAAAAGAGACGTATTTCACATGACCACTAAGTTAGGCATTTTGGGTCCAATAGGGACCTAACCTTGGGCTCAACATACAAGCCCATATCCTAGCAAAAATTATAAGTTTTTAAGCCCATTAAAAACATTCCAAGTGATAGAAATCAAGCATGTGAGTCCTAGGATTAAGGCAACCCAAAAAGGGAGTGAATTGGTTTTCTAAACTTTCCCCTTTTAACCCCCAAAGACGTGTTTACAAAGTAACTACTAATTTAGCACAAGTATATAATATGCAATAAGTGTAAATACGTGCTAAAAGTAAATAGTAGGGATAGAGAAAGAAACACATGATTTTTAGTTGGTCTGGCAAACCCGTCTACATCCACCCCTCAAGCTCCTTCATTGAGCCTTGATGATTTCCCACTATTCTTCAATAGCATACAATATAGCTTCCGGGTGCTAGAGAACCGTACAAGTGTTTTTCCCGGGCAAAACACTCAAACCCTTACAAGTGATTTTTGGGCTCACCACTCACAACCCCACCAAGCTTGAGATATACCCTCTCTAAGTTTCTTCTTTAGTGAATACCCTCACTAAAGGAATCACCTCTCTTGATACGAAGATTGAAGAACAAAAATCTCTCAAAGAGTAAATAATAAAATTGGAAAGCTATAGTTAGGGTAATATAAAATATGAAGATTTAGAATATTTCTCAAGTAGTAGAAATGATATGTGGTCGTTGTGTATTTATTTCAAACGTTATGGTTGTGTATTTATAGGCCACATATGAAAAATAGATGTTTATAGCCGTTGAGAGTCGTCAGTTAAAACGAGTCAGTCGACCGCTTCAAGTTACCGTTACCCAATGGTCTTATTGTCAGAAGCTCAACGACTCTATTTTAAAATCAACTGATCGACCGCAATACCAAGCGGTCGAAGACCGATCGACCGCTTCATCAAGCGGTCGAAGACCGGTCGACTGCTTCATCAACCGGTCGACCTCTTCAACTTAAACACATAGTCCGGTTCTTTTAAAATAATTTTTTTGACCATTTTTAAACACCCAATTTTAAAGACTCACTTCCCATAAGTATATGAAAGGTTTGAGAGTTTGTTTGGGGTGTTTTGGAACCTACTAAATTTAAGATCTTGAAAATATATGAAAGAGGATATTTTTCTCATAATTTTCGGCTATGTAAAACTATTTTTTAGGGATTTTTCCATATTTTTTAAACTAATAAAATAATATCCGAAAATAATAATAAAATATTATTTTTATAAATTAATTGCCTAAATTAAGATAATTAAGAAAGATTGGAAGATCGGGGTATTAAATAGGCAACCCAAGAGGAGGGGAATTTGAGTTTCAAAACTTTTTTGAAACTAACTCACTCTAAAATGAGTAGTGCAGAGGTTATCCCAATTATAAGAGTTCTGTCGTGTAATAATTAGTCCAAAAGGTCAGATCGTCTCCTCAGGGGAAATAGATTAATTTCAAACTTGCGTAAAAAACAAGGAAAAATAAAAAACATTTACTGAACACAGTTCATACTCATATTTATAGATTTTTTAGAGTTCGTAATGAAATTAAAATGCAAAACATAAACTAAGAATATAAGATGCATAAAGTAAAAAAAAATAATAACGGAAATTAAATGATAGAAAATAAATAACAATAAGTAAAGGACGAAAATTTAATGACGGAATTTAAATGAAAATAATTTAATGACAAGGAATAAAAAAAGAGCGCAAGATTCTTGGATTAAATAATATCGTCTTACTACAACCGAATATTCAATTTAAAAGAAAAAACAACGAGAACATAATCCAAAATTGAAATAGAAATTACAAGAAATAAAGAGCAGGAAACTTAAAGCTAAATCCTAAGAAATTGAAATACAAGACAATTGAAATAATAGAGCATAAACGATACTAATCTAAAATAGAAGAAAAAAACAAAAGAGAGAGAAAGTGATATTCGGTCAACGTAGAAAAAATAGGAGAAGAGAGAGTAACGACTAAGGGAGAAAATTTAGGGAGAAGATAGAGAATGAAAAAGAGAAGGGAAAAGAAAAGGTGAGAAGAGAGAGAAAGAAGTGAGTGGTCCCAGAATGAAGAAAAGATAGAGAGAAAAAGTAGGGTTTTTGGACAAGAGAAGAGAGAGAGTAGTAATGGTGGGCTAGAAGAGAAAAAAGGGGAGAGAATAGTGTGAGAGGTGCAGCTGAAATTAAAGAGGTGAGGGCTTCGTGCCAGGATTTTTGCAAATTACTTATTGTTTATTGTATATTTCTTAGAAAGTCACTCATTTCCTGAAAATCTAAAAAGCAAGAGTGTTGTTTCTAGGTCATCTACCAAGGCAGAGGACCGGGCTATGGCGCAATCACATCTTCTGAAGTCACTTGGTTGAGGTAAATATTGGATGCATTGCTGGTTCCTCATCCTCAGCCTGCCGAGTTCCATTGTGACAACCTTGTTGCCATCCATATAGCAGCTAATCTAGTGTTCCACGAGTGCACTAAACATATAGAGTTCGACTGGCTCTTGGTTCGTGACAAGATTCAAGAAGGCCTCTTTCGCACCATTCGTGTGCCCACTGGTTTACAGCTTGCTGACATATTTACTAAGCCTTTTCCTTCCACTGTTTTTCTTTCTTACCTCTTCAAGATAGGAATAGAGAATATTTATTCTTCATCCTGAGGGGCTATAAGAGAAGGTCAATTCCGGAATGTCCTTTATTTATTTTTGTAACAAATTCTTGTCGATGTGTAAATTTATTCTTGATTGTTCTTGGTGCAAATAGGTTAGTTAGAATATTCTTCTTTGTACATATACTAGAGCACTGTACATTTTTTATTCAGATGAATATAAAGAAAATTCCAGCAACTCTCATATCCGAATTCTCTCTGCTTTCCCATCTCACCTTTTTCTCCTACTAATTCTGATATTCAAAATCTAATTTTTAGATTCAATCTAGGAGTAGACTGATCAGCTTATGGTTTCGACTTCCAAGCGCAGAAGCTGTCAAAGTAATACAAGGGTAAATCCCAAGATCGAATTCACAGGGACAAAGGGTTTAATGTAAGCATCGGTTATTGTATGTAAACTATATACAAACAAAAATAAGAAGAAAATCAGATTTGGGTTTTTGAGGTTTATGACTCATAATTGAAATACCAACTAAGAGAGATGAATAACAATGTATTTAGAATTGACAGATGCAAAATACTCTAGAATTAAAGTGCAAGGAAAATAAGATAACGTTCTTAGAAACAATAAATCGAACACTTGAGATGCAAGTTTCTCCCGTAACTAAATTGGTACTGAATTCACTTCTACTGTTCTCTTCTCTCAACCATTTTCTCATTCCAAGAGATTATGATCGGATAATACAACAATCAGCTCTCAATCTTTGGATATAATCTATAGTACTCATTAGATTGTATAGCAAATTTAAGCAATGAAGAAAACTATCAAATTCACTTCTGTGTCACTTTAGAAAATTCTTTTAATTAAAACATGCAAAGGTCAGGGTGAGATTCTTTTTACCACAACGACATAAATCATACACTTTAAGTGCAAATCATCAATTGTTATACACTTTGCTCAAGTAATGAAATATGGTGCTTAATCGATAGCTTAATTCATTTTCAATCATAAAATTAGGTCACTTAAGCTACCAAATTAAGCATATTAAACACTTTATCATAGACTCATTTGAAGCTAAGAGTCAACTTATTTTCACGTATTCAAAGTCCAAGTTTCATGAGTCTGACTCAAAATGAGTTAGGAGTCGACTCATTTGTCTGGAAACAAATGTCTTGTTTATGGGGGCAGATATCACCTAAGGAGTCTAAATAATTAAGTTCATTACATTGAGCTTTCAAACTACTAAAATTTGTCAAATAATTTGACAAATTATGACAATCCATATCATACCACGTGACCCATATGTTGCACGATTAAGTTGCAGGATCTAATCAGAAGACATATATTGATTCATTTCAATACCCCCGAAGTGAGATTGATGCCATAATTCAGGATTCAAAATGGTGTTTCACCCAACTTAATTAGAGACAAGTGTTACTTATCCAAAAAAAAATAGAGACTAGTGTCGATTCCTTTCACCAGATTTGAATTTCTTCTTCATGACGTTTTAAGGAGTCGACCCAGAGCATTTCAGAAAATATCTTTGAGCTTTGCAAGAGAGTTTGACGTACAACGGTTCTTGTTGCTGAAATATTGACCACCGAGAACTACTCCACATGGAGTCGTTCTATGCAACGTGGGTTTCCAGCCAAGAACAAGCTCGGGTTCATCAACAACGCTGCTGAGAATCGGACTGAACTCCAGAGTCGGTTTTCGTAGAGGAATGGTCTTCGCATATATGAACTGAAGAAAGTACTCACCAATCTCACTCAAGATCATGAATCGGTAAGCATTTACTATGGTAAACTAAAGACCCTCTAGGAAGAGCTCCAGGTATATGATCCAATTACTGAATGCAATTTTGAGAATCTAAAGGTATTGATTGACTGATGCCAACATGATTGTGTTATACACTTTTTAATGGGTTTGCATGAGTCTTACTCTAATGTGAGAGACCAAAAATGCTTATTGACCCACTCCCACCAATCAGCAAGGTGTTTTCCTTTATTCAGCAGCAAGATCATCAACGCCACCTTACTTTCTCTGCACCCACAGTTCACACAGTTGCTTTAGCGGCTCGAAAATAACCTTTTGGTAACTTTAAATTTAATGGAAAATCTCTTTCCTCTAAGATCCGACCATACTGTCCACATTGTATGATTTCTAGTTAGAGTTTTGAGAAGTGTTTTAAGGCTGAAATGCCTGTTCGTACAAACTGTGATATGGCGAGTCATACACAAGCTAGATGTTATAAGTTACATGGTTATCTCGAGTCATAAGCTTCAGAAACCTGCTAATGGTGTTTTTGCCAATCAAGTGAGTTTTCATGACATTGAGGATGACTTTGAGGATAAGGACCAGGTCTCATTAACTAAGGGGTTGTACAACGAGCTATTGGGCTTACTCAAACAGAAGGATTCGTCTGGTTCTCATGCTATCAATCGAGTTTAGACTCTCATCCCTTCTCGGAACTTTGCTGGTCCTTCTACCTCAATTGTCCAGTATTTCCATATGTCTCTCTGTTACAAACACAGACTCTATTCACCCTCATAAAATCCCTTGAATCATTGACACTGGTGCTACAAATCACATGTTTTGTAGCACCTCTTATCTCACCCAAATTACTTCTTGAGTCAATTACCTTGTTAAATTTCCAAATGAAGATATTGTTTGTGTTACCCACATTGGTATGGTGCACTTCACAGATTCTATTATTCTTCAAGAGGTCCTATATGTTCCTTCTTTTACCTTTTAATCTTCTCTCTGTTAAAAGACTTATTGACCAACTTAATTGTTGTTTTATGTAGGACCTTGTGTCATGGACAACAATTAGGAAGGGTGAGATGGATAATGACTTGTTTCACTTGTTGCCACAAAGGGTGCCTTCTTCAAATTTAGTGACTGCTATTCCAAATTTTTCCAGCAACACTACGTTATCTTTTGTTTCTGCAATACACTGTGATACTACCTTTGATCTATGACATTATAGGTTAGGTCACATCTTTGAGCCTAGAATACAACTCATTGATGATCCTTTTGTATCCACTCGAACTACACCTATACATCCGTGTTCAATTTTCCTTCGGCAAAACAACACAGTGCATTGTGATTTGTGGGGGCCTTTCTCGATTACTGCACATGATGACATACATTTCTTTTTTACTATTGTTGAAGATCTTTCTTGAACTACTTAGACCTATATTCTCAAACACAAATCTAATACTGCAAGTTACATTCAATCTGTTTGTCAATTAGTTGAAACGCGATTCAATCTTAATGTCAAAACACTCTGTAGTGATAATCTCTCATCGTCTCCTCTTTTAGGTATTACTTTTCCTCTTTCTAATCATCTCTCATATCATATAATTGTCTACCTTTTACCGTGCTTTTAGCACATCCATTTCCTCTCACAGTAAACCCCAATCCTACACTAAAGCTAGTAAGGATCCTCGTTGGTGTAAAGGCCATGGAGTTGGAACATACTACCCTGAAATTTAATGAAACTTCTTCCTCCTAACAAGGAAGCTGTCGGTTGCAAGTAGGTTTACAAGGTTAAGTATCATTCTGATGGGAGTGTGGAACGATACAAAGCCCGTCTTGTTGCTAAGGGCTATTCCCAACAAGAAGGCATTGACTATCATTAGATTTTTTCTCATGTGACGAAGCTTTGATGTCTTCTTGCTATTGCTGCTACCCGTGACTGGTTCTTGAATCAATTTGATGTTCACAATACTTTCTTGCACGGGGACTTCGACAAGGTAGTATATATGAAGAAACCTCTTGGTTAGAATAAAGGAAGTCAAGGTCAAGTATGTAGCTTACTCAAGAGTTTTTATGGCTTAAAAGAAGCCTCTAGGCAGTGGTACTCAAGTTTTCCAGCTCTCTCATCGTCTATGGGTTTACTCAGTCAAAAGCTGATTATAGCTTGTTCAGCCTGGAAACTGACACTTCCTTTCTTGCTCTCTTAGTTTATGTTGATGATATTGTTGTTGCTAGCTCTACACTTGCTGCCATTGATCATTTACAAAAGTTCTTAAACTCTCATTTTAAGATCAAGTCTCTTGGTGATCTCAAGTACTTCCTTGGGATTGAGGTTACTTAGTCCTCGAAGGGAATGCACTTATGCCAACGCAAATATGCGCTGGATATCTTGGCTGATTATGGTTGTCTTGCAGCCAAACCTGTTAAAATCCTAACGGATCAAAACTTGAAGTTGAGCAAAGCAACATGTCTCCCACTTTCAGATCCTTCTCAGTACCGGCAGCTGGTTGGGAGATTACTTTTATTTAACTTTGACTCGACCTAATTTGAGCTATGCTATTCAAAGTCTCAGTCAGTTCATGCATGCTCCTACTGCTATGCACTTATAGACAGCTTATAAAGTTCTTCGGTATCTGAAGAATTTTCCAGGCCAAGGACTTACTTTCTCTGCTCATTCACCTCTCACTTTGATTGCTTATTGCGATTCTAATTGGGCTTCATGCCAGGATTTTTGAAATTAGTTATTGTTTATTGTATATTTCTTGGAAAGTCACTCATTTCCTGAAAATCTAAAAAGCAGAGTGTTGTTTCTAGGTCATCTACCAAGGCAGAGGACCGGGCTATGGCACAAGCACATCTTCTGAAGTCACTTGGTTGAGTTCCTCATCCTCAGCCTGCCGAGCTCCATTGTGACAACCTTGTTGCCATCCATATAGCGGCTAATCTAGTGTTCTACGAGTGCACTATACATATAGAGTCCGACTGCCACTTGGTTCTTGACAAGATTCAAGAAGGCCTCTTTCGCACCATTCATGTGCCCACTGGTACAGCTTGCTGACATATTTAGTAAGCCTTTTCCTTCCACTGTTTTTCTTTCTCACCTCTTCAAGATAGGAATAGAGAATATTTATTCTTCATCCTGAGAGGCTATAAGAGGGTCAATTCCGGAATGTCCTTTATTTTATTTTTGTAACAAATTCTTGTCAATGTGTAAATTTATTCTAGATTGTTCTCGGTGCAAATAGGTTAGTTAGAATATTCTTCTTTGTATATATAATAGCGCACTGTACATTTCTTTATTCAGATGAATATACAGAAAATTCCAGCAACTTCTCATACCCGAATTCTCTCTGTTTTCCCATCTCACCTTTTTTTCTCCCACTAATTCTGATATTCAAAATCTAATTTTTAGGTTCAATCTAGGAGTAGACTCATTTGAAGCTAAGAGTCAACTTATTTTCACATATTCAAAATCCAAGTTTCATGAGTGACTCAAAATGAGTTAGGTGTCGACTCATTTGTCTGGAAACAAATGTCTTGTTTATGGGGCAGATATGGAGTCTAAATAATTAAATTCGTTACATTGAGCCTTTTAAACTACCAAAATTTGTCAATGTGAACAATTTGACAAACTATAACAATCCATATCATGCCACGTGACACATACGTTGCACGATTAAGTTGCAGGATCCAATCAGAAGTCATATATTGATTCATTTCAATAATTTTGAGAGCTCAATGTGACAAACTCAGTAAATTAGAACCCCCGAGTGACATTAATGCCATAATTCAGGGTTCAAAATGGCGTTTCCCCCAACTTAATTAGAGACAAGTGTTACTTATCAAAAACAAAAAAATAGAGACAAGTGTCGATTCCTTTCGCCAGATTTGAATTTCTTCTTCATGACGTTTTAAGGACTCGACTCAGTGCATTTCAGAAAAGATCTTTGAGCTTTGCAAGAGTGTTTAACGTACAATTATACATTCAAAAGAACATTTAACTAATCTCCAGCTTGATAATAGGATAAGAATTCAAAATACAGTGATCAAATGTGAAAATATTTATTCTCTTTTTGGACTATGCATGTAAAATACTAATTGTACCAAAATACTGTGTAGCGAGGCCATAGTTGAGGTCCTCCCCTCTCAAAAATGGATAGAAAAATGCGGCTCCTTATTCTACCGTCCTGTGAATGATATCCATCTCCAAAGCAGATAGTTTGTAGTAAGGACAAATAAATCAATGTTACTCTTCTATTCCTCCAAAACAGCTATCATTATTTCTCATTGCATCCGCGCCTGCAACATTTTCATTCAGCCCTCCCCCACCCAAGAAAAAAAAAGTAAAAACTGGGAATTTGTTTTATTGACTGTTTTTTGTACCAAAAGAGATGAAATTTACACTAATATCGTCGGATAGAGACCACCTTCCTGTCAAGGGGTTGTACACAAATCCCGCCATCTCTCTCATCTGTAAGAAGCCAATCAAACAGAAAATATGCTTTACTAAGACACGCACTGTAGAAATTAATAAACTAATCAATGTGACCGATAGTCATAAAAAAACTTATTCTACATACAGTAATATTGGCGCGTTGAAGGATCAGGACTAGTTCTTCAGGAGTGAGAAAACTTGACCACTGATGTGTGCCTTTAGGAAGCTGTAAAATATCACGTTTAGCATGTCTTAGAAGTCGTAATAGGAGTGAAAGGTCAAGATGTACAGCATTTAAACATAAATAGTCGATCGGTTATGGAATGTATGAACCCAACTATATGCTACAACTTACCAAAAAACATAAAAATCCCAACACATTAACTATCACGTAGCACTGTTAGTTCCAAGAAAACCTAACTGGGTAATTTTTGTTCATTTTTTATAAGCAAAAAAAAGAAAGAAAAAAGAAAGAAGAAAGAAAGAAATATACAGGTATGCAATATGAAATGTTTGTACAACATCAGGTAATCCAGCATTAGACTGAGAAAAACAAGTTCCAGAGGCATCTTCCATTCAATATCGATTTCGGTTGTCATTAACGTTTGTAATACAAGCATATGGAGATTTACGCTATCCGAAATCATCCAAAAAGCAAAAATTACGCTTGTATTCACTCGCTATCCACATGATTGTGCCATCCAAAGCACAGTGAATTCATGATACTTGAATGTGGAGGTAAATCTCCACATGCTTTTTCATTTCAACTGAGCAGGCTCCAATATAAGAGCTATAAATATTGAGAATGGAACAATCATACGTCCAGGGGCATCTCAATTTTCCTTGATGTTATGGATCCATCATAACTTAAAATAGGTCAAACTGAAAAGTGAATGACCTGTAGCCTAGTAGATGAGAAGTCTTTCTGCATGAACCCATTCAAAATTTCGTAAGGATACATTTTGCTTAATCATCTTCTGTCTCTTTAAAATTCTTGGATAAACTTATTGCAAAGTATGAAGAACAAATTCATTCATTCTTGCATGGATTCTGGTTACAAATCTAAATAATAGATACATGTTAAATCGGTAATAAACGTATTCAGAAATCCAGGTGGATCTTATATAGAGACAGGTACATTTGAAAGCATGACCAAGTTTCACAGTAAGGCAATCAAGCAGCACAATAGGTGCTAAAAGAATAATCAACAAGCAATTTAAGCTGTACAACGAGTTAGAGAAGCATACCCAGTGGAGAAGATACTCTGCTGCAACAATCGCAGTTGCATATGCTCTCATAGAACGGTTAATAGTTGATATCACAGTAGCTCCATCAGGAACAGTTAATGCTGCCAGAGAATTGCAGAATTCAGCAGGATCTGCTACGTGCTCAATTACCTCAAATAAGATCCCAGTTGCAAACAGATTAAATTTGGGTTTACAATAGGCAAAATCCAGTTTAGAAACATGTTGGATGCAAGTCCAAAACAGTCTGAATATAGGCATTAATATATAAGTTAGATAACCCTTTCCAGAACCTCACAAACTGTCAATGTTTGAGTCCAACTTCAACCCCACAGTATTGGAAAAAAAAATATAAAAAACTTCATTGAGTCCTCGTATTTGCTTACAATTTTCTATAGCTTCTTCAAGCCCGGGATACAGAGTCTTTTAAAGGTTCTTGTAAGGGGTTTGCTATCCAATTGTAAAATCTCAGGTTTTCATTCCTAAGTCTCTTGAACCAGAAAAACTCATAAATCATGAGTTGCAACTTCAATCCACTTGTATGCCCCCCTCCCTACCCACAAAAAAGAAAAAATATAATATTCCTCGTAATTTCAGTTTTGACCTTAATGCTTCTCATGCTATTCCCGTTATGAGATAACCCTGCCCACTTCTTTTAGAAATTCCCTCTATTTTTTGATGTAGCACATCTAAACTGTCAATGGAACAGCTCTCTTTCGTACAGGCTTCCTCCAATAAACCCTCAACTGTGAGACATGTTTCTTAACTGATCCTGTGGCTTATGCTAAACCATGACATTCATTGATTAAGAAAGGTTTCCTTGGCTTGTCCCACCGGTTCCCTGTGGCTCCTCTCCTCTCATCATCTTCTAATCACCAGTTTCCACCTCCAGAAACCTACACTCCAACAATCAGCTTAGTCCATCCTGCAGCTCAGCGCAATCAAGCTCTCTAGTTGTCTGCGCGCTGAATTCACCTTTGGATGTGAAGGAATTTTACTGCACTTCAACAAATTTGGGACCAAGAAAAAGTGGTGTTTGTCTTCTCCTCCACAAATTTGTCAACCACCCCACAGCTTCTCTTTGCCAAATTTAATAAGCCTTGCTTTGCTCATGGCCCTCATGGAGGAACTTTGCATGAATGTGGCATTAGGTGTTGAGGAGAACGTTTAGTTGTACTGAGATACTAAGGCCAGCATTCCCATTGGGCACCCTCAATGCCCGTCTCTTTAAATGCCAAGAAGCAAAGATATTGCCTTGCCTACCTATATGAATTGGACGAGTTTAAGAAAAGAGCTAGATGGAGTTGGGCGATGAAAGTGGCTTAGGTAAAAACTGGAGTTGTAATTCTTCCAAAAGTAGAAGCTGCTTTAGGAAAGATGACCGGGTAGAGGAGTTGGAGGGCCCAAAAACATTGGTGGTGGAAGTGGTTGAGGCAAGCCAAGTAACTACTTTTCATTAACGAACGACATGGTTTATACTATAGAATATATTTCAAATAATTAAATCTATCCCTTCCTATGAGTTTAAGCTTTAGGGATAAGTAGTAGATTCATCTAATATCAGAACCAATGTCTTGAGTTCGAGATCTAACTCTGCACTTCACCCCAAATTCAATTAATATTGCACCAGTTGGGCCTCCCAATAAAAAGATAGTCTGGTCCACATGTGAGGGGAATGTTAGAGAATATAGTTAAAGTATTAAAATCTATCTCTTCCTATTAGCTTAAGCTTTTGGGATAAGTGGTAGTTTCACAAATACAAGCCTCAAGCATCATAGGTTTTTTCTAGAGCATATCAAATGACTTATTGGAAGAAATAGAAGAATCAAAGGGTTAATATACTTTCCACCCAAACTATGGTGCTATTTATGCTTTACATATTAAACTACAAACTTTAAGGGATTCCACTCTCAAACTACTTTAAACTGACACCTTGCACTCTCTTTCCAAAATTACAGTCAATTTAGACCATAATATGCCCATGTGCCTACTGTTTGGTTTTTCCCACTTTAACAAATCATTATTCCCATCATTCAATGGGTACAAATTGTCATTCATCAATAATTTGATAATTTCCAATGCCGTAAAATTGGTAGTTTATGTTGCAAAGAGCAACTGACCCCACAATTGAGGGATTGAAAGTATATTTTATCTCAAAATATTAACATACTTTTAAGTATGAAATTAATTAGGCCATAATGATTAGTCTAAGTGGGGTATGCTAGAAACGTAGATCAGTTTCCATCTAAATTGTTGGTAATTCTAGACAGAGAATGCCAAATTTAGTCATGGGTAAATTGATGGTAGTAGTTTAGGGTCCAAATCATGTACGGCAGAATTTAGGAATATGTGTATTTATCCCAAAATTTAACTGGAGTTGAGCCATTCCCAAATCTCAATTAAATCCCCAACAAAACAAAAATTACCCAAAAAAGCAAGTAAAAAAAATAGTACAAGGAAAAGAATGGAACCACCACCCCTGGTAGATGGGTGGGTGTCAAGGCCTTGCGAATCCCCCGATGGGATAGATCATCGAGACTCCCACAATCTCCACTCCATTTGGTGTGGGGAAAGGGGAGAGGGATGGGAAGGGATCATACATGAGCCCTTTTAGAGGTGGAGGTCATGAAGAAGTGTCCACAAACCCCACATATGGTGGACTGCAAAGGAACTCTGTGAACCCTGGTATGGTGGATCATGGAAGAGCCTTCTTCAATCCACCTCACCCTTTTCAATTATTATTTTTTTTGGAAGGAGGGGGGCAGGGGGGATGCCTCCTACACCATCTGCATTGAGAGGGAAGGGAGGAGAAGGGATCCACCTCCTCTAAGTGGAAGATTCCCCCGCCGAGTGTCCCAATGGGGTGGAGGGGAAAAAACCATTCCCTATTTTTTCTTCCCTTAAATCTTGAGGTTTCTTTGAGTGGGGAGTTATACAGAAATATCCACTTGATAATGGTAAAAAAAGCACAATGAATACCAGGAGAAAAACTGAACAACGCATATTGATGTCAAAATTGCCAAAACTACAAAAAAAATTTGGTAATTTCCATTCCCCAGTATTTCATAAAGAAAAAAAAAAACTCTTGCTGCTGTCCACGATTCTTGCTTTATTATTTTTCTACCGCCAAATATCTACTATAACCCCCTTTGACAAAATATATGTTACTACATCAAGTGGCGAGCCAGTAACCTGTGTCTTTTAGGAAGGAGTCAGCTGTAATCAACACAAGCCAAACTATAGGAATTAATCTACAACCACAAACCAACCTGATTTTACCATCCACCTAAGCTCGACATCATAAGGTTTCTGTGGTAAACAATTATGTGTTCATTGTCCTCGTGCAATTCCCATGCAATTAGTCCACATTTGATGCACTGAAGCCTAGTAGAGTATGATGTAAAGTTTGCACTACAGCAACTATTTCTGACCTTTCCTTCCCTGTTTGAGGCGATACCTACTCTCTTTTCTATACACAAATATGCAAAATCACAAATGCATGGCTCTACAGCTTCCAATTCAAAACATTCAACCCAATACCACAATATCAATCTCTAGATTTGAGGAGGCATCCCAATCCAACAGAACACTTAACTTGCACATATGGTAGCCAAAAAAATGTACTTCCTCACTTTCCTCGATATGAGTTGTTTAGGCACATGGCCAATGTCCGTTCCTCCCAATTTCCAGGAAAAGTTTATTACAAACTATTAGATACCCATTGTGAGTAGTGAATGCAGGGGGAAGTCCAAAATTACATGGAAAACACGGAAACAAATGGACATCAACCAGTCAGATGCCTTGTCATAAGTATAGCACAGCAGAGAAGTAACGAACGTACATGTAATCCCTCATTTAGATCCCACAAGGCAATATCACTTAAATGCCCCAAATGAGACAAAAGGGGCAAGTTAAAGGAACTAAAAAGTGAAGGAGGCGCTGATTTTACATCCAACAGAAAATTGGTGGACCTATATCATAAATTTATGCAGGAGGATCCTGACACTAGTTACAAAAAACAAAAATATTTTACATGCACAAAGATGCACAAGCACGTCTGAGAGAGAGAGAGAGAGAGAGAGAGAGAGCATACTTCTAGAGAAATCACGGCATCAAATTTTCTTTCTTCCTCTACCAGCTTTTCTGTCCAAAACATTAGACTCAAAAAAAGCTTTCTACCAGATTGTAGCAACACAATACGACGGACAATTTTAATTATGCAACTTAGTCCTACTCGCATCAGGGCCAGTAAGTCCACTAGAAAAGGGATGTAACCATCCACTGGAAAAGATGCAACATCTTATAAACAGAAAAGCAGAGCCTTTTTAATGCCAGAAAGCCTGACCCTACAGAGAAAATAAACAAGGTTGACATGTACCAGCTGTTGTACAACAGTATTCGATGGTCGAAGTCACTGGATCCAGATCCTGCACAGACAAGCGATGTTAAAACTTTTCCATGCTCAAGTGTAAAACAATCTAGACTGTCCCAAGAACAAGCAAATCATGTTTATATTACTAAACGATGTCGTTATTGTGCATATTGCTACCCTGGAAATTAAGATTAAAAAATAACTCTTGTCAGAATTACACAATTGTGCTAATTATGTAAAACCTAACTCAAGCACATGTTTAGTAGACCTATTACCTGGTCCAGCAAGATGCACAGGTTGTCAAACACTCCCCCCACCCCGGCGGTGGAGAAAATATAGAACTGTGCCAAAGCCTAAGCGATTTGGTACTTTCTGATCCCTAGTCCACCTGGGAAAAGTAATTGGCCACATTTGGCAATGGAGGAGATTTAAAGGAAAGAGGGTTGAAACTATACTAGTCCCTAGGTGTTTATCCATACAAACAGCTCTATGGATGTTCAATTTTGATTCTGTCAGCCTTGGTTTTCCCACATCCTTTTTTTTTTGATGAATAAGCCAATCTCATTAGAAATAGTGACAACAGTAGAAAAGACTATACCGACATCACTACTCCAAACAAGCAAGAAAACTAAGGAAATCAACACTCACTTCGACAAATTAATCCTTCTATTAGTGTACCGTCATTGTTTCACAGAGTTTCTGTCTAGTGTTAACAAAGCCACATGAGATGGATTAAATCATCAATATGTGTTCAATTATGGTGGGCAGCATCTCCATTAAGTTTTAAAAAGAAAATCAAAAAATAAAAATAAAAGAAATGGAAAAAAAGAAAACGACAGGGGATCTAGCTTTCTTGGCACGGCAAAAGGGTCCTCGCAATGCCCACGGTGGCAATGGGACCTGGTCGCAAGGGTGGGGTGGATTATCCTCTCCCAGTGTGGGCAACGATGGATCTAGCCCTACCCTATGAGCGCTGGAAGAGGTGGATCATCCTCCAGAGCAAGGGGTGGGTTGCAAGACCCCCACCCCCAGGCAATTTGTCAAAACCCTCTCCCCCCTTTTTCTGCTTGTTTTATATTTTATTCTTGTAATTTTTCTTCCCTAATGGAGATGCTGATGTAGCCATAGTCGTACCTTTATCAAAACCATAACAGCTATGAAGTCAAAATTAGAAACCCAAAAAGCTTTTTGTGTCAAACTAGGAATCCTCACACCAACTGAACCAAAATTGCAAATACAGGAAGTTTTTTTTTATCAAAGGGTTAAAACTAATGGATTGATACAGAATTAAGGTGAAAAAAAATTATAGATGATAAGTCTGAATGACGTCTAAAACCAGAAATGCTAGAGGCCTCTCTCCCGAAGAGAAAATCGTCGCATCTAGTGATTTATTACTAGTCAATGAGTCGTCGCATCTAGTGATTAGTTGCTTTTCAATTCCATCTCCACTTTGGACGCTAACATATCCCAGTTTGCATTAGAAAGCAACTTACAGCATGTACACGTGCAATCCTAATATTTTTCTCGACAGCGTCAACTCCTGTTACAGTAGCTCCCATTCGAGCTAATGGCTGAACAAGCAAAAGTTAAGGATAAATATGGCGAGAAGACAATCTATAATTTGAAAAGAGGGAAATATAAATAAAACAGAAAATCTATGGCTAGTGTATTCAGACTTTCATAATGCAAGGCAGCATAATATGCACCGGCAAGCAGAATTATATCCTTGCAAAAACCTTCTACAGAGACATCAAAAAATAAACAGCGAAGAGAAAGAAATATTTGCATTTTATGATTAAGTAGAAAGGAAATGCAAACCAAGTATAATTACCATGGATGGTTAACAAATGTCTAACATTTTGGGCCTTTCACTTGATAGTTCATCAACTTAGGCTGCGTTTGTGTTCTAAAATTTTACACTCTCTAAAATTTTAACACAATAAAATATTACAATAGAATCTCTTTCTCCCCCTATCAAATCATTACTTTTCACTACAAAAAATATAAAAAATTACCTCTCTTCACTTTTTCACTAAACTCAATACCTAAAATTTTACAAAACAAACCCACCCTTAGTACTTTGCATAACTTAAAGTGAATTGCTCTTGACAAAAGAATACTGAACCTAAATTTTTTGAAAAAAATACTGTATACCGTCAACTATCACCTATAAACAATTGTTACTCAAACAATCAATTTTGACACTGCATATCAAGAAGTTGAATGTGTATCTAACTGTTAAAATTGTGCCATGTAGTCTATTTTCCTTCTTAGCAGTCAGATCTTGACAGAGGGTGCATAATACATTTTTTTTGTAGTTTGATAGTGCTTGAGTCAAAGTTCAGGGGTACCAAGTGTAGGTTTAACTAAATCTTTTATAGGCAACTGTAACAAGCCTGCCCAACCGGTTTAAAACCCTAACCTGAGTCTCCAATCCCTCGTTTATGGGGGACTAAATGTCATTTGGTCTAAAGGCGCCATGCATGCATAGTCCCAGAAGCATTAGATTTTCTCTCATTCGACTTCCCTAGAGCACGTCTAACATCACAATCTAGTAAATTAGATTTTTTTTTTGATAAGTAAGAAGTTTTATTAACGAAAAAGGAGAAGCATCAGTACAAAGATTGTACTGACAAATTACAACATACTAACAAAGAAACTAATGAAATCCTGAAAATCAATAAAGGGGGCCCCCAACAACGCATTAGCCCAAAGAAACAAAGTAAGCAACAAACCCCCCCGCAAACGGTTAATGGACAACGAAGAACCCTCAAAACACCGCCTATTTCTCTCCTTCCAAAGGCTCCACCATATGCAAGGAGAAATCA
The DNA here is from genome assembly GCA_963930655.1 of Myrica gale. Lineage (NCBI taxonomy): Eukaryota > Viridiplantae > Streptophyta > Magnoliopsida > Fagales > Myricaceae > Myrica > Myrica gale. The sequence continues at coordinate 17,710,830 of OZ005600.1, read as the reverse complement.
TCCTCCAAATAACCTTAGCGAAAGGATCGTTAAGCTTTCTCCCCCAACCAATCAAAATGTCCCCCACCCGCTCCGGCATGACCCAATGAAAATTTAGCAAAGAGAAAACATGCTGCCACAGACCTCTCGCAATCGGGCAATGGAGTAAGACATGATTAATCGATTCGCCGTCCCTCTTACATAAGTAACACCAATCAAGCACATAAAACCCACGACGCCTTAAGTTATCAGAAGTCAAAATCCTACCATGCGTAGCCTCCCAAACAAAGAAGGAGACTCTTGAGGGGACTTTAGAATTCCAGATCTGACGCCAAGGGAATGACACAGCTCTACCACCATCAAGCAAAGCATAGAAGGACTTTACACAAAAACTGTCGTCCTTGTTACCCACCCAACACAACTTGTCCTCAACATCTCGCTGCAACAGAAACGCATAAAGGGTGGAGAAAAAAGATGAGAATTCTTCCAACTCCCAATCATTTGCACGTCGTAAGAACTGAACATTCCAGACAACCGTGCTAACATCAGAATCCATACAATCCACCACCAGACCATCCGGCTCCATAGAAAGGGAAAACACCGTAGGAAAAGAGCACCTCAACGGACGATCCCCACACCACACATCATGCCAAAACCTCATCCTTTGCCCATTCCCCACCACCATCCGAGTATGCACCCTGAAAGTCTCCCAACCCTTGCTAATATGCTTCCAGAGACTAACCCCATAAGATCCATGAGGAGATAAAGAGCACCACTCCCCCTCAATGGCTCCATACTTCGCCATAATAACATTCCGCCACAGACGATCTCTCTCAGTTGCAAACCTCCATAACCATTTACCCAGCAGAGCTTCATTAAACATGGAGAGACCTCTGATACCCAAACCACCGCAATCAATAGGAGAACAAACGACCTTCCAATTAATAAGATGAAATTTGTGAACCTCACCATCGCTGCCCCACAAGAAATCTCTTTGCAGTTTCTCCATTTTAGCTGCAACCTTATGCGGAAGGGAAAAAAGAGAGAAAATACGTAGGAAGGCACGAAAGTGTAGATTTAATCAAAGTAACACGACCTCCCTTTGATAAGTACAGACGCTTCCACCCAGCCAACCGTCTTTCCATCCTTTCCAAGATCCCATCCCAAATGTGAACACTCTTATAACGAACTCCTAACGAAAGACCCAAATACGTCATAGGCAAATTAGAGACCCTGCAACCTAAGATGGAAGCCAACTCCGACACATTACTGACTTGGCCAACTGGAATCACCTCTGACTTAGATAAATTAACCTTCAAGCCAGAAACTACCTCAAAACAAAAAAGGAAGCATCGGAGACTCCGAAACTCATACTCCTCAGCCCCACTGAAAATCAACGTATCATCAGCAAACAACAAATGAGAAACACAAACCCCTTCCCCATGCACCCCAGAGGCACTGAAGCCCTGAAGGACACCAACCGAATCCAACCTAGCCATCATGCGAGATAAAGCCTCCATAACAATGACAATCGGAGACGACGGAGACGACGGGGCACGCCGGAGACGACGGGGGCCTCCTTTTCGGAGCCAGATCTGGCCGATCTTCAGGCTGGGAAGTTCCAGCGTGGGGTCCCATCGGAGGACTTCCACACTCCGGGGAGTTGTGGTGCCGAGATGGGGCGGGCAAAGTTGGATCCTTCTGCGGAGGCTATTTTCGGTGGTCTGGAGGAGGGGGAATGTTCTCTGGCTATGTTGGATCCTCTTGCTTGTGTTGAGAATTCTCACTCTCTAGAGTTGGAGGTTGGAGTCCCCGAGGTGGGAATGCTAGAAGCAGCGGGCACAGTTGGAGGGGAGTTGTCTTTGGTGGAGGTGGTAGAACCAGCTCTCGAATCTCAACCCTTGACGGTCCGTTTCCCTGGTAAAGCTGTGGGGGAGGAATCTCCGGCTTGGGTCTTGGACATGGTTTCCTCGGTGGGTCAGGTGGTTGGGGTGTTGTGTGGTGGTCAAGAGGAAAAATTGAGGGATCTCTTTGCAGCGTTGGAACATAATCGGGTGCCGCTTATTTCGCAAAAGTCCAGAAAGTCAGGGGGGAGGATGATCAGGGAGTTGAAGGGGTTGGAGTCGTCGGTTAATTATGAAGGATCTTCTGCTCTCGCTAAGAAGACGTAAAAGCTATAGGCTGACTGCTAGGGGACTCATTTGTGGCGTCTTGTTGGCTCTGAGGGCGGGTGGGAGTTCTAGAGAGAGTCTAGTTGGCTAGTGGGCTGAGGGTGTTTTTGTTTCTCGGGAGAGTCTTGTTGACTTCTCTAGTTTGCTTCTCGGGAGCGTCCTCAGTATTTTCTCTTGTACTGTTGACTCCGTTGTCGCGTGTACTTTGTCTTTTCTTCTTTTTAATAAAATTGGCTTAATTATAAAAAAAACAATGACAAACAACAAGGGAGATAAGGGATCGTCCTGCCGTAAACCACGAGAGCTACCAAAGAATCCCCAGGAGAGCCGTTCACAAGAACTGAAAACTTAACCGAGGAGATACAAAAATAGATCCACTGGCACCACTTTGCTCCAAACCCACATCTCCTAAGAAGGTACATCAAAAAATCTCAATTCACATGATCATAAGCTTTATGGATGTCCAACTTACACAGCATGCCCGGCGCACCTAACCTCAAACGAGTCAATGCACTCATTCGCAATCAACACCGAATCCAGAATCTACCTACCACGAACAAAAGCGTTCTGAGACGGGGAGATAATGTTGTGCAGCACACGCTTCATCCTGTTAGCCAACACCTTGGCAAGAATCTTATAAATACCGCCCACAAGGCTGATAGGCATAAAATCTTTCAACTCAACCACTCCTGTGATCTTAGGAATGAGGACAATAAAGGAAGCATTCAAACAACGAACAAAACGACCATAATTAGCAAATTCATTAAACATCAACAACACATCCTCCTTAATGACATCCCGACAAGACTGATAAAAAGCTAAAGTGAAACCATCAGGACCTGAAGCTTTATCCCTGTTTAAGTCGTGCACCACACTGGCCACCTCAGCCTCCTCAAAAGGTTGTTCCAAAAAAACCGTCTCTTCCTCTGAAATAGAGTCAAACTCCAAACCATCCAAAGAAGGTCTCCACTGAAAAGGTTCAACATACAAAGATGAGTAAAACTGAACAATGTGAGCCGAAATGTCACTCGGGTCTTGCAGCACCTCCCCCATCTACCTCCAACTGGGAGATAGAATTAAACTTCCTGTTAGAGTTTGCAACTCTGTGAAAAAACTCGGTACATCTATCCCCATCTTTTAGCCATAAAGCTCGAGATTTCTGTCTCCAACTCACTTCCTCCAATTCAATAACGTGATCCAATTCCTGAATGACCAACAACCTCCGTTCCACTCCCTCATTAATAAGGAGTCCGCCTTCATCCAACACATCCAAAGAGGCTAACTCACTCAACAACAAAGACTTACGCACACAAATGTTACCAAAATCATTCTTATTCCAAGCAATAAGATCACGTTTCAGCGCCTTAAGCTTGCAATCCAGCACAAAACTAGGGGTACCTGAAACCGCATAGCTTCCCCACCACCCCCTGACCTTCTCCACAAACCCTTTCACCTTAAGCCACATATTTTCAAAACGAAAAGGCTTCTTACCCCCCCCCCCCCCCCAAAGACCCATCCTCCAATAAAATAGGGAAGTGATCAAAATACATACGAGGCAATCTTCTTTGAATAGTATTCGGATACATAGCCTCCCAATCTGAACTAAAGAGAAGACGATCAATCCGCGACCAAGTTTGAGAAGAACGATTATCTGACCAAGTATACAAACCACCCACCAGCGGCAAATCCACCAAACCAAACTCGGAGATGAAATCTGAAAAATCCTCCATCCCTCTTCTGCCCACACCCAAACTCGACCTCTCACTAGGAAACCTAGTGACATTAAAATCTCCCCCAATGCACCAAGGAGGCCCCCACCATGAAATAACACCCGCCAACTCATCCCATAGGAGCTGCCTCCCAGCATCGTCATTAGGGCCATAAACTCCCGACAACACCCACTTAGCCCCACCTTCAAGATTCTGGAACACTACCGAAAGAGAACAACTCCCCATACAAACATCGACTGACTCAAGCACCCGGGAATCCCATAAGATTGAAATACCACCCGACGTACCAATAGCAGGCAAACGACCCCACCTCACATGAGGACCGCCCCATAAACTACGCACAACAGCCCTCGTAACCTCCTCCAATGTGGTTTCCTAAAGACAGACCAAAACAGGTTTCCACCCCCTTATTAAATTCCTGATCCTACAACACTTGCCTTTATCATTGAGGCCCCTCACGTTCCAACTGATAAACCTTGGCTTCATTAACAATTTATCAGAGCCCTCCCACCATTCCTACCGCGACGAGACGAACCATCCCCGCCTTCATAATTGATGCTAGACTTTAAGCCTTTGAGTTCCCTCAACAGCTTACCGGCTGACCTATGAGATTTGATGCTACCCACAGAAACCCGATCTTTCTCCAAAGTAGCAAACAAAGCCATCAACTCACTTTCATAACCCTCACAAGACACCCCCACTATATGACGGAACGAAGAGACCATACGCAACACCCATCTAGAAGGGTCTCCCTGCTCTGGAGTTGGATATCTAATCTGCAACGGAGTCCAAATAGGACCTCCACTGCCACTACCCACCCTTAATGACTCACCACCTTTCCCACGCACCTTGAGGTCCAAATCTTCCGCCAACACCATAGCAGAACCACTCCTGTCAGAATTACCCCCGTACTCCTCATTCCCAAGAACACTGATCTGCCCACCACCACCCATCGAAACACATTCAACAAGCTCAGAGGAAATCCCAGCCACCTCCATACCCCGATCAAAATTATCATCACCAAAGAATTGACCCAAAGACTCATGCTCCAAATTAGAAATAATAAAGCTCTCAGAGTCAGCAGAAAAAGGACCTGTAGCCGACGGCAAGGCAGTCGGCATCTTCGGTGTCGCCAAGCACTCCCTCGAACGCGGACCAACCATGGATGACAGCCCATACGAATCAGCCAACTTCTCTCGATCCGGTGAAGTAATAGTGAAATCAAGCACATCCGGCACCGGCGAGGTCTCGGGCAGTCGATCGACGAGCAGATCTTGCGACGACACCAACAGCGATGTCGACGGAGACCGTTTGAAGCACAACGGAACAACAGACTCCATCGCCGGCAAAGGGGGCTGCGTCAGCGACAGAGCAGCAATCGACGACAACTTCTTCGGCAGCTGAGTCGCGGGCTGAAGGGACCGACTGACGAGAGCCTCCAAACCTACATCTCCACCTTTCGGGCCGTCACCCACTGCATGTGAACTCGGCCCATCGCTCGGCCCATCACCGTCCACAAAATCCAGCCCACCTACAAAGGAATTCAACCCACCGCAACTATCCAGATCCAGCCCACCTTCAACTAATTTCGGCCCACTGCATCCAAAAGTCCCCTGCCCATCTTCAAAGGCCCGCACCGCTTCTTTATGGGCTTTTAGCTGGAAGCCACAAACCAGACATTTCATTGCCTTCACAGTTGGACGTTCTCGGTTAAAATTCTATAAAAAAGAGCAATCCTATCTGCGTCCCTCCTAATCCCCTCGACATGATGCCAGAGGTCGGCTGCATCAACTTCGTACCCGACAAAGCAGTCTTTGCGTTTGCTAAGGATTCGCGAATCAACTCATTGCCAGCTGAATCGCTTATATTCGAGGCACCAACCTGAGACCAAAAAGCATCTGCAATAAATGACCCCCGCTCCACCTCTTTTCCTTTGCCTGCTAGATATTGCAGTGAGGGATGGGTTGGTGGCTTAGCATGCGCGACATCACCCGCATGCAACAAATCAGGCGTGTCGTGTACCTCCGGGCCATCCACGCCGCCGGTGTTGCCAAACATAATTGCAGCCCCCTCACTACCACTTAAAGACAACTCAGGAGATAACACAGCCTTAGCGAAGGAAAAATCTGGACGAACAACTAAGGAACCCGGAGGTTTCGCCGCTTTACTCTCAGAACGCAACAACAACACGACCTCGCAGAAGATACGATTCAGCAGCTGCCACCCAGAGCCATTTCAGCCCTCCGGCACCATCACCATCACCACCCCCACCTTTCTGCCCCCTCCATACTCTACGACAGCAACATACCGACCTCCCTTATTAGAACATCTTTGAGCCAGAAAACTACGTCTGGACTCGTTGAACTTGGAGGCAAAATCGACAGCAGGAGCTTCCATCAACTTGTCGAACATGTTAGCCATCCAAACAACCCCGAACTTCCCCATTTGGATCGAGTTCGCAAAGTTATGGCTCCACTCTGAAAACTGAACATCACCCTTCCCACCAATCTTCACTTGAAATTCCTTAGACTCGACTCGAAAAGATCGAATAAAAGACGACATCACAAACGCAAAAAAGAAACTGCCCTTAACAACTCAGAATGCTTCCTGAGTTAATATTTTGCGAGAAGGATGCATCATCTTTCAAACGAGCCCCTTCCTCTTCCTTCCTCATTGGCAGGAGTTGTAGATCCAGAAGGCCATACAATCTAGTAAATTAGATGCTAGGACTTTCTGCCACTTCAAAGGTCACATGATTATTCTGTGTGTAACGGTATTGAATACTTGAAATTAATATTTTACCTTCATAAAAATGTCACTATTAAAAAATTATGGGGATAAAATTGTCATTTCACGTGTTAAAAAATATTTTCCGTTTAAATTGATGGAAAATTTTAACAGAGTGTGCAAAGTGTCTGAAATGAATATTTGGTGGGTGCAATGTGACAAAAGTAATAATTCGGGATGCAAAGTATCAATACCCCGTAGTTGGAGGGCGCAAAGTTTATTTATCCCTAAATGTTTTTAGCCATATCAAAAAATGATGTGCACTGGAACCAAAGCTATTTACAGAGAGGCAGCCATCAAACATGGCCTTTTGAGATTAGCTCATTAGAGTGCACAATTTTACTGAGTGGGATCCATATCTTGGATGCGAGTTCATTCGTTTGCAGTGGGAACTAAGCAGGGGTGCTTGTAAATGTCAACTCTCAAATACGGGACATAATTGTATTTAGGCCACCCAAGAGACGAAAGGAAAAATGATGTTTCACTAATGTTGCATTATGACATTTTAAAATAAAAACAAGTTTATTATCCTATTTATTACTATAGATTTACTTACAGAAAATTTAACACACTATTTACCCAAACAATAAGTGCTTCTAGCACAATATTCTTTATGATTAGAACACTATCTTTATGTAGAGGACACAATTTAATATTTAAGTTTGATATTAACGTTGTATGGACTAAGTACATTTTGGTTTAAGTTTAGGGCTAAATAATTATTGGAATCCTATTCTTTTGCACGAATGATCTCTGAAGTTCTTATTATTAACGGTAAAAGATATGTTACACCACATGTGGATGAGTATGAAAATGGAAAACACTGCTATGAAGTTAATGAAGGAGAGATTCTTTTTTGATGACGAGGAAATTCCCCAAAAGCCGGACCCTTTTGGCCCAACCCTGAAGTACAAACCCCGGCTCCCTGGACCGACCCCACAACCCAGGGAGCAGGTAAGTCAAGGGCGATAATGGGGGTGTTGGGAAGGAGAGATTCTTATAATCCAATCAAAGTACTAGTGATGTTTGGCAACAAGAAAATTTCCTACATTTTAGAAAGCTTTTTAAATTTTAAAGTTTTGGTTACCGAATGATAAAATCTCAAAGTTTTCACACAAACTTCAATACTTTTTCACACAAACTCCAACACCTTTTCATTAGAAAAAAATCAAATCATTTCTTCACATGCTTATTTCACAAACTTCAATACTTTTTTCATAAAAGAATTATATCAAATCATCACTCTGTAAACTTTTTTTTCAAAGTCCAATAAAAATCAATCTACAATTAAACATCCTTAAAAATTTTCACCAACTTTTGACAAAGCCCCATAAAAGCCAATCTCTCAAAATTTTTTCCTAAAAACTTAAAATATAAAAAGTTTTAGCTTGCCAAGACATCATCCTTGCTTCAATGAAGCTTTGTTACATGGAGTTTAGTTGAAAATTCCTATTCTTAGGCCAAAACATTAGCTGATAAGCGATAACCGACACAGATGCGCCAAAACACACACATAAGTCCACACAAAAATGTAGGAATGCAAATTCTGTTCTCTTCACTTCAATTTCCTCCGTTTGAGGCTGGCGGAAGGGGAAGGGGGATATGAAACTGAGCAATGAAAAAGCACTATGCAACAATTTTAGGGTGCCGAAAAAGGTTATCTAATCAAATATCCCTGACAATAACTATTGAGATGGTACTGCTAATAATTACCAGGGATGTGCAGCAACAATAGACTTCACATAAATTAAAATATTGACAGATTTTTTTATTAAAGAATGGAGAAAAAAACTCACCTCTGATAGAAGTCCGCCTCCACAACCTACATCAACTATTTTTAGTCCTTCAAAAGGCCTAGCACTATTAGGATCCTTCCTGAAATGGGGAAAACTAATCAGAATCAATCAAATACACACAACAGGTAACTATTGTCGCCTTTGTGTGTGTGTGTACGCTTTTTTTTGGGGGGCAGGCAATTGTCTTTACCGTGACAGAGACGAAGAAAAGATACATGCATTGGACAGCATGAATACAACAAAAGCCGTACCATGCAGTTTAAAATGCCAATTCCAAATATAAAATATGAAAGAACAAAATCTTTTACACATGCTGAAGAGAAAATTCAAATTTCTCTTACAAATTACCAATTTCTTAGGGTACAACGTATAGTCATGGATGTGCACAATTTACATACCTAATGTCATACAACGTTAATATAACAACCAATAGCTGTGACTCAACCTTTCCTCAACTTAGTGTGAGATTCTCCAAAAATATGATCTGGTTAGTGATGGATGTCCCAACAAGAATCATATATTTGTATCATGTTATACAGTGTGACCTAAAATATTAATGTATTAAGATTTAGAAAACATGGATGGAAATTAATAAAAAAAAATGAAATTCCTCTCTCAGTCACCTGCGACTAATTTCAAGGAGGTGAAAGATGTGGGGAAACAGAGGTAAAAATAAATAATAGAAGAGAGAGACAACGAAGAGACGATGAGAGGAACTGCTGATTGAAATGAGGCAGTAATTTCAAATTTCCAATAACTAAATTTTCATGTATCCGAAGCCCAAGACATTAAGTGATTCAAAAGCTTTGCCCCCCCATTTACCAGAATACTTAACTCCTACGTTCAGCTACTAATTAAATAACAACAGACAGAGTAGTTGAATTGCATTTCCACAGTGAAAAACTCACTAAGCACTGATAGATCCAGTATTGAAGACAAGTACTTGATGAACCTAAGCCATTTAACTAATTCACCAGAAACTTGATTAACTTTACTATCTTTTTTTTTTTTTTTTGATAAGTAACTTTACTATCTTTTCTTATACCAAGGTCCCCAATGGAAATGAAAGGGAACGCACTAAGACACTGCAATTATCCATAAAATGTTGGGGAGATGAACACTTGTGGAGTTTCCTAGTGGGTTCATAATATAGCATGTAGGGACACCACTTAACCTAAAAGCTTAAGCCTATAAGTTTGGGCCCAACTATGCTATATTAACCACTCACACTAGTGGGTTCATAATATAACATGTAGGGACACTACTTAACCTAAAAGCTTAAGCCTATAGTTTGGGCCCGACTATGCTATATATTAATCATCCACACTTATGACTTCTTTCCAATGTGGGACAATATTTTGACTCTCTCACATGTGCATATTCAATAATCTCCCCCTCACATGTAAGTCTTTCACGACATAAATCCACTCGCCCTTCAGGAGAAGTCTTTTTGCGGCTTGTTTTCCAGATCATCTTGTAAGCCATACCACACAAAACACTCCCTCTTGAGTAGAAACCTCCATATCCTACTGGACGATTTACTCTTAGGGCCCCTCTCCTAGGATCCACCTTGTGCCTTGCGATTGCACAACTTACTTTCCCTTTTGATCTACCTCGAATGGAAGCCCTGATCCAATAGGCCACTTTTCTCTTGGGCCTCCCTAGGATCCACCTCGCTCCCTACTCTCTTAGCCCTATGTGATCACACCATTGGCTCTGATAACATTTGTTGGGGAGATGAACACCTGAGGAGTCTCCAGATGGGTTCATAATATAGCATACAGGGACATTGAGAGAGATATCAACAAACAAGCACAAAGGAATTCTTCTCTGTAAATATAAGCAAATATGACACAATCTCCACAATTATATGTGCTGAAAATAATCTATACGTAATCAATCACACCAAGTCATAAGAACACAAGCAAATTTTTATGTGGAAACTTTCCCAATCTAAGGAAGAAAAACCACAGAACCTAGTTCAGTCAAAATCTCCACTATCAACTAAATAATGAGTACACAATGTTTTCTCTAGTTACAACTAGAGGTTACAACACATATTTCTTCAAGACGTCATCAATCTTTGCAAATACAATGAAAATTAGAGAGAATATATCAAACCCACAATTACTGTTCAAATGCACAAACCCCAGTTTCCGAGCTCGAAATCTGATATCCACCATTTAGATTATAGCACCTTCTGTAGTGAACCACCCAAATTCAGCTTGATCAAACAACAGACGAAGAAGGACCGAAGCTTTTATGAAATCTGGGCGTGAATGAGAAAGATCTCTCCTTTTCTACTAATTCCTCTCTCTTATCTGTTTGTATTTAGACTCCCCCATAAGGTTAAAACCCTATTGGGCTTTAAGCTTTAGTAAAAGACCGCATTTGGGCTTTCCTCCACATGGAAGGAATTAACCCAACAAATCTCCCCCTTCCGACTATGTGGAGGGAATTGTCAACTCGGTGTTAAAAAAACAAACTTCAAGTTTCTCCCTTGATAGTGTCTTAGTAAATATGTCAGAACCATTAACATCAGTGGAACTTTCTTAAGCTCTAGTAACTTATCGTTCAACGCATCTCTGATCCAATGGTATCCTATATCATTATGCTTCAATCTTGCATGGAAATTGGAATTTTTAACAAGATGAACAACACTTTGCCTATCACAAAACAACACATATCTTTGCTGCTTGAAACCAAGTTCTCTCATAAACTTCTTTGCATATAACAACTCTTTAGTCGCTTCTCTTGCTGCCTTTGTCATATAAGAGCAATAAACTTCTGAAGTCTCGATTGTCAAGCTACAGTCCCGCCTGCAAAAGTGATCAAATAATCCGAAGTAGACTTATGGGAATCCATATCTTCTGCTATGTTTGCATCTGTGGATGCCAACTAACAATGTTTGCCAATTCCAAGTCTCAAACTGGAAGCGCCTCGAATATACCTAATGATCCACCTAACTGCATTTCAATGCTCTCTTCCCGGACTTGACAAGAATCGACTAACTACAGTAACTGCATTTGATATATCTAGTCTTGTCTGCAAACATCGCATTCATCAAACTTCTTACTGCTGAGGCGTACTGAACTTTTTTCATGTCTTCCTTTTCTTTATTTGTAGGACATTGCTCGGTGCTCAGTATGAAATGGATAGCAATAGGAGAACTAATCACTTTAGCATTATCCATATTGAACCTCTAAAGCACTTTCTCAATATACTCTTTTAGTGACAAATACAACTTCTTGACACTCCTCTCATAACTGATTCTTATGTCAAGAATTTTCTTTGCTGGCCCAAAGTCCTTTTATAGCAAATGCTTCTTCAGCCGTCAATCCTTCAAAAATTCCTCTCATTTGAGAAAGGCAAAGATACTGGACTTGGTGCATTCAGATGTGTGTAGCTCTATGAAGACGAGAGCACTTGGTGGCTCAAGTTACTTTGTAACCTTCATAGATGATCATATTCAAGGAAGTTATCAGTATATTTCAAGACAAAAGACCAAGTGTTGGCTGTGTTTAAGCAATTTCAAGCCCTAGTTGAGAGACAAATTGGTAAGAAGTGGAGGTGCATACGTATAGATAATGGGGGAGAGCATTTTGGTCCTTTTGATGAATATTACAGAAAACAGGGTAATCGGCATCAAAAGACAACTCCGAAAACTCCTCAGTTGAATGACATAGCTGAAAGAATGAATAGAACACTGGTTGAATGAGACGTTTGCTTTCACAAGCCCATTTGCCAAGATCCTTTTGGGATGAGGCGTTGAGTACAATTGTTCATGTGTTGAATCATACACCTTGTGTTCCACTACAATTTGATGTACTTGACTGAGTTTCAACAAATAATATTTCCTAACCACTTGCATGTTTTTGTCTTCAAGAAATATACTCATAACTTCCTTGAATGATCATCTATGAAGGTTACAAAGCAACTTGAGCAACCAAGTGTTCTCGTCGTCGTAGTGCCACACACATCTGAATGTACGAAATCTAGTACCTCTGACTTTCTCAAAGGAGATAATTTTTTTAAGGATTCATAGGCTGAATAAGCAATTGAGTAAGCCATTAGCTATGAAGGACTTCGGGGCAAAAAAGAGAATCCTTGGCATAAGAATTAGTCATGACAGGAGTGCTAAGAAGTTTTATTTGTCACGAGTACATTGAGAAAGTGTTTCAAAGGTTCAATATGGACAACGCTAAAGTGGTTAGTTCTCTTATTGTTATCCATTTCAGGCTGAGCATCGAGCAATGTCCTTCTACAGATAAAGAAAAGACATGGAAATAGTTTCTTACGCTTCAGTAGTAAGAAGTTTGATGTATGCGATGATTTGCAGACATGACAAGAAATGTGGATACCTGTAAATCTACTTCAAGTTATTTCATCACTTTTGCAGGAGGAAACTGTAGCTTGGCAATCGAGACTTTGGAATTCTATTGCTTTTTCTATGATAGAGGCATAATTTATTGCAGCAACAAAAAGGCATAATTTATTCCATGTACCGGGTATGTTGTGTAAATTGGATATTCAAAAAGCCTATGACCATGTCTAAGGGTGTTCAAATGTTCCGGTTCCAACCGGAATTTTCGGTTCCGGTACCGGTTCCGGAATTCCGGTACCGGTTCCGGTCATTTCCGGTACCGGAACCGGATCCCATTTTAGGGAAATTCCGGAACCGGAACCGGAAATTCCGGCGGAAATACCGGAAAATTCCGGTTCCGGTATATTTTATATAAATTTAAAAAATATTATAATTTTAATTTAGAGTTTACGTCTTTCAATTTAAATTTTTGATAAATGTTTAGTTGTTTACTTATTTGTATGATTAATTGTTTGTTTAATAGTTTTTTTGTAAATTTAATTTAGAGTTTATTTTCATAATATTTATTTTGTTTTGAAATTTAGTTGTAATTTTAATTTATATTTATTTTGGCATCTTGAAATAGTGAAATATTGTTTTGAAATTTAGTTGTTTAATTGTAATTTTAATTTAGAGTTATTTGGCCCACAAAAAACAACTTAAAAATCCATTTTTGGGTCAAAGGAACTAAACAAATTTTTTTTTTTTTTTTGTCCATATAAGGAACCGGAATTTCCGTTTCCGGTTCCGGAAATTCCGGTTCCAATTCCGGTTCCGTTCCGGTAAATTCCGGAATGGAAAATTCAATTCCGGTGAGTACCGGAACCAGAACCGGAATGACCCATTCCGGTTCCATCCGGTTCCGGTATCACCCTTAACCATGTCAATTGGAAGTTCCTTCTGTATATGTTAAGGAGATGTGGTTTTGGGGAGAGGAGGTGTCGGTGGATCGAGTTCTGCGTTTCTACGGTTATATTTTCGGTGATGGTGAATGGCTCCCCCGAAGATTTTTTTGGTTGTTCTAGGGGCTTGCGTCAGGGTGATCCTCTCTCACCCTTTTTGTTTGTGCTCATTATGGAAGCTTTCAACAGGATCATGAATGAAATGGTGGCACGGGGTTCCATTGTGAGTTTTGAGTTTGGAGGTAGGAGTGGTGGAGGCATGTCCATTTCTCACCTTCTGTTCGCTGATGACACTTTAATATTGTGTGGGGCTGAGGTGACTCATTTCCGTAATCTCAGATGCCTATTGCTTTGCTTTGAGGTGTTGGGGTTGAAAGTTAACCTTTCAAAAACGGAAGTTATTCCGGCTGGGAGTGTGGGCAACGTTTCGGAGTTGGCTGCTACTTTGGGATGTCGAGTTTCGTCGCTGCCTACTACCTATATTGGGTTACCGTTGGGAGCGCGTTTTAAGAATATGCATATTTGGGATGGCATTCTGGAAAGAGCTGAAAGAAGATTGGCGGGTTGCAAAACGCAGCTATCTTTCGAAGGGTTGGTAGACTCACTTTGATCAGGTGTACCCTCTCTTGTCTCCCAACTTATTTTCTGTCCCTCTTTCCTATTCCCTTGAGGGTTGCCAATAGATTTGAGAGAATCCAAAAGAATTTTTTGTGGAGGGTGATGGAACCGTTCATAAGTTTCATCTTGTCAAGTGGGAGAGAGTTTGTTCTCCAAATAGTTGTGGAGGACTGGGGTTAAGGAGACTCCACTTGTTCAATAAAGCTTTATTAAGAAAGTGGTTGTGGCATTTCGCCTTGGAGAAAGATACTTTGTGGAGCGTTGTCATTGAGAATAAATATGGTTGTGTTCCGAGTGGTTGGAGAACCAATGAGGTCCATGGCTCTTATGGTGTGAGCTTCTGGAAGCACACTAGCAATGGATGGACCCTCTTCTGTGGAAACATTCGTTTCGCGGTGGGTTGTAGTCTTAGAGTTCGGTTTTGGCATGATCTATGGTGTGGAGAAAAGCCTCTGAAGTTTGTCTTCCCTCTCTTGTTTTCCCTCGTCAGATGCAAGGATGCGATGGTCGCGGATTGTTTGGAAGGGGATTCCGGCCATGGGGAGCGGATTATTCAGTTTCAGCGAACCGCCAATGATTGGGAGATTGAATAATTTTCTGCCTTCTTTTCATTGTTGTACTCTATGGTTCTTAGGCGAAAGGAAGAAGATAAAATGCTTTGGCAAGGTGCTAAGAATGGGGTCTTTTCTGTTAAGTCGCTGTATGATTTTATTGTTAGGGAACGGGTGAGGTTTTTCCCTGGAGGCAGATCTAGAGGACTGCTGTCCCGCCTCGGGTTTTGTTCTTTTTATGGGAAGCGGCTTATGGAAAAGTCTTAATCATTGATAACTTAAGGAGGAGGGAGTTATGCTTGACTGACTGGTGTTTTCTTTGCAAGGATGATGGAGAATCAATATCCTGGAGAAGGACATTGATATACAATACTATTGGATCAGAGACGCGTTGAACGATAAGTTAATGAGTTCACATTGATAATAATGGTCTTGATATGTTGACAAAGACACTACCAAAAAAGAAGCTTGAAGTTTGTTGTTCGATCGCCAGGATGCCGATAACCTCCACATAGTCGGAAGGAAGACATTTGTTGGGTTAATTCTTTCCATGTGGAGGAAAGCCCAAGTAATGTATTTTACTAAAGTCCAAAGCCCAATAGGATTTTAACCCTAAGAAGTAGTTTGAATACAAAGAGATAGGAGGGAGGAATTACGAAAAAATGAAGAAGAGGTTTTTTACATTCGTGCCAAGGTTTCATCAAAGCTTCGATCCCCTTTATTTATGTTTCGATCAAGTTGAAATTTGGAATAGAGGTTCACGACACAAGGAGCTATAATCTAAACAGTCGAGATTTGATTTCAAGTTCGGGAACTGGGATTCGTGTCTATAAATAATAACTGTAGATTTGGTATATTCTGTCTAATTCTTGTTGTATTTACAAATATTGATGTTATCTTGAGGAAATATATATTGTAACTCTAGTTGTGACTAGAGAAAAAATTGCGTACCCTATAGATTTTGACTGAACTAGGTCACGTGATTTTTCTTCCTCACTAGAAAATTGGTGCTAGTGATTACCCTATAGATTATTTCCATCATATATAATTATGGAGATTGTGCTCTATTCGCTTGTATATAAATAGAATAATTATTTTGTTGTGCTTGTTTGTCGATATCTCTCTCAATATAAAACAATGCCTCAAAAGCTCATTCAAGTAAATTAACGAAGAGGGAAGAGAGCAGGCAAAATCTACCTGAAATGTCGACAAAGAGCGGAGCGGATGAAAGCAAGTCTTGTTGGATTCATCACATGCAATGGTTTAAATGGCCCTTCAGAATCCCACCTAATAATAAAAAAGTTTCGATATCTTTCTTATTCGCATCTTCTCTCTGACCAACCAAGCAGAACAGGAAAACTAATTTAAAAATCGGTAAATAAACAAGTGAATTTAAAGCTGACCATGTTTCGGCAATGGAGGCGAATTTAGCGAGCTCGGGCTCTTTCAAAGACGACGGATTCGGAGGCGAAGTCGAAGTTGAAGTCGAAACTCTTTCCATTCCGGTATTGGTTTTGGTATTACAGTGGGACTGAGGCTTCTCTGGCGACGGCGAAGGAAACACATCCGAGAAGAGCCTAAACTTGAGGAAGGCATCCGTGGCTCGAGTAGTGTTGCAGAATCGAGTAGAGCGAATGTGCGAGGAGCACAGTGCGACGAGTCGGCTTTGGCTAAGGAGCTTGGACGTCATAGTTGAAATGAGAAAGGGGAGAGCGGACAGAGAGGGACCATGGAAAAGTGTTCGGGAGCAAGGAGAGGTAGGAAATGACCTTGGCTTGGGCCGGGCTGCCACCATCACTTACCAGCGGGTTGATGATGTTTAAGGAAGCCCAGTCCGGTCTTGTACGCCCAGCAAGTTAAATTTTTTTCCATGCCCCAGCTCAATCTATTTTTTTTTAGGTTAATTAAATTTCCTCCTACAAACTTACACATCAATCTCAAACACCCTCCTAAACTTGAACTCATTACGAGCCATCACCCCAATGTACGTGTCGCGTTTCAATTTGGTATTGGACCTAGTTTTGGCATTAACTCGCACGTTTTCTGTCACACGTGACACCAATCCCACACAAAAAAGACAAAACTACCCCCAGTCCACGCAAATAAATTTCAAACCCAAATCCGGTGCGTTTAAAAATAGATGTTTGCATCCCCTCCCCTACCTTGGGGAAGACCGGAATCAGAAACGTTTGTGGAGGGGCCAATGCTTTTATGGCCTCTTTTATCGTAACCTTCTAGCAAAATAAAGAGCCTGATAAATCAACCACGACCACCTTCGCGGCAGTAATAGCAGCAGCATAACCAATTCTTTCATTAGATAGTGTCGACGAAGAAGAACTTGCGTTGGTTTTCTCAACTGGAAGCGGTTGAATTCCCCTCAATGTCCTTGAAGGATGAGATCTCACATGGCCAACACAAAGCTTTCATGTTGGGGAATTTCTTCCCACAAAAGGAGGATGTGAACACTTTACACCTGAAGTTCCTTTTTTCGCACTTTACTACTGATGTTTCATGACCTTTTTCCACGCTAGTCCTTCCTCAGATGGCTCTTAGGGGTCATCCATGGGGCGTCGTCAAGGTCTTCAATGGAAGTATCCTCATGCAAAATAGGTTGAATCCAAACTGTGGGTTTCCTTGTTGGCAATAGTGGAAGTGGTGCGTCGCCTATCAGGATCTTTGAACCTTTCTTCACCGATGGCCGCTTCTCAGGGTCTGGGTGCACATAAAAGTCCCACTATTAACATCCTCTCCATCTCCACCTCATCGAACTTCCCAAACAATCTGCTATCAACAGCCTTGAAAGTTTATGAGCAACCCAAAAGAGGGGTGGATTGGGTTTTAATAAAATTAAAACTTTTTCAAGATAGATTTAAAACAGAACCACAATAACAACAAGCATGAGTATGAGAAGAATAAAATGATATAAAAGTTGGAGAGAAGACACTCTAATTTTAGGTGGTTTGGCCAATACTTGCCTATATCCACCTTCAAGGCTATTGACTTCCTTGGACTTTCTCCACTATCTATCAAATAGCATGTACACCTTAACTTCCCGGGTACTAAGGAACCTTCACAAAACGTTTTTCGAGCTCATGCTTCAACTCTCTTCACAAATCCCAAAACCAAGGGATTTCTTCTACCCATAAGAGTTGGACCCAGTGTTTACCTAACATTCACGAAGTTTAAATTGAATTGGTACAAAGAGAAACTCACGGAATGACTCTTAAAGCCGAATATACAAGTGTAAAGTGCAAAGGATAACAAGAAGACAAAAAATAACAATAGAAAGCTGAGATGTGGCAGGGAAAAAACATCTTGACTTCTCTCTTCTTCAAAGCTTTTTCTCTCTTTAAGAAGTTATGTTGGAGAAATAAATTCAAATGTTCGTGCAGGGAGCTCTCCTCTTCAACATCTTGACTCTTGTATTTAAATCATCTTGTCTTCAACGGTCATCAGGGTAGGTGAGAAGGACCGTTGGAAAGTGCCCATGATTTAAGGAGCCGATTTGAAGGTTCTGATGTCTTTCCGGAAAATTTTCAAATTCGTGGCATGTGCTGACATATGGATGACATGTGTTGACACATCGAAAATTGAACTGAAATTGGGCGCTCGGGAGTTAGTGCAATGTGTCGACACTTATTTTGGTCTGGAAAACGTGTCTCGGGTGTAACTGCAATGTGTCGACACTTGTCCTGAATGTGTCGACACCTAAGAGTGTTGGAGAGAATATTATCAATTTTAAAGCTTCTAAACCATTCCAACATATATTTAAACACCTACAAAGGAAAAATTGATCTTATCAACTTGTGTAACGGTGTTTAAGTGCACTTAGAAATATTTTTGTTATCATCAAAATCAAATATAGATTGTTTGTAAAAACAACCCTGGGCTAACAAGCCTCAATTAGTTTCCCCGTTTCCCACAATTCCCAGCCCAAATGATGAGCACTTTTCCATCATCATTAACTGGTCTTCTCCCTGCTGCTACCTTTAGCACCACAACAATACCAAATACGTAAACATTAGTTTCCTTAGTTGGGACACCAGAATAGACATACACAGAAGCAAGATATCCCATTGTTCCTGCCGGTATAGTCACATCCCTCGTAACGCAAGCATGATCAAAGACTTCTGCCATACAAAAATCTCCAAGTTTGGCATTGAACTCAGCATCAACCATGATGTTGCACGTCTTGACATCTCTGTGAATAATTTTCCTGTCGCATTCCTCGTGAAGATATGTTAAAGTAGAGGCGATGCCTTAGAACTATAATTTGCCTCTCCCATTTCTCGTGAAGATCATCGGTGGTGGAAGCAGCCTGCTTCTTGAGCTTTGGCTTAAAAAGAGTCATGTGACCATCAAGGGCTTTGCCAGTGGCAAAAACTTTATCGCATCTATTGCAGATACGAGCTGGAAGGTCTTTTACAGCTGCCGGAGGGTCTCGTTCTTGTTCTTTCTCATGATCAAGAGAGTCAACCTTGATGCAAGAGAACCCTTATTGAGTTGCTGGAGGGTGATCTAGTTGATATTCAACAACTATTTTTTCAAAACGTACCGGATTTGGGTTTGAAACTTTATTCACATGGACTAGGGGAAATTTCGTATTTTTGCTTGGGATGGGTGTCACGTGTGATGGAAAACGTGCGAGTTAACGCCAAAACGGGGTCCAATACCAAATTGAAACTCTCACGTACATTGTGGTGATGGGTCGTAAAGAGTTCGAGTTTAGGGGAGTTTTTGAGATTGGGGTGTAAGTTTGTGTGGGAAAAATGTAATTAACCATTTTTTTATAATCAAGACACATTTTAGTCATAGCATAGAAAATTACAGATGAAATCTTACAACAGAAAGGATCCAAATGGTCAACAAGTCTAGGGGGCCGTAGCCTATAAACGAGGACTAAAGGTCCTCAGAGGTAGCGAGGATAGCCGTGAGAGATGGACGCAAAAATCCAAAAAAATTGCAACGATTGCACAAGACAATGACGACTGCTGCTAAAGGAAAGACAGACGTATCGTCGATTCTGCTTCCATAGAATACTTCAAATGCAAATACCATTGTAAAAACTACACACATACACAACCAAAACCACACTATAGGTAAGCCCATAACGGCGGATAAGCTCAAACGGGCTATAAGCTGACATAAGCAATAGACAAAGACAACTAAACAATGGCCAAATCTGAACAGGAGCTGTTGGTGGTAAGAGTAGCGCGTGGTGGCGGTTGGAGGAGGTCCATGGCCAAGGGGGTAGAGTAGGAGCCGCATAGACTGATCCTGGGGAGAGTAGCACGTCATGGGAGGAGGAGAAACCGACAACGTCCACCAGAAGCCTCGGCGAGAGGCACGTGATTCTACACACGTCGTCTTCATCACGCTGAAAGAAGGTCATTGCGTAGATCGGGGCCATGGGGCGAGTGTCAGCCAACAATGGTCGGAGACCGACGTCAACCGCTTGTGTTTCACCTGATAGGAAACCCAAAAGAAAAAGCTACAGCCAGTGGAACCAGGGAGGAAAAGGAGGAAAGAGGAAAAGGGAGGGAGGAAAGGGAGAAGAGGGTCGGAGGAAGGGAGGAGCCGAAGCTCTGACCTTCCTCTTGGAGGTGCTAGTTTAGGGGGCTGCAGAGAGTTTAGAGAGAATGCATTTGTTTACTCAAAAGGTTCTTTCCCGTAGCTCAATCTATTGTTAGTGCGTTAACATATCGCAAATTTAAATATCTCCTATCTAACATCAATATAATGCAATGTCACAAAAAAGCGTAAAAATTAGAGTTGCCAACACAAAAGGATGAGACATATTCAGTTTTTAGTGCTTGGTTATGTTGTTACTTTTTGTCTTGAAAGACCGTCTGTGACACTCCTAATTCCAAATGCGTCCAGGGAGGTCGTCATAAACATATTTACTTAGGGTAGGGCAGATCACGAGTACCACGGGGACTAATGCCGGTGGCCAATTTCATCCTAGGTTTTTTCATACGAAAGTCAGGAGAGAGAGAGGAGGGAGAGAGAGAGAGGTGAAAGAGAGGGAGAGAGGGAGCGCAAAATTCTCTAATTTGCATAGAGAGAGAGGTGTCGGGAATTTAAATTCAAATGGAAGACAACTCAACAAAATCAATTTTGGATTGAAAACTCACTTCTCTCCTATTTTGAAGGATAATTTTAAATGGTCCATTATTGAATATTGATGGGTTCCCAACTCATTAATTAATAGGTATTTTATTTCATAATGTATTAGGAAATTCATTCATGGGCTTTTTATTTCGTAATTGATCATAATCTATTTGGAAACCCATTAATGAGCTTTTTATTTCATAATTGATCATAATATATTTGAAAACTCATTGACGAGTGTTTTATTTTTTAATTGATCATAATGCATTTGGAAATCTATTAATGTACATTTTTATTTCGTAATTGATCATAATGTATTTGAAAAAATATGAAGAAGTTGAGCACTAAGATTTTAGGAAGAATTTTAAATTATTTAGGTAATTTTTAAATTTTTCCTATAATTATTTAGGTAGTTTTGTCTCTTCCCCTCCCGCTCTCCCTCTCTCTCTCTCTCCCTCTCTCCCCCCTTTCTCTCTCACACCTCTGTCTCACACTCTCAACACCATCCTATCTCTCTCTCTCTCTTGTCTTTCTTTCTCCCATGAATGGTCAGTTACCGCTATCGATATCGCTAAAACCGATACCGTTGGCCACCAATAATTGGCCAAAACGATACTGGTTTTCAGTGACACGACATGGGTAACGCCACCGGTAACGCCCATGCACAATCATAAGCCTATTCCAACAATCTTGAAATGCGCCTTAGCGAGTAAAGATTCTTTTATTATATGATCAAATAAAGAATTTCACTGTTAAGTCACACTGGCTTAATCTATCTTCAAAATATTGTTTCATGAACTCTAGTGTTCAATCCCATTTAGCAAGCTCTTCAAAGATCTAGAGAGTAAGAATGTATCAAATCCTCTCCAGCATACACTCTAATTCTTGTAATCCTGATCCTCCATTTGATATACATAACTAAGATTTTACCCCTGATTTATCCACTCAAAAGAGTACTTGACAAGAGAAAAAGATGGAGAAATCCTTACTTCTATATCAATTACGATTCTCCATTCTCCATGTATCCAAAAAACATATATTCACAATATACTGTCCAACTTATCTCTTAAGGGATTTTTGAATAAGTACGAGTAATTTACAGCCACAAACCATTAAAACTTCAATGTTTAATTTTAGGTTTGTTCAACATTTATATGATGTTAATGTCTTAGTCTTAGCCTTCACTCTATTCAATATATATATATATAGTTGTACTAATTGTCTCTCCCTAAAAATGAGTTGGCATTTTTACATGCATTAGAATGAGTCTGATCAATGAGTAGAGTGGACTCATTCATGTAGTGTAGATTACTTTAATGGTGTAACACCCCCTTCCAGATCGAGTTAGGAATGTCACCACATGCTCTTAAGCAAAATGAAAATAATAGGATTTCATAATTTATAGAGAATGAAGGATTTAAGGGAAAAATACACTTTTTCCCCTCGACTATAGGGATACTGGCACTTTGCATCCCATATTATTGATTTAATGACATTTTTCCCTACAGCTACCATTGATTGACATTTTGCATCCCATCGTATGCTTTCCATCATTTTAGACGAAAATCAATGCACGTGACACACACGTGAGTCTGACCCCTTTCTCTCTCCCTATTACCCCTCGTATTGGAACAGAAATGACTGGACTACCCTTTTGAGAATTGCCGAAGAGACTTGATTTTCACATGCCATTTCAGACCCCGATATTCAAAAAATAACCCCTGGACCACTTGAGAAAAGTGATAACTCTGTTTTCACTTTGAACATTGTATTCGTGAAAGAGACCAACCGAGGAGGAGGGACCCTATCAACGCTCAAAGACCATCGTTGCCATTGATTTTGGACTTTTTGTTGACCATAGAATGATGCGTTTCTGACCGGTACCCCAATGTGGTAAACATCTCACCTTGACCACCCATTTTAAATCTTCTAATCGACGTGGTTTCTAGGATTTTGTCGCTTACGGCTTCAATATACTTCGAATAAAACCATTTTTTAGTTAAACATGAAAGTTATTCGGTGATTTAGTGTTTTACAGGTCCATAGGGTTTGTATTCAATAGGGTCAGGACAAATGAGATAATGGGTATGTTGTGTGATTTGTGGTTTTTTGAATACCATGGGTCTTTTTGCTTAGATGAAAGGGGAAAAATTGTCCGTACCTTTATTTTGTTGTTTTATTTTAATTTGAAGTAGGTTTAAGTCTGACCATAATAATATTCTACAACTAGCGATTCATTTATTTTCAAACGACCCATTTACCATCTATTATTTGATTGACTAATCCTTTTATATTGGAATAGATTAGGGGTCAAATGTTTTGGCAATTCCTCACGGGGGGATGAATCAAGATAATTTTGGATCAGAGCTATAGATTTTTGTTCATCTCTCATTGTAATAATATCTTGGGGTTTGCATCGATAACTTGGTATATCTACTATACGACCATTAACTAAAATATGTCTATGGTTAACTAATTTGCGGACTTGGGGAATAGTTGAAGCCATACCCAATCAAAAAAGAATGTTATCCAAACGCATTTCAACTAATTGTAGTAAAACTTGACTTGTTGATCCTTTGGCTTTTCTGGCAATACGAACATATTTAAGCAATTGTTGTTCTGTAAGACCATAATGAAAACACAATTTTTGTTTTTCTAATATGATATTGAGATTTTTTACCGGAACATGATTGGTTTCTAAGATCGCTTTCGGCTTTAGCCCTTCTACTCGTTAGTCCCGGTAAAGCCCCCGGACGATGTATTTTTTTTAAAACGAGGCCCTCTATAACATGATATAAAGACTCCTAATTTTATTGAAAATTAATAAATTTAAATTCAAACTAAACTAAATTGATAAATAAAGGGAAATCTACTAAAATATTGTACCACAAAGAATAATTACATGATTTGTATAAATGTTTAGACTTATTGTATTTGTATATGTCTAAAAAAAACTAAAGGTTTTTTGTATTGATTTGTTATACCAAAATTGTACTCCTCTAATCTATTATTTTGAATTGAAGGTTTCTACGACATAGTAGATTGATGGGTTTGACGTTTTAATCTTGTGTAAATGGTTGCATGGAACATTTGCATGGTCTGTGAATGAGAATGATGGCACGAAGTATGTAGTGCATATCTTTTTTGTGGCACCATGTGCTGTTATACATTTGAATGATTGTTATATCTAGTTTTTGTTCTATATTGAAACTGGTGGTCCCCCTCAGTTTGTTGTAATTTGTTGTTTAAAATTGAAAGTGGGCGTTTTCTAATGCTAGTGGGCCAAAATTTTGGAATCATAATATTGTTCGAGTAGTTTTGTCCTATCTCTTTACACAAAGGCACAAAACATGTCACTTAAACATGCTTCCATGTTTTTTACACGTCTCATGTCACCTATTTCTTTACACGAAGGCAGAAAACACTTCTATTAAACTTGTATACATTTAGTTTACAGTGTGTTTACTCTGTTGTTTTTAGGTGCTCCATCTAATGTGGCATGTGACACGTGACAATGGGAGACTCCATAATATTGAGGTGCACTTCGGGGAAGATTTATTAGCAACGTAAGTTGTATGTATGTTGGTGGAGATGTTAGGATGCACGATGAACCATTTGACTCAGATTGCCTTTCTTTCTTCAAGATAGAGGAGACTGAAAAAAAGTATGGGTACAAGACTAGGATCTGATGTATTATTAGAAGTCTAGTTTGAACCTATCAGATGGGTTGGTGCTGATATCATTAGATCATGATATGCTAAACATGGTTAGGTACCACTATAGAGAGACATTTTGTGTATTGTATTTGGTAAATTTTGGAGAATCCAATGCTAGTGACCTTGAGTGTGACGAGGAGTACGTTGAGGAAGAGGAAAATGAGTGTCGTCGATTGAGAATTAATGACCCCTTTTGGCAACAAGTATTGAGTGAAAATGAGAAGCTTTTTGACGTAGGAGTTGAAGTTGGTCGTTCAACTGGTAAATCAACAGGAGTTGGTACATCAACTGAAGATGGTAATGGAGGAAATGGGAGTGATGGAACCATGTACTATAGTGGGGACAATGACAAGGATGATGCTGGAGAGGTTGAAGCTACAAATGGAGGTTCTCAATCATCATTGGAAGACAATGTCCCCTATGCAGATAATGACAGAAATGCAGATAATACTCCCTTTGCAGGTGGGCCTCCATAGTGACTAAAGAATGAAGATAAAGGTACGAACTCTGCAAAACTTAATGTCTTGGTTGCTTTTTTTTTGTATTTGCTCTCAAAGTAACGCATGTTAATCTTTGTTATTCATTGGTAGGCGAACTTTCTGATATGGCAAGAAGTGATGTACATGTATCGCCCACACCTAGTGATGATTATGAGTCTAGCACCAGAATTCCTAACATGTACGTTGTCCTAGATTTTCACGAGTCAGAGATGTCGGAGCTAGTGATGGAATTACTCATGAAGTTTCCATCAGTGCAAGTATTCTGAGTTACTGTCAGTTATGCAAATTTGTTAAGAGGGAAAGATGTGATGTTTAAAAAGAACTATAGAGGCAAGTGTATCGTGATTTGTAGAGAGGAGAGATGCAACTTGACAACTTGTCCAAAGCTTTTGCAGCTCATAATTTTGAGTCGGATCCAAATAATGATGAATGGACTTCAGATACAGATGCTTTTACTCATATGACATTTCATAAAGGTATTTTACATAACCATCGATCTTATAGTGGTAATGATCGTGTTCTTATTGGAAACAGAGATTTTCTTGGTATTTCTTACATTGGTGATGCTACTGTTGGCACTGGTTCTTCTGAAATGATATTGATTGATGTTCTGCTTGTTCCGGATCTTGAAAAAAAAGTCTTATCTATTGGTCAGCTTACTAATCATTATCCGGATAACTATGAATTTTCTTACCAAGATTTTATTATCAAGGATCGGGTGACCAACAGGGTATTGCTGAAGGGAATCAAGCACGATAACTTATACACAATCCATGCATCTTTGGCCAATTTTTCATTTATGATCGCAGTGTGTTTAGTAAGGGTCATGACTTGATTGATAAGATGTTCATGATGATTCCTGGAATAAGAGTTTGCAGGATTTTGCTTGAGAGGTCTATATTTAAAACAATTTGGTCGAATGCGACCTAATTTGCCACAAAAGTGACATATAGGAACAAATCTAGAAAAATGATGAGACTTAGGAGAATATACCATAGATTTTGAATCTCTTACCTAAGTTTTTGATCTTTTGACTTTGTGACCAAAATTGTCTCTTGCCTGAGTTCTTAACCTTTTGTCTTTGTGACCAGAATTCTTAGGAACTTTGGCTTTATCATTAATACCAGTTGAAGAAGCTGAGACAAAAACAGTTCTAAAAGAGGAAGGAACGTTAGATTCAGTGTTATCAAGTTTTTTAGTTCTACTAGAAAACTGTTGAAGATGAGTTTTTTTTTTTTTTTTCTAGTTCATACCTCAAATCTATAACTTCAGTTTCTAGAGCCAAGTTCTTTGCTCTAAGATCATCAACCACTTTAGTATACTCATCAAGCTTAGCTTTGAGGCTTTCCTTTTCTTGTTCAACCTCATTTAACTTCTTTAGGGTCCCTTTATTCAACCTTTTGAGTTTCAAACTCTTGCTTAAAAGCTTGTTATAGGCTTTTGGAAGATCCTCATCTTCTTCAAAGATTTTTTGAGATGACTCTGATTGATCTATGTTCTCTTTACTCTCAATATCAAATTTTTTACTACTTTCAACCGAAGAAGCACTCAAATTACCTTCATGTGTGGTTTCAAGGAATGTCCCAAGCCTCTTTGATAGTCTTACATGTAGATAGTCTTTCTAACTCCTCAGGTCAGATTGCCATTAAAATGGCCTGGAGTCCATTACTGTTGAAATTGCTCAAATTGATCTCATTTTTAGACCAAGTTCTCAAGTCTTTAGGTGTTGCAACACCATTGACATCAGTAAAGGGTATTTCCCAACCATTCACACAAGAAACTCAAACAAGTTCATCTAGGGATCTGAATAATCAATCAACAAATATGCATCGGAATAATAAAACAAATATCAATCACACAAAAGACAAGGATTTTGTTGATGAAGTGGAAAACCTTTGAACTTACAATTAAAAGAAAAAACCACTTCGGGCTAGCAACCATTAGAAATTCACTAAGAAGTAAAACCTTACAATGATGATTTAGACACGGGCAACATCCAGTTGCTTGACTTTGACTACCCCGATGTAATAATCTAAGTAATCCAACCTAGACCCAATTCCTACGGTTAACCCTCAGCTCTTTTAGGTTCTTCTTATGAACTCTTCAAGAACGACCTTGTTCTTCAACACCAGGAACTCCGATATCCAAACTCCCACAAGAAGGTTGGTTTCAATGATGATTGAATCTAGATAACTAAAGAAAATTTGAACTGTTTATGAGCAGAGATATCTAAAGGATTTTCTCTATAGGGAGGAGGCTTGAATAATGCTTGGAATGACCTCCTTAAATTTTCTTGGTCAATCTCTCTATGTATTTATAGAGTTGATTAAGTTCTATTTCAAAAAGAATTATAAAAGAAAGGAAATATTTCAAAATCCAAATTTTGAAATAATTTTGAAATTTTTTTAGAGACTTTGCATCTCCAACTCCTTATTTTTAGCTCTTAATCTTGATGATGTCCTTATCTTTCAAACTTTGAAAGACTCCTTAATCTATTGAACACTTTTATCAAACTTAAAATACATTTAAATTAAAATTAAAATTCTATCAGGGAATTACGCCAACATTAAAACACTAACAAATTCCATCAACGAATCTCAATTGGCTTTCCCCTTATTATATGCTCCATAAGAAACAATCAAACTATGGTTCTTTCAGAGTTTTTTGATCATGTTTTCCCTACATATGGGACACCAAAACAAGTAAGTTTGATTCAAAATGCTTACCCTGTGTTCTTGGGTTATAATGACAGACACAAGGGGTATCGTTGTTACGACCAACCAACTCGCAGGCCTTATATCTCTCAGCATGTCATACTTGATGAGTCAGTTCTTCCAATTAAAGCACAACACACTGTTCCAAATGGTGCTTTAGAGATTATGGTTACCACATTTAACTATTGGGTTTTTTCCACGTTTGACCATTCTTCTCAATTTTTTAATCAAAACATTGCATCTTATTCAACCACCTGCCATACAATAGCTATGGCGGGTCAGTACCATCATACACCCAAAGAAAATCAGGAAAATACTCACAACTACTGGGATTGCCACCTGAGGAATACTCAGAGGCGGCCCAACGAGCTAAATGGTGTACTACAAAATTAGCACCTCGCATAACATGCCTAGCCCCCCAAACTTTGAAAGAGTCGGAGAATAGAAGAAATTTCTGAAATCTTATGATGAATACGCCAATCCACCAGATGGGGATATTATTGAACGACCTTAATAACTTGCTCAGAATCACTCTCCAGGATAACATGATGAAAACCTTGTTGATATGCCAATGCAACTCCCACATATGCTGCCTCGGCCTCACCAAGTAACGACGGAACTGCTCCCACCATAGTGACCTTGAACTTACATAAGGCACCAAAATGGTCTCGTATAATTGCACCTGTCACTGCATAATCCGCCCGAATAGCCACGTCCACGTTGACTTTAACAATATCCTTCGGAGGGGGAAGCTAAACGACTTCCTGTGAGGGTCCCATCTTCTGAAGCCACGCGGATCTATGTTCCATGCTAAGTTGCGTAACGCGTCGAGCTATCACCTCCATATCACAGATCGTGCCTTCATGAACTCGACGGTTTCGCCAACCCCACACCATATCGATAGCATTCACGACAAAGATTTGGAAATAATGTCGGTCTTCCAAGGAGATGCCAATCAGGCAGAATGTAAGATCTTCTTAATCCAGTCACAAACGGTACCCTCGGTGAAAGCAAGTATATTAAGCTGCCATGGAGATTCGCTCCATATGGCCCGACTAACCGGGCAGCCCAAGATCAAATGATGCAGGGTCTCGGCACATAGTCCACACAAAGGGCAACATAAATCCTCTTAAGCCATCTCAATATCACTATAACGCCCAGCCAGTTTCCCTTTCATAGGGAAGATATCCCATACCACCTTCCAGAGTAAAAGTTTGAGCCTTTCATGAAGTTTAAGTTTCCATAAGTCCCTCCACTCACCCTGCTCAAGAGGACTCAATGGGCTTCCGCGTTTCTCCACCAAGTTTCGAAGTGCTGTCTTCACTGTGAACTCGCCAGATGGGCTCTGGGGCTAGAAGAGATGATTCTGAGAACTAGTAGCTGGTAATTGTATTTGCATTATGGCGTGAACAGATTCTGGAGAAAATAAATGTCGAATCTTCATCATATCCCATTGCCTTCCACTTTCTAGTAACATATCACGTACCATAAGGGAATTTGAATCCAACGCCATCCCGTCTCGCAAGGAAGGACGAAATCCAGTAAAAAACGGTACCCACGGGTCTCGGGAAACAGAGATACTGTGACCATTCCCCACTCTATAGCACATACCGTCTTTCAATCCTCCTGATTTTGTAAAATACTCGTCCAAATCCATGAGGATTTCCCACTCGCTTTGGTATTCCAGAAATCCTGTTGTCGCAAATATTTTCCTCGAAGGACACGAACCCACAAACTTTCGTCCTATATTAGGACCTTCCAAGCCAGTTTTGAAAGTAAGGCTTGATTCTCTTCCGTAGTTACTCTTATCCCCAAACCCCCGTCCTGTTCCGTAAACATATAGAGTGCTAGGATTTAAGAGATACATTCCTAGTCTTGCCAGCCTTGAACCCCCACCAAAAGTTCTTTAATTCGCGATCAATATCACGACACCATGTTTGCGACCTAGAATAGAAACTCAATAAAAAGGAGGGAATCGAACCTGCCACTGCCTTAATCAGGCAAGTATGTCCCGCTTGGGACAACGTTTCGCTTTCCACCCTGACATTTTCTGCAAGAACTTTGCTTTGATCTCATCTGCCACCCCCGCCTTGGCTCTTGGAATAAGCAAAGAAAGCCCGAGATGCTTAGCCTTAGAGGGGAGCTTCTTCAAACCCATCTGGTCTAAAATGGTGCACATAGCTTGTCCACGTAAATTTTTGCTGAAATGGACCGAAGATTTATCTCTATTCACTTTTTGTCCCGACCATGCCATATATTTACTTAGACATTTTCCAAAATAGTAGCCTCTCGCAGAGTGGCCTTGCCAAATAAGAGAAGATCATCCGCAAAAATGAGATGCGATATACTAGGTGCCTCACGGGCCACCTTGATACCCTTAAGTCTCCCAAGACTCTTCCCGAAGCAATAAGCGTGATAGCACCTTAGAGCATAGAATAAACAATGCCGGCGAGAGAGGATCTCCTTGCCTAATTCCTCTAGTAGGCCCAAAATTCCCAAAAGGGCTCCCATTGAGCAAAATGGAAAAAGAAGGCGTAGAGATACATTGCTCGATCCAATTTATCCATCTTCTACTAAACCCAAATTTCTCAAAAACTTTCAATACAAAGCCTCTCATTTATCCGTTTATGCATCCTCTCCTTCTATGCCTTAACTTGCTCCTCCTGCTATAGATGTTCCACTGCTTAAACCAATATCCATATCTGATCTGATTCCCACCTCCACACATACTCTGCTAGAGTCGAACCAAACCACCATCAAATGAACCATCGATTCCACCAGCAACTCGTGCACTTGAACTGAATGTTGTTGGCAAAGTCTTCAAGCCCTAGTTGCAACAAATTACAAAGAAAGCGAACATATATACCGAGAGAAATATCAATATGCGAGGCTCACGCATGATCTTGAAAGAAAGAATTTGAGACTTTTAAAAGATTAAACTTTTGGAAACCAACCAAACGTTTCATCTTGATCTTGACGCAATGTACTGATGTTTGTGTGAGTCTACCTTCTTGCCGACGAGGCCTTACGATCCTTGCCCATGCTCTGTTATATTCTCCGTCTTGATTTTCTTGAGGAGCACTAGTGTCTATGACGGTGTTCGAACTTTCACCCCAGCTCTTGAAACATAGGCTATCCATCTCGAACTCACCCCATGTTTCTTCTTGACTTCTTTTAATAAATATATTTGTCGTATGCAATTTGGAGCAAGTGATGACGTAGCACTAGAGTCACGACAATTGATGCGTTGGACTCCCGCGTAATTTTCTCCCTTACCCCCAAACATTTCTTAGAAAAATTTATTCGGAAAGAAAAATGAATTAAAACTTTGAAGAACTTGTACCCATCGCTAAATCCCCGCTTATCCCCCGCGTAGGAAACAAATGCGACTTACAAAATCATTGCATAACAAAATTTCCCTTCACAAATCATCATATGACCAATGCATGGACGAACTTTTCAAGTTTTTCGCGCAAACCGTTGAAGTGTTAAGGGGATTTTGTTAGTTTTGTGGATGCTATTCAGATTTCAGATTTTGACTCTTGTCGTCACAACTTCCAATACTTTCCCTTTCTGGTTTGTACAGCTCCCGCGTTCTCCATCCAACCAGCAGGTGCTTCTAAACTCGGCCGGAGCGGCACCAACAGATCTTACAAAATGTTGAAAGTTAAACTTGATTTAGGGCCCAAAATGTACTCCAAACTTAGTTTTGGGCCAATGCAGGATGAAGATCTTCTAGAGAGTTCCATAAATCTCTAGAGAAAAGGAAGAGAAATCATCTTCTAGAAAGTTCTATAGTGCTCTAGATAAAGGAAGAGAAATAAGTTATCTAGAGAGTTCTATAAATCTCTAGAGTATGAGATATCAATAACTTTCTAGAAAGTTCTAAGAAAATATCTTAGAAATAAGTAGAAGTATCTTGTCTAGAAAGTGCCAGAAAATATCTAGAAAGTGTCATAGAAATATCTAGATATTATAGATGAAATGTGTGGCTAAGATTGAATGTGTAAGCCTATATAAAGGGATGTAGCCCCACCATTTTGTAGAAGTTCAAGTGAAGTCAAGAAAGTCCAAGACAAGCCAAGTTTGAGAAATTGAAGAGTGTTCTTCCATATCCCTCCTCATTATCTCTTCCACATAAATTTGCTCTACTTTAAAAGCCTTACTCCCTTTGTGTTGTAAACTCCTCTTCCAACAAACTGGTATCAGAGCCTAGGTTGTAGTAAGAAGATGGCAAGTGGAATGATTCCCTTCCAAAGACAACTATGACAATTGGAGCATTAGAATGAAGGCATTGCTCGGTTCACAGGACGTTTGGGAGATCGTGGAGAAAGGCTACAAGGAGCCACAAGATGAGGCCACCCTATCCCAAGCTCAAAGGGATAGTCTGAAAGACATGAGAAAGAAAGACAAGAAGGCGCTCACTCTCATCTATCAAGCCTTGGATGAGAGTATGTTCGAGAAGGTGGCAGGCGCAACAACTAGCAAGGACGCGTGGGAGATCTTGCAAAACTCTCACAAAGGAGTTGATAAGGTGAAGAAAGTTCGACTCCAAACTCTTCGAGGTGAGTTCGAGGTGAAGAAAGTGCCAGAATCAATTTTTGATTACTTTTCTCGAGTATTGGCTATTGTGAATCAACTAAGGCGAAATGGTGAAAATTTGAATGACACTCGAGTAGTTGAGAAGATATTGCGGTCTTTAGATTCGAAATTTGATTATATTGTGGTAGCTATTGAAGAATCTAAAGATCTAGATACTATGACTGTTGATCAACTCATGGGTTCACTACAAGCCCATGAAGAAAGATTAAAGAAAAAGGTAAAAGAAGAGCATCTAGATCAAGCTCTTCAGATGAAACTCACCTTGAATGAGAAAGAAAGAAGCTTTGGCAGTGAAAGAAGCCAAAGAGGAAGAGGACGTGGCCAAGGTCGCGGAAGAGGTGTATTCAAGAAGGAAGAATATAGCCAAAGTTCGTATTCTCCAAGAGGTCGGGGAAAAGGAAACAATTCAAGGCAAAATGGAAGACAAAGGTACGATAAATCTCAAGTTAAATGTTTTAATTGTCAAAAGCTTGGTCATTATGCTTCTGAGTGCAGAAGTAATATTAACAATGTGGAGGAGAGATCTAATTATGCCAGTAGAGAAAATGAGGAGCAACCAACTTTATTGTTGGCATATAAAAGAGCAGAAAGTGGAGACAGGAGCACATGGTACTTGGATACTGGAGCGAGCAACCATATGTGCGGGAAGCGAGATATGTTTATGGAGCTAGATGAGTCGGTGAAAGGAAATATTACTTTTGGAGATGAATCTATAGTTCCCGTGAAAGGAAAAGGTAAGATCTTGATCCGCTCTAAGAATGGAAATCATGAATTTATTTCGAATGTTTATTATGTGCCCAATATGAAGACCAACATTTTGAGTTTGGGCCAACTCTTAGAGAAAGGTTATGATATTCATCTAAAAGATCATAATCTTTCGATAAGAGATCAAAAGAACAATTTGATTGCCAAAGTGCCAATGACAAGGAATAGAATGTTTGCATTAAACATTCATAATGATGCTGCTAAATGCTTGAAGGCATGTTTTAAAGATTTATCTTGGCTTTGGCACTTGAGATTTGGGCATCTTAATTTTGGTGGCTTGAAATTGTTAAGCAAGAAGAAAATGGTGAAAGGATTGCCCAAAATCAACCATGCGGATCAATTATGTGAAGGGTACTTACTTGGAAAACATTCTCGAAAAAGTTTTCCAAAAGAAGCAACCACAAGAGCTAAAGAGTCACTGCAACTTATCCATACTGATGTATGTGGGCCAATCAACCCAAGCTCTTTTGGTAAGAACAATTATTTTGTTCTTTTCATTGATGACTTTAGTAGAAAGACTTGGGTTTATTTTCTAAAACAAAAATCAGAAGTGTTTGGGGCTTTTATAAAATTTAAGACCCTTGTGGAAAAAGAAAGTGGCTATGGCATAAAGGCCATGAGATCTGATAGAGGTGGAGAATTTACCTCGAAAGAATTTGAAAAATATTGTGAAGACAATGGAATTCGTCGTCCATTGACGATACCATACTCACCACAACAAAATGGTGTTGCTGAAAGAAAGAACATATTCATTCTTAATATGGCCCGCAGCATGTTGAAAAGCAAAAATATGCCCAAGGAATTTTGGGCTGAAGCTGTTGATTGCGCAGTATATTTAGCTAATCGGTGTCCTACTAGAAGTGTGTGGAACAAGACACCGCAAGAAGCATGGAGTGGGAGAAAGCCAAACATCTCCCATTTACGAGTGTTTGGGAGCATTGCATATGCTCATGTCCCAGATCCAAAGAGATCCAAGCTGGATGACAGGAGTGAAAAGCTTGTCTTCATCGGGTATGATCATCGCTCCAAAGGTTACAAGCTATATAATCCTAGCAAGGGGAAGATCATCTCAAGTAGAGATGTCGAGTTCGATGAAGAAAGAGCATGGAATTGGGGCCTCCAAGCGGAAGACTATGATTTCTTCCCTCTATTCGAAGAAGAAGCAGAAGAGCATGGAGAGCAACAAGAGCCCACTAGTCCACCTTCATCTCCTGCATCATCTTCTCAAGGAGACTCATCACCATCATCCTCTCTTGGAGAAAGCTCAAGAGAAAGGATGCCAAAAGTGAGGAGCCTGCAAGAAATTTACGAGGTAACAGAAAATCAAAATGACCTCACTCTTTTTTGTCTTTTTGCTGGTTGTGAACCAATAGGCTTCCAGGAAGCAGTTCAAAGTAAAATATGGAGAGATGCCATGAATGAAGAAATCAAGGCCATTGAGAAGAATGATACATGGGAGCTTACAACACTTCCTAAAGGGAAAAGAGCAATCGGAGTCAAATGGGTGTACAAGGCGAAGAAGAATTCCAAAGGAGAAGTTGAAAGATACAAAGCTCGATTGGTCCCCAAAGGCTACAATCAACGCCCTGGCATTGACTACGAAGAGGTATTTGCTCCCGTTGCTCGTTTAGAAACTATAAGATTGATTATTTCTTTGGCTGCTCAAAATAAATGGCAGATTTATCAAATGGATGTAAAATCTGCTTTCTTAAATGGCCACCTTGAAGAAGAAGTCTATGTGCAGCAACCATTGGGCTACATAGTGAAAGGACATGAAGATAAAGTCCTAAGATTGAAGAAGGCTTTATATGGCCTTAAACAAGCTCCAAGGGCATGGAATCATCGAATCGATGAATATTTCTTAAAAAATAAGTTCTCAAAGTGCCCCCAAGAATATGCCCTTTATATGAAGGTGAATAAAGGAGATGTATTACTGGTTTGCTTGTACGTAGATGATTTGATCTTTACAGGTAATAGCTCGAGCATGATCAATGAATTTAAGAAGGCAATGGCTCGAGAATTTGAAATGACAGACATTGGGCTCATGGCGTACTATCTTGGGATAGAAGTAAAGCAAGGAGAAGATGGCATCTTCATATCTCAAGAAGGATATGCAAAAGAAGTTCTGAAGAAGTTTAATATGAGTAACTGCAAGTCAGTGTGTACTCCTGTTGAATGCGGAGTCAAGCTGTCGAAGCATGAAGATGGTGAAAAGGTGGATCCAACTCTTTTCAAGAGTCTTGTTGGGAGCTTACGGTACTTGACATGCACAAGACCGGATATTCTCTTTGGAGTTGGACTTATTAGTCGTTATATGGAGTCACCAACCACGACTCACATGAAGACTGCTAAAAGAATCCTCCGCTACATAAAAGGTACACTCGACTATGGCTTATTTTATTCACCTTCTAATGAGTTCAAACTTGCTGGATACAGTGATAGTGATTGGGGTGGAGACACAGATGATAGAAAGAGCACCACTGGATTTGTGTTCTACTTGAGTGGCACTGCATTCACTTGGAGCTCAAAGAAGCAGCCAATAGTGACACTCTCTACTTGCGAGGCAAAGTATGTTGCAGCCACAACATGTGTTTGCCATGCATTATGGTTAAGAAACTTGTTGAAGACACTTGGAGTTCCACAAGAAGAACCAACAGAGATCTATATTGACAACAAGTCAGCACTTGCTCTATCAAAGAATCCAGTATTTCACGACAGAAGCAAGCACATTGATACAAGGTATCATTTCATCAGAGAATGCATTGGAAGGAAAGAGGTGCAATTGAAGTATACCAAGTCTCAGGAGCAGATTGCTGACATCTTCACAAAGCCACTCAAGCATGACGTGTTCTGCAAACTAAGAACTTGCCTTGGAGTAGCAAAGTCAAGTTTAAGGGGGGATGTTGAAAGTTAAACTTGATTTAGGGCCCAAAATGTGCTCCAAACTTAGTTTTGGCCCAATGGAGGATGAAGATCTTCTAGAGAGTTCCATAAATCTCTAGAGAAAAGGAAGAGAAATCATCTTTCTAGAAAGTTCTATAGTGCTCTAGATAAAGGAAGAGAAATAAGTTATCTAGAGAGTTCTATAAATCTCTAGAGTATGAGATATCAATAACTTTCTAGAAAGTTCTAAGAAAATATCTTAGAAATAAGTAAAAGTATCTTGTCTAGAAAGTGCCATAAAATATCTAGAAAGTGTCATAGAAATATCTAGATATTTTAGATGAAATGTGTGGCTAAGATTGAATGTGTAAGCCTATATAAAGGGATGTAGCCCCACCATTTTGTAGAAGTTCAAGTGAAGTCAAGAAAGTCCAAGACAAGCCAAGTTTGAGAAATTGAAGAGTGTTCTTCCATATCCCTCCTCATTATCTCTTCCACATAAATTTGCTCTACTTTAAAAGCCTTACTCCCTTTGTGTTGTAAACTCCTCTTCCAACACAAAACCGTCGGGACCAGACCACTCGCAAATGACAAACGACGAGATCTTAAGGATACTTGAGGACTTCACGAAGGACGTACGTCGTCCGTCACCAGCTCAAGACTCTTTGGAAGATTCTTGAATGCCAGGCCAGCGTAAGTTATCTCCGACCCCACCTCCAGGGCTATAGTGCGATGGTGGACGTTGAGACATTCTGTTGCATCATGCCTTTGTCTTCCTACGATGACTATGTTGACCACATCGATCGGATGGCCGACGACCTTGTTGACCTTGATCAGCCTCTACCTTTCAGTTGATACTCTACGGTGTTTCTTCTACAGGTACTTTTCCCTCAGCTAGTATGAATTTTTAAAAATTAAATTTATAATTTTATTTGTATTAGTGACATTGTGAACATTTCTTTTATTATTATTAAAACTTCCTTCATTCATAAAAACTTGAAAAAAAAGTCAGGGTGATGAAACCCCTTGTACAACCAAGAAAGATAGTCTAAATGCTCTGGAACAAAGGGGTAATTTTTAGAAGTAATTTTGGAAGCAACCCAACAAGCAAAGTAGTGCGCAACAATATTTGCACCTCTTTGTACTTGATTAATCTTTCAATTGGGAGTATTTCGAAGATCATGTATAATATCCTCAATAATGCCATGTATTCTCCATTCAATTCGTCTAGGAAAAGACTTAATGGCAAAAACAACAATAGCCGAGTCCCCCGTCTCATTATGGGGGGAGGGGCGAGGGGGGCAACACTTGGACAAAATCTTCTATGTTTTTGTTGAATCACACCCCCTGTGAAGCATGCTCACTCGACGAAGTTTTTTAGCTAGCTCCTGCGAGTTCTTGGAATTTTTCCCATGTGCGACTAAATTGCGATTGACCCAGATCAAATCCATTCCATTAGACTTAATATCCATGACTGATTCGATTCTCACCTCCACACATACCCTGCCAGAGTCGAATTTGCCACCATCAATTGAACCATCAGTTCCACCAGTAATTGGTGCACTTGAACTTAATGAGTCCTCCAACACTGATCACACCTCCAATGATATGCTTGTGACTCATCCCATGGCTACCCGTGCCAAGTTTGGGGTAAGAAAGCCTAATCTGAAATATGCATTATTGCACACTTATGAATCTATTCCAAAAGAACCACAAAATATTCATTCAGCTCTTAAACATCCTGGTTGAATGAAGGCCATGGACGAAGAACTTGCAGCTATATCTAATAATCAGAAGTGGTCACTGGTTTCTCGTACTTCTTC
Organism: Myrica gale; assembly: GCA_963930655.1. NCBI lineage: Eukaryota > Viridiplantae > Streptophyta > Magnoliopsida > Fagales > Myricaceae > Myrica > Myrica gale. The sequence continues at coordinate 17,672,819 of OZ005600.1, read as the reverse complement.
CATGAATATTGTTGGTTCCAAGTGGGTGTTTCCACCCAAGATTAATGCTGATGGTTCTCTCCAAAGACTCTAAGGCCCGATTAGTTGCAAAAGAATACCATCAAATTGATGGCATAAATTTTTCTGAAACTCTTTGGCCAGTTGTTAATCTAGGTACAATCAAACCTTTATTCTCCATTGCAATAGTTTGAAAATGGAACATCAGACAGTTAGAAATCAAGAATGCTTTTTTCCATGGTGTTTTGTCTGAGCAAGTATTTATGGAGCAACCTCCTGGCTTCAAAGATCCTGATCATCTAGAGTTTGTTTGTTTGTTACACAAAACCATTTGCTGTTTGAAACAAGCACCTCAGGTATGGTTTGATTGCTTCAGCTCATTTTTACTTGAATATGGTTTCTTTTGTCGCTCAACGATATTGATATGGTTTCTTAGTATATTAACTTCCTTGGGTACACCTTAGCTTTCGGGGTGCTAAGGAACCTTTACAAAACGTTTTTCAAGCTCACGTTTTAACTCTCTTCACAAATCCCAAAACCCAAGAGATTTCTTCTACTCTCACAAGTAGGACCAAGTGTTTACCCAATACTCAAGTGATTTACAAAGATGGGTACAGAGGAATATCAACGAATGACTCTCAAAGCCAAATCAGCAAGTGAAAAGCTCAATAGAGTGTAAGAAGACAAGATTCTATTAGGAAAGCTAAAGTTTGGCAGGCGGGAGCACAAACTTTCTTGGCAGGTGTGGTCTTCCCTCTTCTTCAAAGAACTTTATCTCTCGAAGTTAGAACAAGAGTAATAACAAGTTTTTTTTTCTCTTCTTCAAGAAATTTCTCTCTTTTCAGGCTAGGTCATCAATGATGAGTAAAAAGATAAGATTTAGCAATGAAAGCTTTAGTCTTGAGGGAATCAACAAAAAGATTTATTTGGATCTAGCTTTTTCTCCCTGTTTCAAGCTTTTTCTCTTTTGGAGGCTAGATTTTGAATAATGATGCAAATACATCATTTCTCTCTCCATCTCATTCTATTGTAGTCCTCTAGGCTTCGACGGTCTTCAAGTAGCTTTATTGTACTGTTGGAGGGGTATCCAAGTCATTTTAGAACAGAAAGATGTGTTGGCGACGTTCTAGGGAAAAATTGCAAAATCCCAGCTTGTGTCGACAAATAGACTACATTTGTCGACACCTTAAAACTTGGTCTAGAATTTTGCTCTCAGTAGACAGTGCAATGTGTCAACACTAGTTTTAAATGTGTTGATACCATGAAACTTGGTCTAAAAATGTTGTCTCGGGTGTCGATTGAATGTGCCGACACTTATAGGTGCTGGAGAGAAAAATCAGCATCTTGAAAGTGTCAAAATCATTTCAACACTTCTTTAAACACATACAATATGAAAAATTGATCTTATTAATTTCTGTACTGATGTTAAAGTCCACTTATAAATATTTTAGAGAGATAACCTCAAAATTTTGAAATTCATTTTTAGAAAAAATGGATTGACAAGGTAAAATCTAAAAGCCTTCAAAACTTAAGACTTTTTTTATCATCAAAATCAAATATGAACTGTTTGCAAAAATAACCTTGGGTTAACAATCTCTTCCTTTTTTATGATGTCAAAATCATTTTAAAAATAACCATTTGCTAACAAATGGAAAAGCTCCCCCTAAGAACAAGCAGAAGTTTTTCATGACTTTTTAGCAAGGACTTTGAGATTTTACAAAAATTTTGTAGAAGTTTTCTTTGTAAATAGAGGTTTCCCAAAATTTAAAAACAAGTAAGAACACTTCTATAAACTTCCTCTAGACTTCACAAACATTCCTATTTTCAAATTAGAACACAAGACTTCATATTTTGAGAATTGAAAGTTCGGAATACTACCTGTAAAGCAATCTCAATTATCCACAATTAAGTGCGAAGAGATAAGCACTCTAGAAAAGAAGCTCTTATAAACACCATTAGATAATCAACAGATATGAGCAATTATATAATCCAATGGAGACATGTAAATACTAGATATATTTATAGATAATGACAAGTCAAGTGCTCAGCCAATCAGCATAATTTCAAAATAAAGAGGACAAAATAAGGTTAATACAAAATGAAATGTCCTCAGGACGAGCTAGATAGTCAACATAATTACTTAAAACTTCTTCCCCTTTGACATTATCAAAAATAGGTTAAGGGGAAGGGTCAAGGGTAGTTGGCTAAGAAGGTGGAGTATTTGAAGTGGAGGTGGAAGGTTTTAATTTCTTGATAGGAGGAGAAGATACGCAATCTCAAATTTCTTCAGCCTTTCCATCCAAGTCGTGGAAAACCAATATGTTCATTTCATGACATTAGGACGAAGGTTGCGATCATCTTCCAAATGGACCTCTGTGGCCTTAACCACATCCTCAACAGATGACACAAAGGCATGAAGTTCAGCAGAGGTAGAAGCATACTCATCAATAGTATGTCGAGTTATATTGCTAGCCACATGGATGTTGTTATTTACTTGATGCTTTAGACCCCTCATTTTCTTATCAAGAGTCTCAAAACGCTCTGTATGCATAGCAAGCAGCTTCTTGATGTATTTGAATCCCGTCTTCACACTGGTGACCATGCCCTCCATATTCTTACCCAATCTTTTATGTTCCTCCTTGATTTCAGTAATGGAGGCCTCAAGTAGACTTAGGTGAGGTTCAAGAGAACTAGCACTATGAATTTTGGAAGAGAATGCAAACTGCATTGAGGGAGTGGAGATAGGTGTTTGCTCATCAAAAGATGTCCTATTTCTCTAGGGAGTCCTTTTAGTATCAACTTCTTCCTCATCTCCATCTTCTTCCTTAGAATCTGAACCCTCTTGCTTAGGTGTCAACACACTTTTTCTCACCCATTATCCATCTTCATTTTGAACAAACCTGATGTGTGTACGGAAGTGCTCTCTAGATACCCTATTATTGGACTAAAGTGCTAAAATGTGAATAGAAATAATTGGAATTAATGTGTATTCTTGAATTGAGTTTATATTTACTTTGGGACACTCTTAAGCAGATTTGTATGTTTAATTTCAGAGTTTACAAAAGAGCAAGTCAAAGCCCAATCAAATTCAAAAGGGAGACTCTCATGGGGTTGAGAGCAATTTGGATGAAGAGAAAAAAAAAAGGAAAAATGATCACAAAAGGAAACTACAAGAAGTCCAAATCCGAAATTTGCTAGGAGCCAGCCTGGACATAGTTTCGTATTTTGGTCATAACTTTCAACTCCAATATCGGATGGACACAATTATTGTTTCTTTGGAAAGGTATCTTACGGGGCTACAATTCCGTGTGAGATGTCATTTCTTTAATTCGGACGTTTACGGTGTGAAAAGTGGGCTACAATCCAAGCTCCGAACCAGAGGATATTATTTAGCTTTTCTTTTTATTATTCCGTTTTTAGGGTTTCGTTTTGTGACATATATAAGCAAAACTTTTTATTGTAAACCAGGCGGCAGACTTGAGACTAGAGGTTTTTCTTTGGAATTTGTTTTCCTTTCATCTTATTATGGAGAACTAAATTCTCAAGTGGGGCTAGGGATGAACTTGCACACTAGACGGTATTTTCAATTCATTCTTAATTTATGTATTTGATTTTCAATTACTAAGACTCTTTTGTTTTATCATTCTCAATTCATTGTTGATGTTTTCTTCTCCGAATAATCATAGAATTTATTCTGTTTATGGTTTCAGTCATGTTTTTTCTATTGAATGGATTAGTTCTTTGATTATGTTTGAATCAATTATTTATCTATATTGATTTACTTCTTTGCTGCAATATCACTCCCTGAGTATATTGTTGTCGTTGGTTTCTCTCAATAGGGATAATAATTTACGTATTCTAAAAGTGGTGCATGATTTTTCAAAGGATACATTTGGTTTAATTTTGATTTATAAATCTATACCTTCCGATTGGGAATTTTGGGAATTGAGTTCCCAATTGAGTTATTCACTGAATTAAGAATAATTAAAATACCGGAGTTGTGCAAGGGATTTCCGACGCTCTACTGTTCGTCAAATTTGAGTATTTTTTTCGTTAGTCACTCTACTTCACTTTGATTTGCATTTAAAATTGATCTCCATTGATCATTTAATATTTTTCTTTAGTTTCTTTGTTCCTTTTGCTATTCTTTTAAGGTGTCTCTCTGTGGAATCTACACCCCAAAGGTGTGCTACAACTACCGCATTATTCTTTGAGAGTAATCAAAACCCCAGCACCCGAAGGTTTTTTTTTGTTTTACTCCATGGAGTCTTTGGGTTTTTCTCTTACTTCCCCAGTCATTCCAACCACAATAATATGAAATATAAGGGAGCCATTGCTTCTTCATCTTAGTAACATCCTTCATGTGATTAAGCATTAAATGACCAAGGTACGAGTATGGGTAATGGAAATTTGTGAGAGAAAGAGAGTGACACCGTTTGGGAGAGAGGAAGGGTTTCTATGAGATCGAGAGAAGCAATAAGTGTTGACTCTAGCCCTTGGTAAGTATTTATGTATGCCACGCAAACTATTTTTTTTAAAAAATTTCAGATCGAAAGATGTGTTGACACAAGGCATGCGAAATGAGTACATATAATGTTATCACAAGGAACAAGTATGATTTCAAAAGAAACACAAAGAGACAATTTAAACAAAGATCAGAGCATGTACAATGCAATCGATTAATACATCAATAAGGCAAATCAAACATATATCACCAATTTAATCCGAAGAAAATCTTAGTCCAATTTCTTGGCGAACGAAGCAAAATTTATCGTCATTAAGGGGTTTTGTGAAAATATCCGTCAATTGAAGGTCGATATTTACCAATTCAAGAACAATATCCCCTTTTTGAGCATGATCTCGAATAAAGTGATGCTTAATCTCGATATGTTTTGTCCTAGAGTGTTGAATTTGATTTTTCGTAAAATTTATCACACTGGTGTTGTCACACTTTATTGGGATGTGAGAATAATGAAGATTAAAATCTTCCAATTGTTGTTTCATCTATAATAGTTGTGTATAACAATTGCCCACAACAATATACTCTGCTTCTGTGGTTGATAGAGCTACGAAGTTTTGTTTTTTTACAACAACAAGAGACTAGAGGAGGGGCCTATTGTAAGTCTAAATAACAACCCAAGAGGAGGTGAATTGGGTTTTAATAAAAATTAAAACATTTTCAAGATAATTTAAGTAATATAACATTAGAGAAAAAACACAATGAGCAAAGATATGAAAGGAATAACAAGGAGATGTAGAGTTAGAGAGATGACACCATAATTTTAGGTGGTTTGGCCAACATTTGCCTACGTCCACCCCAAGGCTATTGAATTCCTTGGGCTTCCTCCACTATCTATCAAATAGCAAGTACACCTTAGATTTCGGGATGCTAAGAACCTTTACAAAGCGATTTTCGAGCGCACACTTTAACTCTCTTCACAAATTCCAAAACCCAAGGGATTTCTTCTACTCTCAAAAGTAAGACCAAGTGTTTACCTAATACTCAAGTATTTTACAAAGAATGGGTACAAAGGAATAATCACGAATGGCTCTTTAAACCGAATAAAGCAAGAGTAAAGTATATCTCAGTGCAACAAGACAAAAATTCTCAATATAATACTGAAGTTTGGCAGGAGAATCACGAGCTTTCTTGGTAGGTGCGATATTCTCTCTTGTTCAAAGTACTTTCTCTCTTTATAAGTTAGGTCAAAAGTAATTGCAAGAGAGTTCTTATCTTTATCTCTCTATCTCATTCTATTTAAAGCTTCTTTGGCTTCTACGATCTTCTAGGGCATCAACTATACCGTTGGAAGAGTTTCCAAGTAATGTTAGAGCAATTTGAATGCTATGACATTGTTTTGGATTTTCTGCAACTTTGTGGCATGTGTTGTCACATGGTCAGCATGTGTTTACACTTCAAAACTTGCTCTGGAATGACACTCTCGGGAGTGAGTGCAATGTGTTGACACAAGTCCTCAATGTGACGACAATATGAAACTTTAAAAAATTTGCCTGAAATTGTTGTCTCGGGTGTCAGTGCAATGTGTCGACACCATGAATTCATCACTCTGGAGTAAGTGCAATGTGTCAACACTAGTCATCTATGTGTCGATACTTATAAGTGCAGGAGAGAAAAATTAGCAACTTTAAATCTTCCAATCCATTCCAAAACTTCTTTAAACACCTACAATATGAAAAATTGATCTTATCAACTTGTGTAATGGTGTTCAAGAACACTAAGAAATATTTTACTGAGATAACCTCAAACCTTTTAAATATATCTTAGAAAATAGTGGATTGACAATATAAAATCTAAAAACCTTCAAAACTTCGAATTTTTTTATCATCAAAGTCAAATATTGATTGTTTGCAAAATAACCTTGGGCTAACAATCTCTCCCTTTTTTATGATGAGAAAATCATTTTAGAAACGACAATTTGCTAACAAATAGAAAAACTCCCCCTGAGAACAAGCAGGAGTTTTTCATGACATTTTTAGCAAAAAAGACTTTTGTGATTTTACAAAAAAGTTGCAAGAGTTTCCTTTGTAAATGGAGGTTTCCCAAATTTTTAAAACATGAAAGAACACTACTATTGTGAGACCCCGAACTTTGCTTTTGCTATTTTTCTATGTATTAGCTTTTAATTTAAATTATGGGGCCATATTTTTGCCCAATATATGACCTAAGCTTTATGTTTAAGGTACATTAACTAATATGAGATTTTATTTCATGAAAATTTTCCTAAATAATTTTCTTGTCATTTTGGAAGTTTTGTGCAAAGTTAAATTATATTTTCCTAAGAGCCGAAACTTGCAAGGTAAGTTTCTCTTATGGATTTATATTTTTCATTTGCCTAGTATATTTCATAATCCTTGGAAATTAAATTATGATTTAAGATTTATATATATTGGCCGAAACTTATAGGTGTTGGATCTTCAAATATATTTTGTTAAATGTCAATTTGATGAATGACCATGACATGTATAAATTTTTGGTGAACACATGCATATAGGCTAGACTTGAAATATAATAGGTTGCATGCAAATCGAAAGAGCTAATCATTGTATGAACATTTGTGTTGGCCGAATATGGCATTGTGCTAGATCTAGAAGTTGTGTTGTGATTGGTAGATCCTAGGTTGTGAATCTGAAAATGGAGGATGGGATCACCATTGGAGAAGAAAACTTAGACAAGAAATGCTTAAAATGGTACATGGCCGAATGACCTAATAAGTGGAACCCTAATAGCAACCCTATAAATAAGATTATGTTTATATGTGATGGATAAATAAAATTTGGGTTATGGCCAAATGGGTTAGAAGATTTAAGCTCAATCATAAAACACGTCATATTAGTAAGAGAAAAACATAGATAATAGGCTTAAAGATTCGGATTAAAAGAATTAGCAAAACTTTGTGGTGTTAAGTATAGATTGAGGATTTAATTAGGTTGGCCGAAACTTAGGGTGAACAAAATAGAGCTTATATTTTTCGGGTTTCATAGAGATCTAATGTCCAAGCCAAGAGTTAATTATGATTAAGGTTAGGGATCGATTAATGTAAAGATTTAATTGAATACATGGAATAAAAGAAAGATCAAGATTTAATCCTAAATCAATTAGTTTGTTGATTAGAGTCCTAAATATGAATAGAAATATATTGCAATAGAATTAAGTAATTAAATAACCTAAGCTTAGTTAGTAGAAAGTAAGAGATTAAATAATATATTAAGCGGTTAAAAGAATTAAGGCAATGTATAAATCTACAATATCGAAATAAATAAATATATATATAGTTGCTGTTTGAAACAATTGCGATGGACGGGGAGTTCAAGGCTAAGAGGTGAACAAGAGGTTCAATTGGACTAAGAGAAATTCAGCAACTATATTATATCGTTAAGATTAAGTTAAGTGCTTAATTATCACTATTCGTTCCTTAGTGGATTTCAAAATAGGTTTCCTCAAATAGTTCATAGAACCGAGCGTGTTGATATACTTTCATGTAAACTTAGTATATTAAGAATCGAACCTATTCTTTGTAGGCAAAGAGCCAAGTGAGATCTAAGGAGATTTGCGAGAAGTACTGTAAGTGAATTCTAACCCGATTTGGAAAACTTGAATGATACCCTGCATGTTTTATTGTGCATGGCAAAATATTTTAATACAAGTGACATGTATTGTGCACAAAAAATGTTTCAAGTACGCATGATGTTTCAAACATGTCATAGCATGATCATTTGCATGAACGTATGAACAACGTTTTGATGCAAATGAAATTACAATGTTTTTAAGTGTGGCATGGCATGTTCATTGCATAGAAACATGAAAAGTTGTTTTATGCGAATGAAAAGAGTATGTATGTTATGAGACTTGATTTGGGGCTTTGGTTGGATCCGTACCAAGTTAAGTGGGGTTTATCATCCATACCGAGGAACGTTGATCGAGAAGGATGGATGGATGAAACCTAGGACGCCCATACCGAGGGACGTTGATCGAGAAGGTTGGGTAAGTCCTTGAGGTATGTGCAACCACACCGAGGAACGTTGCTCGAGAAGGTGTGGCACCTCTTATGGGTCGTGTCTAGCCATCAGGCCTGGGGCAACTACGGGCTAGCTCGACCAGATGTTAAGTCTCCAAGGGATGGGAGACAGTTCCGATGGGAACAGCACAACCCTGACTTCATGGGGTCAAATGGAGCGAGCCCACAGTAAGAGATGAAATATTTATGAAAAGGCCAAGAGTGGCAAGAGATTTAAAATGCATTTGAAAAGGCCAAGAGTGGCAAGAGATTTTAGTGCATGGCATGTGCATCACGGAGCATGCATATGCATCATGGTTTTTATGCACTATCTCATGACTTACAGTTATGCATTTCTTTTCTTAACTCTACAGTGTATTGAAGTAAGTATGTTTTTAAAGCCATGTTTTATCAAAGTTCATGTTTCAAACTGTTGTTCCTTACTGAGTCTTTTGACTCAAAGTTTTTAATCGTATCATTCCAGATCCACAAGAAAATTGGGGAGCAGAGGATTATCTCACGTAGAAATCCTAGGAGTTCGGGAGTTGGAGTCGGAATTGGTGAACTCCGAGTTAGCACTAGCGAGTGTTGGTTTGATTTGAGTGGCAGTATGTTGCCCTATTACGTTTTGTATAAGTTTGCGAACAAGATGCAATGTAAAGACTTTTATGAGTTATAATTCGTTTACCGAGGGCTTATGTTCATTGAGCTTGTATCTCAGCCAACATGTGGATACTGAATGGGTCTTTCGATGTGTATAAAGTAAATAAAAAAAAAGTTTTCCGCTGTAAGAGTTAGTGTAAGCGCTGGAGTGTTCCCGGGGAATGCTCGCGGCTGTCACGGTCCCTGCGGGAGGGCGTTCGGGGCGTGACAACTATAAACTTCCTCCAAACTCCTCAAACTTCAATTTACCAATCAGAATACAAGACTTCATATATTGAGAATTGAACGATATGAATACTACCTGTAAATCAAGTCTCAATTTTCACAATGAAGTGCAGAGAGAAAAACACTTTTTGAATCTCTTATAAACACCATTATATAATCAATAGATATGAGCATAATCAAATAATCCAATGGAGACATATAAATACTAGAGATATTCATTAGATAATGGCAAGTCAAGTGATCAGCCAACATCAAAATAGAATGTCCTCAGTAAGAGTTGAAGAGTCAACATAATCACTTAAAACTTCTCCTTTGGCATCATCAAAAATAGGATAAGGGGAAGGGTCAAGGACAACTGGCTAGTTAGGAGGAGGTTGTGAAGAAGAGGTGGAAGGTCTGGATTGTCTGATAGGAGGATGGGAATACTCAATGTCAAATTTCTTCAGCCATTCCATCTAAGTTGTGGAGAACCAATACGTCCACTTTATCACATGAGGATGAAAGTTGCACACAAGTTTGAAGCTCAGTAGAGATGGTTTTGAATTCATCAAAGGTATTCTGAATTACATTTCTAGCCACATGAACGCTATGAGGATGAAGGTTGTCGACACATGAATTTTTCCACTTCATCACATTACATTTATATGTCCACTTCATCACATGAGGATGAAGGTTGTCGACACATGAATTAGTGGTATCGACACATACTTCTCCAGTGAAAACAACTATTAAAACCATAAGTGTTGACACTTGTTTTACGAAGTATTGAAACATGGCATGCATAAAGAAGGTATATAGTGTTTTCAAAAAGAATAAGCATGATTTTAAAAGGAAAACATACAGAGAGCAATTTAAACACAGATCACAACATGTTCAATGCAATCATTAACACAAATGAAACACATGACGCCAATTTAATATGAAGGAAATCTCATTCCAATATCTTGGCATATGAAGTAAAATCTATCATCATTAAGGGGTTTTGTGAAAATATCCGCCAATTGAAGGTCCGCATTTACAAATTCAAGAACAATCTCCCCTTTTTGAGCATGATCTCGAATACAATGATGCTTAATCTCAATATGTTTTGTCTTAGAGTGCTGAATTTGATTTTTGGTAAGATTTATAGCACTGGTATTGTCACATTTTATTGAGATGAGAGAATAATGAAGATTAAAATCTTCCAATTGTTGTTTCATCCACAATACTTGTGCACAACAATTGCCCACGACAATATACTCGGCTTCCGTGGTTGATAGAGCCACAACATTTTATTTCTTACAACATCAAAAGACTAGTGAGGGTCCAAGAAATTGACACGCACCACTAGTACTCTTTCTATCAATTTTATATCCAGCATAATCTGCATTCGAGTATCCTTGTAAATTAAATTCAACACTCTTGGGATAAAGCAAACCAAGATTTTGAGTACCAACAAAATATTTAAAAATTCTTTTAACCGTAAGGAGATGAGATTCCTTTGGACAGGATTGGAATCTAGTACACATGCATACACTAAACATTATATCTGGTCTACTATTGGTAAGATAGAGTAAGGAGCCAATCATGCCTCATCGGTTTTAAGTTTTCCATATTAAATCGCTTGAGAAGATTCCCTCATTGCATTGTTTGATTTGGTGTCCAAGAAAATAGTTCAATTCTCCCATGAGACTCATCTGTGAGACCCCGACTTAGAGACTAGCAGCATCACTTGGTTTAGGTTTTCTTCTATGTAAATTTAAACATTTAAAATCTTACTTCTTGACTCTTTAAGGTCTGCACTATTATGAATATTTGGGAAAAGAAATGTATGGTTGACTTGATTTAAAATTTATATCTAAGGTGAAATTTTCCTCTATCACCTTTTTGTGCATCTTTAGTTATAATTAAAATGTTATATTGTTTGTGAGTTTCTATAGTATTAAATTTCATTATTTGGGATCAATTATCCTAGGGCCTTGATTTTTGGAAGTGTATGTTTGCTTGAAACAAAAGTGAAAGGGAGTCAAACGTGTATGAAGTGGCAAGTGAAACAAAAAAAGAGGGGGAAAACAGCCGCATGTTTCACCCAATGGGGGGAGGAAATATTAACAATGTATGGGGGCAAGTTGGACTTTTCCTTCCCACCCCTCTATTTCACGAATAACTCCCCATTTCCTTCTTCATTCGGTTGCTACTCACACCACACACTCTCACTTTCACGCACACACACAAGGGGAGGAAAGCACCGAAACAGCAGAAGAGAAGAATGGAAGAATAAGGTCGGGAAGAAGTAGAAGAAGAAGAAGCCACAGAGAAGAAGAAGGAGAAGAGAGAAGAGAAGAAGAGGAAGAAGAAGAAGGAAGAGAAGAGAAGGAGAAGAGGAAATAAGAGAAGGAGAAGGAGAAGAAGATTAAAGAAAAGAACGAAGAAGAAAAGAAAAAGAGGGGAGAAAGGTAGGTCTTAGAAGTCATTCGACCATGGGGGGAAATTTCTCCCGTGAGCCCTTCTTCTTACACCATTTTTCTAATGTTTTCACCTCCCTTCTCTAACGTGGTGACTTGTTTTAGGTGTCCATTTCCATCAAAATCAATTACCAAGCGAATCTAGAGGTAAGGGAAATTGGAAATCCTAAGCTGAAATTATAGGAACCGTAACTTTATGTAGAAGTTTCTGTTACTTGCTTGCATGTTAAATTTGAGTACTGATGAGTTGGGAATAAAAGGTAGACATGCAAAATGATCTAGAGTTGTGAATGGTGGAGAAGAAGTTTTGTTGGGTCACAAATGGGAGCTTGTTGATGATCGGTTATGGCTGATCGGACCTTACATATAATGTCTTTTGTCTTTTGGATTTATGTATTAGATTCACCTCTAGGCTGCATGCATGTTAGTTTTATTAGAGAACCAAGCCTCAAGTGTTGAACCTTTAAGAACCCATAAGGATGCACGGTCAGATTTGAGTAAAGGTTCAAGAGAAACATTGATGTAGCATGGGTGTTTGATGGAACGCCTAAGAGAAAAGATAATGCATTAGCATTGGCCTGGTGAAGAGAGAATCATAGTATTGCTATAAATTTTGATTTGAAACCATTAAAGTAGAAGATTTTCATAAGATTAGTTTCTGTTATGAGGTGTTGCAAGATCTGAAATCTGTTTTGCACATACATGGTCGGATATGTAATAGTTGTTGCATAGGGTGTTGTCATTTGATATTTGAATGGGTTGAAGTGCAAATGAGCTGAAGAGAGTGGAGGGAAGATTTGCTCCTCTACTTTCATGGATGTCCTTGTTATTTCAGCACCTCCTTAAGGGTTTAAAGAGGTTCTTGAATGTTGGTTATGATGCTCGAAGAGACCATAGTTGCTGCTGTTAATGAATGTAATTGGTTGAAAAGGAAACTTCCTTGTTGTTGTTGTTGCATCTATAGAGGTTAGACCTTATCCATTATGAACTATTGTTTTTGTTGGAGAACCCATAGCATTGATAAGTTTGGCCTATAATGTTGGTAATCATTGAGAATTAGAGAACGCTTGTTAAACTAGTTGCTGAAATTAGCTTCTGCAGATCACAAAGTTCGAATTAGGAGTAACCTTTGATGTGATTGTTCTTATTCTTTGATCTTGAGAGACTTCTATGTTATAGAACGATGAAATACGAAGATTTTAAGCCATACTTTGGGTCATTCCGATAAATATTGAGTGAGTTATGGGTTTTTCAAGGTCAAGACGTCAAGCTGCCAGCAGCCATGCACGTCCAGAACTCCTGCTCATTTCAAATACCTTTTAAGTGATCCTTTTAGGTCCAAATTTTATGAGTCTTGTCTTAAAAAATTTAAGTTTGTGAAAGAAGAACATTTTAAGGTAAATTTCGTGTGATTTAGAGGTCTAATGAATAAGTTGTGGTGTTTTGAAAGTGGAAGGCCTAGCTGGAGGCAGCAGCAGTGTTGCTCTAGGATTTTCATCTGATATGGAGTGTTTTTGAAAATGCATAGTAATTCTGATTTTTGTGATTTTTATCTTCAAACTTAAACTATGAAAGTAGAATAGTTTAAAATAAATTTCATGTAATTTAGAGCCATTTCTTTGAAGTTATGAATTTTGAAGCTGGAGATGTCGGGGCTGTCCGCTTGGACGTCCTCAGCAGCTTGCATTTTCGGGTAAATCTTTTGAGTGGAAAACGAGCTCTAAATTACCTGGAATTTTAATATGTTATGAAAATTAGAGTAAGGATCAGTTGGCATCCAAGTCTTATGGCTTCATCAACCTTAAGATAGAACTTTACATTGTAGGATCACCATTGGGTAGTTAAGAAACATGGGTGATTTAGTATGATGTGCTAATTTAATTGAATGATTATTACCTGCATCTAGTAAACCTCTATATGACATTAGTATGACTTATTTGTAGGCAAGGTGCCACCATAAGCTTAAGTAGACGAAGGTAAGTGGAAAAATATGTTTTCCGAAAACTGGAATGATACACATCATGGATATTTGTCATCAAGCACGGCATGAGCACGCCATAAGCATTTGTATTGATTTTCTCAAAAGAAAGAAAAGGGAAATTTTATGTAAATGAAAGTACGATTTTATGCTTTGTCATGATATGTTATGGGGCTAAATAGGATGGTCTATGATGGTCGGTACCGTACCTAAGTATGATAAGTGCATCCACTCCGAAGGACGAATGCAAGAAGGATGGATGACTCCTAAGGGCACCCACTCCGAAGGAAGAATGCGAGAATGATGGGTAGTCCTTGAGGTATGTGTAACCGTACTGAAGGACGAATGCGAGAAGGTGTGGACCTCTATGGGTCGTGTCTAGCCATCAAGTCTGGGGCCACATCAAGGGCTAGCTCGACCAAATGACATATTCCCAAGGGAAAGGGGAATGGTTCCGAAGGGAACGCACAACCCTGACTTTAGGGGTAAATGGAGCGATAGAAGGAGCCCAAATAATGATGAAAAGATTCTTTAAGTTAAATTTCAAGTGCAAGATTGCATACATAAACATGCATTTATTCTGACATACATTTACCTGTTATTCATGATCATGTCATGCATAACCCTTACTGAGTCATTCGACTCACAAAATTTAAATTGTATCATTCCAGACGATGTTTCCTATGAGAGGACTCATGAGGAGGAACTAGAACTCGAGTAGGGGGGCTGACAAGGATGCCCTCCCCTAACTTGCAATTCATGTAGATTCTGAGTTATTTTTGAAAGGACTGACATGAACCTCCAATGTGTGGTGGTCATGGTCTGTTCAGCCTACGAGACTTATGTCTCCTAAACAACTTATATTTTGGGACCATGATGTAATTATACTTTATGACCGAATGGAATTCTAAATGTCTTCCTATGTGTGTTTTTTGAAATAGTTATATGTTTTATTTCGCCTACACTTTCTTTATGTTCTTATATTCAGTAGGGCATTAAGGTTTCACATGTCAGCTGTTAAATTTCTGAATAGTATTTTCATGAACTAAAGAAGTTCTTATTTTCTGAATTTAGTAATAGGTAGGACAGTTTAAAAAAAAATCCTCTTCAAGTTTTTAGTAAATGCGCTGGAGCGTTCATTGTTGGAATTGCTCACGGCTGTCATTAGCCTCATCGGGCTAGCGTTTAGGGCGTGACATCATCTCAAATTCACCTTGCATAACTTGAGACAATTCTTGACACAAAGATTCATTAGTAGATCCAAAAATAATGTCATCGACATAAATTTGAGCCGTTAACAATTCATTATCTTTTTTTCTTTAGTAAAAAGAGTAGTATCAATTTTACCTCGTGAAAAAGCATTTTCAATGAGAAAAGAGCTTAGACGTTCATACCATGCCCGATGTGCTTGTTTCAATCCCTAAAGCGCCTTTGTGGGCTTGTACACATGATTTGAAATTTTTTCATCTTCAAAGCCCGATGGTTGCTCAACATATACTTCCTCCGTGAGGAATCCAATTAGGAAAGCGCTTTTCATATCCATTTGAAGGAGTTTAAAATCTTTATAGGAAGTGAAAGCGAGTAGCATACGAATAGATTCTAAACGGGCAACGGGAGCAAAAGTTTCATCAAAATCAATTTCATCTTCTTGATTGTAACCTTGGGCTACCAATCTTGCCTTGTTCCTCACTACAACCCCGGATTCATCCATTTTGTTTCTAAAAACCATTTTGTATCAATAATTGGATAATCTTTGGGTCTAAGAACTAAATGTCATACTTGATTTTTCTCAAATTGTTTTAACTCGTATTCCATAACTTGAATAAAAATTTCATCATCTTTAGCCTCAAGAAAATTGTTAGGCTCAAGTTGAAAAAGTAAAGCAAAATTATTATCTTGGTTTAACGAAGAGTGAGTACTTACCCATTTCTCAACATTATCAATAATTTGCTGGAAAAGATGACTTTTGACAAATTTTCACGACTGTGGTAGATCATTGTTGTCTTGTTGAACACCTCATTGTGATTCTTGGGATCCTTGCTCTTGTACAAGTATTTCTTCCTTGTTCTCATTTATGGCAAGTTTCTCAACTACTTTGTCAAGATCTATAATATCTTCCTCACTTTATATCATAAGATTGTTAGATTCATCAAAAACAACATGGACTGATTCTTCAGCAACTAATGTACATTTATTGAAAATACCATAAGCTTTACTAGAAGTTGAATAGTCAAGAAAGATACATTCATCCGCTTTTGCATTGAACTTACCCAAATTATATTTGTTGTTGTTGAGCACAAAACATTTGCATCCGAAAACATGGAAGTCACCAATGTTGGGTTTTCTATCATTTCATAGCTCATATGGAGTCTTCTTAAGAATTGGTCTAATCATGCAACGATTCATAACATGACAACTTGTGTTAATTGCTTCGGCCCAGAAGTAATCAGGCAAGTTGTTTTCATATAACAAGGTTCTAGTCATCTCTTCAAAAGTCCTATTCTTCCTCTCTACAACACCATTTTGTTGAGGAGTTCTAGGAGCCGAGAAGTTATGGTTAATGCCAATTACACCACAAAACCTTTCAAAGGAGGAATTTTCAAATTCTTTCTCATGATCACTCCTTATACTAGAAATAAAAAAACCCTTTTCATTTTGAATCATCTTGCTAATTTTTTTCAAAAGCATGAAAAGCCTCATCTTTATGATCTAGGAATAGAACTCATGTGAATCTACTGACATTATCAACAACAACAAAGCCATAACGTTTTCCACTCAAACTCCACGTTCGGGTTTGACCAAATAAGTCCATGTGTAGAAGTTGAAGTGATCTAGAAGTGGACACAACATTTTTGAATTTAAAAGAGGTTTTGGTTTGTTTGTCTTTTTGACACGCTGCACAACTTTTGTTCTTTTTGAAAGAAAGATTTGGCAAACCCAAAACAAGATTTTTTTTGAATTGTTTTGCAATCAAGTACATGTTTGCATGAACAGGCCTTCTATGCCACAACCAACTATCTTTGTCATTTAGAGCTAAAAGACATTTTATATTTTTTGAAGAGATGTTCTCTAAATAAACAATGTACACATTTTCAAATCTATGTTCAATAAAAAATATTTTCTTACTTTCAATATTCTCAATGAGACATATTGATGATTAAAAAATGACTCAGTTTCCCTTGTCACATAATTTACTAATACTTATGAGATTATTCTTTAAACCAAAAAAAGAAGTACATTATCAATTATGAGATTAGGATACATACCAATGCTACCAACACCGAATATCTTTTCTTTGTCATTGTCACCAAAAGTGACCGAACCCTTATCTTTGGGACAAAGAGAGTTAAACTAACTCTTATCTCCGGTCATGTGCTTGGAGCATCCACTGTCAAGGACCCAATGTTCCTTTGTTTTATTGGACTTCAAGCACTCCTGCAAAATGAATCAATTCTTGATCTTTGGTACCCAAATCTTTTTGGGTCCTTTGGTGTTAGAACTAAATTCCTTCACCTTGTCTTTTTGGATCCACACAAATTTGATTCCATAAGTAGATTTGTTTCTAGTTGGACAAGTGTGTGAAATGTGTCCACTCGTTCCACAAAAGTTACATATATTGAAAGACGTAGATGATTTGATAATTACATATGAGTATAACCTTTGGTTACTAATTGGATCATAACCAATTCTACTTTTGTTTAAACAACATCTTTGGGAGCCAAGTAGAATATCAAGGTTTTTTTTCCTTGATTGAACCTTGCAAGATCTTGAGTGGGAGAGTACTTTCCTTTTTAAAATAGTGTTTTCATATTTCAAACCGTTTGACTCCTCTTGTAGGATCTTCTCATTTTCCTTTGTAACTATTGCAAGATTCTCTCCAAGGGAAACAATTTGGTATTTCAAAGTATAATTATCTTGTATAAGTATTTCATGGTTCTTTTTAAGACAACAATACTTTGAAAATAAACTTTTCAATTCAAGCTACTATTCATTAAAAGAATCTTGTAATTCATCAAAAGTAAAAGAACAAATTAGAGAGTCTTGTACCTCATCTTCATTTTCTTTTGTCATGAGGCATAGATTTGCAACTTCCTCATCACTATCAGTATCACTTTCATCAGACTCTCCCCATGCGGCCAAAAATGATTTTTTTTTCTTTAAAATCTTTTGATTACTTGTGGGATTCAATGTTGGGACAGTCCATTTTTATATGTCCCGACTTCTTGCACCAAAATCAGATGATGTTATTCTTCTTTCTACTATCTCCTTTGTACTTCCTTAGGAATCTTTTATCTCCTTGTTTCTTCTGGAAGAAATTCTTGAATCTCTTGGTGAACAAAATCATTTCCTCGTCATTCTCGGAAGACTCAACATCATTAGAGCATGAGGCTTTCAAAGTAATGCCCCTTTTTCTTTTTCCTTCTTCCTCATCATCTTTTACTTAGTTCATTTCATGTGTCAGGAGAGATCCCATGAATTCATCCAAATAAAGCTTTGTCAAATCTTTGGCTTCTTGAATGGCGGTGACTTTGGATTTCCAAGATTTTGGTATACACCTAAGAATCTTTCTCACCATTTCAAAGTTAGTGTATTCTTTACCAAGAGATTTAAAGTCATTTATAATATCAGTAAAGCGAGTAAACATAGACGAAATAGATTCATCATATTAAATTTTAAAAAGCTCATAACTATGAAGAAGCATGCTAATATTGTTTTCCTTGACTTGATTCGTACCTTCGTGGGCCACTTGAAGTTTATCCCGAATTTGTTTTGCGGTATCACAACCTGAAACATGATTTAATTCATTTGAATCGAGTGCACAATATAACACATTCATAACTTTAGAGTTGAAGGACATAAGCCTAAGATCAACGTCATCAAAATCATTTTCTACCTTCAATGTACCTTCAACTGTCTTAGGAAATCTAGGTCCTCTAGAGATGATTCTCCATAAATCGTAATCAGCGGCTTGGATATAAATTTTCATCCTTGTCTTCCAGTAGTTATAGCAAGTCCCATGAAATAGAGGGGGTCTATCAGTGGATTGAACTTCAGCTAAAGAGATACTAACAAGGCTTTCCATAGATAAGTATTAAACCTCAGCTCTGATACCAGTTATAGAGAGATAGAGTTAGAGAGACAACACTGCAATTTTAGGTGGTTCGGCCGACACTTGCCTACATCCACCCCCAAAGCTATTGACTTCCATAGGCTTCATTCACTATTCTCCAAATAGCAAATATACCTTAGCTTCCGGTGTGCAAATGAACTTTTACAAAGCCTGTTTCGAGCTCACGCTTTAACTCTCTTCACAAATTCCAAAACCCAAGGGATTTCTTCTACTCTC
Organism: Myrica gale; assembly: GCA_963930655.1. NCBI lineage: Eukaryota > Viridiplantae > Streptophyta > Magnoliopsida > Fagales > Myricaceae > Myrica > Myrica gale. The sequence continues at coordinate 17,653,649 of OZ005600.1, read as the reverse complement.
ACAGGTAGGACCAAGTGTTTAATTACCCCTCAAGTGATTTACAAAAGCTGGGTACAAAGGGATATCAACGAATGGCTCTCAAATCTAAATCAGAAAGTAAAAAGCTCAATAAAGTGCAAGAGACAAGATTCTAGTAGGAAAACTGAAGTTTGGAAGGTGGGAGCACAAACTTTCTAGGTAGGTGCGGTTCCTTCTTCTTCAAAGATCTTTCTCTCTCTAGAAGTTAGGGCAAGAGTGATAGCAAGTTCTTTTTCTTTGCTTCAAGAAAATTCTCTCTTTTAAGGCTAGGTCATCAATGATGAGGAAGGACAAGATTTAACAATAAAAGCTTTGGTCTTGAAGGAATCAACAAAGAATTTCTTTTGATTTAGTTTTTTTCCCTCTTTCAAGTTTTTTCTCTTTTGGAGGCTAGATTTTGAATAATGATGCAAATCCATTCTTTCTCTCTCCATCTCATTCTGCTTATGGTCTGCTAGGCTTCAACGGTCTTCAAGTAGCTTTATTATAAAGTTGGAGGGGTACCCAAGTCATTTTAGAACAAAAAGATGTGTTGGCGACATTCCAGGGAAAAACTGCAAAATCGCAGCATGTGTGGGCGCACATAGTCTGCATGTGTCAACACCTTAAAACTTGGTCTGGATTTTTCTCTCGGGAGAAAATGCAATTTGTTGACACCATGAAACTTGGTCTGAAAATGTTGTCTCGGGTGTCAGTGCAATGTGTCGACACTAATAAGTGCTGGAGAGAAAAATCAGCATCTTGAAAGTGTCCAAATCATGTCAACACTTCTTTAAACACCTACAATATGAAAAATTGATCTTATCAACTTGTGTAATGGTGTTCAAGTCCCACTTATAAATATTTTAAAGAGATAACCTCAAACTTTTGAAATTCGTTTTTAGAAATAGTGGATTGACAAGGTAAAATCTAAAAGCCTTCAAAACTCAGATTTTTTGTTATTATCAAAATCAAATATAGATTGTTTGCAAAAACAACCTTGGGTTAACAGAATACAATCTATGTGGATGGCAAAACAATTTGTAATCTAGATTTGCATCTTCCATGGAGAATGGAGTTTCTGTATCAATATCTTCTTTGGAACAAGGGTACCATCCTCATGTCCTCCGCATTGCATTTACATTCATTTAGCGTTACATACAAGTTGTAGAAGTCTAGCAACCAAAATATAACGTAAGAGTCTTAGTACCCATACAGATCATTATAAAAAGAAGAAAAAACGAAAAGCAAATATGATATGACAAACTGTTCTGGAAAAAATAGAGATCCACAAATAGCAAGCATGTCTCGTCATCAAACAACAAGGTAGATATCACAACAAATTCCTCAGGCGCCTGAAATCAAGCAGAAAACTTTCGCATCATCATTAGTTGGTTTCTTTTTTAATATTTGACAAATATTTACAGCTATTATAATGTATTTGCAGAAAAGACACAACATCCCTAAAGATTGAAATGTTCTCCATAGACTGCACAAAGCCGCTAGGAAAAACCATTCATTAATTCTGTCCACTCCTTACAATTTCTAGTGCACTAGAGTTTCTTCAATTCAACAAAGTTTTTAAGAATCAACATATTACAGATCACCGAAGGCACTGTTCGACCAAAATAATTACAAGCAACTGAGCCTAGAAGCGATCAACGCTCAATACAAAAAACTTTTCCACACCACTAAAACTTAACCAATACAAAATCACCACCAAATCACCAAAACCCAACCACTACAAAAAACTGTCCAAATAACCAAAACCCCATCATTGAGTGGCGCATGCTCGCTTGACTCCTTTTGCATGCCTACTTGTAACACGTCATGGTTGACCCCCATGGGTACCCTCATTAGCTCGTTGCGTGCAGAGAAAACTGTGAGAAATAAGTGCATTACTATGAAAATTCAAGTAAGTCAGGATCAGATTTTTTACCTGACTCCCACGGGTGTAATGGTAGTGCCTGCCTGGTGAGTACGAGCAGGCTGACTCATACCATGGGTCCTGGTAGCAGGACCATAGTGGTGAATACCAGCAGGCTGCCCCGTACTGGATGTACCCTCCACATCAGCAAGCCGCAATGACATAAATTAGGCTTCGTTAAGTTATATAAAACATAACATAAGTTATAAAATGAATAATATCACATACGTTTCTTGTCTTTGTTTTCTTTGTGTACAGTTTTGGGGGTACTTCTTTTCCCCAGCCTTTGGTGGCAGCTTACATCTCCTTGCATTATGACCAATTCCTCCACACCTCTCGCATTTGTTTTTGTAACCACGTCTTGACACCCGACTTAGGGGTGGTGGCTCATCCTTAACCCTTCGCCTTGACATCCTTAGACGTCCAACCCTTCCCCTTATCTTTGGTGGAATCATAAGAGGGTCTACGTGTACTTGTGGCCATGACTTCGGACCCGGCAGAGCTTGTATAGATGATTGATACGCATGTCGAAATGCATTAATGCGGTAACAATTGTCCATGAACTCCGGTTCCCTATGGGAGAAATGTTTGGCAGAGAGCATGCGCAGAAGTTATGTCATTCAACTACCACTTCCCATATGTGCAGGTTCTTTCAGCAATGTTCACCACTATTCGTTCTTCAGTATGGTGGTCTCCCTCAAACTCTACCCCTTCCCCACCTACAGATGAAGTGGCAAATGTCGAAGCTTGCCTCCTCAATCCCAGTTTGTTTCTAACAGAAGTGATTCATCAGCGTTCTTCTTATAATCTCCATCATACTCAAAAGACACTTATTTCTTACCTCTAGCACCCACGCATTGAAGGTTTTCGCAATGTTATTTAGAAGAACATCTCTTTTACAGTTCGTTGAGAAGGCGTCTCGAGACATACCCTACAAAGATTAAGACATGAAAACATTGTAGTTAATAACTTAATGATTTAATCACTACAATGCATTACAAATTTAATAAGTAAACAATTTATTAACCTATTATCAGGACAATACCTTTAGAGGTATTTTAGATAGATAAAAGTATACATCTCCGCTCAGTGCTTCCATTTCTTACATTTGTCTCTCAAATGCTACAACGTTGAAAGCTTTTGCACACTTCCATAGCACATCCTTATATGCTTGTCCTTTCCATCCGTAAGACTTCATATTTGCATGCAAGTGCTTAATGCAATATCTGTGCTCTATGTGAGGCAACAGAATGTAAAAGGCATCAAGTAAACCCTGAAAACAAAAAACATTGCATGATTACTATGTTAGCTTGGGCAAAAATACATTGCCAACTCAGGGTGTGTGAAAATATAGACTTACCTTCTGACGGTCGGATATAAATACCCATTCTTGAGTATCAAATTTACCAACATCAATTGGAAATATACCCTCAAAACCAGTTATTAGAATAATTATGAGATAATTATTTCTTTTATTATCACAGATATTTATTACTTATTGGGTATAATGTTGTAACATGAGATGTTACATAGTTATATTGTTTAGTGAAATTGTAGAAAAGTCATGCCGATGATTAATGAATCAAAAGGCGGGTAGTATGACTTTTTGGTTCCTTGGTCACTTGACTATTGTTCTATACCGAGGTACATTCTTATGTACAAATAGGTCTACAGTCGTTGTGCCTTTATTAAATAGGATGATGGACTCCATCATTGAGGTAGTGACCTTAAGCAAACAAGTGGGTGCACTGTAACAGTACATGCATTGAATGAGATCAAATATGAATATCTTCTGGAAGTGATCATCATTGATGCAGAGAAGGTATTCAACATAATTAGTTTATTGTATCCTTAAACCTGAGAGGTTTATGCAGGTATGTTTTTTGTGTACTTGTACATTAACAGAGTCATTTGGTCATGATCTTTCTAGGTGAAATATTCCAGACAACGTTGGGTCTTGTACATGATAAATGAGCTTGTGTAAATGCTCAACAAGGAATCCACCAGTCTCTTTGTGAGACAGTATATTCATTATATTTGAATAGAATTGGACTCGAAAATAAATCATTGGCCAATAGACTTTTGTGAAAATATTTTTTGAAATTAATATATATTATATATTTATTTGTGAAATTATTTTAGAAACAATTTGAGAGTCCAACGAGTTGCAGATTGTGAATTAAGAATATATGAGCTATGGACTTAATCAGTGATATTATTTCAGTCCTATTAGCTCATGTGGAATATAGTATGGTGGAAGGATAAATAAACAAATAATTGTTAGCAAAAGGGATTTCACGAAAATAGTCTCACTATCTCGGGGGTCAATTGTGATATGTTAATGGACATGATCACAATTTGTAGAAGCCCATAAATTTGAAATACAAAATATAACTAAATTAAATGAAAAAAAGTTTTTCATGATGATTCTATGACCGATATTTGAGATCCCTAAAGATCTCAGGCATAAGCACAAAAGAAGCTCTGTGGAAGCCATTATAAATTGCTCAGAACTTCATTTGAGAAGAAGAAAATTTCATTTTTCACGAGAATTGTTCTCTCTCTCAAGAATTGTGTGCGTGGATCTGAAAGAGGCAGAACGCTTGGGCTGCTAGATTTCAACGATGCAGGATTTTTCGTTGCACGATTCTTACAACATCATCTAGTAGTACGTCCTGAAACCATACCCATGATTCCTTGCACTCATTCTCGCCTACTGCGTACGCGATAGGGAACATATCATCTTTCCCATCCTTCGCCACTGCACAAAATAATTGACCGACATACGGTCCCTTCAAGTCGCATGCGTCAACTGATATGACAGGCCTACAACCCGCCAAAAATCTCTATCTACATGCATCCAGATGCACATACATTCTTTTGAAGAAACTGATATCTCTAGAATGATTGCAGCACTCCTAGGATTAAATTTATAAATAGCCGTATCATAATCGTAATAGTGCTTATATTGCTCCGCATGACCATTAATCGCCCCTAAAGCCATCTTCAATGCCCGATATGCCTTGAACTTGGACACCGCAACCATTCAATCTATTTGTATTTCTTCAATGAGTGCAGTTGTTGACAAGTGAGGAGTGTCTCTTATCTTTTCAAAATACTGCATTGCTATCCACTTCGCAGTCACAACCCTATTAATATAGTGTATACAACAACGGTGTTTTGCTTTGAATGTCTTTATTTGAAATCCATCTCCTTCATTCTCTATAGAGCAGTGGATTCTCCACTTGCACTTTTGTGCCTTGCTGTCATACCCCGAGCTTTCAAACTTCACATGCATATTGTTTGACATTAGTAGTGAGATTAGGGGATATTTAGTGACAAAGAAAGATTATTTAGTACTTGAGATACCAAGTTTGAAACCTTGATTAGGACATGATTTGGTGCGATTTGGAGTTCCCGTGCAACTAGGTTGTTATTCAGAATGTTGAGGAGCTCATATTGGATCAATAAGAATTTTAAGTAAGTAGGACGTTTTTGTCTCGAAAACCGAACAATTGATTCTTATTCTTTTAATATGTTGGGGGATCATCCACGAGATTATGGTTCAAATTTAGAGGCTTTTTATTTTTCAGAAGCAAGTAGGACGTTTTTGGAAGCAAATAGGTTGATTAGTGAACATCATTGGAATTTGAGGATTAACGAAATTTAGCCAATGAATTTTGGATAGAGAAGAATTTTGGATAGGGATGAATTATTGATTGAGATGAATTGTGGATAGAGATGAATTGTGGATAGTGATGAATTGTGGATAAAGATGACTTGTGGATAGAGATGAATTGTGTATAGAGATAAATTATGGATAGAGATTAATTGTGGATAGAGATAAATTATGGATAGAGATTAATTGTGGATAGTGATGAATTGTGGATAGAGATGACTTGTGGATAGAGATAAATTGTGGATAGAGATGACTTGTGGATAAAGATAAATTGTGGGTAGAGATGAATTGCGGATAGAGATGAACAGTGGATAGAGATGACTTGTGGATAGAGATAAAATTGTGGATAGAGATGACACCTAGCAAGCATGACAAATGAAAGCTAGAAGCACGACAAATCAATGCAAAAAGCACGACACAAAAGGCTATAACCTAGGAAGCACGAGGTGTCGACCACCGGTGAACCTAGGCGGCGACTCATTAAACCTTTAAAGAGAATTTCTGTCATAGCCTTGCCATGCAGCTGTTGTAGGTTGCTAGGTGTCAAGAGGAGAGAAATGTAGCCTAGTGACTCACCAAAGCTATCCTAACTAGGCTTGACACGTGTCGGAATGTAACCGATAATTTTTTCCTATTACGATATATGTTAACAATTAAAATTTGAATTTCGTTACACCACTCTCTTTTTTTTTGGGCAAGTGTTAGTATCGTTACACCACTCTCTTTTTTTTGGGCAAGTGTTAGTATCGTTACACCACTCTTGTTATAACAATGTTTTGCTTGAATCGAAAAGGGAACATGGACCTCCCAAACTGTGCCACGGATTCTGTACCCACTTAATCACCAAGTGATTAAATCAGGACCGTTGCCATATTGCCAACTCAGTTCCGGCATCGCTTTCTTTACTATCACTGAATTACCTACCACCCATGCACCACTCTCAAACATCACCAAGTCGACCATTATGATCCCACCGAGTTCATGTTGAAGAAAACTTGGAGAACGAAGAAATTGCTCCTAAGCACAACATTGTTTCGATGTTTTTTAGATTAATGAAATGGAGTTTTTATATTTTTATTCTGCGACCAAAAAACTGAAAGGAGAGGTTTTCTTTTTACTTGTTCCTTTTTCTTTTCATTTTTTAATCCTTTTTTTATTATTTTTACTTGTTCGATTCTAATGTGTCACTGGGTTAGGAGCAACAAGGTAGGGTGGTCTAAAAAGAAGGTTTGGGCCGAATTGGATGAACCATTAATAGATTTGGTATACATACCTTTATTTGTCTATTCACTCGTACCTAGCTAGCCAAATTTGTTCTGTTTACTCAGACTCGGAGGAAGGACCAATAAGTCCACCCGTCGTCGCAATGATATGTTTCCAAAGCTGCAAAACAAATATATATGGCCACACAAATACATATCTCATCTGCATTTTCTTTGGATTTTTTGGGTTGTAATGGGCTCGATCCAAATATGTCCCATGGGCTTTAGACGCATTTGCTTTTTCAGATAAGGCAATAACGGAAATCCATCAAATTTAGAAATTGTCGCGAGATTCAATCTATTTTATTGGTAGAAGAGTCTGATAAAATAGAGAAAAAATAATTACATGAAAGTAAGTTATTTTCTTTTCATCATTTATCCATTTTATTTTGACTATTTTTTTCGTCAATATCAAACTCATTTTTTAAAAATATTCTGCATGAAAATATTTCCGTAAAGCCAAATAGTTTCGAAGAAAGACTTCCTCGTCATCAACGCCCACCCCCCACTAAAGCTACTTGAGGCATGTTCGTGTTATAAAAAATTGTAGGATTCTAGTAGAATTGTGAATATTTATGTAAAATAGTATTTTATATGTGTTTGTGTAAAGGATAGAGAGTGATGATTTGATATAATTGTTTAATAAAAAAAGTATTGGAATTATGTGAAAAAGTAGAGAGAAAATTTGTGTTAATTAAAAAAGTAAAAAGTTGTTGGAGATTGTATTAAATGTATTGGTGCTTGTGTTTGAATTATTAAAATGTTCAGTCATAGTTTTGTGAATGAATTTGAATCATAGAAAAAACTTGAAAACGAATTTGTTTCAGGACTTTTTGAAAATTTTCTTGAATAATTACGAGAAATACTTTCTTTGGGAACAAATTAAACAATCCGACTTCTTTCTTTTGTGATAAGAAAGATAACAAAAACACACATAAAACCAATTAAATGTACTAATAGTCGGTGTTCCGATCGTAGGAATTAGCGGTACCTACATAATGGGCGGTACAAATTTGAATCTAATAAACCAAAATGGAAACTCTCTAGGCTAACGCTTGCATGCAACGTCGGTCCTGTGTTTTGGGTATACATTATATACAAATTTGCTTATTTTACCAGCAACGGTTGGTATGGCTGCTCAGTGTCACTAGCTAGAAAATTTCGGTGGCATCGGCACCGAGTTCCCGGTACCGGGCCTAAGCGGTGCCGGTGTAAGTTTCGATTTTTTTAAAAAAATCGTGGTTTTTCCCGGTTCCCGGTTAACCCGGCAACGGGTACCGGGAAACCAGGATTTTTTTTTTACTTGATAATTTGCTACTTTCACTTAACTAAGCTAAATATGGGTATTATGCTTAGGAGTTAGTTTTGTGATTCTTTCTGTAAATGACCCCTGCGGGTTTTTTTATTTTAATTTGAAAATCAAGAGTGGTTATAGTCCTTGGTAAATATAGATCTACAAAGTCCTTGATTCACGGGGCTGAGTTGGGTTGACAGTGACCTCATTAACTTCAAAGTTTTTGTTGTTGTTTATGTTGTTATTGTTGTTCTTCTTCTTCTTTTTGGTAAACTTTTGTGTGTCCTAATTTATTTCTGATCTGCAATCATTTCAAACCTCCATCTTGTAGGGTAAATAGCTGAGAAGTAAAAGTGTGATTAACTTGATGATGGTGACTTGTGTTTTTCACCAATATGTGAGGCTGTCAAATGGATGTTGATCTTTACAACTCACAAGAGCCTTATAATTTACCATTTTGGGTTGCTAGACAAATCAAACCCTCCAATCTTTAGTTGATCACTAATTATGCCACACAGGAGGAAATGAAGAAATAGAATAATCGATATGGTTTGTAGTTATCATCTGATCACAATCAAACAATGTTTGATAAAACTGGTTATATTTCTTTCGTGATTGTTATTGTTTTAGGTATTAGCTTAAGAAGTTTTATAGATCTTATTTTGAGTCAAATTCAATATTGATTTCATCATTCTCAGTTAAAGTTCTTGATTGGCACAAGCTTGACCATCCTAATGTAACAAAGGTGTTAGTGCATTTTTGTATTGGCAAAATTCCTTGTCAAAAATTCAGACAGAGTTATCATGTTTGACCAGCATTTGACAAGTGCTCGAGCGCTATTAGAAAAAATTCAGACAGAGTCATCACGTTTGACTAGCGTTTGACAAGAGCACGAACGCTGAGTTAAAATTTCAGACAAAAACATAAGCGTTCGACTAGAGTTTGACGAGCGCTCGAGCGACTTCTAGCAAATTTCAAAAATTGTTGAATTTTTGGATTTTCCTTGTGAAACCAAAGGAAACTCTACTAGGTTTCATGGGAGGTCATCCTAAACTTTATTGAGGCTTCCATTGAGCAAACTAGTGCCTCATTCCTTGAAAGAAAAACCTGAGAAGATTTGTGCTTCAAGAGGTAATAGTTTCTACTTACAGTTACGTCTCTATTACTTTAGACTTTAAATTCTCATCTTATCTTTTAAGATGATCTTTAATTTTATTGATTTTGAAATTTTGATTTCATTAGTTTAGATTTTATTGATATATGATTAATGGACCAAAAGAAAAAAGAAAAAAAAAATACATTGGGCCAAGTGCGTAAAATGATAAAAAAAATGGCTCAATATGAATGTAGGATAACCGGAAACCGCCACCGCTAAAGGCCGATTTTTGCCCTTAACGATGTAGGTGTAGGTAAGAATTATTTAAAAACCTGCCTACCCGGTGTAGGTGCTGGTTTTGGCCAAAACCGGCACCTACACTTGGGTTGTGCAGCTCTAACGGTTGGAACTGTATTTGTGTGGATTAACAGGAGATTAGCTCACAAAACACTACATTCCATTTTATATTCCGGGCCTTTCTAGTTAATATTTATATTTTTTCTTATGGAAGCACAGATCTTTTAATAATTCAATAAGAAAAGATGAATATATAATAACGGGTCTAATGTCCCCCTATTTATATATTAGAGATTTGTATACGAAAAATCAACCACTTTCTATCCCGTTCTTGTTTATTATCATGCTAGCTAGATAATGTATTTAACTTAGCTACGTACCACATTCTCTATCGTACGTCCTTTCGGATCCATGAGCTCGAAAACGCTGCCCCCGATATGAAGGGATCTGAATCCTTATTACCAAAAATCTGCTCTCCGCTGCTGCTCTTTCCATTCGCCCCGCGTCCAGTACTGTTACAAGTCAGGGCGTCATGATCACCACTGCCAATTGTGGAGTTTCGCTCGTTTCTGCTCTCCTGCAGCTGTAACGCGAATTCAAGACCCCCAACCACGCCCTCCATCGATGGCCGCTCGATTCCATCATCACGCAAACAATTCACTGTGATCTCACCAAATTTCTTCAAGCACTCGGGCGCAATTTTTCCCGTCAAAAACGGATCAACGATTGATCCAAGCTTTCCACGGTGATAACACTTCCGAACCCACTCTGCTAGGCTCACTTGCTCTTTCTCTACATTGCGAATCAGAGGTGGCCTCGCACATATTACTTCGCACAGCACCACGCCGAACGAGTACACGTCAGACTTCTCGGTCAGCTGCTGACGTCGGAAGTACTCAGGGTCCAAGTACCCGAAACTACCCTTAACATCTGTACTCACATGAGTCATTGACACACCGGTAGGACCCATTTTAGACAGCCCAAAATCCGAGACCTTGGCCACCCACTTCTCGTCCAGCAAAATATTTGTTGTTTTCACGTCGCGATGAATGATGGTCTGCTTTGCCCCCCTATGCAGGTAATGCAGCCCCCGCGCGGCCCCGACACATATCCGTAGCCGTTGCTCCCACGAAAGAGGTGGATCATCGGAGTTGTAGAGATGATCCCGGAGGGTTCCACGGGCCATGTAGTCGTAGACGAGGATCATCTCGTTGCCTTCGTTGCAGTAGCCAATAAGAGAGACCAGATTTAGATGGCGGAGCTGGGAGAGCATTTCTATCTCTGTCTGAAACTCTCGGGCACCTTGTTGGGACCCTGGTTTCAATCGTTTAATGGCCACTGGGGTTGCCCCATCGTCGATATACCCTTTGTAGACGTTTCCAAATCCACCAACCCCAATGACGGAAGCATTGTCGAAGTTGTTGATAGCTGCTCTGATATCCGTCAGCGAAAAGCAACGACACAAGTCCGACGGTAGAGATGACTCCCCAGTCTTGCTGGACTTGATCATGGAACAAGAAAATGGATACCACCTACTTGTCCCATCAATATTAGAACCCACGTGCTCGACTCTTTTGACTCGCCTGAAAATCAAGAAACCGATAATAGATAGGACAACCACACCGGAAAGTACACCTCCAAGAACAGACGTCGCGTCCGGGATCACACCTCTTGGTCGCTTTCTGAATAATTCACTCGGCGGCGAAGTTGTTGTTTGCGTCCGTGGAAGCGGATCCGGATTTGGTCCGGCGAGATTGCCGCTGAAGTCGCTCAATTTGAAGATTTCAATTCCGTTCAGGATAGCATCATTTCTGGCGGTTTTCCAATCAGCTGGGTTTGCTCGCAACGACACAGAGAGGTTTAGTTTCTTTTCCTTTCCTTTGGCAGCTGGCATCAGGACTGCGTAGTCCCTATATATCGGAAAACCATTTCCGCCACTTTGGGCGATCACGTCGAATCCTTCTTCTGCGGGTTGATAATCTATAAAAATTAGGAACACTCTCTCTCCAGTAGCATTTATGACGGACTCAATCTCGCAAAAATGTAACCTAACTAGGTACATGAAGCCGTAATGCACAGGAAACTCCCAGGTGAGACTATAGTTCTTGTTTATCGTACTATTCAGTCCCATAGACCGGGCAGTTCGATAGACTTCTTCTGGCGCTGTATAAGCAGCGATTTCCTGAAAGTGGAGGCGAAGAGTCAAGTTAACCGGCAAAACACTTGATCCAGGAACCGTCAAGTAGTCGTCCTCAGTTGACCACTTCCGATACATGCCCGTATCTTCAGTGCCTGAGATTTGACTTCCACCCACGTTTATTCGGTATACCATCTCGAGAGCAATTTTGTTTCCGATGCGTTGCAGCTGGGATGGTTGGCCGATAATCTTTGCCCCCTGGTCTTGGTCATCGGGTTCAGCATAATAGAGAGATGGTGGCATCGATACGATCTCTATGCCGTTGACGAATGCGTATGCATCTGTCTTATCAGGGCTTGGAATGAATGTTATGTTTAAGTACCCCTGCTCATCTTCGACATTGATGCAGAATTCTCTGTATATCGTGTCCAAAGGATCAGCATCGGCATCACCAGTAAGCGATGCATTAAATTCGCGAAGAAGTGTGTAGGGACCAACTTTGACAGAGAAAAGGGCATTAGAGCGCTCAAAGGCTTGGTACCTAGCCGGGAAGAAATATAGTCGGATGAATTTCTTTCCAGAGGTGACTCTGAAGACGTAGGTGAACTCGGATCGAGAGAGACGTGCTGTGGCGTAAGGAACAGTACTTGGCGAGAGTGTTTGTTGAGCAGCCTTAGAGATCACTGAAGCGTTGTTCTGGAATTTTTCGACGGGGAAGAATGTTGGGTTGATGTCTCCAATCCAGGTCCGTCCATCTAAATCTGTAATAGAGGTTCCGGAGAAGCCACAAGAGATGGTGATATTTTCTATAGAAGAATAGGGAGGTGCCGAGTCAATAGCGATGGGGATGACGATGACGAGGAAGTGAAGGAAGAATATGAGAAACGGAGAAGATAGCGTTGAGAGGGTTATCTTGCAAAGATATTTGTTGCCAGGATTGCTCATTCTAGCAGAGAGAGAGAGAGACAGGGAGATTTTGATAAAGGGAACGAGGAGGAGGAGAAGCCGCATATGATATTGTTAAGTACTAATTAGGCGTATTGGTCTTGTGTCCCGGCCCGCCGCTTGACTATGCTACCCCAGTAGGGAAGACGCATGCTTGAGACCGGTCTCACGCATGCTTTGTCCGCAATTTTCTTTTCTCTTCCAGACTAGCAAACTTTTATTTGGATTACTAGTTTAGTTTGGTCAAAAGTATCTGGAGATCTTCTGATTGACGATAGAGTACTTGTTGATTGGAATCGTCGTTAATCCGGATGTCCAGGATGTGATCAGTACTCAACCTGATAGTGGAAACAATTTTATCATTACAAAAAACAAAAGAAATGGCATTATATATCTTAATTACATGAGTCCGCACATTAAGTCTAGGACGTTGTCGCATTTTTATTTTGTGTAATATAAACGTTGTAAGAAAAACTTAACAGTACTTCCAAGATATAATTAATGGGTGTTTCTCGGGTGTAGATTATATGAACACAGCACATGCACATACCATAAAACATGTAACTGGTGCATAAACTTTATCAACTATATCCAATTAGTCCGCGTAAGGCTCTCCCGGCATAATCAGCTAGCGCAGGTAGGTATGCTTTCTTTATCATGATCTCTTTCTTCAGTCTAATCCCACTTATCTTATGGCAAGTTAGTGGGATCGAATCTAATAAGTAACCATTTTCTCGAGTGGGTTTGGAGTTGGGGCACTATTAGTGGATGGGATTACGGCAGGACAGACTGGACAGTTGAGTGCTTCTGGTCGCACTAGAAGACCTGGTGGTACGTACATTCATCATAAGAGCCAGTTAGTGGTGGAATTGGATTTACCCTTATCCATTATATTTATTGCCATGTTTATGTCATTAATTGTACCACTTGACCTCTATCGACTATAAATAAACCACCATGGACTACCACAACTCACGAGCTGTAACTGACCTCAATGCTGATCGAGGAGGAAGATAAACCGAAAAAGATAGCATGGCACTCACCGTAAAGAGGGTTACCTCATTAGCGTTCCTTGTAATGTTTGTGGCTCTGGCTCCGCGTGCAAGGCCTTTCCGAGCTACGGCTTCTTCTTTACTCGAGAACAACGGCGCTACATGTTAGGTGTATGCCCCCAAAACTAATCATTTTGCATAATTATGAGATAATTATTGTTATTGATTAATCACTTGTATATTATTTTGGGTACATGCAATGACATAAGATGTCATATTTGCAATGACATAAGATGTCATATTGTTGAGTAACATTGTAGAAAAGTCAGGCCAATGATTACTGAATCGGAGGCGGGGAGTATAACTTTTCGGATCCTTGTTGACTCACTTTGTTCTAGACCGAGGTACATGATAATGTACAAATAGGTCTACACTCGTTGTGTCTCTATAAGATAGAATGATGGACTCTTCGTCATTGAGGTGATGACCTTAAGCAGACGAGTGGATGTAATGTAAGAATACATGCACTGAACCGGATTGAATACGAATACCTTCTGGAAGACGATCACTGATGTAGAGAATGATATTCAGCACAATTAGCTTATGTTCTCCATAGACCTGAGAGAGTTATGCAGGTTTGCTTGTTGTGTGCTTGTACTTTGACTGAGTCATTTGGTGATGATCTTCGCAGATCAAATATTCCAGATTATGTTGGGCCTTGTGCATAGTAAGTGAATTTGTATAATTGCTCAGTATGGAATCCACCAGTCTCTTGATGAGGCAGTATATTCATCATGTCTGTATATTGTTGGACTCCTGTAAAAACGCTGCGTAGCGAGATTTTGGTGAAAAGTGTTTTCACTAGTTTTACTTATATAATATATTAAGTAAATATTTGCGAAAAAGTTTTTCGAAAAGTTTTGGAAGTCCAACAAAATGAGAGAATTCATTTTCAACAAAATTCGATTTCAACGAACGAGAGTTTCTCTCTCTACAAAATGCGTGGATCTGAAGGAGGCAGAACGCTTGGGCTGCTCTGTTTACTCGTGGGTTTCGGTCTTTGAAGAAAGAGGAAAAATGTTTTGGAAAAACCCATGCACATAGGTTGTCTTTTGCGTTTTGTTGAGATCTCTTGATTTTGTTGAGATGCTTGGTTGATTGTGTTGATTCTTGCATGAGATGCGGTTGTGAAACAACATGAAAGTCAAGCTATTCAGGCTGGTTGTGTTGTGATTTTGTTGAAAAAAATTTGCCCATTGAGAAAGCAAAACGCAAGGGGAGAGAGATTTTTTTGCTCTCTGCTCCGGCCACCACCAGCGGCCGGTGGTGGCTCAACCCAATAGTTGGGTTGGGTCCATAAAAAAAAGGAAGGGGAAATGGGGTGACGACTCGGGTTGGGCCCTGTTGGGCCAGCCCATGGCCGGATGAGATCCGGGCCATGGCAGCCCTGCGGTTTGTGGGCTTGGGCCTCGGGTTGGACCCGGCCCTTAACTCTTCCCAGGTCCGGGTTGGACTTGGACCACGACCCGGATACGGTCCAGGTATGACCCGGACCGATACCCACCACCGATCGGGTTGGACCCGGACCGGTGGGTCAACGAGTCAACTAGGTTTGACCGGTTGACCGGGTTGACCCAGTTTGACCGATTGACTTTTCCACTAAAAAAAACTTATTTTTTCAACAGTTTGATATAAGTGTTAAATGGGATTGTTTTACAAGAAAATTAATCTCATGGACTTCCATTGTTGGTATGTAGAAATTTTATTTGGTTGATGTTGGTTCAGACTAAAATAGTCAGACCAATTATTGATCTTATGATTTGTTCTATGTACTTATTGAGAAGATAAGTGAATGTGTATGAGTGGTGGGAAGTGTTGACTAAAATAGCAATACCGACCCATTACAAAATTACATGTCATTTAGACGATGGTTGCACTTAACCAAATAAACGTGTCCACTAAAATAGTAAAGACGATGTTTATGTTGGTGGCCAAAAAAATATCAAGAATCATGAAATTTGTATATGCATGATATACAACATGTGACGTGATCATGATAAGTAGATTCTACTTTCTTTTATAAGTTGTGCCATGATTACTAAAATAGGATTATGTGCACATAAGTTGAAAGTTCTTGATACCCACTGCAAACACTGAATATAAATGTTATATTCTGCTTTTTCATTTGGTTGCTGTGATTTAGTGGGAGGTACCATTAGCTTTTAAAATCCCTATGCTAATGAATTGTTAATATACTTGTGAATTTTCTTTCTTATATTTGCAGATTCATGATGTCTAACCCAATATCTAGAGTCCTCGATGATAACAAACTGACTGGGCCAAAATTCCTTGATTGGAAGAGAAATCTTATGACAGTACTCACTGTGGATAAAACTGCTCACGTTCTCGAGGAAGAGGACAATAGCAAAGCAGATAAAAAGGCTAAAGTAAATTGTTTCCACTGCGGCAAACTGGGTCATTGGAAAAGGAATTGTCGTGTATATCTTGCTTCTTTGAAGCAAAATAAGCCTTTTGAAGGTATGCTTGTCATTGAAATGAATTTAGTAGATTGTCCATTAAATTCATGGTGTGTCAATTCAGCCACAACGTCTCATATTTGCAATATGTTGCAAGGGTTTAAAGAAAACCGGAGACTAGAGGAAAGAGAAGTCATCCTAAAGATGAGGACGACTGCAAGTGTTGCAGGGACTGCCATAGGAACTTTTCAGTTAAGTCTACAATGAAATAAATTTTTACTTTTGGAAGATTGTCTATACGTACCAGAATGTCGTAAAAACTTAATTTCTGTTTCAAAACTTGGAATATCTTGATATTCTGTTGTATTTAATACTAAACTTGTTATTAAGTTTTACAATCAGTTTATTATTTCTGGTAGTGTGATAGATGTCTTTATATTTTGGAAAATGTTGTAGACTCTGTGAATAATATAGAGAATGATGAAGATACGAGTGTGAAAACTCTCAAAAGGAAGAGGGATGTCAATCCCACGTACTTGTGGCATCTAAGACTTTGTCATGCTAATCTTGATAGGATCAACAGATTAGTAAGGAATGGGCCGTTAGACCTTATGAAGGTTGAGTCATACCCAATTTGCGAGCCTTGCTTGTAAGGAAAGATAACCAAGAATCCTTTTAGGGGAAAAAAAATAGAGCTACAGAGTTGTTAGAGTTAGTTCATATTGATGTATGTGGTCCTTTTAACCACATAGCCAGAGGAGTGTTCTCATACTTCATCACATTCATTGATGATCATTCCAGGCATGATTATCTATACCTGATGAGACACAAGTCTGAATCCTTTGAAAAGTTCAAAGAGTTTTAGAGTGAAGTTGAGAATCAACTGGAAAGGAGTATTAAGATACTCCGGTCTGATAGAGGAGGTGAATATCTCTCCGGAGATTTTCAATCTCATCTCAAAGATAAAGGCATCATATC
This sequence comes from Myrica gale, assembly GCA_963930655.1. Lineage (NCBI taxonomy): Eukaryota > Viridiplantae > Streptophyta > Magnoliopsida > Fagales > Myricaceae > Myrica > Myrica gale. The sequence goes on along the minus strand of OZ005600.1, from coordinate 17,636,568 downwards.
TCAATTGACTCCCTCTGCTACTCCACAACATAATGATGTTGCAAAAAGAAGAAACAGAACACTATTAGATAAGGTTCGGTCAATGATGAGCATGTCACAATTACCTGTTTATTTTTGGGGTTATGCCTTAGAGACAGCTATTTATATTCTAAACAGGATACCCACTAAGTCCGCTCCTAATACTCCATATGAGTAATGGACTGGCAAAAAGTCAAGTCTGAAACATTTTAGAGTATGGGGATGTCCAGCTCACGTTAAAAGGTTTGACGTGGAGAAGCTAGGGTCAAGGACTGAAAAATGTTTGTTTGTGGGTTACCCCAAAAGATCATATGGTTATTGCTTTTATAACCAAAAGGATCAAAAGGTAATTGTAAGTAGGAATGCGATATTCCTAGAAGATGAGTACAGCCTTAGTGATGGGAAAAGCAAGATTGTTCTTGACGAACAATCAGCTGATTCAGAAACTATGACATATAAGAATGATGATGAAAGGGATATAACTGAACCCATAGTTGAGTCTGAAGAGTTCAGAACTCAAGAGCCTCGACGCGGTTAAAGAATTCATAAGCCTCCAGTGAGATATACTTTGATAAATGAGATTTTTCAAATGCAATCGGAGGGGTTGGATGATGATCCATATACTTACCAAGAGGCTATCAGTGACAATGATGCAGCACACTGGAAGATAACGATGGAATCAGAAATGGACTCCATGTACTCCAATGAGGTCTGAACCTTTGTTGATCAAGCAAAAGACATAAAGCCTATAGGTTGTAAATGGGTATTCAAAAGAAAATGAGGACCTAGTGGAGAGGTAGAGACCTTCAAAGCTAGAATGGTTGCGAAAGGTTATACTAAAAAACATGGTATTGACTATGAGGAAACCTTTTCACCAGTAGCTTGATGAAGTCCATTAGAATCCTGTTGTCAATAGCCGCTCATTATGATTATGAGATCTGGCAGATGGATGTGAAAACCGCATTTCTGAATGGGTACATCCAAGAAGAGATTTATAACAACCTGAAGGTTTCTTTTCTCCTGGACAAGAATCTAAAGTGTGCAAATTGAACAAGTCCATTTATGGACTAAAACAGGCATCACGTTGTTGGAACATCCGTTTTGATGAGATGATCAACTCGTTTAGTTTCTCACAAAACATAGATGAATCTTGTGTTTACAAGAGGATAAGTGGGAGTTCAGTAATGTTCCTTATTCTATATGTTGATGATATTCTACTCATGGGGAATGACATCGGTGCAATGTCATAGTGAAAGTATGGTTAGCGAACCATTTTTCAATAAAAAGACATCGGGGAAGCATCCTACATTCTCGGGATCAAAGTGTTTAGAAACCGAGAAAAGAGGCTTTTAGGGCTTTCACAAGTCCACTACATTGACATGATATTGGCGCGGTACAGCATGCAGGATGCCAAGAAAGGGTTCTTGCCCTTTAGGCATAATATTCATCTCTCTAAGACGATGTCTCCTAAGACACAGGAAGAGAGAGATAAGATGAGGAAGTTTCCTTATGCTTCAGCTGTAGGAAGCCTCATGTATGCTATGCTCTGTACAAGACCAGATATCAGTCATGCAGTTAGTGTTGTGAGTAGATATCAGTCAAACCCAGACCCTGAACACTGGACAGCAGTCAAGCATATTCTCAAATACTTGAGAAGGACCAAATACTATTGTCTAGTGTGTGGTGGAGAGGATATTGTCCAGGAATACACAGATTCAGATTTTCAATCAGTTATTGATGATAGAAGATCTACATCTGGATTTGTGTTTACATTGGGTAAAGGAGCAGTGAGTTGGAGAAGCTTCAAGCAGAACACCACTGCTGACTCCACTACTAAGGCGGAATATGTTGCTGCCAGCGAATCTGCAAAGGAAGCTGTGTGGATACGAAAATTCATACAAGAGCTTGAAGTTGTTTCTTCGATAGAGTCACCGATCACCATTTATTATGACAACAATAGTGCTATAGCACAGGCGGTGGAACCTCGGGCTCATCAAAGGATAAAACACATTGAAAGAAAATTTCATCTTATAAGTGACATTGTGAATCGGGGTGATGGCTAAAATAGCATCAGCTGAAAACATCGCAGACCCGTTCACTAAACCATTGACTCAGAAAGTGTTTGATAAATATTTAGAGTCTATGAGTGTTAAATATATGTTTGATTGGTTTTGAGTGCAAGTGGAAGATTGTTAGATGTATGCCCTCAAAACCAATCATTTTGCATAATTATGAGATAATTATTGTTATCAATTAATCACTTGTATATTATTTTGGGTACATGCAATGACATAAGATGTCATATATGCAATTACATAAGATGTCATATTGTTGAGTAACATTGAAGAAAAGTCAGACCAATGATTAATGAATCGGAGGCAGGAAGTATGACTTTTCAGATCTTTGTTGACTCACTTTGTTCTAGACCGAGGTACATGATAATGTACAAATAGGTCTACACTCATTGTGCCTCTATAAGATAGAATGATGGACTCCGTCATTGAGGTGGTGACCTTAATCGGACGAGTGGGTGTAATGTAAGAGTACATGCACTGAACCAGATCGAATATGAATACCTTCTGGAAGACGATTACTGATGTAGAGAATGGTATTCAACACAGTTAGCTTATGTTGTCCTTAGACCTGAGAGAGTTATGCAGGTTTGCTTGTCGTGTGCTTGTGCTTTGACTGAGTCATTTGGTGATGATCTTCGCAGATCAAATATTCCAGATAATGTTGGGCCTTGTGCATAGTAAGTGAATTTGTATAATTGCTCATTATGGAATCCACCAGTCTCTTGATGAGGTAGTATATTCATTATGTCTGTATATTGTTGGACTCCTGTAAAAACGCTGCGCAATGAGATTTTTGTGAAAAATATTGTCACTAGTTTTACTTATATAATATGTTAAGTAAATATTTGCGAAAAAAATTTTCGAAAAGTTTTGGAAGTTCAACTAGGCACAGAGTGAGAATTAAGAATTATATGAGCTAGGGACTTAATCGGTGATATTATTCCAGTCTTATTAGCTCATGTGGAATATAATATGGTGGAAGGATAAATAAGCATATAATTGTTAGCAAAAGGGATTTCACAAAAATAGTCTCATTATCTCGGGGGTTAATTGTGATATGTTAATGGACATGATCACAATTTGTAGAAGCCCATAAATTCGGAATACAGAATATAAGGTGGTTTAATGAAAAAGTTTTTCATGATATTCCTACGGCTGAGATTTGAGATCTCTAAAGATCTCACGCTATAGCACAGTTGAGTTCTGAGCCTGGCATTATATATACCTCAAACCACAGTTGAGAAAGATGAGAGAATTCATTTTCAACGAAATTCGATTTCAACGAACGAGAGTTTCTCTCTCCACTTTCTCTCTCTAGAATTCTCTCTCTCTCAAAGTTGTGTGCGTGGATTTGAAGGAGGCAGGACGCTTGAATTGCTCTGATTTCAATGATCCTGTCTTCCGCTGTGCCGCTCCCGCGATTTCAACACTACCAACTCTAGTTGCTATGGAGGCATGGGCAAGTGCCTTATCGTGGATGAGGACCTAGATTTGCAGATTATGATGGGTTTCGGAATAAGCAGAATGCTCGCTGGGAAGGACCCTCATAAAACAACGGGCGCCAAATCTGCATCCTCGGTACCATGTGACGGCGAAAATGGTCAACCGTATCGCACCTGCCCAGGCGACGCACATGATTTCAAGATCCCCGAGTTTTGTGGATCAGTATATATACGCACTGGATGCACTTGAAAGATACGACGACGTGTCTAGTTTGTTTGCTATGACGATCAAGTTGATCTGTAATTTAGGTTCGTCCGGTATCTCTTATGCCACTGGTAATTGGTTGGTTTCACACGAATATCCCAATTTTGTTCGAGAGAAAAAAACAAAACCAATTATGTTATTTAAAATGAATATAAAAAAACCGCAAAGTACATTTAAACGATAAAGTTACGTTAGTCCTCGGAGTCATATTCTTCAGAATCACTACAATCTTCAAGGAATGTTATTCCTCGGAGTCAAATTTAAACGATAAATTTACGTTAGTCCCCGACTATTGTGACTGATGGTTTAGAAATTTTGACAGGATTTTCCCTCAGTCCTCAAATACACGCTTACAACATTGAGCATAAATATCCATCATTGAAGGCAAGTGTGCAAGCTCAATGCTGAATGTGTATCTGAAAGACAAAAGGAGATTTACGTCAAAATTTATAAATACATATGGCACAAATATTGTATGCACATTTGTGAACTCAAATTGTCCATAACGTGGACAATTCAAGAATTACACCTAGTTCGAACATAAAATATAAGCGTTCGGTACTATTTTGGAAAAAGTCCGAATTGATAAATTGTGTCCGGACGGTACATTAATCGTTTAGACTACGATTTTCAAACAACACTATTCTTCGACGAACATATGATATTTCAACACAAATTAATGCAAAAACAAACCCAAATGACAAATATTTCAATATAAACACATCACAACCAACTCCAAAACTCAATTGCAATCATTTTAGACCCTAAAAAACAAAAAACAAAAACACATACTTTGATATCCTAAAATCCATGTTTTCATCCTAAAATAAATGTAAATTTTAAAACCCTCTAACCTTAAATGCAATCCAATCCGAAATCCCAAATGAGTTGCTCCTTTCACACCATTTCCAATGAGATTGACGGCTTAAATCAGCTCCCCTCTTCTCATCTTATTCAAATCTCTCAAATTTCTATGTTTTGACCATTTTCGCTATATTGTCCGCGATTTCCCATCTTTCAAAAAAATAAACCCGTTCAAACAGAACTAATATCGTTCGAAAGCCTACATGTAAAAGTTGTCGAGGAAAAAATGCTGCCTAAATTTTCATACTGTCTGCACGGAAAGTTACAGTTGACGACACCGTTTTAGCATGGACCATAGAACGTTCGAACACTTTCTTAAATTTCACGGCGCCGTTTTGGAAACCCGCAAATGACAGCGTCTCAACACTACAATCTAAAGAAGCGTCCAAAAAGTGTAACAATTACGTCCGGACTCTGTTGTTGCGAAATACGACACTGTTCGACTTTACTGTAATACGTCCGGACGGTTGTCCTCTAGTCCGAACGGTTTTGAAGATCTTATTTTTTATTTCTTTCTAATATAAACAAGAATGTAAGGAGTGTAACAAAGTTGGAAGGAGTAACGAAGTGAAAAAAACTTCATTAATTAACAGGTTGTACTGACATTTAATAAATAGAAATAACATAAACAAAATAACATAAACATGTCAAATCTCCACAAAACATAATATAAAAAAAATAACAACAGATACAATCCCAATACATGTACTCAAAACATAATATAAAAATAAATGTCCTCAAAATATAATAAAAAACCAAATGTCATAATAAAAGAAACTAAATATCTACTGATCATCAATCATCGACGAGCTGCAAAACTGCGCGGACATCCCTCATGTGCTCCTTAAGCAACATTACCCGCTCGGTCAGGGCAACTAGCTGTGCACTGGTAGCAACGCCCTTCACGGCAAACTGAACCTCGGCCACCTACTTTTTCCACTCACTGTCCATGCTCTTGAGCTTACGCTCCAAAGCTGCTAGCCAAGAACTGATATCACCCATCACCACTTGGGTGGGTTGCGTGACCGCTTGCATCTACTCAGTCAACTCGGTCATCACAGCCGCCACCCCACTTGGCCGCTGTCCCTCGAATCCCTGGGAGAAGTCTTATCCACGATCCTGCTCCTCGGTCCCCTAAGCTGGCTCCTATCGTCTAGCTTTAGGTACCCGAGCAGCACCCAGCACTCATCGTGTCTGCACCATTGACTTTGAGAGCATTGTCTTGTTAATCGGCCCAAGTTGATTTGCCCTCTCGGCTCTTCGGCACCCTCGGGTACCATCAAGTTATGTAGGAACCGGGTCAGAAGAATACCGCAGGGCAACGAAGTCTGAGCATCGGTCTTCAGGGCCCAACATGGACGGATTGGTAGATGAATGATGCCATATCAACAGGAAGCCCCTGTACAACTACCATGTATAAGAACTCGGCCCGCACATAAGTTAGCTCTGTCGTGTGCTTCTTTGGGTCGATGGAGGAGCATAGAATAAGGTGCATGATCCTCCATAAAGGAAGCAGGTGTCCGTGAAGCATGTTGCTTCCCTTCAGGATAGCCGTATCCAGGCCCAGCAACGTCCAAAAAACCTCGGCCTTAGTAGGCTGGCCCTCCTCTGTCATTGGCACGTTGGGAAATGTTGTCACATCTCTCACGTCCCCCAAATATCCCGCTAGCTCATCTGGTGGAATATGATCTGCGAGTTCCGGACGGTCACCTCCATACTAGGCTCCTCGAGCTCCCTCGCCCGAAGTATAGAAGCATAGAGCTCTCACACCAGGTTCTTCGAGTATACCCGGTCCTCTAGACAAATGGAATCCAACCTGTCTGCTCCATTATCTCTTAAAGTGTCCAATCCTCAAACCAAAGCTCGTAGAAATTCGCCAACTGGATATGTCACTCGACAACGATCGAGCAGGACATGATGACTTTCGTATGGTCCTCCAATGATAAAGCTAAAGTAAAAGATTCGTTGGCATCGACCTGGCTACTAGTACGCTGACACTTGCTCATTTTCAGTAATCTGCAAAAAACGCGTTTGAACGGTTAGAACTATATTCGAACCTCTACATAAAAGGAGCCTAAACAGTATAATGAAAAAAGAAAATGCAAATTTAATATAAATTGAGTTCAGACATATCAAAATAGCGTTTGAACCGATTTGGAAAGCCGTCAAAAGTTAAAGCAGTTAAGAAAACAATTTAACTTTACTATGAAAGTGTCCGGACAACATTGACAAAGCATCTCGGCATACGAAAAAATGACAACGTTTCAAGTTTAGGTAATTCCTCGCGTCCTGACACTTTTGAATATCAGGCCGAACTAAACACAAATAATAAAATTTTATAACTTTTAATATAAAATAGTCCAGATGTGTTTCATGTAGTGTCCAGGCCCAAACTAAACGGCGACATATTTCTTTTTGATATTAAAAGGAGTCCGAATGGGATATTACAACATCTGGACGCTACGAGACAACCACCGAGTTATCTTAGCCATGACAGTGTCTTAAAATCTCCCCTACACACTACCCAAAGCACCACCAAATCACAAACAAATATACTTAACACAATCTTAACACATAACAGAATCCATTTCTACCTAAAAATCAATAAAAAAAACAAAATGTAGTATACAGAGAATAGAATTGAAATCCTATACGTAAAACTGTAAAAAAAAACAAAATTTTTAAAGCTAAAATCATGTTAAACATCAACAAAACATACATGGATGTAATTAGAATGTCGGTGGAATGAGTTTACGCCAAGATTTGAAAAAGAAACAACTGAGGGTCTAGAGAGTTTAGATGATAAACTGCTCACTTTAATGAAAATGTCGAACTATTTGTGTTTTTCATAATCCGCAGACACCGTTCGGACTCTTAAACAACGGTCGAATGCTCTTCAGCACACGTGGGACCTCAACTACGTGATGAAGCTCCATTGCAATCTACCCCAAGTACCCATAGCACTACATGCATGAGTATTCTAGTTCGATGCATTATTAGAAACATAAGTCACTTACGAAGAGGCATCTTATAGACATGTTATTTTGTGTTTAATTTAGAGCATTCAGATACCACACTTGCGTGACGAAGAGACTCCATTGCAATCTACCAGCGAGCCGGTTAGTGTACCTGTATGTTTGCTAACATATTAAGTTAACATCAAGGATACATATGACTCTTTTACCGAAACTTTTGGTAACATTTTTTTATGTAACTTACAAGAAGCCGACGACTATCACAGCTATTGTTTGGGATTGTTGAAGTTAATAATAATGCAGTAGCAGTAGTGAGGGTGAGTCAGCACACACAACTTATACAACCAAGGATGTATGTTTGTTGGAGAGACTAATAATTACTTCGGTTTTGCAGGTCTCAAGAAAGCAAGCGCATCGAGCTGAGACTCCATACAAGGAGGTCCCAGTTGCGGAGTCATTGCAGATGCATCCCGTAAGGAAGAATCCACCATCTACCAGAAGTATTGTAGCTGCAATAGGGATTGCTTCTCGCATACGAATGCGGACCTCAAGCCGATTGCAACAATTCAGGTCGTAAGGCAGTTCCACGAGCACACCTATCGTAATCGACCTAACAGCTTCAAAAGCAGGAGCAGGTGTAAGGTGCTCTTGGGGGCCCCCTGGTGGTGGAGGTGTATAGTTTCGCAGCCCCCTCCGGGCAGTGCAGCAGCAAACAAGGGTAAAGCTCCACTTACAAAGTCCAAGGGAGTGAAAGACAAAGGGAAAAAACCTCGTTGGCAAATATAGGACTTTATTGGGAGATACATGTTATTTAATTTTTTTTGTGGGGAATGTAATAGCAGCTAGTTATGAGTTATGCTGGATGTAAATGATAGCTGCTTCTTTTTGGATGTAAATGGTAGCTAGTTATTTTGGATGTAAGTGGCAGATACTTATTTTGGATGTAAGTGTTTGATAGTTATTTTGGATGTAAATGACAACTGCTTCTTGTGTTGCAGATATAGGCCGACTATGTATCATGTACTCAATGAATTGTCATTTTCTTTATCCGGTATCCATTGTTGTTGATGATTAGGAGATTGGTAGATAGTTAATCAGATACCCATTACAGAAACACCTGTGACGTTTACAATAGGAGCTATACATGCACAAATTCAAATACAGCTTTGGACACTAAAATTTAGTTACTTAGCATCAATTTTGTCACGACTTTGGACACTTAATTAAACACCTAATGCTGCTAACATAAGCTTCAAAGGGGTACACAATCAGGTACTGAATATATGAGCAGCAAAAATTCAAAAAATTAGAAACAAGCAAAAGCCTAAAGCAGTATAACCACTGATCTTAACATCTGAAACCCTTCTCTTCACATCAATCTCTAGCCGATGTTGCACGATCATAGCATCAATTTTGGCTCGATTTTGCACATTTAACTTCTTAATTTCTATGCAATGCTACTTCGACATATTTATGATCTCTTCTCAATGTTGCTCAGTCATGGCAACAATGACTTCAGTTTGATGTCGGCGCTCTCTCTCAATTGATTCCCAAGTAAATTGTTCACCACGCAACTATGAATGCATTGCTCGGAGTTGTCGAATAACCCTTCGTCCATACGAACACATTTTAGGATCTCTCCATGCAAAATAGTTGCAATGACCTCCGTCCTGTGATTTAAAAATTTCACCAAGCTAATAAAGAGTACCACAGAACAAATCAAACCCTTTAATAAAGATTCATAACTAATTGATGTACATTACTATAACATTATTAAACATGCAAAACCAATTGATGTACATTACCTGAACATTAGTAAACATTACCAAAACATACATTAGGAACCAATTAAAAAAATAAAACACTCAGCTTGAATTTAGATGCAATAGTCGATTTTGCTTTCAGATCACAATAACATTTTGGGCCCTCTGTAGAGGCTCCACTTTCAACACTTCCCGAGCTACCGGTTATGTCTGAAATAGACATTTCAATGGCTGAAAAAATTGGGCAGTACCTTACTTAATTCAGTGTAACAAGAGTAAATATCAAAATTGCAATGGGAAGCTTTATCTTTAACGGGAAGATTTAACAAAATTGCAGTGAAATAAACCATTCACTTTCACAATCAATAGCTTGGTTTCTTTGAAAATTGGGAAGCTAACTCTGGGTTCTTCTCTTACTGTTTTTTTGTACTCATCTTGAAGTTGTTTCATCTTGATGATCTCTAAAGGGGGAATGAGCAAATGGGAACACCAGACCAAATTGAGAACAAAACGGAAACACCGCACCAAACCAAGCAGAAAAAGAAACAAAAAAACCCAAGAGAAAATGGAAGAGTCGAGTGTTACCTTCTTCTCCAATGACAATGGGTTGCAGGAAGCTAAAGGCAGAAGCTGAGTTCGAAGGAGAAAGAGCCGAAGGTCTTGGGCAGAGAGGCCGAATGTTGAGTGGGGAGGAGCTGAGTTCATGCAAGAGATGGGGAAGATAAATCTCACACTTACTGAGGGTAGATTCGTCAATTTGGGCGGAGTAGGCACACGTGAGACGCACGTGCACGAAAAACTGTCTCATTTGATGGTGAATTTAAAAGGGGGGCAAGGATTGAGTGATTTTGAAACATTGGGGGTATCAAATTGTTGGTTTAGAAAATAAGGATCGCAACTGAATTTTTCCCCAAAGATATGGGGCTAACTATGAGTTTACCCCAAAAATTAATTACGTCTGAACAGTTATTGGATGTCCTGACGGGTTTGTCCTATCTTCGCGCGACGTAGAAGCACACGTTTGGCTGAATCAATGGCACGATACGTCCGGATGTTATGAATGGGGTTTGAACGACGACAACTGTTATCAACTGTCGTGTAACGTAAATACGTGTAAGCCATGCGATGGTTACAAGATACGTTCGGACGTGTATCTTGTCCGTTCGTACCATGTCGTACGATCAAATTATTATTACACTAATTATTATAACTAATCACCTATTTAATTGTAATTGTACTAACCGTTTCGTTAACATAACACTCGTACTATTAACTCTTTCAATTATACTAATTGTCTGTTTAAATTTAATAAATTTAAACTAATGAAAAAATATAATTGATATGGAATATCAAACATAATTTAAATACTGAATGAAAAAAAATAATCATAATGTCTAGTACAAGTCGAAGACGATGCTTCTAAGGATAAATCAATAATAGCGATAAAAACAAAAACATGAAACTACTCTGAATCACGAGATGGCTAGAGCTGTATATAAAGATGAAACTACTCCGAGGGCATCACGAACATGCGTCAAATGCTCCTATATATTATCTACACGTCTTATTAGTGTATGGAGCTGTATCAGAACAGTATGGATAGACTTGGACAACTGGGACAATTGTTGTCTCACAACGAACAATTTTCTCTCCATAATATTCATCTCCTCCGTCAGAGCCCTATCCATTAGAGCAAATTTGTTTTCCATACTGATCAAGCGACATTGGAGCTCTATGCACAACGAATGTGTCGGCTCCACTATCGCCTAAATACTCCCCCACTAAACTCTGCTAAAAAAGCGTTCGCCCAAGCTGGTTGCACTATCTGTCCCCCTACATTAATGATACTTCTCTCAGAGTAATTCATGGTCAACCTAGCAAAAATAGTCCAAAAAATAGTCCAAAAATAAGAACAAATCATTCGCAGGCTATTCAAACGACGGTGTTTATTATTAGAATACGTTCAAACGTAATAATTTTCGTCCGAACTAAATATTAACGTCTGAACGCCAAATACAACAGTCCGAACGGTGATTCCACGAACACAAACCAAAAACTGGCATAGATGAACACAAAGAATGTAAAAAAAAATCAAAAACTATTCAATTGAAATACATGAAATTGAAAACCAAACTCACAAAAAAAGTCTGACCTGAAGTTGTTTGAGAGATCTCGAACGGATAGTGAAAACTTTGAGAGAACAGATTGAAAGTGTGATTTTGGCTAAGTCTGGCCTATTTAATATGTCAAGAATGCATCCGAGCGGTAGTATTGGGGTTCAAACTCCTATCAGTGGTTAGATTCAAGCACGTCCCAATCAAATTCAACGTGATTCGAGAAGCTTCTTATACCTAAACTCTTTCGGACTGTATGTATTGTTCCAGACGGTGTCGAGTGGAAGTTTTGCAACGTGGAAGCACACGACTCACGAAAATCAGCATTCATAAGTGTGCGGACATGTTTCTTAGTGTTCGGACGTAGTTATTTTTTCACGTGCGAACGCTCTAGTGGAGGTCCAGGCATGATTGAGCGTTCGCGACGATTTTAAATTTTTCACTATATGCTGACAATTATTATTCTTCTCGTGATGGAGTTCAGATGTTGTAAACTCTTACGTCCGGACGTTATTGTAGAAAAATTGTGACAATTCTAAACGTCACTCGATTACGACGAGTTGGAATTCGTCACCCAGCACAGGGTCCAAACGGGTTGATCGTGAGTCCGGACGGTATTTTGTATTTTGTGACTATTTTAATCGTCGCTCATGTGCAATGTGCGATATGTTGTCACACTAAAAATACGTTCGAACGGTTTTGGTAGTTGCCCGGATGGTTTTCGAATTCCTAGGTGACTTTGGATGATGAAGTTAATGTTTTGTCATGGAAAGGCAACTTTAGGTGACAAATTTGGTTTGACACTAAAAAATTTATCACCTAAAGCTATATTTCTTGTAGTGCGAGGCAGAATGTCATGCAATGGCACAAACTACAACTGATTTAACATGGTTAACATTCCTGTTGCAAGATCTAAGCATTTCTTTCTCACAACCTCTAGTTTTATTTTATGATAATTTGAGCTCTTAATTTATGCATTACTACTAATCCCATTTTTCATGGTCGTAGTAAGCATATTGAGTTGGATTATTATTATGTTCCTGAAAGGGTTTCTCTGGATTTAATGGTCACTAGGTATGTTCCTACAACTTATCAAGTTGCTGATATCTTTATAAAGCTTCAGACCCGTATTACTCTTGATAGTCTGCGCAACAAATTGTGTCTCACTACCACCTACAATTTTCGGGGGATATGAGCTGTAGTATTCAAATTCTAACTGCTTAGAGATATCAGAAATATTAGTTGGAGGATCCGATACTCATTCAAACGGTACTCTTCTAGTTAATGACTGAGCTGGACGTGTTCTGTCTCATAAACTTTAGTTATCTGTTCCAATAGTTTAGCAGTTGTTATTAGTTACCTTAAAGCTCTTCGCTTTTATTTTATTGATGACTATCCTTGTACATCAAATATACTTTTAGTTATAAATATAAGACAAAATTCTCAAATAGTCCTATGGTTTCACTTTGTTACACATTGCTCCCTGTAGTTTAATATCTTAACGGAATATGCTGACATGTTCATTTTTAAATAAGTGGACAATGGTGACATGACAATTTTGGAATTTGGATATTACGAGTAAGCTGATGGCTAGAGTAGTAGCACTGTAGCAGGTTGGCAAACAAAGAAGAAACCGAGAAGCACACGAGTTTTTCAAAATTGGTTCAAATTCTCTCCTTCGTGGTTTTCGTTGTCAGAGTGGTGATCGGCTTGTCGACGAAGTGGCACATCAATTGCATTTACTTTAACTCGCACTCGGAGCTCTTCTACTCCCTCAATCACGTCTCCGCCACCGCCGACAATTGCAGCACCACCAAGGTTGTGAAGGCTTGCGAGAAGGCGGTGGATTGTCTGAGAATGAAGGCCTTCTGCGGCCAAGCAACGTGACGCATGGGGATGTCTGACGAGGAGCCGTTTTGGAGAAATTGGAGGTGAAGGCGCTAGGGCATTCCAAGCTTCTTCTCTTTGTTGAGTTGGCTGTCCACGTGTGAAAAATTGTCATGTCAGCATTGTCTATGTGTTTAAAATGGACATATTAGCATATTCCGTCGGAAGATTAACTCGGTGAAGATGAAAGGACCATAGGGACCGTTTGAATAATTTTTCCTTAATATTATATCATCCCCACCGTGAAAAGTGTGGTGGACTTCTACAACCAATATTCTTTAACTTTCTTCTCTTACCTCGCTACTATACTTTGCAATTTGACCTAACAATTTCATAAAAAAACAAGCAATTTTTATTCAATCAATCATATAAGATTATAAGTTAAAGACAAAGATAAGGAAAAATAGAGCTTTATTGGATTGAATTTTCAATGTAATCCGAGGAGGAAAACAAGAAAGGTTCTATGGAGTGAAAATAAAAGTTCTTGTGCAAGAGCGATTCTTTGCACTAGACTTACATGAATACTTAATACTATTAGGAGGTACGTTTTTGAAAGTTGTTAAAGATTTAGTAAAGAAATTGATCAAAACTCACACCAATCTATGAGAGGAAGTAAAAGTTGAAACTCTGATATGATCTCAAAGATGAAATAGGAGATTGCTTTCTGTGCAGAATACGAGATTATAACTTTTCGGTCTTGCAAGATTAGTGGTAAGGTAAGTGAGGCATCAAGATTAGTCAAAATCAAATACCTGTATATATATATTACTACTTATTTATATGTAAGATTTCTTTCAAAATATAACAAAAAATACAGTTTGGAACAAGAAAATTGTTGACATATGTCAGGAGACGACTAATAATATTCAGACTTCTTAATGCAGCCAAAGATTTTAAGCACTAAACTTTAAGTAAAAAAGAAAAAAAAAAGGAAAGAAAAGGAGACATTGGGAAACTGAAACCGTGTCAGACCAACTTAAAGAAAATAAGTAACCGGACATGAAATTGAAGTATCAATCTTCAGCTAACGTAGGACTGACTGCTGCAGAGGGCAGAGAGAAATTGCATGGTCTTCAGCTAGGGGCCAGACTCCAAAGTCCATTAGAGCATATGGCTCCCTGTATGTTAACTGGATGTCTCAATCAGTGGCGGAACCAGGAATTCAATCGAAGTGGGTCGAAATTCTAAGGAAAAATGACTTTCTAAGTAATCAAGAAGGAGAGGGGAAGAAGATATTTGAGAGAGGAAGAACAGAGACCCAAACGAATGGAATCATTTGGCGTTAACGTGCTTTTATGTTGTTAAGCAACGTGAGTGTTTTAATTAATTTTTTCAATGATGGAGTGATGTGGCAGTGAATTGATAATTGGATTTAATGAAAGACATGTGACTTCCATCACTCTAAAAAACACAGCGAACTGCTGCATAATAAACTGCAAGTAGAGCCGATCTCCAATTAATTGAGTTGACGTGGCTTTATTTATTGATTTTAATGAAGCGTATGAAGCCACATATAATTGAAATAGTCGGAAAATCAAGTGAGGTCTTGATTCCATAAACGGAGGTAGCACAAGTCCTGAAAAAAAAAATCACAGGGATGTAGTTTTCAATTATCTCCACATAAATGGAAGCTAATTATACAAATTGCAGGAGACATGATGAGAGCAGATAAGACGTTACAAAATACTCGCAGAATACAATATATGGCACTACAATAAACATAAGCAATTGCCCTATGGCTGTGTAGTCACATAAGAAGTGAGCTCTCTGCCCAAATGTCTGGCTACTTTTCAGAGGAACTGCTATGGTTAGTCTAGGGCTTCCTAAAACGAATAAATGGAATTGTAGATCCATAATCCATAGAACTCGAGATAGCACAGAAGTCTCCAGAATATCTATAACAATGTAGTTAAACAAAAGACACCTAAATATAGCGACTACTACAGAAAGACCTCTACAAAATCACCTGGTAGAATGCCCATTTCATACCACTACGCTACAGTCACCCTTCTTTGCCATTTCCTCACGAGTTACAAGAGATGATGTTTCAACAACATCTAGTGGTTCGTCAGCCGTCAGAGGATCGGTCTCACATGTATGACGTGAAAGCTGCGTGTCATCTACCTGATCACTTGCAACCAAAAGCGGGGATTCAATCATGTCCTCAGTTGCATCACATACCTCGTTCGTGGCAACAGATCGCTGAGTTTCAATTACGTGCTTCGTCAAATCATGGAGCTGTGAGCAAAGGATATCTTTATTTGCATCAGAAAGCTGAGAATCGTTTACAGCCTTCAATGAATCAGAAAGCTGTGAGTCGTCAACCTCCTTATGTACTTCAGGAAGCTTTTGATCATCAACCTTTCCTTCCTCACCACCAGTTGCATGACTTAGCTCTACATTTTCTTCCACACCAGTTGCATGGGTTAGCTGTGGATGCTCAACCTCAGTGTCTTCATTGCAAAGCTGTGCAACCTCACCTTTATCTCCTGCATGGATTATCTGCAAAGGAGTGATTTCGTCATCTATAGGATGTATTGACAAATGATCAACCTCTCTGTCGTCATGGAGTAATTGTGGTTGATCACCATCGATGCTAGCACCGCCAAACTGAGATTGATCATCATCGCTAGCTTCATTATACTGTAGTTGATCGTCCTTCCGGAATCGTTTTCCACTACCCTTCCTTCTTACCCTCTCCTTTCCTCTTACCCTTTTCCCGAGTTCAGTTTCTGCACTTGCTGAAGCTATAACTGGACCTCCAACTTGGTCCCTCAAACATTCGTGTGCAATATACCTGATCCTTGAAATTGATTCAATTTGTTGGGGATCCAACCCTTTTGTTGAGAATGTATCCGCTATGTGTGCAATATCCCTCAAACCAGCATTCTGCCAAAGTTTTAAAAAGGCATAATGTGAACATCGCAAAATTAATTCAAAATTTATCAATAACTGAGAGCAAAGACTTACAGTTCTCTGAAACTCAGAAGAAAGAGAAATTGGCCTCCCCACAAATTTGCGAGTAATTCTAAGATACCACTGCATGTACTCACTCTCATCCGCACCATCATCACCTTCGACAATATGTAGTCGCCGGTCCAACCATTCGTTAAGCTCGAATTCCATTTTCCCTGACAAGTCAACTCCACCATCAACACCACGACTCTTTCTCTCCCATCGTTGCACATCCTCTGGAACTGATTGAAGCATGCCATACTGCCTTAGGCAGCGATTTGGGAGATGTCTTTCTGCCTTGTCAAAGCATATCAACATTGTCTTTGACCTCCCAAGAATTAGAGTACTTTTAATATCTTCAGGAATCACCATACTGTCCATATTTCTGTACGGAAGCCACTCCACCTGTATGTCAACAGCATACCAGTAGCATTATATTCTGTAGCTTTTCAATGAGATAAGAATAATAAAAGAAAACTTACATCATAAGGTTTCAAGGAATCCAAAGCCTTGCGGTAGAAAACTACATCACGGTTCGCCGTTGGGCCACTTTGTTTTCCTTTCCACCTAAGTACAAATGGAAAGCGATCATGCATCGGGTCATGATTCAACTTTGGTCGCCCCACATTGAGGTGAAAGTTACTCCAACACTGCGAAAACATTACGACTAAGAATGCGTAGCTTATTGGTATTAAAGGCTGAAGCCACCAATAAAGAATGAGAAAAAAAAAAGAAAAGGATAGGCATAGAAAATAACCTGTAATAGTGTCAGGCAGCCACTGATAGTACTTTGAGATCTGAGAGAGGCATTCCCAAGGGCTCTATACAAGAATGCCAGTGCTGCTGCCCCCCAGGCATACTTATTACATTGTTCAAAATTCTCAAATAATGGGAGATACATGACAGGAACTTTATTTCCGGTAGTGGTGGAAAATATTGTGCTGCCTACAAGATAAAGAAGGTAAGCACGTGTATGCCTCTCAATCAATTCAATTGGTGCATCTTCAGGACATCGGGAAAAGAACTCTTTCAACCAACTTAGCTTCACCATGCCACCACTTGTGTAACCAGTCTCTGGAGCTCTTCCAAGATATTTCTCACAAACTGAGCTGCATGTGGTGTATGTTACACCTATGACAGGTTCTCCGTCAATTGCCAGGCCGAGCAAAAGTGCAACATCTTTAAGGGTTACAGTCAATTCTCCGACATTCAAGTGAAATGTGTTTGTTTCTCTCCTCCACCTCTCAACTAGAGCAGAGATAAGCGGGTTGTCCAAACTAATTGCTGGAATAAATCTCAAGTACCCAAATCCAGCCTTCTCTACCAATTCAATCTGTTTGGCTGTAAGTGTCCATTGATCAAGCTTTGAAGTGTGTTCATGACATCGAAGTGCACCACGTTCCTGTTAATGCATTAGTAGAGGATTATTATATAAAATAAGTGTTAATTCTGAAAAGATCCCTCTGATGAAAATAGAAAACGTAAATTCATCAAGCATTATGTGATCATCAACTGTACCTGTCCTTCCCAGACTGCCAATGAAACATGCTTCTCCTGATCATAGAGGATTGAACTGTCAATTGGTCCAGGACTGGTAGCATAGGGGTCGATCACTGCCAGTTCCATCAGCGCCAGGAACAAAATCTGTCCAAGAAGGAAACAGAAATAGAAAAATTACATCTAAGAATAAAATGAAGAGCAACAACCTGAAGTTCATATTAACATATATAATCCCATAAATGCTACTATAAAAGGGAATTATGATGCATCTAACTAGGCAGCCTTTTTAAAGGCAGACTATGTCACTTTTGAAAAAGGAAGTCATTCCAGGTGTTATACTTGAGTCAAACTTCTCTCAATCTTGAGTTTACCATATGCGGCTCAGCCTGAGCTCAGATCCGCTTGACCTTTTCTCACCCTTTCTCCCTTTAAACAAGTGCATTGGCCCAAAGAGAAAGGAGATAGAAAGATTCAAACCAGTGACCTTAGCTTCAGAAGATGTGTTATCTGGCCAATATTTGTCCGCGTTGGGATTAGGCAGCATAACTTTCATGAAGAATCAAAGCTACTATCAGCTCAGGTGAGAGAAAATGTTGTTTCTGGAGAAAACCAATTCAACGAGTACATTTTACAGAGCCACATTGTAAATCATGAACTTGCTCTTTAAAATGTGTCCGACAGTCGAGATCATATAGAAACAGAAAAGCCTCGCACTTCAACTCCAAAAAATTAGTGGAAAGTTTATTTAGAGTATATACTTCAAAATTTTACAGGATTATCATTTAATCTAGCACCATCTAGGTTAAACCACGATGAAGGAAAGAAAAAAGGAAATATAAAAAAGGAATCGATTGTAATGCTTTGTAAATAGTTGAAAGATATCTCTACCTTCCCAGGTACTAATAATGCAAGAAGCAAACTATGAATAAGACTTCATTTATTTTCTTCAAAATTGTAAGACAAGCAATTTCATCGTGTACCCTAAATTTTCATCTGAAGATAATCTATGTTAAAAAAAAAAATTCTTCTTCAATAAGCTAAGCACCTTTTGAATCCATAAAGAATGGTTCCCCAGAAATTTTTTCAGAAAATAAATGAGAGAATAATTTTACTGCTCTGTTTATCTTGAAGATCTCCTTAAAAGAAAATGCAGGCTGGGGATTTTTACTATGAAAATCTCCTTAAAGAAAATGTAGGCTGGGGAAAAAGATTTTACTATGAACAACTTTTAAAGCTTTTCAGCAATTGAAGAAAGCCTCAGTAAAACGCTTGTCTCCAAATTTTAACAGCAAAGATTCCTCAAATAAAGACTGATATCATTACCAGGGAAGAAAAAAAACAAATTACGATATTTTTACAAGTGAAGATACATATTTCTTTCTACCAAGAAATTTTGAGATTTTTTTTGCAAGTAAGATATGTATACCATTCCTAAGCCTGGATGCCCTCCATATGTCCAAGGCAGAGATCAACGAGGATAGGAAAAGCAAGAAAAAGCCTCGAATTCCCTTAGCTTCAAGTGATAACAGCTCCTTGAAAATTTCCCTATACCTTCATGGGTTCTAAGAAAGTAAAGAAAGGATTTGGTCTTCTTTGGGGTAGGAGGTGTCGAATATGTTTTTTCTTTTTGTCCTGAACATGTGTTCCATCCAACTATGAAATCAACTCCAGAATAAATTATGATCCCATATTCAATCTTCCTACATACCCGCATTAGGAACAACCCTGGTTTAACTCAAAAAACACTGTCCCAACCCAAAAGTTTTCTGTTGAAGTTGAAGATAAATTTTGAAGTTGCAAGAAAACTTCCTCCAAAATCTCTTTTAAAACAATTGTCATCCCATCAAAAACGTGTTTCACAAACTTTTCCGTCCAAAACATTAAACCAGTTCGAAACTTCCCATACAAACAAGGCAGGAATAGCTCTGCACTGTTTCCCTTTCCCTTGCCCTGTATTTTCCAAGAAGCAAGCTGAGGTGATATTTTATAATTTTCAATTCAGAAACATTTCCGCAAAAATATTATCCTCCAACTATTCAGTCTTTTGAATGGACAAAGCAAAGGAAAGAGTTCATAATTGGCTTCACAAACATTACAAGCAATCTCAATTCCCTTTTCCACCAGTCTCCAAAAACAAAAGACAGGATAAGGTCCATTTAGCAATCACAATAAATTGTGAGGCTTGAAAAAAGCAAACAAAAAAACACAACTTCACTTATTACTTCTCTTCGTTCTCCACCTAGGTTCCTCATTGTTTAACTAAACCACTGAGTAATTCCCTCTAGTCTTGGTATCTCTCTTGTTATCATCAAACAAGTTCTGCTCTTTTTCAACTCTCTCTCTTTAAACATTAAGTATCTTTAAGTTTAAAAAGGGTCATCACTCGCACTTAGGCCCTAAGGAGGCAGCTTAGATATGATCCAAGCTATCAGTATTTTGTTGGAAGACTTAAACCAGTGCACTTGTACTTGGCAACCCAAGAATTTTACTATTGCACCAGCCAATGGCCCATAGGTATTTGGATTTATCACCATGACAACAATCAGTAGATAGCATGAATGTATTTTCCCAACTTTGATTGAGTTCCTTTCACTTAGAGCATAATGGTTCCTGGATCGTACTTTCTGGTTATTTTTAATCCAAAGAAACCTTTCAAGCTCCTTCACTATTTAAGACTTCTTAACTGGAAGCTTGGGAACTGATTCTGCAAGCATCTTCAATTTGTTTCATGAGATTAAAATACTTGTATCTACCATGTTTTGAAATGATACCTATCTCGTTGTACGATATATTAGTCTTCTATAACTATTTTCGGAAGAACGCGTGTATCTCCTTGCACCTTAAATTTTCTCTTCTCCACAAAAGTTTTCCATCACCAAAGTATAGAAACACACCCGATGAAGATGAAGATGAAGATGATTGGGATGGGAACTGAGCGGAACGGCCTCTACCACTTTGCCAACACCAGAAATGCTTGTTGTCAGGAGACCACATCCACATCCTCTTTCCACATTTGGCACCAACGTTTAGGTCATTTATCAAATAAAGTTGTCTTTCCTTTCTAATAAAATTCCAGAAATTTGTAGTTCCACTTTGGAACCATGTTTAATTTGCACATTAGCTAAACAAGCTCGTGCTCCTTTTACAGCTAGTTTCATCTCTTCCCTTAAACCTTTTGACTTATTGCATGTCGATATTTGGGGGGGGCCATCGCACCTCTTCTACTACTGGTGCCCACTACTTCCTCACCATAGTAGACGATTTTACTCGTAGCACTTGGGTTTACTTAATGCACCACAAATCAGACACTCGTTCCCTATTGCAATCTTTCATCCACCTTATTGAAAATCAATTTTCCACAACCATCAAAATCATACGGAGTGATAATGGCCCAGAGTTCCACATGCCCACATTCTATGCACCCAACGGTATTATTCATCAAACCAGTTGCGTCTCCATTCCTCAACAAAACGGGTGGTTGAACGCAAACACCGTCATCTCCTCAATGTTGCCCGTGCATTACTCTTTCAAGCCCATCTGCCTACACACTTCTGGGGGGATGCTATCCTTACTGCCACTTACCTCATCAACCGAACTCCTTCTCCGGTTTTGGGTGGTGTTTCTCCCTATGAAAGATTGCATGGTGTATAACCTACATACAGTCATTTGAAAGTGTTTGGATGCCTATGCTTTGCTTCCACTCACTTTCAGAACCCCTCCAAATTCGACCCGCGAGCAACTCAATGTGTTTTTCTTGGTTATCCATATGGTCAAAAGAGATATCGGCTCTATAACCTTGCCACACACAAAGTCTTTGTTTCCCGGGATGTCATCTTTCATGAAGATGTTTTTTCCTTTTGCCTCTTCTACTCTTGACCCTACAGAACCCGCCCTCCCTTGTCCTGTATTCCCTATTGACCATTTCATAGATCCTCCAGCTCCCACACCATCCACATTGTCACCTCCTTCTCCAGCACCCAGACGTTCTCACCGACCCACTCAGCCACCCACATATTTGCAAGACTTTCATGAGGAACAGGCTCTACCGTCTCGACCCGCTCAATCATCTTACTCTGCGCTAGTTCGTTCGTCAGGTACTCCCTATTCACTCACTGATTTTCTCTCTTATTCCCGCTTATCTCCTCTTCATCTTGCCTTCACCACAGCCATCTCTCTTGCCAAAGAACCACAATCTTTCTTGCAGGCCATGAGTGATCCACATTGGCGTGCCTCTATGCGTGCTGAGATTGATGCTCTCGAGCTCAACCATACCTGGGTCCTTACTCATCTTCCTCCTGGTAAAAGACCCATTGGATGTAAATGGGTCTACAAGATCAAACACAACCCTGATGGATCTATCGAGCGGTACAAGGCTCGCCTAGTTGCCAAAGGCTACAGTCAGCAATAAGATATTGACTATACCGAGACCTTTGCTCCCATCGCCAAAATGACCACCGTTCGCACCATTTTAGCCCTTGCTTCCGCTCACAACTGGCATCTCCATCAGCTTGATGTCAACAATGCATTCCTTTATGGCGATCTGGATGAAGAAGTTTATGACGCTTCCTCAGGGATTCGGACGAAAGGGGGAGACTCGAGTATGCAGGCTCGTTAAGTCTCTTTATGGCATCAAACAAGCCTCGAGACAATGGTATTCCAAGCTCTCATCCACCCTCATTGATGCAAGATACACACAATCCAAGGCAGATTACTCCTTGTTCGTCCGATCCCATAAGGACACTTTTACTGCTATTTTAGTCTATGTGGATGACATTATCATTGTAGGAAATAGCTTGGAACAAATCAGTACAGTCAAGAAATTCCTCAGTGAGCATTTCAAGCTCAAGGATCTAGGGATTCTCAAATATTTTTTGGGAAATGAAGTGGCTCGTTCAAGCAAAGGTATATTTTTGTCTCAGAGGAAGTATTCACTTGAAATATTGGAAGATACTGGCTTCCTTGGAGCTAAGCCTAGCAATTTTCCCATGGAGCAAAACCTCGCATTGAGTGAGAGTGAGGGTGAACTCATTGGGTGTTACAAACATCCACTCCAACTTGAGGGGGAGTGTTGAGGAATCCCGAAATTCTAGGCCAACATCAAAGGAAGAAATCCGAGCTGATATCACGTGATTCTACCAAAAATAAAAAGTCAGCAAATCTCACATATATGGGCAGGAGCGTGTACAGCTTGTGATTGATTTTGTAATTAATTTTTTGTTCCCCACATACCTGTATAAATAGGACTCAAGTCCTTTGTGAATGGTCATCGAATAGAAGAATCAGTTTCTTCATAAGTTTATTTTCTTCCTCTTATTCTCCTCTCTGATTTTAACATAACTTGCCATAGAGATTAATTAGGCAAAAGGCAGCGTTCTTTCACATGTTATTTCCATTTCTCTCAGAAACATTGTTCTCCTAGACACGTCTCTTCATCGAAACACGCAGAACCTTTAATAATAAAATACAGAACTCAAAACCCTCGAAACATATTCAGAAAGAAATGATATCAACCTATGATCCAATTGCCACTGAAAGCCTATCTTTTTTTCCCAAAAGTGCTAACTAAAACTCGTAAGTGAAGGAAAACAACTAAAATCAGGAAACTCTAGGCGTTCGGGAACCAAATACACACTAACATCAGTTTAATCCGAGAATCGAAACTAAAATCATCATTTGGCTGCCAGGAAATCAGAGAGAAAAGGAGAAAAGACTATATAGTCTGCAATTCTGTGATTGTTGACAAGTGATATTGCGCCGGTGTTTTTCGGCCAAAATGGAAGTTCGAGGGCGAGAAACTTTTCCCTTTTTTTGGGTTCCCACATTTTCTCAGTAAACCAAACACTGTCTAAGCTGATTGTATTTAAAATTTGAGAGACGAAAAGACGAAGAGGAGGAGGAGAATATAGGAACGAACCTGGAAAAGCGAATCAGCAAAACGACGCCGGAGAGCAGCGGGTTCGACGAGCACTGAACGAGGAGAGCAAAACCCTTGAAACGACGATTGAGGCGTCGTAGCGTGAGGTAGCGTACGACTGGCATTTAAAAATAAGTCTTATATTATTTTTGCATAACTCCTCGTGGTTTTAAGTAAGGCCTAGATGCCGGCCCTTTTTTTTAAGATACATCAAACCCTACTTTTTAGTCTTTATATTTTAGGTACTTTTTCATTTTATTCCTTCACTTTCAAATTTCTAATTTTTAATCCTTGAGTTTTTTTTATTTGACGAAATGGTCCTTCCATCAGTCTGTCGTCCATATGCTTAACGAATCTCTCTGACACGTCAGCAAATTTGTATCTGTCGACCGCTGCATGTATCGGTCCACCGCTTTATGTACCGATCGACTTCTTCATATACCGGTCGACCGCTTCATGTACTGGTCGACCACTCATGTTAAAAACATATTCCCGGTCGACCGCTAAGAAATCGGTTAAGAATATGGACGGTAGACTGACGGAGGGACCATTTCGTCAAAAAAAGAAAACTCAAGGACTAGTAATCTAAATAGTAAAGATGAGAGATAATTACCGGTACTAGTAATCTACGACCTTTTTTCTATTGTTTTTAAAAAATAAATAGAGGAGACCTATCCCTAGGCAACTATAAGAATCTTCATCCACTACAGAATGTTTGGATTGAGACATAGTTACCACTCATCTAAATGCATCATTTTTCTTCTTTGAGGGCCCATTATCCACTCAGAGGGCTAGCAGAAAAACCTAAACAGACCAAAGGTCCTATAATTGGCGGATCAAAAGATCTGGTAACGGCGACAAAAGCCAAGATCAAACCAACCTCAAGGGAAGGGTACAACACAAACTGGAAAAGACCACAAAGGTCGGGACAACAAAAACCAACAAGGACCACAAGGGTCCTGAGAGATCGTCACTCAAGACGACGACGGCTTCAACCGGAGGAAAGACAGACATATCTCCGATCCGACTCCATCGGGGAGTTCTTCTAGCTTGAAAATGCTGCAAAAGAGAGAGAAAATAGGACGACAGCTTTGAGCGGCATAAAACAACGACGTCAATAGGAACCACTGGAGATCAAGGCCGAAACTGACGAGCAGAGAGGGGGATGCAGTAGGGGTGTCCAAAGGCCGATCCGGTCCGACCTAGGACGGTGTCATAGGATTTGCAGAGAGCAAATCAACCGGACAGACCAAGGAACGATCCGGTTTCATCGGTTAGGGCCTAGGGTTTGGGCCTTATTTTAAGGGAAATTTGCTTTTTAATCACTGAGTTTTGGACCCATTTCATTTTTAGTCATTAACTTTAATAGTTCAAAATTTTAGTCCCTGAATTTACCATATTTTCAAAAAATAGTGCTTCTGTTACTCTTCTGTTAGACTAATTAACGGAATCCTCAAACACGTCCATACTTCACTCCAGCTCAAATCTATTTTGCCACATCAGCGCTCCCATTTCTGTTTGTCATAGGAGGTGAAACGCTGCAGCTTCTTGCTGCACTTCCTGAGGGTACAAAGGCAAGCCAGCTCTCTGGCTATCTTGGTTTTTATCATCCTCAACGTCAGAAATTGTTACACTCATTGCAAGGCTCGAAAGCGAGGCTAGAACTCATCAGATTGTGGTTTCTGGAACCATATGAACGCAAATTGGTCGCAAAGTTAGTACCACCACGACTAATGAATTTTGACACCAACTTATTTCTCCTTGGCCATTGACTCAGTCTCTTCGGTGACTGAAACTTAGAGGATCTCATGAGATCGTCTTTTTTCAAAAGCACCGGACGCGCAGGCAAACACAAGCCATGTACAGAGAGGGGAGCTAAAGTAGAAGTCACCATTGGAGGAACCAAGAATTCACACAATCACCCCGCAGACAAGAGAAAGGCTTTTATATCGAAACGAAAAGGTGATGGGGAGAAGGCTCATTTCCAGGGATTAGGAGAAATGGCTTTCGTGGGTTCTGGAGGAGTCGTCAGGTGCTGGGTGAGGCAGAATGGGGAGCATCAAAGAAATACAAGTGTAAAATACAAAATACACCGAGGATCTATGATAGTGGGGTTAGCACTCTCTCCCTCTGATGAGTTATTTATTTCATTGTACAAATCACAAGAGCTGCATGTCTGACGTTGAGGATGATAAAAACCAAGATAGCCAAGGAAGACAGAAAAGAAGATAGACTATGCATGCAACCCATCACACGACGAGGAGAGAAAAAGGAAGGTGGGGGGTGGCGGCCGAGGAAACCGTTCACAATTAATACTAAACAGTAAAAACAAGAAAAAGCAGAGTAGCCATAAAAGAAACAGAGAAAGAAATGAAGTTACAGAGAATAAATATCAGTGCCTTTTCAAATTTCATTGTTACCAATTTTAGACAAGATGTGACGCTGGAAAGTGGGGAGGGAGGAGAGATGCGTGAGAGAAGAACACGAGGTGTTGGTGAATTCGAAGGTGTGAAGCTCTGCTCCAGTGCGTCAATGGTGGTCGTGCTAAAAAGCAAAATGATGCGGAGTTCAAGATCAACAGGAACAAACTGTTTCATTAACTGGCTGAATATCATTGTCGTTTTCGGCAGAGACAGAAATGGGAGCGCTGATGTGGCAAAATAGATCTGAGCTGGAGTGAAGTATGGACGTGTTTAGGATTCCGTTAATCAGTCCAACAGAAGAGTAACAGAAGCACTATTTTCTGAAAATATGGTAAATTCAGGGACTAAAATTTTGAACTATAAAATTTCATGACTAAAAATGAAGTGGGTGCAAAACTCAGTGACTAAAAAGTAAATTTCCCTTATTTTAATGGCAATTTTTGTTCTTTTGGGATTTTTTTAGACCATTTTTTGGGATTTTTTACTTCAATTGTTTAGTGCTTTTTTGCAACAAGTTTGGGATATGATCTCAAACAAATTATGCCACAATTGTGACCTTTCTTCTATAACAAACTAAAAAGAACTCTAAATCATACATTTAAAGAATACTACTATACTAATTAAAGAATTATAAATCATTGATTTTTAAGAATAATAAATCATACATCTTAAAACTTAAATCATACATTTAAAGAATTCTAAATCAAGAAACCAAATAGAAATTACAAAATAAAGAAAGTCCAAAATAAAAGTATCAAATAAAAATGCTCTCGAACTAATTAGTAATTAGTAATTACACTAGTCTATTACAAGGCATAACAAACAACAAAATAATCAAATAAACGAACAAAAAATATAATTAATTCATGCCAACAAAATAGTAGAAAAATAAAATAATGTTCATATCCATCATCAATTGTCCAATAGTTCATCTCTCATCAAACTGTAAAATGTATGTATATATATATATATATACACACAAGTGAGATAATAAACTATGATACAATAATGGGCATTATTATAAAAAAGAAATAAAACCTTACTATGAAATCAATCTAATTAGTCCTCATTGATCTCAATCCGAGCTACTCGTGAGTTAAAAGTTATTCTTAATAGTTTAGGACATAAAGAACATGTATCTTCATAAATTTTAAATAACTAGCCAACATAGAGACATTTTAAAATAAGATTACCTACTTCTAATGCCTCATAGGCCTCAACTTAGTCCATTAACTCCCGAAGATCACAAAGGTCAGGACAACAAAAACCAACAAGGACCACAAGGGTCCGGACAGATCGTCGCTTAAGATGACGACGACTTCAACCGGAGGAAAGATAGACGTAGCGCCGATCCGACTCCATCAGGGAGATCTTCTAGCTTTAAAAGCCTGCAAAAGGGAGAGAAGATAGAACAACAGCTTTAAGCGGCACAAAACAACGACGTCAATAGGAACCACTGGAGAGAAAGGCCGAAACTGACGAACAGAGAGGGGGATGCGGCAGGGGTGTCCAAAGGTCAGTACAATCCGGCCTAGGCCGATGTAATCAAATTTGCAGAGAGCAAATCAACCGGACAGACCAAGGACCGGTCCGGTTTGGGCCTTATTTTAATGGCAATTTTTGTTCTTTTTTGGGGTTTTTTTAGACCATTTTTTGAGCTTTTTTACATCAATTGTTTAGTTTTTTTGCAACAAGTTTTTGCTATGATCTCAACCAAATTATGCCATAATTGTGACCTTTCTTCTACAGCAAACTAAAAGGAACTCTAAATCATACATTTAAAGAATACTACTATACTAATTACTAGGTTACTAATTAAAGAATTCTAAATCATTGATTTTTAAGAATAATAAATCATACATCTTAAGACTTAAAGCATACATTTAAAGAATTCTAAATCAACAAACCAAATAGAAATTCCAAAATAAAGAAAGTCCAAAATAAAAGTATCAAATAGAAATGCTATTGGAAGTAATTAGTAATTACACTACTCTATTACAAGACATATCAAACAACAAAATCATCAAATAAACAAACTAAAAGTATAATTAATACATGCCAACAAAATAGTAGAAAAATAAAATAAAGTCCATATCCATCATCAATTGTCCAATTGTCCATCTCTCATCAAACTGTAAATGTATATATTTACATACATGTGAGATAATAAACTATGAAATAATAATGGACATTATTATAAAAAAGAAATAAAACCTTACTATGAAATCAATCTAATTAGTCCTCATTGATATCAATCCGAGCTACTCGTGAGTTAAAAGTTTTTCCTAATAATTTGGGACATAAAGAACATGTATCTTTATAGTTATTAAATAACTAGAACTTACAAAATTAAAAAACTAACCAACATAGAGACATTTTAAAATAAGATTTCCTACTTCTAATGCCTCATAGGCCTCAACCTAGTCCATTGACTCCCGAAGATCTAATTTAATTGGTTCCTTCAACCAATTTTGAGAGCACACAATAGCTTCAACTGTGACCGAAGACAAAGAACTGCGGAAATGATCAAGCACACAACCCCCCATGTTAAATGCTGACTCACTAGCAACTTGGAAACAGGCATAGCTAGCACATTCCTAACCCTTGAACATTTGTTTAGTGGCTCAAAATAATGCCAGCTTAATATTAATTTGGTAACATGATCAATCAACATTACCGAATTATATGAATATATATACGTTGGTAAACACTGACACATTTAGAACACAATTTCAAACACAAATTACAATTTCACAACACAATGCTAAACTTTTCATTTCTCCAAGTTTATTGCATTTAGTTATTCAAATTGCTACATTTAGATTGCATTCAAATTGTTAAACAATTTCACAATCAATCAAGAAAATTTCATTTACAATTTCAAACAAATTCATAACTTTAAACAAAAGCAAATCCTCCAATCAAGCCCATCCTCCACAATTTTATAACTTCTAAATTAATTAGTGAACTACAATAACTAATTAACTAAATAAGTTCATAAATTCTTACCTCAAATGGCAGTGCACTGACCACACTCGGCAATAGAAATTCACAAATCAGTGAATCACAATCTAGTAACCTGCTAAGTCCCAGTAATTTAACTAAAATAGAGACTACCAGTTAACTAAGAACTACACCAATTCACACGCCTAGAGAGAGATCAAAAGAAATAAGAAATTACCTGAGAGATGAGAGAGAGACACACACACAGCAGCAACCATTAACCAACAAAGTCTAGCAAAGCGAGGGAAGAGGCTGAGAAGGGATGTGCATGAAAGAAGAGAGGGAGGAGGTTAAGGAGTCAGGGGGCTGTGCATGAGGGAGGGAGAGGGTTGTTGCATGAGAGGGGGGCGTTGTGTGAATTACGAACTGAGAGGGGTGGTTAGGGATTTATTTTGAAATGTGATAGAGGAACGGGTTGCGCGTATTTGTGAATTGAATTCGACTTAAGTTTTGTTAGTCCAAGGTTGTTAGAGAGTCATTCCATATTTTTGTGCTTCTCATTTGCTCATTCGGCTTAGAGAGTCTTCTTTGCACCCATCTTTTGTAAAACCTTGGGTGTTGAGTAAGCACTTGGTCCTACTTGTGAGAGTAGAAGAAATCCATAGGGTTTAGGATTTGTGAAGAGAGTAGAAGTGTGAGCTCGCAAAACGTTTTATAAAGGTTCCTTAGCACCCCGAAAGCTAAGGTGTATTTACTATTTAGAGAATAGTGAAGGAAGTCAATAGCCTTGGGGGTGGACATAGGCAAGTGTTGGCCGAACCACCTAAAATTGTTGGGTTGTCTCTCTAACTTTATCTCTTTTACTTTTCAATACATATTCATATTTGTTGATATTTATACTTTATCAATTATTGCTTATATTTTGCTTAGCATTAAACATATTAAGATCTGCATCTTTATTTGTTAAAGAATGACATTTTTTAGATCCTTGTTTTCGTAGAAAAAGGGGTAAGTTTTTTATAAACTCAATTCACCTCTCCTCTTGGGTTGTTATTTAGACTCACAATTGGTATGAGAGCTAAGGTTTAATATTTTTATCTATGACAACCCTTGTTAACACCTCTTTAGCTGAAGGTCAATCCAAAAATAGACCACCCTTGTTTAATGAGACTTGTTATAACTACTGGAAGGCAAGGATGAGGATTTACATCCAAGTCATGGACTATTAATTATGGAGAGTTATCTCAAATAGTCCTAAATTTCCTAGAGACAAGGAAGGTATGTTGAAAGATGAAAAATATGGGGATAATGCTGATTTAAAACTTATGTCCTTGAATTCTAAAGCTATAAATATGTTATATTGTGCGTTTGATTCAAATAGTAAGACTTGCAAAGCTTTCTTTGGATGAGCCCATGGGATCTCTTATGACACATGAGATGATTCCAGTAAAGAGAGATGAGGATGAAGGAAAATGAAAAAGAGATATTGCCTTGAAAGCCTCATGCTTTAGTGATGAAAAAGTTGCAAACCTATGCTTCATGGCAAAGGAAGATGAAGATGATACAAGACTCTTTAATTCATTCGTTCTCATTTGATGAATTGCAAGATGCATTTAATGAACAATACATTGAACTAAAAAGAATATTTTCAAAATATTGTTCTCTCAAAAGAATTTTGAAAATATTGCAAAAGAGAATGATACTTTGAAGAGTCAAGTCATATCTCTTGGAGATGATCTCACAAGGACAACAAAAGAAAATGAAAAACCTTTGCAAAGTGAGTCAAATATTTTGATTGTTGAAAATGCCACCTTAAAAATGAAAGTTGACTCTCTTACAAATGATCTTGCAAGGTTTACTCAAGGAAAGAAAACCTTGACATTCTTCTTGGTTCTCAAAGGTGTTGCTTCAATAAAAGTGGCATTGGATATGATTCTTTCAATGATAAAAAATGTTACTCTTATATGATCACAAAATCATCTCCATCAATTATATTGTGCAACTTTTGTGGTAAATCTGGACATATATCACATGTTTGTCCAACTAGAAAGAAATCTTCTAATGGCATTAAATATGTTTGGATTCGAAAGGACACGATGGAAGAAACTAATTCTAACACAAAATGACCCAAAAAGATTTGGGTACCAAAAGGCAAGACATGATTCTTTTTTGTAGGAGTGTTTGAAGTCAATCGAAGTTAAGGAACATTGAGTTCTTGATAGCGGATGCTCCAAGCACATGATAGGGGATAAGAGTTGGTTCAAATCTCTTAGCTAAAAAGAAAATTGATCAATTACATTTGGTGATATCGATAAAGGAAGGATTATTGGTTTTGGAAATGTCGGTATGTCTCATAATTCTACTATTGAACATAATATATTTATTGATTGTTTGAAGCATAACTTGTTAAGCATTAGTCAAGTATGTGATAAGGAAAACCAACTCATATTTGAATAATCAATATGTATTATTGAAACATTGAAAACAAGAAAGTCTTGTTTGTTGGACATAGATTTGAAAATGTGTACACTGTTCATTTAAAGAGCTTTTCTTAAAGAAATATAAAATTTCTTTCATCTCTAAACGACAATGATAGTTGATTATGGCATAGAAGGCTTGTTCATGCAAGCATGAACTTGATTTCAAAACTAGTCAAAAAGAATATTGTTTCGGGTTTGCCTAACCTTACATTTGAGAAAGACAAAATTTGTATAGCTTGACAAAAAGGCAAACAAACCTAAAGCTCTTTTAAGCCCAAAAATATGATGTCCACTTCTAGGTCACTTCAACTTCTACACATGAGACTTATTTGGTCCAACCCGAACGCTGAGTTTGGGTGACAAATGCTATGGCTTTGTTGTTGTTGATGATTTTAGTAGATTCATATGAGTTCTATTCCTAGCTCATAAAGATGAGACATTTCATGCTTTTAGAAAATAACTTAGCAAGTGAATTCAAAATGAAAAATGTTTTGCATAAGGAGTGATCATGGAAAAGAGTTTGAAAATTTCTCCTTTAAAAAGTTTTGTGGTTAAAATTGTATTAACCATAACTTATTGGCTCATATAACTCCTCAACAAAATGGTGTTGTAGAGAAGAATAATATGACTCTTGAAGAGAGGGATAAAATCTTGTTATGTGAAAACAACTTGCCTGATTACTTATGGGCTGAAGCCATTAGTACAGGTTGTCATGTTATGAACCGTTGCATGATTAGTTATATTCTTAAGAAAACTCCTTATGAGCTATGGAATGATAGGAAACCCAATATTAGTTATTTCTAGGTTTCGAATGCAAATTCTTTATGCTCAACAACAACAAGGACAATTTGGGTAAGCTCGATGCAAAAGCGAATGAAGGTATCTTTCTTGGTTATTCAACTTCTAGTAAAGTTCATCGTATTTTCAATAAACATACTCTAGTTGTTGAAGAATCTTTTCATGTGGTATTTGATGAATCTAACGCTTCTATGAGAAGAGATGACAATGATATTATAGATCTTGAAAAAGAAACACCTCAAATCAACAACGATCTACCAAAGGCTTGGAAGTTTGCTAGAAATCATCATATTGATCAATTCATTGGTAATGTGGAGAAAGGTGTAAGAACTCGCTCTTCTTATAATCAAGCGAGTAATTTTGTCTTACTTTATCAAATTGAGCCGCAGAATATTTATGAGGCAAAAATTGATAAAAGTTGGATCCATGCCATGGATGATGAAGTAAAACAGTTTGAGATAAATATGGTATGACATCTAGTTTCTAGACTCGAAGATTATCCAGTTGTTAGTACTAAATAAGATTTTCAAAACAAAATGGATGTATCTGGGGATGTGGTAAGGAACCAGGCAAGGTTGGTAGCCGAAGGTTATAATAAAGAAGAGGGAATCGATTTTGATGAGACCTTCGCACCTATTGCTAGAGTATAATCTTTTCGTATGTTGCTTGTCTTGGCATGTTTGAATGATTTCAAATGGTTGTGAAATGTGCAAGTCTTAATGGTTATCTTTCTGAGAAAGTGTGTGTGGAACAACCTCCTGAATTTGTAGATGAAAAGCTATCACACCATGTGTTCAAGCTCACAAAAGCACTATATGACTTGAAGGTTAAGTTCCTTATTGAAAATGAATTTTCACGAGGTATGATCGATACCACCCTCGTTACTAAGAAAAAGGAAAATAAATTACTTATCATTAAAATATATATTGATCATATCATTTTTAGTTCTACTAATGAGTATATGTGTGAAGAATGTTCCAAAGTTATGAAAGGTGAATTCGAGATGAACCTCATTGGAAAGTTGAATTACTTTCTCTGGCTTCAGATTAAATAAAATCATGAGGACATCTTCATAAACCATGTCAAATATACAATAGACTTACTTAAAAGATTTGAGATGGACAACTTAAAATCGATGGGTACAGCAATTAGTCCATCAACCTAAATGAAAAATGATGAAAAAGGTAAAGACGTTGAACACACAAGGTATCGAAGTATGATTGGATATTTTCTTTACCTTAGTGTGAGTAAACCTAATATAATGTTTTTTAAGTGTATGCATGTGTGCTAGTTTCCAATCTTGTCCTAAGGAATCTCATCTACTTGCGGTTAAAAGAATTTTTAGATATCTTATTGGCGGATATTTTCACAAAACCCCTTAATGAGAATAGATTTTGCTTTATTCATCACGAAAGTGGAATGGGATTTCCTTTGGATTAAATTGGTGATTTGTGCTTGATTTTTCATAATGATTATATTATTGATTGCATTGGACATGTTCTAATCTGTGTTTAAGTTGCTCTCTGTTTGTTTCCTATTAAAATCATGCTTATTCTTTGAGAAATTATTGAATGTATTCTTTTTGCATGACATGTGTCAACACTTGGTAAAACAAGTGTCAACACTTCTGGTTTTCATGGATGTTTTCACTAAGGAAGTATGTGTCGACACCATAAATTAATGTGTTAACACATAAGTTTCTCTTCCTAGAGCCCTCTTTAAAATGCATTCGGGAACATGTGCAATGTGCTGACACATTGAGCCAAAGTGTCGACACATCTTTTAGTTCCCTATTTTTAAAATGAGGGGCACGCGTGTCACATTTATACTCTTTAGGGCAAAGGGGTCGACATTTTTGCTTTTCCCATTTCGCAGAACCCATTTCCTCTCCCAAACGGCGCAAAATCCTCTCTCCCTCACAAACTACATTTACCCATAGCTCTCTTCGAAAAATCCATCGCCGATAACCTTCAATCCCCTAACCCAACCTCTGTCGTGATGTCTTCAAGCCGTTCCAGGTGTCCCTCTCGGCAGATGCCATCTTCTATTAGTTCATGGGCAAGAAAAAAAGGACGAAGCACTGAAAAACCCACTCCTACTCCAGAGGCCTACATTTACAGGTCAGGGCTTTGTAAGAATCGTTTTTGTTCATGATTTTTGGATTAGGAAAGTGATCCTTGATCGTTGGGCTGATTTTCAATGGTTTACTGAGAGTGATTTTGATGCTAGAGAGATGTTTGAATTTCAATGATCGGATGTTCTTATGAATTTAAAAGTGGATTGCTTTGTGTATCTGGTAAAGTTGCTTTATGCTAATTTTTAATATTCTAAATCTGAGGATACCACCAGTTATGTGAATGGGAAGCAATTAGACATGTCTGGTACCACCCTTAATTCCTTGGTCTTTGCCCCTAATGGTGGAAATAAATTCTTTGGTGTTTATGGTTGGGTGGGTATGTTTGAGGTAGAGCCTCTTGATATTCTTAGGGTTGTGTTGGATAATTCAGCCCTGAATGAGGTAGTTAGACCTGCTGCAAGTGAATTGACAGTTCATAGAAGATTATTGCATCATATGGTCTGTAATATCATCTTGCCATGGAGTGGAAAATTTGAATACATTACATTCTTGGAGATATTCATCATGTATTGTTTGATTACCCGTACCCATATGGACATTGGTCTTTTAATGGTTAATCATATGAAAGCTGACTATAACAAAAAGAAACAAGGGCTCCCCTATAGGATGTTATTCACACATATGTTTCATGTGCTTAAAGTTGATATGACTGCGAAAGTGAGAGAAAAACCTAAAGACTTCAAGGAGTACAACAAGAAAACTCTTCGGTTGATGGGTTTTATACAAAATGAGGATGGAGAATGGGTAAAGAAAGGTGTTGTGACACCTCAGAAAGGAAGTGAACGGGGTTCAGATTCCGAGGAAGAAGAAGATAAATATGAGGAAAAGAATCAAACTAGTTCTCGTGAGCCTCACCTAAGTCAACTTTTGGATTTAATTGCTGAAATCAAGGAGGAATATAAAAGATTGGGTAAGAATATGAAGGACATGGCCACTAGTATGAAGATGAGATTTGAAGATATTACTAAGGGTGAGCAATTTATCCGGTGGAAACCGGAATTTCCTGTTCCAGTTCCGATACCGGTATTCCGGTACCGGTTCCGGCCTATTCCGGTATCAGAACCGAAACTCATTTTGGAAAAATTCTGGAACTGGAACCGGAACCGGAAATTCTGGGGGAAATGCCGAAATTTTCCGGTTCCGGTATTTTAAAAATAATAATAAATTTTTAGTATAATTTAGTTTATTTTGGACAAAATGTAGTGATGTATTTTTTTTCTTTTGATGTCTTGATGATCATAATATGTTTAAAAACAATATTATGAAAAAAAACCCAATTTTCGGCCCAAAACTGGGCCTTTTGGCCCAGTTATAATACCGGAATAGAAATTCTTATTCCGGTGAGTACCGGAACCGGAACTAGAATGGGTCATTCCGGTTCCATCCGTTCCGGTACTCACCCTTAGATATTATGAAGCTGCTTGGTGTTCATACATAGTGTTTTGGGACTCTTGATAAGGATATGAGGAGTCTTAAGCATCAAGTCAACAACAACATCATTGTGGCTAATAATGTGATTCATAATATTGTTAATGAGTTTACCACTATTTCTGCTGATCTTCATGCTTTTGTGATATCATCACTTGAGGTTGTTGTAAAGGCCACAAAGATGTATGTGGAAGCTGATCGTAACCTGCATCCTCATGTCATGAAATGGACATATTGGTTCTCCACGAGTTGGATTGAATGACTGAAGAAGTTTGAAATTGTGTATCCTCCTCCTATCAAGAAATCCAAACCTTCTACCTCCACTATAGCCAACTGCTCTTGGCCTCCCCTTATCCTATTTTTGATGATGCCAAAGGGGGAGAAGTAAGTTATAAGTATTATGGGGAAAAATAGGGAGAAGTTTATAAATGATTATGCTGACTCTCTAACTCTTACTGAGGACATTCATTTTGTATTAATCTTATTATGTCATCTCTATGTTTATATGTATTTTGTTGGCTGAACACTTGACTTATTTTATCTAATGATTATCTCTGGTATTTTCTTTGCCACCAATGGATTATTTGATTATTCTCATATCTGTTGATTATCTCATTGGTATCTATAAGGATTTGAGAAGTGTTTATCTCTTTGCACTTCATTGTGGAAAATTGAGACTTGCTTTACACGTAGTAATTCCTAACTTTTAATTCTCAATATATGAAGTCTTGTGTTCTGGTTGGTAAATTTGAAGTTTGAGAAGTTTGGAGGAAGTTTATAGAAGTGTTTTACTTGCGTTTAAATTTTGGGAAACCACTTTTTACAAAGGAATCTCTTGCAATTTTTTTGTAAAATTTTAAAGTCTATTTTGCTAAAAATGTCATAAAAAAACTCTTGCTTGTTCTTAAGAAGAGATTTTCTATTTGTTAGCAAATTTTTGTTTTTAAAATGATTTTTTCATTATCAAAAAGGGGGGATTGTTAGCCCAAAGTTGTTTTGCAAACAATCCATAATTGATTTTGATGATAACAAAAATTCTATGTTTTGAAGGATTTTAGATTTTACATTGTCACTCCACAAATTTCTAAAATAAATTTCAAAAGATTGAGGTTATTTCTCTAAATTATTTTTAAGTGTACTTGAACACCATTACCAAGTTGATAAGATAATTTTTCATAATGTAGGTATTTAAAGATGGATTGGAATGGATTGGACACTTTCAAGATGCTGATTTTTCTCTCCAACACTTATAAGTGTCGACACATTTAGTGGTAGTGTCGACACCTTGCACTTACTCCAGAATGCAGGATTCATGGTGTCGATAGCATTTTCAGACTATGTGTTTAAAGTGTCGACACATTATGGGAATTTGCAGAAATCCTGGAACGACGTCAGATCATTCAAAATGATTCAAAAAGTCATTTAAACTCCTCCAACGGTACAATAAAGCTACTTGATGACCGTTGAAGACCTAGGGGCTATAAGAAGAACGAGATGGAGAAAGGAGCAGATCGATCATCATCGCAACATCTAGAGAGAGAAAAAGCCAAATCAGAGGAAATCTTCTGCTGATTCCTTCAAGACCAAAGCTTCATTGTCAAATCTTTCTCTCTTGTTCATCATTGACGACCTAACCTCCAAAGAGAGAAATTTCTTGAAGAAAAGACAACACAGTTGCAAGTTCTCTTTGCCCTAATTTCTAGAGAGAGAAAGTGCATTGAAGAAGAGGAAAAATCGCATCTACCAAAAAAGGTTTGTGCTCACACCATCAAAACTTTAGCTGTCATTCAAGAATCTTGTCTTCTTGCACTTTATTGAGCTTTCCACTTGCTTATTTGGCTTAGAGAGTCATTCAACATTTTTGTGCTTCTCATTTGCTCATTCGGCTTAGAGAGCCTTCTTTGCACCCATCTTTTGTAAAACCTTGAGTGTTGGGTAAATCCTTGGTCCTACTTGTAAGAGTAGAAGAAATCTCTAGAGTTTTGGAATTTCTGAAGAGAGTTGAAGTGTGAGCTCGCAAAATGCTTTGTAAAGGTTCCTTAGCATTTTGGAAGCTAAGGTGTATTTACTATTTGGAGAATATTGAAGGAAGCCCAAGGAAGTCAATAGCCCCAAACGTAGGCAAGTGTTGGTCGAACCACCTAAAATTGTGGTGTTGTCTCTCTTACTTTTCAGTATATATTCATATTTGTTGAGATTTATGTTTTATCAATTATTGTTTATATTTTGTTTAGTACTAAACATATTAAGATCTGCATCTTTATTTAGACTCACACGTTTTTTTTTTAAAAAAAACAGTTTGGACCAATCTGGACCAGTCTGGTACCAGTTTTTCTATGCATGAAACCGATACCAGACCAGCCATTCCGGTGAGTAATTTCTCAACGTTGGCCAGAACTGGTCCAGTTCGGCCGGTTCTTTTGACACCCCTAGGAGGCGGTAGGGCCGGCGAGCTAACCGGCAGGAGCCCAAAACAACCGTGCGCATGGGGGCACGCACCAACGTAAGAACCCAAGTGCCGGAACGCGCCGGTGAGTTGTTGTCGTAGAGATGCTGACTAGGTCGCCATAAGAGGATGAGCACGGAATGATGGTAACGATAACCTTTAAATTAATATTCTAGAAAAATAAAAGACGACAACCTTTAAATTCTTTTGACTTAAATTCAAAATAAATAGTAATACATAAATCACGTGGTTATGGTGCATCAAAGTTCACTTAAAGGCAGGCCTCATTTTTCATTTCTATTATAATGGACATTTCGTCTGTGAGCACCACATTCTCGACACCATCCATCTTCCCTTCTGTTAGTTTCACAATTTTAGCAATACCCATATAATTGGACGTATGAGACCGCACAACCCTAACATTGGGGTTAAACAAAGCGATAGTTGGAAACGAAGAATTTTTTTTTTAGTTCCAGAACTGTTAAAATATTTGTTTATAGAATTATCTTTGTAATATGATCAGTGCTAAAATTCATATTGCTTTACTTTGATGAAGTAACTGTTATCCTAACCACGATTTACTTAATTGTGGATTTGATCACACCTATGCTTAAAACTTTCACATGGTAGTGCCACGAGACCTAGATGATGGAGACGAGACGACAGTGCTGGGGATGCCGACCACTAAATAGTAGTATCTGGGGACATGTAGCAAAAAGAATAGGGTGACAATAGTATTAAACCGTCTTATATAAAGAAAATAAATAATAAATATTTTCAGTAAACAGTTGCAAACTTCACTTTTCCTATGTCGAGCTATAGTTGACCATTTGACCTATTTTTGGATGTACATAGAACCTTGCAGGTTCTCACTGAAAGTTTGCTTGCAGAACTGTAATACCCCAACTGCTAAGCATTATTAATTATCTTAATTTTGATGATTAATTGATAATAAATAGTATTTATTACTATTTTAGGATTTAATTATTTTATTAGTTTAAAATAGAAAAAAAAATCTCTAAAAATAGTTTTACATAGCCAACAATTATGAGAAAAGTATCCACTTTCATATCTTTTCAAGATCTTTAATCTAATAGCATATTTTACTCATTTTGTGTTTGAAAAATTTTAAGAAAAAATGGCAAATAACTCACTAGTTTTAGTTCTTTTTAAAA
Source organism: Myrica gale (assembly GCA_963930655.1). Lineage (NCBI taxonomy): Eukaryota > Viridiplantae > Streptophyta > Magnoliopsida > Fagales > Myricaceae > Myrica > Myrica gale. The sequence goes on along the minus strand of OZ005600.1, from coordinate 17,596,966 downwards.
TACTCAATGGATTTTAAAAAAAAACTGAAAGGATACGGGGTGGGGAGTTCGCCACCCGTCCATCTGAGCCGCTCGGGTTGGGGCCCCGGGGGACCGCCCCTAACCACCCCAGCAGCTGCCAAGGTGCTAGGGGAGCAGGGGGATTCCTCTCATGTTTGGCCGCCTAGTTCTAGGAGTCTAGAGGAGGAGGGAGGGAGGGAGGAAGGAATCCTTATGTCACAAAATAATACCCAATAAACAATAACAACATGTGACATCTAAAGAAATAATTATCTTGACAACTAATTTTGAGGGCATATTTCTAACACTCAGCTGAAAACTAAAAGTGTGATGTTGTAGAAGCAAGATATGAATGTAATGTCTGAAGTTGTAGTTTTCTCCTTTTATATAAATTATTATAATTTATAATATTGCATAAATAGTTTAAGATAGGTTAAACTCAAACTAGAGTATTTGGGGTGCGACAACAATTGCTCTCTCTTATGTCCTAATTTCCTATTCATTTTCTTTGTAGTCCTCTGTTTTGCCGCATAACCCTCGCAACAATTGCTCTCTCTTCTATCCTTTTTCTCTACCATCTCCAGCTCTGCCACATTGCGTTCTGCCACATAGCACAAAGGTTCTTAGTTTTTTTAAACTTGCAAAGTGATATTGAACTGTGCCTTGTCATTTGCTTTTCAAACATGAAAAAGTGAAAGGGTACCACTAGAAAAAAAAAAATTGACTTTTAGTGACAAACCCAATACAACACACTGTTTTCCTTAACCGACATGAAAAATTTGACTTTACAAAAAATTTGCAAAGTAATATTGTTTTTTTAGCTCACTGTTTTCCTTCCAAAACAACACAATCATTCTGACATGCATGAATCTTGTCGTAACTAAACCCAAGACCCTTTCGTAATTGTTTCACCTCATAATTCAATCTCGTTAATGTGTCTCTCACTAGTAAAGCCTCCTTAATCAACTGTAACACCATATCAACTGCCTTAATCGACAACATATTTTCCGACTTCACATGCAAAATTCGGACTGTAAATGATAACTTACTAAACATGCTACATCCAGGATACAATTCACGTTCTGCCTTTTTTCATAAATTATCAAAAGGTTTTGAAGCCCTAGGTCACAAAGTGCGGGTTTCTCTAATATGAGGGTTCTCTGTTTCAACCCTTGCCACACCTTTAGCATTTCTTCCATCTTTTCAGAGCTATCTCCTTCTAAATCCTCATCATTATGTGGTAAGCTCGCTCCGGACTCTTTACTCAGATTTGTAAAAAGTTGAATACTCTCCTTGTGAAGCCCTCATAACTTATAACTCACATCAAACCCACTAATGTATATATGATCTTTCATTTTATCCAACACTAGAAACATTACATTTTTACACTTCCAACATGGACATCTAATTTGACGCTGATAGTCTACACAACCAGCAGTCATACCGACAAACCTACGGATCTCCTCGTCATACTTATCACCAAACTAGTTTTTCACTTGAATCCAACTCTTATCCATCGCCACCAATCTAAAATAATATACGAAATCAAAAACTCGTAAAAACCACTTCATTAGAACTTGACTTTGTGTCCAGCTGATAGGTTTTGTCCCATTCAAATTTGGGATTTCTGAGTGGAAAGTCAATTCAACTTGAGTCCATCTATACCTAGAGAAAATTTGGCAGTATCTCACTCTAGTCCCCAAGTACACGCACCAGCGTTGGGGTCAGACGTCATCAACAATAATTGTATAACATCACACAAATTCCAACAGTATTCCTAGAACACAAAGGCTAGATGATACCGAACTTTCTCCAAGAGTGGACAGGACACAAGTACCGAACTTGTCCAAGGCCGAATGCAATCTCAAATTTTCCTCATTATGGACAATTCAAGAGTTATTAAGCGATAAACGTTTATTTATCGCATCCTAATACTTGAACGAGTCAAGGGTACACACATTAAAGAACAAACAATTACCCCACATCAATCAAGCTATTTATGTAAACAATTACGTAAAACATATGCAATTAATGAAAATTATGTAAAACATATGAAATTGAAAACACACATCAATTCAACAAGAATTCAATTTCTGCATAAACTCTCGATTGATCGTACATTAAGCCGATCGACGTCATGAATGACGTCCGATCGGCTCTTTTCCATCTCTAAAGCGATCGATCATACAAACGGCGATCGTTCGTATATAACCCATAACAAATAAATTCACAAAAATCACCCCACATACTCAAATCTTCGTCCAAAACACTCTCAAATGAAGTACAAACAAAACTCATTCCAATGTACAGGTCAAAAACTTTAATAGCCCAAACTGTCAAGACCTAAAGCGTTGTCTTATAGTGATGAACATAAGTATTTAAACTGAGGTTATGACCAATGGGAGGATGACGAAGTAACAAGATACTAAACAAAACACAAGTAGATCCTTTTATTAATACCCAGGTATTACAAAAGAGAATCAATTTTCTATAATGTACATACTAAAGTACAAAAAGGAAACTACAGCTGAAGTACATAGTCATTCGAGTTCAGGGTAATCCATCTATGATCCTGGCCTTCTATCAAAACTTCTAAATCCTTAGTGACATAGACACGAAATGATAACACCAGAATGGTCCATCCATGTCTTATGACCTTTGTAAACTCATATACTTCAGACATCTACTAAAGAAAATATTTAACAAACAACGATGAGTCCAAATGACTCAGTAAAGCCAGCAGTTAGTACAACATAATAGCAAAAAAAACAAGATATTGAAGAAACTCGTTCAACAATAAATTCTCAACAGAATACCAAAATAATTGAAAAGACTCAGTTTCTTAAAAATAATCTTTTCAATTCTCAATCACCACTACTCTCACTCTCAGAGTGAATCACTGAGCAAGACTGATGAGTTACAAGTAACCTCCGTATCTTTACAGCAGTATTCACATAGCACAATACGGTCTCAAATTCTCAGAGTGAGTTATCATAAGAAAGGATATTTCCGCGTATGACGGAGAGGCCAAAATATCACAACAAGTGAACGCATTCTCTTGTGCACAGTACTTTCACGTCTTCACAATACACATTAAGTATGCATGTCTCATGTCAACACTCATACATATTATTCATGATATGCAACACCTTATTCATACTTGAATATCAAAATATTTCTTTCCAACGTACAAGTTGAGTATGCATGTCTCATATCAACGCTCATACATCTCATTTATGATATGCAAGACCTTAACTCGTTTACATCATAAGAACATTATAAAACATTTATCAAAGGAAAATATTGTGAAAAGAAAACAAAACTTTGATTTCTCGGTTAAAAACCGGCTTAATCACCATGTATAAAATACTAACTTTGACATAAAAGTACTAAAATCAGAGGAATATTTCAAAATAAAAATGTTGAAGCTTTGAAAAAAAATTTGGAAGAAATTTTGAAAAGAAACGGATCAAAGTTGAAAAACAACTTGAAAATGAATCGACCTTTGAAAATGAGAGTTTTACGAAAAGACGAGCTTGTTCTTCGTCTAGAACACAAAGAACATCAAGAACAATAGGAATAATATAAAAACACTAATAGCATCAAGAGATTCTAGAAAAATAAATACAAGAGATTCACACAAATCATCTTGAAAACTTTTGAATTGAAATCAAACAAAGATATCCAATTAAACTTTACCTCTAATGAAGCCAAATCTTCACTATACTTTTTCCTCCACTTTCTCCCACTTCACTTCACTCTTGCTCTCAAGATCTAACTCACAAAAATTCAGATTGAATGGTGTATTCTTCAAAGGTTGAAATCCACCCCTATTTATAGGAAAACACAGCCGGTTGCATTCCGACACGTGTCCGGCCTAGCTAGGCTAGCTTTGGTGAGTCAGTAGGCTACATTTCTCTCCTTTTGACACCTAGCAAGCTACAGCAGCTACTTGACAAGACCATGGCTGAAATTCTCCTATAGCCTTGGTGAGTCGCCGCCTAGGTCCACCGATTGTCGACACCTTGAGCTTCCTAGGTTCTAGCCTTTTTATCATGCTTCTTGCATCAATTTTTCATGCTTCCTAGCCCTCATAGGTGTCACACTCTAGGGCAGCCAAAATTCTCCTTGCTTAAAGGCTACGTTTTGCTAATTATCTCACTAATCCACCGATGTTCACTAATCAACGTGCTTGCTTACATAAAATGTCCTACTTGCCTCCGAAAAATAAAAAGTCTTCAAATTTGAACCATAACCTCGTGGATGATACCCAACATATTAAAAGAATAAAAATTATATGGTTCAGTTTTCGAAAAAAAAAACGTCCTACTTGCTTGAAAAATTAAATAGATCCAATACGTGCTCCTTAACATCCTGAACAAAAACTCAGTTGCGTGTGAACTCCAATTCTCATTTAATCATGTCTTAATCAAGGTTTTGAACTTAGTATATCAAGTACTAAATAATATGACTTAGTCACTAAGTACCCCCTAATGCATTACTAATCACAAACAAGATATCAAAGACAATATTATGCATGTTATGTTAAAAGCTCGGGGTATGACAAAAATGCAACAATGACCTCAAATCATCATATATCATCACCATAATACCTACAAATATCCAAATCAAATAAATCATCATAAAACCAACCAAATCATTCCTAAATAGAGATTATAGGTCGAGTAACATATCTTTTGCCTTTTGGGAAGACCCAATGTACGAAATCTCCACTAAAATCTCACAAATTTCACCCAAATTTCTTAATGTTCAACCGGCTAATAAAACTAGTGATTTTGAGTTTAGGTTTGCTCTTAAATGATTATAAATTCTCTCCCACCAAAAGGACGGTGTTTGGGCAAGTTTTCAGGGGACAAAGTCATTGGTGTGTTTTTGCTCTTCACCCATGGCCTTAGCGCAATCTATTTCTCGAGCCTCGAAAAATACCATTTGATTGGTTAAAACACGATATATCACCTAGTGATCAACTTTAAAATTCTCGCTATGTTTTTGGTTATGATCGATTGGTATATATGATGCGTCTGATCGGTAATGGATTTCAAAACGGCATCGTCTATAATAGATCGATCAGATAACTTAATTGATCGATAGATTATGAAAGTCAAAACATCGTCGGTTACAGCCAATCGATCGGTTATGTGTTCTTGACTCTTAATCCATTGATCAGCCACATGTTTTGGCAGTCAAATTTAGTATCGATCGATTGGTTAACTTATGTCAAAACGACGGTGTGTGGCTCGATCGATCTGTGTTAGAGGTTGTCTGAATGGAATTAAGCATCTAAACGTCACCGTGCTGACCCGATCGAATGGCACATTAGCGATCGATTGAGGAACTTAATTATTAAAAATCGATTTTTAAACTGATAATTGACTTAATTATGTAATAATCCTTATTTAGGATGTTATCTTCATACATGCCTCACATGAATAACTTATAATCATGTGTTAAATAAGATTTCATACCATTTATAACATGTATAAACTAACTCTTGCACTATGTTTCTATGATATAACATACAACTTAAACATATTTTCCTTATATATGCTTCTTTGATTAATGATGTGTACTTGATATGTTTTTATGTAATCTAAACATATCCTCACATACTTTGTTTATGTATAATTTGTGTGCGCTCAACATTTTAAACACATGTGTTCAATCACTTCTTTACCACTTATTACATATATGTACTTAGCTTAGTACTTCATCATCAAGTATGTGTATTTGGATTGTATAAGTGTATGCACTTAGATTTTTTATTATATTCTTATATTGTGTATTTAGATTGTTTATTTGATCGATCATTATTTATTTAATTTAAATACGTATTCGTACTTAGATATTACGCAACAAATTGTGATGTTTACTTATCTTTTTAAAATAATGAGTATGTGATATATTTTTTAAATGAAATAAAAATATTGTATTTATGAAATCTCATTTAACTATTTAATTTTTTTATTTATTTCTTACACTCTAATGTTTTCTAAAATATGTATTTTTGGTAATTTTGTCATTGAACGGGCATTTCGGACAATTCACGTATCTCTCAGTAGAAGAATAATAAAAATAAAATAAAAAGCAATGCCATAAATATAAAATCAAGCTGTCATATCCAAACTCAGTACATATCCAAAATATAAAGTTGATGTCTGAAATACCTAAATTAAAACTCAACATAAATAATAAAGCAATAAAATCTAAAGATCTACCCCAATATCGAGAGATGCTGCCACATCTGCAGGAATATCTCTATGCGCCTCCATGTCGGCCTGTGTTGCGGAAGTCGTGGCCGCTCCTTTAAGAACCAAACGCCGAACCAAATTCCCCCACTCGCCCTTTGCCCCTTGCTCTTGGAGATGGTAGTCCGGTTGATTGCACTACCCACGGGAGTACACGTCTCTTTATCACGGATAGGGACACCATGATGCTCGAAGTACTTTGTCAAAAAGACACCGTATGAGAGGTTATTACCATGAGTCAACCAAGCCTCCTCTAGGATCAGCTTGTACATGTAGAGCGGGAGATTGACTTAGGTTTATTGACTAACCAGGAGCATACACTGCGCTCTCGAGAACGGGCACTCTATGGAGTAGGTCCATACTAGGTGCATCATCCATGAGAATAGAGACAACTCGCTCTGTTTAATGACGATGCCAACAACTTTCAAGGTCTTACTTGTCATTTTGGTCTAGATGTCCTGCTTTGAAGTTGCCTCCCGCTCATACTGCAAAAAATCAGCAATCAAGTATGGGGAGAATGACACCTAATGGTCTCGAACTGTCAGCTGCAACTCATGTCCATTGTCGACAGCGACAATTGTGCAGTACAACTCCCAAACCAACTCTTCCGAGGCAAAGTCGTCCCAGGAGAGCTAATGCAAAAATTATGGTACTCAAATAACTAGGACATGGTGTGATCCTCGTACGACAGCTCATCAAAGTCGAATAATGTCACTGGATGCTCTTTAACCATTGGCCACATCTGAATCTGCATCTGTCGTGACTCAATGCTAATAATCTCAATCGCCTGCTCCTAGGAGGATGAAGCCTCTGCCCTCGAAGTGCGTTCTCGCTTAACTCCAGAAATTTTATATATGTTGCAAAAATGTCTTAATAAATAAAAAAATAAAAAATAACATAATTAAAAAGATTGAAGCTGTTATACTAGCGATCCATCGTCAATTACAGAGTTCAATCACTTAAAGCTACGTTAAATCGTTTCAATTAACCTATCGATCACCAAACTTAAACTTTGCATTCAATTAACCTACATGGTTTGGAGGACAATGCAAGAGAAAGAATATTGGTGATCGTTGAGAGTGTTTTTTCAGAGTGGGGGAGAGGTAACTGTGAAAATGGTTTTCTGTTACTTTCATATCTTTCCATGATCCATTCGATCTCCACCTCACCGATTGATCGCGGCTGTTATTACTCGTGGCACACTTGAATTCGTTGTTTTGAATTCCTAAGCGATCGATCGATTGTAAGAACCTATGAACGATGGTTCGAAAGAGTGACGGTTACGAAAATAAGTAAATGTTGCTCATCATGTGTCATTTGACAACACATTAATGAGATCCATGGACTCGTTTACAAAAAAAAAAAAGTTAACTTACATTAATTGTTAACTGGACTCAAAACACACCCAACAACTAAAGAGATTCTATTTCTCTCGTGTACAAACCCTCGATCGTAGCAGTCTCTCTCTCTAACACACCGTATAACTAAAGGGATTCCATTTCTCTCATGTACAAACCCTCGTAGCAGTCTCTCTCTCCAATCCCTTTTCTTTGTCGTCCCCTTTTCTGCCAAATAACCCACAATTGTAACGCCCAAGTTAATGTAGTAGGAATTATATTCATTAATTAATTTAATCTATATAATATATTTTACTGACATATATAGTATAGCTAACTGAGAAATATTGTTTTTACTAATCATAATTTAATATTTTTTATTGTACTCTGTCATTAGCAACAAGTGTAAATGAGTACGATGTTCGTAATAAGATGTGCTAGTTTTACGGACTGGATTTCTGGCTGTGCCTAAAATGAAAGATTGAATCGGACCACTTATAAGTGGTTCGGTCCGGTTTCATTTTTTTAAGTTTCCGGTTGTTCATTTTTTTTTTTGTAGATCAGGGGAAAATGAGGCTTAATTTCGAAGGGGGAAGGCCGGAAAGGACTCAAGGGACTAGGGAGGGTGTCAAAACGCATAGTTTTGACTTAGGGATTTTATCTTTTAAGTTTAAAGTTTGTATTAAAAAATTAAAAAATATATATTTTTATTATTTAAATTAATAAATCCAGTCCGGACCGGACCGAATATAACTGGTTTCTTATATCCGGTCTGGACTGGACCACTAAGGCCACAAATCTGGTCCGGTTCTGTTCAGTCATATCTCTTGCTCAGGTCGATGTAGCCCTTCTCCTTGTCTGATCATCCTCTTTGTTGGGCGTGGCTGGCAAGGAGACGATCGAGATTGAGAATTGAAAAAAATAGGGGTTTTTGACCCAAGTAGCGGAGAGGGAAAACTTTGGCGCTAAATGAAAATTTCCCTCTCAATTGTCTTTTATTTTTTCTTTGTCTAACAGTTATAGTTGTGAATCAATATTATATCATAATATAAAATTCATTTTGTTATTACACTCTAAACTCACCGTTTTGAGCAGTTTTTTTTTTTAAAATTTGTAGTTTTCAATTTTTTTAATAATAGGCTATATACATATTTATAGTAAATTAAAATCAGTTGTAATTTGTAATAGTATTTAAAAATCTTTATACCTAGTATTAAATACATAGTATAATTTTACACTCTTTTTATAACTAGTATAATAATCTTAATTAAAATAGGTTGGAAGTAATAATATATAATACTTATAATTTAAAAGTATAATATCTTTTATATAACATTGCATGATTTATTGTGTTTATCATATATATTATATGTGCTAATTAACCTAAGTACTTTATATGTACGTACCTGGCTAATGACTAAATCATAACCTCTAATACCATATATTAAGTTATGTACTTTAATTGCATAAGCTAATCTCACAATATCTTTTTATTTGAAACTAAATAATATGTCATAGTTAAATAGTATTATATTACTAATTATTCAAAATATATATGCTCATTATAAGTATGATAATAGATGTTTTCTAAACTATTTAGATTTAGTCAATAAATATGCAATTACTATAACAACCATGAATTATAATTTAAAATATATCATATAACAATTTCAATTTTCATAACACTACCTCTAATTTCATAGTTTATTAAGTAGTTGCTTTAAAATAAAAATTTTCAAATACATGACAAAATAAAATTATACATTAAAAAGAATATAATAATATATAAAATAATTATAAACATTAAATAACTTATAATTAATAAATAAATAAAATTATTATTAATTATATCTATAGCATCATTTTTTAACATAAACGTTGCTAAAGGTGCATATTTTAGCGGCGGTCATAGATACCTAAATTATAGTAGTGTTTGTGCACAAACGCTGTTGAAGGTCGATCTATAGGTTGTAAGCTTTAGCAGCGCTTTTCGCAAAAATGCCACTAAATTTTTTTACTTTTAGCGGCGTTTGTACATGACCGCCACTATAAGTATTTTTTTACCAGCGTTTGTGAATCAAATGCAGCTATAGGTCGCTCTATAGCAGCGTTTTTATACAAATTGTTAGCCCAAAGTTGTTTTACAAACAATCAATAAATGATTTTGATGATAACAAAGTTTCTAGGTTTTGATGGACTTTAGATTTTACTTATTACATCCATCTCTTAAAATAATTTTCCTCTTGTATCAAGGTTCTCTCTATACAAAAAAAAACTCTCCAATCTTTTTTGATCCTCTTTATTCTCATTAAAAGATCACCTTTTATATTGCAAATGGTTTTGAGATTCTTTGTATTGAAATAGATGTTGTTAAAGAAATTTTTTGTGGCTAAGTGTTGAAGGTGTCGACACATAGGACCATGGTGTCGACACATTACACTAACACCAGAGACTTTGCATTTCATCCATTCAACTTGATTTTTTTACTGTGTTGGAGGTGTCAACACATTGTACCATGGTGTCGACACATTGAACTAACACCCGAGACTTCACTTTTCAAACGTTTCAACTTGATTTTTTGACCAAGTGTTGGAGGTGTCGACACATTGGACCGTGGTGTCGACACATTGAACTAACACCCGAGACTTCACTTTTCAAACGTTTCAAGTTGATTTTTGACTAAGTGTTGGAGGTGTCGACACATTGGGCCATGGTGTCGACACATTGAACTAACACCCGAGACTTCACTTTTCAAACGTTTCAAGTTGATTTTTGACTAAGTATTGGAGGTGTCGACACATTGTATTATGGTGTCGACACATTGAACTAGCACCCGAGACTCCATTTCCAGATCTAGTTTAATGTGTCAACACATACAACCTATGTGTCAACACATTGTGTTATTTTGAAGAATTTCTGGAAACGTCATCATCACTTCAAAACTTTCTCAAAATGTCTCAAATGACCTCCAACGGCTCCAAAGCTTTACCAGAAGACCCTTAGTGCCCTAGACGCTTTAAATTGAAGAAGATGGAAAGAGATATTGGGGTGGTTGTGCGACATTTACTCTGACCTAACTTTCTAGAGAGAGAAACGCTTTAAAGAAGAAAGAAGCTACATCATCCAAGAAAGCTTGTCTTCACCTGCAATTAACTGTTGCCTTTCTTGTATATCTTGTCTCTTTGCACATCTCAGTACTTCACACTTGCTTATTCGGTTTAAAGAGTTATTTCATTAGATTCCCCTTTGTACCCATCCTCGAAAAACACATGAGTGTTTGTGAAAAAACACTAGTCCTACTTGTTGGGTAGAAGAAATCCTCTAGGTTGTGAGGATTTGTGAGAGTGAGTTAAAGTGTAAGCTCAGAAAACACTTTGTAGCGGTTCCTTAGCACCCCGGAAGCTAAGGTGTATTTACTATTTTGAGAATAGTGAAGGAAGCCCAAGGAAGTCAATAGCCTTGGGGTGGACGTAGGCAAGAGTTAGCCGAACCACCTAAAAGTCGAGGTGTTATCTTTCTAACTCTATCTCCTTTTTCTGTTGTTTTACTTTGTTGTGTTTGTTTATATTTTTTGTTCAGTCTCTTGCTCTTTAGATAGGGGATCTTTGGTTATTCGGTTTTATCATCAAAAGGAGACAAAAGCTTTTATAAAACCCAATTAGTGTCCTTTCACAAATGCTGTTATAGATCGACCTATAGCAGCGTTTGTAAATAAACACTGCAATAGGTGGTTTTTAACAGCGGTTTTAGTGACCACCGCTATATCACCATTTTTTTGTAGTGAGCATCTTATTTAATAGAGGCACATCGAGTGTAGATATGTTTGTACATAAAAATTGTGCCTCGGTCTAGAACAACCATCAAGTGAACAAGGAATCAAAAAATCATACTCCCCTGCCTTTGATTTATTAATCATTGGCATGACTTTTCAACAATGTCACTCAATAATATCCTTATAATACCTTATGTCACCACAAAATACCCAATAAGCAATAAATATACGTGACATCTAAATAAATAATTATCTAGACAACTGGTTTGAAGGACATATTTCTAACACTCAGATGGAAGTAAAAGTTTGATGTTGTAGAATCAAGATATGAATGTAATGTTTGAAGTTGTAATTTGCTCATTTTAGATTTTATTGCCATCAATTTTTACGGTAGACAATAAAACCATTACTTTACGTAAAAAGTTTTTCATTGAAACTTTTTCAAGAAAAAATTTCATTTTAAGCGTTTGGTTATTCTTTTAAAATATTTTCAAGAAAATATTTTTTGATGTTTGACACGCTTAATGATTTACGTATTTTCAGTGTTCATTTTTTTTAGAAATGCACTTGAACCTGACCCAAAAAAATTTCAGAAGGAGCAATTAAAACCCGACCTGACCTAAGCCGACTCGACTAGGTCGGTTCCGGGTCAGGCCATCAGGTCTCGGGTTTTTTGAATAGCCATACTTCAAATTCAAAAAAGTTCTTTAATCAAATATCTATAATTGTTCATGAAAATGACACAATCATCTTCAATGTAAGCTAATTGTTCAAACAAAAATAGAAATAAACCAAATGAAATAAACTTGAATGAAAGACATTACATAACCTAAATCCTAACCAACTACAGATTTCTCCTAGTAGAATAATCTTGCCACATTGCTTGTGTTATCACATCCCGTTTCATGTTCCATTCTCTACTTTCTTCCCTCTCTTCACTACGAGTTTGTTGAGTTCTATGATTCTCCTCTCGAGATAGTGCGTCGGAATTTGCTTCTTCCATAATTAAGTCTCCAAGATCGGTTCCCATTATAAAATTGTGAACAAGACAACATGCTAATACCACATCTACTTGGGTTGGGAATGACCAATACGGATTAGCATCCAATACACGAAAGTGTTTCTTCAAAACTCCAAAACCTCGCTCAATGGTAATTCGTAGAGAAGAGTGATGAAGATTGAATAATTCCTTTTCATTTTCTGGTGGATGATCACTAAACTCCTTTAAATGATATCGAACTGAACGATAAGGAGAGAGAATTTCATTTCGATTTCCATAACCAACATCACCCAGATAATACTTGCCTATAAAAGCAAAATAAGACAAAAGACATCACTATAAAATAGCAATCACTCACAACTTTCAGAAATATATATATATACATACACATACATACATTACCTTTAGGTATTTTAAGGCCCATATTGGCCTAGAAAGTGATCATTTAAAACACGAGCATCATGTGCACTTCCCTCCCAGCCAGCTAGTACATAAGTGAACTTCAACTCAAATGTAATGGCAGCTAAAACATTTTGAGTTGTTTCTCCTTTTCGACCACGGAACCTTCCTTCAATCTCAGTTGGATAACAATTATTTTTTCTTTCTCTTTAAACTTCGTTTTCCATTTGGATAGATCTTCGCTGTTTATCCGATTGAACGGATCAGTTTACATTCTACAAATCTAACAGTACAAAATGCTTCAGTCATTTAATGAAATTATCTGGCTTCCGGCTCTGCTTGGTGACTCAATCTGTTTCTGAGCCCATCTCTTCAATTCTTCCATGAGTCTTTTCCTTCCATTTTTTTTCTCCTTCTCCAACCGCTACTCTCTGCTGCTCCTACTTCTCCTTTACCATCTATGCCGCTCCGCTGAAATTCCTCCTCTCCTCGTCGTAACCTCTCTGTCGCTCTTCTCCTCACCGGACCTCGCCGAAATGGAGAAGGGTCTGCGAAAATGCCAAGTTTGGATGTTCCTAATTCATTCTCTTCGGTTTGGATGGACATGGGCATCACAGAGTGCAAACAGGCATGCTTGAGGAACTGTTCTTGCAAAGCTTTTAGCTACATCGATATTGATAGGAAGGGGACTCGTTGTTGGGCATGGTATGTCAAATTGATGGACAGTAGAGATTATTCAGATCGTGGGGAGGACCTATATTTATGGGTGGATTCCAGAGAATTAGGACCTGTATTTTCTAGCATCCTTACTAACCTATATGTGGCTAAGGAAGAAAGGGAAATTGAAAGGTAAAAAAAATCAATTTCCCTTGGTGACCCTTAGAGCTCATTACTTCTTGTGATATTATCTTTGGACAATCATCAAAAACTAGCATACCTGCACAACATTCAACGATTTAAGTCAAGTACTAATAACATCTATATTTGTATGCATCACTTAGACATCCATAAAAAATAGAATGCATAAAAATGGAAGACTCTTCTTTGTGAGTTTTCTTTCTATTGTCTGAAAACAATTTTTCTTCTTGACTATTATATCCCTTTTCAACAAATTATATAAACCGGGCAACTCAGCTGAGAATCTTAAGAAGATCATAATCCCAATAAAATCTAAGAGCCACAGAAGGGGAAACAATCCAAAACAATCCTCTCAAAACATAAATGACTGTCCAGTTGAGCAACAACAAACACATGCATGATTATACAATCCATATATAGATCTTATCATAAACTTGTCGTAACAAAATTAGCAATAACCAGTCGAGCATAGCAAAACACATATCCCAGCAAGTCAGCAGGAGTAATACCAAAGCAGAGGTATAACCTGAATCAGAGCATACATCCAGCCATAACAAACATATCTCAACAAGCCAGCAGAAGCCACAACTAAGTAGAGGCATAACTAGAACCAAATCCAGCACAAACTCTGCACTATGGCTCTAATCTATTAATGGGGCATTCAATACTACTCAAATGTAACGGAAACTCTGAAAACATAAATTCTTATTCAACAAACAAGAAAGCATGGTCAATTTCATACCCTATGAGTAAATGGGCTACACCAAATCTCTATCCTCAAGGTTTATAAAAAAGAAACAGCAGACAAGTCATGCAAGAATTGTTATTAACCACTTTTAGGTTAACTAACATTGACATAGGAAAAAATAAAACTCTTTGAGTACTTGAAAACGCAAGTTGGGCAGATCATTTTTTTTAGTTACTCTATTCGTTCCTAAATATTTTTAGCAAACAGATGGAGGGCAAAAACATCTGCAGTTTTTTTAAAAAAAAACTCTTTATTTGACATCTATTTTTCCATTTCATCTTGGCGCATGCACATTCTCCCTATCTCTTCACATAGATTCTCTTCATAGTCCTCACTTTTTCCTAATTACCATTCAGAGATAACTTTATTTATTAGATTACAATATTCATGTACGTGTGCCTCTTATATAAACCATTTTGTTCCAAAGTCTCCCATCGCTCTCTTTCATGTTTCCAATGTCACAAACAACGTACAAAAAAAACTCTTGGAAATCAGATATAGGGGGTTTTCTGCAAAACCCAAATTCAACTTACAGTGAATCTAGCGAAGAAAAAAATTGGAGTTCTTACAATGAATCGTGTAGAGAGTACAGATCCCAAATCCAACTCCGAATCTAGGGCTTTCGTTTTTCTAGATTTTGAGGTCAATGAGCTTGAGTGGGAGAGAGAGAGAGAGAGCAGTGAGTGGACGAAGACTGTGCTGCGGGGGAGAGTGAAAGCTGGAAACACGCGGGGAGCTGGAAACGTCGGGGAGAGAAAAAGAAGTTTGGTTTACGAAAAGTTGGGGTTAGTTTATTTTCTGGAAAAGAAGATGGTTTTTACGTTGACTTTAAAACATTTTTCATTGACCTTATTTTCAAGTGCATCTCAAATACCGGAAAGCAAGTAAAACATTTTACAAATTTCATTATGCAGTCAAACAAACAGACCCTAAATTATAATGCTGCTTAAATAGTTTAAGATAGGTTAAACTTAAACTAGAGTATTTAGGGGTGTGACAACAATTGCTCTCTTCTGTCCTCATATCCGATACATTTTCTCTGTCGTCCTCTGTTTTGCCGCATAACCCTCACAACTGCTCTCCTTCTGTCCTTTTCTATCCCTTTTCTCTACCATCCCCTTTCTGCCGCATAGCACTAAGGTTCTTCGTTTTTTAAACTTGCGTAGTGATATTGAACTGTTCCTTGTCATTTGTTTTTCAAACATGAGAAAGTGAAAGGGAACTTTTGAGTGCCCAAAAAAAACGAAAGGGTTCTTTTGAGTGTTACTCTTGTATGTGATTCCATCTTTTTTTTTTTTCTAGTCAAGGTGTAGTGACTTGCATTGCTAATAAAAAGGTCCTACAGATAGATACCCGGGGAAACCCGACGTTGTCTGGGTCCACGAACAAACAAGGAACTTAAAATGAAAAATATGCTATTACAAATGGGTGGGTACTATGCACGGGATTCCATCAAAAGAGAAAGGGTTCTTTTTGACAAATTTTCTTGCATCCGATTCCAATGCTTTTGTCTCCAGGTCATTTGGTCGAAGCAAATTAGCTGCCATGCACAAGATTTTGTCGCCGAAATTCTTTATTTGGTTAGACAAGTGCAGAAGAAAATGTCAAAGAAGGGCCCAAACTCAACGTAAATGTACTTTGACTTTTCTGAAAAAATTATGCAAATTTTTGTGGTATAGAAAGAATCAATCCTATAGACGACCTTTGTCGTTATAATCAATGGATTGCATGGAGTTATTTTAACATAGTGAGGCCGAATTGTATTTATTCATTAGCAACTTCGCAACTTTGCACGTATTTATTTGTAGTTTTACAATTTTAAACAAAGTGTAATGAATGGCACCCACAGAAAAATACCTTAAAGAAAGTGTCATTTATAGTGTGAAAGCAAGTGTGATTAACAGTAACTTTGCACGTGTTTGTTTTATATAAATTTATAATATTTAGAGGAATGTCGTTCAAATCAATTATTGCATGGAATTAAATTTAATATAGTGATGCATGTTATTATTATTATATACTGATCAAGAAGGTTGCAGTGACATGGGACAAAATTGAGTACTGTATGGGCTTTGAAATTGATTCCCAGCAACATGCCTACTATTGGTACAATACGTAAGCAAGAGAGATTGTATTTAGCATTCGCCAACAATTACAACAAAAGAGAGAAAGTATATTGGCGTTTTGTATTGTATATGAATTCTCACTTGATGGATATATAAAAGTTGTCTTTGGATTTGCCTTGTGAGTTTTGGTGCATTGAATTATTAAATTTTATGTTTACTGATGCAATATTGTTATAAGTTCAAATGATTGTTCGACTACGAAAGATAGAGGGAGCAATTCCAAAACTATTAATTTGTTATCATCAGCAAAAAATGGGAGATTGTTGACTTTATCTCACAATCGATAATTTGATTATTACCATAAATAGAATAGGTTTTTGAGTATTTGTTTAAGCGGATTTAGTACAGGTTTTATTTATTCTCGTTAAAAAATATTTATTTTCAACCAATTTTCGATGGTGGCTAATTATGTTGACACACATATATCACTTTTAGTGACCATAATGGTAGTCGCTGATGTATGAAATTTCCCCGCTATTTTTTTTATCTCATTATTTGTTGCCAATTCAAGCGACTATATATAATAGGCTTCATATTTTACAAAGTATTATTAGCGACCACTTTTTCTGATTTTGTCGCAGAAAGAGTAGTTTTTGCAACCAAATAAAAATCGTCCCTAAAAGACATTTTCTTATAGTGCAAGCCAAGTAGAAACATTGGTAGTTGCCGTTGGGTATGTCTTGTAAAAAAAAAAACACAAGGCTAATGAATCTATAGGATGCTATACAGCACATTAGCAGTAAAGGGGTACCATCAACAGCTTGTAATGGATTTGATGACACCTTCAGTTAGGTTTGTTCTTTTTCTTGTGCTGTTTTTAAGAGATGATCTCTCTGCCAAATCCCACAATTACCTTCTTCCATGGACTCCTTCTATAGCCAAGCAATTCTCAACTCTCCATCGACTTTGATATAGATCGGGCAGGATGCCTGAATGGTGGGAAATCCATAAGCCCTGTTTGTATCAGTTTTGGTCTCAGCTTGATATCTACGAGTTTCATGAGAGGATTTCAAATGCCATTGTGGATGTCATGGGGATCCAGCATTGCCTGAAGGAACTTTTCGATTATTTTTTTTCCCAAATAAGTGTGATTATGTAGCGGCGACTTATCTTACTTTTATTTTACACAAGAATGAAGCATATTAAAATCTACCGCCACTTTATTACAGGGGGAGTTTAAGATTAAAAAAAACAAAGAATGTCTGCTTTCTATCAAGGATCAAATTGTCTAATGCTTTAAACAACACCAGTGATTTTTCTCAGCTTGGTTACAAGCTCAACGTTGTCCTCTTCCTATGTATTGGGCGTGCCGGTGCAGGGGAGTGGGGAAGATAATGTCCGGCAAAAAAATAAGGGCGAAGATTATAAATTGACTATGTAAAGCAAAAACATTGGTAGATAAATAATATACGACTATATGGCTTATTTTTAGTATATTTTAGCCGGTGGCTCCTATCATAGGCTGATTGAGGAGTTTTAATAGTTTAAATTTGGGAAAAATAACTACCACGTATTTTACACAATCAACTACTACGTTTAAGAGATTTTACCTACAAACTATTCATCTCTACCACATTACACTCTCATCTATTTTTTTAGTCAAACTGAATGTAAATTGAGTTTTTTTTTAATACGAAATGTCGATTATACTATTAAAAAATCAAATATTATGTTACATTTAAGTGTATAATTCTCATTTTGTTTTTAAAAACAATTAATTTTCATCTAATGTGTGACAAAAAAAAGACTAAGACGGAAGATGCAATGTGTTAAAGATCAGTAGTTTATGGATAAATGTCTCAAACATGTAGTTTTATGGTAAACAATGCATTTTCCCCTTAAAAATGCAAACTTAATAGCTTAAATGTAAAACATTAATCCCATGTTTTTTGGGGTCGTATTGATTTTAGCTCAAGTTACAGATAAAAAACACTCCCACAGAGTTTTCTAAGGACAATTATATTATGGTCACGAATTAAAACAAATAATTTTCACTGCTCGTTTATGTATAATTATTCAATTATCGGCCACGTTTATTTGTTAGTTATCTAATCAAATGTACGTACATTTAGGAGGGATCCATACTCCAAGAACCGGTTTAACAATAAATGAAACTAAATGAACTGTCTGTAAAAATGTTAAACTAGATTGACAGATTAATTTAGCTTCAAAATTCAACTCTTTGTACGCTCGAAACTTGAAAGGTAAGAGGCAAAACACTACGCGCTTCTAGCCTCTTTTCTGAAAGCATAATTGTGCCCAGGTGACTTCAAACATGAGAGCAGGTCGAACAAGCCATGGATGCGCACACAATCCTGTTCACATTGTCCGCAATGGAACTGTAGTCAACTTTATTTGGAAAGAATTTGCACTAATTGATACAGAGAAAATAGCATAACAGTTTTTTTGGGGGGGCATTGATATTGGCATACAGTTCACTCGGCAGAGTTATGCAAATACAATTTCACCTACACTGTCTGGGCGGACAGAAAGGAAAGCATAAAAGCAGATATCTCGAAACATTTTTGCTATTGATGAGTACCACAATTGACAAAGAGCGCCGGGCGCCCCGGGGGTGGGGGGGGGAAAACATCATACATGTCTGCCTTCGTCAACATACACTGGCTCTTCTCCCCCGCCTGCCGCCAGGAAGTTCTTGCACTTCAGTAGTAAAGATGTCGACCAAAAGAATATCCCAAGGGCATTTCCAGTCAGGTACATAAACTATGAAAACATTCGCAGGAAGTTGTTTGCATATGCCATTGGCATGACTTGAGGGTGTGGCTGCAAAAAAGGATTACAAATGGTGTGAAAAGATCAATCTCATATCGGATTATACAATAAAACCCACTTTCAGAAGAAGAAAAAAAACAATTCTAATTGCTCTACCCCTCCCTACCAACCAAAATCAAATATATATATATATATATATATATATAGAGAGAGAGAGAGAGAGAGAGAGAGAAGCATATTTTTAGTAACATAAGGAGAACAAAAATCGGAGAGGGAAACTAAAGAGAAAAGCAGCCACTTGAAACAAGAACTACTGACCACTGCTGAGAATGTGACAATGTTAGGCTTCAAATCCGGTGCTTCAAAACGAATAAAGGCACCCTTGTTACCCATCTGCATGACACAAAATACAGACCGACATTAGACATCAGTTTTGGCATCATGCACTACTACATTGAAAACCCTACAGGAAGAACAATGGGAATATTGATTCTTCAATTCTCAAAAGAACGCAATATCTCATTGTTATAAACACAAACCTAGTTTCCAAACCCCCCCCCCCCCCCCCAACAAACCACAAAGAAAGAAGTAAGTGCACACACACAAAACATAGGAGATTTGCAGTTCTACAACTTCATTATTGACAGATACATAGCACATGCATATCAGATCTAACATACTACTAAAAGAATTGACAGGAAGTGATGGGGCAATAAGTTCTGTATCTCCCCAGTAGAAATTAAAACCTTGACCAAGAACCAAATGCTAGCGACAAGTCTATACCAGTTATGCAATATATTCCAGTCAAAATAAAGAGGGGGAACATCCATGACTAATCACCTGATCACAGTAATTTGGGGCTGAAAATACAGTTATAAGTTTACCATCATGCTCGATCTCATAACCCTCATCTTTTACTTCATGAGATCTCACAACTAAATCTGTGGAGGAAATAATAAGTGGAAGTCATTGACTTTAGAAAGACAAATTCAAATACTTGAGACGAAAAAGATATGTGAAACTTGCTATACCTAAATTGTTTTCCTGCAGAAACCTCTTTGTCACATCAGCACCAAAAGAAAGACCAACACCACGCTTGCTGGGACCTCTTCCAGGGTAAGGCTGAGGATCACTCCACAGCAATTCACACATCAAACCTGATGAAATCCAGCTCGGTAAATATGAGGCTAGAGACCCAAATTAACAAAACTCTATAAATACACTAAAATCACTTAATCAAGAGCTTTTAAGTTCACATTGTCCTCAGCAATGGAAAAAGTCATTTGAAGAGCGAAAATAAAAAAGTAGTACAAAAAGGGGGCAAAGGAGGGTGGAAGAAGCACAAGTTACCTTCCTCAGGTGGTTCACAAAAGCGGTCAATTGCTCTTATGTCAGAGAGTTTCACCCCATCAACACTAAAGAGACCGCCATGAACTACAAAGACCTTCCCATTTATCACATGTGCCAGCGGTAAACAACAGAACACTTCTGCAAATAGGTCCACAAATGTTTCACTCAACTTTGACCGGACCTCACCCTCAAAACCATATATCTTGTTCATGCTCTTGCTCTCATGATTTCCTCTAGCAAGATGTATGGCTGAAAGTAATATGAACGGGTCAAAAAGATATTGGGAGAATGTAATTTCAGATTTAAACTAAATAAAATGAAGCCACAAGGTGTAATACATTCAAGAAACAGACGTGGAAAGAGCTGTTATGGGTTCAATCTGAAAACTGTACTACTTGGAAACCAGGAGGCAGAAAAATTACTTTCAAAAGGCAAGAAATAAAAAGGTCAAAAGCAGTTCACACTTCTAGTATGACTTGAGCATCAGCAGATGACATATGTGTAACTACTATTTTCTCACAACAATTGTTTAGGAAGTATCGTTTTTTGGAAAAACAATTGTTTAATGGTTTTGAAAACGTTTTTGAAAAAACGTTTTCTAATCCAAACATGATTTTTCACACAAAAAAACATTTCAATCTTCAATAAAATTTTCTATCTAATCATTGGCCTCAATTTCCATGAGAAGAACACAAAAACCAAAACAGAACTTTTACGAAAACCAATAAAAACTCCTCTCACAAAATTCTTTTTTCCAAATATATTTGTTTACTCACATTCTCTAAGAGAATAAATTTCTCTTTCTAGACATCGCTTCTATGAGCCCCACCATTCTCACAAAACCCCAAAAAAACATATCTCAAAAAAATTTCTTAATCATTAAAAAATATATATTTTCAAAAACACAAACAAACACAGCGTTTATGTCACACCAGAATCTCTAAAGTCAAATGAGAAAAGGGCTCGTAAACAGATCACAAAGTAATGCAAGCTCACCTGATGGAGACATGCACTTAAATGCAAACAAAGTAAGTATAACCTCCAAAGAAAATGAACCCCTGTCCACAAAGTCACCGTTGAATAGATACGGATTCTCATCTGAGGGAAGCCCATTAAGCTCAAAAATATTTAAGAGATCATAGAACTGCAGGCATTATGAGACAAAAAAAAAAAGCAATAAATTAGTGCCACAAACCAGAAAAAAACAAAAAAAATAAGGGTTGAAAAGACATGACACAGTTTACACAATGACCATACTGGATTCACAAATGACCATACTGGCTTCAAGACCGTAGTGGTGAACTTTCTTTTGTGTTGTTGGTGGTGGTTTTCTATTTGTTTTCTTTGTTGGTGGGAAGAAGAAACACTTCAATATTTGTTGATAATACACATAAATCTTCTGCTACATATCATGAATTTTTCAGATTTTCGCCATCAAAAGAATCTCCAAGTTATTTTAAATCTTATAAGGAGAACAATGGTCCTTTGCAATGCCATGGGGAGCCCAAGAGTTTTTTCTTGGTAGTGGTGGGGGCCTCCCTCCCACTGCTTCAAGTGTTCATGTAAAAAGTGATAAATAATAGTATATGTTATTGCAGTTTCAGTACTACCGAGATTTTCATGTATTTCCAACAACTCCCACTCTAAATCAATTGGTTACTTTCTACATCCCAAAAAGCCTGACAAGATATGGACAAGAGTTCGCATGACACAGAATTAATTGGTTATATAAATAGAACCCAATTGCTTTCTCTTAGGCTTCTATTTTAGTTACACACTTATAAACAAAGTGTTGCAATACTTAGCAGAACACAGGTCAGTGTTCAAAGCAGTCTCATTCTGTCATTTAATCCTTATCCACTATCCTTTGGCCTTGCGCTTCTAGATAATTGCATATCCAAAGTCAAATCAATGAGCACCCTTTCAAGTACTATAAAGTTACAAAGGTAATGTAACTACCTGCCCATGTACATCACCACAAACACTGAAATGATTGCCATCAGGAACATTTATATCAACAAGCGACGGCAAGGCTCGCAAAATTTCTCTTGTTTGCAAGACAATCTGGCACGCGAATCTGCAATGTCAACACTAAGATTCATAGTTAAGTATTTAAAGTACTCATATTTGAATCACATTTGTAACCCTGACTATCACGCTTGATAGACACACCGTTTATGTAAGCACTTCTCATTCTTGAAGTCATCCATCATTTTCTTCACAAAGTCCAGAGTAACAACATCACCCTCTATTCTTGCACCCGAATATTTTGGCTCCACCTCTAGATTCAAAATGGAAAAGAAATCTCATTAGGCCTGGTACATAAAAGCAACTATAGTTCATATTATAAGCTGTACTAAAAAATCGGTTTTGTTATCAATCAAACACAAAACTCAAGCAATACACAGACAATTCTCAACTCAAAGGACAATCCAAAAGCAATACACACTCGAACACAAATTAAAGATTCACAATCAATTCTTGAACTTATTAAAAGCATTAGTAACAATTCTGCTAATCCTAATCGCAACAACAGCTAGGGCCAGCAATACAAGTCCTTTCAGGTAAACTCCAAGTAACAATAACTACTAAATCACTGTCAATCATGACCCACCAGACAAGACAAAATTACCTTTCTCCAGTTGTTAACCTAATGCAATACATGCAACGAAACAAAATCACCAGTGATCCATTACATAGGGTAACATGGCAGCAGGAAATACTGAACTTTCATTCTGGTGCATAATATTAGGCAGGGGCCCACAAGAAAGCCGTTAGTAATATTGTCTCAGGCACTCTGTACAACCTCTAAAATTTTCAATATGGCTTCATGGATGCCAACACATTCTCAAGGAAAAATCCCATATAATATGATGTCCTAAAAGTAAAACTTTCTGACTTCCGGAAATGATCAGGATCATTAATGCCCTTTCTTCAGTACTTTATTGACTGAGCTCAAACCTAGGTCATGAATTTGATTCCTTTGAAAGAAACCACCATTGCAGCCACCCCACCAACGTGCCCCAAGAACCACCAGTACCACAACCACTATCATTGCTACTACTGTAGCTGCTGCTGTTCTCACTATCACCATAATTGCTGCCACAACTGCTACTGCCACTGCTGCTGTGGCCACTTCCGTGGGCACTGATGATGAACTAGGGCCTCTTCCTATAATGATATATAAAAATAGTAATAATTAATGCTAATTATAATCTCTAGGACTAATAAACCTTAGCTAATATATACCTATAAATTATATGGAAACCGTACATTTATATCAATCAAACATGCCTAACAATCAGACCCTCAGGAGACGCAGAACTTTCCAAAAGAAGCCCCACACTTGGACCCGGGTCTCAGATCTACCACAACCTCATCTGTACAGAACCAGAAAAGTGACCAAATTGAACTTTAAATTCTTCTCTTTCAAAAATTGGGCCCCGAAAAAAGTCAACCAGCAAAAATGCATGAGCAGCAGGAAACTACAGCAATTCACCCACTACTCAAACACAAAAACAATACAGACAAAATGAGTCCATCTTAATGACACCATGAACAGCATCAAGAGTACCACCATCAACTCCCATATTAACATAGGAGCACGCGATACCCCCAATGATTCTTGGGGGAAAAACTCGAATCCGACAAAATAGAAGAAATTCTCTCATAGTTAAATCTTCACCCAACAGGGAAACAAACATCACTAAATTGATAGCTGTTTACACACTTAGCATAAGATAAGCCACTAAAAGTGCAAAATATCTACAGTATATATATTTGCTAACAGAAATACCTATTTACAGAATTTACTTTCAGTATAATGTCTCCCTTCAAGATTGACAGTATGTGTACAGAAACGAAGCATCTAGATTTTACGTGTCTAACCCAGAGTACCATCAGATTTGTTTCAGAGATCCTGCAGTATCAACATTTGTCCTCTAATGCCATAAAACTTCCTCAATAAGTGTACTCATTTGTCCAATATCTTTACCCACTTACATAATTTCTAAAACATCCTTCAAACAAGTGTATATACATGTTACTAACATCTAGTAATTAGATGTTACCAATGACAGAATTGCTAAGAAAATTCCAAGAGTACTCCACCGGCATTTTTGAAAAACTCAAAGAAAATATACTGGAAATGCTTTAACGTCTGATTGAATTAATAGGAAGTCTTAGACAAATTCTATGATTACATATGCTAGAAACCCATTTGCAACATAAAAGATACAATTTGGAAATAGCCAACTCAGGTGAGGAAGAAACACTCATAAAAGGAGAGTCAATATCTTAAATATCATACTTTACGAGAATGAATCTCATAATTTGCAAAAGACTTACATTCGCAATAAGCCAATCCCACAGTTAGCCATTTTCCAACACAAAAATTATGATGTAGATCAAGCTCCTGTCTCATTTACTTCTCCAAGAGCATGTTATGCATTTTACTAAACACATGCAGTCTTTAGATGTTCAACCACAATGGGCACATAGCGTTTTTATTTATATAAATGTCTTTTTTTTTATGACGAGGAAATTCCCCAAAGCCGGACCCTTTTGGCTCAACCCTGAAGTACAAACCCCGGCCCACTGGACCGACCCCACAACCCAGGGAGCAGATAAGTCAAGGGCGATAATGGGGATGTTGGGGCTCGAACTTGGGACATGTTAGAACCCAAGCCGAAGCCTTACCACCACACCAAACCCTTGGGGGTGTTTTTATTTATATAAATGTCAAGAGCAACATAACAGTAATTCGTCAGAACCGGAAAAAATTAGGAACAATACCTATGATTCAGATCCAGAAGATAAAATGAAGATGCTCAAAAAACTGAAAAACAAGCATAATACGAGATACCTATAGAACGATAATCTATAGAATCAGCAACCGAACGCCTTTGAGACTCGGGTGCAGCAATTGCTTCTTCAAATTTAAGCTTCAGCACTGCTTTCTCACATTCCCTCAATTTCCTGGTAGCATCGGGATCATTTGGACAGAGTTTCTTTACCTAAGTTTAATTAATGAAAGATGAGGTACATATATGTATATCAAGATGATAGTGGTAAAAAAAGTGATTAACAGAATTCAAACCCAAAAACAAAAACAGGTGACAAAAACTATGGACTGCAATTTGAATTTGCTTAAAAAAGATACATAACAGGATTCACATTACAAATAAGAAGCAGATGTGTATTTAAAACAAATGTTTCTCATTCTAGGGATTGTTTCTGAACATTGATACCTAAGAGGGGACTCAGAAGAATCACTACTAACAATTAAAATGGGCAGCGAAAGCTGAATAAAAGGGTTGAACGTGTTCCGTGAAAAGTCACTTCAAAGGTTACCTTCGATAAAGAAATTCTAACAAAGGCATGTGTTTTCTGATCCCAAAGAGTAGGATAACAAGAACTAAAAGCATGTGAGCTAGATCCACCAATTTCCTTTGATAGAACTAAAAGCCTGTGATGATTGTGTTCACAAGTTCCATCTTGTGAAGTGGAATAAGGTGTGTTCTCTGTTGCAAGATGGGGGGTTGGGCCTTCGCAATATCAGAATGTTTAATATGGCGTTACTCAGGAAATGGTTATGGAGGTTTGCGTTGGAACGGGATACGTTGTGGAGAACCGTGATTGCTGAAAAATATGGTTGTTCGAGGGGAGGTTGGTGTACGAGGTCTACCCGTGACTCTTATGGGGTTAGTCTGTGGAGGTACATTAGTAAATGGTGGAGCACTTTCAGCAAA
Organism: Myrica gale; assembly: GCA_963930655.1. Taxonomy (NCBI): domain Eukaryota; kingdom Viridiplantae; phylum Streptophyta; class Magnoliopsida; order Fagales; family Myricaceae; genus Myrica; species Myrica gale. The sequence continues at coordinate 17,570,627 of OZ005600.1, read as the reverse complement.
CATATTCGGTTTAAGGTGGGGAATGGTGTTAATATCAGCTTTTGGCATGATATGTGGTGTGGGGATAAGCCTTTGAGTCTTGCGTTCCCTTTGGTCTTCTCTTTATCTCGTTGCAAGGAGGCTATGGTGGCGGATTGTTTGGTGGATGATGGTGCTCATGTGGTGTGGAGTGTCCCTTTCTCTAGAGCGGCTAATGATTGGGAGATAGTGGTTTTTAGTTCGTTCTATGCTTTGTTGTATGGGGGTGTTGTTAGCAGAGGGGAGGAGGATGGGATGGTTTGGATGGACAATAAGGATGGGAAGTTTTCTGTGAAGTCGATGTATGGCTTGATTAGAGGTGGGCCTGGTGTCTCTTTCCCTTGGAGGGGGGTTTGGAGGTCCTTGTGTCCTATGAGAGTTTCCTTCTTTGTGTGGGAGGCTTCTCATGGTCGGAGTTTAACTATTGATAACCTTCGAAGAAGGGGTTTTATCTTGGCAGATTGGTGTTTCTTATGCCGTGGTGCTGGGGAATCTATTAATCATGTCCTGTTGCATTGTACTTATGCGAGTGGGCTGTGGTCTCATATGCTCTGTATTCTGAATCTCCAATGGGTTATGCCAGAGACCGTGGAAGATGTGTTGTGGTGTTGGAAGAGGAGGCTTAAGAACCCTTTCGCTAAGGCTATATGGCGATTGATACCCCATTGTATCTGGTGGTGCCTTTGGCGGGAGCGTAATTCTAGATGTTTTGAGGATTGTTCTGTCTTTGGATAGGTTAAAGGGCGTTTTGTTATCTTTGCTTTTTTGTTGGGTGACATCGATGCTTGGTTCCCCTTTTCTAGATTTTGTTGATTTCCTTAGTTTTCTTGCTTGTTTGGAATAGTGATGACGGTATAGTCTTTTGTACTGTTTCTCCTATTTCTAATGAGATTGGCTTATTCATCAAAAAAAAAACTATAATTATACAGTTCGCAGTACACACGGTAGAAAGCAACTTAGTAGGTTCACAAGTCATAGCAACAAAAGGCTCTACTAATCCAATCACAGACTAATAAGCATTGGAAAAACTTTTGTATTGGGATCCAGATCCATAGGGGGAGAAAAAGAAGGGAATGGATGTCATGTCAAGTGAAACTATCAAGCTAGCCAAGCTTGCAATCAGTTATTAATGAAAGAAACCTTCAAAGCTTCGTTATAGGTATACACAACATACACCACTACCATTTTTGAAAACCTGCCCTCACCTTCCTCATCCCGGTTCATGTGGGAAGGCGATGTCACTTGGTTAAATGACTATCGGCATATTAGTGAACAAGTATAATAAGATAGATACAACCATTCATAATAGCTGCATCAAGGCAAACTAACGTCCTAAATCTCTTGGAAACTTCAACATCCTCTAAGGAGAAAGGCAACATACTATTCATCTGTCAAATAAAATTCTTATCATATTCCTCTTACAGCATAATGACCTTAAAAATATACCTAGGCTAACATCTTAGGACATCACCCCCCCATTTTATCTAGGGTTGTACAATGAATGGGCCGCAATTGATCGGCCCAACCAAAACCGGACAGTTTTGGGAAGGCCCGGTTCAGTTGTCAGCCCAAAAAACTACCTAACTTGGCAATTTATTTGATTTGGCTATAGAGAGATGACATGTGGGAGTTGATGGAAGGACCAACACAGGCTAAAAATAATTTCATAACGACTAATTTAGGATGAAAAATACCCTAGGGGCCAATTTGGGATCCGACAATACCACTATAACCAGTCCCTTTATTTAATTGAAGTCAGGCTAAAACAACCCCCTAGCCAAATATTATTGGAAATTACACTAGCATAATTTTCTCATCCAGACTCGAAGAAAAAACAAGTACAAGGAGGTCCTCTTGTGGCCTCAAAGATATAATTTGATGCAAACCGAGATGATGTTGAACACACCCGAGATCCTTTGTCACTTCCTAGTGGCCCAATTACAAGACTTAAAACCAAACGTTTCAAGGAAGCATTCAATGGACTAATCCAAGAGGATCGGGTTGATACTACCAAGACCGAGATGGGTGCCAGTAATAATCAAGGCTTAGTCCATGTCATCGGGGAAAGTGAAGAATATGAGGTACTAACGCACCCTTGCACCTCGGGGTAATTATTCCAGGTAAGGGCGTCTACACTTCGGCTGGAACAAATTTCGGGACGTAAATGGCGAATTCCGGATTTTCAGGAGCATTTGAATTTCTTTTCAAATACTGGCTTCTCCTTATTCTAAGCCGGATTTTTAGGAACATTTTGAATTCCGGATTTTCAGGAGCATTTGAATTTCTTTTCAAATGCTGGATTCTCCTTATTCTTAGCCGGATTTTTAGGAACATTTAAATTCTTTCAAAAACTCGAATTTTAAAGAGCATTTGAATTTCTTTTTCAAATGCTGACTTATCCTATTCTTGGCCGACTTTTAAGAGGATTTAATTTATTTCAAAAACTGGGTTTGTTTCCTATTCTTGGAGGGATGTTCCAAGTATATTTAGATGGTCATTTTTTTGGCGTGAACAGGAACTTTGAGATTAATATTATTTTGAGGTCTTGTGATCCTCTTGGTTCTTCAGAGAACTTTTGAACTTATCAAGTTTACCTTGTGGCGTTCAAGCAACTGAAACTTATCACCTTGATTTCGTGAGAGCTTCTTGAGTTTCCTTGGTGTGGCATTTCAATCTTTTCGTAGTCTTGGATTTCATCTCGCTAGGTGACGAGTCAAGGCTCAACCAATCTTATATTTACGTTATTGGGGTTCAATCCATCATTGTTATCGGGTTTCATCACAACTGTTGGTGAGGTTCATACCATAATTGCCCTCTTTGCAAAAGCATGATTACTAAGGAGAATCAATAAATACATATGGCACTTCACCATTTAGTATCATCCCCCAAATTCCCCCCTCTGATGCTAAGAAATATGAAATGGGAAGCAAACCTATTTTGATGTCCAGACATTGGGATAATGATCAGCCATTCAGGGCAAACAAAAAAGAAAAACTCTGTTTGTTGGATGGAGTGAGTAGCATTTTATAAATAAAAAACACTAACAAGGGACTGCTAGAATTTGCACTGGAGTTATAGAAATTTTAAGACAAACAGCCATAGTAACAAGTTGTTCCATCACAAGCAAGGGAATTACAGATTTATTGAGTCAACTGGTTCTATGCATAGGTCAGCGAATACAACATAGAAATTAGTAACAAGATCAATCAAATATAACAATGATGAGAGAAGCAGGTTTACTTTGACGGAAAAACATTGTATCAGGTATGAAACTACTACAGTTACAGAAATGAGAACACAAATGTCGCACTCAACTTCTTCTGCAATATTTAACATAGAATAAACTTAAATACATTTTACAAAAGTAAAACCAATAATACTGTCAAAATTAGAGATTTTCAGGCTTAGAGTCAATGAATTGAAGTACATATTTCAAAAGGTAATCAAAGAGAATTTTATCAAATAATTACCGGGAGAAACATTGAAACAATCAGCTCTAAATCAACAACCGAAAAAGGAAAAAACTGAAAACAAAGAAAAGGAAGTGAACATTCTGATGCGATGATGATCTGAGCCAACCATGGCAAACAAAATACCTGCTGAAAATCCTTAAGTGCTTCTTTAAACTTCCCCATGCTAAGATAAGCAGCACCTCGCCTGTAATAACCCTATAAGAAAAGATAACCATCAGAAAATAACCACAAGCACTAAATTGCAAAGTTTATAATTAGATTTTATGGTCAACAGCATACCTTTGAATATTTAGGATCAACTTCAATGGCCTTTGTTGCATCCTGTATGGCACTACCATATTCCTCAAGTTTAACGTGTGCAAATGCACGGTTGGCCCAGTATACAGCATTTTGACCATTCAGTTCAATTGCTTGAGTATACAGGTCAATAGCTTGTGCATATTTGTGGGCTAAAGGGAGAATTGACAGGGTTAGCAAGATGTAAAAACAACGAAAACTTCATCATAGGACAGTAAAAGCAACAAAAGCTGATAAAAAATCTTATCTTCAATGACTGACAGATATAGGCAACCTTATATATCTTTCTCATTTGATATTCTATTCTGTCTTATTGCATGTAAATGGGGTAAACTATATTTAAGTGAGGCTAAAAGGGCTTGTCATTAAATATGCATCCAATCCAATAAACTTAGGTTGTCTTGGCATTCTTTTTATTCGAAAACAACGCTACCCAGTGGATGATGCATCACTTTGAAACAGGCTCACCCGTGCATGTTTTGTTTTTAAACGAGCATACAGACACATATACATGTCAATACATAACATTTTTTTTAATAAGTAAACAATCTTTTTTTTTTATAAGTAAGATAAGTAAACAATCTTATTAAAGAAAAAGATAAATGACAGTACAAGAGACTATACTGAAAACATCTAAAGCAAGACGTAACATATGATGCAGAAAGAAAGATTAATACCTTTGAATGCTTCATTGGCTAGGACTTTGAGTTCTTCGGCATGTGAAATGTTAGAATTTTCAGTTTCCATACTGGGCATAATCTTCGTTGTCTACAAGAAGTGAGACTTAATTTCAGTAGATAATAGATTTCATGACCAATCTATTATCCTCCCTTGCAATGCTATGCCTGCTCCATAAAAGAAGTCAAAAATAATAACTTAGGTAACTATTTTGCATTTCTCCATGCACTAGGGAGCACTGGAGTGACAAATAGTATTATAGACTACTAAAATATCAATGACCCACATAATATGATTAAAGCACAACATAGGAGTTGCAATCAACCTTCCATAGTTGCCTATCTCAACTAGGTAGAAATTCAGTGGAAAAAGGGAACTATTTTACAATCCTAAAGCGTATATGATTAGGCATGTGAACCCCAGGTCATTAGTTATCCTACACTGCCAGGTGCAAGATACGGTAGAAATTCACTGCATGCAGTGTTTCCAACCACGTGTCCATATATATGCCTGAACAATGTTTAAACCATAAAAGGCTTTTTATCCACGTGCCTGTATATATATGCCTGAAAGAGACCGTAAATAGTATCATTTTTTTATACATGACAACTTTTATCCAATTACACACCTAAAAAGGAAAAGAAAATAACATTAAGTACCATTAAGAGCACGTATCCAACTAAACCCACTCGAAATAGAAGATTACAGCAAAAAAAGTATGCTGCAACATCCCAAAACTTGACTGTTGTGTTATCCCCAAATACTCCACATATGGCACAGTGGCACAGATTTCAAGTATTGAAACTCTAATAGGAGCCAAATTTCCCTTCACAACACCCATACAGTTCATAAATAGTCTAGGGCATCACCCAGGATGTGATAAATACCAACGCAGTCGAAAACGACTAATTGATTCTCCAGAGTACTAACACACTCAACACCAGTTTCCTAAAATAAATTTTGGCAGGTGATAAGCTTAGCTACCATCAGTCTTAGCCCACAACCACCATAAGAATGCAACCTTTCTATGTACCTTGACTTACGGAATGATACTCCATGGAGAGCTAACTAATCCTTTTGGAACACTCGCACTTATCTACCTCGGGGCAATAATATGACAGATTAAGGCTGTTTAACTCCTTACAAAAAATTGTCCCAGTCCTGCATTTCCTTAACAAAAATAGTGAACTGGGCACAATCTGCTAAAATGTAAAAGCAGTTTTAACAGGAGCCATCGAACTTCCTCTCTTAAATGTGCCTCATATGCACATTCGGATTCACAAAAATAAGAAAGTGCTGGCCAAGAAAAACGCTGAAACAACCCTGATCAATACTGTTCTAAAGTAAACCTGAATGTTGCACTAATTGATCGGCAGAGACAAAATAATATAAAAACAAGCCGAAGGATTGGGTTTTGATCATCTGGGACATTCCAAACGTATTGAACCCAGTGGGAAGAACTTAGGCTAAAATACGTCGGCCTTTTACCAACAAATCAAACCAATATCACCTTCGACATTATAACTTCCATCCTTTTCTCTTTTCTCAATCTGGGCAACCACAGGAAGTTTCCCCTGTTTCATTCACGAGAAATCCGACCAAAATCCAGCACCATGAAAAAACAAAGTTCCTCTCTCAGCTTCCAAAAACGAACTTTTTCTTGCTTTCAATTTTTTGCTCGTCTTAGAGACCGTAGAACTAATCTAAAGGAAGGAACAACAGTGTGGAGAAGTGACAACAAAGTACCTGAGAGAAGAACCTACTGGATTAGCAAATACACCCCGATCTCGGCCGAGAGAGTTTGGAGGGAAAGAAAAACCCTAGTGTTGCGAACTCATAAATATATATAACGTTGATTTTGTTGGTATAAAAACTTTAGACCGGTGGTATTTCTCTTTTGAGGTTTACACAGTATTTGTGAACATCAAATTTTACCCTAAAATTTTAACATTATTACATTTTCATTCTCTCCTTACTTTTTCTTTAACTTTTTATTAAATTTTTCACTTTTTACCCACTTTTTCACTTACTTTTTCATTCTCTTTCCTTACTTTTTCTCCAACTTTTTTTTATTTTTTTACACTTTTTACTAACTTTTTCACTTTTTCATTCTCTCTCACTTTTTAACAACTACTAAAATTTTACCCTAAAATTTTACTTCCACAAACATTATTAACGTTTGTTGGACATTCACGGGAAGGGTCTAGAATCTACGTAACAGGTACAGTTCCTTTATCTACTAATCTCTTTCCTTTTTTTTCTTTTTTCTGTTTTGTATATTTTGGTTTTTGGTGACATTTTCTTCCTTTATTTTACTCTTTCCCTAATATCCATTTTTTTTCTAAGATGATATTCCGTTTTATTTTGAACATAGTAGAAACAGCAAAATAATCTTCATAATCTCGAATGTTATCAGTTCCGGTACGTATGCTATGTCCCAAAGAAAGTATGCATGTCTGATACAAAATACTGCTGCCCACTAATAGCCCGAGGTGCTACTATTTTTTCTAAGCGAACCAAATCAATCTCAATCTACCTTCTCTTACATTTGCTAATGATTTCCTTTTGTTCGAGTGAAATTCTCTTTTTCTTCTTCGATAATGTTATGTTGTGTTCTGTCGCCCAAACTTTATCACTTATTTTTCTTCTTTTTGTCTAGTTTGATCCCGAACAAAAGTTTATGGTACCTACAAGCTCATTTATTATTATTATAGCAAACACACTTTTTGCCCATTAAATAGGGGATCATGACATTTTACACCCCTTGAAAGTTAGTGCGGAATTTAAATTTCCACAGAATAATCTTTGTGAATCTCCAGGAAATCGTTGGTTTCACCTAGGGCTACTCAACCCCACCGGTACCCAACCTCGTCGGTACCGGTGGCTTGTTTTAAGGAAAACCCGGTGGTTTTCCCGGTTTCCGGTTTACCCGGAACCGGGTTCCCGAGTACCGGAAACCGGATTTTAATTTTTTTTATTTAAAACGACGTCGTTTCGAATATAACCCTAAAACTACTCCCCCCTCATCGTCGAGCTTTAGTTCACCCTCATGTCGACAGCCTCTCTCTCCCTCCCCACCCTTTCCAATCGCCCCCTTCCCCCACCCTTCGCCGGCCAAGCCTCCCCGGGCCTCCGCCGCTCATCGAGAATCCTATGTTTCCTCAGCCTACGCCGACTTTGCTTTCGCCTCTCCTCGTCATCCTCTTCTATTTTCCCGACATCCCCCACCCGTGGTCGTGCCTCTCTCTCTCTCCCTACTTTCCCCTCTCCTGCGCACAGGCGGCATATCCCTTCGTCGTGCCCCCCTCTCTCTCCCTACTTTCCCTCTTGTTTTTCCCCTTTTCCCGGTTGAATTCCATGGGTTTGATGCAAGGTTTTTATCTCTTGTATTTGCGTTATGTTTTTTGTATTTGTGGTTTTGCATTGGCTCCCTGATACACATAGGGAAGTTGTGTTTGTGTTGTACGAGGAGGCGTGGGGAGTGGGAAAGTTGAGGCACCTGAGGTTGACGAATTTGATCGGGTACTGCTGTGATGGAGATGAGAGGCTGCTGGTTGCCGAGTACATGCCCAATGATACTCTTGTGAAGCATTTGTTTCACTGTATGTGTGATCGGTTGCTTGGGTTGCTGTTTGTTTTTGGGTTGATTCTTGATTTATTTTTTTAGATTTGGCTAGGGTAGTCATTCGCCAAGAATATATTTCCCTATGAGCTTGGTTTCAGGCATGTGCTCTCGTTGTTTCTGATGAATGCGGTATCGTGTACTCAGATTAGCCTAGCATATTTGAAAGTCTATTGTATCTTTCCCTATGAACTTGAATTTTGTTTGTCATTTAGTTATAGTTTTTACATGCTTCTACTACAATATGGCTGCTTAAATTGACTTGTGTTTCGGGATTAATGAGCAAACTGTGATTGAGTGGCACAATTGATGTCAGATGTGGTAGACAGTAGACTCATCAAACCAATATATGACTTGCAATACCGATTCTTTAAACTTGAGGTTGATTTCCTTTTATATGGAAAGTATCACCTGAAAAATCTTTTAATTTTGTAGGCATTCTCTTCTCTATGAGGAAATGGGTGGTGAATATGATATTCCATTGGCTGCCAATTCGAAGTCTCTTAGGACTCTTGATGAAGCACTACTCCGTGGTATGTGGTTTCTTGTACATGAGAGAGTAAATTTTTGTTCACGAGTATAATTGAATGTCATGACACTATAACACTTTCTTTAATCCTTGTAGCTTCATTTGGTTTCAAGTCATTGGATGACTACTACTTCAATTCTTGTAGTTCAGACTCAATAAAGCATATTTGCATACCTCTGCTTTGCATCCAGGTAATTCTTTTGCCGCTTATCATGCACTTGTAGAGACATATTTCCTGAAGAACTTTATAAACATCTCTGTCGTCTCAACTTTGTGCATCATTTGGTTCATGTATGAACCCATTCATGTAATTTCAGAACTCATGCATCTGCGCAATTAAATCCATAGCCTCACCCTCTACCCTTTGCATACAAAATGGATAGGTTCTATATATAGGCCACTTGTAAATTGTAATGATTAGGTCATACAGATTTTTTTTGGGTGGGGCGTAGGGGTATGCCTTTTGAAACACTGAATTTAGGTCAACCTAATAGCCGTGGAAACATGGAAGTTGTTCTTCCATTTGTTTTTAACCTAAAAAATGGTCAAACATTAATGTAGGATAACCGGAAACCGCCACCACTAAGGGCTGGTTTTTGCCCTTAACGGTGTAGGTGACAATTATTTCAAAATCGGCCTACCCGGTGTAGGTGTTGGTTTTGGCCAAAACCAACACCTACACCGGGGTTGTGCAGCCCTAGTTTCACTACTTAACACAGTCCAATCATTTTGCCTCTTTTAGATTCACACCTCATAGCCACCTAGGGTTTGTAATATAGCCTTTCTAAAAGCCCTAAGTATGATATGGAGTGAAATCTGACACCAAGACCAGGAATTGGACTATCAGTTGCAATTGGTATCAATGCGCTATCTCTGTAAACTCTGGGCCTCAAGGTTTGAAAATACATAACATCTCATACTATAAACATCACTTGAACTTTGTATCTTTCTATTCTTTTCATGAAAAATAATGCACAAATCTTAAATAACAACGAACATCAAAAAGCTTAGATTTAAACCTTGAAAACATCATGTAATATCATTGGACATACAAATAGACTCATGTTTACACATTTCATGCTTTAATCTTTTACAAATTTATCAAAACATATTGCACGTAAAACTCCGAAGATTTTCAATAAAACATGCAATTCTCAAATATCACCTCGGTCTTTTAAGAAAATCTAGCATAATAATCTCGCTTACCTCACCCTTCATAAAACTTGAACCCTTGATCAATTAACCTTCACGAACTCAAGAGACTGAATTAGAACCTTCGAAAAGACGCTTGATTTCTCATTCTCCCAATCAATATGCATCACAGAGACTAACAAAGGATTTATAAAAGACTAATTGCAACCCTATTTAAATAAGTACTCTGAATTTAAAAGGATAATAAGATTGGATTGTTATCTATTTTAAAATCCAAACATTTGAAATTCAAAACTTTAAAATTTAAAGAGATAATGATAAAACATCTGTTCTTTAAAATTTAAACACTTTTAAAAGATAACCCTTTTCAAATCAAATCAACATTTCAAACTTTAAACAAGATAGCTTTTTCAAATAATTCAAAATTCAATTAAAATAAAATATTTTATTAATAATAAGAAAATCCGCAATGCTATACTATCTATGCAGATTCTATAAGGGTTTTGACACTTTGCACCTCTATCTATTATTTTTGTCACATTTCACTCATTAACTATTGATTTCGTACACTTTGCACCCTCCATTAAATTTTTGCATCAGCTTGGAAATTTATTTTATAGTCTTTAAAATTATGATTTTACCATCATAAAATGGTCACTAGAAAAATAATAGGGACAAAATTGTCATTTCGCACGTCAAAAATCGTTTTCCGTCCTAATTAATTGAAAATTTTAACAGGGTGAAAAATGTCTGAAATCAATAGTTGATGAGTGTAATGAGACAAAAAATAATATATTTGGTTGCAAAGTATCAAGATTCTCATAATTAGAGGGTGCAAGTTGTATTTAACCCTTAAGACACCCAATGTCCTTATCACAACTACCAATTCATTTGGATTTTTAATAGGGATCTTTTGTTGGAATGAGTTTCGAATTGCATTCTAGGCCGTGCGATGTGCCTTCTTTTTCATTTTATAACTTCACCCAAACAACTTCAAATATGGCTAAACGATATCCATCATTTAGACTGTAGAACCAATTGGTAATCGAGCATGCCACCTATATCATGGAGTTTATAGAAGTAATTAGTTGGTGCATGAGACAAGTTGACAACAGATGCCTAATTTGGGCGTTCCACAAATCCCCAGATGCGTAGTAAGAGTTAAAACAATGGAGCGTTTCCTGCTACAATCTGTGTGCGAACTTCCACAAATAAGCTTCATATCAGCAAACTGTTTTGCCCTGAGATTCACATGCTTAACCTACAACAAAAAAATGATCACAGCAATATTTTCGAGAGCACATGGCCAAATCTCTGTTTTCCCTTTTTAAGAAATGCAAACAAACAGAAAAGGAAAACCTCATGTGGCACGACCTAAAAAGAATGAAAAGAAAAAAACAAAGTCAGGACCATGTTAAACGACCATTCACATATGCCACCTGCAGAATACCTGATTTAAGAAACAACTATCAAAAGCATAGCTGATCTATACCAAGTAGATTGGTTATATCATCCAACCCGTTGGAGCGAATACAAGAAATAAATATCAAAACAACGTTCTACCAGCTGATCTTTGGCAGTTAGATCCCAGCCGTGGTTACATCATTTCATCGGATTTTAGCTAGTACGCACGTGAAAGCACCTTGACTTTGTAATATCACATTTCCAAGCATCCGAAGAGAAGCTAAACAGAAAGTAGATCTTCAACTGGAAGGCACTCTCTGTAAGATTCACGAAATGCAGTGTATGAAGCGTGGTGGGCAAAAAGGAAGACATAAATAATTGATTGAGTAATAACTTACTTCTAAAACCGGTAAATCTTTGTCAATCTCTTCCGTGAGTCTAGTATGTTATCACAATTTGCTGCAATAGCAAAGGGTAGAGACGAATGGATCGGCCTAGCATTATCCTGATCCAATGCTTGACTAGGCTTCAGAATGTGTTTTGCTCCTGCACATAATTTAACGGGACCTGATATTGCCGAATTATACTCTGCAGAAAAATCACTGCCGGTTGAAGTTCTGAGCCCGTCCTTTGGACTCTCATTTGAACAACATCCTAACCTTCTTGCTTTATTCTTGCTCAGATTGCTGTCAACCATTCCTGCATTACATGGAATGTCCCTGCCTATGTTCTCTCTTGTTAACTCTGTCATAGCACTTAAATGCTTTTGCATTTCTAAATTAGGTATCCAGGTGGGCTTTGTGGAACAATCTGCTTTAGTTGTTGGCCTCTTGGTTCTCTTGCAAGGATTAGGGTCTTCGATTCGAAAAGCTTTCGACTTCACTGCATCTTTGAGCTTAACTTTGTTCCTACAGTTCATGTTAATGGCAGAAGTCGGATTAACTCCAGGAATGACAGGAACAAGCGCAGGGTGAAGTATGGATGCTGGACCAAATGACCTCTTGATGTGAGACTGAGAGTTCATTGGATAAGAAACTTCTTGTAAATGATTCACATGTTGGGTAGGAAAAAGGTTGGTTCCAGAGATAAATTGGGGAAGATATTTACCACCCACCTCAGAAAAAGAGTGAGATGAGGTAATCAATGGTTTATCCTGATGTGGATGTAACAACCAAGGGGGGAGACTCCTAGAGAATCTCTGTAACCCAGAGGGTTGAACATGCTCTTTATAATCTGGCTGCAAGAAAGGAAAGTTGTATGCTGATTTTGTTGCATGAGGTACATTCTGTTTGTGACTGCATTCAACAGGACTGCAAGGCATATGCTGACAGCTAAAGTGATGGTTAGGTTGTAGCGGTAACTGAGAACTGGAGCTTAGAGTTTCAGCTTCAGTTATGAAGGACTCTTGAAAGCTGTGTGCACCATTAAACATCCTTGAGGAAGCAGGTGAATGAAGAAAAGAATGCACTTTATTCGTAGGGTTTTCATTGATGGTAAGGCTTCCATCTCGATGCACTACATTAGTTTGCCAATTGAAAAAGGGGTTAGGAAACATAGCCTTGGAAGCTTCCATCGGGAAATTACTCCGTGATGTGTGATTGCTTTGACATGCTGATGACTGACCTAAAATATTCGATTGTCCTGATGCAGGGTGTAACAGCCAGTCCTGCAAAAGATTTCTCTCCACAGACGAATTTTCCACAAGACCAGTACTTGTAGGGCAATCTCTTGTGATCATCTCCTTAGCAGTCCATAACCTTCGATCCACAAATCCTTGCATCTCTTTGCTACTTCTACCAACTGCTACATCTTTACCCATCAACCGCATAGTTGGTGGGGTAGAATTTAGCCCGATTTGATAGGAGTTTTCCTGGGGATGATTTATCCCATAAACATTTTGGTTCTGAACCTGGTCATACTGTCCATATCCATTATAAGACCAGTGCAGGTGTGAATCCAGCTGGCGCACCGAGTGGTTAGTCCCCCTCACAGAATTGAGCCAGTGAAGATCTGATCTTTCAGTACCTTCTAATTCAGTAACACCAAATATAGCTGGTAAATGTACTTTTGGGTTCCCTATAACATAATTCTGTACAGGAAACAAGTTCAATAGATCTCTAGACAGTTCTCCCTCACCAGTATGGCTCTTTTCCACACTCACATAATCCCTGGTACATTGTGGCGAGGTAAGATTGTGCACAGCTAAGGTACTGGAAGAACAAGTCATTGCACTTGGCAACATCAGCTGGTCAAATGAACCTTTCTGACTTGAACTAAACTGGATTAACTCACCTTGTGAGTTGAGAGGCAAGCCCAAAAATCCATCATCTGGGTACTTTTCTCTTGACACTGCTCTTTGCTTCCACTCTGGCAATGAGCACATGCTATTCATCAACACTTTTGGAGGTGCATGACAAAGTGGCTGGTACTGCAACATTCTTCCGTTAAAAGCCTCCGTGGCAAATTGTGACTGAAATGGCAGTCTCCTGTTTGCATTTTCATCTGATGCAGCACAAGATGTTGATGGTGGTGAAGATGCCCCGATAAATGCCATTGAACATGTTGCAGCAACCCCACGGTTGGTATCTAGAAAAGCCAACTCTCCACTCTGATTTAAAGCTCTCATAACATCACCACCTACTTGAGCATTTACACAAGGATTGCACCTTCCTTCAGTTGCAGAGATAAGACTAGGAATGCCAGTGTATGCAGGTTTATGTGACATATTTAAATGGCCTTGGTCAAACATATGCTCATTATCATCATGAATTACAGCCTGTCTTAGACAAACTGAATTCTCTGGAAAATGTTTTATTTTGTCTTGATCGGTAACATGTTGCCTCAGACTACGTTGTGGATCACCATTACTATGAGTATTGAATAAATTTTCCCTTCCAGCAGTAACTCGAACATCACTTCCATTATCAGTGCTAATGAAAAAACCACCATCAGTTCTGTCTACCTCCATAGGGGCAACTTCTTTGTCATGTTCAGTGACCGGATACTTCTCTGATGAAGCAGCAAAAGCATCTGAAAATAGCTTGCTATTGCTGTGTTCGAAGGCATCTGAAGTATGTTTCTGTGCTGGACCAAGTATGACATCTTTATCTGAGAACCTCACATGCCTGTCAGAACGTTGAATACGAGAATGGTTCGTTTGACTACTACATTGCAAGCTGCAAATTGCAGAGTTGAGCCCATAAAGAACGTTTTTATGGTTTTTGAGAATGCTACGAACAGGCAACAATGGCGTCTGCGGTTTTACAATCAATTTGGAAGTTTGAACAACTTTCAGCTTCTTTTGCATAGATAATCCTCTCAGACTTGGTTTCTTTCCTCGTACAGAAGTAGCATTGAAGATATCTTCTGAAAACCTCTTATTACAGACAGAACCATTCAGTTTTCTTGTGAAATCAACTGCAGGTGGCAGTTTGAGGTTATGCAATCTCTCCTGACAGACAAAAAAAGCCATAACATTGTGTCAAATAAGGACTTCATGATAATGTTTCTGACTATATAGTTCAACTGGAAGGATAAACTAGTTTGCAAAATCATGTCTTCATGGATCAAGGGAGAACGTTAGCTAAATGCATTGAAACTTGATTAGTTTTGCAGATGTCAAATGACTGATAAGGTCGAACAATCTTAAAGTAAAAGTACAAGATGCCATCAGGTGCTTTAAAACTTTTTTTGACATGCAAATATATGTAATGAGTGCCTCAGTGATGTTTTTGAGCATACATAGAACCACTGTTAATTATCAGACTTAAGTCTAGGGTTCAACGTAGATCTGCACTAAGTGTCAGATGGATGCATGCCAATCTAGTATTCTAGGGCAGTGGGAGAGTATATGCAAATGATCAGGCAAAACGGGGGCATTGGCCATCCATTTGATCAGCTTCAGATATCTCTCTCATATTTGGAGGCTAGATATTCATCGATACACCATAACTACAAATGAGAGTGCATTTGATTATGTCCATGCCACACCATTTATCCTGTATTATGTGCATTTGATTCATTTCAATATATCCTCACACATTCAATAGAATATCTTATGCATGATCTTGTGCAGACCTCTAATGTCTCTTCACCTATAATTCCATACCTGTTGATTTGTACATCTTTCATTCAGCTCATGCCCTCCCTCACTCAGATGTCTGGACAATCTTTCGAGAAAAAACACCTTGCAAGTTGACCATACAACTCTAATAGCATTTTGTAACATGATAAGCCTTAGAACCTAAAAAAACATGGAGCTAGATCTTGTCAGAAGATGTGTGTTTCCTCTAATCCGACTATCTATGCAACCTATAGGACATTGGGAAACTTGTCTTCAAATCTTACGGCTTCTCAATAGTAGATGGTGATCCGTCGAGTTGAGGCTTATTGCTAGTAGTGGCCTGACTGATTACTGGAGAATAACTTCACTTTTTGCTAATTTTGTTGCCTTGAGTTCCATTTTTGTAGTTTTTCTATGTCATATGAACTATCTGTTAGTTTTTTCTATTGGTGAGTAGACTTTGGACTTTAAAGACTCTAGATCCACTCGATTTCAATTTACTGTCAAGGTTAGACATCTTGGACAATTTTGGTATTCAGAATATATGTGTATGAATCTAATTAGGTAAACCATCTAATGTTACTGGTAGAGATTAATATCCAAAGATCTGTGGTTTTGTAGCCTGTGGTGACAGCAATTAGAGCTCTTACTTTTTTGTGGAGAAATTTCGTGGAGTGAAGGTTGTGTTGTACATGTGGTTTGATCATTTACCTCAATAGAAAGGAATCAGGTTGAAAAAATATCCTACGAATGAAATCTGTTGACTGTATATTTTCTACTACAGAAATTTGTAGCATGCAGCATATTCGATAGGAGTTCGGAATGCAAAAATATCCTACGAATGAAAGGAACACAAAAACATTAGGAATGAACTTATTCATATCCTGAAAGAATCATCAATTTGTCTTTGCGGTTACGCATAAAAATATAACAGTGTAGCTTAGGATATGAACAAAAACGAAAGTCATCAACCATGTTCTGCAAACAAAAGAAAATGTCTGTACATATACTGATCCATTGCTCCATTAATTCTGATGACATGCACATGCCATAAGGACGTCCACACATCTAATAAGGCTTAAGGTCATAATAAAATGCTTCAATATTTTGTTCTTTTATATATATATTTGTTTTCTGGGGGTGGGGAAGGGATTGGGTGTGGTGATATGTAAGGGGCCAGAGCAATTTCTATTCTAGGGGGGACAATGAAAAGAATGCAGTAAGGAGAAAACTTTTAGATGTTTACCAATGTCATGTACAACATCTAAAATATATTCAATAATTTGACCATTCTTTAAATATGATTGATAGTTGTATGTCTCTCTGCCCCTTTCTTGAATTTTGTTTAAGAGGGTTGTTCATTCAATGTACCCTGGGACAGATGTATGAATCTGAAGCAGCAAAAAGCAAAAGAAAAGGCAACATAAAGAACAAGGAAAGAAAATTAGAAAATTTACAATGAGGGTTCTTTCTACTCCTTGCAAATCTCACCTTAATTCATTATTAAAACCTTGCCAAGAAAATTCAAATGTCTTTCCTCCTTTCTTATTCAGAAGAGAGCATATAGTTATATAGTTGCATTGCAATCTCCAAGGCTTTCTGGAGTTTGGTTGTGCAATAAGACTTGCATAGA
This sequence comes from Myrica gale, assembly GCA_963930655.1. Taxonomy (NCBI): domain Eukaryota; kingdom Viridiplantae; phylum Streptophyta; class Magnoliopsida; order Fagales; family Myricaceae; genus Myrica; species Myrica gale. Next base: position 17,553,758 of record OZ005600.1, on the reverse strand, counting down.
GCAATGAAACTCTGATTTGAAATTTGAAATTTCGAACAGAAGGGAAGTGTTGGGTAATGAGTGGCGTTTCATAACTATTTAACATATGCACAATCAGAGATGTTTAGTATCAGGTGTGGAACAAATAAAGCAAGAGCTTTGCTCCTTGAAGCACTTTCAATCAATGCTTTTCCTTAGAAATCCTAATTATATGCAGGCAACGGGCTGAAATGATATCCACTATTCTTACAAACATATTTTTTTGATTTTAACCCAAAACATTTTCCAACAAGTTTTGAAACAAAAAGGATAAATTCATTTACCATCACATAATGGTGATAAACAAGCTTAAAGAACTTGTACAAAGAGACTACCCAGAATTACTGTTAGATAGATGAATTACAAGGCAGCACCAAACCACATGTCTGGATTGTAATTTGATATATGATACAGTTTAGCCATTCTGCAGGTTTATAGATTTGTCGGAAAAGGAGTACCTAACATTAACTGGTCATAATATACAAACAATCCAGACACTCTTGTCATTTAAATAGGCAATTTTGTCTCTTCTCAATATATTGCTTTTCAGATTGTTTGTTTGGGACATATATGTACAGTAAAGATAAATCAGTTTCTCCAGATGGCTATTAGTTCCCAATACCATCATGCAAAATAATAGTTCTAAAAATCCTCGGATTACTCTCTAGCTAGACACATTACTTTAGTTTCAACAGCAAAATGCGGTAGGAACTTTAGTATTGAGGCCAACTGTCGCTGATGAATGAACTGATTTAGAACTTATTTGGACAAACCCGTGTAGTAAATAACAATAAATAATTGTTTTTGCAGATGATACTCAATTAGATTCTTAACCAACATGTCAATAAAGGCGTAAAGAAAACAGTCCCAGAGTTATGAGATAAGGATGCGGTCTCAATACATGAAAATCCCAGACCATCTACCAGATTTTATAGGTCTCCTCAAAGCAATCTCTATCAATAAGTTATCTTCCTTATCGTAAAATCACACAGTCGGAAATTACTCTGCAACAAGATTCCAACCATATGGTTTCCGCAGTTGAGCCAAAGAAAGCTTTTGACAATTGCATTATTTATAAAGCAACTGGTGAAGGTTATACAGATTGATACCTAGCTATTCTAAGGAATCCAGACGACTTGAAGAACTGAATAGAATTAACAATCACCTGGGCATGATCGTACACCATTTCTGCAATCTTATTTCTGGCCCTTCAACCTCTAATTAACTTAAAAGTCCTATTCAGTCTTTACCACAACAGTTACCACAGCTTTCATGTGATTATCCTGTAACAAATTATTGTCTCCATGACTGAAAATATCATATCAAAGTTATTTTCATTTTCTATGCAGAATTTAGAATTCTCCTGAACTGGATATGGAGGATAACGATCTAAAACTCCAACACTAGTACAAAACATGTAAGCCATGTAGAGCCCACATTGGGTAGTTCCTAAACAACAAATTTATCTGAATATTATTGGCCTCTTAAACAGCATCCTTGAACAAACTTCATCTGAACTTTATCATTTCTCTCGTGATAAAAAATTAGAACTGGGCCAAATGGGCAAGTTGTAATCATACATGAAACCTCAGCCTATATAGAGCAAGAAACTTTTAAGTTTCTAAGGATCACCTTTTACCTAAGAAACGACTATGAAATAACATGTTGATCACAGGAACTCCAGATCCCAGTTAGTTATAAAGACCAACAGCCAAACGACACCAATTGAGATAAACCTACATAGCAAGATCATCATAACGGTGATAGTTTTTCATCTCTCCTACCAGATGCAATCAGACTTGAAGATCATTCCTTAATAAAGTTGGCCAAACTGCATGCGGACAAATCTCTTGATTCCAATAAAAGACCCCAGAATGCCCAAAGAAAAAACCGTTAACTTTCAGTAGCATTGCAGCATAAGAAAATGCTCTCTTTCAAAAGATCATAAGCAATAAAGGTGATATAGCCCCCAGTTTCCTAGATAATGCCCATGTGATAATGCTTTATAGCACTCAAGTCAACATTTTCCCATGAGGCGATCATCTGGAACGCATGTGAACAAAACCATTGCACCAGAATATCACATGCGATTCCTCAAACCATTTAATTAACCTTGTAAACAAACTTTCAAATTGTTACATTTAGAAAACAGACCAAATAGACCATTTAAACATCGACCTCTTCGAGGCCATCTTCACTGCTCATAGTATTCCACCTATCTTAGCGATCACATACTATCAAAGTATGCTCTGAGCTGCTCCAATGCCGAAATGATTATCTCCATAAAGATATTTCTGCATTAGTGCGAACAGTATCATCAGCGATCACGGATAACTTTGCTAAACCAAAGACCTGATAATAGCCCCTACTGCTTAACCCGTACTGCACAGCTGGAGCAACACACCATACCCTTCCTTCGATAACCTCCTGAATCCTTTCCAAACATGAGAACCCCATTTTGTTTTTTTGGTTTTGACATTTTCTCTTATAGTGAGCCCCGTTGCCGCCAAGTTCAGACAAGGAGCACAGTTTTAAGGCCACTGCTCTCTTCCTTGAACATATTGCAGTCTTTCAACCAGCTATTACAGAAGTAATATCGTGCAGTAAGTAGAAAGAGCCAATACCCCAATGGAGAATGTACCGTAGAAAACAACACAAAAATCAAAAGACTACAGTAACCAAGCACATATTCATAACTCTACGAACCAAACTGTATACAGCACGAAGGAGCTACAACTAAAAAACATATAACCACAACATGAGATCACCAAGACTAATGAAAATCGACAATATTTTATGATACAAACCCCGTACCTTCTTTGCAATTAACCCGTCTTTCATGGTCACCTTCTTGAACTTCCTCATGTTCTGCTTCATCTTGCGCGCGATTGCTATACGATTCTCCTCCAAAGCTCTTCCCTTCTTCTTCTTCTTTGACCTCTTCATCTTCATCTTTCTATTCTTATTATAGTTGATTGTAGAAACAACCTTAGCCCAACTTGACACCTTGAAACTGCTAAACTTGTCTTCTTTACTATTACAATCTCCGTCCGCAATTTCATCATCAACATCTGCGGATTCGATCTGCGGCGCTACCGCGAAAATCTCTGCAATCGACCTTTTCTTGGGCTCTCTGAAAGCCTTTGTCTTCATTGCCTGCTTCTTCATTTGCCGTCGTAGTACCGTCTTCGAAGGCTGTGCTAGGCAGCTATCGATATGCGAACTCACCGCATTCACCGTCCCTGCCGTGAACAGCCGGCAAACTGGGCAAACCATGTCCAATTTCTGTTCCTCTATCACTGATTTCTCGTGCTCAGCCTTTTGAGCATGAAATTCACTTCCACTTCTTGGAAATTCTACTTCTGCACGTGAAACAGGCGCCCATTCTTGGTGGGTTCGACTGGATTTCAGGCTTCCTTCGAGTTCGTGGGACCACCAACGGAACTTGTCAATAGTTATCGGTGGAAGGAAGGCCTCGATATCTTTTTTCTTTATCTCCCCCTCCGAGCCCCGGCCGAAGGGCCAGCACTTCTCTACGTCAACGGTCCTCATCTTGGCTGCATACTCACTGTAACCCGAACCACAACGCATAAGGAGCAGCCGAAGAAAGGTTGAGAAGAACGAAAAATTCAGAATCAAAGCAAAAAGAAATACCACTTCGAAACAACTTACCGGATCGAGAAGCCCTCAGACGCCAAGGCCATGGTGTTTTTTTAGCTAAAACAGCAAACAAAGAGAGAGGAGGACCAACACAAAGTCGAGCACAATGAAAAGGATTAAATAACCGTCTACATGCTGAAATCAGATCGTGGAAAGAGAGAGAGAGACAACATAGAAAAAGAACTGAACAGACCTTGACTGGTTGGGAAATCACAGGTCAGAGAGCGAGAGAGTGAGGAGAGAGAGAGAAAGTGCTTTTTCTGTTCCCTTTCATTATATTTCCCGCTCGACAGAGAGAGAGGAGAGGAGGGGAGTGGTGATGGTTTTCTCATACCTCTTTTCGCTTTCCCTAATTTATGACTGATAGCGACGTATGAGAGCGCTTGCCAACGCTTTTAATGTGGACCCCACACTGAATATCAACCATTATTCTCTACTCTTTTTCCATCCCCTTTTTTTTTCTTAAATTATAAAAAAAAATTAATATTTTTTTAACAAGTGTGTACGAATTGCCCTTAAGTTCTCAGTTCCCACACGCTCTTGTAGCCATTTGCGCTGTGCCCCAGGAAAAACAAGATTCTCCTTCAAAAGAACACAACACACGCGCTCCTCTAGAAGCGCGTGAGAATTCAGGCCTGCCACTCAGGAAGAATGGGTACTACCTAGGAGGATTAATTGATTTAAAGTAGCTTCGAGCCTGTGACACAAAATGGGTTTACGTACAATTATCGATCATCCAAATAAAAACACAGGTGGATTAAAAAAATAAAATAAAATAAAAACACAGGTGTCGGAGACTCTGGCGTTGGCTCGACCGGTAGGTGGGCTTTACAAGTTGGCGTTGGCTCGACTGGTAATTTTTGGGGACGGGTGATGTTTGGAGACGCCCGTTTCTTCGTAGTTTGGAAATTTCATGCTCGGTTGAAGTATATCAACACATGAGCCCCATGCATATATAGTGTTTCAACTTTGTGGAGTTCTGTGTTTTCTTATAGCTAGCGCCAGTCGCTCATGCCTAGCTAGTTATCGGAACCCACATTATGAGGAGACACTCCATATAGAGAAAATACATGGAAATAATTAATATTCAAGTATCAGACACGTGGGTATATTTGGGATTCAATAATTTGAGTCCAAAAATTTAGGTTTAATAATAAAAAATTCATCACATAATTTTTTATTATTATAATACTTATTAAAAATCTTCTCTCTTCATTTTTTTCACCAACTCTCATAACATATCTTTACTTTATAATATTTCTCAAACCCCAATACCCAAAATTTGCACCCTCAAACATATCCATAATAAACACACACACACGTACTTCAAGGGAAATCGAATGTTCTTAATTACTTTCTTTAAGTAATAACCACTTTCTCAAAATTAGAAAATTTTATGACTCAAATATATTATGGGGGTGTTTGTTTCCCCAAAATTTTGGGGTTCAAAATTTCCAACAAAACAAACACACTCCAAAATTTTTAACTTTTACACACATACACTCTACTTTTCACAAACCCCAATAAATCTCAATAAAGTAAAAATTCCAAAAATTTCGAAAATATTTCCCGAAATTTCCACAAACAAACGCCCCCATAGTATCATTTTTTGTCAATCTGTGTATACTATTTAGAATTTTAGACAGAGTGCCCTCACTCATTATTATTACGGTGCGTCTAATAATATTTAATGTACATGTTAAATCTTTCTCTCTCCCAATATTCGTACTATATAATTTAGATAAAGAATTGTGTAAGATTATATTAGGTAGAGTTTCATCTACTGTCATAGCGAAGATATATAAACCAGATGTGTGAATAAATTTGCGGTTGTATTTAAATAAAGAATTGAAACAATCGAATTTTTAAATAGGAAAACATGTATTTTTTTATTTTATATTGTGTTCTTGTGGTTTTACATTACTTTATCAAATTCCATCCCTTTGTCTTGTGAAATTTTTCTCTCATGCAACTGTAATGTTAGCTAGATAATTCCTTCGATAATGGTCAAGCCTCCTCACTTCTCAAACTCCTCAACCGTACCAAACATTATTTTCCTTGTGTAGTACATTTCATGTCAACATCTTAATTAATTAAAAGAAAAGGGAAAGGAAAAACCAGGAGTTTAAAAAATGAATACAAGGAGGGTCCTGATCTGAGGTTCTAATACCCCCACTCCCCTCCCCTGACTATGACCTGCATTGCCTACAAACCAAAAAAAACAAAAAGAATACAAGAGCGAAAAAGGATGGAAGACCAATACCCCTTAAGAGCCAGGACCAGCTCCCCATGAAAGGGATGCCTCATGGGGGTACGTAAAAACCTTTTGTTGGAAGTAATTGGAGCCTAAGGGCCGCGCGGACGTGGTTTTCTACCTTTTGTGAGTAGAAGGGCGAAGGAGTTCGGTTTCCTTTGTGAGCCGCCCCTGATCTGATAGGTAGTGCTTGGAATCACTTCGTCACGTTTAAGTCCCCCTAGCCTATATATAATATGGTTGTTTGGGATATATTAGTGTAAGTACTGGCCGGTTAACTATTAGGCAATACAAAAAAAACGACCTATAGCGGCCAATGGAAGCCGCCGCTATAGGTCACAAAACCGCTGCTATAGGCTATAGCAGCGGTCTTTAGCGGCGGTCACTCGCTATATCTCCGTCGCAGTAGATATATGGCGGTGTTTTTCGAAACCGCTGGTGAAAACCTCGGGCGCGACCTCCGCTAAAAATCTATGTCAACGTTTTTTTTAGCATTTGCCAACATTTTTAAAACACCACTAATTTTTGTTTCTTATATTTTCCTAATCTAATACAAATTTAGTTAATAATCATCATTCATTAGATGTAAAAAATTAAAAAACAAAGAGAATAAAACAAAATATACTTCATCATTGATTAATAATATTTTACAACAAACACAAGAATCTCTAAAGTAATCTAAAAAGTAACAAATTTCTAATATAAAATAACAATAAGCAAGGACCGACTGAAATATTCAAATACAACACAACACAATAAAATATTCCTCCTTTGACACATCGACATCTTCTATCTTGAATTCCTGTAATAGAAAATAAATATCACATAAGAAATAGAAATAAACAAAAGATTTATGTAAACAAAATATCTACTTGTATATAAGGCTATAAGCAACTCTAGATAAAACGGGTCAAAAAAATCTCAATTTAAACAGTAAAACATCATACATTTCCCAGCTTTACTGCATCTTTTATTGATACTGTCAATGAATTGCCAAAAACATAGCAGAAATAATCCCTACCACCCCAACTGATTGAATTCCAGCAGGGCATTCCAGACTTAAGCAACACAAACATTTTATTTATGGTTATAAAAACCATAGAACGCACAAAGTAAGAGCTGATATATGCACCTACTTCACAAGGGATAATATACCTCTGTACAACTGAAAATAGTGCATGACGAAAATGGCAAGCAGCATAATAAGAAATTGCACTCTTCCAATATATCATATAGGGAATCCCCTGCAAAAGTGAAGCATCCTGATTTAACAAAAAATCCAATCAACATTATAGTAAAGCAAGTCATAAGCATTGACGTAGGGTGGCGGTGGACAGTGTGGGCTACTCCACACTACTGAAGTAGATGAAGATAAGCACAAATTTGCTACTGATTCTTCAAAGCAAGTCATAAGCATTGACGTTTCTTTTAATATGAAAATCTATGAGGTCATAACCTTTTTCAGGACCGCTGTAAAGCGAGGCAACAAGAAAGTGAGTCCAAAAAAACAAAAAAAAAAACAAAAAAGCAATTCTACCAAGAGAAATCTCAACTAGATTTGTTAGAATCCCATTTCACCATAATAAAAAAAATCAGCTTCAATAGGAAATAAACACAAAGTATTTCTTCAAGATATATCCCATCCCATGCCAAACAGGTCTGACTGCTTCAGAAAAGGGGAGACAATAAATATTTATTTATATAAACAAAAGACACTCTGATTGTCTAATTAACACTAGATAGCAATTTCATATGAAGCAGAAGTTACTTCTTTTGATGCTCGAAAGTCCTCCAGCTTATCATTTGCGGTCACCTCAGTTAGTGCTACGAGAAAAATGAAGAATACACAATGAAATTTCGAATTGAGATTAGTTTATTTTGAAAATATGTGGTCAATGAGCTGATGGCATGACATCTCTCACGAAAAAGGATAGCAGGCTATATCCAAAGCAATACACATCTCAGTATGAACTATTGCAGCTGTTCAAATATTTCTTCTGCTTTCTCACAAAGTCCCTCCCTAGCAAATGCATTCACCAAAGCAGTATATGTGCAAATATTAGGTTTACACCTTTGACTTCTCATTTCATCAAACACCTTCAAGGCCATATAGGACTTACTTGCCTGCAAAAACCTCATTTTAAGGAGGAAAGATATCCAGAGAAAAATAAATTTAGGGAGACATTAGAAGTAACATTTTCAATTGCAGATTATCTCTATATGGTTACCCCAGAGCTAGAAATTGAGAAGATAGGAAGGAACCAGCCAACGTAAATACAAAATACTACATCTCAATGAGCTAATTCAGTTCTTGAAATTTTTGGAAATATAATCACCATGAAAATGGTCATTGCCTCCGAAACACACTGCCGAAATTGCTTCTGCAGAATACTGATGGATGTCTTCCCTACGTGTGATTGAATATCCTTCGCAACAAACCCAATAGAACACAAAAATCAATCTACTTTCTTCAGAAGACTAAACAGTTGGGGGAACTAACTCTATAAGGACATAATAATGGGAAACATTGATATAGTGTACCTTTCACTATTAGGTTGACGATTCAGCGTTGGATTCGTCAAAAGTTCAACCTCTTCCTACAACAAAACCCAAACCCATAAATAAGAGGAACCTGCAGAAGTCAAAAGGGGGAAAGTAAAGAGAGAACCAATTCGAGAACTTACTATAACCATTAGATGCTCATCGTATCTTGCGCGGGCTTTATGCTTTTTTCGTTCTGGAAAAAAGGGGGGGGGGGGGGGGGGCGGGAAATTTCAGTTTTGTAAGAAAGGAGGGGAGGACCTTGCGTTTTTGGGAAGAAAGGAGGGGGGAGGATGAGGGGCGGGGGTTTTGAAGAAACGGTACCGTTTTAATTAAAAGTTTTTTTCCTTAATTCGTAGTTTTTCCAAATTTTGAATAAAATAGTTTATATTTTCTAATTATGTGTATTTAATAAATTAAAAGCAGTTTTAAATTATGATAGTATTTGAAAATCTTTATATTTAGTAATAATTTTATATTTACAAAATACATAGCATATTATTTTATATTTTTTATAACTAGTGTAATAATTTTAATTAAAACAAGTTGATAATCATAATATATAATATTTATAATTTACAAATATAAACTACGACCAGATATTAAGTTATGTACTTTAATTGTATAAGCTAATTAATGTCACAATATCTTTTTGTTTGAAATTAAATAATATGTCATAATTAAATATTATTATATTACTAATTATTACAAATATATATGTTCATTATAAGCATATGATAATAGATGTCTAACCTACGTAGATTTAGTCAATAAAAATACAATTATCATAACAATCATAGAAATAACTTTCATAACATTATTTCTATTACATATAACAACTTCAATTTTCATATACTAAGTATTTTATATGTATGTATCTACCTAATGACTAAATCATAGCCTCTAGGACCATATATTAAGTTATAAACCTTAATATGCACATACTATAACAACCATAGGTATAATTTAAAATATATAACATAACAACATCAATGTTCATAACACTCTCTCTAATTCCATATTTTATTAAGTAAGTCCTTTAAAATACTTTTTTTTCAATTACATCACAAAATAAAAATATATATTAAAAGGAATAAAATAATAAATAAAAGAAATTATTAAAATATAATAATTTGTAATTAAAAATATTTTTTTTCACAAATACCTACAGCGGCGGTCACAGTGACTGCCGCTGTAGGTACCATTTTTTTAGCTGCGTTTTTTCGCAAAACGCTGGTGTAAGTGGGTCTATAGCGGCGGTCCGCTAAAAATATGACCTTTAGCGGCGTTTTTCAAAAAACACTGATAAATGAGGTCTATAGCGGCGGTCAGTGACCGCCGCTAAAGGTACCACCTTTAACGACATTTTGCAAAAAACGCTGCTAAAGGGGGTCTATAGCGGCGGTCACCAACCGCCGCTAAGGTTATGTTTGTGTTGTAAAATTTTTGGTATTGAGTTTAGTGTTGGTATTGAGTTTAGTGTTGGTATTGAGTTTAGTGAAAAAGTGAAGAGAGAGATAATTTTTTATATTTTTTGTAATTTTTTTTATGGGAGAGAGATTATATTGTAGTATTTTATTGGGAGTTGATGAAATATTTTGTGAAATATCTGGTGCAAACGCAGCCTAAAAAGACCGCCGCTATAGATCCCATTTAGCCGCGTTTTTGGTAAAACGCTGCAAAAAATACCTTTTAGCGGCGTTTTTAGCGACCGTCGCTATAGACCTGTTTTTTTGTAGTGAGGGCTGTTGAAAGATATAATATATCCTTCTTCATATCATGCATTTATCCTGTGAACATTGCATGGCAGTCCGAGGCGGCCTAAACACTTGCGACAGACTTCTTCAAATGTCGAAAATTAAGGGAACATCAATTGTTTCCTGTGCAATATTGTGGTAACTGGGGGAAATGTAGAATTAATATGCAGAAATTTTCCAACTTCCTTATTAACTTTAGGCTATACGAATCCTAGTACTTCTTCGATTGTCCAATTAAGCTTTTATCATGACCAGCAGGCCGAGTACTCGAACTTGTTGACTGCACAGTTCGGATAAAAACTTTCTGGTAACTCCATTTACGTTGTCAGTCTTGTGGATTTTATTGTCTTCGGGTCGTTAATGTAATGAGTATACCATAATTTCTCTTCGAAAACTCTTGAGATATCGTCTCTGAGTATTTATCTATAACTATACGCATAGTAAGCCCAAACGTTTGGTCGATATTTTTGGATTAAAAACACAGATTAATTACTTACCCAAAAAAAATTTTGTTAGCGAAATATAGATGGCATTATAAGGATCGATCAGGGTTCCACAATTACAATTAAATTAAAGGAGATCGCACCTCTCTCTAAACCCTCTCTCTCTCTGAACTCTCTCTACTTCCCCCAAACCAGCGTCGCCCTAGAGGAGGGTGGGAGCTTCAGCTCTCCCTCTTTTATTCCTCATTCTTCCCTTTCCCTGCTCCTCGCTGGTTTGGCTAGTTTTTTTGCCTTGTTTTGCATGTGGCTTACATAGCTGCTCTCAGACGGCATCTTCCCTGCTCTACACTTCATAGCTACTCTCAGATGGCCCAGATCTAAGCAGCGCTGCTTCTCCGGCTCTTCAACGATGGCGCGTGTAGACACACAAGCCACACAAGCCGCGTGTGAATCTGACGTGCCGCCAACTTTTGGACGTGCACGAGGCCCCTTTCGCCCCTTGAAATCTGCTCCTCTTCCTAGATTTGGCCTCTATGGCTCCTTCCCTCACCTTTAGGTCATCGATCTCCTCTGACCGTCACCACGCACCGCCTCCACCACCACCACCACCATCTTTAACCAGCGTTGACTATGATATGCTTTTGCTCGTTTAGGCTTGCCATTTGTTTAAGGCATGTTTAGGTTTTTATGCGTGTTTCTCTGTTGCTTGTAATTACAGTTGGCTTTGCATGATTAGTGTTCTAAGGGAGCAGGACCGATGTCGCTAGTCCTTTAGCAACAGTTGTCATTGCCTTGTGTGGTGATTTTTTTTTCTTTCAAAGAGCTTTTCAGTATTTTTCACGGGTTTCCCGTGTTTCCGAAGACCCTCGAGTCCTCTTGCTTCTGACTTTGTGCCTGCCACAACTGAAGACCTTGTGTTCTCTATTATAGTCACTTTATTATTGACTCCTAAACTCGCCGTGCCCCTTTGAGTCCTTCTTATTGTTTTTCTAGGTTGTAATTTTCGTTATGTTATCAACGTATAAAATTAGTCGTTTCAACAAAAAAAAAATCAGGTTCCATAATTAATTCCATTCACGTAACTCTTACGTGCATATACGCTTATAAACAATTCCAACGGTATGAAGAAACGGATTTTGAGTTTTGTTCTCTGCAAACAAATATTGTATCTATGCACATTAATAAAACTAATCATAGAAAAACGAAAAAACTATTAAGCTTCATCCTAATGACGACAAAAGTTTTAAGGGTTAAAATACAATTTCGCTCCCTACAAGCTATCTAGTTCTGACATTTTGCAGTTCTAATCACCAAATATTTCGTTACAGAGTGCAATTGAGAGACGAAATATAACCCCAATAATCAAGTGTTAATGGTTGGTAATTGAGAGACGAAATATAACGAAATTGATAATATAGAGTGCAAAGTATCAGAACCCCAATAATCAAGGAGCAAATGTATATTTTTTTCTAAAGTTTTAACTTGAGTTGATTGCATTAATGTCACCTTACATACAGGGGCGGAAAGAAGGGGGGGCAAAGGGTATCGGTCGATACCCTTTCCCCCCCCCCCCCCAAAAAAAAATTTATATGCTATTTTTTATTTTATTATTATTTTTAAAATAAGTTGGCCTGGGCCGACACCCATCAGGCTCAGGCCCAGACCAACTACAAACATGTTTTCTATATAAAGACTCGACCCGATCCCCTTGGCCCAGACCTTTTTTTTTTAAACAACAGTCGTTTCACCCTCTGCAGAATTTTTTAAAAAAAACCCCAGAAACACGGGCCTTCCGCGTCCCCCTCTTTCCTCCTCTCCCCCTCCTTTCTCTTTTCTGCATCTGAAGACTGCGACATTTCTCACCTCTCACTCTCGTCTTAGGTTGTGTTTGTATGTTAAAATTTTAGAGATGTTAAAATTTTAGGGTATTGGATTTGATGAAAAAGTGATGAGAGATATTATTTTTAATATTTGTTATATTGAAAAGTAATGATATGATGGGGGGGAGAGAGATTATATTGTAATTTTTTATTGTGTTAAAATTTTAGTTAGCAAACCCACTCACTCAGCCACCGCCGCACACTCAACAGCCACAGGTTTGGGCACTCAGCCACTCACTTTGTGATTTAATTCTGTTTACAAATTTAATTATTAAACTCTACTCTCTTTCTCTCTCAATATTTCACAGACCTATCAGCTATCACCTACGCTGCCTCTCTTTGACAGAATCACTCGGCCAAAGTAAGTAATTTTATTGTTGTGATTTTTTGTTGAATTATGAATTAGAGATTTGTGAATTAGAGATTTGATGAATTTTGTGAATTAGGGATATGTGAATTAGGGATTTTATGAATTTTGTGAATTAAGGATGTGTGAATTAGGGATTTGATGAATTGTGTGAATTATGGATGTCTGAAAAACTAAGGAGAAAGTGTAGTTTTTACATTTCAAGAGTCAAAATTTTTTCCCTCTGTTTTTGAACCTTAAGACCATTTTTTCCCTCTGTTTGCTAAGATACGAGGTGATAGTTGGTCCAGCCTTCACCTCTCCCAAAGTTATTAAGCATTGCATTCACACTTGCTGTTTTTAGCCTTTTGAAAGCTCGAGCCTACACCAACATCTCCTTTTCAACAATTTGTTCTCTCTTTATTAATATCTCGTGTATTTGAAGCAATCCTACCATATCTCATATCTCACTTTTAAAACCCAATGATCAGAACAATGCAAGGCTATGTCAGCCTATGAGTAGTAGTTCACGCTTTTTATTATGTTTTACATCATTAGTTTTATGCAAACTAAAGGAAGTTGTCTTGCTTGTTAGATATAGAGGGCTTAGGAATGCTAACTCTTTCCTGTGTTGTTAGCAGCGTGTTCGGAGGGGTACAAATGGTGGTGTGACAAAAGCAGGACTCTTAGCAGCTGCAGCTGCAGACAGTGTCATGGGACTAACTTTTGTGGTCTTTGGTTTCTGCTATGTACGTAATAAGGTACTTTAATACTTCTGCTATGTGGGATAATTGTATTACATGCACATAGAAGTTGAAGTACATCGTGGTGAATTGAACATGCAATGGAGCACAAATCTATAATGTGGTCACAAGCAGCTATGAAGGGTGCTCTGTATTTTTTTCTAAGCTTGGAGAGGGTTTAGTTGGTGTCATAAGAAAGTTTTCGTTATAAAGGAAAACAAATTCTTGTGATTTCGCCTTTAGTATTCGACCTCCTTGAATTTTGGTCGTGATTATATTACTTCAAGTCTTCTTCTTTTATGTTCTACCTTTACCTAATTCTAGCCACTTAAATGACTCCCTCTTGACTCCAGATCATGCATGCAGCAGAAATTTGTTAGCCAGTACTACTTCATCTTAAAAAGACGCAAGTCAATTGAGTCTTTGTTATCTGACTCGATCACCAACCTCCCTTGTGATAACCAAGACCTTTGACAATCCCTCTTCCCATTGGTCATTAATTCGTCCAAAATCCAAACATTAAATTCTTAATATATATATGTACGTAATTGTAGACTATTAATTCTTCTGTCATATTATTTGAGTCTATTTCAATCTGTAATTACCTCTTCTTCAGGGGTAGAAGCTTTCGTCATATTAATGTTTAATCTGATCTCTTTATATACCGAATTTAAAGCAATTCCTTTGCCATTGTATAGAGAGATGACTTAAAGTTCATTTGAAATGTCTCTATATATAGACTATAGACAATCAACGGCCGGCCAGCTCTTAATCAAACGTATAAACGAAAGAAACTAGATACAAATAAATAATTATGAATATAATATTGAATTATAAACAATCACATACAACGCACTTGAAAGATTTATGTTGACGAAGAAAATTACCTAGAAATCACCTCCTAATTCAAGTACACCATGAAACTGTCGCTACTCATTACGAATAAACACAAAGCTAATTAATGTTGTTCCTATAGCTTTGTTTGTTGATAGATTCTCCCTAGGGCTGTCCATTGGCCGGTCCGATCCGGATCGGTCTGGTCCGGCCAGCCAAACCGGCCATTTTGTTAAGTGTGTATACCGGACCGATCATTCTAACAGATTGGTCCGATCCGGTCTCCGATTTCACCAGTTCGGTTTAGGCCGGTTTTAAGTTGGGTCATGTCATTTTAGGTCGATTTTGGGTTTGTGTCATGCTATTTTGGGCCGGTTTGGAGTGGTATACTCCGGTCTAGTTCCGGTTTTCCACATGGATAACCTGGAACCGGACCGGAGTACACCGGTCTCGGTCCGGTTTGTCCAAAATCGGTCCGATTCTGGTCGAATTTGACCAAAATTGATCCGGTCCGACCGGTTTGTTGGACAACCTAATTCTTCCATGCACAGATTACGACGTACGACGTTATTTTTAAACTTGTACATGCTATCTGGAATTATATATTCACCCGTACGTACGTGTATTAAAAAAAATAAAAATTGGCTAGCTAGCTAGCCTGATACCAAATAATCATCAAATGCGGATATTTTTCTGCACAATACAATATTACACGTGTATGTTACGTGACATATAAAACAGCTCAACATGGTCTTCCTGTTAATTTTGGGCGAAAAAATATAAAAGGTATAGTAATTAAAGAGTAAAGCTTAATTTCTACTATAAATTAATTTCTCTTATTTTCCTTTCCCCGATCGTCATTCTACGGAAATAAGCAGCACGTGTTGTCACGCTCCTTCACCAACCTTGGAGTATTCGGTAGTGGAATAAGAAATTTTGGGATATTGAGTTTCGTGGAAAAAGTACAAATATTTTATGAATTTGATGGAAAAGTAAAATAGAAAAAATTTAAATAAATATTATAATAAAAATAATAATTTAATAAGGAGATAAAAATTATTGGGGAAAATATATTTTTCACCTACAAATTATTATAGATTTTACACTTTGCACCCTAAACTACCAATTTTGATACATTGCACCCTCTAACTACCAATTTTTGACACTTTGCACCCTATGTCAAATTTGTAGATTAAAATGAAGATAATAACCTTGACCCATTTTGTATATATTAAAGATATTATTGTCAATTCATTAATTTATTAAGGGTATTATTGTCAAATGAAAGATGTAAAATGTTTAATATTAGTAGTTAGAGGGTGCAATGTGTCAAAGTGGGTAGTTTAGAATGTAAAGTGTCAAAAATTAGTAATTAGATGGTGTAATATATCGAAATTGGTAGTTTAGTGTACAAAATGTAAAATCTGTAGTAGTTTATATGTAAAAATTGTATTTTTTCCAAAATCATTTTCACACCGAACACCACCTGTCCACCTCTGGGAGATAAGGAAGTAAGACGGCGTGAAAAAGTAATAAACAATTATGTTTCCGCGGGAAAAGAAGCTCGATCCGCACCTTTTGCAGGTACGTAACGTAAAGAGGAAATGAAGAAAGGCTACGGACAACGAGACTGTTGTCTCTTTTCCTTTGTCCTTCTCGTCTCTGTTGGATTAAACGAGAAAATAATGGTACTACGTACTCTCTCTTATATATTTTGGTAAGACAACTTATAGTTACTAAACACAGACATATATATGACGGATAAGTTATCAATTAATTACCAATAAATATAATCGATAATAAAATCTAGGTTTCGATTGACTAAATTTACATATTTGTATTATATATATTATTATACATTTCTGTTTGTTCGAGGGTCTCGCTGATAATCCTAATTTATTTAATGTTATTTTCTACATTTTGTTTAATGACCTATTTAGTCTTTAAGTTCTGCCTTATTTTAAAAAAATGGCCCTTCTTAGGCAGGCCTGAGTTTTACGGTTATTGAAGAATGTCACATGCGGCCCAATGACCCGTGTTTCGCGTTTGTGTGCCAAAATTTTGGTATACTCTAAAATTTTATTCAATAAAATAATATAAAATATTCTCTCATTTCCACTACAATAAATATAAAAAATTCAAGATCATCTTTCTCTTTACTTTTTTACCAATTATTATTCTCTATTAAATCTACGTCAGCTTGAAAAAATTAAAATTAACATACAAATAAAAGAAATCAATAGAATTTTTTAATTAAAATTAAAATATATATACATTACATAAAAATAAAAATGAATTAAATTTAAGAAGAAAACATAAAAAATGCAAAATAAATTTACGAAAAGAATAACAAAATTAAACCTTTAATTAAAAAGGATAAAATTATAACAGAATTAAAGAATTTAAAGAAACAAATTGAATAATGGAAAGGAACAAAAACAACTGACAAGAAATTACAAACTGAAAAAAATAACGGGATTAAATAGAAAGCTTTCTAAAAAGAAAAAGAAAAAGAAAAATGTAATTAAAATATCAAATATAAAACTTTAAACTGGAAAAAAAGCGCAAAGAAAAAGAAAAAGAAAAATGTAATTAAAATATCAAATATAAAACTTTAAACTGGAAAAAAAGCGCAGCTTACCCCTCCTCCCTCTCTTATCGCAAGAGGCAATTACTCTATATATTTACTTATACTCCAACTATATATATTTCCAAAGAGGTTTCTCATGCGCGCAGTGCTCAACTTAAGATCACAGGAAACCGCACAAAGCTCGTAAAACTCTGATTTTGGTCTGTCAGACATTTAATGCGTTGAATGGTCGTCCTAAGTACGGAGTTCGTGTATGTCTGTGCGATAGTCTAATAAATAAACACTTTTAATCCTAGATTTGCTCGACATTATATCTAATGCCTAGCATTCACACGTACCAACGTAATTAGGGACTAAACCCAAAAACAAAACCGTTGCAACAAGTCTGTCTGGATGTTTGTCCAATAAAATAGTACACCTCATGCAGTCCACACAAAAGAAGGAAATATAAAAGCAAGTATCTTTTTCAATGAAGATACAAAATGCGAAAGTGGAGTCTTAGACGTGTACGGACCTGCAAAGTCCGGCATTTACATACCCAATAAAAGAAGAAAGTCCATAATCTTCTTTTGATGATTTGCAAAACGAGGGTTTTCTTTTTTTAGTAAATCAATGGGGTCTGGTTCGTGAGATTGTTCAGTAGTTGAATAGAGTTTACGATTTTGTAAGCTTTGTGGGTTCCGAGTTCAAAGGATGATTATAATCAGATATTGGGGAATCCAAGCTTCTGTAACTCAAGAAAACTAAGGAGAGAGACAGATCAGAGAGAGAGAGAGAGATTTCAGACCATGCCATGTAGATCATGTCCAGCTGATCCGTACGTAGGACGGTCGGGGTGCTATAGCGTTGTGAGAATTAGTAAAGAACACGTACGTACGATCGAGGATCTACAAATTAAGTTGTAAGATCATGTTAGGAACATTAGGGAAATAATGATGTGGAAGAAAAACGCTTTTCCCTTGTTCATCAATATTTAGACAAAACATCTTTTCCCTTGTTTGTTGCCAGCTGATATGTTGACTACAAACCAACCTCCCCACCCCTAGTCTTTGTCGACATCCCCACCTAGAAGCCGTACTGGAGATGCGTGAGTGTCGGCGTATGAGTATGATGTTCCAGACAAAACATTTTTTCTCTTGTGCGTAATGCGGTTCAAGCTGTCATTGCGCTCAGTAGTGGCAACGAGGAGTCTATCCAACAGACTTCACAACCCTCCTGGTAGAGTGATCCCCAAGAGGGCACCTCCAGGCGAAGGTATAACATCGTTCGAGGTGTCTATTGAATTAAGTCCTGAGAAGGATCATAACCCTCATGAGGAAGGCATGAAGAGAGTGTTTGGTTCGAGATTTAGTGCCCTGGGAAAGAGGCTACTTAGCTAGAATACAACGATAGCTAGCACTGAATCCTACATCGATTCTTAGGAGGTTGACTCTAAGGTAAGGCATACGATTTTATGTGGCCGGCATATATGTTATGAATTTTAATATTTCCTCCGGCCACTATGTGGCATTATTTTCTTTTCTTTAATTTATCTTCCTCTCGCACTTGTTCACTATAAACTTGAAGATTTAATTTTCTGCTAGCATAGATCCAGCTGGTCTTTGTTCTTTAACCTCCTAGCTAGCTTGAGAAAATGGTAGAGAGACAAACATATTAAAATGAAGGGGAAGGAGGTTAACGAACGGGGTTGCTACCCATTTTAAAGAGAACTGCCGGCCATCTGGCAGCAAGGACCAGTCTCGAAGAGTAGGGCTTCCAACAAGGGCAGAACCCATGGGTAGCCGTAGGAGGCCGTAAACGAACGGGGTTGCTAGCCATTTTAAAAGAGAACTGACATCTGCAAGCAGCAAGGACCGGTCTAGACGAGTAGTGCTTCCAACAAGGACAGAACCTGGGAAACTTATTTGAGGCCGGTTTGGGGATAGACGACTCACGTCTGGACTAATCTATTAGTTAGACTATTACGACTGTTATACGATTGTTAGCTTATTGAATCCAATATAATCTGGACACTGTCCCTTGGAAACTTCGGGTCGTACAGATAAACTTTGATCGTATCGAAATTGAATTAGTCCCCCAACTTGCAAGTTGATCATACGGGCAATCCAACAACAACAAATGGCTCATGTCGGCCCAAATTAACACCAGAAGAGGTTGAGCTCCAACACCGGTGGGTTGCTTATCCCGACACATTTGATGGGTGAGAAAGGCACTTCATCAACGACGATGAGCCACAGTTGTCGGGTTAGGTCTCTCCCCACGCAGCAGACGCCACGACTCCTCGATGACGAAAATCTGTGGCCAAAACCCTTCCTCTATGATTTTGAAGGCTTTCTGCCACGATTGCTACTGTGGGAAGAGAACAGATTTCTTGTAGGTAACCGAAGGACATCAGTTATGAAGTATCACATGAACGCGTATATTCCACGATCTCAGATTCCTCACGTGAAGTAAACACCCACGTACAAAAAGACCCCAAAAAAGAAAAACGTGAGAACATGGAGAATAAACTATAAAAGCAAAGGACAAAGAAGGAGAAAAGTAAGTCAAAAATTAGAAGTTAGTAGTTGAGGAGTTACGAAATAGAAACAAGAATACTGACTTAACCATCGAAGGGTTTACACCCCAATGTCCAGGATTCATTTGTATGTTTTGCAGAAAGAGATACACAAAGATAAAGGTACATTTACTTCAAGTATTATCTGTAAATCAATTATTTCATCAAACTTAATTTACCTTATATATTTGCAGTTGAATTAATTTATAGATTATTTTCCTTGTGTTTTGTTGTTGTTAGACGTTTGATTTAATTTTATTGTTAAATCTAGACATTGTAACCACGTACTATTCGTTCGTCACAAGTGAATGCTATCAATAAACATAAGAGTTCTGTCCTCTCCCATAAAAAAAATCTCATTTCATATATAAATTTCTGAATATTAGGACGTTCATTTAACAGAATAGAATCGAGCACCAACTAGTGCGCGTTTTTATTCACTACATAACAGATTAACGAAGCCAGGTGAGGGAAATATAAATGACACTACAAATTAAGGGAGAACTGGATGGAGACGATTTGCATCAAATTCTAATATAAAGTGAAAAACAAACCAGTAAAGTTTGGAAATTTTCACAATTATTCTTGTAGTCTCTTTAATTACCAGCCGTAAAGTAACAGTCGAAAGGGAATTAGGATAATAGAGCGGTGGAATTGTGTAAGTACACTAAAAGTATATAAAATGGGTAAATACAATACTTTTTACGCACCAATTACATGGAGTTTGACATTATTTACTTACTTTAAACTATCAATTTTTGAGATATTGCATCTTTCAACTAGGGGTGGGCAAAAAACCCGAGACCCGACAACCCGAACCGGCCCGACCCGTTTCCGACCCGATCGGGTCGGGTTTAGGCGGGTTCGGGTTCGGGTTTATATGTAAATAAAAACCGATTTTCGGGTTCGGGTATATGAACAAACCCGAAATTAAACCCGAACCCGACCCGAACCCGAAAATATAACATCATCACCCCGTGACCCGTCTTTTCCGAACCGAACCGACCCGTTTCGACCCGATATTTTCGGGTTTTTTCGGGTTCGGGTTC
This sequence comes from Myrica gale, assembly GCA_963930655.1. NCBI lineage: Eukaryota > Viridiplantae > Streptophyta > Magnoliopsida > Fagales > Myricaceae > Myrica > Myrica gale. The sequence continues at coordinate 17,533,086 of OZ005600.1, read as the reverse complement.
GAGTTCGGGTTTTCTTCAAAAAAAACCCGAAATATTCGGGTCGGGTTCGGGTTGAAAATTTCGAACCCGAACCCGGTTTGCCCACCCCTACTTTCAACTAATAATGATATAGACAATTTACATCCTCTAACAAGTTTCACACATTACATCATTCAACTATTACTGTTAGACAATTTGCAGTATTCTCTGACAATTTTTTCCTTCAAATAAAACAAAAATTGAGTTGTTTACACTTAAATTGTCTATAATGCTCGGATGACTTACTAAATTGATAACAATACCCTCAACTTATGAAAAGTGTGTTAGAGATATTATTGTGATTTCAGTTTAATTATTAATTGATAGAGGTGCAAGATATATAAGATCAGTAATTGAAGGGTGTAATGTGTCAAAACTGATAATTTAACGTGTAATATGTCAAAACTCTGTATAGTTGATTAGTGAAAAGTCTGAGTTAAATACACTCTGCACCCCTTTATGTTTGGGGGTATTGACATATTGCACCAAATGTTTTATTTTTGAAACACTGAGCCTATAATGTTACTTCCCTCAACGATTTACATCCTGGAGTGAAATTTTGACATCAAATTAGACGGTAATCGTTTACACGTGCCTCCCATATGACCTCAATCTCTGTTAGATTATCGTATTTTCCTTGAATCTTAAAAAATTCACGATTAAATGAGCTTCAAACAAGTCACGATTTTCACCCATTGTGTTTTGAAGCTCATTTAATCGTGACTTGTTTAAGATTTAAGGGCAATAAGGTAATCTGACGAAGACTAAGGTCACGTGAGAGACACATGTAAATGATTATAATCTAATTTGATGCCAAAATTTCACTCCAGGGTGCAAATCATTAAAATGAGATAACATAATGAGCTTAATGTCTCAAAAATAAAATATTCGGGTGCAATGTGTTAATACCCAAACATAAAAGGGTGTAAAATGTATTTAACTCATAGTCTATTTATCTGGCAATTTTGTTTTCAAAAAATAAATAATAAAACAAATCAGGCGTATTCTGCGTTTAACTCTCAATGCTTATGAACTCACATCCTAGGATATGTTCGTGTTGTGAAAAAATGTAGAATTTTAAAGAAGTAAATATTTATTTTGAATAGTATTTTATATGTGTTTGTGTAAAGTGGAGAGATAAATGATTTGATGTAATTGTTTAATAAAAAAATATTGAAATTATGTGAAAAAGTATAGAAAGAGAAATTTTTGTTAAATAAAAAAGTAAAAAGTTATTGAAGATTATGTTAAATGTATTGATATTTGTGTTTGAATTTTTTAGATATTCATTGATAGTTATGTGAATATATTTAAATTTTAAAAAAAACTTAAAAACAAACATTATCGAGATTTACCACTCAGGACAATTGCGATCGGCATTTGGTTGGGGGCATTCCGGTTATTGTTTATTGAAATAATTGGGGTTGGACTGCATAACTACTTGGATTGCATGTATAAAAGTCCAGCCCAACATAACAAAAAAATAAAAAAAAAGAGAGAAAAGGAAATTTGTTTTTATAAGAACTAAATAATAAATATCATCTTCTTTAACGAGAACAAGAAATTAGAGAAAGAAACAAACAATGGGAGTTGAAGTAACGGCTTCCCCTTCCCGTTCGTTTTGGCAATTGCGTTTGCAATTTCAGCATGGAACACCCGAGAAGAGAAACTTGGGAAGGCTTCCCCTAGTTCACGGACATTATCCTCCTCATGCTCATCGTTATCGTCCGTCTATTTCTTGCAACAGTATCAGCATCATTACCAACTGTACCAGCGCTACTAAAACAGTCACAGCTACTTCCGCCGCTTCCGATGGTGGTGGCCACCGGCTGGAGCTGAGAGAGATAAAGGAGGGGTACCTGAAATGGCAATGGAAGGGAGAATATTCCATCAACTACTATGTTTCTCATTCTCTATCTTCTTCGTCGAATTCCAACCCTCCTCTTCTTCTTGTTCATGGCTTTGGTGCTTCGATTCCACATTGGCGCAGGTTAGTTGATTCCTTCGCAGTAGGATACATACTGAATCGTCATGGTTCTGTATCATCTTTGTTTCTGGTGGCTACATCATTGTTTTTAATTACCATTCAGCCACTTATCCACGTTCCTTTTTAACAATCCACTTCAGCCACACAAGCGAGCACACAAAAATCTACAAGAACTTAAGACAGATTATGGTAGATTTCTTGCTAAAGTTCAGCTTTAACATGATCTCGTGGCTCGCAAAATGCAGAGCTTTGATGTCATTTAATTCAAAAAATTTGGAACAACCGAATCTATTCTCTATTTTTGTGGGATATGAATAGACTACGGAAAAAGCAAGCATTTTATCGAATACCAAATAACAAGGCAAGAAATGGGGTTGGCTGCTCCGCTCGTACGCTTGGAAAAAGGAAGCTTGCTCCCTCGCCAATTGCTTGCTACTACTCGGCCACGGCAGTCCCTTTGGGCCTCTAGTAAGCCTTAATGACTTGAGTGTCAGGACCCAAGCTTCGTCGGTCCATACCCAATAAAACATTTTCGGTAGACAGGTCCGGTTGTGGTATCTTAGTGTGAACTCTGGAGTACTCTTTCGTTCATCTTGATAGCATCTTGAGCTGGGATGTTAGTCGGACCCTCCCTCCCCTCACCGTTTCCTTGAAAACCTGTGAAGAAACCGAGGAAAGAAAAGGCCTAAATATGAAAGTTTTGGAGTTTTTTCAAGAGGGGTCCCCCAAAACTCCCTTCCCACCTCCCAAAAGAATTTTTAACTCCTCTAGACAAGTGTTCTTAGGTTCATCTCGGTTATGGCTGATGGTCACACTGACATATAAAGAAAAGAATACAAGCATGCATATTTCTATGCAATGGAGTCTGACGTCGAAAACTACTTACAACTACATCAGTAGATAATATAGTTGGATCAAATTCATCATAATATGTAAATTTCATGTATCAATATTGCTGCCGTGATTTCACTGCAGAGGATTCTTTCACTTCTAAGCAACTTTTTATTCTCATATGAATAGTATGATGCACATTAGACAAGCAAGAGGGAAATAAATGTTTTTTTCACTTTATTAAGGAAAAGTTCTCCACTAATGTGTGTGCTGATCATAAAACTGCTGAGGTTCTTGACGCAATATTTTTCTATCCCCTGAGATTTTTCCAGGAATATTAAGACACTGGCCGATCATTCCACTGTATATGCCATTGATCTTCTTGGTTTTGGTGATTCTGATAAGCCAATAGCCTTTCCGTATACCATGGAAAAATGGGCTCAGGTATTTGCTAATCTTTAAGGTCGAACTTTGATTTTATCCTATGCTTATGTCATCAAATCCCTCGGCATTGCAAGTTTAGTCTCTAAATTCTATTGTAACAGATGATATTGGACTTCTTGGAAGAAATTGTTCAGAAGCCAGCTGTGCTGATAGGCAACTCTGTTGGAAGTCTTGCTTGTGTAATTGCTGCCTCAGGCAAGCCAGATCCTTTTGGGCAAAGGATACCCTTTGAATTCTACAAATATGATGATTAGATATAGTTGGCTTTTAGAAATTTGTGGTTTGCCTGATTTCTGTTTCCACTTCTCTGAGCAGAGTCTAGTAGAAGCCTAGTTCAAGGGCTCGTATTGTTAAACTGTGCTGGGGGTATGAACAATAAGGCAATCGTTGATGATTGGAGAATCAAGCTATTATTACCTCTGCTTTGGTTGCTTGATTTTTTGTTGAAGCAACAGGGAATTGCTTCAGCAATCTTCGAGCGTGTTCGAAAGCAGTACCATATATATTTGCTTTCACTTCTTTATATATTTGAACGCCTAGAGGCGGGATGGAAGCTAAGCATGCTATGTCCTTCATGCAGAGAAAACCTGAAGAACATTTTGTTGTCTGTTTATGCAAATAAGGAATCCGTGGATGAAGAGCTATTAGAGGTATTACTGACCTATGTTTGATGATTAAATTAGAAGCTATCAGTGCTCAGAGTTCCTGGTTTTGCCTGCAATAATAATGCAGATCATTAGGCAACCAACTTACGACGCTGGAGCACTGGATGCTTTTGTTTCAATCGTGACAGGCCCGCCAGGGCCAACACCTATTCAATTGATGCCTAGAATCTCCCTTCCCGTTCTAGTTTTATGGGGAGATCAAGACCCATTTACTCCTCTCGATGGTCCTGTCGGTAAATATTTCTCTTCATTACCTTCTCAACTACCAAATGTTAGCCTCTTTGTATTAGAAGGGGTAGGACATTGCCCCCATGATGACAGGCCTGACTTAGTCCATGAAAAGCTGCTTCCCTGGTTGTTAAATCTTCCTGCATCATCTTCAGCCACTGATCCCTAGTAGTCGCCGCCTGTATATATATATATATACCCTTTCCTTTAGATATGCAGTTTTAATATCATAATGTACATTCTATTTGTAACTCTTTTTTTTTTGGCATGTGTTTGTGCCTTATAATTTACTGAGATGGGAAAAATTTGAAAATAAGGTATCGCTAATTTCAAGTCTAATTTCTGAGCCTTTTCATATGTCTGCCATGAAGAAGCTTCGTTAAATATAATATAGTTCACGTTGTTCACCCCAATGGCATGTTTTTCCGCTTCGTATAGGCTTTCTGGCATTATATTAATGTAACCGAAGTTAATCTAGATTTTCCATTTACAGCTACCAACCTCGTAACTAGATGAATTTTTGTTTTTCGAAAAGGCTAAATTACCCTGTCAGTCCCTGGGGTATAGTCAATTTCTAGATTGGTCCTTGTAGAAAAATTTCTCCTACGGGGGATCCCTGGGGTTTGATACGTCTCCCAAATTAGTCCTCCGTCACATGAGATGACAGAATCTGCCTATGTGGCTGACGGCAAATACGTCACCGCCTCTTAGAACCCGACACGCTTCTGATTTGGCCAGCTAAGCAAGACTCACCCCAAATTCCAAAGTCGCCATGAGCTGCCGGACAGGCCACCTGCGTAAGATTCTGGTGATGCAGCCGGAGCAACGACATTGAAGCTCATGTGATCGGGAAATTCAATACCGGCCAACGTAGAGCCATTAGGATTGTGGGTTTTGTGGTTATGAATTCCAGCAAGCGCTTGGAAAGAGCCAAAAAAGATTAAAAGGAGAATCGAAACGAAAGCACCCTTCACAACCATGGTTAGGGCTACACAACCTCGGTGTAGGTGTCGGTTTTGGCCAAAATCGGCACCTACACCGAATAGGCCGGTTTTGAAAAAATTGTCACCTACACCTACACCGTTAAGGGCAAAAATTGACCCTTAGCGGTGGCCGTTTTTGGTTATCCTACATTCATATTGGACCATTTTTTAGCATTTTTGATTTTACGCACTTGACCCAATATTTTTTTTTCTTTTTTGCTTTTGGTACATTAATCACATATCAATAAAATCTAATAGAGAATTAGAGACGTAACTAAAGATAATGAAATCCAAATTCTAAATACAATAAAATTAAAGACTATCTTAAAAGATAAGATGAGAATTTAAAGTCCAAAGTAATAGAGAATTAGAGACGTAACTGTAAGATTATCATAAAAATGGGTAACTCCTTCGAAACTCCTACTCCTCGATCTCCGTCGCCAAGATGGGTAACTCTACACAATATATTTAAATACACCAAGTTATAATTTATAAAAATAAAAATATTATTGAAACTAATAAACTAACAAAAGCAAAAATAAAATTACCCGAATCAATTGTATAAGTTTGTGGATCTTTTGTCATATCAGAAGTCATATCCTCCTCATCCACAATAGGGTTGTATCTCATCCAATTTTGAGCACAAATGAGACATTTTGCAGTTTTTGGGGCCAATGAACTCCGAAAGGGATCCAATACCCGACCTCCAGTGCTAAATACTGACTCAGAAGGTACAGTGGTAATGAGAATTGCCAACACGTCCCGAGCTATGCGGGCAAGGATATGATACTTATGAGAGTTAAGGTTCCACCAAAGCAAAATTTTAAATGAAGGAGTCTTTGATTTAACTCACTCTGATAAATATCTCTCAACCTCAGATTTGGAGTTTGACATTTGGCTAGCAGCCCTTACAAGATCAAACTCATCCCAATCCTCGTTATCCCCAAAAGTCACACTCTCACCCACCTCCCCGACACTGCCATGGTTGCCATTGTTATACTTATATTCAGTAAACAACCGTTCTAAAGTAGTCTTCATATTCAATGACATAATTTCGCCTTCTACTTCTCCCAATACTTTCTTAAACCAATAATTCCGTACAATCATATTGTTTCTTGGATCAAGCAACGCTGCAACAAATAAAAGTCTATTCACTATCATCAAATCACCCCAATACTTGTCATACTTTGTTTTCATGCGAGATGCCATCTCTTTAAGCAAAGTATCATTACTAGAAGAATACTTGTCCAAATGGCTATGTATCTTAGCCAACTCCTCCAAGTATACATTAGCTGTAGACACACTTGATCCCGACATTCCTAATGTTACTTCGTAAAATAACTTCAAGAACTTTACAAAGTGGCGAATGTGCTCCCAATCCTCGAGTGTGGCCGCGCCTAATCCTCTCCTCCCATGCCCCTCTTCGCCCAAATACAACATAAAGTGTCCATCCTCATCCAACATCAACTCAAATGCCTCTCGATACTTCAAAGCCACACCCAACATCAAATAAGTTGAGTTCCAACAAGTGGTAGCATCAAGAGTCAAAAATTGAGTAAATGTAATCTCTTTAATCTGCACACATTCTTTAAACTTTTCCAACCTTTGGGGTGATGACTTAACATAGTTGACCATATTCCGAACCTTAGCAATTGACTTATCAACCTCTTTCAACCCCTCAGACACAATCAAATTCAAAATATGTGCACAACATCTCAAGTGTAGGAATTTGTGGCCACAAACAATCCTCCCTCCATATAGAGTTTCTTTTTGCAATTGCCTCCTCTTTAAATGGTCAATGATAGTGTCATTAGAGAAGGCATTGTCAACTGTTATTGTAAGGATTTTTTGTATCCCCCAATCATTCATACAGTCTTCTATTTCCTTAGCAATACTAGACCCCTTATGATCTTGCACCCTCCTAAAAGATAAAACTCTCTTCTGCAAGGCCCAATTAGTATCAATGTAGTGTCTAGTCACACACATATAATTAAAATTTTGAATCGATGTCCAAGTGTCTGTGGTAAAAGACACTCTATACCCATTCGTTCGAATCAAATGCTTCAACTTATCCTTCTCCTTCAAATAAAGCTTCATGCAAAACCTCATAATTGTCATCTTAGATGACATTTTAAATCTAGGCTCCAAACAATGAATTGAATTCCTAAATCCATGTTTCTGAACAACAATAAAAGGCATATCATCCACAATTATCATCCTAGCAATTAGATCCCTAATAGTCTTCTCACAAAATTTAGGTGTTACCTCCATCGTTCCAACATCAGACCCCGTTGACTTCTCAGCATCGTGAGTCAATAACATTTGCCCAATATCTAACTAACCCCATTCTTTCTCTTGAAATGTGGACAAATGTTGTGATGTTGCCATAACCCCGTTGTCCCATTCTTGTGATGAGCCATAAACTCTTTTTTACAATAATTACATTTTGCTTTAGGTAGATCAGAGTTAGCTACCTTGGTGTAGTGCAACCATACATCAGAAGGGTTGGAGTTTTTTTTTTTTTTTTTTTGGGTTCAGGGCGTGGTGGTCGTCCACTTACATCACCTCCTCCCATTGACCCCGTCCCCACTGTCTTAGAATCCGGAGTGGACTCAATAGCCGGACACGATACTGAGGGCGACATAGTAGTAGCACTAGCATTACTACATGTGGCTGCAGATGATTATGATTGTGATGAATTGTCCATCTGCAAATTAACAACAGAGGTCTAAAAAACTTTAAAGGTCTACTAAGCAATGGTATATGTTCCCCTATTAGGATGTTTGTGTTGTCTGTTGGTTGTTCGTTGTTGTCATTCCTCTATTGTTTGGTTGCAGGTTTCGAGGATACCAACCAAGCCTTTGGCTCCGCCTCTAGGGCGCATGCTGAGGTGTCGTTTCCTTTGGTGAAGGAGATTCGAGAAGTTGGGACTCCCTCATTCAGTATTTATTTGACGGCTCCTGCGGCACAAGGTGAGTTTTCGTTTCATAAGATATTTGATCCTATTATACGACATACCTTTAATTCGCCTTGGGTTTTGGCAGCAGATCGGCCAGGTGTCGATGAAAGGGACAAAATTGTGGCTTCTCTGGATCTCCAACAGATGGTCCAGTTGTCCGATTCTGCTTCTTCTGAAGGATCGGATTTGCCTGGAGCTGGAGAGAATCCTGAGATACGGAGTGGTACGATTCTGCCTTTGGAGGCTTTGGCCCCTCCTTCCTTTGTTTCTGAGCCTTTTCAAGGGCAGCCCCCGGAGCGTGGGCATGGGGTGCTTGTTGCTAGCAGTATTCACCCTCCCGTGCTCGGACTAGTCGGCAAGGTCGACGCGTTAATGCCTGAAGCTGTTGGCAACCCCTTGGTTCATCTTTCTCCCTTAGTGAGGGGCGAGGAGGGAGCCGTTGGTTCTCCGTCTGTAGAGGATATCGAAGAACCAGCTACGGAACCTCCAATGCCGTCGGCTTGGCGTTCAAGACCATATGCTCAGTCTCTTCTCATTGAGAAGATGATGGAGGAAGCTCTGAGTACTCCTCGACTTGTGGAAGTTGACAGGATTACGCGCAGTTTGTCTCATTGCGTGTCGATGATTGCAGCCCTTGATGCCGCCGAGCTGAGGCAGGATGTGGAACTGGAAGTCGCGCGCGCGTGTTAGGCTATGGAGCTTGAAAGGGAGCTGGAGTTCCAAAGTAAGTCCGTTAGGGAGTTGCGTATTATAGCCCGGGGTGCCCGTTACCAAGTTCAAACGATTAGTGATAGGGTGACAGATTTGGAGCGAGAAATCGCTTACAGGAACAATACCATCGCTGAGCTGAGACGTATGGTCAATGCTCTTGAACTGGGGCGGTTAGATTTCGAGTTGCATCTGTCTCAGGAGAAGGCAGGGTTGTTGTGGCGTCTGAGTGAATTCCGTTCATCTTCGTCGGAGAGAGGAGTCGTTGCAGGCCGATATAGCGGATCTTCGTAGGGCTATGCGTGAGGCCTCTGATTCCTTTGCTCTTAAGCAGAAGGATTTGGAAGAAGCTCGTATGGGTCTTTCTTTTCGTGTTGCCAACTGTCGGCGACGCCCAATTTCCCTGACGATCCAAAAGCCCTAACGCGTAGGTGTATCAGCACAACTTTGGGGGTACTTGAGGCTGCTCGTCTCACTGAGGGAAGCCACTTCCAGGTGTACAAGGCAGGTCGTTCTCAGGAAAGAGACGTTGGGGACTCGCAGAGTGTCTCTTCCTCCCGCGGAGGATGCGGATTTGTAATAATGCTAGTATTTGTAATAACAAACTCACATTATGTTTCTCGTACCTTTGCTTTGTTTTTCCTGCATGTCGGTCAGCTGGTGACTTGTTATTGTTTCTTTGCTCCTTGATTGAATGTGGGACCTTTCGGTTATATCCTTGGGGAACTTCAATCCCGAGTTGTGAGCATAATTAACACTGTTTTCTGATCCTGCAATGCAGTTGTAGAGATTATGAACCGTAGTCCCGATTCGTACACAAAACTAACGCTGCTTCTTGATTCTGTGGAAGCAACAAGGGGTAGAGGTCCTTTAGAGACTACATTGCATTTATGGTGATGCGCCAGGGGATCAAGGTTCTCCGAGGTTGCCTTATTCCATTGGTGTGGACTGATGTCCCAGATAATATATTACGAAGAGAAACCTTTGTGGATGCGCTCGGGGAGCAAGGTTGCCTTACTCTTGTTGATGCGCCTGGTGATCGATGTCCTTCGAGGTCGCCTTACTCTTATGGATGCGCCTGGGGATCGAGGTCGTCCGAGGTCGCTGTACTCTTGTGGATGCGCCTGGGGATCGAGGTCCTTCGAGGTCGCCTTACTCCAGTGGACTAGAATGACGTCCAAGATAATACATACAGAGAGAAATCTTGTGGATGCGCCTGGGGATCTAGGTCCTTTGAGGTCGCCTTACTCTTGTGGATACGTCTGGGGATCGAGGTCCTCCAAGAACGCCTTACTCTCGTGGATGCGCCTGGGGATCGAGGTCCTCCGAGGTTGCCTTACTCTTGTGGACTGGAATGATGTCCGAGATAATACATACGAAGGGAAACCTTCATGGATGTGCCTGAGGATCGAGGTCCTCCGAGGTCGCCATACTCCTATGGATGCGCCTGGGGATCGAGGTCCTGCAAGGTCACCTTACTCCTTTGGGTCGGAATAGGTAATACTTTCGAAGAGAAATCTTCATGGATTTCATTCATGGAAAGATTAGATGGTGGCGGAAACACATGACGCCTATGCAATGCCCACCCATAGTATTTTCACGGATAGAGATGCTTCGTTCGGGGGTCCTCCACTATGAACGTAAATTCCTTTATCCCTAGGCTAAACACGTCGTGATCGGTGAACCTGGTGAGTCGAGTGTTTTCCTTCCTCAGCGCTTCCATTCCGAGCTTCATTTGATCGTAAGCCGTGGTGTACAAGACGTCGGCGGAGCTTCCGGTGTCGATGAGTATACGCTGGATCTTGTAGTTCTCTATTAGAGCCTCAATCACCAGGGCGTCGTCGTGAGGGTACTCGATTGCCGCCGTGTTCTTCGCTATGAACATGATGGGCTTTTCCTCCACTAAAATCAGACGTCGGGCTCCATTGTTTATCTTTTCGATGAAAATTGGGGCGTAGGTTTTTCTCAACGATTTGGAGGAGCCTCCCACTGCAAAGCGCCCTGAAATGGTTATGATCTCACCCGGTGGTCTCTGCGGCAAGCGTCGCCGCTCTGTCCTTTCTCTTTGTTGCGGGGCTTCGTTGGCTCTTCGACCTCTCTGTGGCTCCTCCCTTTGGTCTCTCAGGCAGGGCTCTAAGCGTGGGTTCTCGGCTAGATCGTTCCGGAATGGCTCCCTCAGCCTGATCTAGGTGAATTTTCGGAGCCGACCTTGTTGGATTAAGGCTTCGATCTGCCTCTTCAGTTGTATGCAGTTTTCTGTGTCGTGGCAGTGGTCGTTGTTGAAACGGCAAAATTGGCGACTATCTCGTCCGTTGGGGTCGGATCGCATTCTTTAGGGCCACTGTATGTCGGGGCTGTTTCGGATTTCCATAAGGATCTTTCCCGATGGAGTACTGAGAGGTGTTAAGTGTAGCCTGGTTTGCGGTTCTACCAATGAGGGCGGCCGTTATTCCCTTTCTGTTGTGGGAGGCCTACTCGGAGGTCTTTCTTTCCTCCTCTTCACTGACGTTCCTGACCATGTCCTCAGCGTTCATGTATTTATGCGTCTCTTCCATGAACTCTCCGAAGGTCTCCGGTGTTTTCTTCCCTAACGAGAACGAAAACCTTCCGTCAGTTAGACCGGCTACGATGGCGGTGAGCACCACTTTATCCTCTAGATCTTCTACATTGAGCTTTTCTTGGTTGAACCGCGCCACATAATCTCGTAGGCTTTCACTCTCCTTCTATCAGGTGGAAAACAGGTGAATGACCAGCTTCTTTTCCTTTTTGCTTGTGATAAAGTGGCTGACGAAGGCTTTACTGATCTCTTTGAAGTTTGAAACAGAATCTGGCTTTAATCTGCTGAACCACACGCGTGCTGGTCCGGATAACATCGTAGGGAACGCTATGCATTTGATAGCATCTTGGGTGTCTAGCAGATCCATCTGCGATCGGTTGCCTTCTAGGTGGTCGAGCGGGTCGATTGTCCCCGTGTATTTGTCCATTGTTGGCATACGAAATTTGGATGGTAACCGGACCGACAGAACCTATGAAGTGAAAGGAGATTTTACCTGATGCATCATGCTTTCCAAGGAGGACGGCGGGGGTCTGTCCACCTTTTGTCTCATACTTTCAAGCTCGGCCAACACTTCTTCCAGCCTCGTAGGCACTTCATCAGCGCCTTCGTTCCTCCCTGGCGGAGAGTGTGAGCCTCTGTTGTACGGCTGGACATAGGCCTCCTCGTCACGCCTTTCCGACATCGAGACCTACGGTACGTGAGTTTCCCTGACGTGCCTTCCTTGGATGGACGCTTCTCCAGGCAGTTCGTGGTTTTGGCTCAGATCTCTTCCTGGGTTGTAGAGTTCGTTGATGGCTTCCATCAGTCGCTCGACTTCTCGTGGAGGAAGTTCTGAGTTACCCCCGACTTTCGTCTTTCCTTTACTCTTAGTAGTCACCATAAACCTTTTATCAAAAGAACTATAAACGTTCCCACAGACGGTACCAACTGTTAACTCAGTTGGTTTATTCTTCCTGCACAATCACGAGAATAACCTCGGACACCGAGGTTACTAGCCCCCGATGCCTTAGTCAGTCTCTTAAGTGGAGGCGTCTGTAAGAATTTTCTCAGATGCGATTATATGTGCGTACCTTTTCTATTGTTCTCTGTTGCTTTTATAACCTTTCTTCCACATTCTCTCGCTCCTCCTCGTGTGATCGTATGCTGTTTGATGGTTATCACACGTCCGAGTAGGGGTCGTTGTTTAGCACCTTCGGGATTGAGGAATCGTGGAATTGGTTGTTGTAAAAAGGGGTTGTTTGAACAATCGTTTAGGGCACATCTGACGATCTTTGATTCTGGATTTGCATGCTTGATGGGCTTGAGTGTAGCTTATGGATTCCGGAGAGATGAAATCACCCTTGCCGGCCCAAATTGATTTGGGCCGAGTATAATTCAGTATTGATATCATCATTTCCATATGTGCCCGAGGGAACGCACAGGCATTTCACACAACATTTGTTGCAGTAGAATAGACAAGGTTCATTATGATGTGTCTCTGAGCATCAGTACTTGCGGGCATTTTGACACTCTTAAAAAATTCCAAAAAAAAAGCAAAATAAAGAATACATTTTTAAAAAGTTAAGGAAAGTACTCAATGGGGGAATAAAAAGGAATAAGAAGTTGAGGAAATATCTGATACCTTCTGGACCGAGTGATCCCTCCCCACCAGCCCGTTGATATATAAAGAGTTCAAAGTTTATGCTAAAATCTTAACATGATAATGTAAGTATGAGTCAAAATACTCTGTGGAAAGAAAATCAAAAGACTAAGCACGCTGAGTTTCAAAGCAAATAACAGGTCTATATGCTTAATCAGTTCGTCATGTAAAGTAGAAGAGAGAAAAAGAGAGAGACTACTCACGTCTAAAACTTCAATCGCAAAGGCAACGGCGTGGACAAAACAGAAGGCAACGGGAAGCCATGAGAGCCTTGCCATGTTTTCTTTGGGATTTAGGGTTTTGGAAGTAGCGAGGGCGTTGGCATACTAATACAGTTCTTGGGTGATGTATTTATATATATTTCTATCTTGCAATAAGGGCCAAACGTAAGGCTGAGAAGAAACACCCATATCTCACCTCTTAAGGCTTTGTTTAGTCTGGTCTTAGGAATGGGTACTGATATCACCGATAAGGGGCATCTGCCTCCAGTCCGACCCTGCCAGAATTTCGGCAATGTTAGTACCGGAATTTCAGAACCGGATGCCAGAATAATGAGAGAGCCAAGAGGCAGAGAGAGAGAGAGAGGCTGCGCGGGGTGGCGCTGCAAATCAGGTCCAACACTTAGAGAAAATAGAGAGCTGAAATCTAAGGTGAGAGAGAGATCAAATGAATTTGAGAGGGAAGTAACCCTAAACCAAAACACATTGTTTTGGTAGTTTTAATTTTGTTTTTTGAAATACTAATGTATTCTCAATAGTGTAAGTATGCTTTATTTATAATTCTCTCGTTGTACAATCTCACATTGCCTTATAAATAAAGCCTCCTTGTAATCTAATCTAATACTTGCATTATTGAGAAAAATCTGTTGAATTTTTTAAAATAAGTATCAGCTCCCAGCGGACAGTCGGGCATGCATGACGTGTCAAGGGTCCCTGTTGTCTTAATATGGGAATTATTTTAAGAGGTTTCCCTCTTGGAGACTTCAAAAATGGTCAACAGATTTGTCTCCATTCATATTGCCCTTGCTAATGAAACGCTTTAATTAAGTTTTATTCCTCTACATACTATATATATATATATGTTGGTCCTTAAATATTACACATGTTACCAATTACTATACGATATTCGTGCATGCCATGAAGACATATTTATAGCCTCCTTATTTCATTGACAGAATTACACAAAAGACACCTATGTTATATTTCCTATTCGAACGACACTATAGTACTACTCAGATAATGAAAAATACAATATATATTAAATATTATAAGATTTACAGTATTAATGTACGTTCATAGCGTCACACGTAAGTATTAAAATACGTATATTGTAAGGCTCACATTCCATGTGAAATGTTTTAGCAAGGTCAGCCTATAACATTTCATACTTGTTATAATCCCATTCTTTCTTTTTTGAATTGAACTAATAGCGAACTATAGAAGATACTAGTGATCTATTTTTTCAGTCGCAAAAAAAAAGTTCATTCTATCCTATTTGATATCATTCGAACGCTAGTTTTTTGGGATGGAATAAGTATTACGCGACCCGATGTGACTCGTTTTAGGATGGTTTCGTCCGTCCCAAAAACTAATTTATTTTGGGGATTGAGGGATTTTTCAATCCCGAAAAACCTTTTAGGATGGGGATATTGAGATGGCCAGGACGAAATCTTGGGTGGTGTTTGAGTGTTAAATTTATGGGGTGTTGAATTTGGTGAAAAATTGAAGAGAGAAATTATTTGAATTAATTTTTTAAATTTATTATAGTAAAAACAGAAGATTTGATGGGGAGATAGAGAATATTTTGTAGTTATTAAATATTGGGGTGCAATTTTGGCTAACAAACACCACCATTTTTAGGGACGAAATTATATATCGTGGTGAAAGAGAGATATTGAGGGTGAAGAGATGCAAAACTATACGGTATTACTGGTTGCCGAAGAGGAAGGGAACCCACTAGCGAGGTAGGGGAACCCTGTTAGACTCTACGTTTTGAGAGAGTGGACAGGCATTCTGTCACGCCCAAAACGCTAGCCCGGAGGGGGCTAATGACAGCCACGAGCGTTCGCAACAACGAATGCTCCAGCACACTTAACTTAATATTGTAGCAGTTTTTTAACTCGGTATTAACAATTTCGAAAGTATGAGTTACTTTTAGTTTATGAAAATACTACTCAAAAGTTTATTTTCTTATAGCAAGCTGACACGCAAACCCTATTAGCAGTAGTCGCTTAGACAGCCACCACCTCTTAGCGTCCCCCTGAAGCTTGAAGGCAGCAAAGCTCACTCTTTGGATGTTCGTACACCCCAAAACCTCAAACAACTCATTTATCTCTAAAAGTCAGTTCTCTGCCAAAACAGTGTCCCCCTTACCATTGTATATCGGCGGGTAATGACGATTAAACTAGTCAAAGGTGCATCCTTCAGGGCGGCCTCTTGCCCTATCCACATTCAACCCTTATTGCACCTGCTCAGCGACCAGCTAAGCCATGTGCCTTAAAACTTCATTAGGAGTGACACCCGGTTCTTCAGGCCTCCGACTTAAGTTTTGATTCTTGGGTGGTCCTCTAGGTGGCATCCTGCACTACAACGTCATCACAATGTAATTATTCCAGCGGTTGATTATATATACATGAAAATTCTAGCGTACTCGACATCTAAGAAACAAGCAGCCAATTCCTCTGATACTGCATAACTGTCACCCCCAAACGCTGGCCCAAAGGGGGCTAATGACAGCCGCAAGCGTTCGCAACGACGAATGCTCCATCGCACTTAACTTAATCTTGCAGCGGTTTTTTTAACTCGGTATTAACAATTTCGAAAGTATGAGTTACTTTTAGTTTATGAAAATACTAGTCAAAAGTTTATTTTCGTATCGCAAGCTTACACGCAGACCCTCTGGTGGTCTCACGTGGTGTACGAATATGTAAATAAATATACACGTAATAAAAACGTATACCTATATCACATAACACGCATAGAGAAACATTTAGAAATCTAATCTCCTTGCCATACCTCAAAGCAATAAGTCATGATTACATCATAGTTCAACATATAAGTTACTTAAAGTCTCAAGTTGGTCTCGTAGCCTGAACAGGCAATGACAACATCACTAGGGAGGTTCATTCAAAATTTGGGGATCTACATGTATTGCGAATTAGGGGAGGGCAGCCTCATCAACCCCCTCCTTAGGTTCTAGATTCTCTTCATAAGGTCCTTCACCTGGAACATCATCTGGAACGATACATTTGAAAATACTATGAGTCGAATGACTCAGTAAGGGATGATTAATGAAAGGAAATGTGAGATTTAAAAGTAAATGCATGTTTATGCATGAGACTGTTGTACATGACAATTTGCTTAAATGTCTTTTCATCTTTATTTGGTCTACTTCTATCGCTCCATTTACCCCTGAAGTCAGGGTTGTGCGTTCCCTTCAAAACTGTTACCCTTTCCCTTGGGAACATGTCATTTGGTCAAGGTAGCCCTTGATGTGACCCCAAGCCTAATGGCTAGACACAACTCTTAGAGGTCCACACCTTCTCACATTTCTCCTTCAGTGTGGTTGCACATACCTCAAGAACTACCCATCCTTCTCGCAATTGTCCTTCGGAGTGGGTGCCCTTAGGAGTCATCCATCCTTCTCGCGTTCATCCTTCGGAGTGGATGCACCTATCTTACTTAGGTACGGTACCGAACATCCTATTTATCCCCATAACATATTATAACATAGCATAAAATCTCACTTTCATTTGTATAAAATTTCTCTTTCTTCATTTTGAGAAAATCAATGCAAATGCTCATGACGTTCTCGATGACAAATATTCATGCTGTGTATCATTCCAGTTTTGGGAAAATATAACTTTTCCACTTACTTTTATCCATTCGAGCTTGTGGTGGTGCCTTGCCTACAAGTGAGTCTTACTAACATCATCACTTAAATTATTTAGAGATTCACTTGATGCAACAAATAATCATTCATTTCAAAATAAACATATCATTAACTCACACATATTTCTTAACTAGCCAAGAGTGGTTCTACAATGTAAAACTTTATATTAATGTTGCTTAACCCATTAAACTTGGATGCCAAAATGATTCTTACACTCGATGTTATAATATATTTAAATTTTTGGTAATTTAGAGCTCATTTGTCATTCAAAAGATTTATTCGAAAATGAAAGTTGCTGAGGGCGCACAAGCTGACAGCTTTGACATCTCCAACTTCAAAATTTCATAACTTCAACAATATAGCTTCAAATTGCACGAAATTACTTTTCAAATTTTCTGCTTTTAGAAACTTAAATTTGAAGATAAGACTCATAAAAATCGGAACTAATTGACATTTTCAAAATCAGTTCGTAACAGATAAAAATCCTATAGCAAACAGTACTGTTGTTTCCAGCTTTGAGCTTCCATTTTCAAAACACCATAATTTATTCAATACACCTCTTAATCACATGAAATTTATCTTAAAATGTTGTTCTTACACAAATTAAAATTCAACATCAGACCCATAAAAATTGGACTTAAATTGATCACTTAAAAATTACTTGGAACGAGCAAGAAGTCTGGACGTTCAAGGCTGCTAACAGCTTTACGTCTGAACTTTAAAAATTCATAACTTGCTCCATAGTTATCGAAATCAACTGAAGTATGGCTTAGAATCTTTGTATTTTATTGGCCTATAACATAAAATTGTCTCACATACCAAAATATTAAATAAGTCACATCAATACTTACTACTAATTCGAGCTTTATGATCGGCAGAAAATAAATTTTTTCAGCATTAATCCACTTAGTAACTCTATACTTTGATAGTTTTCTGCAGAATGTTCCAAAACTCCATTCACTCCTTTTTAGCTTGATTAAATGACAGCGATTGTCTTCATATAAACCTTTATAGGACCCACTATAGCTATCCAGATTTATGTCTAATAACATCAAACATAAAAACAGAGTGGGTAACTTATAATTCCGCAGAAACTAAAGATTTCCATCAAATTAATGTTCTTCACCAAAAATTCCAGCAACATGTCCACAACTCAGACCCCTTGAATGCCTTTCTTTCGAAAATTAAACATGGATATATTTCATATGACAGAACTTATAACTTTACTATAAACTCTTTAGAATCAAAATCGTTCTTTACGCTATCCTCACATTAAATTAACTGCAACATTCAAACAAGATATATTCTCTCTAACTTGCTCCTCTTTTTATTTTCTTTTTTTTTTACAGAAAAGAAATCACAATCATCTCCTTTAAATTTTCAAGTTGTACTCCTTATAGATTTAGGCCCTGCAATTTATATACATTTGTATCACTCTCCAGTAAACCCCTGCAACAACTTTCATAGCTCAAAAATTGCAAAGCACCGATTCTGCAGAAACTAACATTTCTCCTCATTAACCTTCAACACCAATCTCCCATTTACTATCAACCAATTCTTTATACGAAATTTCTCTCCTTCCTTTGCATCTCTAAAACGATTTACATACCTATAATAATTAGAACTTCAACAACCATTGAGATCTGAAAAATTATATAATCATGTAACTCTAACTCGTAACAGAAACTGTTATCACAAACTTTCTTATACGAACATAATTTTATTTTCTTGTTCTTCAATAACCAAACCGTGCATGTCTCCCAATATACCCACAATTTTAACACTTTCAACTATCAAACTCTTTAACGTTAACATGCAACTCAATCGCAGAAACAACCCACTATTAACAGCAAGAAAGAAAAGTATTTTTCCCCCAAGAAATACACACATAAGTCACATGTCCCTTAAGAATTATAGGTCCAGATGCTAGATTTTACCTCGGCTTCTTCTCTTGATTCTCTCTGCTGCAACCAAACTCCTCTTTTTTTTTTTCTTTTCCCTCTTCTTCTCTCCTTTGGCTTCGACGTTCTCCCCAAATTTTTGTGTGCGTGCGAGATGAAGAACCAACAAAGAGAGAGGGGAAAAAGTGACGTTGAACAGAAAAAGACAAGTTGAAAGCTAGAAAAGACTATTATACCCCTAACATAGTTAGTAACGACAACCTTGATTGGTTCAATTGTGCGGCAGTTTTCTCTTCTTTTTCGCCCATTTCTTTAATTTCAAGTCCATCCCCTATTGTTTCGTATTCCTATTTATACACTTCAATTCCCTTTAGATATAACTAAGCCCTCATCCTACAATTTATTTAACAATCGCGTATATATATATTTTTTTCACGTATATATTAATTTCATGGTTTTACTCTTAGACAAATAAAAATGAGTAGCATAATTGACACCAAAAAAATGACATTCTTAGCTAGATACTAATTAATTGCTTGAACGAGTAAGATTTAAGACTAATTAAAATTCGCAAACATATATAATATTTAAATTATCAATAAAGATGAACGAAAAAGTGCTAAAGGAAAATTTCACCTTAGAAAATTTTTTTAATCAAATCAACCATACATTTTCTTTCTCAATAATTCAAGATAGTGCAAAACTTAAAAGAGTCAAAAAGTAAAATTTAATGTCTAAACTGGAATGGAAGGAAACCTAAACAGATCGATGCTCTAGTTTCTAAGTCGGGGTCTCACATATACTGAGCAGCAACCTTAGGTTTTGGAGGCAGAAATATTGATTGGATTTGCTGAAGAGGTACTTGATCATCCATTCCAATTTTCAATGTTGGCCACAAGCCAGCACATTACTACGAGGATTGACATAACGATGTATTTATTAAGAGACCAAAGAGGGTGCTACATGAATTACCTTATCAAATGTTGGGGAAACAATCACTATAATAAATGTGAGTATATGTGACAAATTATTTGGTGTCGAACAAAAATTTTGACACAAAAGAGTACCTTTCCTGACAAAAGTTATTTTTTGTTACTGAAAAGTTTCACACAATACCATATCAGTTCGGACGTTTATTAAAAAACATTCGAACTGACTTTTGAGTGACATAATATAAAAACATCACAAATAGGTGACAATTTAATTCGTCACAAATTCTAACAAACCGTCCGAATGGATTTCAACATAGTTCGGACGAAATTTGGTGACAAATACACGTATCATCACCCAAATGCGAGAAAGGAAGTTTGTCACCCAAAAAACTCTTCATCGTTTGGATGCTGGAGCTAATTAATAAATCTTTCAGATCCCCTTCCCCACTTCTCAACATATCTCCTCTGCTCTCTCTCTCCCTGCTAACTTTGCGCTCTCATCCCACTTCTTCCTCTTCTCTCTCTCTCATCTCTCGTCACATAAACTTTCTGAACTCCCCTTGAGGCACACTCTTCTCTATTGTTTCTTGGACTTCTATCGTTTGAACTTTCCTCTTTGGCATTTTCTTGTTCTTTCTTTCTTCAGATGTTCTTGATTTTATCGGTATATGCTTTAGGCGTTGGATTGTACATAATTTAAGTTTTAGAGGACGTCTGAAGCTCTAACCCCTCCCATCTTCCTCGAAGCTCCAGCTCCTCCCCTCTATATCGAAGCTCCAGATCTCCCCTATAACGCCCCGTATCGCTTCCGCTCGTTGTCGCTCATTCTTCTTCAGGGACCAGTTTTCTTGATCCTCGCTCTCAGGTATGCGGGTATTGGAATTTTATTGATTGTAATTCGTAAATTCCTATTTTTGATTGGGGATTAGGGTATTGATCTGATATCAGATTGTGGAGTTTCCGCTTGAGAAATTATCGTGTTAAGCTATGCCCTTGTTGTTGCTTCTGTTTTCCTCTAATATCCCTCTCCTTTTACATTGGTAAGCTTTTAACGAAGCAGTTGACACATTAGCCAAGATGCAGAACGACGAGGGGGTAATCTCCGAGCTTTACATTCCCATGAAATGATATGTAACGTGTTCTGTTTTTGGATGTCTGCTAAATGATGTCTTTTGCATGCAGCTCGGCCACAAACAGGTTGATTAATTCCAAGGACCATGCATCCGTTCAAATTAATGTTGGACACTTTGAAACAGAACACATTTAGCAGTATGTTGGCTCTCTCTTTCTCTTTTCCTATTTCTGCTATGAAATAATATTGGGCTTTTGCTTCCTTGGATTGCCTATCAATTTGCTTGCTGATGTTAAACAGTAATGATTAGCTCTATGTTTTCAAGTTTCAGATGCTCTTCTGATATTGTACACTAGTTTCATAGTTTAAGGTTGTAGAGATGGCATTTAATTATTCTCTTTTGCTTGGCATTAATTAATTGGTCAGGCCTTTGTTTTTTATATTTCCATTCTGCACTGGCTTTCTAACTAGCCAGGTTTCTAGTTTTAATGCTTGACTTGATGCTATATGCTCTTTCCATTTAAAAGAGTAGCATTTGTTCAACACTGCCAAAGGAAGTAAACAAGATCCTTCAAGGTACATACATTTTGAGGTTTCTAAGATGGTATATCAATAACATTCACACTAAATGGATTGTGTCAATTAAATTGATGCATTAAGTCCTGAAATGTGATAACAAATATTGGAGATTGATTTAGGTACATTCTCAGTGTCTTGGAGTGCATCCTGATAGAATGGTCTTGCCCCTTGAAAGGGCGGAGGAACCTGTTTATGTGAATGCCAAGCAATACCATGGAATTCTAAGACGTAGACAGTCACGGGCTAGGGCTGAGCTAGGAAAGAAACTAATAAAGTTTAGGAAGGTACTTTTGCCGTATATGCTCATTTTTTCTTTTAACAGTTTCTCTTCCTATTATGTTTGCAATACAAAGATATATAGTAGGTTCATGGAATGCAGAAATGTAACATAGAAGAGTTTCATATCTGACTATTTTCTATAACCATCTCAACATATTTTTAGATAAGTGGGATGATGTTGCAGTTCTTCTTCTTTTTTAAGGAGGGGGAGGGGGAGGGGAGGAGGGAGTGGCACTTACTGATATTCATTCACAAAATGACATCTACTTCTACATAAAAGGCAGAAGCATCATCTTACATTATGTAGCCAATTTTTTCCCTTATCTTTGTTATGTAGGTTTCCTTCGGGGGATGATGCTGTAGTGACTGGTGAATTTAAGAGTCTGGCTAAAGCATTTGCTGAAGGAGCTAAAGCTAATTCTCCATCTTTGCCTCTAACAACTTTGGTTGTATAGGTACTAGCTTCCTTGCTAATCATTTAATGATAATAATTTATAGTTTTCGGCTATTATCTAGACATGTGGTGCTTTAATATGCTGGTGGGGATCTTTAAATTATTTTACAAAGCAAGCCCTGTTTAGTTCTAGCTCATAATGTTTTGTTCTAGATGTGTACAATCTGCTTGTGTTAAAAACTGCCCTTGTGGCTCAGGCCTAGAAGGACAGAAAAAGAATAGTGGCAGAGTTGACGTGATAAGGTGATGCTCTGCTCTGGTTTGTCTTCTAAGTTTTTTGCTGCTGCCACTCTGTTCTTCTCTACCAAGTATGATAACAACTCTGATGTTGTGCCTAGAAGGATGATGTCATGTTGATGTGTTCAACTGTTGCCATTGTGTTTTTCTGCTGCCCCTTGCTCCTTTACTTTGGTAGCTGAGGTGGTTTGCTGCTGCTCAAGTCCAATTTGCAGTTTCAACATATTTGCCTACTTTAATTCCTAAATGCCATCTGTGGTCGTTTGTTTTAATTCAGGATCACCAAGGAATATCCAATGTTGCACCAGTTTATGCTCCGTTGCGCCAACTGCCCATTTCTAAACCAGGTGATCCTCACCTGGGGGTTACCAATGATATTGTTGAAGCGAGAATTCATGACTGTATAAGAAATCTTCGTTTCTATTTTCTATTGTTTCATTTTTCTATAATCTTGTTATTTGTTTGTAAAATTTTGTGTTCTATAATTGAATTTCAGGGTCAAAATATGTGATTGAGCAATAATGGAGTATATGGCAAATAATATGGAGCAATACAGGAAATGACCCAATTTCACCCATTGAAGGAATTTAGATCAGGAACAATTTATTTTTTATTTTTAATTGAACAATAGGCATGTATTAATGTTTTGTTTTGTTGTATTTTGAATAATTGGTATTTAAAATATTTTATTTCCTTTTGTTAATCTTAGAATCTTTATTTATTATATCTTATTGAACTTGGAGTACATTATTTAAAATAAAATTAAAACATTTCTTGAACTTCATAAAATTAATTTCAAATGGATAAAATAATTATACAGAAAATTTGTGACTAAAAAATGTGTGGCAAAAAGTGACCTTTTCGTAATGACAAATAAAATGTCACAAAAAATAGTATTTAGTAATAACAACAAAATTCGTCACAAAAATAACCTTTTGTGACAAATTTTAAATTTTTTCATAAAAGGACAGATACAAAGAATACCCGTTCGAACAGGTTATATGCCGTTTGAACGGTTTTGGTGATGAAATTACAAATTTGTCAGAAAAGATAGAAACTCGTTTGAACGGGTTATACTACGTTCGAACGTGTTATATGCCGTTCTAACGGAAAAACCATTCGAACGGGTTATATGCCGGGCTTTAGGTGACAAACCGGGTGACAACTCGGTTTTGTCACCCAAAACCTTTGGTGACAAAATTGGCACTTTGGGTGACAAATTTTTTTGACACCCAAAGTGATTTTTCTTGTAGTGAGTACCTCTAGTTCACTTATCATTTTGGAGTTTGCAGTGATTCAAATGTTAGCAATGAATCTGTTTCTAAGATATTGATGTGATCATGAGAGAGAGGGGATGCTTTTGAAGCTGCCAGATCCGCTATGACCTCCCCTACTTCTGATATTGATGTTGGAATCGTAGGATCGGCGCAGCGGAAGTCAGGGTCGTTGAAATCAGAGCAACCCAAGTATTCTGCCTCCTTCAGATCCACGCACACAGGTTTGAAATGAGAGAGAATCTAGAGAGAGAAAGAGGAGAGAAAAACTCTCTTTCTCAAATTTCGTTTGAATGAAAATTCTCTCTTTCTCAACTGAATGCTGAGCTATTTATAATGGCTGGCTCAGAACTCAACTGTGCTATAGCGTGAGATCTTTAGGGATCTCAAATCTCGATCGTAGGAACATCATGAAAAACTCTTTTCTATTAACTCCCTTATATTCTATATTTCGAATTTATGGGCTTCTACAAATTGTAATCATGTCCATTAACATATCACAATTGACCCCCGAGATAATGAGACTGTTTTTGTGAAATCTCTTTTGCTAACAATTATATGCGTATTTATCCTTCCATCATACTATATTCCACATGAGCTAACAGGATCGGAATAATATCACCGATTAAGTCCCTAACTCATATAATTCTTAATTCTTAGTCTGTGCCTAGTTGGACTTCCAAAACTTTTCGAAAATTTTTTTCGCAAAATATTTACTTAATATATTATATAAGTAAAACTCGTGAAAACACTTTTCACAAAATCACGCTGCAGCGTTTTTACAGGAGTCCAACAATATACATACATAATGAATATACTGTCTTATCAACAGACTGGTGGATTCCATATTGATCAATTATACAAATTCACTTATTATGCACAAGGCCCAACATTGTCTGGAATATTTGATCTGCGAAAGATCATCGCCAAATGACTCAGTCAAAACACAAGCACACAGCAAGCAAACCTGCACAACTCTCTCAGGTCTAAGGACAACATAAACTAATTGTGCTGAATATCATTCTCTACATCATTGATCATTTCCATAAGGTATTCATAGTTGATCCCGTTCAGTGCATGTACTCTTACATGACACCCACTTGTCTGCTAAAAGTCACCACCTCAATGACGGAGTCCATCATTTTATCTTATAGAGGCACAACAAGTGTAGACCTATTTTGCACATTATCATGTATCTTGGTCTAGAACAAAGTGAGTCAACAAGGATCTGAAAAGCCATACTCTCCGCCTCCGATTCATTAATCATTGGCCTGACTTTTCTACAATGTTGCTCAACAATATGACATCTAATGTCATTATAAATATGACATCTCATGTCATTGCAAATATGACATCCTATGTCATTGCATGTACCTAAAATAATATACAAGTGATTAAACAATAATAATAATAATTATCTCATAATTATGCAAAATGATTGGTTTTGAGGGCATACATCTAACAATTGATGTAACAACTGATGCTTAAGTTACATTACCAAAGGAGTCTGAGCAGATCATGGCAGCACCACATATACAATATGAGTTGCGAATCGGTACAATAGTATAATTAATTTTTGAAGAAAAATGCATGCTTGTTTTGTGATGCCACTCTGCTAGTGCTAACTATTGTGTCATGTCCTTTGGTTTGTCCCCGATCATGCACCTCTGATAGCCTTCTATGCATTTGTTAATTGCCTCCAACTGTCCAACTGTCTATGGATAGTAGGTAGTATTGTAGTTTAGCTTGACCACCTATATTTTAAATAGTTGTTGCCAAAATTGGCTGGTAAACACTGGATCTCGATCAGACACTATAGCTTGAGGTAGACCATGTAATCGAAAAAATGTTGCATGAATGTTTGAGCCACTGTCATGATAGTGTATGGGTGTTTAAGAGGGGTAAAATGAAAGTACTTAGTGAGTCTTTCCACCACCACATAGATGACAACGAACCCTTGAGAGCAGGGCAACCTTTTCATGAAATCCATGAATATGTTTGTCTAAAGTTTTCATTGGGATTTGAAGCGGTTGTAAGAGCCTAGCTAGCAAAACAGTTTCATACTTTTTTTACTGGCATACCCGACTGTGGGTCTAAATAACAACCCAATATGGGGTGAATTGGTTTTATAAAAAAACTTATCCCTTTTTTATGAAAATGCAGATCTGAAAAATACTATTTTTCTAGGAATAAAAATGCAGATCTGAATATACTAAATGCTAAGCTAAATATAAGCAATAAATCATAAAGTATAAAGCATCACAAATATGGATACGAAATGAATAATTAGAGAGATAGAGTTAGAAAGACAACACTGTAACTTTAGGTGGTTCGGCCAACACTTGCCTACGTCCATCCCCAAGGCTATTGACTTCCTTGAGCTTCCTTCAATATTCTTCAAATAGCGAATACACCTTAGCTTACGGGGTGCTAAGAAACCTTTACAAAGCGTTTTTCGAGCTCACGCTTTTACTTTCTTCACAAATCCCAAAACCCAAGGAATTTCTTCTACTCTTACAAGTAGGACCAAGTTTTTTCCCAACACTCAAATATTTTACAATAGATGTGTACAATAAAGAATGGCTCTCTAAGCAGAATATGCAAGTGAAAAGCTCAATAGAGTTCAAGAAGACAAGATCCTCAAAGGAAAGCTAAAGTTTGGTAGGTGGGTGTACAAGCTTTCTTGGTAGATGCAGTTTTCCCTCTTCTTCAAAGGACTTTCTCTCTCCAGAAATTAGGGCAACAGTAATAGCAAGTGTGTTGTCTCTTCTTCAAGAAATCTCTCTCTCTTTGGATGCTAGGTCGTCAATGAAGAGCAAGAGGAGAAGATTCAACAATGAAAGCTTTTGTCTTGAACGAATCAGCAAGTGATTTCTTTGGATCTATCTTTCTCTCTCTTTGGAAGGATAGAATTTGAATGATGATGCAAATCCTTACTTTCTCTCTCTATCTCATTCTATATATAGTCCTCCAGGCTTCAAGGGTCTTCAAGTAGCTATTATTATACCATTGGAGGGGTTTAAATGACTTTTTGAACCATTTTGAATGAGATGGCGTCGTTTCAGGGTTTTTGCAAAATCGCACAATGTGTCGACACTTCCACGCCTTAACCAATCCAAATGAAAAGAAAAGAAAAGTTACAAATTTAAGACCCAATCGACCAACGGCGAATACATTAACCCGGTTGCACAAAAGAAATGAATTGGTTACTGGACTACATGAAGAAGATAGTAATTTTATCGCAATCAAACACCCACTGCACAGTATAGAACATGATCATATGAAAATGAACAATTAGCATGATAGTACAAAATAAACTAGTTCTCTTCAGTGGGTAAAGATAATTATAGGATTTCAATAGGGGACCTTATTTTTTTGTTGAATATAATTATTTTTGTGATTCAATGCTGCGAAACACAACCAAGTCTCTGTTTCAAAAATATAGGGTTCCAGATGGTTGATAATATTTTGAAATAACTCCTAGATGGACTTGCCAACCTCGACCTTTGGGAATGAGTGTAAAGATGATTATTTGACTACGCAACTTCTAATTGATGAAGATTTGCCCCTCCAAGTTGACCCTCAAAATGGTATGATAGTCCTTTCAATCTCTCGTTAATTTTGTTTGAAATCATTGTGTTTCTTTCTCATTAGTCGATTTTACTCATCATTCATTGATTATTGTTTAGTGAATCTAATTATTTATAGTTGTTTCCCCTTAAATTTGTTTTATCATTTTGTTATAGATCAAAATGAAATTGTAAATGATGTAGAGCCTAAAGATATGGAGAGCAAGTGCAACTACAAGCTCATAGATGCAATTGAAAAGGTTGAGGCACCTAGAGAAGGAATGGTGTTTAGCTCAATAGAAGAAGTTACTTTATATTATAGGAGTTATGGGAAGCAAGAGGGTTTTGTTGTGGTACAAAGCAAAATTAAAAAGTTGAAAAGTGGGTGTCCACATTGGATTAGCCTTGGATGTGCTCGTCATGGTAACACTAAAACTACCTCAAGTAGTACTTATAATAATCCAAAACCAACAACCAAAACGGGGTGTAAGTTAAGGCATAACACACCAACCTTTTAGGAGAGGTTCCAATCTTAATTGCAACCAATCAATATTTTTCTCTAGAAAATCCATACAATACACAAGGCCTGGTTGAACATAACAAAAAAAACTTCAGAAACTACATGCCCATTAGATGAATGATTTACAAAGATTTAAATTGAAAGTGCTTGAAGTATTCCCGTTTACAAAGTCACAAACTCAGTCCACCAACAACACACACCCAAGTACCCACCACTTGGTTAGCTGGAACTCATAAAGCTCTAGAGACTGGAAAAGACCAGAAACCATCTAATCTATGCAAATGAGCTTCTTTCTCTCTTTTTGTCCTCTTCCCATGGGTGATTCTGGAGAGCTAAGAACACAAGTTTTACAACTAGAAAAAATCCAGTAAGGACCTAGAAAATCGTGATTGCAACTCCTAAATGCATTGACCAACTATTGTTGCCATCCAATAAATATTGCATAACCTTCGTTCATCAATAGATTGAAGAAGCAAATTAATAACGCTAGGGGCTCACCTCCATTTGGACCAAGAGAATGTTCCATCATTGCATCATCAAGTTTAATGAGATACGGCAATGTTCCATCATCCAAGCAAACAACACCGTGAAGTTTTAGAAATATTTAGTGAAAAAGGATACGGCAATGCATCATTTGCAGGATTCAAATTGATAACAGCAACCTTCTTGCATACAAATAATTCAAAACGAATAAGATATATGCTTTTCTAGGATTAACCCATAAGTCTCGTTCTAGTACCTCCTCCTACCTGAGACGAATTGAGGAAGGAGAAGAACTTTTCCAAGGTCTGAAACAAAGCAAGAACAACTTATTTAATCACTTCAGATTTCCTTCCCATTTGTAGTTTGTTGAAAAAAAATGAAACAACAAAGAATAGAATGATATTGAGATTCTATGCATATTGCTAAGCAGTAGCTCAAGGACCCATTTCCTAGCAAGAGTTGGGGGACGAGGATTTGGCATAGCCTCGGAGAAAAACTGTGTGGGGCCATCGCCGGATTGGTTGCCTTCTGGTTGGATACTCGAAGACAAAGTTCAGGGCTTCGAAGCTTCAACTAGAAGCTAGACAGGGTACGTTAAACTCAATATTTTTTAGCTGAATGTGGACCGGCGGTGGAGAGGATAAAGGAATGGCGCGACTGATTTTTGGTGGCAGGATTTTTGGAGAAGAAATTTTGGGAAGAGAGAACTGAGTAATGAACGACGTTGAAGGCTTTTGAACGTTTTGTGAGCCGCTTCTATTTTTAAAAAATTGATGATGCCACGTAGGCTGAGAGTCGGGTAAAATTCCGTCTCCAGTCCTTTCGTATATCATTACTCGATCGGTAAACTGGTTGCTATCAAACCCCAGGAAAGCTCTTATTATTGGCTTGATTCGAGCTGGTGGAAGTTTGCAGTGGAACTGAAAATAGACGTCATGGAAAGTCATGGAAAATTCGACTATCATGTTCCATTTTTCTTGCAGTTAAGATAGAGCCCGTGCTTTACATATGGCTCCGCTCCGTGGAATTTTAAAGGTCACTTGCTGGTTTTACAGAGTTGGTCTCCTACAAAAACCCTTGCCGAAGTAGGTCTATCATTGGCTACTTTCTGGATACAATTTGTAACACCCGACCCTCTAAATATTTTTACTTATCCTAATTTTCCTTATTAATTATTATAAAGAGTAACTATATTAATATTTTCAGATTTAATTATATTATTAGTTTTTAAATAGAAAAAAAATCCCTAAAAATAGTTTTACATGTCCAAAAATTATGAGAAAAATATCATCATTCTTGTCTTTTCAAGCTCTCTTATTTAATTACTTATATTACTCATTTCTTTAACTTGAATATTTCATATATTATTTTTAATTGGTGGAAAATATTAAAATACCCCTATTGCTTGTTTTAGCCCTAATTTCTTCTAGAATTAAACCTGATTTTTCTTCAATCTTTTTGCTTGCTATGTTTTATTCCCTTGTTTTCTTAGTCAATAGGACCTACCCTAGGTTTGTCGTGCATCTTATAGTTTATTTTCTAGAATTTTTGCTTAAAATAGTGTTTTTGGACTTGGATTGCATGATATGATGTATTTGAGCCTAGAAACCATTTGTTTGTGGACTTTCCTTCAGCCCATTCGACCCAGCCCACATGTCAGCACCTCCTTTGACTCTCAGAACCGGTAAAAGCCATAGAATTTTATTGCAATAATTACCAATCATTTATTGCATGCAAAACCACCATCCACATGTCAATTAGTGAGTTGCTGCCGCCCCTCTCCCCCCATTGCTGCTCCAAGCCTTGTCTATACCTCCTAAGCTAATGCACGATGATTTGGTCTCTCTAACCCCTAGCATGCTTAGTTCTAACCCTAGGTGTTAACTATGGTCAGGATGGTATAAATAGGGAGCTCTTGTGAAGGTTTCTTCACTGAGCTCATTCGGTTGTTCTTAGAGAGAGGGAGAGAGCTCTCGAGAGCTAGAGAAGAAGTAGAATAAAGGAGAAGAGGGAGGGTGCTAGCCGAATTTCCCTAGGAAAGATAAAGAGAAGAAATTTTGAAGAATTATTGGTAAAGGTTGAGGTTCTATTGAGCTTTGTAATCTTTGATGCTATTTTGATGCATCTTGGGGTTGGCCTTGATTCTTCACAGCATTCAGCACCCCTTAATCTTTCCTAGTTTCACCGATTTTTTCCTCAGGCAGAGGGACTAGGTCCAGAGAGATGGTTCTCACGCTATTCTAAAGCCAAAAGATGAAAGCTTGAAGAACAAGCCAAAATGTAGGACACGAAGTAACTAACAAAAAGAAAATAAAACTAAAAGTGGCGTTAGCGTTAGAGCTACGATTCCTCTGTTAACAGTACAATTAACTTGTTTTTTAAAATTTCACCATACTAAATGACGTGTCATATTTATGGCCCTCCATTTGAAACCAAGGGCTGAGAATGAACGAATTGCTCCTCGTGCAGAGGAGCCCTGTACCCAAAAAAAAACCATCACAGGAGGAAGAAAATCAAGTAGTAAGATATATCAAAAGAAAAAATAATAAGGCACACCTTTACAGCAAATGGAGGTCACAAAAGCTCCAACAAGCCACATTACACATTGTCTTCTTGTACGAATTAGCCCAGCCGCACATTACTATTCAGGTACAATCCAAGGATTCTTTAGAGACGTCTTCGTTCTCACCTCCGAAGTCATTTTCCCCACTTAATAACGGTTTGAAATATAATAAACAAGAGGGTATTTCAAAAATTTCAACGAATTCTTAGAAACATTTTATATGCCATTGGGATTCAATACAAAAGTGTGCCGAACTGCAAAACCCTCCTCCTCAACCCAATAAACTCTACACCCCACTCTCTAATTATGTCAAAATTCACCAAATCCAAATCTCAGTGACCAAATATTTATTTTTCCTAAATTTTTTATCTTTATTTTGATAAAATATATGATTTGACGAGAAGAGAAATAATTTTTAAAGTTATTATTATTATTTTTTAAAAATTTTAAAATTAAAATAAAATTGTTGTGGGCTCTCATTTGGTGTGAAAATTGAAAAAGTTATTATTTGGCTCTCATTTTGTCAAAATTCATCTTTGCATCTAAAAAATTCTTAAAAGCTGCAAACAGCTTTCTGCTTGGTAATTGTTTTTCTTATGTCAACAAAGTGCACACGTCCAAATGAAAATCTTACTATTCAACGCCACTAACAAACAAAGCTCAAGCACAGGAGAAAAAAATCTCACCTAGTTAAAAGAAGAGACGCAGCCATTACAAAAGCGCCACGTATGCTGCCCCAAACCATATGCGTGTCTATCTGAACACCCCCAATCCCTTCTCTGCTTACAAGGTGCTCTTCAGTTCCAAGGGCACCGAGCTTTATATCTAGCGCGCACACTTCCTGCACTTAAGTACCATCTAATAAATCATCTGCTTCAAGGTGAACCTTCTTCTGCTTCGTCTCCTTCTCACTCTCGTTGGTCAATTTTAGCATTTTCACAACTGGGATTTGCTTTCAGATTGTTCCCTTTTTAGAAAAAAAAACGTTGCTTTTAGTTATTTATTGCTTCAATTTTGCCCGTAGTGTTGTGAGATATTATTTTGGTGGTGAAGTGCTTGAGCTAAGACCATGTTTATGCTTCGGTTCAGTTTCTGAAGGTTTCTTGTATGTTTTCTCCCAGCTCTGCGTATTTGAATTTTCAAGCTATTACGTTGGCAGAATTTATTTTATAGGTTGGAAAATTATTAGTTGCTTGAAGAAAGAAATGATGCTATGCAATTGTATAGTGCATTACGCAGCTAACAAAAATGAGTGGTGATGTCTTACAGAAGCTGAGTTTTTGATTCTGTGTGCCAGCATAGAGTCTGTTTGACAGGAAGTTGGTGGAAAACATAAAATCCTTAGCACATGACTTTAACCTCAACCTTTCTGTGATGTAATTCCAAGCTTTGTTTTCCTTTTCTTCGTGAATCAATATTAGGTTTCATGCATTTACAGTTTTACGTTAAGAAAACCAATTTTTTTCTAAAAATTTCTTAGTGCAAACATGCCTTAATTCCAATTAAATTAAAAACATATTGAAAAGGATTATGTCTGAAAAGTTATTTTGGATAGCAATTAAAATTTTTCAATGTAGACGTGTATGGGCATGCGAGATGTATGCATTAGGACTTGTGCATGTCTTTTCTTGGTAAGTGGTGTGGACCTCTCTCTTTGTGTGTTCACCTCAGTGTGCGCATGGCATTTGTGATCCTCACTTTCAGATAGAGAAGCGCGCCGCGCCCTTTTGTGCATGTCATTGGTGATCCTTGCTAATATCTTCTTAATCCTTTAGGTGTTTTTGGCTGCCCTGCCTTTAGCCTTAAAATTAAATTGCTATAACTGTTCCTATTTCAATGTGAAAAGATATAATGTTATATATATTTGTACATATATATATGTGTGTGTGTGTGTGTGTGCGCGCGCGCGCGCGCGCAGGTGTGTGTGTGTGTATAGGCCAGCTTGACAAGCTATCCTTCCTCCTCTTGATCTCAAGTGTGAAGGAAATATCTCTTCTTCTTTCTTACTTCCACTTGCCGATCCTTGCCCAGAAAAGTGACGAACAGGGCCCCATGATGACTTAAAAGAGGAAAATAATAATAAGACGATGGTAGCAGTTTCAGGATAAAGTAAAATGAGAAAGAAATGGGCGATATTGTGTTGTTGTCTGCCGATGAGCTCTCTGGAATGTGAGGCCAGTCACTTGAGAGAGGAAACAATTTAGAAGAATAGAAAAAGAAACCAACAATATTAGTTGTCCTTTTGCAGAATCTTGCTTATGTAAAGGTTCCTTTTTTGTGGTTAGAATCCATACCGTATATCGTTCCTGAAATTAAGAATGTGTTTCCTTTCTTAAAGGTATTCAGCGCCTGTTGGATAACTTCCATGAGCTGCCCAAGTTGCTTAAGATATTAGTCTGACTTCATTCGTGTACCTTTGTTTATCTCAAATTCTTTGTTCTCATTTACATAACTAGATTGCTGAGTTATATTCTCAATGTCGTCACTTACAAATTTCAGGTTTATATACCGCTCTAACTATTTGTAGTTCCAATGCTTTTCTTTGTTTGGTAATTTTCCTTTTGTAGTACTAGAGATGGAAGCATCATCTGCATGCCTTGTGGGGAATAGTTTATCTACCCTCAGTGCAAAACCAAGTTTGAGCAAGGATTTCTACAGTAGTTTGTTTTTGCCTTCTTCAAAAATTAGATACTTTGGTAAGACGAGAAAAGCAGTTTTTGCAAAGGCATCTTTGGAACAGAGTCAGCATGAAGGGAGAAGAGACTTTATAAAGTTGTTGTTTGGAAATGTTGGAGTTGGTGTGCCTGCTTTACTGGGAGGTGGTAGCGCCAAGGCTGATGACCAAGGGGTTTCTTCCTCCAGGATGTCTTATTCTAGGTTTTTGGAGTATTTGGACAAGGATAGGGTCAAAAAGGTAGATTTGTTCGAGAATGGGACTATAGCTATTGTTGAGGCTGTTTCTCCTGAACTAGGTAACCGGGTACAACGAGTTCGCGTTCAACTTCCTGGGCTCAACCAAGAGCTTCTTCAGAAATTCAGGGAAAAGAACATTGACTTTGCAGCGCATAATGCTCAAGAAGACTCAGGTTCTCTTCTATTCAACTTGATCGGGAATCTGGCTTTTCCTTTGATCTTAATTGGAGGACTGTTCTTACTCTCAAGGCGCTCATCTGGAGGCATGGGTGGTCCAGGTGGACCTGGATTCCCCTTGTCCTTTGGTCAATCTAAAGCCAAGTTCCAAATGGAACCGAACACTGGTGTGACGTTCGATGATGTTGCCGGAGTAGATGAAGCTAAGCAGGATTTCATGGAGGTAGTGGAGTTCCTAAAGAAGCCTGAAAGGTTCACTGCAATTGGGGCTCGCATTCCTAAAGGGGTTCTGCTTATTGGTCCTCCTGGAACTGGAAAGACTCTGCTAGCGAAGGCAATTGCTGGTGAAGCTGGTGTTCCATTTTTTTCCATCTCTGGTTCAGAGTTTGTTGAGATGTTTGTCGGTGTTGGTGCCTCTCGAGTCCGTGATCTCTTCAAAAAGGCCAAGGAGAATGCTCCATGCATTGTTTTTGTTGATGAAATTGATGCTGTTGGACGGCAAAGAGGGACTGGAATTGGTGGAGGGAATGATGAAAGAGAACAGACTCTTAACCAGCTTTTGACAGAAATGGATGGTTTTGAAGGGAATACTGGTATAATTGTGATTGCAGCGACCAACCGGGCTGACATTCTCGACTCTGCCTTACTTAGGCCTGGACGGTTCGACAGACAGGTGAGCATTTGTCATAAAATCCTTGTTACTTTCATTAATAGGGAAAGTATTCAAAGTTGTGCCTTGCAGGTAACTGTCGATGTTCCAGATATACGTGGAAGAACAGAAATCTTAAAGGTTCATGCTAGCAACAAAAAGTTCGATTCAGATGTTTCTCTTGATGTTATAGCAATGAGAACGCCTGGCTTTAGTGGAGCTGATCTAGCAAACCTCTTAAATGAAGGAGCTATATTGGCTGGTAGGCGTGGGAAGACTGCAATTTCATCTAAGGAGATTGATGATTCTATTGACAGGATTGTGGCTGGAATGGAAGGAACAGTAATGACAGATGGGAAAAGTAAAAGTCTAGTGGCATATCATGAGGTCGGGCATGCCATTTGCGGGTAAGGACAATATTAGCTTCTGGTTTCATTTATTTTAGAGATTCTTCCTTGTAGTAATTTTGCCGAGGCTACATATACTTGTTATAGAAAGAAAATTTACAAGCCTATGTTCGACCGTGATACGAGTCTTGTCTAGGGACCATACCCATCGACAATCTTTACCTAACAGTACAAGCATGTTTTATGGCAGGGTTTATCCTGCATAAGCCTCAGAGTGGTCAAATGTATAATGTGTCTCTGTATTTGTAAAAGCTATGGTCAAAATCTACAACTTACAGTTTCTATGGGTTTATTTGTTGAGTGAGTGAATGGGGGATTTACAGTTTCTGTCGCTTCTTTAAAATGTAGATCTGTTCGGAATATATATGTCACTCATTTTGACTGAATCAAACTGCACTTGACTGAGCCTGTATTTACAATGTACAAAAGACACAAAGCAAGTCCAATTGATGTCAAATCTATTAGGTAGAACTAGGCTGAAAAAGGGATTACGGGTATTTGGTCTCATAGATGTGATTCATGCATATTTGGGTCATGAAAAATGGTACTACTAAAATTAGCTCAAGAACATCACATGACTTGATGACATTGGAGCACAGTCCGAGCTTTGATGAGGACGTCTAGAATTTAAGCGGACGTTAAGACGCCCAAAATTGGTTTGGAATTTTAATATCCAGACTAGATATTATATGATTATTAATCTTAACCTTCCTTAGTTCGTGAAGCTTACCAACAATCTGAGAGTTTTATTGAATGCGGCACTTCCTCTTTCTGTCACAGCTATTGCTCTCTTTTTTGGCATCCTCAACATAATTTGAATTACCTTTCTTCCACGAGTTCTCATTGTGAGATAGCGGTCAAGTAATTTATGGTGTCTTATCTTTTTTCGTCTGTGCAGTACATTGACTCCAGGGCATGATGCTGTTCAAAAGGTAACGCTAGTTCCACGTGGTCAGGCACGGGGTCTTACATGGTTTATTCCTGCCGATGACCCTACCCTGATCTCCAAGCAACAGCTATTTGCACGTATTGTTGGTGGACTCGGTGGCAGAGCTGCAGAAGAAGTGATCTTTGGTGAGCCAGAGGTGACAACAGGCGCAGCTGGTGATTTGCAGCAGATTACTGGATTGGCAAAACAGGTAATTCAGAGTTTACATATCTGCTTCCAAGTAATCTACCCCTTTGTTTTATGTTGAAATTTGTCGACTGTTCGAATTAATACTTTTGCGGGGCCCTTTGTTTAAGTAGGGTCTTCCGCTCCTCTTTTTGGGCAATGCCTATGGCATCAGGCATTCTACTTCCATTTTTGTAGCCAATAGCTCTTATAGTCATTTTCAACACAAAAATTAATGGAGGGATTTGATTATCTGTTTGCAGATGGTAACCACATTTGGAATGTCCGAAATCGGCCCATGGTCGCTTATGGACTCGGCCCAGAGTGGTGATGTCATCATGAGAATGATGGCCAGGAACTCCATGTCCGAAAAGCTTGCTGAAGACATTGATTCTGCTATCAAGAGGATATCAGACAAAGCATATGAAATTGCGTTGACCCACATCAGGAACAACCGTGAGGCCATTGACAAAATTGTGGAAGTCCTCCTTGAGAAGGAAACCATGACTGGAGATGAATTCCGATCGCTTCTTTCCGAGTTTGTCGAAATCCCAGTTGAAAATCGGGTCTCTCCATCCCGCTCACCAGTCACTGTTTAAATAGCATAGCATAGTGACCCATTTAGCGGTCATTGACTCTTAATCATACGTCTTGGAATTGATTACATGTATTATACATCTGTAATTCTGAGTAAAAGGTGAAAAAATAGTTCAATGTATCTTGTGATCTTGGCTTATATGACCTGAGTAGGAAAGCATATCAACGTGACTTAGGGATCCCGTAAACTTTTCCGTCCAATTTTCTGGGGAAAATGCTAACATAGAGGAAAGTTATTGATTTGTACAACACCTTATAAACTCTTCGTGGCAATTCACTACGGTTGTGTTTGAGTGTTAAAATTTTAGGGTATTGAATTTGGTGAAAAGGTGAAGAGAGATGATTTTTAATATTTATTATAGTGAAAAGTTGATATGATGTGAAGAGAGATTATATTGTAATTTTTTATTGTGTTAAAATTTTAGGAAGTGTAAAATTTTTGTAATCAAACATAGCTAGTCATCAACCTATTTCTTTAAAAAGGAAAAGGGATAACAAAAAATATTAAAAAAAAACTTAATTATCTTTATAGTTGTATGGTATTGACTCTTAACAAATCAATTCATAGATTACAATTTTGAACAATTCATAGATTAAAATTTTGAACAAGATGGGTCTATAGTCTATTTTTCATACATATAAGTTATTTTGTTTATTAGAAGATATTCAATTAATGGAAGACCGACATGAGTTTGGAGTATAGATATCTATTTTCAAGGTTGTATAACTTATTTTGGATATGTCCTGTTAGTGGGCTAACTTTTGATGGACGAAAAAATTTGTATGTCTAAAAAATTATAAATCTTGACCATAAGGACTGTCCTATTCAAAGTTGTCCTAAGAAATAATTTATTTGATGTTGTTGTTAGACATTCCTTGGTGTTTGTTGCGGCAGTGTGCAGGAATGCTGATGGATTGTTACTCTTTGCTTGGACAAAGAGCTTTCCTCCTAGCGGCCCCCTTGTGGGCGAGGCAAGAGCAACTCTGTTTGCTGTTCAGGAGGCTACTTTCTTACAGCAGGATAAAGTGATTTTTGAGGGGGATTCCTTATCTGTGATTGAGGCGATTAACAACCGAACCTCCCCTCCTGATTGGCCTATTCGCTCTGTTATTTATAATATCATTAGTTTAAGTAATGATCATGGTTCTTGGTCCTTTAAGCATGTTAGACGTAATGAGAATGTTGTTGCCCATAATATTATCAAATGGGCGTTAGAGAAAAATTTGATTGGATCTATTCCCATTGATGTAATCCCTGCTACTTTGTATTCCAATGATAACCCAAGGTTTCCTCCTTGAGTTATGCTGGGTGTTTTGTTGTTTATCTAGAAAAAAAAAAAATTAAGTCAAAACTACCCAGGAAGAATATACTTTCATATCTGGAGCCAGGCATACATCAAGTAGGACAAGTTACTTCTTTTGTTGGCTTCGTATCTATTGGAAAGTTCGTATACGTATGAGGTGGATAAGTACTGCAAGTCGCCTGCTTTCTAAAATCCCATTTCTTTATGCACAGTAGTTTGGTTGTTAGTTCCTTGGAAAAGATAAGCCTATTAATTAATTACATTAGCTGACGTGTACTGACATCATGACAAGGACATTATATAACAATATCACTCAAAGCCCATGTATTCTTAGAAAGGCTAAATTACCCGTCATTCCTTCGTTACAGTCAATTCTCATATTCATTCGGAAATATTTCTCCTATGGGGACCCTGGAGTTTGATACGTCTCCCAAATCAGTCTTCCGTCGCATTAGACACGGAATCTACCTACGTAGTTGACGGCGAACCGACACGTGTACGAGAGACTGAACTCAGTCACATCGCTGCAATTCGACCGAGAGAAGAAGCTGATTCGTCCTTTGTACTCTACGTGGCTCTTCAGCTTCACGACTACCTTTAGACCCGAGAGACTGAACTCAGTCACATCGCCCGAGTTCGCCGCTATTTTCGAATCGTCTGCGTTGTTATTTTCCTTCAGAGAAGATAACCGTTTTACGATTGCCGCCTAGAAGTTGTTGCTCCTCTAGCGGATGAACTTGCCGATCGACGGCATGTCCACGGACAACGACTGCGACCGGTGAAACGATACCGCCCGTTTGAACTAATGCCTGAAGGCGGCTCTGGCCTAGGGAGGCCGGAATGAGGTTGCTCGACGTCCATTTTATTCGAACCGTTTAGGTCGACGCCGGACTTGTCGCTCACGGACTTGTTCCCGTTTAATGTGTCGCGAAAAAGTCTTTGTGCTTTACCCACTCTCAGAATCGTAGAAAGGATCCAGATTAGGAAGCTTTCCTCTACCTGCATCGCGTGTTACCACTTGGAGGACCACAAATGAGCTTCTGACTCTTGCCCAGTCAGCTGATCACCCTCCACGTTAGCAGAATTTGAGCCTAGAGGTTTCCTCCAAAACTACTACAAGTCTACAAGAGAAGCGCACCAGGTTGGGGTTTTGGCCATGGAAGCCAATGTAAACATCGCAGATCCTGAGTTTGGTATTGGAAGCAGGAGAGATGAGTCCTTTGGCAAAGGAGACTTGAAGGTCAGGCTGATCAGTGACCCATGATGTGCCTGACTCGGTCTTGAATGAAAACGGTCCTGATTTTTCAAACTTAAATGGCAAGTGGACCGGTTTGGATATTGCGCACTTCTTTTTGTCTTGCCATGATAAGCCCAGTACCAGAGGTTTGGTTTTTTATTTGGTTTTTCTAGGGCTGGTGCGTTTGATTATGGGACCGCGTTTTTGGAGGGGTCTGTGAATTGGGGTTGTGGGATGAGATGGCATATGAATGCTTGTAGTATTAGAGGCGGAAGTCCAAGAATGGATCAACGCGGATTTGCCAAATTTGTGGTACTTTTCCGGACCAACTATTCCGGTGAAGTTGTTTTGAGAAATGTTCAAGAACTTGAGGCCACTGAGGGGAGGGAAATCAGAAGGGAAAGTTCCATTCATGGAGTTGTTGGACACGTCAAAATACTTCAATGAGCGAAGAACCGAAATGGGTTTCACGTTGCCTAAGATCTTGCGGCTTGAAAATGAGAGAGTGAGTGAGAACGAGGCAGATGGGACCCACCATTTTGCAACATTTTAACTTATGTGACGTTTTTTTTTACACATGTCAGGTATATATTAGTTCTGACGTGGTTTCCGTCAGCCACGTATGCAAGTTTCGTTGCCTATCTGACGACAGGACTAATGTGGGAAGTCACAAACCCTAGGGGTACCGGTAGGACAAAAAATACCTCAGGGATTAATTGGGGAAACAGTTAAACACCAAGGACTGTTGGTGTAAATTACCCTTTTAGAAATGACTTTACCCTAAAAATAGAAAAGTATTGGACACATAAGTCAAAATTCAAGTTGTTAAGGAATTAATGGATTTTTCGTGAGTAAATTATAGTTCAAATCGTAGAAACTTAACTTCAAAATCAATTAGCTTTTTTAACATGATTAAGCTTGATTTAGAATTCGGCTCATCTATTAAATAAAAGAGATAAATAAAATACTCATTCTTGTGATTTTAAAGTTAATTCTTAATGTTTAAATTTTAAACTTCAATGGCCAATTTGATGAGTTTTAAAGTTTTATGGATTTATTTAATTTTTACGCAAACTACTTGGACCAAATTTCTATTTATCTCTTAAATAAATACAATTTGGAGAAGCTTATGTAAACTTATATAATATTTTTGGGTTATTTTTGTAACATTATGTTTATTCTATAACAAAAATATGGTAAGCATTTTATATAAACGAGGTAATGCTCTCCCAAAAGTGACAAATATAGTTTAACCCTCTTCTAGAAGCCTCTATATAGATTTGTTAGTAGATATATATAATATATGGATACATAAGCGAATATATAAATATAAATGTATATAAAGGAATGCAGTCCTTGTACCTCGTAACATGTTGGGCTTGATTTTTTTTATTGATTATGATCGTGTAACAAAATTTTGCAACAATTTACTGTCGGACATGTATGATTTATTTAGAGTTACAAACTATGCAGGTCATAATTAATTATTTATAATTTTCGGCACTTACCCTAGCTTTTGTTATGTGTCTCTAAAATCTAGGAAATTGTATTATGTAATTAGGCAGAGGCAGTTGAGAATCTTGATGGGTCATGATATTTGTTTAAAATTGTATTGAAATGCGTGTAAAAATTATTAAAAGAAATTGATATTTATAAAATAATAATAAAATAAATGTATTTTATTATGTTTGGATAACGCACAGATTAGTTAAAAAACACCCTGATCCAAAGAATCTGGCGCGTATACGCGTGAAGTACCGAACCAAACAACCTCGTTGCCCATTTCGAATAGTACAAAGGCAAAAACCCTTCTATGAACCGAGAATAATCCCTTCTATGCTTTAACTTTCTCTAGTCTTCCGATATTTCGAGCTCCAAATTATCAGAAACGATTCCATTCCCCCGTTCTCTGAACCGAGAATTTGAGCGGTGATATATGGCTGTGTACAAACCTGAAGATGATTATGACTATCTGTTCAAGCTAGTTTTGATTGGTGATTCTGGAGTGGGCAAGTCCAATTTGCTCTCCAGGTTCACGAGGAACGAGTTTATTCTGGAATCCAAGTCTACTATCGGGGTAGAGTTTGCGACCAAGAGTTTGAATATTGATGGGAAGGTGATCAAGGCTCAGATTTGGGACACTGCTGGCCAAGAAAGGTATGGGTTCCTTTTTTGCCGTTTTATGTCAAAATTCTGAGTTTTTGCGACGTGGGTTGTCAACATGTTATCATCTAATTCATGGCTGTGCCAGTCTTGCTTGGGAATTTTGGTACTTGTGCCATTGGTTTTGAAAGATGTGTGTGGAACGCTATAGTGCGACCAAGAAAGTTTATTGTTTCTGTCATACTAAGGATTTCGAGGCCAAGAAGGCTTGATATTGTGTTCAGAATTTGATGGATATGTCATGGATTTTGTAGTTCAACTGTGATTGTTGGCATAGGGGAAGCTGGAACAGCTTTTGCCGGAAGCTTTTATGCTGTTCACTATTCTTCTTTTCATCCAAGTGGATTTAGTTGCTCTGGACATTAGCTCAAGAATTTATTAGGTCCCAACTTTTATGTACTGTTTGCTTGTTCATAAAAAAAACTTTTATTTACTGTTTGTTGAGCTTAATTTCTTATGCACAATAGAGTTGATATCTGACTAGTTCATATGTTTGACTTGGATTTTTTATGGTTAGCATCCATGTGATGCACTAGATCATGAGTGGAAGAATGTGAAGCCATTTTGATGACTGATCAGTCTAGGAATTTGCTCGTATGTTCATATCAGGTAGTTTAATTCTCCTGGAGCTATGGTGGAAAAATGTGTTTTCTTCAAGGGTAAACTTTTT
Source organism: Myrica gale (assembly GCA_963930655.1). Taxonomy (NCBI): domain Eukaryota; kingdom Viridiplantae; phylum Streptophyta; class Magnoliopsida; order Fagales; family Myricaceae; genus Myrica; species Myrica gale. Next base: position 17,491,082 of record OZ005600.1, on the reverse strand, counting down.
GTCTCTGAACCATTTACAAAAGTATGGAATGACATCCGACTAGATTTTTTCAAACTAATTTTTTACCTTCAGCAAATCAAGCTTCACTTTTAGCTCTTAGATGAAGAAAGATTCAAGAGCTAACCTGGTTTTTCCTCTATAAATCTATTAGATGATTAGGTTTCTCATAACGAATGGTTGGAGCGCTTCCTTCTGTGTTGGCTTTACAATTTTCCAATGAATAGCTGGATGGCATATTATATCAGCTGAAGAAAGGGACAAGGAGTGACTGAAAAGCCTAGGCAGGGCCATTCTTAAATGCCGGTCCCATTGCGCATGAGTGGCAGTAATATTAGGAGCAACTTGGGCCTTTTAATGTTTTATGAACTAAAATATCTGATTGTTGAAGTATGTTCTACATACTTGTTGGAACTCATGTTTGAGGGAATTAATCTTTAATAAAATTGTCGAAAAATCTGGGGTGAACACCCTTAGGTCTGTACTCCTTTTATGGAATTTTAGTAAGTGGCTTAAAAAATCACAAGTGCAGAGAGAGTAGGATTTTGCAAGAGTGAGAAGAATAGCTAGAGAACTGTTTGGATTGATGACTGTTCTCTCTTTCTGGATTGCCCTCATAATAGTTCAAATTCTGTCCATCATTTGGCTTTTAACTTTTCTTGAGCATAGTGGTAGTGGTGGTCCAACCCGAGGTTTGGAGGATGGCCAAGGTTATTTCTAGTAGAGCCAAAGCTGCAACTGGAATTAAGGGTGGAATTCTTGCCAAGTTTGGTGTGAAGCAAGGTCGATTGATATTTATGGTTCCTAAGCACGAATGTCTGTGCTTAAGTTCTTTAGAACTAATATTCTTTTGAGGGCAGGGATAAAGTGGTCTGTTAAGGCATTTTGTTATACGGTTAATTGGCGATCATTGTATCTACAGGGGTTCAGCCAGTTGAGTTATTAGATGAATGACATATTCTCCTTTCTTCTAATACTGCTGCAAGGATACACACATTGATCTGTCCAGGTTGCAAAATTTACTCTTAGAAATAAGAAGATTTTCAACATCCTCAACAATAGTAGTATGCAATAGATCTTTCCATGAGAGGTTGGCACAGGGCAGGAATAGCACAAAGCATCACTGTCCCAAGCTTCTTTGAGTCGGGGAACCTCTTGCTGAACGCGCACTTAATCTGTTTCAAGATGAACTAGGCCAGGTTCCATATCATTTAGAAGGAGAAAGAAGAGAAAAGGCACTGGAAGGAAAAAGGTGGGGTGTCACTTTAAGAGGAGAGAGAAACACGACTGGTTATGGATGGATCAGCCCTGCCCCTGGCCCTAATCATCAAGGCATCATTAGATCTAAGCAGCTCCAAATGCTAGGGATTGTCAAAAGGAAGTACAAGACTTGTCTTATAGGATCTCTCATGTACAAAATTTATTTATGTAGAAACTTCGTTCAACTCCTTGGGAAATTAGATGCCGTGAAGATTATGACGCTTTTACTAAGTGAACAAGTTTCATTCTTCTCAATTTCATGTCATTTTCATTTAAAAATATCAACCACTGCGTGGGATCATCCTCAGAGAGGGAACTAGACCACAGCTTGCATGGGAGATAAAGGACAATGACTCAAGGTCATTAAGGGTGTGCACTGAGTTCTAGATTTTTGTGGCTTAGCAAAGTGAGATCTATGCCTAAGTGATGCAGAATATAATGGAGAATGAGAATTAGCATTGAGATAGAGAAATCATGAAAGAAAGGGAAGAAGAGAAAAATAAGCCAAGGAGGGGGAAAACACGTTTGAGTGAAAAAGGTAGCCGCCAATAATCTTTATAATTTCAGTCTAAATGATTTTAAGGTTCTCACAAACCTTAAATAGAGAACAAAAGATCTTAAGCAAACCCTAAAAACCCATGGGCCAAAACTTAATAAAACATAATAACTCCTAATCTATTAAAATATAAATCACAACTAAATAAACTAAAACAATAAATTAAATGTCCCCATTACATAGCCAAGCAGAATATGCTATTGGACGAATATATTTCCCTAATCACCATCTCTGGTGCTTCAGCTTTCCAGATGTTATGAATAGCAGATGGTGTTTCTTAGAGTCAAACTTCATCTCATCATTGATTTCTTCAGATGAGTCAAATGAATATGCTGGCATCTCTATACTAAGCTAAGTTCCACAGGGAAGAGAGTGTTCAATCATCTTCATTGCTGTTTATATGCTGCCAAGTGCCATGGTGGGGGAAGGACACAAATGGCCAATGGACAAAACCAAGGAGGAATTGAATTAGAATGCTGGGTACAAAATGTCTGCAGCCAGCTGATACTATCGCAGATGTTGCCATATATGGTACAATAGTCATTGCAACGTTTAACAAGGCTCACAGCATTCAAGGGCATATGACGATGATATAAGTTTCGATTTAACCCTTCCATTTATGATGTGATGTCTGTCCCAATTTTCTTGATGATTTTTTTGGTATCACCTCTCCGCAAGAGGAGTGGTTAAGGAGCTCCAATATATTGCAACAACTGGTAATTAATGTTCACTGTGGTCACAAAATTGGAACCTATTTTTTCCCTTCTGCTTTAAGATATTGCAGAAGGCTTTTTGGGCCACTATGTTTGGACCCCCAGCTTGTCAAAGTCTCGAATATTTTCATCTACAGTCAATTCTGATATGTAGTTAATTACTTTTTCGGTTCCCCTTCCTATTCTTATAGCTATGATGCAATTACATGAGTAATATTGTTTCCAGCCTTATATATTCCCGTTACTATTTTATAGGTACCGTGCCATTACCAGTGCTTACTACCGAGGAGCCATTGGTGCTTTGTTGGTGTATGATGTCACTCGGCATACAACATTTGAGAATGTTGGAAGGTGGTTGAAGGAGTTGAGGGAGCACACAGACCCTAACATGGTAGTCATGCTGATTGGCAACAAGTCGGACCTTCGACATCTTGTCGCTGTTCCAACAGAATACGGAAAGTCATTTGCAGAGAGAGAGTCCCTCTATTTCATGGAAACGTCTGCATTGGACGCAACCAACGTGGGAAATGCTTTTACTGAAGTTCTAACACAGATATACCGGATTGTGAGCAAGAGGGCAGTTGAGGCAAGTGATAATGGAAATGCTTCCACTCTTCCGTCCAGAGGACAGACGATAAACGTCAAAGAGGACTCCTCACTTCTGAAGAGATTTGGATGCTGCTCAAACTAGGATTGGTACTTTCTGGTGGTCTTTCACTCTTTTTAAAACGTTTGTAAATTGTTTGCACTTACTCTTTCTATAGAATAAAAGCTAAACTGTCTGATGAAGTGTTTGGAAATTTGGCTGGAAGGCTGGATGCAAGAAAATTTATCCACACAGGACAGCTTGACTAAGCATAATATGAAATGTATCTATTCCTGCTGTAATTTGTAGTTTCCAGGTTTTTTTGCTTCTATCAATTGGCCCGGAAGTTACTGTCTTCACAGTACAGGGTCAACTTACGTTTTGTGGAAGATGGTCTCGAATAGCAAAGGATATATTCACCTGGTTTCTGTGCTTGTAAGAACAGAGTAACTTTCAAATATATTCCAAACATGTAAACGATATATTTGCATATTATGGTAGGAGGACGAGTTACTTGAATTAGAGCTCTTTGATTGGGATAAATTTCTGCAAAAATGAACCACAAATGACCCTTCAAACTCTGACGAAATGGATAAATAAATTCCGAATTCTTTTTTTTTTTCTCTCTGCTGCTGCTCCTTTTTATTTTTACTCTCTGTCCTCTTATGAAAAAGTGTGTAAACCCTTCGGGCAACTAAGGGGATGTTTGAGCCTCAAATAATTGGGGCCAAATATTTGGGTTTAATACTAAAATATTCTTCACATAATTTTTTATTATTATAATACTTATTAAAAATCTTCTCTCTTCACTTTTTCACCAACTCCCATAACATATCTTTATTTTATAATATTTTCTGAACCCCAATACTCAAAATTTTCACCCTCAAACATCCCCTTAGTTGGTCGCTTTGTTTCATTTAAAACTTACGTGGTCCCCACATGGGCGAGACCAAATCTTCCTCTCCCCGTCTACGTGGCCGGGGGGGGGGGGGGGGTTTGGCTGGCCGCTGGGCTTCTACAATACGTAGCTTCTCTATAAGCAATGGTTTGATCATTATATCGGATCCATTAGTAAAGATTGTGCAGCGAAAATCTTGGATCGTTGAAAACTAGCCGCCCAAGCATTTTGCCTTTTTTAGATCCAAGCACACCGTTCTTGAGAGAGAATTCTAGATAGAGAAAACTTAGAGAGTTTTTTCTTGAAAATGAATTTTCGTCTCTTTCTCAAATGAAGTTTTGAGCTATTTATAATGGCTTCCTCAGAACTTCTCCTGTGCTTATGCGTGAGATATTTAGGGATCTCAAATCTCGGTCGTAGGATCATCATGAAAACTCCTTTTCATTGAACTCTCTTATATTTATATTCCGAATTTATGGGCTTCTACAAATTGTGATAATGTCCATTAACATATCACAATTGACCCTCGAGATAGTGAGACTATTTTTCATGAAATCACTTTTGCTAACAATTATCTGTATATTTATCTTTCCACCATACTATATTCCACATTAGCTAATAGGACCGGAATAATATCACCAATTAAGTCCCTAGATCATATAATTCATAATGCACAATCTGTAACTCGTTGGACTCTTAAATTGTTTCTAAAACAATTTCACAATTTCACAAATAAATAATATGTTAATTTTGAAAAACATTTTCGCAAAAGTCCACTGGTCATTGATTTCTTTTCAAGTCTAACTCTATACACATATACTGAATATACTGTCTCACAAAAAGACTGGTGGATTCCTTGATATTCGGATGGTGCTTCGCCTACAAGCGAGTCAATACGTCACTTAGACGCTTAGGAAACTAATCAAATAGACACACAACAATAAATACTTATAAACATTTCGGTTTTCCAAAAGTACGCATCTTAGAAAATATGATTTCATTTACAATTGATTTCTTTAATTAGCTTTCATAAAACAATTGAAGAAAAGCAATTAAAGACATGCATCAAACATCTCCAATAAGGTTGCTAATGGGACCACTATGCAATTCACTTCATATCAACTAAGTACACTGATTCTTCCCACCGACATCATTGTTATTAGCTTAATATCCCTTATTCAATACCTTACATCATACCGTGCCTGGACTAATGTCTATCGAATTCCTACCATCCCAACCTCAATAAACTTCTTAACTAGGTTTGGTCAACTAACCTCAATGATAGGGTTTCACACATCTTCAATAAGAACTCAAAAATACAACATATCTGAAATTTAACAGGTCCCGCTCGAGCGCCTGTCGAGCATCAGTCGAGAGTCAAGTCTCTGTCCAATTTTTATCTAGCCTTGGTCGAGCGGGGGTTGAGCGCTATGAATCTGTATGAAATCTTCTAAGCCCGCTCGAGCACCTGTCGAGCGGCACGACTCTGTCTAACATTTTTCCTTAAGGGCGCTCGAGCGTGAGTCGCACGCTAATTGAGCGTGATTATGCCTAAAAACAGGTCACTAATAACTCCATGTTCCAACAACTTAAACATGGTTTTTAATTTGATTCTTTTGACCAATATCAAATCCACACAATTCATTTCATGTCTATTCAATCTCCAAGCAACATGGTTTAAATTCCTATCTAATCTAACCCATGGCCATAACATAGCAAAATCATGATTGATATTGTACTTTAAGAGCAAAAACCAAGATTACCACAAACAACCCTTTCGGCCACATCTAGCATTACATGCATGCATCATTTTCCTATCAACTCTCGTTGCACATGCATGATAATAATCCAACAACACTACATTACCACTTCCTCTATCAACCCGGCCTAATCCTTTCCTCCAACACCTACTCAACATCACAACACCATAGCCCAAAACCGTGGCTTAAACCCTTCCTCCAACAACATCAACATCAACATCAACAATCCCAACCTAAATCAGATCTATTATTCAAGCATATTATCAAATAGAGAATGAACACAAGAAACATAAGCATATTCGGCCAAAACAGCAAGCATTTTCCTTTGAGAAAACCAAACCCTAGCTTACCTTGAGGCGGGTCACTAGTGATGACATAGAACACCTAGCATTAAGATACATATGGTCAGAATCTAAGAAAGAAAAGAGAAGAGATGAACATGCAAGGAAATCAGATCCTTTACCTCCTTTCTTCCTAGGATTTTAGCTTTTTATTAATCGGTTCAAGCTTTTCCTTCTACTCTAACTCTCGGTTTCTCTTTTGTGTGGCTTAAATGGGTTGAGATGAGAGCAAGAGGTTTGCTGTGATAAGGCTTAAGGTGAGGGAAAATGTTGAAAGTGAGGTGTGGTGGATGAGGTTGCTGGAAATGGCGTGAGGAAGGAAAGGGAAATACTTTGGAGAGATGATGAAGAGCTCAGGCAAGGAGAGGAAATGAGTTGAGTGCTGGATGCTTCGGTCAAGTGAAGTGAAGTGAGGTGAAGAGGGTTTCAGTCAATGAAAGAGCTGAGTGTTTCGGTGAAGAGTGAAGTGAGGTGAGCTAAGTTAGGTGAGAGATATGAATGAGATTGAAGGAGGCTGAATATAGTCTAATACACGTCCAAGGAAACAAGGAAGAAAAGTCTCACTTGCTTTAGCCCATGTGACATGGTCAGGTCATTCATTGCTGGTCCCCTCTCCTTTTCCATTTATTTGCCTCCAATTTAACTCTCACGTGATTCCTCTTCCAACTCTCCATAAATTTTCATCTTGCATCACATCTCCTTTTTCAGCCAACCATCACATCTCCTTTTCTAGCTTTCAACCACATCACTTTTCAACCTACTTTTCTCTCCCTTCTTTGTCATTCACGTGAACTCTACACTTCTCATGACTTTTATTTTGTTTTTCTCTTTTCACATGGACTACTTTATAAGCACATTAACTTATCTCTATTAAACTACTCTATAAGCACACTAACTTATCACATAGTTCTCCTAATGAGGCTTAAGACTACCTAATGGAGATTAGGGTTACATAATAAAGACATGGGGTAATCTACAACCATAGATTAATACGTAATGAATTACTTAAAGAATTTCAGTAATCAATAAGAATTAAAATGTTCTCCAAATATTCTTGGCATTTAATTTAGTAAATCATGGTAGCATAATAATAGGCCAATGAAAAATTAATTCATAAAGAAAATCTACCTTAGAGAATTTCGGCCATAACAAATTATACTAATGATGATTTCACAACATAATAAAAATACATAAGGAGAACTTATAGTTCAAAATACCATAATCAGTTTAACATCTTACATTGGCAAAACAATAGCCCCTTGAATTTAAATCCATAAACAAATACATAGAGTAAATAGCAAAATGCAATACGGGGTCTCACATAGGGAGATAACACCAGTATTTTTAGGTGGTTCGGCTAAGACTTGCCTATGCCCACCCTCCCCTCCTCCCCTCAAGGCTATTTTCTTCCTTGGGCTTTCTCTTCTATTCACCAATAGTAATCACACCTTAGCTTTCAAGTGTTAAGTAACTGTTACAAAGTGTTTTCTGAGGTCACGCTTCAACTCTAACTATGAATCCCAGCAACTCAAAACGAGATTTCTTCTATCCTCATGGGTAGGCTCAAGTGTATTCTCACACTCAAGTGTTTTACAATGAATAGGTAAAAGAAGTAATAAATAATGACTCTTTAAGCCATGTGTACAATTGCATAAAGTGCAACAATGAGCAAGAAGACAAGGTCAGAGAATGAAACATTTAGTCTATACAGGTGGTAGTAGTCGCTTTCTTGGGATATGTGTCCTTCTTTCTTCTTTAAGTTTGTTCTCTCTCTTGGGAGGCTAGGTCATAAAATGATAATGCAAGTTCTTGTCTTTTCTCTCTCAATCTTGTTCTATTTATATTTTTCTAGACTTGTGTGGTCCCCAAGATGCTTTATTATGCCATTGGAGAGGTGCCCTAGACTTTTTAAAACAAAAAGAAGAGCTAACAACGTTCCAGTGATATATGAAAAATTGCGACATTTGTCGACACTATCATAATAGCTCCAGGGTGTCAGAGGCATGTGTTGACACCATCTTCATATGTGTCAAGACCATTTACGCTGGAGAGATTTTTCTGCAACATGAAAGTGTCAATTTCACTCCAAATCATCTTCAAACACCTACAATGAACACTATGGATATTTTAGATTATGGAACGGTGTTAAAGTATATTGAGAAACTTTTCTAGAGATAGATTTTCAATCCTTTTGGAAATCATTTTGGATTGACAAGAATAAGTTCTGAAAACCTTCAAAGAGATTAAAAGAGTTTGTTATCATCAAAATGAAAAAGTATTGTTCAAGGAACAACCTTGGACTAACAATCTCCTCTTTTTGATGATGAAAAACTAGACATGAGAAAATTCAATTGCTAAAAAGAAAAGGCTCCCCTGAGAATAAACATGACTTTAGCGAAAAGAACTTTGTTTTTTTTAAAAAAATTGCAAGTTTCCTTTGTAACTGGAGATTTTCAAAAATATAGAACAAGTACAAAACACTTCTATAATCATCTTTCAACCTTCTCAAACTCCATATCATTCGGTCAGAACTCAAGACTTCAATAATTTAGATTTAAGAGTAGAGATACTACCTTTCATGAGCTTTCCAAATCTTCCAATTTGATACACAAGTAGTAATAAACATTTCTCAAGGCAATGTGATAATCAGTCAACAACCAACATATGCATAATCAATCTAATAATCAACAAGAGAGGTAATATAAGGAGATGCATTGTACATGAATAATGAAATGTTCCTTGAGTAAGTACAAAGAGTAGACAACAAATTTTGCTCTCTACAAGTCTCTCCCCCTTTGGCATTATAAAAAAGAATGGAGGAGAAGTACAAAAGGAAAAGAAGGGAAAAAGTTCTAGGAAGAGGGCCAGGAAAGAGGTCATATTTGTGTAGGAAGGCTCTCCAGGATGTGCTGAACCAGTGGACCCAAGCAAGCACGTGAGGCCTAAGAGCCCGATTTGAGCCCATAAAAATCTATGTGGTCTAGGCTATATCATCAACTGTTTGCCTGATACCTCCTAGTGTCTCAGTAGCTTGGACCACGTCTGCAACTGATGTCCTCACATCCTTCTTAAGCTTCCAAAGAACTTCCTGAGAAATAGTGAAGTTGTTGTTGGTTGCATGCCAACTGCACTTCATTTCCCTATTCGATGTCTCAAATCTTGTGTTGTGAGAGGTAATAAGAGCTTCGATGTCCTCAAACCAGTCTTCAAGGTAAAAGCTAATGAATCCACAATGAATCCACATTCTTGCCCACCTGTTTCTACTCAAAATTTAATTCCGGAATAGAAGCTTCCAGCTGTACTAACTGAGGGCCATAATTCACAGAAGGACCAACCCTAGATGTAGAGGTAGGACCAGGTGAGGGAATAGGTCGTGGAGTTACTTCACCCTCAGCAGCCCTTCAGATGCTTGAGCTTTAGGTCCATCATCTTCATCAAACTCAGAGAAACCCTTATGAAGGGTCAACACCCCTTTCTTTACCCACTCACCATCTTAATTCTCAACAAAGCCCATCAGCCTATGAGTCTTCTTGTTGTATCTTGTTGATACGCTTGTATGCCTTGTTGAATGTTGATAACTAAGCATTAGAGTATCGCTTGTAGGCGAAGACCGAACTAAGTTCGAGTGGATCGGTATAAGTGCAATAAGTGCAAGGAGTACTGTAAGTGAACTCTAACCCGATTTGTAAAATTGGAATGATACACTGCATGTTTTATTGTGCATGGCAAGTTGTTTTAATACATATGCAATGTATTGCATCAAGAATGTTTCGAGCATGATCATTTGCATGAACGCATGAACAACGTTTTGATGCAAATGAAATTACAATGTTTTCAAGTGTGGCATGGCATGTTCATTGCATAGAAACATGAAAAGTTGTTTTATGCGAATGAAAAGAGTACGTATGTTATGAGATTTGATTTGGGGCTTTGGTCGAATCCGTACCAAGTTAAGTGAGGTTCATCATCCATACCGAGGAACGTTGATCGAGAAGGATGGATGGATGGAACCTAGGATGCCCATACCGAAGGACGAATGCGAGAAGGATGGGTTAGTCCTTGAGGCATGTGCAACCACACTGAAGGACAAGAGAAGGTGGGGGATACAAGGGTCGCGTCTAGCCATCAGGCCTGGGGCAACTACGGGCTAGCTCGACCAACCCCACTGAAGGACAATGAGAAGGTGTGGGCCTCCAAGGGTCGTGTCTAGCCATCAGGCCTGGGGCAACTACAGGCTAGCTCAACCAGATGAAATGCCTCCAAGGGTAAGGGAGACGGTTCGGATGGGAACGCACAACCCTGACTTCATGGGGTCAAATGGAGCGAGCCCACAATAAGATATGAAATGAATTTGAAAAGGCCAAGAGTGGGAATGCACAACCCTGACTTCATGGGGTCAAATGGAGCGAGCCCACAATAAGATATGAAATGAATTTGAAAAGGCCAAGAGTGGCAAGATATGAAATGAATTTGAAAAGGCCGAGAGTGGCAAGAGATGAAATGAATTTGAAAAGGCCAAGAGTGTGGCAAGAGATTTGAAATGAATTTGAAAAGGCCCAGAGTGGCAAGAGACTTTAGTGCATGGCATGTGCATCACGGAGCATACATATGCATCATGGCATGTTCATTGAGCTTGTATCTCAGCCAACATGTGGTTCCTGAGTGAGTCTTTTGATGTGTATAAAAAAAATTCCGCTGTAAGAGTTAGTGTAAGCGCTGGAGTGTTCCCGGGGAATGCTCGCGGCTGTCACGGTCCCTGCGGGATGACGTTCGGGGCGTGACAGTTGGACCTCAAGCACACCTGTAAAAGGAATCAATTCTTGGCTTTTGGTACCCAAATCATTTTGGGTCCTTTGGTGTTAGAAACAATTTCCTTCACCTTGTCTTTTTGGATCCACACAAATTTGATCCCATGAGTGGATTTCTTTCTAATTGGACAAGTGTCTGAAATATGTCTATTCTTTCCACAAAAGTTACACATGTTAAAGGAAATAGATGATTTAATAATCACATCGGAGTATAGCTTTTGGCTACTCATTGAATTATAACCAATCCCACTTTTGTTGAAACAACATCTTTGAGAACAAAGTAAAATATCAAGGTTTCTTTTTCCTTGAGTGAATCTTGTAAGATCTTGAGAGAGAGAGAGAATCAGTTTTCCTTTTATAAAATAGTATTTTCAGATTTTAAATCATTTGGCTCTTCTTGCAAGGTTTTCTCATTTCCTTTTGTTACTCTTGCAAGATTCTTGTCAAGAGAAACGACTCGATATTTCAAAGTATCATTTTCTTAAATAAGTATTTAAAGGTTCTTTTTAAGACAACAATAATTTGAAAACACTATTTTCAATTCAATATATTGTTCATTAAAAGCATCTTGTAACTCATCAAAAGATAAAGAATGAATTAAAGAGTCTTGTACCTCATCTTCATCTTCTTTTGCCATGAAGCATAGGTTTGTAACTTCTTCATCACTAAAGCATGAGGCTTTCAAGGCAATGCTTCTTTTTCCTTTTCCTTCGTCCTCATCTCTCTTTACTTGAATCATCTCATGTGTCGTGAGAGATCCCATGAGTTCATGCAAAGAAAGCTTTCTCAAGTCTTTGGCTTCTTGAATGGCGGTGGCCTTGGGTTCCCAAGATTTTGTTAAACACCTAAGAATATTTTTCACCATTTCAACATTATTATATTCTTTACCAAGAGATTTAAGACCATTTATAATATTGGTAAAACGAGTAAACATGGAAGAAATATTTTCATCAGGTTTCATCTTAAAAAGCTCATAGCTATGAACAAGCATACTAATTTTATTTTCCTTGACTTGATTCGTACCTTCATGGCCCACTTGGATTTTGTTCCAAATTTGTTTCGCGGTATCACAACTGGAAACACGATTAAATTCATTTGATTCAAGTGTACAATATAACACATTCATAGCTTTAGCATTTAAAGACATAAGCTTAAGATCAACATCATCAAAGTCTCTTTCATCCCTCAACTTCCCATCTTTGTCTCTTGGAAATTTAGGTCCGTTAGAGATAACTCTCCATAGTTCATAATCCACGGCTTGGACATAAATAATCATTCTAGCTTTCCAGTAGTTATAGCATGTTCTATTGAACAAAGGAGGTCTATTTATGGATTGAGTTTCATCTAAAGAGGTGCTAACAAGGCTTGTCATAGATAAAAACATTAAACCTCAACTCCGATACCAATTGTGAGTCTAATTAACAACCCAAGAGAAGGGGTGAATTGAGTTTTTAAAAAACATATCACTTTTTTTATAAACATGCAGATATGAAAACTACCACTCTTTAACAAATAAGAATGCTGATCTAAAAGTGTCTAATGCTATGTCAAATATAAGCAATAAATGATAAAGCACAAATCTCCACAAGTATGAATATGGAATATTAATGAGAGATATAGAGTTAGAGAGACGACATTGCAATTTCAGGCAGTTCGGCCAACACTTGCATGCGTCCACCCCCAAGGCTATTGAATTCCTTGGGCTTCCTTCACTATTCTCCAATAGCAAATACACCTTAGCTTCCAGGGTGCTAAGGAACCTTTACAAAGCGTTTTTCGAGCTCACGCTTTGACTCTCTTCACAAATCCCAAAACCCAAGGGATTTTTTCTACTCTCACAAGTAGGACCAAGTTTTTTTCCAACAATCAAATGTTTTACAATGGATGGGTACAAAGAAGGCTCTCTAAGCCGAATGAGCAAATTAGGCACAAAAGTGTGGAAAGACTCTCCAAGCCAAATAAGCAAGTGAAAAGCCCAATAGAGTGCAAAAAGACAAGATTATCAAAGGAAATCTAGAGTTTGGAATATGTGAGCACAAGCCATTTTGGTAGATGAGGTTTTCTCTTTTCTTCAAAGCACTTTCTCTCCCTTGAAGTTAGGGCAAGTGTAATAGCAATTGTTTTCCCTCTTCTTCAATAAATTTATCTCTTTGGAGGCAGGGTTGTCAATGATAAGCAAAAGAATGAAATTTGACAATGAAGCTTTGGTCTTGAACGAATCAGCAAGTGATTTCTTTGGATCTAGCTTTCTCTCTCCTTGGAAGGATAAATTTTGAATGATGACACAAATCCGTCTTCTTCAAGAAATTTCTCTCCCTTTGAAGGCAAAGTCGTCAATGATGAGCAAGAGGAGAAGATTTGACAATGAGAGCTATGGTCTTGAAGGAATCAGCAAAATGGATTTCTTTGGATCTTGGATTTTTCTCTCTAGATGTTGCGTTGATGATCGAGCTGCTTCTTCTCTCTCCATCTCTATCTTCTTATAGCCCCTAGGTCTTCAACGGTCATCAAAGGTCTTCTTGTAAAGTGTGAGTGCCGTTGGAGGGGTTTAAAAGACATTTTGAGCCATTTTGAATGATTTGGCGTCGTTCTAGGATATCTGCATTTTCTTGGTATGTGTCGACACATTGGTGATATGTGCTGACACATTAAAACTTGGTCTGAAATTTTGCTCTCGGGAGACAATGCAATGTGTCGACACATTGAACACTTAGTCTGAAAATGCTGTCAACAATGAAATTTTGCATTCTGGAGTTGGGCTCTTGAGTGTAAGTGCAATGTGTCGACACTTATAAGTGCTGGATAGAAAAAACAATAGCTTTAAAGTGTCCAATCCATTCCAAAATTTTTTAAACACCTGGAATATGAAAATTTGATCTTATCAACTTGTGTAATGATGTTCAAGTGCACTTGGAAATATTTTTGTGAGATAACTTCAATCTTTTGAAATATATCTTTGAAAAAAAAGTGGATTGACATTGTAAAATCTAAAAGTCTTCAAAACTTAGAAACTATTTTAGCATCAAAATCAATTATGGATTGTTTACAAAACAACCTTGGGCTAACAGGCACAACTCTTTAAAAAACATGTTTAATTCGGTTACTGCGCCACCGACATCTTCCTTCAACAACCCTCGGATCATCACTGGAAGAACCCTATGCAAGAACACATGACAATCATGACTTTTTATTCCAAATACCTTCAACTCATCTAGATTCACACAACGTGAAAGTATACGCCGAGTTAAATTATACACCTCACATCTTTTAACCATTTACAGGCCCTCCTTTGCTCTCCCAAGTTAAAGTATACGCCGCTTGAGGCATCAATTCGACCAAACCGTTATATACCAAGTGCAAGTCTTTTTTAACCCCCATTTCAGCTAAATCTCTACGTGTACCCGTTGAATCTCTGGTCTTGAACTCGATATAAATCACCGTCCCGATCACGTTGTCACAAATGTTCTTCTCGATGTGCATCACATCCAAGTTATGTCGTAACACTAACGTACTCCAATACGGTAGTTGGACAAAGATGTTCTTCTTCGTCCAATTTAAACGTTCTAACAATTGTTTCTCCTTTCCTCTATTCTTCCTTGATGATTTACCAAAGATATTTTCCCATCAAATGTTTCCACATCATATCTCCATGCATGCCCCGATGCCAAGTATCTCCCATGACCCATATAAAACATTCTTCTTCCGTGCTTCAACCACATATAATCAGGGTCTAAATTACATGTTGAACATGCCAACTTCCCTTTGGTACTCCATCCAGATAAATTGGCATATGCTGAGAAATCATTTATGGTCCACATCAAAGCTACATGCATCTTAAATGTCTTCCCATCTGAAGCGTCATGTGTCTCGGCTCCATCTTCCATAATTGTTTCAACTTGTCCACTAAGGGTCTTAGATATACATCTATATCATTTCCAGTTGACTTGTGACCCGGGATCAAAAGTGTTATCAATGAAAATGGAACCTTCATACACCTCCATAGGGGTATATTATATGGAAACACAATGTGATATCCCTTCCCTAATTTCCCTAAATTTCCCGATTTCCCTAATTTTCTGGATTTCTCGTATTTAGCCAATTAACGATTATGATCGTGATTGTCTCTATTTTATCGGTTTCTATGCATTTAACAAAATTCTTCCATTCTCTTGTTAATATCTTAGTATTCCTATTGCTTGATTTAAACACGTGATATTTTTCCTAAGTATACTTCATTAGCTCATATTTAATATTTTCTAAATATTAGATTTGATTTCTTGACACATGATTAATTTTGGTTTTAATTGCCCTAATGGATTTTGGCATGCTTAATCTCTTTCCCTTTTCATTCTCTACTATTCATTTAAAATTTTAGCCTGTGTCAATATTGATTATTCTATCACTAATCTCGGTTAATTACTTGACTAAGTACCTATTTCCTTTTTCTAACATATGCATTGATTAACTTTGCAACTTAGCTAATTATTTTGCTAACCTAAGTCCACTTTGATGTCATGTTGGTCCCACTCTCTCTCTCCTCCCTAGGTCACACGACACGTACAAGGAAATCTTTGTTTTGTCTTGTTTTCCTTGTCCTTTTTCCTTGTTCCATGTTCTTGGCCTTTGTTGCATGAATAATGAGATGCAAATTTGGACCAACCGGCCATGCTTGCTTGCAATCACAATTGATGTGATTTTGAAGTGAATTTAGCTTATGTAAGTGATCTTAATCATTACCTAGGGAAGGGGGAGTGTGCCATTTGGCTCCTCCAGCTCTTGTGCCTCCCCAGTCACCCAATCAATGGGCTTGCTTGTGGCAGGCACACCTTGACCAAATGATGGCAAGGTTTGGCTATAAAAGCCAACCCTTGCCATGCATTTCACTAACACATGGCCAGCCATTTGAGCTTGAAAGTGAGGAGTGAGTGTTGAGAGCATTCGGCCAAGAGGGAAAGGAAGGAGAGAAAGAGAAAAAAAAGAAGAGAATGAAGGTGGAAAAAACTTTCATGCCAAGGTAAGTTGGCAAAGGGGTTTCGGCCAAGGCCTTGAACACCCCTTGCACCACCTCTTTTCTATTTCCTCATCATCATTTCTACTTCTTCTTAGCCCCTAGTTCAGTGTCATTAACCATAGATCTTGTGTTAATAGGAGAACATCAAGAGATACCCGAGATCACCAAGGTAAGGGTTTAGGTTCTTGAGTTTTGTGAAGGATGGATAATATGTTCTTTTGTGTTGAATGATCATGCTTATTTTTATGCATAGAGCTGTGATTCAATGATGAACATGTTAGGGTTATGTTGGTTCTCAAGATTTTGCAAAAAGAAAGGTTCATAGGTGCCAAGAAGTAAAACCTAAACTAGATGCCTTGCATGTTAAGGTTTAATGAATATTTCTTGAAGCATGTGTATAAGATTGCTCGCTGAGATGGTTTGATTGTTCAAAAGAGTTCTTGACATGCTTTATGAGCTATGGCAGTGGTGATAAGCCTAAGCTTGGAGCCTTATAGGCCACAGTTTGGTCTAGAAGAATGGCTCATGATGTTGCATGTTGCACTTCATGGATTTGTGATACAATGCTATGCACATGTGATATGAAGTGTTGAGAATGATGATGGCCAAGAGGCCTGGAAGTATCCCTGATCAAGATAAGGCCAAATGGGGCCAAAGAAAGGAGCCATGGGCTCAAGAAAGAGGTTATGAAAGTTGAAAGCATAAAAAAGATGCATTATGCATGTTCCTTGATGATATTGTAAATAATCTTTGTTTGCTTCTAAGTTTCTTGAAAAATCCACATTTTTGGTGCTCTATAATCTCCTTTATACTGATAGACTAAAATTATTTTTAGCCTAAAGTTTTGAAATGCATAGATCAATCAAAGGCATGAACACTTAGCTAGGGCATTTAGGCAAACATAGGAGCTGTCCAAATCGAACCTATGCTACGGGTTGAATTTTTTCATGAAAAATCTTAGATAGAATATTTACCAAATATTAGGTTCCATGTAAAAATTTCAGCCAAAAATGATGAAGAAAAGGTCGAAAAATGCCCATGTAGATCTCTGAGGACATATTCGGCATTTTGCCTAATTCGTTAGGGTAAAAGGGTCCAAAATGAGATAATAGTCACATGGTTGGATAGATCACGAAAAATTGATGGGTGGGCCCAAATTTGAGCTCAATCCGAGTTGGAATAAGGGCTCAAATCACAAAGGTCGTGTAGGAGCCTAAATGGATTTTAGGCTCAATACCCCTAAAAGAACCATGTCCACTAATACTTTGGGAGTAGGTCAAGTATGGTCTAAGGAGGCCCAATAGGCCTTCATTGGAGTTTAATGGTCTAAGATATTTTAGTTATTATTATAGTTGTTTCAATTGTCAATGATTATTCTTTGAACGCGTTATGTTGTTTTTGCTTCTTTCAAGTTCATATCAGATTAATGTGCATTGTTGTTACATATGTACTTTAATGCTTGGATATGTGATTACATTCATAAGAGGGAAAACGAAAGTGAAGAACCCCCTAACCTGTGAGGGTTTCCCAAATGATAGTGACGGTACTGGGCACTTAGGATATGTGCAACCCCCCACTACAGGGAGTGGGTGAGATCCTTTATGAACGCTAAGGCGTAATGTTATGTTAAAAATCTTGGTGCTGGAAGCACGAGACAATCCCATAGAAGGGGCATACCAACTCTGGGGATGAACAGATCTGATATCGGGAACTCCTCAGGAAACAATGATGGTGTGATGCATTGCATATTTTAATTTATCCAAGTTCATACTTATTATGCTAGAAGTTAGTTCTACATCATGCTTAAGTAAATTATATGCACTGTATTTGTTTGATCATGTTTTCCCCACCCCCACCTTACCGAGTCAATAGGATTCACCCTTTTCCCCTATGTTGTTTTTGCAATATTTGGCGACTTGGGCATCGAAGAATGAAGCTATTCGATGAATAGTTGAACTATGATTTCTACCCTTATGTCCTGGTGCTCACGATCTGAACTTGGGTTTCAGATTCTCTTGAAGTATCAGTGGAGCATTAGGTCCATTGGTTCTTTAGGGAGCCCTTAACCCCATCCCATGTACCCTCATCCCCTGCATCCCTACCATTCACTGTGCCCCCACTATCCCTACTATCCCCATTACCACGATTTGAGGACTTTGGTTTACCAAATGTACCGCCCGAGTGGCTAAGGTTTGATTTCGTTCCCCCGGCCCCGCCAACGGAGAATAGTAGTGCCACTCCGGAATCCGAGATTATTGATCTTACATCGGACTCGGACGATGAGGATTAGTACCCCTCTTAGGCTTGCTAGAGTGTTTCGTTAGTTTCAGAGTTTGTTCTTGTGAACCAATTTTCTAACTGTACGGTGAACTTTATAAGTTCCCAAATTTTTGTAATATAGCCTTTTATGTGGACTCGGGAGGATGTCCTTGTTATTTCAGGTTTTCAATCTCCTTTGTGTCTCTTTCCTCATCTTTTATTTCAAAGTTCTCATTTCTACTCAAAAGCTTATAATCTAGTACTTTTGACCTATTCAAATTTTATTAACTCATTGCCTTTTTGTAAAAACATAGAGTTTTGACAGTATGTCTTTTCTAATTTTCCATTACAATTCTATTTTTAATTATAGTAAATTTGAGGGCATTCAAGCGATCATAAGAGCTCTTATCGTGCGGTAATCCCCGAATTTTGTGCATGCGATTACTATACGCGAGCCGAGGGGGTAAGTACCAACACGAGACGTGACACACAACGACTTGGCAAATCTGTACGCATTGCTCATCTTTCCGAACGGATTGAACCCGTCCGAAACAAGACCAAGGCGGACGTTGCCGGCATCTTGAGCAAACCAACCATGATCCTTATCAAAATTCTTCCAAACCAATGAATCTGCAGGATGCCTCGTACTTTCCCCATCACCGACCCGGTTCTCCTTATTCCATCTCATGTCATGAGCTACATCTTTTGTGGTAAACAAACGTCTACATCTAGGAATCAAAGGGAAGTGACACAACACTTTCCTAGTAAAGTGATTGCGCAAGTCATCTTCAAATTTCCACCAAGACACCCGACATACTGGACATTTGTCTAACTCTCTGTTTTCCTTGCAAAATAACACACAATCATTCTGACATGCATGGATCTCATCATAGCTGACCCTTTCGCAATTGTTTTGCCTCGTAATACGATCTCGGTAACGTCTCCCCCTTTGGAAACACCTTCTTAATCAACTGTAACACCATATCAAATGTCTTAACCGACAACTTATTCTCTGACTTCACATGCAACAGTTGGACAGTAAATGAAAACTTACTAAACTTCTCAAATGGTGTCGAAGCCTTCGGTCCCGATGTTGGGGTTTCCCTAATATGAGGGTTCTCCGTTTCATCCCCTACTACCCCATATCGGTTAACATTTCTTCCATCCCATCAGAGCTAACTCCCTCTAAATCCTTATCACTATGTGGTAAGCTCACATCAGACTTTTGACTCACATTTCAAGCGAGTTAAATACCCTTCCCGTGAAACACCCATGACTTATAGCTTACATCAAACCCATTAATGAACATATTATCTTCCATTTTGTCAAACACTTGAAGCACTACATTTCTACACTTTCGACACGGACATTTGATCTGACCCAGAGAGTCTACACAACAAGTAGCCATACCGACAAAGCCACAGACCCCCTTTGTATACTTTTCACCAAACTGATTTTTCTCGTACACCCAACTCTTATCCATCGCCATCAATCTAAAACAATACACGGCATTAAGTAACTCATAAACATTCAAGATACGCAGCAACTGATAAGTCATATCCATTCAAGATTGTGTATTTGGAGTGGAACGTCAGTTCAAATTGTGTCCATTAATACTTGGAAAAAATTCAGTAGCATCTCCCCCAGTCCCCAAGTATACGCAGCAACGTTGGGGCAGAAATCAACAACGATAGTTGTATGACGTCATCCAACAAAACTAGTAGTATAGTTAGAAGACAAAAGGTAGATGATACCAAACTTCCTCCAAGACTGGACAAAACACAAGTACTGAACTCGTCCAACCACTAGTACACAATCTCAAACTATGAATATTTTGGGCAATTCAAGGGTTATTACGTGATAAACATATATTTATCGCGTCTTAACCCTTGAACGGGTTTAAGGGTACACACATTATACCCCAAAAATATACCCAAATAGAATAAGTAAAAAAACACTCCAATTTTCATCCTCCATGCTTCTCAAATTTCATAATTGATTTCAAGATCTCAAGCACTTCAATAATCAAACATGTAAATAGTATATATCCTACACATGATCTTTAACTTTGCACAAATACATAAATAAAAACTCAAATCCAAATAAAAAATTGTCTCAAACAGATAAATAAAAACAAAAATCCAAATGTATGTCCAAAATAGATAGTAAAAACATAATAAAAACCAAGGTTGGAGAGCATCATGGAAATTCACCACGTCATCAGGAATATCTCTGGGAATCTTCTGTGAATATGCCTCTGTGTTTAACTCATCCAGGGTCTTCTTGATTTCTTCCAACGCGTCGTCAACGTGCGTCATATAAGCCCCAACCGTCTTGTTGTGCAACATCGAACCAGTTGACTCTCCTTCAAAGGCGGCAGCTTCTCTTGGTCTTCTCGGAGCCACTCTATCTCCCTCTCGAATTTCTCAACATGCTCCTCAAGAGGTCATAGAACGGACCTCACAGTCGCGCTGCGGCCATTGTTGCTCTACGAGCGAACCGACGTGTCAATGCCCCCTCCTGCCCCTTGTTCCTGGACAAGGTGAACATATTTAGTGCGCTCATAACCCCCTTCCGATCCTTAATTTCCCAAGCCTCATCCATGATCAGCTCAAACATGTATAACAGGAAATCTATCCGCATCTACTAACCCAATAAGAGCTAGCACTGAGCTCTAGAAAATGGGCACTCTGTACAATGAGTTTTACCATCCACGTTTGGCGTCCAAATGAGGTGGAAAATGACAAAACGCAGTGAACTCACTCTGTTTGATTATACTGCCAAAAACTACAGAGGTCTCCCCTTTATCAGAGTCTACTTTGCTCTGATGTCCTCTGCTCATCCGTCAGCGGTTCCGTCGGGAAGGAAGGAGTCTCGAGCCGAGGGCAGTGTATGAAATCGACAATGACCTCAGCTGAGAATATGAACTGCACCCCTCGTACTTCCAGCTGCAACTCAGGTGCTCTATCTACCGAGACAAGTGCACAGAAGAAATTATGCACCGGGGTGTCCACACAAAAACCATCTACCCAGGAGAGCTCGTGTAGGAATCTTTGGTACTTGAAGAGCTGGTAGAGCGACACTGGACGCCCCTTCAAGTACTCAATCCGCCTCTCCAGGGTCATCGCCAGATGAGTGGCCTCCTGCTCCTGGGACGACGATCCCGCCCCGATCCTCGAAGTGCGCAAACACTTGGCTCCTGACATTTTAGGTATGTTGTAACAATTTGTTGGAAATATGTCCTCAAAACCAGTTATTATAATAATTATGAGATAATTATTTATTTTATCTTCACATGTATTTATTACATATTGGGTATAACGTTGTATCATGAGATGTTACATAGTTATATATTGGTAAGTGAAATTGTAGAAAAGTCATGCCGATGATTAATGAATCAAATGGCGTGGAGTATAGCTTTTCGGTTCCTTGTTCACTTGACCTTTGTTCTAGACCGAGGTACATATTTATGTACAAATAGGTCTACACTCGTTGTGCCTCTATTAAAATAGGATGATGGACTCCATCATTGGGGTAGTGACCTTAAGCAGACGAGTGAGTGCACTGAACGAGATCGCATATGAATACCTTCTGGAAGTGATCACTGATGTAGAGAAGGTATTCAACACAATTAGTTTATTGTATCCTTAAACTTGAGAGGTTTATGCATGTTTGTTCGTTGTGTACTTGTACTTTAACCGAGTAATTTGGTGATGATCTTTCTAGGTCAAATATTCCAGACAACGTTGGGTCTTGTATATGATAAATGAGCTTATGTAAATGCTCAACAAGGAATCCACCAGTCTCTTTGTGAGACAATATATTCAGTATATCTGTATAGAGTTGGACTTGAAGAAGCCCATAAATTCATAATACAAAATATAAGGGAGTTAATGAAAAAATGTTTTTCATGATGATCCTATGGTTGAGATTTGAGATCCCTAAAGATCCAACGCATAAACACAGGAGAAGTTCTGAGGAAGCCATTATAAATAGCTCAGAACTTCATTTGAGAAAAGAAGAAGATGATAATATGAGAAAAATTTCTCTCTCTAAGTTTTCTCTCTATGATTCTTTCTCTCTCAACCTGTGCATGGATCTGAATGAGGAAGAACGCTTGGACTGCTCCGATTTCAACGATCATGTATCCACTGCGTCGATCTCACGATCCCAAGACAATTGTATATAAATATGTGTTAATAAATAATCACAATAATATAATTAAAATTTGAAATAAATAAGCCGCAACAATATGACGACCTATTGCCAATTACCGTGATCGATCGCTAAATGTAACAATCAATTTCATATTTAAGCGATCGATCGCTTTTACAAAAATTGTGTGTTTTAAACCTACCGATCAATCAGGGAAATGCATGATCGATTGCTTAACATGGCGATGGACCAGTACATGCACCAAAACGCACCGATCGCCATATAGTAAAATGAGTCGTTTCAAATTAAATTTATTGATCGATAGGTAAGTGAATAGATGATCCATCGTCTTTAAATAAAACACACAATTTGAAGTAACAATCGATCAGTCTCACATGCAATCAATCGTCTACAAATCTAAATGCACAGTTTTGATCGCCGAAAGATCATCTCACGATCGATCGTCGCACTCAGACAATGGATTGTCAATTCTCAGCAACTACATAACTATGGAGCACTTGGAACAAATGATCGATCATCGCGGGGACGACTCGAAAAAAAATTACAGTTCCTATGATAACCCAAACATGCCCAAAATCACCCCAAATTTATCTCTAAACAATTCTAAACTTCTAAAATATACATTAACACTAAAAAAACTACATTTTTATGGACCTAAATGGATCATATTGCATATTTAAAAAACTAAACTAAAAAATAATATAAAAACGCTTAAAAGACAACATAAGTACGTACATTTGACGTAGATGACAGCGGGAGAAGATTCCAGACACTTTGGAAGGCACTGCAACACTAACTCAATCGTAGAAATTTGAGAGGATTTGGTGAGAATTTGTGGAGATAACCGGTAAAAATGAGTTTGGTTTATCGAATATAATCATTCGCAGCGATTGCTCAATAAATGCAACGATCACTCGTGTTCAGTTCCAACATATGGGGCTTTATCATTCGTTGGATCAACGATCGATCGTAAATGCAATGATCGAACGACGATTCAAAAAAGTGACGGTTACGTAACACGTGGCAGAATTCCATTCGTTGCATCAATGATCGATCAGTATAATATAACGATCGATCGACGTCCTGCATTTCCTTACGTTACGAGTGACGATCGATCGGTGTTTGTACCGACCGATCACTATACATTGTCACGTGTTAAATTTTTCAACGATCGATCCGTTTATGTACCACTGATCAATCGGTTGTGGGGACGACATAATTTCGTTGCCAAACAATTTGTATTTTGTGACAGAGCGTTTCGTCATAAAAGTAACGATCAATCGTTTAGGTATTGATCGATTGTCGTGTGACGAAACTTTTTGTCACAAAAAATTAAATTTTAGTGAAGAAAATTGTGGGGAAATTTTTTGTCACCAAATACCTATTTTTAGTGACGAAAATAGCATTTAGTCACTAAAAATGGACTTTTAGTGGCAAAATTCATTTCATCACCGATAATTTCGTCAATAAATGTCAAATTTCTAGTAGTGAGAAGCATATATGATGGTTTGCATGCAAAAGAGGACGTGAAAATGAAGAAATAGCCAGTTAGATGACACTTAGGTGAGTTTTGAATATTATGTGAAGGCAGCGTACTTAGGAGGTTATCGAATGTATAAAACGACGTTAGGAACCTATGGTTAATTTTGGAGGGTTATCCCCTCATTTTTACACTAACTTTGGAGGGTTAATACTAGACAGTGTTAGGAACCTATGGTTAAAATGGACCCAATGGAGTGGTGGGGGAGGGTGGGGAGGAGAGGAGAGGGTTGGGGAGGTAGAGGGCCATCTTTTTTTGTCAAGCCTATACTGTTGTTGAAATGAAAAAGGAGAAGAAAAAAATGTAGATGATGTATGCAGTTTAGAGTTGCACGTGTAATAAGGCAAAAAATGGACTTAATCACTATAATGATAAATTATACTTCCGGGGTAGGGTTGGGATATCGGCTGCCTACCTTGTAGTTATTCAGATCTCACTCAAATACTTGGAGGAACTTGCACTGCTGTGTATACTTATTAGCCCGATAAATGATCAACAGGGAGGCAAATGTTTAGAGGGCTGATAGGAAAACTAGTTTACTTGTTTGACAACATATAAGATCCTGCACTAAACTACTAGCTATGTACCTCTGCTAAAGCATCAGTATAATAGTTCTGAAAGTACTGATTTGGATTGAATCCAGGACTCTCATCGTGAATGACTGACAAGACTCGTTACATCTGAAGATATTACATGACTTGAGCAATTAACCATCCATTATCAAACTTTGCAATGCATCTTTATATGTTTTGAAGTGAGAGAACCCCACATTCCCATATACCCCAGTGTTCAACTTCCAAAAATCTCAAATCTATGCAAATTTTATGTGAGTTTTAACAAGTCACGATTTGGCAAGGGTGCCCTCTTGCAGTCTGGTTTTTCTGAATCTTTTCAGTTCGCAAGTATGTGACATCTGCAAAGTTTCTGTCACAAAAGACATACCTTACTTGCTATTCATGACTTTTTCTTTGTTGTCTGGGTTTTTGTTTTTCTCTTTGCGCTGCTGATTTTATGTGCTATCTTGTGCTCTTTTTAGGTAGCTACCAGAGGTAATGGTGCAACTACTGTTTCTGCAACAATGTTCTTTGCTTCTAAGGTGACCAAGCTTTCTCATCCTTTTCTAGTTTTCCTTCCGTTTATGTATTATTCATAATTTTTCTAGTTCATTTCCTTTATGTACGGTTGCCAATATTTTGATGTAAACCCTCATCAGGTTGGCATCTCTATATTCGTTACAGGGGGTATTGGAGGAGTACATAGACACTGCGAGCAAGGTAAGTTCACCTTACTGAATATGTAATGTTAGAAATAAGGCAGTGTGCATGATGGATAGTACTGATGCTTGAGGCGGTGTTCATATATCTTTGTTTCAAGCAGTGTCTGACCAAATGCATGAGACTACTGAGGTCTCTTGATATCTCAACTGATACTACTGATGATTTGTGGATTGAGGAGGCGCATTGCTAGACTAATTGGCTTGTGATAATGTCCAGATCATGTGCATCTCTAGGTCAAAACTATGCACATGGTTTTAAAACGTCTAAATAGTAGGCCGTAGGGAAACAAGAGAAATGACTTATCCCCGAGAAAGCTGCATATTGAAGTTCATGCGTCACATATGTAGTGGTGCTTCTGTTATTCAGATTTTTGTTAACTCTTAAGGATGAATATTAATTAGATAGAGGTGCCTTTGGCTGTACAGAACACTCTGTTTCCTAGATTAAACATTTAAGGGCCACATTTTGTTGTTGTGATTAAAAGCTTCGATCACTTGAATTTGGATTGTAATAGTTTGGAATTTGGATTGTATAATGTATTAGTTTGGATTGGATTATTGATTTTGGATTGGATTAGTGTAGAGTTTATATTTTCTAAGTGCGTAATATGTTAAAAAAATGGTTCAATATGAATGTAGGATTACCGCTAAAACCGCCACCGCTAAGGGCCGGTTTTTACCCTTAACGGTGTAGGTGTAGGTGGCATTTTTTAAAAAACCGGCACCTACACTGGGGTTGAACAACCCTATTCAAGCATATGACATTATTTGGGCGAGCTTCTCAATAAGGTACGACGGCTTTAGAGAGTTCAAAGGACATGATAGCTTCGAGACCACTTCCTTCAGTTTTTCAGAGGAGGAACATCGAAGTTGAGAATTTCTACCATTTCAGAGTTTTTCTTCTTTCTATAGTTTTAGTTTTTAAATTATTATTAAAGATGTTAAATTTGAATTTATCTTTGAAAAATAATATGATTGTTTTATTAGTTAAGATTTGCTAGTTTTCTTATTTTAGGTCTAGGACATAGTCATTGAATTTTTTATTTGATTTGTGTATGGATGTAATGAATATAATTTGTTAATTGCAATTTGATGATTTCGGTTTTCATTCTTGCAATTTACTAGCCATGAATTACATGCTTAAGATGTTGAATGAAGTAATGATAGTTGAAGTTTAATATTAGTTCGTGAATTCATCAAACCTTGGTAGTATAATTTAGAAATAAATACACACCATTGTGACCTATATCCAATAATTCCACAGAGCATAATGAATCTTTATTAATTTTTCTGATCACGAAAGTAGACATAGAATTAATATAGGTATAGGTGTTATACCTTGAAGGAGGATATCACA
The DNA here is from genome assembly GCA_963930655.1 of Myrica gale. NCBI lineage: Eukaryota > Viridiplantae > Streptophyta > Magnoliopsida > Fagales > Myricaceae > Myrica > Myrica gale. The sequence continues at coordinate 17,464,544 of OZ005600.1, read as the reverse complement.
TAAAAAAGAATTTGGTCATTGTGATTAACAAATCATTAATGCAGGCAATCATGTTTAAACTCATTGAAAGAATTCAATTGATGAAATCCAAGCCCTAGAAATCTTTAATCTTTTATTTTTCAGGTTAAGAATTTACAATCATTCACATCAATTTGGGATCGTCTAAATAATATAGGAAATTTTATAAATTGGTACTTGAATCTCCTCCTTATGGAAACGATACTCTTCTTGCCCTATTTTACTTGTCACGGCCCATGCACTTGTTGTAGACTTTAGTGGCTATCAAGCTTACTGACTTAGACAATCATTAAGTTATTAAATCTTGGCTAAGTAAAGACTTGATATTATTGTTTTAGAAATAAATTACAAGACATGCATATACGAAATAAAAATATGAAATAAAAATATACGCAACATGTGCATCATTGATAAATAAGCATGGCATCTGCATCAATTTAAATTAATGGCAAGTGGGTGACGATACCGATCATTTGGGAGTGCAACCATCACTACAGGGTAGTAGATGACCCTCTGGGTAGAAGGTATCAGGAGAGCTAAACTTGTGTTATTGTGCGATGGATAGCACAGAACTGTCTCTGTAGTGCAAGGCAGCGGGACGCACAACCCTGTCACTTGGGGGTAATACAATAGACACCAAAGACATTGCAAAGGATATACAACACGAGCATTGTACTCATACATCATATATACTACATGTTGTAATGACTGGTATTATTTCTGAAAACACTAACTGTCTATTGAATACATAAGTACTGTAACTCTTACTCTTTGTATCTTTGTTTATCATCACATGCCCTTTTTTCACCTTACTGAGTCCTTAAGACTCACCCTGTTTCCTTGTCCATATTGTGTGTTTACTTTTGAGATAAATAATAGCGATATTTGAATCTTTTATTTCCCACGAGCTCTCAACCCTCATACTGATTATCCACGAACGATTTTAGTCTTGGAGGGTTTAGATGTGATTGTGGATCACCAGCCCTACCTAGTCTCGAAGGATCCGCCTCCGAATGCTCTGTATATGAACGACTCACTTGGGAAGAACCCTGCCGACCTGAACTAGGTGGACACCACCTTGACTGATGATGAAGAATGAACTTCTATCGTTGTTTAGTTTTATGTTAATTTAAGTTTCTTGACATGTGCATATAATCTTTGAATATTAGGGTTAGAGATTTTTAATAGGTTTATCTGTTAATAGCCTAAATTTTGTAAGGACCCTAGGGTCCTCTCTAATCCCTAACCCCTACGGATGGGTTGTTTTTATTTTTATTCAGTGTGTTATTTCCGATGTATCCAGTGTTGGTTTTTTTGTCTTTTAAATATTTCAATGTTTTATTTTAACTTGACTTCCATTTTTACCTTGTTTCTTCTAAGTATTTGTACAAGTCTTGCGCTGTATTTTCTTTTCAAGAAACAAATTTTTACAAACCTCAAGGAAACACTACAGTCTCGAAAACCTAAAAGTAAGACGCGCAGTACTCTCGTCATTTATAGCATCTATTTTGCTACAAAGAGAACTTGGAGACTAATACGAGCACATGGTCGTGACATAAACTAAGACATATATTGTAGCATGCATGTACATGTAATACTTAGTACTTAGACCATATATGTCATACCCCGACCCTCAAAGTATTATTACTTATCCTCATTTTCTTAATTAAGTTATAATAAATAATATTTAAAAATCGGGAAAATCCTTAAAAATAGTTTTACATAACCAAAAATTATGAGAAAAATATCCTCATTCTTATCTTTTTGAGCTCTCTAGTATAATCACGTATTTTACTCACTCAGTAACTTGAAAATATTTAAAAATTAATTTATATTGCTGGAAAATTCTAAAATACCCCTATTTCATGTTTTTAGCCCTAATTTCTTAGAAAAACTTATTCTTTGTTCAAACTTTTTGTTTGGTTTACATTACTCCCTTAATTACCAAGCCAATAGGACCTAATCTAGGATTGTTGTGCACCCCACTGATTATTTTTAAGATTTTTTTGCAAGAAATAGGGTAATTGGGCTTAGAAAAATAGGTTTTTATACTTTGGGCTTGGAAATTGCTTGAAATTGGGCCGACAAAAACACCACTCGGCCTAGCCCAGTACCACAGCCCATGCCACCTCTCCTTTGACTCTCAAAACCATTCAAATCCCATAGATTTGCATGTAATGAATAGCAATCATTAAAACCATGCACCATTTGTCAAATTTTGAATTACTCCCGCCCCCTCTCACCAATTCAGCTCACAGCCTTGCATATACTCCCTAACCTAGTGGTGGACATGATCATATGGTCTAATTTAACCCCTAGCATAGTTAACTAACCCTAGGTGACAAACTATAGTTAAGGAGTTGTATAAATAGGAGGCATTGTGAAGGTTTTTCTTCACACAAATCGTCCGTCCATTCTTAGAGAGAGGGAGAGTGAGAGAGGGCCGAAGAAAGGAGAAGAAGGAAGGAGAGAAAGGAAAAGAGTAGCCGAATTGCCTAGGAGGAAGAAAAGGAGAAAATTTTTGGAGAAAAATGGTAAAGGTTGAAGTTCTCTTGAGATTCGCTATCCTTGAATTTATTATGAATATTTTGATAATAAAAGCAAGATCTATGTAGGTTTTATAATCCAAAAACTCACCAAAAGAGTAAGAAAGTTCAACAGAGGTCAGGGTAGTTTAAGTGTTAATGACATTGTTGGTATTTTTATTATTTGAGGTTATCAATGTGATTTTTAGTGATCTAGAACCTTTCATTAGGCTACACATGACCTAGATAAGAATTTAAATGGATAGATGCAAGAGAATATTGAAGATATGGAAATTATAGCTAAACTATGACATAGCAACCATTAGATTGATTTTGATATGAAATTATGTAAATAATGGCATGAAAATGTTACTGAATGATTTAGGGAGTATTAGGAGCATATTAGATGATTTTCATGCAAATATTTACGTGGAAAAATAAGATATGGTTAATTAGGTCAAACCTAGTCAAGTTTTGCATAAATAGTGATAACAGTTCACTTAGTGAATTATATTATGTAGTAAATGACCACTTATTGATCTCAAATTTTGAGGGTTAATACGAGACAACATCAGGAACCTTCAATTAACATTTTGAGTCATTTGGAGTTAGGATTAAAAAGTTATGATTATTTGGATTTATTGTTAAAAACTAGGTTTTTGCACAAAAACAGGTCATTTCTATAGCTACACGATTTGGACTAGTTTTCTTCACTTGGACTGTTTTTAATGGGCTTAAATACTCATTTTATTTGCTATAATATAGGCTTGTAAGTGGAGCCCAAGGATAGGTCCCTATTGGACCCAAAATGCCTAACTTGACGACCTTGTGAAATAGGCCTCTTTTTCATTGTTTTGGGCTGACCCAAGCAGTCTCCCATAGCTACTGATCTTGTCAAGAGTATTGGACTTGAAATTTGTCCACCTGATCCAACACATCTTTAATAATACCACATGGAACCTTGACTGGTCTGTCAGCCAACTCCAGCATGGTGGAGGTCTTTTTTCAGCTCACCCAACCCCAACTGCTCATATACTGAGAATGGTAGCAAGTTCACATTACTCCACAAATCAAGTAGTGCTCTCCCAATACATGATTCACCCATTATAATGGTAATAGTAGGAGAGTCAGGATCTCTAAACTTCAGAGGAGTCTCACTCAATATTAATGCCATGACTTGCTCTGTCTGGAAAGCTTTCTTCTTTACATTCAGCTTCCTCTTTACGATGCATAAATCCTTCAGAAATTTTGCATACATAGGAACTTGTTGGATGGCATCTGAAAGCTGAATATTAATCTTCACTTGCTTGAAGATCTCTTGAATCTCATAGTGATATTTTCTCTTTTGGCTAGCTACCAAACTCTAACGATAAGGAATCACAGGTCGGTACTCCTTACTGGTCTCAGCCTTTGGACTGATAGGCTTCTTCAATTTTGGGCTCACTCCTCTGGTCTTTCTTCAGCTTCATCAGTCTCAGCTGTAAGTTCAAGTTTTGGGACAACTGTCTGTCTATTGATGGACATCTCAGGTCGGGGAACTTCGTTTCCACTTCTCAAAGTAATAACCACCTTCGCTGTCTCAAGAGAATCCCGTGAGACATTATGTACTTGTTGTTGTTGTCGGTATACTTGAGGATTAGGCTGAGATTGTGCCGAAAATTTCCCTTTCTCTAGGGTACTCAATGTCGTGCTTATCTTATTAATGGTGCCCCACAATTCATTTATTGTCTGAGTGTTATGACTGTTAATGGTGGCCTGAATCTGCAAGAATTGCTTAAGTGTACTGGCCATTTGTGTCATACTATTGTCTAGAGACTTCTTCGGTGGAGCATATGCTAGAGACTAAAAATTATGAGCAGCTACATGAGACTGGAATCCTGGAGGTGCTGCTAAAGGATAGTTCTGAGAAGTCTGATATGGCTAATATTGGTACGGAGGAGATGCTTGATGAGTTTTCTACAGAGTAGGTGGTGCATAGGACTGGGAAGGTTGCTGAAAAAGCGAAAAAGATTGACCAGATTCATCATTCCTCCATGAAAAATTCGAATGATTCCTCCACCCCGTATTATAAGTGTGGGAGAAAGGCTGATTTGGTGGTCTGTTAACCCAATTCACTGATTGCATTTGATCAGACCCACTCACTTGTAAAACTGGCATAATCAGACAATCTTGGGTCTTGTGACTCGAATCTATGCATAGGGAATACGCATTCACTGCTTTCGCTGACTTCACATTTTCTAATTGCATAACCTCTAGCCTCCATGTCAAAGCAGCAATACGAGCCTAGACATTTGTATCATCTTAAATTTCATATTCACCCCCACCACCAATTGCTCTGAGAGGTTGTACTTGTTGGAATCATAGGATCGGCGCAGCGGAAGATAGGATCGTTGAAATCAAAGAAGCTCAAGCGTTCTGCCTCCTTCAGATCCACGCACACAGGTTTGAGAGAAGAGAGAATCTAGAGAGAGAAAGAGGAGAGAGAAACTCTCTTTCTCAAATTTCGTTCAAATGAAAAATTTCTCTTTCTCAACTGAATTTTGAGCTATTTATAATGGCTGGCTTAGAACTCAACTGTGCTATAACATGGGATCTTTAGGGATCTCAAATCTCGGCCATAGGATCATCATGAAAAACTCTTTCTCATTAACCCCCTTATATTCTATATTCCGAATTTATGGGCTTCTACAAATTGTGATCATGTCCATTAACATATCACAATTGACCCCTGAGATAATGAGACTGTTTTTGTGAAATCCCTTTTGCAAACAATTATATGCTTATTTATCCTTCTACCACACTATATTCCACATGAGCTAATAAGACCGGAATAATATCACCGATTAAGTCCCTAGCTCATATAATTCTTAATTCTCAGTCTATTCCTAGTTGGACTTCCAAAACTTTCGAAAAACTTTTTTGCAAATATTTACTTAATATATTATATAAGTAAAACTCGTGAAAACACTTTTCACAAAATCAAGTTGCAGCATTTTTACAGGAGTCCAACAATATACAGACATAATGAATATAGTGCCTCATCAAGAGACTGGTGGATTCCATATTGAGCAATTATACAAATTCACTTATTATGCACAAGGCCCAACATTGTCTAGAATATTTGATCTGCGAAAAATCATCACCAAATGACTCAGTCAAAGCACAAGCACACAACAAGCAAACCTGCACAACTCTCTCAGGTCTAAGGACAACATAAGCTAATTGTGCTGAATATCATTCTCTACATCAGTGATCATTTCCAGAAGGTATTCATAGTTGATCCCGTTCAGTGCATGTACTCTTACATTATACTCACTCGTCTGCGTAAGGTCACCACCTCAATGACGGAGTCCATCATTCTATTTTATATAGGCACAACGAGTGTAGACCTATTTTGTACATAATCATGTATTTTGGTCTAGAACAATGTGAGTCAACAAAGATCCGAAAAATCATACTCCCCGCCTCTAATTCATTAATCATTGGCTTGACTTTTCTACAATGTTGTTCAACAATATGACATCTAATGTCATTATAAATATGACATCTCATGTCATTGCAAATATAACATCCTATGTCATTGCATGTACCCAAAATAATATACAAGTGATTAAACAATAATAATAATTATCTCATAATTATGCAAAATGATTGATTTTGAGGGCATACATCTAACAGTACTACCAATGGTGCCCGGTCAATTCGTGTATTCCATTGTTGGGCACTTTCAGCAAGGTAATCAAAAATTGTAAGTGCTTGATCCAGTTCGTTGCTAAAGAATTCCTCATTGCACATAGTCTGAACAAACTGCTTGCATTCAAGTGTAAGTGTAGTATAAAAATAGTTTACCAGCCTCCAAGACAGAAACCCATGACGTGGACAAATAGTTTACCAGCCTCCAAGATCCTTAAACCTTTCCCAACAAGCGTGGAAAGTCTCATCACTTCCTTGCATAAATTGACTGATTTGCTCTTGCAAAAATTGGGTTCTCTGAAAAAAGAAAAAATGTCTGTAAGAACAAACGTTGCATATGAGACCAACTAGACATAAAATTAGGCCTCAAACAATTAAACAAAATCTTCACTTTATCCTTTAAAGAGAAACGAAATAAACGAATTATAATAAACTCATTAGTGCAAGCTCAATTAATAAAAGTAGTGAATGCCAACTCAAAGTCCGTCAGGTGCTTGTAAGGACTCTTAGAATCCATCCCGTGAAACTGAGGTATCATTGACATCATCCCATGCAAAATCATAAAATTAGGTGCATCATTAGGTAAAACAATGCATGATGAATGTAGTGGTGCGTGTGGGCTGCAAAAAATCCTTAAGTGTACGTGGTGCAGGTGCAGCCATAGCTTCTTCCACATAAGGATTGTGTAAATCAGTTTTTGTATCATCATTTGTAAAAGAGACAGAAGAACTATTTGGTTATGTGCTGTAAATATCAATATTAGTACTGGGTGTAATTCTGTATAATATATTTGAAATATCTCAGACCCAAGGCATCAGACAACAGTCCAAATAATAGAGGTTCACCAATACAGCAGAAAACAAATAAAGATGCAACAAAGATAAAGTAACTCAAAGGTATGATAACTTTTTTTTACAATATGAGAATAAAATAAAATAAAGAAAAATCACAAGATTGAAACTAAGTCTAATAGTCCTCGACAACGGCACCAAAAACTTGACTCACTCTAAAATGAGCAGTGCAAAAGCTATCTCAAGTATAGGAGTTCTTCCGTGTAATAATTAGCCTAAAAGGCCAGATCGTCTCCTCAGAAAAATAGATTAATTTCAAACAAGGACAATATTAAATGCATTTACTGAACACAGTTTAGATTCATATTTTAGATTTTTTAGAGTTTGAAAAGAAATTAAAACAACACAAAACGTAATCTAAGAATATAACATGCATTAAAGTAAATGAGGGAAAGTAAATAATGGTAATTAGATTACATAAAATAAATAACAATATGTAAAGAACTAAAGTTAAATGAAAATAAATAAAATAGAGAGCACAAGATTCTTGGATTAAATAGTATCGTCTTATTACAACCCAAGATTCAAGTTAAAAGGAAAAAAAACAAGAACATAATTCAAAATTGAAATAGAAATTACAAGAAATTAATAAGCGAGAAACTTAAATCTAAATCCAAGGAGTTGAAATACAAGACATTGAAATTATAAAGCATAAAACAAACTAATCTAGAAATAGAAAATAATGACTGAAAAATAAAACTTGATGTTGGAAAAAATAGGAGAAGAAGAGGGAGAGAAGGGGATATTTGGCCAAAGTAGAAAAAATAGGAGAAGAGAGAGTATCGGCTAAGGAGGAAAATTGAGGAAGAAGAAAGAAAAGGGAAAAGAAAAAGTGAGAAGTAGAGAGAGAAGAGAGTAACGCATAAAAAAAAGCATGAGAGAAAAACTAGGGTTTTACACAAGAGATAATAATGGAGGAGAGAGAGAAAAAGAGAATAGTGTGAGGAAGGTGCGGCTGAAAAATAAAGAGGTAAGAAAGAGAGAGTCTAGGGTTTGTTTGGCTTAGAGGTAAGAGAAAAAATGAGAGAAAAGAGAGAATAATGAGGTGCAGCTAGGTTAAAACAAAGGAGAGAAAAGAGAAAAAAAAAAGTGAGAGAAAAAGTTGTGTGGCAAATAGAGAGAAAAAGTGTTGCTAGAAATATATAAAAAAAAAGAGAGTTTTTTTTTCGAAAAGGAATGAGAGAGAGAATAAATAGGGGAACAGTTGGCCAAAGGGAGAGACTAAAGAGAGAAAATAGGGAAAATGAGACTAGGTTCGAAAAATGAGACTGAGATTTAAGTGTCTCTTATTTCTTCATAGAATTACAGGATTGTCATTAATTAATCCTTCTTTCTCTGTCATGTGTCCCAGTAGACTGCTCTTGTTATCTACGAGTCTAGAAAATATTTAATTTTATCACCCTGCACAAAAATACTTAATTAGTTCATGGCATCATATGACAAAATTAAATTCATAAAATAGTTACAATGCCAATAATTAAAGTGCAAATGATAAAAACAATGATTTTAGAATGCATCTGAACATGCTATGACGTAAGTACATGCAAACTAAAGATAAGGAAAATTGCATTTGCAATCAATTAAATCTAAAGTCATAAAAATTCAACAATTAAATGCATAACTTAGATTTATGCCTCTAAGCCATTTTTTCATCTAAAACCAGTATTTAAAACATTAAATGATTAATAATATATTAGTTTTATATGTACTAAACCTGCAATATTCTAGCTCAATCAATAGTATTTGCATCAATGATATAAAGGACATGACATTTGCACCAATAGAAATTTTTACAGTTTACTGGGTGGTAGTACCGAGCACTGGGGATTGCAACCATCACTACCGGGTAGTGGATGGCCCCAGGGTAAAAGGCAGATGGGCCTTTACCCATGAAAGGGCCAGCAAAGTAAAGTGTAGGGGAGATTGGACGCACAACCCTACCTTTGGGGTCAAATAGTGGACATGAAAGGCAAAGTAATTTTTACAGACATGGTGCATCTTTACAGATATGAGCATGGCATGCATACTGCATATGATTATACTGGTATTATCTTTGAATTATGAACTGCTTATAGAGTATATAGTTACTGTTTATATGTTTTTCATCACATGCCCCTATCCCCCTTTACTGAGTCCTTAAACTCTCACGTTTCCTTGTCCATAGGATATGAGTTTGTACTGGCTAGTCCCTAGGGTAATCATCGTGTAACAAAAAGGTCCTCCTGTGAGATTTCCGTCGACCCACCTAACAGCCAAAGCTGACGTGGATTTTTTCCACGTGTGCACCAATGAAAGAGTGCTACGTGTAAGTTTGATCCACCATGGAAGCCCAGTCATTTGAGTGATCCATGTCAGCATCTTTGCAAACAAAAAAACTGACCACATCAACTGATTACATGGCGTTGGTCCCACATCTCTTCCGATACCCCATATTTTGCCCCGATACCCCATATTTCTCCCTCACTCACGTCTATGTTCATTTGTGAAGAGAAAAAACCCAAAATAAAAAGGCAACATAAACCCTAAGTGTATTCGACGTCAATAGAAGCTTGGAGGGATTCGAATCGACAGAAAGGTGCATCTTTTGTCAGCAATCGGAGGTACCCTCCAGATTTCTTGGTTCCTTCTCACGTAGAAACTTCCAGCTACAACTTATAATTAACTGGGTGTTGTTGTGCGGTTGAAGGCAGACTGTTCCAAAACTTCAAGCTACAACTTATGATTAACTGGGTGTTATTGTGCAATCGAAGGAAGACTTTTTTTAGTAGGTTGGGTGTTTTGTGGTACACATTTAGAAGTACCATAAATGTTGGAGTTATTCGGGTTATGAACTATGTGGCTGGTCTGTGTTGTTGGGAGCAATTATTTTATAGCTATTGGGTGCTGTTGGGTGTTGCTTTTTAACTCTGGTTGGTGGTTGTACATAAGCTACAATGTGACTAAGTGTAACTAAGCTTGCTACAAACTTCAAGCTACAACTTATAATTAACTGGTAAGTGTCAGATACAAAATGAGCTTGCTACAAACTTGACTCTACAAACTACATTTAACTGGTCAGATACAAACTAAGCACTACAAGCTCCAACTAGCTAGTCTATATGACCTCGTCCCTCCATCTTCACAAATCGAACGTAAAGACAACAGATAATAGTTGCAAACACTATCCATGATGCCATCATGCATAGAAGAAGCTGTTTTTTCCTTTGTTTTCGACTTACATACTGAGGATATTGCACATAATTGGCATTATCAGAACAATAACTATGAGGTACAAATTCGGTCGTTTCTTACATTTTCCCAGTGAAAGATGAGATGTGTATAGGCTCAGTCTCCCTTCCCCCATGGACGTTCTCACACAAGCACGAAGATTACATTTGCAAATTGGAAAGTACGAAAACTCATTCCATTTTGAAGAACGCGACCGAAATGCTCCTCCTCCTTTGTGCTGGTGGGACAACGAGTTCGATATAAAAGACATAGATCTTCTCCCCGATATAGGGATGGGCTAGGGTTGAATCGGGAATGGGTTTTGATTTTGTTTTTTTCACTATTTAGGGAATTTGAAGCTATTTATCGAGATGGTGTGGGAGAATCGGGGATTTTGAGAGGAAAGAACACCATGGAGTCATTTTCTTTTTTTAAGACAATGCTGATATGGCGCTGACTGGATGACCGCTGCTGATTGGGCTTCCAACGTGGCATATTGCTGGACGAGAAGGACAGGTGGCGGTCTCTGATTGGTGCACACGATCCAACTCAGGTACAGATGTTAAGTGGGTTGACGGACTTCAGACGGAGGGACCTTTTTGTTACACGATGATCACCCTAGGGACCATTTTGTTAAAACCTCATACCTCATGGACCATTTTGTTAAGACCTGATACCACATGGACCTACTGTACAATTAAGCCTTTATTTTACTGTTAAGATAGATCATGCCAATATTCGAGACTTCCCTCATCTATGAGCTCCTTACCCATATACTGGCAATTCAAGTCCGAATCTTAATCTCAAACGACATGGACGTTGTCGTGGCACATACGCCTTACCTGATTTCAAAGGTTCTGCCACTAGAATTTCCACACTAGAGCAGCCTCCTGGGAGAAGATCACTCCGGCATAAACTTGGAACTCCTTACCCTATCATCCAGTGAAGATTCATCTTAAAAATATGCCTATGTGTTTTTCCATTACTTATCCGGTGTTAGCCTGGATTTTGTAAGGACCTTAGGATCCTCCCTAATCCCTAACCCTGACGGATAGTGTTTTGCAGTGTGCTACTTACACATGTATGTGTGATGTTCGCTTTATATTTAAAGTATTTTTCTTATCTTCTTCTAACACTACAAAAAAATAGGGCTTTAGCGACGGTCACTAAAAACACCGCTACAGGGTCTCTTTAAAGGTGTTTGTCCACAAACACTGCTAAAAAAACTACCTATAGCGGCGGTCACTACAAACCACCCTTTAGCAGCGTTTGTAAAAAAACGATGCTACCGATATGACCTAGAGCGGCGGTCACTCGGACCGTCATTATAGGCATAATTTATAGCATCGTTTTTACAAAACACTGCTATAAATCTAACTTTTAGCATCGCTTTTTACACAAACGCTGCAAGAAATATGGTATCTATAGTAGCGGTCGCAGTGACTGCCGTTGTAGCTCTCAACATTAGCAGCGTTTTTATACAAAAGGTGTATCTATAGAAACATTTTTTTTAAAATGCTACTATAGGTCTAATTGAAAATATTTTTTTATTTATTAATTATAAGTTATTTAACGTTAAAATTTATTTTATATATTATTATATTCCTTTTAATATATAATTTTATTTTTTTCATGTATTTAAAAAAATTAATTTTATAGGACCTACATAAAAAAATATGAAATTAGAAGTAGTGTTGTGAAAATTGAAATTTTTATATGGTCTTAGAGGCTATGATTTAGTCATTAGGTAAGTACATATATATACAGTTCTTAGATTAATTAGCACATATCAATTATATAATAAACACATACTTTAAATTATAAGTATTATATATTATTACTCCCAACCTATTTTAATTAAGATTATTATACTAATTATAAAAAAGAGTGTGAAGAATGTACATAACTATGTATTTATTAAATACTAAGTATAAAGATTTTTAAATACTATTACAATTTACAACTAATTTTAATTTACTAAAAACACTTAACTACAAAATATAGGTTATTAAAAAATTTGAAAAACTACAAAGTAGGGAAAAAAAAAATCTTTGAAATCACTTGTTCCAGTGAACTCCCCCACCCCCCCCCCCCCCCCCTTTTTCCTTTCCTATCCTGAACTACGACAAATTCCCCCTTTCTTGCCCAGCCCCAAATTCCCCATTTCCCATCTGTCTTTCTCTCTCTAAGTCTCCCTATCTCTAAGTCTCCATTTGAAAAATCTCTCACTCTATCTCTTACCATCTCGCTCTCTCTCGCCCTGTCTCGATCCCTCAGTCCCTCTGGCACGACCACCTCTCTGGCTCTCGGGTCACTCCCTCTCACCCTCTCTTTCGCTTTGTTAGGATCTCTCTCTCTCTCTCGGCCACCCAGTGCCCACCTTCGATTGTCGCCTACCCGTCGTGCTCCGGTGCTCATGTAGGTATCCCTCTCAACCTCTCTTTCTCTCTGTCAGGATCTCTCTCTCTGTCGGCCGCCTAGTGCCCACCTTCGATTATCGCCTGCCCGTCGTGCTCCGGTGCTCATGTAGATATCCCTCTCAACTATAATTGTTGATTGTGAATCTGTGATTAGGAATTTAGGATTTAGTGCTTGAAAATTGAAATTCACTAATTGTTGATTGAACATGCACGAAATGAAAGTCTGAAGGTGTGTTGATTTTGATTACTAGCTGACTTGGGCGAGTTGTGCTGAATTGGTTCACTAAATTCCAATCTTTTAGGGCACATTGAGCTTGCATATATATGTCATTGCCCACTTTTGTGTTGGTGATACACCCTGCCGGGGAAAAAAGGCTCTCTAGTTTGTTGTAGTCATTAGTAAATAGTTCACATCTAAAATGGGCGTTTGTATTCCTACACAGCATACTTAGGAAAGATTGGCTTCATAACCATCGGGTTAGCAGAATTTTCCAAATCCAATTTCAGTGAATTAGGACTTGATTGTGAATCTGTGATTTTTTAATGATCATGAGTTGCTTGAAATTTTATTGACATATGCTCAAACTGATAACTTCATTCTGTGTGTTTGGACAAGCCTGAAGGAAACAAAATCCCAAACGAAACGAAACGAAACATGTGGCTATCTAAGCACCTATTTGAGTATAATCCATGATACTGTTAAATTTAGCTCTTAGCACCTTGAAGTAAAAGTAAGATAGAGTTGATGGGTGCATTATATTTTCTGCATTTTATGAAGTGGGTTGAGGCACCAGCACCAATGGGCGGTTGGGGCATTCTTGGGTGTTCCAAAAGCTGTCGCAGGGCTTTTCTCTGCTGAAGCCAAAGATATTATGGTTGCCAGGTCTTTTTTTTTCTTTGTTTTTTTTCAATATGAATGAGTATTAAATTGGAAGTGGCTCTTTAATTACCTGTTGAACTTGATTTTTAGTTTGAAAGTGATATTTTCTTTGGGTAGGGGTAGGAAATTGTATGCCTGGTGTAAATCAGTTAGTTTGTAGGATTATGAGCACGTAATACCTTGTTAGTTTTCAGTTGGGCATGCACTTTTAATTGTTGGTACCTGATTTATTTAGTTTAGTTGAGATGTAGAGATTAGTGTTCAAGTGTAGTTGAAGTTGTATATCATATGTCTATTTGTACCAATATTTATTGATTCATTTAGCATTCTAGTTCTCACATGATATTAAGCTACCATATCTGTAATTGTTTATTATAGTTCTCACATGATATTTTGTTTTCCATTGTAGGTAGTGGAAGAGGAGGTTGATGATGGAGAAATTTTTGAACCATTTTGACATGGAGAATCTAGAGTTGCTTATAGCCTTATATACAAGTAGATATTTTATTTACATAAATCTTTTGATTATTTCTATTTCTCATGAGATATTTGTTTTCAATTAAAAAATTCAAGATAGAAGATATTGATGTGTAAAATGAGGAAGATTTTAATTCGTCCTTGTATATTGTGTTGTATTTGAATATTTTAGTTGGTCCTTGCTTATTTTAGATTACTTGTAGAGATTCTTGTATTTGTTGTAAAACGTTATTAATCAATGATGAAGTATATTTTTTTTATTATCCTTGTTCTTTAAGTTTTTACATCCAATAAATTATGGTTATTAAAATAAATTTGTATTACCGATTAAAAAAGCATGTATAGGAAAATATAGGAAAAACTTAGTGGTGTTTTAAAAATGCTAGCACATAGCAAAAAAAAAAAGAATGTTGGCACAGACCTTTAGTGGCGGTCACAAAAATGCCGCTAAAGGTCCGTACCAGCGTTTTAAGAAACGCTGCTAAAAACAAGGTAGCAAAAACTGTCGTTATAGCTTACTGCGATGGTCATATAGCGGCAGTCGCGACCGCCGCTAAAAAATCGCTGCTAAAAGCCCATTTTTTGTAGTGTAACTTACTTACATTTTCGCCATGTTGTTTCTTAATACATTTTACAAGTCTTCAGTTGAATTTTATAAAGTAGTAAGTCTTTACACACCCCTAATATAAATACTGCAGTCTTGAGACCCGTAGGATAAGGATGTGACATAATCTCGCCTTATATGGATCTTTGTTACTACAAAGAGAGTTTAGAGACTAATACGAGCACAAGGGACATGACAATATAATACATTGTATGTTGCCTAGTACATAGTCAAAGGTACTTATTACCTAAAATAACTAAATAATAATCTTACTTAGTAAGAGGTAACTGTATTTAAAAATCTTAGTACTTACTATTAGGTACATCACATATTATTTTACACTCCTTTTCATAACTAGTATAATAATCTTAAGGGTTAAATACACTTTGCCCCTTATCTTTGGGGTCATTTACACTTTACACCCCGATGTATTATTTTTGATACATTTGACCCATAAAGTTACACATTTTTTCAATTTGGACTCTGTTCCCAAATTGCCCGTCAATTTAGACGGATTCCGTCAAAAAATTTACACATTACGCCCCTTATCTTTGGGGGTATTTACACATTGCGCCCCTTATCTTTGGGAGTATTTACACATTGTCCCCATATCTTTAGAGATTTTTACACATTGCATTCAACGTTTTGACGGAATCCGTCTAAATTGACGATCAATTTGGGTACGGTGCCCAAATTAAAAAAAATGTAAGTTAAGGGGTCCAATGTGTCAAAAATAATATATCATGGTGTAAAGTGTAAATGACCACAAAGATAAGGGGGACAAAGTGTATTTAACCCTAATTTTAATTAAAATATGTTTGTACTAAATAGTAGATTATTATACTAGTTATGAAAAAAGAGTGTAAAATAATATGTGATGTACCTAATAGTAAGTAGTATTTATAATTTAATGGGGAAAAATCATTGTTCGCCCCACAAGTTTGCGTCAACTGCATTTCACTCCCCCTAACTTTAAAAACTGCGATTTACATCCTATAAGTATGAAACATTTGCAATGTTCGTCTACAGTCAAAATTTTCGTTAAACTCGACAGAATTTGGTAGTAAAATGACATAAATGCCCTCAAAAATAATTTTCAAAAAATAAATAAATATTGGAGAAATAAATTAAAAATATATATAGATTATTGAAATAGTTTCAATAGTTTTATTTAAAAAATAATACCTTTTTTAATATCATTTTTTATTTTTAATGAATTTTTTAAATATTCTTAGTAATTTTATTTTCGAGGGTTATTTTGGTTATTTTAATGCCAAATTCCGTCAATTATAACAGAAATATTGACTGTGGACGAACATTGCAAATGTTTCATACTTATAGGACGTAAATCACATTTTTTAAAGTTAAGAAAAGTAAAATGCAATTGACGCAAACTTATGGGGCGAATAATTTAATAGTATAATTCCTTGTATATAGCCTAGTACTGGGTACATAAAATAACTTAGCATTAATAGTACTTTGAATTTTATACTTAGTATTTGAAAAATCTTAATGTTTGGCATTAACTATATGGCATGTTACTATATTCTCTTTTCCATAACTTGACATTAATACATGGTTACTATAACTTGATAGTTATAGTAATGAGTGTTAGTCCTAAGGTTACATGATAACTTTGGTCATTTGATTTTGTTAATAACAAATCATTTGCAAACTAAAAAACATGTATGACAACAAAAAACATCAATCTTTCTTATAGTGCTAATGAATATATCTTCGTCCAAAGTAATATATTTCTAATAAACTAATGTGTATATATATACTTTTGTTTTATAATACCTTAATTGGTATTTATATGATAGAATTCAAATTCTCAATGTTTAGATATTATTCAATTCGATTGACATACTTTACACATATTATCTCTTATTATACTACACATGTTTTTAGCTCTTTAGGACGAACAAATATTTTTGTCGCTAAAGAGATATTTTTAGCAACGAATTTAACATTGGTCCTTAAAAACATGTGGTACTTTTGGTGATAAAGTTGATATTCTTCGCCATAACACACTTTTTCACTCTTTATCGATGAATATCATATTTTTTTCATCTCTATCAGGGTACTTTTTAGCGACAAACTTAACATTTGTCGCTAAACCATGTGGTACTTTTAGCGACAAAGTTGATATTTGTCACTAAAAATTGTGTTTAATTCTTTAAGAATGAACTAATACTTTCATCTCTAAAGAGGTATTTTTTAGCGACGAACTTAACATTTGTTGCTAAAAACATGTGTTTTACTCTTTAACGACGAAACAATATATCGCAGAAGAGTACTTTTAGCAACCAAGTTGATATTCGTCTCTAAAACACTTGTGTTTTAACTATTTAGCGATGAACCAATATTTTCGTCACTAAGGAGTATTTTTAGCGACAAAATTTGTTTGGTCACTGATAAATTTGGCGTTAAAGCGGAATTTTAGCAACAAAGTTGATATTCGTCACTAAAAGCACGTTTTTAAACTCTTTAGCGATGAACCAAATAATTTCTTCATTAAAGAGATATCTTTAGCTACAAAATTGATTTCGTTGTTGATAAGTAGGTCTCTAAAGAGCAAATTTGTTGTAGTAATTCAAGTCGTCCCCATATTTCCTTTGCTGTATCACAACCAGAAGTACGGTTAAATTCATTTGAATCAAGAGCATAATGCAACATATTCATAGCTTTCGATTTTACAGGCATAAGCTTCATATCAGCATCATGCCAATAATTTTCTTCCTTTTGCTTACCCTATTTATCCTTAGTAAATTTAGGACCTCAAGAGATAACTCTCCTAGATCATAGTCAACTGCTTCGATTTGGATCTTCATGTTTGCCTTCCAATAGTTATAGCAAATCTCATTGAACAAAGGAGGTCTATTGGTGGATTAACCTTCGCCTAGGGAGGTATTGACAATTAAACTTTTTTTCAAAGATAAGTCAAGATAAATATTCAAGGATAGTTTAGCACAACCCAATAGCAATTATAAGACAAATAAAGGAGAGCTAGGGATAGAGAGATAACACTAGTATTTTTAGGTGAAAAGGAACTTAACAAAAGCAATGCTTGCACCTCATTATCTAACACTTAGTTTCATGGTGGAAGTTCATTCAATAACCTTGAAGATTATTCAAGTGCTCTGCAACGGTTTGTCCAGTCTTATATTTCAAATTCACTAACTTTCATATCATAAAGGTCTTCTTTTGTCCATTCTTTCTCTCATAAAGATTGTATAACTTTTCCAAAGATTGTAAGCATCGATTCTTTGGCTACATGATGTAAGACACTCTCATAAACTCAGTGCCTAATATACTCAACAGCTTTTCTATTCAGTTTCATCCAATCATCATCAACTGTACTATCTGGTTTGACACCATTCAAATCAATAGTCTCAAACAACACTTTACAATATAAAATATCTTTCATTCTAATGTTCCAAACATTACAGTTGGAAGATGTTAGTTTAATCATCTCATATGAATCCTCCATTTAATTCACACAGATAATGAACCTAGCTCTGATACCACTTTGTTAGGGTGAACAAAAATAAAGAAATACAGTGGAATATTTTCTACTCTTTCTTTATGCAAATCAAATAGACAACTCATAATGCAACAGAAAATACAATCAAGCAACAACAAAAGGAGACACCATAATTTTTACGTGGAAAACCCTCCAATGCAAAGGAAAAAACTATGAGACCTAGTCTAGTTAAAACAACATCAACAATAATAAGATTACAATAGTTCACTTTAAAACAATCTCCAAAGGTTACCAACACATAAAGTATAGATACATTCTTAGATTACATCATATATCATCACTCAAAAGTGGATTGCAACAATGACAACAAAGAGAGATCTCAACAATCGACACCAATCAAATTGAAGCTATCATCGCCAAAAATATACTGAAATTTCGGTCAAAACGGACTATAAATGACCCTTAAATGTCTGAAGAAACTGATAAAGAAGTACTCCGAAATCTT
This sequence comes from Myrica gale, assembly GCA_963930655.1. Classification (NCBI taxonomy): domain Eukaryota; kingdom Viridiplantae; phylum Streptophyta; class Magnoliopsida; order Fagales; family Myricaceae; genus Myrica; species Myrica gale. The sequence continues at coordinate 17,445,877 of OZ005600.1, read as the reverse complement.
TTCTTCTCTTCTACCCCTCCTTTTTATTTTTATTGTTTCTCTTTCCTCTTATGAAAAGATGAAACTCATCTTCTAACTAAAACAAAGCAAAACGTAATTTGTTTCATTTAAAACTCACGTGGTCCCCACATGGCAGGACCACCCAACATAAGTGCTATGTGATGTACGGTCCAATCATATGCAATGCCCCTCTCAAGAGGAGTAAAAGAAAAGTTGATAGAGATTAGAGACTTTTGGGTTTTCTGGCTTTTCAGATCCAAGTTTATAATTTTTTTTAATCAAAACCTCAATTTATTCCAAGAGACAAGATCCAAACAATAACACCCTAAGGTGCTTCAGTACCAGCATACAACCAAGACAAATCAAGCGAATGCTCACAACAATGAGAATTGCCCATTGGGCTATACTAGCGGCTGCCCAATGAGCAAGGTGGTGCACTAACTCATTAGCACCTCTATAGACATGAACAGCTTGCCAACTCTGAACCGTAGGCAAATTTCATGAATCTCCTGCACGGCCGAATGAATTCTCCACTCAGTCTTTTATGGCCATTTATGTATAGCATGAATAACTCTTTCTGAATCTCCTTCTAGAATCACCTCCCGATAACCGTGGTCCAGCTCTAAATCCACTCCCAACTTGGCAGCCGCTGCCTCACCTTCCAGCAGATCAACTACTGCAATTTTTTGAGCCACAGCCCCTTGAATCACACCTTGTCAATCTTGAGCAATAGCAGCTATCACTGCATAACTCTCTCTAATAGCAACATCCACATTCACTTCTATTATATTCGCAGGTGGGTGTTTCTAAGCTTTCAACTGATCGGGCTGCAATTGGTTTTTGCAAAGTAGCCTTATGCTCCCAACTCAGCCGGGCGCACGCGATGAGCTAACTCCCTAACATCACAGTGCTTGCCTCCATGCACCATCTGATTTCTTGCAACCCAGAGCAAATCCATTGCATTGGTAGCAAAGATTTGAAACAAATGTTGGTCCTCCAATGGAATCCCAATGAGCTGATGAAGATGAAGAAATTTCTGAACCCAATCTGCCACCAACCCATCACCAAACACCATAATGTTCAGTTGTCATGGTGATTCACTCCAAACTAACCAACTAAAGGGGCAGACCAGCAATAATTGATGAAGGGATTCCAGATGTTCACCACAAAGTACACAAGAAATATCATTAGCCGACATCCCACTATCACTTATTTTATTTGCAACTTTTAGTTTTGTCGGTAACACATCCTAGACCACCTTCCACAATAGGACCTTTAAATGATCATGCATTTTTAGCTGCCAAAGGTCTTTCCATTGAGCAGCCTGCAGAGAAGACATCGTAGTTGTCCGGTGCTGCACTAAAGCTCTATGGATTGATTTCACACTGAACTCCCTCAATGCTTCCAACGGCCAAAACAATTTATCCCTTGTCTCATCCTCTCCTATTTGAACCTTCAAAATGGCATCAACAGACTCATGAGAGAATAATGCACCAGCCCCACATCCCAGCATCGACCACCCTCCAACAACAAGTCACTAACTGTCGTGATATCTTATGAAAGAATAGTTCCCTCCCGGACTGAAGGTTGAAGCCTAGACAACGAAGGAACCCACAGGTCCATCCATATAGAGATATCTTTCCCATCCCCTACACAATAGCACATACCATCTAACAAAACATGTCGAGTTTTCACAATACTCTTTCTATATCCATGATGTCGTATGACCAGCCCCCACATTCCAAAACTCTCTCCCTTTTATGTACTTCCCATGCAGAACCCGTACCTAAAGACTATCCCTCTCCGAGAGCATTTTCCAATCTAACATGGAACAAGTGCTTGGTTAACCTCCGAAAACAGCTGAATCCCCAAACCTTCATCGCCTTTGGGAAGACAAATGGACTTCCAAGCCTTAAAATGAAGATGTCATGTTTGCTCCTCCTTATATCCCCACCAGAATTTTTTGTCACACTATCAAGTTCATAACACCATGTTTGGGGCATAGCACAGAATAGCAATCGCAACTGATTTAATCATCATCGTGCGACCAGCTTGTGAAAGAACCTTGGCCTTCCAACCAGCTATCTTCAGTAAAAAATTTGCATATATCTCATCCACCGCCCTAACTCTAGCACGAGGAATAATCAAAGGAAGTCCAAGATGTCTCGCCTTAGGAGGTAATTTTTTCAAGTGCAATTGCTCCAAAATAGACAATATGTCCTGCCCCCGAAAATTTTTACTGAAGTGCGCTGAAGATTTTTCTTTATTCACCTTATGACCCGACCAAGCCATATACTCTCAAGACAAGCATTTAATGTCGAGGCCTCATGGTTAGTAGCCTTAGAAAATTACAAGAGATCATCCGCAAATAATAAATGAGAAATACTTGGAGCATTACGACCCATCTGAATTCCTTTAAGACACCCTCAACATTCCTCATGTAATAAAAGTTGGGATAAAACTTCAGAGCACAGGATAAATAAATATGGAGATAGAGGATCACCTTGTCGAAGACCTCTTGTTGGTTGAAGTTTGCCAAAAGGACTACCATTGATAAGAAGGGAGAAAGACGATGTAGATATACATTGTTTCACCCAGTTCTTCCAAACAGAGTTAAACCCAGACTGCTCCATAACTTTCAACACAAAACTTCATTCAACGTTATCATAACCTTAATAGCCATCCAATCCCCTCGACCCTTTTTATGGTTCATACCATGAAAAATATCGACTGCCACAACATAATTATCTTAGATCGCAGGACCAGGAACAAAAGCAAGTTGGAACGGGGAAATAAGTTTTGGAAGCACCAATTTCAAATGTTCCATCATAATTTTGGAGATGAGCTTATAGATGACATTACAAAGGCTAATATGCCGAAACTGACTAACCTTGGAATGATTATCCACCTTTAGAATCAAAGTAATGTTTGTGCTATTTAGATCAGGCAGCAACTCCCCAGTTATAAAAAATTCTTGCACCGCCTTAATAACATCAAACCCAACCACCTCTCAGAAATGTTTGAAGAATAACACCGTCATACCATCCGAGCCCAATGCTTTTTCCATATTCATCTTCCGAAGAATAGAAAAAAATTCATCAGCATTCGGCACCTTAATAAGCATACCATTCTCCTTTCCCATAATCAAAGGCTTGATCAACTGCTCCATGTCATCTGGAATATTGGGATGGCAAGTAGAAAAAAGATTCTGATAAAAACCCACCAACTCCCGCCCTATCACAGACCTCCTTGAAATCCATCCATCTTGCTCAATTTTCAACTTCAAAATCTGATTCTGATATCTTCTAATAACAGTCGAAGCAAGGTAATACTTTGTATTCAAGTCACTAGAAGTCAGCCATGTCTCCCGATATTTATATCTCCATAGAGCTTCCTCACGTCGCATCTACTCATCCAGGTCTAAACTGAGTAAGGGCTGCATGTTGACAGTGTGCAAGTTGTTCCTTAAGGCACTGAATAGAAGTGTGAATCTGACCGAACTGCTCCTTATTCCATCTATGAAGTGCATATCTCGCGGCACGAATCTTTTGGAGCAACGCATGAGAGGGAGAGTGCCCACATGCCGTCACCAAAGTTTTTGCTACTACACCAAAACAAGACACTTCCTGCTTCTAGAAGCCTTCAAATATTAAAGGTTTGGGTGCACGCTCTTCCAATCGAAATAAAAAAAATCAATGGGTTGTGATATGAATTAGTGATAGAGTAATGTTGAATGGCGGCATTCGAATAGGCCACACGCAAGCAAGGTTAGATATTTCTCGATCCAAACGCTCCCGGACATTAGCAAATCTCGGGTGTTTATTACATCATATTGTGAATACGAATATCAACCCAAGAGGGGGGTGAATTGGGTTTATAAAAAATTTAGCCCATTTTTTATAAAAACTCAGATCTGGAAAATATCCCTTTGGTTTAGCAAATAAAATGCAGATCTGAATATGTTTAATGTCAAGCCCGAAGATAAACAATATATAGTAAAGCAATAATGACCAACTAGCAATAAATTAAAGCAAAAAATACGAGAGTAGGGAAGAGAGATAACACTACGATTTTTAAGTGGTTCAGCTCAGACTTGCCTACGTCCACCTCCAAGGTTATTGTCTTCCTTGGGCTTCTCCACTATATTTCAATAGTGTCTACAACTTAGCTTCCGGGTGCTAAGTAACAGTTACAAGAGTTTTCCCCAGCTCACTCTTCAACTCGTCACAAATCTCAAAGCCTATGAGATTTCTTCCATCCTCATGGGTAGGGCCAAGTGTATCACACACTCAAAGGTCTTCAATGTTCAAAGATAGGAGTAAATAACCAATAGCTCTCAAAGCCAAATCAGCAAAACAAAGCTCAATAAATGGCTACAAGACAAGATCTGATGATGATGACAGCAAAGGCAGACCAGATCTCTTGGAAAATGTGCAGCCTTTTTCTTTTGCCCTTTTCTCTCACTTGAAGAAGAATAAGTCAAGATTGATGATGAAGATAGGCAAAAAGTGTGCAAAAGTCTTTTTTCTCTCTCCATAAGGTTCCCTTTATAGGTCTTCAGTATTGAGGTGTCCAGAGGGCATTTTTGGAATGTTGAAGAGGAGTCCTAAGTGACATAACGTCTTGATTCGCATGTTGAGTCATCGTTTTAAAAACAACGTTCCCGCAACATATGTCGACACATATATGCCTATGTGTCGACACCTTCATCAAGTCTAAAACTGACTCGCAGCTGCCTGTGGCATGTGTCGACACTTCCTTTACCATGTGTCAGCACCATCTTCACATGTGTCATCACTTTGCTTCCCATGTGCCAACACCCTCAAAATGGCAGTATGGCTTATGTGCTATATGTTGACACCATCTTGGCAAATAGAGTTTTTCAGTGCTTTTGATATCCAATCTTTTTCATATCAACATGAAAACTCCTACAATGAAAAATATCATAATTTAGGTGCAATGCATGGTGTTTAAATTGAATATAGGGTATAAAGAATTAATAATAAATTTTAAATACAATTGAATATGCTTGATTGAAAAGTGGATTGACAACCATGTATTCTAAAATACTTCCAAAGATATTTTCTTATTTGTTATCATCGAAATCGAGTTAGATAGCTCAAGATCAACCTTGGGCTAACACCATGTAAATTTCGAACCAACGAAACCCAAGTCAACAAATCTCATGGACTCTATAAAATGCGATAACCCTCTAGAAGAGGATGACGAGATAGCTCGCCCTCCTTGCTTCTCAGCTGGACTCAGAATATCATTTAAGTCGCCCATGCACACACATGGTAATTGTTCATCTTGATTCAACTGCTCCTCCAACTCATGCCAAAATGTTGCTTTCTCTCTCCAAACAGCTGGCCCATAAACAAGAGAACAAAAGAAACTCGGGTCATCACCACCAGACTCCACTTCAAATATAAAATATTCTGATATTGCCACAACAACTGAAATCGGATATCCAGATGCCAACAAAAAGCAAGACCTCCTCTTCTACAAAAAAAAACTAATCTTCTTCACAACATGAGAAACAAAATCACTATCAATCATAGTCTCCATAAAAAATATCCCCGCCGAGTCCATTGTCTTTACAATTTCCCAGAGGACTCATCTGCCAATCCCCAGCAGTTCCATGATATGAGCTTCATGGAGAGGGTGGAGGCATGGGATGACCCACCTCCTCAGCCGTAGTGATAGTTGTAGGGAAACGCTGCTAAAAAAATTTCACAAATGCACTTTGGGTCTTTAGCGGCATTTGTGACCGATGTTAAGCGACTGCCGCTATATGTCTCCCTTTTCACCAACAGACATCTAGCGGCGATCGTGACCGCTGCTAAAAACTTAGCAGTGTTTTTCGACCACCGCTAAAGACCTTTTTTTGTAGTTTGCCTTGTACCTCTTCATCACTGCACAAGTCACGCCTAGAATCCTCACTAAGCCTAAATCAACCTACTTGCCATTTGGAATTAAACTTTCCAAATTCTGCTTCGCGCCCATTGACCTAACTTTGCTAGCTGGTAACCTCGAATTGAGACATTGACTGTCGCCGCCTCACCTGTTGGAACTGCTGTCGAGTACCCATTGTTGAATAATTTCCTCGCATTTTCTCAGTCAAAGCATAATTCTGGGGATGCGGGGTATTGTTATAACAAGCACCAATCATGGGATCTATAAGACCACAATGAAAGAAAAAAGATGACAGTCGCTCATATTTGAATCCAATCCAGACTAAAGTTTCATCGTCACGATAATAAGGGAACCCAGGTTCAAGAGGTTTAGAGGTAGGAAATCGAATATAAAGATGTAGAAACGATTGATGTTCATGAACATCATCCATCTCCAGAAGAGTCCCCAACTTTCTCCTGATAAGTCGAGCATTATCCTCATCCACAATTTCCAGAGGGAGACCATGGATCTGGACCCAAAACACCATTGTTGTTAGATCCATTTCGTCTATCGTTTGTGAAGGATCCCACTCTTTCATAATCATATAAGAGCCTTTGAAATTCCAATGACCCTGAGATAGTATTCTATCCTTCTCTTTCGACGTCGCAAATATAAAAATAAATTGATTCAGATCAGCTTCCTCAATCCGCTCGCGAATATAAAAATAAACTAATTCAGACCAGCTTCCTCAACCCGCAGGTCTAGCAAGAATCTCCAACCCGATTTAATAATCGGTTGGATAATATGAAAAGGATACACCTTCTTCGACACTAATCTCCCCACCAGAGACGTCTGCTTTTTATGATTCGCCCTACTTCTGTTGGGTTTCAGCAGTCTCGAAATGTCATCCCATGACAGTTGCTTAGTTTTTCAATAATCTCCTCCATAGTGATCCATCAGAAAGCAAAGAATAGAATAATCCAAATAAAAGGAAAAATGAGTCGAAGAGTCAAGAGAGGTGGCAGGAGCTAGGAGAAGGAAGGAGGGAGCATGGCGCTCAGAGGCTCGCTAGGAGCGGATCTATCTGTTTGCTTCAATTGAGATCCAAGTTTATAATTATTTGGCTTATAAAAGTTCTAAGACTGTCGAAACAAGGATACCAATTTTTGTCTCCAATTCCTACAATCAAATACACAAAAAATGCTGCTAAGGAAAAAAAAAATACACAAAAAATGCCACACACAAAATTGAAAGCGTAGGTAGTGATTAGGTAGGATGATGACCACCTACCTAGCCAATAGCTCAATGGGGGCCCACTCACCCTTGTGATGAGGAGTATTAGGGGCAGACATATAGAGAGAAATGCTCTATTTTTCTCATTTCTTTCAGTTTAGTTGGTTTACATTGCGATGATCACAAAAACAAAAGAAAAATCGAATGCGTGTCAGATTAACTTTTATATTTGGAGTTTCTTGAGGCGCCAGAAACGCACCGGATTGATAGCGGTGATAATGTACAGCTTTGAATGTTGAAGAACAACAGCCAAGAAGGTCCAGGATCTCATGATGTGCTGTCGTAGCAAGAAACAGCACTTAAGTTGCACCTCCGGTTCGGCTCGTCCGGTTTGACAAAGCTCCTTCGGAAAACCACCGAACACTCGGGTAATTCGCCAAGGTCAGCAAACAAGGACTCCTCATCCTCCCCCATGCTAAACACCATCGCCACGTCACCGTCCGAACAACTGCTAATTCCCTCGCAAATCGGGCTCTCGAGGACATTGGTGGACGCCACGTCAGCGAACCAGAGGAAGCGCTCGTCTAGAAGCGGCGAGGAGTCGCCCCCGAGTGCGAGGTCATGGTCGTTGGCAAAGACCGCGAGTTCCTCGGGGTGCAATTTGGCGGGAGGATCAGTGGTGGCTGATGTGACGACAGGAGAAGAGGAAGCGGCGGCGGATGCGGGGGAGTGGTGCTTGGTGATGGGCGCAGGGTGGTTGTGGTCACAGCCGTAGGTGATTACGAGCATGTTGGGGTCCACGCGGCTTCTCTCGACTTGTTTTCTCGCCGGGCAGCCCTTTGAGCTACTGCACCGATAATATCCCCTGATAAAAAAAACAAACAAACGAACACAAAATTAATATAAAGAAATAGAAAAAAGGGACAGTGAGGTGTCGTTTTGATCAGCGTTGGTGGTTATTAGTTGCGCGTCTCTGTCCTTTGTTAGACATTATTGGTTCGTAGGAAACAATTTATAATTACGCTGCATATCTTTTTATTTTATTTTTCTAATTCCAAGGCAGACAGCTTAAACTGGATAACGAGGGTTAGATATTTCTAACTTTTCTGAATACAAGTACAGAAGTAGCTTAATTAATAGAGTTTTAATTCTAGAAAAATCTTGAATTTGTAGTTAAAATCTTAATCATCATCTTAAAGGTTAAAAAAAATGAGTGCTCCTTCATTTTTACAGTATTTCTCTACGCTTTTATATTTTTCTCAATATTTTACATATCACACAAGTCCACAGTTATATACACGTAATTCCAAAGTACAGAAAAAGTAAAAAGTAGATTCAGAGGAAAAAAGTGCAATTTCTTAGTTTTTTTCTGTGTAAAAAGTGCAATTTTTCCTATTTCATAAAACAACCTAGAATTGATCAAAATTTAAAACCCCGTGCTACCCACGATCTTATCATTCTTTAGGTGTCTGTTTTCTCAGCAGAAAGAACCCAGTGGAAACTGGATCTTTCTTAAGGGGACATTAGAGCGTGTTTACCACGCATTCTTAATTGGGAGTGTGGATTCGTTGCGGTTTTCTCCAGCAACTATGCTATGCGCATTTTAGTACAGCCGCCTTGAGACTTAAAAAATACGCCGGAGTGTAACATTATGAGCCAGATCAGTAGCTCGCCGACAGATACAAAGTCGGCGGCAACTACAACGGAATTCGCATTTCCATATGGTTAATTTAGTCGCAGCGCTCACTCTAGCGAGCACTGTAATTTGATAACTTACCCAAAAAGAAAAAACATCTCAATCTCGGACATTTCTTCAGATGTAAAACACGAAAAATGAGATTCTGTTAATCGCTCGTGTCAGATGGTTAAGGATGAAAAAAAAAAATTAAGCATCCAATTATCCCAAACAAATAATAAATTTGGGGGAGTAGAAGTAGTTCCATACCTCGGATAAGGAGACCCCTTGATGGGCTTTTGTCCGTACTTCCTCCAGGCCCAGGAATCAGACGGTGGATATGCCTCCCCTTTGCTCTTAGATCCCTCCACCTCACCGATCGGCACTGACACCACCCTCTTCTGAACACCCCTCTTACTGTGCATACATTAACAACACCCCCACATCAACGGTCACTCAAAGAAACACGAAAGACAACGGTAACTGAAGGAGTAACAAAGAAAAAAAAACAACCTTTTTTTGGGTGATGGAGCACTACAAATCTTGGTGTCATCACCGGAGCAGGGGGACTCCCGGCCGTTTTCAAAGGTGGGTTCGGAGTCATCTGGGCTGGTGTGAAATCCAAGGTCCATGAGGAGGGGCAGGGTGAATCTTGGACGTTGGCTATGAGATGATCTGCATGCAGTACTTGAGGCCTTGTGTGGGGTGGCAGAGAAAAGAGAGTTTCGAGGCTGGCCGGAGAGGGGGTTAGTGAGGGTGAGGAAGAGGGAGAGGGAGAGGGGAGGGGTGCGTGAGGAGGTTTAATATTGGCAGTCGTGGTGACAGATTGCCAGGATTGTAGTTTTTTGGAGACGTGCAGGCAAATAAGCACTAAATTAATGTAAACAAGTGAATTAAAATATAGGAAGATGATTATGTATACCTGAGTTTACTGCAGCTGCTGATGAACTCTTTAGACAAATCAATGGTCCCATAAGGATTAACAAACAGTCCAACGTAGAGAGACTGTAGCCAGAATTTTTTTTTTTTATACATGTTGTATCTACGTGTCTTTTCAATATAATTTGAGTTTTGGTTTCTAGCAGACTGAAGAATGCAATTTTTTATCATTAAATTAAGGAGTTAATTATATACAAAAAAATTTGGACAGTGTGGGGAAAAACCGCACTAATCAATCATTGGTGTATCAGAGAATATTAATGTGGAGTATTTGATCAAGATATTTTGCTATTCATATGCTATTATATATATTATAATATGGATATATAGGACAGGAATTTTTCTTTTTTCGAAAATTAGAACCCTTCTGGACAATTTCTTCATAAATGGGAAAAGTGTCCCTTAGACAAATTATGGTGATTTTTATTTTCGTGAGTGTAAAAAAATAAACATTTATCTAGAAGAGTAAATTGAAAAGAGAATATATAAAGTGAATAATTGTAACAAAAAGATATAAAAGTAGTATTGCATGTAAAAAACGAAAAGTAGTTCACGGGTGAATAGAAGATATATAGAGAGAGAGGGAGCTGCTTTCAGTTCTAAACGCACCACGAATAGAAGAAAAACGACGAACTACTTAACTAGCCAGATTAAATCGCATGATGTACTCAATCCAATGCCATTAACAATAGAGGTATAACTGTTAAATCGAATCACACTTTAATTTGGATGAACAGATCAGACTACCATGTACGGGTCAATGACCTTTATTGCTGATCTCTTTCTTTCTCGGAGCATTGGAGGATGGATATTGGTCCATATATATAGTAGCCTCATCGCCAATAGTTAGGCCAAAGGCTAAGGTCCTTTGAAGCTACATTTGGGATGGGAACCAAATTAGACTTATAAAATATAAAGTAAAAAGAAAAACTATTCACCAATTTTAGGTAATCTAATTTTTTCTAAACTAATATGGTTTATATTAATGTACTACATCATGACCTTTTTTCATTGATTTTAACTATGAAATCTTAACATGGAGTTCAAACTATAAACTGACCCATTGATGGTTTGGGGTACAACCGTGTCAAATTTAGTAGTTTGAAGTGTAAATTGTAAAAATATGTATATATATTTCGATCTAATTATATAGTTTTCCCCCCTTGTGTTGGGCAGATCTACTTAATTGGATTTTATGAGTTGGCAACAAATTAAACATACAATTAATAAAAATCCTGGTTCGGTTTTGATGGATGTTGTAGCAACAATTAATTTTAGACTTGTTTAGACATAGAAAGCGATCCCTTTGCATTCTATAATACAAAAAGGTTCCTCACCTCGATCGATCTTGTAAGATTAAGGCGTGATAATTGCGGCAATATAATAAAGGTTAGGATTTTGTAAATATATATAGCTCGATCTGTACAGCAGAAAAAATATTATTTTTGAAAATTTTGAACTGTGATTTGTCAAGAAAAAGTAGGAAAATTTTGAGACGCTGGAGGAGATTTTGGTAATGGAAGCAAAACAAAAAAAAATAGAAAAATGAACGCTCCATCATGTTGTGCAGTGGAAAGGAGACTGCAGAGGACATCATGTTGTGCACGTGTCGCTCCATCACATGAGCCTTGAAGAGATCACAAATTGCGGGTTTGTTCAATTAGCAAAAGCATGAGCCGTGTACTGAACAGAGAGCAAGCCGATAAGTAAAGTGAGGAGGGAAGAAAGGGAGTAGAAAAAGAGAGCAAGAAAATAAAATAAAAATAAAAAAGCTGCCGGCCTCGAGCGAGAAAGAAAAATAGAATAAAGAGAGCTAGAAGAAGTATGTAGATTTAGTTAGCTCATCTTTTTTATTAAATTATATATCCAATACAATACTTTGAATTTATCTTGCATGTAATTTTATATATATTGAGAAATATATGGGTTTTGATTATGATATTTTAATTCAGAGAAAAATACAACGAATTATTAATGATATACTCACATATTGCATCTTGATTACTAATTTCTTAACATTTTAATCATCAACTACCACCCTTTTACACTTTTCACACTTCATATTATTTTGGATGAAAATTAATATTTTAAAACAATGACGAATTTAACTTCTATAAAAAAAATGGTAAAACAAATTTGAGATTAAAATTTTCATTTTATTGAAAAAAATATCGATTTCCATCTACATTAATGGGGACCGGAGGATGAAAAGTGTAAATATTTGTTAGTTGAGAGGCACAATGTAATAAAATTAATATTTTGAAGTACAAAATGTTAGGCACAAATAATCTAATAGACGGAAAAATGTATTTAACTCTCTAATTAAATATTGTACTTTAACTACTCCTAGTGACAAGTAATTAAGTGTGCAGTTCGGTATCGAAGCTTTTGACAATTCCCTACGGGAAGATAGTGCAACCACATTTGGCACTGGGACAAAATGGTAACGTGTTTGTTGACCTCAATAAATGAGAAATGATGTGTATAAGTCCCAATAAAAGAGATGTACAGAATTGCACAACCGAGACAGGCAGAGTAAAAAGTACAACGAGTCAAATGGCTTAGAAGTATGTCTTGTGAATTATTTGAAATTGCTTTATTGCTAGCAGTTGGAGTAGTATTTAATTGCGTATTGTAGCGTGTCTGATTTTGATATACGAGTGAATGATTTTAGGTGCATATTCTTGAAAAATCATGTTAAAAGGAAAGTATTTATATTATAAAATGGTCCGATCTCATACTGGGATTAATCTTTCTCTACTTAATAATATAACTTATTAAATTTTGTGAATATTTTTTGGTTTGGAGACATTGATAATTTAGTATCTTCTGGTATTAGAGTTGTTCAACCAATTTGGGAGATCCCAGTGGAATTAGCATCGGGTTCCCGATACCCAATCTAACCGGTGTCGGTAACTTACATTTTGATAAGGCGGTTTTACCAGTTCTTGGGTACCGGTAAAACCGGTTTTATTTTTATTTTTATATATATTTAAGGACGTGCCATTTCTTTTCTTTGTCCCTCTATATAGGGCTTGATGTACAGCTCCCTCTTCTTCTTCCTTTCAGCCAAATGGAAATGGAAGATGACATTGTAAATTGAACTCCCAACTTCTTCGGTCCAACCAGAATTTTCTATTAGAGTTATTAGAGTTTTACATTACTAAAGCAATGTGGGCTATTGTAATCAAAGGTTTATAAATAAGCATCTCTATAATATCTCATACACAAACTAGTGAAGACACAAATCTGCTCAGTTGAGCTTTCTCATAGTGGATGTAGATTTATAGAACGAATAACTTAAATCTCGTGTCTCACTTTTCTTTCTCTTAGTTTATATTATTATTCTCTCTTTTATTTTATTCTTAACATGGTATCAAAGTCATTTTGATCATGTGGCTCAGTTTGACTCCTTAACTGAGCTATTATGGGGGGTATTAGAGTTATTAGAAGCAATGTGAGCTATTGTAAACAAAGGCTTATAAATAAGCATCAATGTAAGCTCTCTTATAACCGTTTGTAGCCGCCCATGAGGCCCCTTCCGCCGCTCAAAACCTGCTTCTCTTTCAAGATATGGCCTCTGTGGCTCCTTCCCTCTCCTCTAGGCTGTGGATCTCGTCTTACCGCCACCACACGCCGCCTACACCACTACCTCCACCATCTTCGGCCATGTTTTGGCCAAAGTTGATTATGTTATGTTTTTGTCCGTTTGTGTTTGCCTTTTTGATTAAGGTATGCTTTATTTTTTTATGTGTTTCTTGGTTATTAATTACCGCTGAAATTGCATGATTAGTGCTCATCATTAATACAGGGAAGTCCCATTTTATCAACCTAGGAGAAAATGATTCACCTTTCGACTTTCGTCGTATATGATCAAGAGACAAGTGAATAGTGGGATAATTATGAGGTGAAAATTTTGGGTATTAGAATTTGAGAAATATTATAAAGTAAAGAAATGTTATGAGAATTGGTAAAAAAATGAAGAGAGATGATTTTTAATAAATATTATAATAATAAAAAATTATGTGATGAATTTGTTAGTAGTAAACCTAAAATTGTAGGCCCAATTAATTGGGCTAAAAAATGCCCTTATATATACCTGCCTGTCGTGCCGGCCAAAGACTTAGGCGAGTTATTGGAATTATGACGTAAAGACCTTTTTAAATTCTACCCACACAATATGCTGAGCAGATGTTGCAATTATGGCGGAGACGCGGTGGGGGTACTTTGGGTACGGATAGTGGACCATAAGACAAAATGCCAAAATACAATTCGTCAAACTTTTCCTATAGAAAACGATGGGGCCCATTAGAAATTACCAGCACACGGAAGATTCCAGGTGCTAAATTCCCTTACACACGTCAATACGTGACTATCCTCTTTTTCTTTTTCTCTGTAGGAGTTGTTTCCCTTTTTTACTAAAGCGCCCCTTCCCCAGTCCACAAAGAACGATTCCATCTTCTAACAAGTAATCAAACTCACACATCTTCAACAACATTTCACTAATTTACTCACTCGCTAAACTGTGACATTTCAAAGGAGTTGAACAGTTTTTTATCTCTAGATTAGGCCTAAAGGTTGTCCCATTGAGTCTGTAAACGGACGCGATCAAATAGTCTTGTGTTTAAGCGTTGTAGTCGGTAGCCTTCTAGGTTTTCGAGTTGCTAACCTTGAGATTAGGGCGGTGTCCCTAAAACCCCAACCGACTCCGGCATCGGTGCATAACGGTGCCGGTGCCGGTGCCGGTTAACCGGCCACTGAGAGAGAGAGAACTCTCAACTGCCTAACGAGAAGAGAGAGAGAGGGACGAGGAGAGAGAGACTGAGAGAGGTGCGGAGGTAGAGAGAGACTTAGAGAGGTGCGGGAGGGAGAGCGGAACGTGAGGAGGAGAGAGAAATGAGGGAGAGAGAGAAGCAAGAGAAGAAAAATACCTAATATAAAAGTTTAAAAATTATCTAAATGGTTTAAAAATTTTCTGCAACGTGCCTCGTATATCTCTAAATCAATTACCAAATAAAATGTCTCCATTTCCAAATTTATTAAGATTCATTACAAAAGAAAATGTGTTTAATGAGTTACCAAATATATTATGATCAATTATTATTACAAATCACGCAATATACTTATCCTTCTTAGCCTCCAACGGCTTGCTTTTCATTTATTTCCTTGCATTGTATAGTTGATTATTTCCTTTCTTATTTTCATATCCTTTACACAGAGATCCTTCTATATAATATTATACATGTAAATACAAATCAATAACATATAGCAATTTTCACAAATCTCTCGACCTATTGTCACAATTCTCAACAATTATGAAATTAAAACCTTTTTAAATTAGCCGAAATAAAATTTTCATTAATGGATTTTCAAATACATACATTGCAAATAAAAAATCCATCAATAAATTTTCAAATGCATTATGATCAATTATAAAATAAAATATTTATTAATTAATTAGTTGACTATATGTTCAAATAAACCATCAATATTAATTAATAGACGTTTTAAAATTATCCTTCAATATGAGAGATAGTCAATCCAAAATTGATTTTGTTTCCATTTGAACTCTTTAAATGCAAATTTTCGTGAATTATAGAAACCGACATCCCCTAAGAATTGTTGGTGATAGAGAGAGAATTTTTAGATGAGATTTTGTTTCCATTTGAATTTGAATTTTCTCAACTCTCTCTTTAAATGCAAATTAAGAAATAAAATGTAAATTAAGAATTGTTGGATAATAGAGAGATAATTTTTAGGTGAGATTTTATTTCCCTTTGAATTTGAATTTGAATTCCTCAATTCCCTCTTTAAATTTAAAAATTGTTAATTTGTTATGAACTTTAGTCTTTGGGTGATAAATGATAAGGAGAGAATTTGTTAAAAATTGAATTCCCCAACTCTATCTCTCCCTCTCTCTCCCACTACCCCTCTCTCTCTCTCTCCCTCTCCCTCTCTTTCACCTCATTTTTCCCTCTCTTTCTCGTTCCACCTCTCTCTCTCCCCCTCTTTGTCTCTCTCTCTTTCTTTCTCACTTCTATGTCGCTCTCTCCTCAACACTTCTCTCTCTTCTCTCTCTCCCTCCCCCTCTCTTTTTTCTCTCTCTCACTGACTCCCTCTTTCTTTTCTCTATCTCTCTTCTCCCTCTAACTCCCTGGGTTTTATTTAAAAAAAAGATTACGATGGTGGCGGTGAACCGCCCAGCGGTGGGCGGTTTCACTGTCATCGCTATTTTCACAGCTAATGGGTGAAAATGGCAACTAGTACCGGTGCCGGTGTCGGTTAATCGGCCCACCGCCAATACCGGTGAACAGCTCTACTTGAGATTTTGTCTCTTCATTCCTGCCCTTAATAGATTTTTAGTCGTGTCCAATAAACTGAAATTCGAACCAACTTTTGTCATAAACATCTTGAACCCAAGTCCTTTTCTATTTGTTGTAAAGAGAAAATCATATATTAACCCATTGCGGGTCTACCCTAGTGGTAAGGGCAAACTTATGCCGGTATGGATAGGCAGTTTGATTTTTCATTAGGTGAATATCGTAATTAGCTTAAATAGAAGTTACAGTGGTGTGGATGGGATTGCGCTAGCTTTCCAAGGTTTAACTGTGCGTAAGGTGGACTCACTTTGGTGGCCTACGACAAAAGGTTTCTCCTTGTTACCCAAAAAAGAAAATCATATTATGTATTGAATGTTATAAAGCCTTACATCAACCAACAATTAATACCGATAATATTAAATGTTCTATGATTTTTTTTTCTTCCAAAGCGTCAAAAAATTCGGCCTATATTTGGATGTCAATAATTGTTTAAAAAAGGGGGGAATTGGCAATATGGTCACTAGGTTTATACCACGCTGACGATTTAGTCACTAGGTTTCATTTTTTACTTTATGGTCACTGAGTTCATACCCTTGTGACGATTGGATCCTACCATCCATGTTTAGTCAATTCCTTTAATGGAACCCCATGCCACGTCGGCATTTTAACACGTCAGCTAGAATAACACTTCAGATCCAATTTAAAAAAAAAACACAATGTTTATTAAAAACCCTCCAATGCTAAACAACACACAGGTGATCAATATTATTTCAAAACAAATGGAAACCACTAAACTCACCGTTTTGGAATTAAACGAATAGAACCGAAGGAAGCCCTCAAATTTTGCTAAGTGTTTTCGTACCCCCCCCCCCCCCCGGCGAAGAAGAGCACCCTATAATTACTTGCCCTAGCGTTTAGATATGTTCGTTGCACCTATTGATCAAGATTAAGGTGTTTGGTGATTTGGAAGTCAAATGTAGTCGTCGAAGCCATTGCAAGAGTGATTCAGATCTGTTAGTTGGTGTTCTTTCGGTACATTGGGGTTTTCTTTTGAAGTTGGTAATGTAACCCACTTATTTTCGCACCCACCTGTAAATGCCCATTCTTTATGGTCATTTTTTGTAGCTTACCCTTTAATGTATGTACCTTTTGTACAGGTGAGTGAGTGGACCAAAATCTTGGTTTTCCAAAAGAAACCCTTGGAAGTGGACTCCGAAACCAATAATGTCACACAATAGGACCACAAACTGAATTGATTGTCTCTATTTATTGGGTTTTTGTAACAGCTTTGTCATTATGCTTTCGGTTTCTTTTAGTGTAGACCCACCTGTAAATGCACGTGACTTCTTATGTCTTATGTCTTCTTGTCCATTATAAAAGTTGTAGATCCTTAGGTTTTGGTTGACTGGAACTGAGATATAAAGGTCATTAGGTTTTTATTGAGGGTCGTAGGGTTTGCGTATGGTTGCTACTTTAAATGTTGCCATGTGTTCCTGAGGTGAGAAGTTCTCTCATTTTCGAAATGGAAACATAGCTTATTGAGGAAGCATTTTTAAATAGACAGATTCGGTTTAGAGAAAACCTCATTCTTCTTGAGAAGGCATCAAAAAATTAGGTGCAATACAAATTATTTTTTCTTGTTCCCGATTGTATACATGTCGTCTGTTATGGTTGTTTATTTATTTAATTTTTTTTTGCTAAGTAGTTGTTTATTTATTTGCAATAGAGTATATTTATTTGCTTGTATTATGCTCCTTTTTTGTTTGCAATAGATTGTTCTTGTGTTGTTCTTGTATTGAAGACCATATTGACAGTAATATCTTTCAATTCAAGCCTTAAAGGAATATGTTTGTTAATATTTGAAATTATGTCAACTTGTTAATAGTTGTAGATCAACTTGTTATTAATTATCTATGTGATTTTGTAGGTTTACTATGAATAGTTTTCTATCATGGTGGGCGATTCGTGGGAGAACGGGGTCAGATTTATAAAGGAAGGAAGGTGGACGATTTGGGAAAATTGGATACAGATTACATCTCCTCAATTGAGATTCAGGAGGCGGTGCTTGAGCTTGGTTATTTAAGGATGAGAACTTTATGGTATACATTTGATAACGAAGATTGGCTGTGTATTATAAAATTGAAGAATGATAGGGACGTGATCGAGTTGATTGATAGAGTGGTTAGTAAGTACGCTCTACTCTGAATGTCTACATTGACCATGTAGTAGAAGAAGCTGAGATCATCGAGACCGAGGAATGTCCCTTTCCACTTACTCGGCCGGGACCATCACAAAAAGAAATTGGGGAACCAGAAGCTGTATTGGGGGAACCCAGACCTGTTATTGCTGAAGAAAATGATGATGTGGGGGAACCCGAACCTGTTATTGCTAAGGAAGAGATTGATGTGGGGGAACCCGAACTTGTTGTTGCTGAAACAGACTCTGATCCTGATTACGTTCTTGAGGAGAGATCACCACAACCTGAATTGAGTGATTTCATCAGTACTGATGTAGAAGAATCTGATTTGTTTGGTGATGTTGAGAACCCAGATGGTACCGAAGCTGAAAGCAATGATCATGTTTCACATGTTGATTAGTTAGGGGCATTTCTGAGAACTGACAAAGACAATGAGGCTGATATACCTAGTGAGTTTGAAGATGACAATGATTATGTTGCACATGTTGATTGGTTAGGGGCATTTCTGAGAACTGACGAAGACAATGAGGCTGATATACCTAGTGAGTTTGAAGATGATAATGATTATGTTGCACATGTTGATTGGTTAGGGGCATTTCTGAGAACTGACGAAGACAATGAGGCTTATATACCTAGTGAGTTTGAAGATGACAATGATATGCGAACCCAAAAGGGTTCCGATTGTGATGAGGCTCAATGAAGCAAGGAGTTCTTAGAGTTCAATGAAGAAATTGATGTAGAATTGGAGGTCCATTTGAAGCATGGTTTTTGTTTTTCCTAATGCAAAGGTGTTCAGGAAGGCATTGATGTAGTATTGTGTTCATAAGAAATTTGATTTTGAATACCTTTACAATGACAAGCTTAGAGTGCAAGCCCAATGCATGGAAGAATGCCCTTTCTACATTTTCACATCGAAAATGAGAGAATTAGACTCGTTTTAGATCAAGCATTTCGTTGTTGAGCACACGTATGGCGCGCAGTATAAGAATACAAAGTGTGGCGTGATGTTTCTAGCACAACGGTACTTGGCGAACTTCAGAGATCATCCCAGTTGGCCTACATCTTCATTACAGAGCCAAATTCAACGTTATTATAATATTGAGGTGCCAATACATCGCTGTTATCGAGCGAAGAGGATGACTTTGCAAAGAGTTCATGGAAAACAAGCAAAACAGTTCAAATTCACGGGGCAATATGGTCTGTTCTAGATTAAGAGATAAAGTTCGTATGGAAGTGAAAGAATGTCCCTACTGCTAACTTCTCTATTCTAGATTACATGTAGTTTGCCACATGCAGACTGGTAAAGAATCTTGAAAAACCAACGTAAACTCTCTAGCAAAAATCTGTAGACCTTATACCTTCTTCTTTCAATCAAAAAGTAGGTAACATAAAATTCTCATCAAATCAAAATTAAAATTGGCACCTGCAATATTGGAAGAGTAAATATCCCTTGCCCAATAGTGACCAAAATGTCAAGAGCAACATCCCTAATTCACCTATACAAATACAGGGATCTGTAAAAGCTAAGTAGGCTCTTCCCTGAGTTTGCCCCCACCTTGCAGGCTTATCTAGGAAAAACTCTTCACATGTGTCCACAAGTTAAAATCTCCACAAATAAAGGATGATCTACTACAAACCTCTAGTCGCCCCTCACTTATCTTTGTTGTTGTACCAAAAACAGGTCTCACTTCATACAAAGAAAATGAAAATTGTCCAAGCAGTTATTATAAAGATATTAAACAACAGCTTGATTATGCTTTGGCAATTCCAAATTTGCATGGCATCTCTAAAACGTGATTGTATGCAATTGTCTCCCAATATGACAAGAACATAAGGAGTATCCAAGGTACTCCAAGCTTCAAAACCTTCATGGAGCAGATGGAACTTCGTGGAGCAGATGAAAGAGAAGATGGACCAAGCTATAAAGTTTGAGAATCAATCCCAAGAAGTCTAGGAAATGAAATGGATAAACAGTTCACAATAAAGGTACACCATAAATCATGGAAAAATAGTAGACTAGTACATCATAAATGAAATGGGTAAGCAAGAGTTGTTGCATATGCAGTGAATTAATAGTAGACGCCATCTTCAATTTTCCTAGCAAACTTGACTCCTTTATTAAATTGCCAAAAATAGTAGCTAGTTTCTTACACAGTCTGCAACAAAAACTTGAAAACCGTAACCGGAAAAAAACATAAGGAGTATCCAATACGAAGCAAATGATAGATTCGAACCCAGCAAAAACAAAAAACAAAAACTCAAACTCAAACCCAAATACTAACCTCCCTCAGACATTGTTGAAGTATGACAGAAGGCTCTTCTCGTCGAAGGCAAAAAATCATTGAGCAATCTGTCTAGGGTTTGCAGAAAGGGAAAGGGTGAGTGAAGGAGAATGGGGAAAATCGTCTAATTTGAGAATGAAAAACGCATACCTTAATGAAACTGTGCGTTTCGGCGTGCATAAATGTTGATTGGTTTGGGATTGTGCATTAAATGGTGAGTTCAACGGTTTTCATTTGTTTTGAAATAATATTGATCAACTATGTGTCGTTTAGCATTGAGGGTTTTTAAAACGGTGTGTTTTGTTTAAATTGGATCTGACGTGTTATTCTGGCTGAAGTGTGGCGCTGACATGGTATAGGACTCCATTAAAGGGATTGACAGAACATGGACGGTAGGACCTAATCGCCACAAGGGTATAGACTCAATGACCATAAAGTAAAAAAAATGAAACCTAGTGACTAAATCGTTGGTATAAACCTAGTGACCATATTGTCAATTTCCAAAAAAAAAATTACAACTACTTTTTCACCAACTTCAATACCTTTTTACAAACTCCAACAATCTTTTCACCCATCCCACAGAATCTACACTATCTTCAACTGCCCATCCAAACTCAGCCCGAACATCAATAATAATTTCAGAACTGTAAGGACTAAGGAATGCATATTTGGATAATCTCTCACCAGGGCCGGCTCCAGCTATAGGTTGCATAGGCGGTTGCCTAAGGCCCCCAAATTTAGGAGGCCCCTAATTGAAAATTTTCTTTAATGATATATTTAAAGAAAATTTAATAATATGGCCTAAAAAACTTAACTTAAGGAGAATATTGATTTAAGAGACTTATTAAGCATTAAATTTTCCCCAAATTTAGGAGGCACCCAATTCAAAATTTTCTTTAACTATATATTTAAAGAAAATTTAAAATTAAGGCCTCAAAAACTTAACTTAAAGAGCATATATTGAATATGTATATTAAATTTTCTTGATTGAAGGATCATTAACGTTTCACTTTTTTTTGGTATTTATAAAGTCTTCGTTCAACCCTATAAAATCTTCTTATTTAAAGATATTAATTGCAATTAATTCAAAGAAACCCTATAAAGTCTCTGCCTAAAACCCTATCTTTAAAAGACTTAAAATTACTTGAGATCATATATTTCAAGTACCAAAAATACCTAAAAATCCTCTCTCAACCATTATGTTTTTATTCTTATAATTTCTTGGTATTTCTCACCCCTTATCTTTCGTCACTAAATCCCTAGGTGCTATTATTCTAAAAATTTTTGTTTAATTTTATTTTATGTTATATTTGTTTGAGTTATCATTATTTATTTTAAGTTTGTGTTTGTATGTATTTTAGTTTCATAATTTTGTTTTATAATAACTTTAAATAAGTTTTTCAAAATTAATACTAATAAAATCTTACATAAGACCTGAGTGTGATGCAAGAAATATTAAATGAATTAGTAATATTATCAATTGAAAAATGATATATTAAGAAATCTAGAATATAACACTTTGATAAGTAATTTTGCATTTTCGTAATTTTACATTTTCAAAAAGTTATAAGAATATGTTTTGACTAATTTTTATTATTATTTTATTTTTTAAAATATATTATTTTATAAATTAGTATAAAAAGTTCTCACTTTAGAATTTGGCATAAGCCCCAATTAGGCCTCTGCTTCTCACTAACACTTCTCGGCCAGCAACAGGACCAAACGAAGGATTTAGTTTTTTTTTTAATTAGTTAATGTGAGCAAAGAGAAAGTGGCAATCCTTTTGATATCTGCATCAGGTTGTATATCCCAACCTCCTCGTTTTTGTCGGGCAAGACAGCATTATCTTAAAAGGGGCACGACTCAAGAACATATGATTAAGCCACAAAAAGCTAACATCAATCGTCAATGTCAACTAAATTTGAATTCAACAAACCGTTTGGCGTTTACTGTGGGTAATTTTCCAACCAAAAATTACCTCCATGTAAGTCTTTAAGTGACCAATTCCCGCGCTCCATAGCAAGCTTTTCCTGTGACTCTGTATCTCCAAAAGCAGAAGCTGTCGTGATCACACCAAGGCTAAAAACGATTCTTTCTGGGGCAGAAATCTCAGAATCCTCCGAAAAGAATGTCAAACTGGAAGAGATTGAGATGCCTTTTGAAAAGCTAGCGAATGAAAGAAAAATTAGGAGCAGAATAACCAGGACTGTTAAGAGCTTGTCAGACCTTGAGTTTGAGGAGCTAAAGGGGTTTATGGATCTGGGTTTTGACTTCTCTGGGGAACACATGGATTCAAAGACTGGTTTCTATCATACCTGGCTTGCAGCGACTGGGAAGAAAAGGCAGTGCAGACGGGGAAGAAAATGGAGAAATTGAAGAAGCTGTGGTCTCAAGGCCTTATTTATCTGAGGCCTGGGATGTTTTGCATCAGAGAGAGATGGAGTATCCATTGATGAATTGGAAAATTCCAGCAATGGGTGATGAAATGGATGTAAAAGATCAACTCAAGTTCTGGGCTCATACGGTTGCTTCTAATGTGAGATAAAAAGAGCACTTGTTTGCTTCTTTTACCCCTTGTGCCTTGCGTTTTTCTGCCCTTTATGCTCTATGGATTTAACGTCCAAAATGTGTAACTGTATAGAAAGAGATGAAGGTGCTCTTTGTAATTCTTTTTCTGTTCCTCTATATATATAATTGTTGCTTAACGGGGCTTGTTTCAGGTTTGAATGTTTAGAATGTCAGGTGCAATCAGGTTCTCAGTTCTCTCCTTCAAAATTTTGCAGTAGGTTGTGTATACGAAGCTAGTTTAATTTCAATAGGGCTTTCTTTGATTATTTATGCTTTTCGTATATATAATTTGCTTTGTGACTTTCTTTTCAAAGTAACTCCGAAATCTCTGACAGAACTTTTTCTTTTCTTTTTTATTCTATTTTGTTTTTCAGTTCTTCGAAGACCTACTAACTGTTTTTTTTTCTTCTTTCTCTCGCTTTTTTTAGGCAAACCATAAAGGTTCGATAATAAGCAGATCGTTCACAGAAAATGGGTCATCTACAAACAAGAGTCACTCGGTTGGCTATTGTGCTCAAGGCCCACACAAAGAATGACTGGGCCCAACCAAACCAACAGAAAGCCTCTTAATAGCCGAAGGAGAGGATGTCGACCACACCTCGATCCCGCTTCCGCTTAAACTCTAGTTTGAAAGGGTCCGATGAATAGGGAGCATGCAAGGACTCAAAGTAAGAGGTGGAAGATGACCCACGGTGCGTCGTCGGGTGGCCACATGCTCGGATGTACGAACTCCCATAGGAGCACGTAGAATCTCACGTGTTGGCAACTGTAAAATCTTATAAAGGCGTATATTACATTGATGAACTTTGATATCTTGTTCGCTGAAGGTGATAACTTTATAATTATAATGTAAATATTTTTCTGTTGTTTAGGGTTGGGGATGATTTTTCACCTCATCCTGTTTTTAAACAAGAAAACCCACAAAGAAAGAAATGTCCTCTACTCATGATGGACACATATTGGTTCCAACATCATAGGTTTCTGCTAATAACACAATGACCAAAGGCTGCAACGAAGATAATGATCAAAGTCCTTATAGCCTTTTAACTCAGTTGCGCCGCATGCCGCATATTGCATTTTTAGTAACGACATTGTTGGTTGAAAAGGAGTCACTTACAAGGTAGAAGAGCTAACGGCAGTTTATCTTCTTGGTTGATTCTATTGGCCGCTTCTTCTGTTAAGGAGGTGAAAAGTATCCCTATATTACTTTATATGTAAAAGGAGATTAGTGAAGAAACCTGACCCTTTTATAGGCTGAAGGTGGAGATTTGTTAAATCCAGGATCATTAGATGCTAAGATCGGATAATCATCACTTAACACTTCTGAAAGTTCTTAAGAGAAAATCTAGGAGATCCTGAGAGGAATAATAAGACAGTTAAAAGATCCAAAGAAAATATTAAGCAAGCTTTTGCTTAGTATATTTGAGAGACACTACCATCAAAGTATATTGGTGTTTTGAGGTGGAGTATAAGACTTGAGAGAGTCATTAAAATTTTGTGCTGATGCTTGTTGCATTATTGATTTCAGTAACACAAAATCTTAGGTACCACAAAGATCTGGAAAAAAATTGCTTTTTTTCCATTTACTAAGTTTGTTTGTATTTACAGTCATCATAATAACAATTACCGAATGAATATTTATTTTCGCGATTACACGATAAATGAGACTTATCGGTCTTCAGTGGATATCTATAGGTAAATTAGTTAGTCTGTAAAAAAGGAAAAAATTATAATATTGGAATCTTTTATTGGTTAATTTTCCTCGTTAGTAATTACCTCTAGGAGCTTAAAGGTGGGAGGTTTATCAACACCCCTCCTTGAGTACTCCCTCCATCTTCGGGCAGCTTCGGCGGCTCTTCTTGCTCTCTCTTTCACTTCCTCCTCTGCAAAAACCATATGTCAGCTTTGACTGAGATTTAGCAGCAGAGACAGCCCTAAGCAATTCAAGCACCACGAAGGTACTGAATAAATCTTCAGAGCTTAGGATAGGACGAATGGCAATGACGATGAAGATGTTATCACGATACTCACGATGAAATAGAATTAGCACAGTCCTCCCACTATTATTTGTGGCACATGTAATTCAGCCTCTAAATCTATGAAATTTTCACCAACTGTTAAATGTATAATATTCAAAATTTCATTCTTCTGCGAGTGTTGTTCTGGATTATATTGCACAAAATGTGTGCTTGCTTCCAACAAGTTACTGCTGAAACCAAGGACATAAAGTAATCAAAGCCTTTATGTCTTCCCAATCAAAATTTCCAGACTTCCATTTAAAGATGTTCTCAGGCAGTTAATCCCAGAACCAGACTAGTCTCTATAGAATGCATAAATGTATGTACGTCCTAAAGATGCATCCCTGCCTCATCCCAAATAAGAAAAGCACACTAGTGCATACGTGCAAATGGGAAAAGAAGAAGCAGCAATACTGTACACAGACAAAAAGGAAAAATTAGAAAAAGAACAAAAGAAATCTGAACATAAAGGAAATGACAATAAAGATAGCAAGTAATCTGGAATTTCTACACCAGATCAACCGTGGAGAAAGCTATAAGTTCTGGTGGAAGAATTATAGAGGACTTCATTGTCATAAGATAAGAATTTGACTCTTGATGGACATAGTTTATCATAACATGAACAGAAAAAAGGTATACAATCTCCAGAAATTTCCGGGAAAATGTTAAGAAAAACTTAAATGAAGAGAAATAAACCAAACAAACACAAAAATAAAATGTTATTGAATAAAAGCTCAGCCAGAATGGTTTTTGAATGTTAGTCGACAAACTTTGCACTTTCTTTTTACAGAATGCCTGGTACCTGAATTTTTGTAGTCCCTGGTCTTGCCCCATAGATCGCTCCAGTATGGTTCGGTTTTACTGGAATCTTTCTGCTTCATCATTCTCAGTTTAGCTTGTTCCTGCAAAAAATTCAGGATCATAATTGTTATATCATAACAAAAAACACATTAAATGCATACGGACTAGTAGAAAACTAAACCATGCAAGTTTTGAAAATTTTACTCCCCAAGAAAAAGAGCAGTAAAGACATTGGCAATCCATAAAGAGAGCTCTTCCAAACAGAGCATTCAGAATCTAAGGGAACTTTTACTTCGTATAATTATCATGGTACAGGTCTTTATTTTAAAGCA
The DNA here is from genome assembly GCA_963930655.1 of Myrica gale. Taxonomy (NCBI): domain Eukaryota; kingdom Viridiplantae; phylum Streptophyta; class Magnoliopsida; order Fagales; family Myricaceae; genus Myrica; species Myrica gale. The sequence goes on along the minus strand of OZ005600.1, from coordinate 17,419,617 downwards.
CTGGACCCCAAGTCTTAGGATAAAGTATATAACATGGTCCCCTACAATTTTTGGTCACTACAAGTAGCCTTTGTGTATAACGTGGAATGGTATAATGAAATTGTTGGACATTTAAATTCCTTTAACTAGTATGTATGTCAAGACTCTTAAGAGTCATGCCTGACATTCCTTTAAGAGTCATGCCTGACATAGAATTTTAGGTTCCTAGAATGTTTTGTACACCTTTCAGAGGAGTGTATTGGGTTGGGAAAATCATACTTTGCCCCCACCAAATTGAGACACCATTTGCAAAATGCATCCTAAATTGCTAATTTTGACATATTGCACCCTTAAACTACCAACAAAGTTTCAATTTGCAAGAAAAGTTCACATCTCACTATTAAAATCAATAAAAAAAAATAGACCTGGCGGTACAGTCTTAACGGTTAAAACATGAGGGACAACTAGAACACTTATTAGTAGTTTAAGAGTACAATGTGTCACATACTGCAGTTTCAGTTTGCGATGAACTTTGCAAAAAAACTGGTTTGAAAGTGCAAAGGGTAATTTACCAAGTGAGTGTGAAGTTTTATGACACAATATTGCAAGAAAAGAAAGACTCGAAAGGATAAAAGTAAAAAGGCTTTGCCTGGCATCTTCTGACAAAATGGACAGTAGCAATTATTAGGCAGATTCGGACCATTTCAACCATTTATCTCTTTTACCAAAACCATGATATTTCAATGTAGGTCCACTTGATCCATATCTGACAGTTCTAGTGGATCCATTATGACATTCATGAAGCTGATATTTTTGCCTAAAATGTAAAATGACGCACCATTCAGAAACAACAAATGAAGATACTTTAATGATTTAGCTGAAAATTTGATCAAATTGTTCCTACTTAGCTGGTCTTCATCAAAGAAGCATATTTCTGGGTTATGTTCGTTTTGAGTAAAAATGTAGGATTTTAGAGAAGTTGTGAATTTTTATGTTGAATAGTGTTTTATTGGTGTTTGTGTAAAGTGGAGAGAGAAATGATTTGATGTAATTGTTTAATAAAAAAAGTATTGGGGTTATGTGAAAAAGTATAGAGAGAGAATTTATGTTGAATAAAAAATTAAAAAATTGGGAGATTGTGTAAAATGTATTGGTTTTTGTGTTTAAATTCTGAATATGTTCGGTGGTAGATTTGTGAATATACTTAGAATCCTGAAAAAAGTGTGAAAACGAACATATCCCTGGTATCTTACTAAAGATGACATACAATGTTTCCATGTAGTTCAGCAAACATAGAAAATTTAAACAGATGATAAGGACAAGAAATATCGTATAGAAAAACACACATATACAACACCCGCATACCCACACAAACATAATAACTTCACAAAATCTCAGCTCTGAATAAGATGAAGATCAATGTAAAAGAGTATATAAGACCTCTTTCCTCAAATAAAGAAAGAAGAAAAAAATTATGAATATGAGAATCCCTACCAAAACTTTTGCTTGCCTCTTTTCCCATCGACTACTTGCCTGTCATAAATCCAGTAACAAAGACAGTAAACATAGTCTAACATCTGAACCTTTTCAACTCAAAGAGCTTTTAAGAAGACAAACATGACAATGAGAAATATCCTTCACAATAACAGCATATATTCTATTACACTTTATCCTGCACAACTCATCTGCATTCCATCTGTACTAAGCTTATGCCCTTTCCTTCTTCTGCTTATTGAATTCCCTTAATAATTATAATGTTTCAAGACATATAATCTATTTAGTTAGTTTCACGAATTCAACTGCCTAGATCAACGTGATTATAGATTTCAAACCACTACAGTCTCTTCATGGAGCCAAGCCATACAATGTGATATAATCCACTTTATGTACTGTGTTTTGACCAGGTTATGTTGGTCCTTAAAATTACTCGAGTAAGAGAATCCCTTGGTCCTTCTAAATTTATTTGAGTAAGAGAATCCCCAGGGTGTGAAAGAAGAGTTCTGGGTGTAACTGGGGCTCAGGGTTTGAGTGTGAAGTGCCTTTCCTAACTTGTTATGTGATTGATTCTTAATAAACTTAAATGATGTCCTGACCAGTGGAGATAGGCTTATGGCATAACTGGCGAACCACATCAACCAATTGATGTTGAGTTTGCTTGTGCACTTCATTCATTTTCCCTCTACCAGTGAAGTCTAAATCTAGGAAAGACATTAAGAAACGACATTCAGTTAACAAAAGTTTTTTGGATATGTTCGCCAGTATGCCTAGAACAACTTAGTACACATTCACGATGATTAACTTCAGAAACAAATACAGCTTACTCAACCAAACTTTAGTCCGACTGAATTAGGGGGAAAAGATGAAGGAAAATCTTCTCGTTTTGAGAACTGATAACATTGTCATGACAACACAAGTTTTATTCTAACCATTCTGAAAACATCCACAGATCCTGCTCCCATTCCTGAAAGCATCAATGCAACCTGATAATCAATCAGAGAACCACAAGTTCTTCAGTTGTGAAAATGACACCAGTAACACTTACTTTGTTGGTAAAGAAGACGAAATTTATTCACATGGCTGTCATAAACAGAAAAGGGCTTTTGATAACCAAGTCTCACATGTTGGAATATCGTGAAAAAGCTATCAAGATCAAATGCATTTAATAGAGCACCAATAAGTTATATCAATATCAAAAGATACATTGGGAAATAGATTATTTCAAATCAAGGGAAGAGTCAGCAGAGGAAAATTCCTCCAGCATTAATGGTGGGAGATGTTTAAACTTTAATGCCCAAAATAAGAGGCCCTACTTTCATCACATTGCTTACTGGTGTATTGAGTACTCAAGTTTCTCAGAGAGAAAGTACAAAAAATATTGATACCCAGAAGAAGCATGGATAAGAAAAGTTCAGGGATTCTCAGAACACCACACTCAAGATAATGGTTAAGGCAATCCGTAAAACAATATTAACATCAAGAAATTTTACCTCACAAAGATCAGGAAGGTATAAACCGTAGCATAAATTTTTTTAGCAAGCATAAAGATCAGTTACCATCAAAATGAAACAAGGAAGAAACAGAGCTTACAGCAAGGAAGGAATTACACTTAGTCATCATAATATATGAACACTGTAAAAGGTATAGAAACATGAAACAGAAACCATAAAGGAATTGCAGGTCTTACATTTACTCTTTCAACCCTGCGCATTTCATCTTCAAGCAAGGATAGTTGTGCAGCAGATATCCAATGGATGCAATCAACTGGGCTGAAATACAAAGATGTCTTTCAATTTTCTAAACTCTTATGACCTAGCAATTTCCAACATTTCAACAGATGCTATGACCATGAATCACTTTGCAAATGTACCAACAAGCATGAAAACTAAAACATTCGTACGGATATTCTTCCAGACATGTGTAACTTTAAATTGTATGGTAGTTGTATGATCGAGATACATACTCTATTCATTTTGTTGAGAGATTGTATCTCTAAAATACTTTTCAGAAAAGAGCCAAATCAATAGATCGCTTATGATATTGCTGATGCTCCAAACAAACGTGTTTGAAACTATTAGCGTAATTAAATCAATGTAACTTGAAATCTTGTGCCCATAACTCTTCTTCTTGATGGATCCCAATATATTCAATGAAAGTTATCATCTTTAGCTTAAAAAATCACAAGATTTCCAACAATTATAAGGAGCTGGATACAATTTAACTGCCTCAACTGCATAAAAACAGGAAACATTGTAGAGCCTTGAACTCAGGCCGGTAACGACTCAATTATTGCTCATAGGTTAAATAAGAATGCTTTTTTTAATTGATTTAGTATTGTCAATAGACAATACACTTGTCATATCAACTAAATCACTGACAAAAAGGCATGAAATACATTTAAACAGCAATATAAATGAAACAGCTGGACCTACCAACTATCAATTGCTTGTTGAACTAATTGGGGGTCCCCACACTGGCTATAGGCTCTGGCTCTCCCGAAGTCTTCCTCAATTGCAAAGACATCCGAGGCCACATTGGCACAGTTTTTACAGCCTGCAAGAAGATAATCAAAATGAGAACCTCAAAGTTAATGAAACTCACTGAGTACTAGGAAACTCTACTATAATTGCTACATGACAATGGAAAAGCAGCATATATTCACCTTTTATTTTGGGTCTCCAGCGACGCTAAAGAACTAAAATTAACATTAGTGCTCTTCAATGGAAACTTTCGGTGAGAAAGAAGGGACTTTTTTTTGGTACAGAAATATTACAATGTTTCTACATTAAGAGCCAAAAAAGAGTTAAAAACATGAACGAGATGTTAGAAACCTCTAGATGTTCCTGTTTATAAAACCTTGGAATCCCATGAGATCTATGAACCATCTTCTTAAACTCCATTCAGATGTGTTTAAGTAGATTTGCAAACCTTTCTTCGTGATTTATAAATAATACCCAACTTCGAAAAAAAGGGGGATTCATAGGCTACAAAATCCAATTTAACTATGTGATCCCGAGAACTAAAAACTGTCTCATCTTACAAATGTAAGTCCATTGTCTTGACGTACCTATGCAGCTAAACTCATCAACAAACGCATGATCCATTGTGCAGGAATCGTCTAGGAAAGGATTGATTGCAGTCAACGCATACCCATGAATTTCATCATAAACCATACGCTGCACGGGGTCGCTGAGCACCTGCACCGCAATATTCCATTTATAGTAGAAGCACAGAAGTAGATTTAAATGCTGCTGTCCTTCAAGCTTAAAGCATTTCACGTGAAATGGGAACCCACCGCATAGACCTCGTTTATGAACATGCAGAAATTTGTGGTCTCTGGATCATTGCCACTCAAGTCTGGATGGCAAGATTTCATGCAATTGTAATAGGCTTTCTTAATCTGCTCTGGTGTGGCATCTGGAAGCTAGAAACGCCATGCATACCAAACAAGGATTAGACTTTTTGAATGGCAAAAAATGGTCAGCACTGCTATATAATTGCAAAGGGAAAAACTGGGGTCAAATTGTAATCACAAAGAAGTGAAACTAATCTTAGATGGCTAAGAAAAAAAAAACTAATCTTAGATAACAGAACCAATTTGCAATTCTCTAAGAGAGATTAGCAAACCATAATCTTTATCTAACCAAAATTGTAATCACGGCCCACTCCTAGTTGATTTTACATAAATGTTGCATACAATCAAATCAATAAAAGAGAGATTATCAACAAAATCCTCAATCAAGTATCAACCAGAAACTTTATTTGAGTCCAGAAAGTAACTTGAAATAAAACAACGACAAAATTGTTTGCACCACGTTGCCAATGTTTGTGCTTCCAAATAATGGTAAAGAATGAAAATCTGAAAAATAATGTTGACTTACTTTTTCATTCCTACATTTTCTCACCAAATAAACAAAACCAGATAAAGAATTTAGAAGATTACCAGACCCAAAACCGCATAATAATCCTCAGCAATCGCCTCAGTCGAAGCCGAGCCCTCAGTTGCCACCCGGAGTCTGCCACTCCCTCTTCTCTTGCCAGCGCCACTGTCCACAGTCCAAGTAGTTCTGATCTTCGCCAACGTGCGGCATGAGCTTATTGAGCACATACTCAACAACGGGTTTTGGAATTTGAGAGCTTCTGCGCATACAGGAGAGAGCAGTTGAGCCATCCTGCATGAGCAAAAGCTGCGAGCGAGACTGAAACGGGGGAGGAAGAGTGGGAAATGTAAAGACTAAATATATCTTTTGTGGGTAGTAATGGAATATTTGAAAATCTGGCGTGGAAGGTAGTTAGTGCTGATATGGCATCTTCAGAGCCAAAGGTTGTCCGGAGAATCTGGACGAACCTGAGATGAATCTAGCATGCGTTTTGCAGATCACTTGCACGTGTCACCTCGACGATAATTGTTGCCTCACGCTCCAAGCAACCGGTTTTGTCTTTATTCGGGAAATTAGCAAAATGGTCGAGTATGCTGAAGATTTAGTCATTAGGTTTAATTTTTTTACTTTATGGTCACTGAATTTATATTCATGTGAGTCCTTCCGTCCATATTTCGTTAGTTTCTCTAACGGAATCTCGTGACACGTCATCAGTTTGCCCAGTCAACACCAACTACCGTGATTTAGCCGCAGGTCACTCAAAACACCCACAACGCACCGTTTCACGCAAGCATATGATTTTGCCCAAAGACGTAAACGACACAGTATGAGATAAAGGTGAATAAAAGGCGTATTCGGGGATTTCGCTTTGCTTCTTCCTGCATGCATGGCTTCTCTTGCTGTTACTATCAGTGATGCACTGTGAGCTCTGCAGCTTACACCTGTGGGGAATAGATTCCGTGCAAAGTGAGTTTGTGCAAAGGGTGTAAAGACACGGTTCAGATTTTAAAATATAGATAGGATGTTCAGGAAATGACCACTTCATTAAATGAAGTGAGGAGAGACGCAAAGGGCTTAAAGCTCGATTTTTTCCCTACTTTTTTTCGTGCGCATCTCCAGCAACTCACCTCCGGATTTTATTTTTTGCCCTCTTTTCTTCGTCCTTTATCTCTCTTCTTCTTCCGCACCACACCTCCCTCTTCTTTCTCCTATTATCCATTTTTTATTTCTCCTTGTTGTTGCTCCTTTCCTTGCTGGACCGAATCTTAGCAAAAGACGAATGAAAAAATTGGAATTAAGTTGCTTGTTCCAAGGAGCTGAAGATGAAATACACCGCAAACTTAGAACACAAGGCACAAATTCTACAGACACAGAGAACATTACATTGTCTAATGAGGTTGCAAAGTTACAGGTGGGTATTTAGGGTGATGAGATTTTGACATTAATATGGTCTTTGTGAGTTCTATAAGCCCGGAAGAGTCCTCTTCCTATTATGAAGTTGGGTTTAAAAAATCTAGTACTTAGAGTGACAACAAGAATAGAAGCTGAGAAGAAAGAAAAATGAGGGAGGAAGAACTGTTACTGCTTTCCCTACCGTTTTGACTATTTTACTTTAAAGGGAAGTTTTAAAGCAAGAATACCTCTCAAGATGGCAAAATGCTCTTCTTTTTCTCCCTTTGTTTAATGCACTTTGAGCAGAATACTGCAAAAATATGAAGATGATTGCATCTTCAACATTAGAGATTGCCATTAGATGAGTGTTGCGGCCGAAACTAGGCTTTGTTAAGTTTTGTCATTTGGAGGAAACGAAGTTAATACGACTTTTCCATGTTCCATTAGAAATGAAAGAAACTTCCAACTGTCACAAAGAAATCACCGTTCTTTACGATCCGAGCATGGAGTTGCTGACCCATGAACAGAGCCCATTCATCCACACACCCCTGGAGGAGCTCGTCGGGCACAAGCATCCCAAAAAGCTTGTGGGGACACCCACTTAGCTGTTGATCAGCTCATTCTTGGGTTTCTTGAAGATTCTTAAATTCAGGACTTGTTGAAAGAAGCCAGTATATCTCCCACAAGAGTAAAGTCGGGGGGTTGAAAAGCTTTGTGGAAAGGAAGGAAAAAAGGTGGAGAGTGCTTCAGGTGATACGACATTCCAGGCTTTGAAGACATATGGGCGTGATCTTGTTGAGCCGGCAGGAAAGCTTGACCCAGTCATTGGCCGGAGGTGGTAACAGCAAGAGAAGCCATGCAGGAAGAAGCAGAAGCGAAATCCCCGAATACGCCTTTTATTCACCTCTATCTCATACTGTGTCGTTTACGTCTTTGGGCAAAATCAAACGGTGTGTTGTGGGTGTTTTGAGTGAGCTGCCGGCTAAATCACGTTAGTTGACGTTGATTGGGCAAAGCGATGACTCTGCGCATGAGATTCCGTTTGAGAAACTAACGGAATATAGACGGAAGCACTATATCGTCACACGGATATAGGTTCAGTGACCATAATGTAAAAAAATTAAACCTAGTGACTAAATCGTCAGCGTGCTATAAACTCAGTGACTATTTTGCTAATTTCCCTTATTCTTTCGTCCCTATTTCATTTTCCGTGAAGGAAAAAGCTATCAGAATTCAGAAGAGACCAGAATCATCATACTCTTCCCAATTTTCTTGAGGAAATCCGACATGTATATAGCAATTCCCCACATATCAATGGATTTACAATCTTTTTTTAAAATATCACATTTGGATATCACTATTCAAGAATATAGCAATCATGGTCATGTCAGATCTTTTTAATATATTTTTTTAAAAGAATATTTCATTTTTAACCCAACTTTCAACTCAATGTTAATTACAATTTTAATTTCTTAATTGTCAAAATGCATCGCACTTTAATAATATTCTACAATTTAAATATACAAAAAATGGATTTCGTGACACATATTATCTGTGGCATCTTTGAAATTATGAATTTTGATAATTTGATGGTAATTTTTATATTTCAGATAATTAATATTTGGTTTAAAGTTAAGGGATAAAAGTGAAGATTTTCTTTTTCTTTTTAATACTTTAAAATTTTTTGAATATACTTTTCATCCTAATCATCCACCAACTTAATTAAAAATATTCCTGGTCCTAAGTTTGCAGTCGGGCCCACATTGGTCCTTAAGAGTACCTCGTATTAATCCCTTCGTCAATTTTTAAATAGAAAATATAAATATCATATTGAGACCATGTCAAGTACGATAATTAAGCTAATACATATGCTAAAATCCTGACCTAATTGACACACAGCCTTAGATTCCAACCTTAGTTATCTGTATTTCCTTTTGTTTATTTTTTTTATATAAAAAAAAATCAGTCATTTCATTACTCAAGTATTGAATGACGAAAAACGATTATGTGCAAAACTAAACTGTGCAAAATGATAACTGTAATTTAAAAAATAGATAAAATTTTTAAGACTGATCACGTCATTTAATGAGATGAGGAGAAATCTTCGCTAGAATTGAGATCTCATTCCAAGAGAAAGAAATGTTAGATTTGTTTCAAGACATTAGTCATAAGCATTTCGTTCAACAACATATGAATGAAGATTACTTTCGAAAATCCTAATAGGCACTCTAAAATAATTAAATCTTCAACATTATAAGTTACAATAGAAGTCACATAATAATCTCAATTAATATGTCACCCTAATTAAATATTTTTTTAAAAAAATTACATTTTACACTTAATCCCTCACACCATTAGCCATGAGGTCCGACCACTATTTAATTTTTTTTATGATCATTTTTTTACTTATTCCAATATATTATTACAAACTCCAACTCTTCTCTTTTCACAACCATCCAAACACACGTAGTCCATGTTTGGATAGCCAAAATATTTTTTTAATAGGATGGCCAAAATACTTTTTTATGAAACTTATTTAAGCTATTAGAGTTTGTAAAACAAATATTGAAGTTTGTAAACAGTATTAACAGTTTTTAAAAAAAGATGTTTTGAAAATTGTGAAAAAGCACTTGTACGAGCATCCAAACAAGGGCGTTCGCAAGTTACTTGACTGGTTTAAGAGTAATAAAATTCAGATGGTCCATAGTTCACGGTGATCGTGTCACGCAGAGCAGTAGGCATTAAATCGCAAGAGCGTATGCAAAATGGTATCCAAGCGGGTTCACGGTTGAGGCCCATGCTCAAGGCATGAAAACCAAAACGTTCAGCAATCAGAATCGATCGCCTAAAACGATCCAAAATAGATAATACTACTCCTGAAATGATATGAAGGAGCAATTGCTTAACAATTTTTGTTCCAGAATCCCAGCTCTCACAAAACTTATGAAAACAGAGTTCCAAAATATGAGGGTCTACCATCTAAGTAACATCAACCTAACCCGAAACTTGTACCATCTTTCCAAAAACCCTCTACGCCTAACCTGTGATATTCTGAGACTTGTTAAGAATCACACCTTCATATTTGACCTGGAACCATTTCATGGCATCGTCCTTTGTAACCCTGTGCTGGATCCCAACACGGGCTTTGCACCTGCGGCGACGGCCAACACGGTAACCAGGGCGTTCCAGTACAACAAAGAAGTCCATTCCGTAAATTCCAGTTGAAGGATCATACCTGAAACATAGTGCCAATGAATAAAAAAATCAGAAGAAAAAAAAAACGAATTTGAAATCATCAAATGACTAGGGCAGTTACAGAAGGATATGGCAATGGGACAGAAACATAGTGCCAATGAATAAAAAAAATCAGAAGAAAAAAAAACGAATTTGAAATCATCAAATGACTAGGGCAGTTACAGAAGGATACGGCAATGGGACAGGAAAGACAATACGTAGCATAAGGAACGGCATAATTGGTTAACCTATGTGATTGTTTGGGGATTGCCCTTATAAAAACAAATAGATGAACTTCTTTCAAGAGCAGTAACAACAGAGACAACAACGATATAGAACTGAATAGTTATTTGACCAACCGCCCATCCAATTGCAAATCTAACCCAAATCCTACTTATGTAACATCTAATACCATGTCAAGCAATAAACTCCAAGTCAGAGTCAAACATGAAATTACAATGTCACATTGTAAAAGGGAATAAAAATGCACCAAGACATTTCCTATCCTTATTCTGCCATCTTTGTTCTTTCACGACCCTCGAACATCACAAACATACAGAGACAGAATCCAGTGGGTGAAACATAATCATATTGGTCAATATCATCAGGCAACCAAGGTGATTGGGACTAGAAAAAACAAATGGAAATTAGAGATAAGGCCAACCTTAGGATCAACATTCTATCAGATAGAGCTAGACAACCATTAGAGGACCATCAATTTAATTATCTCAATGCTGGAGCAAAACGTTTCATAAAAAAATTCATAAACACGTAGGAATTAGGAATAGGTGCTTGACCTTGACTAAAAGGGTTCCTCATAGACTTCTTTAAAAGCACAGTACCGACAGAAAAGGGGAAGTACAAGGAAAAATATGTTTTAGAAGGTTGCATTGCCGTTTCCTAAGAAAAAAATTACAGTAAATGAAGAGGCTTTTCTTTTTATTTCTTTCTTTTTTCATTCCAAATTTTCAATCAAGAACAGTACAAGGGAGTGAAAGAAAGACATTATACGCTGCAAGTCAAGTTTGCATAAGCAGTTTCCATATCACACAAATTCACACCAAGTTGATACACCATCGAACAAATGGAAACCCAATTAATCAAAGAAAAAGGAACAAATGAATGCTCAAGAACAAATTGCTTACTTGATTCCGAGATCAATGTGCTCCTGAATACCAAAGCCAAAACATCCAGTATCACTAAAGTTCCGCCTCAGCAGCTCATATTCCTTCACCTTCAAACCACTCTCCAAAAGCTGCATTGCCTTGTCACCCCTAACAGTGACATAGCATGCAATCTTTTCATTACGTCTGATACCAAAGGACCGCACAGTGTACCTTGCTGTAATTTTTTTGAAGATAAGGATCAAAACACAGTATACAATCTAAAAACGATAGGAAATATAATGATCCGCAGTCATCCGTCCAAGGTGAAATACCTGCTTTCGAGAGGAAAAAAAAAGCTCAAATTTTGACTTCCAAAATCAAATATATTCAGAATTAGAATATTTGTACATTCACATTCTTGAGTTGATTTTTTTATGACAAGGAACCAATCCAAGAAAGAGCCCTTCGGACCCACCCCTGTTTGGTAAACCCTGGGTGAGTGGGGAGCCCCCAAGCCCACCACGCCACTTTAAGTCTGAGTTTGATCCCAGACTAGTTTCAAACCTGGGATCACCAAGTGATTGCCCAGGCCGAGACCAGCTGGGCTACCCCGTGGGGGCTTCCTGAGTTGACTTTGTGCAAGAAAAGATCGTTAAATCTATACCTACTAGATTTAGAATGTCAAAGAATAGTAATTCTTGTCCTATATTTTCTGACAAAGAGAAGCAGAGTTGAATTAATCAGAAAAACATGAGAAAACAAGGAAAAAATAACATAAGAAAATAGGAACTCAGAAACTCATCATTTGTTGTATTGGGCTTCCAAAATTTTGAGCGATAAAATCAACTTGTCTGAAACGAAAGAAAACAATTTTCTTCCGTTTTCCAGCCAGCTCTCAGGAATCAAACAAATCACAGCCCACATTTTGATTGGAGATTGTGCTGTTTAAGTATATACAAATAAAAGCGAAAAAGCCCAACTCATTAACCATGGCTGAAGATAATTTAAAACCGATTCGGACCAACTAAGAAAGAAACTCTCAGGGTAGCACCTAAATGATAGATATCCAATTTTCCCTTACTTCCTCGTAGTTTCCCATAAACCAAACACTAATAAAACCATAAAACAAGAAATTACCCTTGGAGAACACTGGATTTTGCCCACTGAGCTGCTCCAACACCTACAAATGAAACAAATATGAGATCACAGACAAAAAAACAATAAATGAATAAATCTAAAACAGAGGCACCTTGGACGGGACTTCTAGGAAACAACAGATGACAGAAATAAATGAGATAATTAAAATACCTTGGCGGCTCTGGTGAGACGGTCACCGCTCTCACCAACGGAGATGTTGAGGACGAGTTTCTGGACCTTGATTTCCCTCATCGGGTTACTGAGTTTCTTCTCGGAAGCCTGGTATCCGTTTTCCATTTTTTTTTTGCAGAAAACAAACAAAGATGGAAACAAAAACACAGACAACAGAGTTACAAAAAAGTTCAAAATCTAGAGAGCAAGTAGACATAACAAAGTCGAGTAAGAGAAAAACACCATTTCTCAGGGTAGCTGAGGAGAGCGCGCAGCAGCCGGAGTACAGAGATGTAGATGAGGAAGGGAGCCTAAAAAGGGGACTAGGGTTTTTCGTGATACTTATATGCCGTGCTGGGTGACAGCAGAGCCCCTGCCAGAATTACTGTATTAGGTTCGGTATGATGCAATTGATGAAAACGTAATTCAGGAAAGTAATGGGGCAAGATGATTGAATAATTTAAAATAGGACAAATTACAATGGTTACTCTCAAACTATCACACGTTATTAAAATTGACAATTTAGTCACTAGATTTTAATACCGCAGACGATTTAATCACTAGATTTTATTTTTTAAAAATTTGGTCACTGAAAATATATAGTTATGACGATCTGATCCTTCCGTCAAACTTCCATTAATTTTTTAACCGAAATAGCGGTCAATCGGTTTGTTTACCATTGCGGCAACGGTAACTTGTAGCGGTCGACCGCATGCTAAATAATTTGTAATTATTTATTATTCTTCTCTATTGTTTTAATTTTTATTAATTTTTATAAATTTATTTGCTTCCTTATTTTAGACTTTTAGTAGATTTCAACAAGTTTTTATTTATTTATTTTGTAATAATTTCGATAATGATTATATTTGCTAATTCTTGTTTAGTTTGTATTTTTGAAGTGGGAATGTATGTGCCTGTGGTGTAGTTGGGATATTCTATCTTCAGGTTGATAGGTAGTTGGTGTAGTTGGGCTATTATATTTTCAGGTTGTTATTTGAATGGGGAAAATACACTTTCTCTGAAGTTTCACGTTCGAATCTCTTCAGGTGCAAATAATTCTTTGGGGTCACTCCCACAACAAAGATGAACTTACTTGACATATGTGGCTTGGGAGAGTTGCACGGCTCGGGGTTTGCAGTGGCGTTGAACCCAACTCGTGCGTATACTGGGTCAGGTCTGCCCGAGCTCGGTGCACGTGAATAGGTGCTCGGATTTCTCTCGTTACCAACAAAATACATTTTCTACCCATAAACTATCGGGTCTATGACACATTGCATTCTCTAACTACCAATGTTAGACATTTTCCACCCTAAATTACTCACTTCGACACATTGCACCCTTAAATTATCAATGTTATAGACTTTGCACCCTCCTTCCAACAATTATACTCCCGAAATTTAATTAATTGACAACAATATATTGAATATATTCAAAGTGGGTCAAGGACATTATCATTATTTTAGTCTAAATTTTTTATAGATGGTGCAAAGTGTTTAAGAATGGTAGTTAGAGATTGCAATGTCTCAAACATAGTAGTTTGGGGTAAAAAGTGTAACATCTACTGTAGTTGGTGAGTGAAAAATATATTTTTCCCTATTTAAATTGATGTTGAGAGTTTTTAGCCTTAAGTTAACTAAGGGTGCATTTGCACCCAAAATATTATCAAAAATTTTCCCTCTCCTAATAAAATACTACAATATCATCTCTCTTTCTTCCATAAAAAATATAAAAAATTACAAAAATTATAAAAAATTACCTCTCTCTTCACTTTTTCACTAAACTCAATACCAACACAAAACTCAATACCAAAAATATTTCAACACAAACACAACCTAAGTCTATGTAGTGGGTTAGTGAGTGTGAATAAGTTGTCATCTATATATATAAAAGTGTGAATAAGTTGTCTCTTAGTTGTTTGGAATTCACTTATTCCTAAGTCATTCTGTTAGTTAGGATGTGAGTAATGTTAGTGGGTTTTAATGGATTATTAGTGGACCAATTTTATATGAGTCTTTTTAGCAGCTTGTAAATATGCCTTGTATTTAATTTCATCATTAATGTAAAAGAGAATCAGGCAAGTGTCTAACATTGTTAGCTTTTTTTCAAGTGTCTAACATTGCTATCGAAGCAAAGTACGAACAGAGTCGTGTTCGAACAGAAATATTAGTTCGAACAGAGTTTAAAAGTGGGAATCCAATTTTCGTGGCTGCGATAGCAAAGTACGAACAGAGTCGTGTTCGAACAGAAATATTAGTTCGAACAGAGTTTAAAAGTGGGAATCCAGTTGATGCAAATCACAGTCATTATTGCCAGGGTGGAGGTCATGCACGTGAAGAGAAATAGTACTGATGCAGATTTTTCGTTAGTTGCAGAATATTTGAATGATGCTGTTGCAGATCGCTTAATGTTAGCGAGTCAAACTATTTTTAGCGAGTCAAACTATTTCAACCAACCTTTGCGGGTTGTTGCGAGAGTATTTGATTTTATGGTTAGTTTGTTCCTTTATTTTAGTTTCAGTTATGATGTAGTTCGGCTTATGGTTAGTTTGTTCTTTAGTTTAGTTTCAGTTTGTAGTTCGGCTATTTAAAGCCGGTTGAGTGAATAAGAAGCGATCAGACTTTTGCATCATTAAGTTTTGTTTTATTACTTTAGAGAGATTCTAAAGTCATTTCGTTATTGATTTGGTGAGAGGCCAATTGAAAAACGGTGTTATCTCGTTCTCGACTTGGTGAGAGGCCGAGTGAAAGAAAACAGTGCCATCAATTTGGTATCAGAGCTTAGTTGTTTCGAAAGCACTTCCATATTATGACAACTTGCAGTAGTCAGTCCTTCCACCAAAATAATCCTGAGCCAACCCCAACACTTCCTAACCCACTGTTCCACAGACCAATCAAAATCTCAATCTTCAAACACAATTTAACCAGTTGACCCAACAATTAGACAGTGTGATTCGACGAATGGACATTATGGATGAACGAAGACATCGGGAAGGATCTCGTCCACGAAGAGAGGAGGCACTTGAAAGCGATGGCGAAGGTGCCATGGAAGTGCAAATGGACGCTCGAGGCTATGACTTCCGAGGTGGGCGACGAGGCATACATGGTCGTAATTTTTTTCCTAGACACCATGGGGAGCGAAGACATGCTGAACCAGATTTTTGTGATTTCGACCAACACTTCCAGCCCCCTTTGGATGAGCTCACCAGACGATTGAAGGTGGACGTTGAAGACTTTCAAGGCAAAATGGAGCCTGATGTCTTTCAAGACTGGCTCACTTCTCTTGAAGACTACTTCGACTGGTTCTCTGTCTCGGAAGACCACAAGGTGCGCTATGTGAGGATGAAGCTCAAGGGCCCTGCCCGTGCTTGGTGGAGTAGCGTAGAGGAGCAGCTGCGTCGGACACAACAACCTACCATTATCAACTGGGAAGAAATGAAAGAGCGGTTGCGGGAGAAATAACTGCCGCTCGATTACGAGCAACTCATCTATGAAGAGATGCTCTTATGGAAGCAAGGATTTGGTACGGTGGAGCAATATACAGACCGGTTCCACGAACTCACCGTTCGTAGTCGGGTCGTGGAAAATGAGCAGCAAACTCTTGCTCGCTATCGAACCGGACTCCGAAGCGAAATTCAACGTGAAATGATCACAGCCCGACTTCTCAGCGTTGATGAAGCATTCCAGCTAGCTCTCCGAGTGCAAAAATGTTTGGGCCTGAGTGCAGGGCGACGTTTTCAACCAGGGGAGCAAAGAAATTCAAGACCAAATTTTAGTCCATCTCCAAGACCAAATACGGAGATTCCTAAGAATACAATGAAGAATGACTTGAAAGGGAAGTCCAGAGATATCGGAGAAGGACCTCAATGCTATAAGTGCTTGGGGTTTGGTCATTTTGCAGTAGTTTGTCCTACTCGCGATCATAAGCTTGCTTATGTGTGTGAAAATGATCTGATGGTAGTAGACGGTGTTATTGATCGCGATGAGACTGAAGAAGAGATCACAGTTAACCTTGAGGAAGAACGGTTAGAAGCAACAGAGTTGCCTAGTTGTATCATTCATAGAATTCTAGCCGGACAGCAACTGGAATTAGTTGCGGGTGAACATAGTTGGCGACGACACAATATATTTCACACTCGCATGGAGCATGCAGGGAAGGCATTGAATGTCATCATCGATAATGGTAGTGGTATGAATGTAATTGCTGAATCTGTGGTTGAGAGGTTGAAGCTGAAGAAAGAGAAGCATCCTACACCTTACAAAATCAGCTGGGTAAATGAAGGGAGTTCCTTTCCTGTCCAGTATCGATGTCTAGTTAACTTTGCGCTGGGAAAGCATTATCAAGATACGGTGTGGTGCGACATTATCCCCATGACTGTTTGTCATGTTTTATTGGGGAGGCCGTGGCTCTATGATAGGCGGGTGCATTATGATGGCTATAAAAACACATATTCTTTTGTTTTTGGAGGGCGGCGAATGGTGTTGGAGCCCTTGCAAGTTGCCAGTTTTGATAATATGCAACCTGTAAAGTCTTTATTAAACATCAATTCATTTTTGAAGGAGGTTCGCGAGACCGAATGGGTCTTTTGTTTGGTGGGCCGAGAGACCAAGCAAAGCGATGGTGTTATTCCAGCAGAGCTTACAGTCGTGTTGGAAGAATTCAAGGACCTCATGCCAGGAGAATTACCTCAGCAACTTCCTCCAATGCGAGAAGTCCAACATGCAATTGATCTAATACCTGGGTCAACACTTCTAAATTTACCACATTACCGTATGAGCCCCACTGAACACAATGAGCTTCAGCGTCAAATCCAGGAGTTATTAGAACGTGGATTCATCCGCGAAAGTCTCAGCCCTTGTACTGTGCCAGCACTCTTAACACCGAAGAAAGATGGAAGCTGGCGGATGTGTATCGACAGCAGAGCAATCAACAAGATTACAGTTAAGTACTGTTTTCCAAATCCCCGGCTTGACGACATGTTGGATTTATTAAGCGGAGCATCAATTTTTTCAAAAATTGACCTTCGTAGTGGATATCATCAAGTTAGATTGCGGCTCGGCGATGAATGGAAGACAACATTCAAGACTAAAGATGGCCTTTTCGAATGGTTGGTTATGCCCTTTGGTCTGACAAACGCACCCAGTACATTCATGAGGCTGATGACGTAGACCCTCAAACAATTTCTCGGTCGCTTTGTTGTCGTCTATTTTGACGATATTTTGATTTTCAGTCGGAGCCCAACGGAGCATATCGATCACTTGAAGCAAGTGTTAAATAAGTTGCGGACGGAACAATTATACATTAATCAAGGTAAATGCTCTTTTATGAAGACAGAAGTGTATTTTCTTGGTTTTATTATTTCAAGTCAAGGCGTCAAAGCTGACACATCCAAGGTCCAAGCCATACGTGATTGGCCAACACCCAAGTCCTTTTTTGATGTCCGTAGCTTCCACGACCTTGCAACGTTCTACAAGCGGTTTATTCAGGGGTTTAGTACTATCATGGCTCCTATAACTGATTGTTTAAAATCCAAAAGTTTTGTTTGGACTTCAGCTGCGGTACGAGCTTTTCAGAAAATCAAGGACTGCATATCCACCACACCAGTCTTAAAACTGCCAGATTTCTCTAAAGTTTTGGAAGTCTCCTGTGATGCCTCGCACATGGGAATTAGTGGTGTATTAAGTCAAGATGGCCATCCGATAGCTTATTTCAGTGAGAAGTTAAATGAAGCCAAGCAGAAATACTCTGCTTACGAAATGGAGTTCTATGCCTTGATACAAACACTCAAGCATTGGCGTTATTATTTGATCCACCGGGAATTTATTTTATTCACTGATCATGACTCCCTCAAGCATTTACGATCACAGGATCGATTAAATGCTAAGCATGCTCGGTGGTTCGATTATATCCAGCAATTTGATTTTGTTATTCGGCATAAGTCTGGAAAAGAGAACAAGGTTGCAGACGCACTTAGCCGACGACCCCATATTTTGGCCATTTCCTCTATTTATGTAGCTGGTTTTGATTCCTTCAAAGAGCAGTACAAAGCGGATCCGAATTTTCAGACAATTTGGGAGAAACTTTTATCCAATCCCACTGAAACTGACGCTCATTTTGTGATCAGAGATGGATTTTCTACTAAAGGATGCTAAGATATGTGTTCCAGCTGGTTCTTTCCGTGAGTTCCTCATCACATAACTCCACAGTGGTGGCCTCGCAAGGCATTTTGGGTTCGATAAAACAACGGCTTTGGTAAAAGATCGTTTTTATTGGCCTAAATTGCGAAGAGATGTACATACATTGGTGGAGCGCTGCAGAATTTTCCAAATTAATAAAGGGAATCGACATAATACTGGGCTGTATACTCCAATGCCTATTCCCGATCGACCTTGGAAGGATATTAGTATTGACTTTATCCTTGGATTGCCAAAAACTATGAGAGGGCATGATTCCATAATGGTAGTTGTCGACAGATTTTCAAAAATGGCTCACTTCATCCCGTGTCGAAAGACATTCGATGCTTCTCGCATTGCAGCTCTATTTATGACAGAGATCGTTCGTCTTCATGGTTTACCGACTTCCATCGTCTCCGACCGCGACGTCAAATTCATGAGTTATTTTTGGAAAACTTTGTGGGCTAAAATGGGGACGAAGCTGTTTATTTTCTAGTGCATTTCATCCACAGACTGACGGTCAAACGGAAGTCACAAATAGAAGCTTAGGCAATCTTTTGCGATGTCTAGATGGTGATCACACGGCAAGCTGGGATATGGTGGTGCCTCAAGCGGAATTCGCTTTTAATAGCTCTGTTAACAGGACGACAGGTTCCGCCCCTTTTGAGATTGTCTATGGTTTTAAGCCAAATGCACCAGTCGATCTGCATTCTTTTTCGCCACCAGCACGAGTCAATGAAGCCGCTATGGATTTTTCTCAATATATGTCGCAGATGCACGAAGAGGTCCGACGACGTATTGCTGTCAACTCCTCAGATTATGCTGAACGTGCTAATCTCAAGCGCAGGGACAAGTTTTTCGAAGTGGGTGATGACGTCTTCATTCATTTACGGCCTGAGCGTTTCCCACTTGGCAGTTTTCATAAGCTGCATGCACGACGAGCTGGTCCATTCAAAGTCAAACAGAGGCTTGGTCCAAATGCATATCTAATTGAGCTCCCATCTGAGTATACTTTTAGTCCAATCTTTAATGTGGCAGATTTAACTGCATATAAAGGGGAATTAGCTGCAGACTTCCCAGTTGTTGAAGCACCAATCCGTGTCCCCACCATTGTTGCACCACGAGAAGAACTTGACTCAATCCTTGATCATCAGTTCGTTACGACTCGACGAGGAGGGTATGATAAATATTTGGTGGCCTGGAAAAATCGTCCTCGTTCTGATGCAGTTTGGATGCAGCCTGTAGAGATCAATCGCTTCAATCCTGATTTGTTGAATGAATATATTCGTCGTCACTTGTCGGAGCCAAGTTCTTCCGAGGGAGAGGAAGCTGATGCAAATCACAGTCATTATTGCCAGGGTGGAGGTCATGCACGTGAAGAGAAATAGTACTGATGCAGATTTTTCGTTAGTTGCAGAATATTTGAATGATGCTGTTGCAGATCGCTTAATGTTAGCGAGTCAAACTATTTTTAGCGAGTCAAACTATTTCAACCAGCCTTTGCGGGTTGTTGCGAGAGTATTTGATTTTATGGTTAGTTTGTTCCTTTATTTTAGTTTCAGTTATGATGTAGTTCGGCTTATGGTTAGTTTGTTCTTTAGTTTAGTTTCAGTTTGTAGTTCGGCTATTTAAAGCCGGTTGAGTGAATAAGAAGCGATCAGACTTTTGCATCATTAAGTTTTGTTTTATTACTTTAGAGAGATTCTAAAGTCATTTCGTTATTGATTTGGTGAGAGGCCAATTGAAAAACGGTGTTATCTCGTTCTCGACTTGATGAGAGGCCGAGTGAAAGAAAACAGTGCCATCACCAATTTTCGTGGCTGCGATAGCAAAGTACGAACAGAGTCGTGTTCGAACAGAAATATTAGTTCGAACAGAGTTTAAAAGTGGGAATCCAGTTTTCGTGGCTGAGGAGTATTTGTGATGTTTAGGTACGACTTTTTTTTTTGTCTGATAAGTTTCTGTGACGAAAATAATATTTTTAGTAACAAAAATTTTGCCATCGAAGATTGAAAATGTTGCAGTGAATCTATCCACAATATGTTTGATATTCCTCGATCATTGACTGAAAATAGTATTTTTAATGACGAAAATTTTTACCAATGATTCTTAGAACATTGCCTCCGAGATTGTCATAACTATCTCCTTGTTTTCATTTTATCTTTTTTTTACCGCGACTTTAGAATATGTTGTGTTCCCTTTTACCACAATCAAAACAGTTTCAAAGTAAAATTTTCTTTTCTTTTCTTTTCTTTTCTTTTCTTTTCTTTATATTTTGCTCCTCTTGCTTGTTAAATCACTTATTTTACTTTTTAACAAATGACAAAGGATTGAGCCAACGGAAGATTAGAGGAGTTCATTCTTTCTTCTTCGGGCACAAGTAATACAGATAAAGATGTAATTGACATCAAAGATGTAACAAAATATTTCCAAGATAAAGGAAGATTATTAAGTACATCTTGGCTACTAGCGTTTGATGGTTCCTTGCGATCAACTCCATTTCTTGCATGTGATCTGCTACACTATTATCAGCTTCCATTCGTTTGTTATTGAACTTATCCAGGAGCAACTGAATTTGAGTATCTGAAGCTGTTGCGTAATTGATCATGCCCATGCATTTATCTTCATCCCATTTTTCTGCATTTACTAATTCAATGGCATTATCGATTGTGGAACTAATTATTGGACTCAGGTTTTGTTGTGTTTGAATGTTCAAAAAAAATTCTTGTGTTGGAAGCAGTGTAGATTCTCTGAGAATTAATGAAAAAATTGTTAGAGTTTATAAAAAGTTATTAAAGTTTGTAAAAAGTTGTTGAAGTTTATGAAAAAATTGTTGAAAATTATAAAAATGTATTAGAATTAATAAAAAATGATTTTGAATTTTTTTTGGCATCCAAACCCAGGCTTCTGTATATAAAAATTTTCATGTCACAATAAAAGAAATGCGTCTTTTCTAAGCTCTAAAATTTCTACCCTCGAGCCTGTCAAGATAAAAGTACAATGTTTTTATGTGTAGTTATAAAAGTACAATGTTTAGTATTAAGCTCGGACCTTATTTCTATAAATGTGAAGCCTCCTGTTTGACCGAAACGAAGACTGCACGAAAAACCAGTTGGAATTATTGAAGTTGTTGAACTGGGCCAAACCGGGTCGGAAGCTACACGGGTCAAATCCTGACGGGTTGTCTTGGGATTGGGCATGGTCCGCATGGAGGCGGATCAGACTTTGGGCTTAGGCTTATTAGCTTTACACGGACTACATGAGGAACACTTTTACGGGCTGTATACCGAATTCTGGGCCCAATCCGTTTGGTTCCTCCTAGTCCTTCAATCAGTCCGCACGTTGTACAGCAACGTTTCGTCATTCGTGAGTCTTTAGGGGTCTTCTTTTTCTTCTTCCCGTTTATTGTTCGGTTCCCCGGCTTCCGAAAACACGGTGGCGACAGCGGCTGAAAGCGGGTAATTTGCGGCACTAATCTTGTGGCTGAACTTGGCTCTTCAACCGAAAATCTCCCCTCAAATCTTCTTCTTCGTTTTTCTTCTCACTTGGTTCCCCAATTTCCAGATTCTGAAGAACAGGAGGGAGGAACCGATTTTCAGTTTTTTACGGACTGGTGGCCGAGTGTGAGGATGATTCTTGGATTTTCAGTGTTTTGCGAATGATATTCATGGTATTTCAGATACATTGCAGGTTTCGTCGGTACTTACTTGGGGTGATGTAAATAATGGTTTGTGGATTGTCAACTAGGTTGCTGAATATATGTATTGCTTCATTTTGTAAAGTACAGCGATTGGAGAAAGCCGAGGCTGTTATCATTGATGGTATAAGATTAGGGACTCTTCCAGATGTGGTAACTTACAATACACTGGTTGATGCATATTGTCGTTTTGTCGGTATTGAGGCAGCTTATTCCATTCTTCATAGAATGAGAGAAGCTGGGATAAGTCCAGATGTTATTACATACAATTCTTTGCTAGCTGGTACTAACAGGAATTGCCTGTTATCTAGATCCTTGGATCTGTTTGAAGAAATGCTTCAATCAGGTATACCGCCTGATGTGTGGACTTACAATACTTTGATGCATTGCTTCTTTAAATTAGGGAAACCAGATGAAGCTAATCGGATTTTCCAGGATATCATACTCAGCGATCTTTCTCCATGCCCAGCTACATTTAACATTATGATCAATGGTCTTTGTAAAAATGGCTACACAAATAATGCCCTTGGTTTATTTAGGAGTTTACAGCGCCATAAGTTTGTTCCCCAAGTAGTGACGTATAATATTCTAATCAATGGGCTTTGCAAGGCGGGGAGATTAAGGTCTGCAAGGAAGATCCTCAAGGAGCTTGGGGAATCAGGTCATCAACCAAATGCTGTAACTTACACGACAGTTATGAAATGCTGCTTTAAATCTAGGCAGTTTGAACAAGGGCTTGAGATCTTGTCAGAGATGAAGAGTAAAGGCTACACATTCGACGGCTTTGCATATTGTACTGTCATTGGTGCTTTAGTTAAGACTGGTAAGATAAAAGAGGCAACTGATTTTATGCACGAGATGGTTAGGACTGGCATTGTGCTTGATTTAGTGTCTTATAATACTCTGATAAATTTGTATTGTAAAGAAGGTAAGTTGGAAGCTGCCTTTAAGTTGTTGGATGAGATAGAGAAAGGAGGTTTTGAGTGTGACAAGTATACCCACACTATTATAATAGATGGACTATGCAAGGCTGGCAATATTGAAAGGGCTCAACGACATTTGAACTATATGGCTTCCATGGGCTTTGATTCAAACTTGGTTGCCCTTAACTGTATGATTGATGGGTTGGGTAAAGCTGGTCATATTGATGATGCGATGAAATTATTTGAATCTATGGAGATCAAGGATTCATTTACTTACGCCTCCTTGGTGCACAACCTTTGTAGGATGCGGAGGTTCCGCTGTGCATCCAAGCTTTTATTGTCTTGCGCAAAGGGTGGAATGAAAATACTAAGGTCTACCCAACGTGCTGTCATTGATGGTCTTTGTTTTTCTGGGTTTACAAGTGAAGCAAGGAAGCTTAGGTCAAAAATTCAATTGGCTCGTTTGTTACATTAATTATTTGCTTCAAAAATATGATTGGCTTTCCTGTTACATCAATCCGTCTCATATGGTTTCTCCACTGTCATCCTATTTGGATCAAGTCCTCGCAAGCACCATTTAAATGCCAGTGAGGGAAGCATCAGGTGTCCTGGACTAATAACCGATTCCTGGGAAACCAATTACTATGCTGAATCTGGTTTAATGGAAGAAGATGAAGTATAATTTAATGTGCATGCATTGCATATCTTCCATTTTGTGTATTGGTCATGTGAGCGGAAGGCTGCTAAAATAAATTTTTGCTTGTCCGATGAAAATTGGGCATGTCTAGGAAGATTATTATATGGTCAGCTATTGGTTATTGCAGTTGCTTGAAGTTGTTGCATTCACAGGTGAATCTCGTTTCTTACAGATTGCAGATAGAATTAAATTTGACCTTTTGTTCTGAAGAAGTGCACTTCACATTTTAGTTCACGGTAAAATTGTATTAGTCTTCATTTTGTGAAGTAACTTTCTGTCCTATTTATTATGGTGCAGAGAATTGACTGATAATTTCTTTGTTATATTTGGTAGGAAGATGGTTAACTTCGTTTGGAGTCAGTCGGGATGGACCTCAGGCTCACCATGTCCTTCCTCAGTGCAGACTCTGTCTATTGGGTCTTATTTTCATGTAAGTAGGGTTTGCAAAGAAATTTTGCACTTAATTATAGTACAAAAGGAGGATCATAGATTGATCAGCGTACAAGATTGAAAGGGTTACAGATTGCATGAAAGAAGCTTTTCATTTTTATTTATTTATAACCATTTGAAACTAAGTCTAAGGGCAAGATCTGTGTTGAGTTTGATAGATTATTTAATCTTTCTCCTACTGATAAACACAGGTATTTACATGGCATTGATTTCATGAAATTCATGACCTAGAAAGTGCATATGGAGGTACACACTGTCATGTCCGAGTGTTTTAAGAATGCCTTTTATCAAATTATAGATAAGTATTGTCAGCAATCCTGCGCCAAATAATACTTTTCATTTATGTTTGTTTTGTTGGCTTTGAAAATCAAATCATTGATCTCTCTTTGTAATGTATACTCACTGAAATACTCTGCAACCAGGCTTGCTTCCACCTTTGATGGCCTAAGCTTTTAGTCACTTTATCTTTTTATTTCTTGGGGTAGGGAACAACTGCAACTGTGATCTTCTTCTTTGTCTTCTTCTTCTCTATGTCATTGTCCTCTTCACTTCCCTTCTCCCCCCCCCCCCCTTCAACTTCTTCTTCAATTGGATACCCCACGGCTAGTCTAGTGGCTGACAATTTATAATGACCATCTTTCTTTTGAACTTTTTTTTTTTTTCCGTTTTTGTTGTATTTTTTGGGTTGGCTCTTAAGCTAGTGGAACAAAAAGATATCGACTAACTTTTGCCTTAGATCATTAGATTCATTAGGCTAAAGGCAGACTACATCTTTGCTTCTTGCTTCTGCTTAGATGCTGGCTAGTATTTTCTTCTGTAGTGATGAATTTTAAAAATGAAAAAGCAAATTATAATAGATGCAGGTATGAAAATATGGTGTGTTAAGATATGTTGTGGAATTTACTAAGGTAAACTGCTTGACAAATTTTTGATCCTCTGCACATAAGTGCAAAATTATAGCTGGTTGATGGGGATTATTTGCCATTAACCACTTCAGTGATTTCACTGGCTATTTTCTTGAAGTTTGTATGTACCCTATCTAGAATTGTGAAATAAAACATTTCTTTGCTGTTCTCCGAAGTTTCAGAATTTGCTTCCAGGAGAAAGGGTCAGTGATCCATCACTTAGTCTTTCTTTTGGGTTCTTTATCAACAGAGGCTAATTGATTTTCAAAGAGTGTCAAAGAGCTTTCGAGGACCTAAAGTAGGTGGTGCCCTGTATTGCAGTTGCCAAATAACACTAAGTTATATGAAGTACACATGGATGTGTAAGACTGTCTCGTAGGTGTTATGATAATACCAGAAGATATGAGAGCCGATAGCTCAATGAGACCGAAAGGCGTGGTCCAGGAGAAGAAGATAACAGAGAAAGTATGCTATCTGAGAATGTGGCGACGGGTCATGATTTGCAATTTTGCAGACAAGACAGTTCTTTACTAGTTAAAATGACCCCCCAGTTGTCAGTGTAAATATCGTTAAATATTTGTTCAGGCTGCTCTCACATTGGTCTTCCTGTATAGAGTTTTAGAATTCTCTTGACAAGAAAATTGCACTTAAATATGTTTTTTTTCTTTTATCCTGAGCATTATTTGTCATATGGTCTTGCAACTTGGGAGTTTTTTTTTACCGTTCTTTCGTTATTTTTAGTGACGTGTGTCAACTCTTGGCTTGTTGTAATATATATCTCGTTGGAAGTTTGTTCTGAGTACTTTTCATTCCCTTGTTTTGGTGGGAGGGAAACACCTTTTACGCTTCGCTTTGGTTCCCGGTTAGGTATGAACATGGCTTTCTGTCACCTAATTTGGTTTGATGGTCCATTATATGATTGCACAAGGAAGAAAATTCTCTAGACTTGATTCAATTCTGTCAGATATATGTTCCTTGATCAGAGTTTTGCAATCCTCTATGAATTGAAGCCCTTGAAGCAAATCTGAACTAGATGCTCGTAAATTCAGTTGATCAGAGCTTTGTTTGTTTCTTAGATTCCCTGAGGTGGCCAGTAGGTAACATCAGCAGGCTCATTTGTGGGCGGCACTTATGTTGATGCCTTACACAAATAGAAATAAGCTGGCCATGCTTTGGCCAGGCCAAGGATTAATTACAGAAATGACGCATAGACCAAGATGTTAATCATTTATTTCAGGAATAAAGATTCGATGAAGCTCATTGATTGGACATAAGGAATTCTTTTTTTTTGCTAAATATTGGACATAAGGAATTCATTTGGAAAGAAAGCGATTCAGTTTCTTTGAAAATTTCATAGACGGTTGGTATAAAAATTAGATTATGATTTTTTGCAATTTGGGCATTTGCATAATGTAATTTAGATAGAGATAGACTCAATAGGTGGATCTTATTCTATTTAATGTTTATATAAATTT
Source organism: Myrica gale (assembly GCA_963930655.1). NCBI lineage: Eukaryota > Viridiplantae > Streptophyta > Magnoliopsida > Fagales > Myricaceae > Myrica > Myrica gale. The sequence continues at coordinate 17,392,903 of OZ005600.1, read as the reverse complement.
TTGGAGAGTATGAATTCTATAATAGAATCCACATGGATCTTGATTCATAAAAATGGGATAGAGTCAGCGAGTTGGGTATTATACCGCTATTCATTTAGATATAACCTTCTTTAGGTTGGTTTTGCTATTAAATCAGTTTGGTTGGAATGGATAGGAGATCAAATCAACTTCACTCGAGGGTAATACGAATATAAATTTGAAACTGGTCGAAGTTGCAAATTGTAGGAATCTATTTCGATTTGGTCATTTGGTGCTTCTTATTCGGTTATTCCTCTCTTGTAGCCTGTAGGCACCAGTGCCCAAAGCCCATAAGCTGCCAAGTCGGTACTAGGGCCCCGTGTTTTGCATCGGCCCTGATACCATAAAACTAAAGCTACTTTCTGCTTGGAAATTATCTATGCCAACCGAAAAAAGAAGTATTGTAAACAGAATAAAAATAAAAGATTAATTAGTTCACTAATCCATAGGGCATGGTCTGATTTCGAGCTAGTCCTTCAGGTTTACTTTGTCCTAAACTAATTCTTGGGAAATATTATCGTGTCTTGGAGTGATTATTTCAACTTGGTCGGCCCATTAACAGAATAAATTTCATGTGGTTAACAGAGACACATCACAAGCATTCACATGTCTCCAAGTCACTCCAACTACCAAGTTAGACTGGTGGCCCTAAAACGTCAGCTCCTAATGCCTTGTTGGACATGTCTTTTGTAATGACAACGCACTCCTCGGTGACTTGAGAACACGTGGCTACTTGTAATTGGTGGTAATGTGTTCCTATTAATTACGTGGGTTATTCCTTTAGCAGGGCCAATCGAGTTGACGAAATGGTCATAAGAGGGCACAAAGAATTCTCAAAAATTAGTATAAGACGAAATAAACTTTAGGACCAGTTTAAGAATCAGTCGTAACCCAAGGACTAGTGGATGAATTAAGTTAAAAATAAAAAATTAAAAGAAATAGGAAAAAAATGATACAAAAAAAGGTGTTATCCAATACAAGCATATGAAATTAAGGCAAAGCAAGGTAGCATCAGTAGTAAGTTGCTGCAAAATACATACGCACAAATACCTACACACACAAGGATTCGAGTTATACGGAATCAAGACTATCCTTGTTTGTTCCTTTTCAAACCAAACGATATAATCCTGATTTTCAACAATAAAGTTGAAAAGAACGGATGGCAAGAAACCTCTACTAGCCCCGTGTAACGAACCATAGGAGTAGGAAGGCTAGAATCAGGCAACCCAATAGGAATTCACTAGAACGATGTCTTCTCCACCACGAGGAGTTCCTGGCCGTAGATATTAACCTCATCCCATTCGACCCCACTACGACTCCACTCTCCTCAATCCCTGTTACGTTTTTTGCAGTCTCGCCACAAATTTCGCAGAGTCTGCATGGGACAGCAGGAGAAAGTTCGGTAAGAAAACAGAGGAGCTACGCATAAACCATAAACTTGCTTACATGAACCTCAAATTTGAACTGATCGCTTTCAACATCTATATGGGATTTAATGAAGGAGAATACAGCCCCCCCCTAAAAAGAGCCTAATTCAGAGCATTAGGAAATATAATAGAATTGAACTCGGTGACTCTGAAAACTTTGGTTTGTTTCTTTATAGGACCTTCTGACACTGCATAATATAGTGCTAAAAGTTAGGAGAGTAAATAGATTTCTCCTCCCAAAACCCTGCGTTGCCAAATTAACAGTGCATATTTTCCTTGGTGGCACTCAAGTAGATCCTAGAAGGGATAATATCAATATGAAACTTGCGACCCACAACAGTGTATGAGGTAGCAGCAAAAACAAAAAGATCCTATCAACAACCAAGTACTAAACCCCAAAATTGAAGCGAACATTTCAAGTTTAGGTTTTACTTGTGTTTTCCGAATCTTCCTACTTCCAAAAATCCACATCACACTGCAAATCAGTAACAGAACCAAGAAAGGACATCAAAGAAGAGGTCAAAAGGACGCAATCTACTCAACTTTCAGAACCCGACAGGACTGCTTTCATAAAAGTATTCCTCCTTTAGAGTTTGCAAAGATGTTGACTTGGGAGGGGTACGTCTTGTATGTTTTATTTTAATGTCACTGGATGAACCTAGGGAACCAATAGAGAAGAACCATGCAGGAGATAAGGGAGAGTAGAGAACTATTTACCTATTCCCTTTACTTCTAAACCAGGCCTCAGCGCATTCACGATGTGATAAACCAAGTTCATCTTTGCAGCTACAACCAAGCTGGATTGTACTCGAAGTTGTAGACACCTGTTCAGATCCCAAATGGCATATTCTGCATACCACTTCTGCATCATCCGGTTCACCATTCACCGCATCGCAGGTGCTAATTCTGACATCAACGATGCCACTGCCTGCTTCTGTGGACTCTGCTTTCTGTTCATATTCTTTATTCAAATCGGACCTGGGTTCTGAGTTCTCTTCTTCTCTGCTCACGAACTTGGTCTCGTCTCTTACAACAATGACAGTCTCTGAATCGACTAAGTCTGATGAAGTAGCACTCATTTGTGGTTGTGAAGTTGGCAAAAAGGCGGGCAGGCCGTTCTAGAAAAGTTTCGAATATCCTTTGTGTCTCCAGCTTCAAATGTTCTCTTTCATCAAACTTTCGGAACCTCCAGACCGCAGGCGCAGAATATATAGATTCCATTTACCAGCTTTGACTTATACCCTGGTTTAGGGCCTTTCCAAACTCCACTTAAACCTCCCTCCACTTGCTCAGCTGACCAATACAAAGAAGAGGCGGCCTTTTGCTATATTATTACTCTTTTTTTTGTCAAAAGTCGCAAGAGTGTTTTGCACGTAAAATACTGCTGCAATCCAGCAGCGATCATAACAGATCCAAAACGAATTCTCACTTGTGTGAAAGATCCAAAACTCTTTTTCTTTTAATTGAATTTTTATAACTTTCTCAACCAAACACCGAATTTTTGTACAGAAACTCAATCTCCTTTCAAATAATAATAAAAAAAATCTATCAACTTATCTTATCTACACTTTTTCAATAATGCCAATAAAACATCAATCATAGGAATTTATCCATTTATCACGTTTTTATATATATTTTTTCTAAAACTTAAATAAAACTCAATCTCTTATTAAATAACCTTAGAAGTTTTCAACATCTTTTCACAAATTTTCAAAAAAAGTAAAATTCTTAAAAAAATTGAAGGTAAAAATATACGTTGCACCTTCAAGTAAGGAGGGACCGACACTTTGCATCTCATCTTCAATTTGGTCACATTAAGCTTCACATTTTTTAATTCCGTTAAATTGACCATTTAAATGAATAGACAGTAGAGAAAATGGCATTTTAGTTTAATATATGTGTACCCAAAATTTAAATATGTAACTCTCGGAATGACAAATGAAAAAAACAGGGTAAATGCTAAGGCTATGTTTGTTTAAGTTCTCAAAAAAAATTAAAAATTTTTTATTTACTTTTTTATTAATTCTAATATATTTTTACTAATTCTAATTCTTTATTCATCAATTTTAATACCTTTTCACCAATCTCAATAATTTTTTACAAATTTTAAAAACTTTTAATTAACTTTTCACTAATTTCAAAAAAATCTACATTATTTTAAAAAATATATAAAAATAAAAATTATTTTCAAAACTAAACAAAACATAGCCTAAACTTCCACGTTTCGGCTCGTGACATGGCGTCTGACATTGAGTAGAAACGTTGACCCTGCGTAATTCGGAGCTATTTATTTTTCAGGCTCAAAAGCGAGAAACAACAGCCCCTAATTACGTTACGTGCTGTACTCAACTTGACTAATGATTAAAGAAGAAGAGATAATAAAGCTTCCTTCTTTGCTGTCTGCAGTGAGAGAAGACTTTTGTCTGGCAAGGATCCATGCTACCATGTGGCCTCCCTCGTGGCTCGCCACAATCACTAGGAATCACTAGGAAACGTCTCCAACCTGAGAAAAATTCAGTGGGAATATTGGTTACTTCCATCTCGCTCCACCCAAATAAAAAAAAAATATTGGCTACTTTGGAAACGTTCAATACTAAGCATATATGATATACCGTCAGACCCTTGAGTGGTACTCTTCTCACGCTATCCGGCCGCCTGATCAATCCATATTTCTTTAAGAGTCTTAGAAATCCTAAACTCCTAATCGAATGTCTACATGATCCCGAACGATCTTACACGTTCGAGATATCTCTTTCTCTCCGAGTAGGACTTCATAACTCGGTTAAAAATTAGACTCCCGATAGAGGTATGATTCTTAAACTCATATAAAAGGCAGGTACTACGTATTACTTGTGAGTCTCAATAACAATCCAAGAGGGGGTGAATTGGATTTTACCAAAAAACTTGCCCCTTTTTCGATTAAAACACAGATCTGGAAAATGTTATTTCTCTAAAGATAAAAATACATATTTGAATATACTAAATGATAAGCTAAATATAAGCAATGAATCATGAATCATAAAGCATAACAAATACGGATATGAAACGAATAATAAGCGAGATAGAGTTAGAGAGATAACACCGTATTTTTAGGTGGTTCGGCCAACACTTGCCTACGTCCACCCCAAGGCTATTGACTTCCTTGGGCTTTCTCCACTATTCTCCAAATAACGAATACATCTTAGCTTCCCGGGTGCTAAGGAACCTTTACAAAGTGTTTTCCGAGCTTACACTTTAACTCACTCTCACAAATCCTCACAACCTAGAGGATTTCTTCTACTCTCACAAGTAGGACCAAGTGTTTTCCCAACACTCAAAGGTTTTACAAATAATGGCTGCAAGGAAGGCTCTATAAGCCGAATGAGCAAATGAGGCACACAAATATGGAATGACTCTCTAAGCCAAATATACAATTGTAAATCTCACAACATGTGGAATGGCTCTCTAAGCCAAATTAGCAAGTAAAAAAGCTTAATAGAGTGCAATAAGATAAAATTGTAAAAGGAAATCTAGAGTTTGGAAGATATGAACACAAGCCTTTTTGGTAGATGTGATTTTCCCTCTTCTTCAAATACTTTCTCTCTCTAGAAGTTAGGGCAGAGTGAGCTTGCAAGTGGGTTGTCCCTTCTTCAAGAAATCTCTCTATCTTTGGAGGCTAGGTCATCAATGATGAACAATAGAGGAAGATTGAACAGTGAGAGCTTTGATCTTGGAAGAATCAGTAAGTAATTTCTTTGGATCTAGTTTTCTCTCTTTGGAAGGATATATGTTGAATGATGATGCAACTCTCTTTTCTTCAATAAATTTCTCTTCCTTTGAAGGCTGGGTTGTCAATGATGAGCAAGAGGAGAAGCTTTGACAATGAGAGCTCCGGACTCGAAGGAATCAACAAATGAATTTCTTTGGCTCTTGGCTTTTCTCTCTCTAGATGTTGCTATTTTGATCGAGCATTTTCTTCTCTCTCTCCATCTCCTTCTTCATATAGCGTCTAGATCTTCAACGGTCATAAAGGGTATTCTTGGAAAGATTGAGTGCCGTTGGAGGTCGTTTGAGACAATTTGAAACCCTTTTGAGTGATCTGGCGTTGTTCCAGAATTTCTGCAATTTCGCACTATGTGTCGACACATGGTCTTCTATGTGTCGACACCATGTTTTCATTTCTCAGGAGATAGTGCAATGTGTCGACACATGGTCTTCAATGTGTCGACACATTGAACACTTAGTCTGAAAATGCTATCAACAGTGAATTTTTGCATTATGGAGTTGAGCTCTCGGGTGTAATTGCAATGTGTCGACACTATGGTCCAATGTGTTGACACTTCCAAAACTTAGTCAAAAAATCATTTTGAGTTGCCTGAAATGTAAAATCTCGGGTGTTAGTTCAATGTGTCGACACTTATAAGTGCTGGAGAGAAAAACAACAGCTTTAAAGTGTCCAATCCATTCCAAACTTCTTTATACACCTACAATATGAAAAATTAATCTTATCAGCTTGTGTAATGGTGTTCAAGTGCACTTAGAAATATTTTAGATAGATAAACCTCAATCCTTTCGAAATACAACTTGGAAATTGTGGATTGACAATGTAAAATTTAAAAGTCTTTGAAACTTAGAATATTTTGTTATCATCAAAATCATTTATGGATTGTTTGTAAAACAACCTTGGGCTAACATTACTGATATCATGCTTAATTCTATTCTCTAAGCACTAAACATCTTCCCCATTAGGGCTGAACAGAACCGGACCGCAGACCGGACCGGATTTATCCGGTCCGGTCCGGTCTGTATATTTTTGAAATGCGGTCCGGACCGAACCGGACCGCATTTCATAATTTTTTAATTTTTTTAAAAAATATTACCTTTACTGCGCCTACTGCGCTGTCATAATTTTTTTTTTAATTTTTTTAAAAATATTACAGCACTGCGCAGTGCCCCTAATAGCATTGCGCCTACTGCGCAGAGCAGTGCGGCTCTGCTGCGCAGAGCTCTACGCTCTGCGAAATTCTTTTAAAAAAAATAATTTTTTTTAAAAGAATTTAAATCCGGTCTGGACCACTTAAGTGGTCCAGACCGGACCGCATTTTTTAAAACTGGACCGGACCACATATAAGTGGTCCGGTCCGGTCCTTTAATATTAGAGGACTGGAAATGCTGTCCGGACCGCATTTCCGGTTTTCACCCCTATTCCTCATATCTAACTTGGTTGTCAGAGACTTGATCCGAGGCCACCCCTCGGTGATTTTTGCAAGATTACTTGGATTCTGAACACTGTGGTGCTTTTTGGCATCATCAGTCAGCTTCCGAGCATTGTGGTGATTTTTGTTATAATGTGTACAGGGATCTACGAGCGTCATGCATCAAAAAGGCAGCCCATAAAAATTGGTCAGGGCATATACAAAATACGCCATCTCTCGAGCTGCCGGACAAGCCATACAAAGGCTGTCGTCATATAGATCAACGACCCACTCGGGTATCAAAGCCCACGACCGCGTCTTCTATTTGCACAGGGTCGGGATCCCCGAGGCACTGTGGCCACCTGGCCACCTCGATCATAATTTGGTGGTCCCACTCGCGACGGAACATAGAGATTATCACTTCCCTCAACGATATCATCTCGTATGATTTCTTCAGCGAGCGTACAAGATGAAAATTTTCTTCTGCCTTGGTCATCTGCACTTCTTCAGTCAGCAACTCGAGCATACAATATAGGTATGTACCTTGAGGGTTCCCGGTCTCCATAGACAGAGTCACCATTTCGAAGCCTTTCACGAAATTCCTACCCCAGAACATTGTACGAAGTCCCATCAAGAACAATACGTCGGGGTTGTGGTAAGACAATAAAAGGTCCACAAATCGTCTCACTTGAACAGGACTCTCTGCCAAATAGGGCAGCTCTTCGACTGGCACACGACAGTCTCCGCCCCAACTTGTCGAAGAGTGCGACACACTCCGCGTATACTCATAAGGTCAAGAACATAATCCTCGGTGACCTTGAGAGCAATGGCCACCAAAAGTTCGTAGGGAAGTGTGGTGAAATGATCGGCTTTGATCCGACGCATGAAGAGTAACAAGAGCGGTCACACAACGAGAGTCAATCAACGCTAAATTCTCTAGAGATCCAAAATTTCCAAGAAAATACCCATCCAACAAGAAATTCTGAGTGCCCAATGGTGACCACCGATGTCGGTTTTATATAATTACGTCGTAGGAGCCCTCGTGCGCAAAATTAGTTTTAACGGCCAAGTTTGATCGGTCGGGGCATAATCAGAGCGAGTAAAGGTCTGCGACTAATCAGAAAGGACGATTCGTCGGGTACAGACGAGATACAGGAGATCAACCCCAACTACCAAATAATATGTATGAAAGAAGATGTTCGACAGCAGTATTACATTTTCAAAAACCAAAAAATAAGATTAAATGTGCAAACAGGAGCTCAGGGAACTCCCGTCCGACCGGGTGCAATTGATCCTTCGCCTTCACCAACATTGCTCGACGAGGGCCCAGCAGCTGAGGACTCACGGTAGGACAGCAGAATGGCGGAAAAGTTGCACAAGAGAAATGGCGGTCGCGTGCGCTGCAAGCCAGTTTTGAGCTGCCTGCGTCTGGGTCGTGCCGATATCAAATGGGCCCAGGCCCCAGTAAGAAGGGGGAGCCCAATGTCAATCACGGGATTCCGCTCTCTCCGTTTGGCTCGTCGATTCGATTTAAGTCGTTATAAAACCCAGCCTGATAGCCTCTGGATTTTATGCTCTTCGCTCGGTTTGTTGAGGTTGAAGAGGGGGGCTACTGATGGGCCATAAAGTACCAGGCCTATCAGACCAGACCACCCACGTCTGGCCCATAGTCAGAGTGTCCGTCTGATTAATCCATATCTCTTTAGGAGTCCTAGAGGTCCTAGACTCCTAACCGAACACCTACATGATCCCGAACAGTCCTACATGCTGAAGATATCTCTTTCTATCCTAGTAGGACTCCATAACTCGGTTAAGAGTTAGATTTTCGATAGAGGTATGGTTCTTCAACTCATATAAAAGGCAATGTACTACGTATTACTGATCTCATGCTTAATTACATTCTCTAAGCACTAAACCTCTTCTCCAGATCTAACTTGGTCATCGAAGACTTGATCCGAGACCACCCCCCTCGGTGATTTTTGTAGGATTTTTTGGCTTCTGAACACTGTGGTGATTATTGGCATAATCGGTCGACTTCCGAGCATTGTGGTGATTTTTGACATCATCATTTCCAAATGGAGAAGACCACAATTTGACTCAGCCAAGACGACCTTCTCCCACCCCACAACCACTAAAATACATAAAAATCGAAATAAAAAGGCACAAAGTAGGTATTACCTGAATGTGACTCTCGAAATAAGAAGTCAAATGAGAAAAATTGGGTGAAGTCGGAGAGAAAATGATGAGAGAAAAAAATGTTTTGGATTTCACAACTCTGTCGGTTTTTAAGATCCATCCACAGTGTCTAAACGTTTATACAATGTGCGGATGCATATCAACGGTAAGATTTCCACATGGCCCCATCAAATTCGTCCGCATTAAATTCTAAATCTTGAATGTTGCAAAATATTCTAGAACCTTCGTGCGTCCGTACGATTGTTGAGATACAATACAATCCTTCGGTTCGCTCTGTCGTACTCTATTTCCCAGCTTCAACAGTTCAATTCCATACGGTTATGAGCTGCACACTTCAAAATTGTGCAACATGGAAGCACACGATTCGTTGAAAAAACAATTTGTCATGTCCGAACGTCAGACAGTTGTTTTAGCATCTTCTTCTGCATCAGAAGTGTGGCAACCATGCAGATTCTCCTTTTTGAGTTTGGACGGTTATATTACCGTCCAGACATGTTTGATGGTTTTGTGACAATTATAAATGCATCACTAACTGGTGACGATTAGAATCGTTGCCTAAAGCAAGTTCGGACATGGTTTAAATGGTCTGGACAATATTCAAAAATTTGTGACGAATTTAATCGTCACAGCTTTGTAACAGATTGGCAGTCCATCACCCAAAAAGGCATCCGAACATTTTGGATAACGAAATGTAATTTTTTTCGTAAAAGGTGATTTTGGATGACAAAATTTTGTTTGACACCTAAAAATTTCTCATCGAATATCATTTTTCTTGTAATGAGTATGAATTGGTTAAAGTATTGGTTACTTTCATATAGCTCCCCCAAATAAAAGTATCGGCTACTTGAGGAAGGTTCAATACTAATCCGGCTTGAATAGGAGAAATCAGCTAGAGGCTCAGACTTTTTTTTTTTTCCTGGGAGGGGGCCAATTTGGAGAACTATTAATTACACTGATCCCCAAATCACTGTTTTATGTTGTTTAAAATTACTCACTTACAATATTTTTTTGAAAATAATAAATTTTATATGATATTGAACGCTCAAACTATAAAATTTTGATAACGTGCGAGATCAGTAAGATTTGAGCATTAAAAATATAAAAAATGGGTTAGACAAGTACAAAATATCATTTTGAAATGATCTCATAAATCATCAATATCAACGTCAACATCATCTTGATGGTTTAAAATATTTTTATATACATGAAAAAAAATACGATTTGTTTTAAATAAAATCCTTACTCAGTACAGGATATGGATGGATCTGATCAGCGTGCGAGGTCATCCAACTGATCCATGTTGTATTGACGAGAATCCTATAAAAAGCAAACCCCTTCGAATAAGACAAAAAAAAAAAAAAGCGCACCCCTTCGAATAAGACAAACGTGGCCACGAAACCAAAAGCTAGTCAAAAGCCATGCAAAAGCCAATTAGTTACGATTATTTTTTAGGGTAAACTACATGAACAGTCCCTGTGGTTTCACGTTTTGACAAATTGGTCCCTGTGGTTTTAACTTGAACACATTAGTTCTTGGGGTAAGCATCATGTAACAAAAAGGTCATCCCGTTAGATTTCTGTCAACCCACTTAACGGTCAAAGCTTCCGGGAGGACCTTTTTGTTACATGATGCATACCTCAGGGACCAATTTGTCAAAAGGTGATACCACAGGGACTAATTTGTAGGTCCATGTGGTATCACCTTTTGAAATAATTGGTCCCTGAGGTATGCATCATGTAACAAAAAGGTCCTCCCGGAAGCTTTGTCCGTTAAGTGGGTTGACGGAGGGACTGCATTGCAACAACTTGCTGACCACAGGGACTAACGCGTTCAACTTGAAACCACATGGACTATTTTGCTAAAACGTGAAACCACAGAGACTCTTTCAGTACTTTTCCCTATTTTTTAAAACTCAAGTAATTAGGCCAATTAAACAAGAACAGAGAACATACCTGCATTTTCAATTTCCACATAAAAATTGGAATATAATCTGAAAAGTGCCATAACTTAAGAGGCGAAATACGATACAAGTAAAGGATGGAGAGACCTTTTTTTTTTTTTGGGAAATGTAAATAGGAAGGAAAGGAGGGGAGAGAGTCGAGAGACCTTTCTTGGGAAAGACAAATAGGATATATCTTTTACTTCATCCACCGCCGTTTGATCCAATCATCTCACTTCTGCGGGATTCGGATGAGGCGGCAGTATGTAATTGGTCGACCACTGAAGCCCTTTACGCAGTCGAAGACCGTTAGAGAGCATAAATTTGACACGGCGCGAGGGCAACCTGGTAATTGCCTAGAACAAGCTATTTATATAGAACAACGTCACGCAGTTCGAGGCCGTTGCAAATATTGAGTTCAGTCTTCTGTCTCACGTTAGAGAATCGAATCGCTCCGCCACGCCACACTTCACTAAAGTTTTCAGCTCTCCGTAGGCGCATAGACAAACGATGGCGTTTCGGTCGGCGATGGTAGGGCGGGTCACGAGGCGGGGCTCTGATCTGGGAGCGAGATGGATGTCGACGTGGTGGCGGAGCGTGGAGCCGGCAGCGAAGGATCCGATTCTTGGCGTTACGGAGGCTTTCCTGGCCGATCCAAGTCCGGACAAAGTCAATGTCGGAGTTGTAAGCTTCTTTGTTGTCTTTTCTTCTTTTTTGAATTCTCCGTCTGGTTGACAGGAAAATGGAGGGGGGGGGGGGAAGAAATGAAGGATGAGAAGTGTTGTCGTTATGCTGAAAAAGTTTTGTTTTTTTCTTTTCTTTTCATGATTCTAAGTGGAAGCCTGACTGTTTAATTAGGCTCAAAAGTTGAAGGGTTTCCGAGCTATTGATAATGTCCAATCTGAGATCTTTAGAAAAGCGGCCGGGGGGGGGTGGATTTCTTGTTTTTCTGTTTCGTTGTCTTAGCAGCCAAACACGACGAGAGTGAGAGAGAATTTCGCTTGCCGCTTGCGGTTGATAATTATTCTATACCCTCTCTCCTTAATTTTTTAAAGCATGAATAAGATGAAGGGAATTATTGTAAGTTTGATATTTCAAGTCTGTGCTCTGTTGTGAAAAACTTAGCTTCCTCTGTCTTCAAAGATATCATTCGCGGATTGAATAATATCTCTTATTTCCTGATGTTATCAGAAAACGAATAGAGCTCGGTTAATTTTGATCAAGTTCCGTTCTTTAGCGGATTCGCCTTCTAATTCTCTCTCTTTTTTCTTTCTTTTTACATAAATAAAAGGGTGCTTACCGGGATGATAACGGAAAACCGGTTGTACTCGAATGTGTTAGAGAAGCAGAGCGGAGGATTGCTGGAAACTTAAACATGTGAGTGTCTTTGACTTTTCTAATCTGAAGCTGTTTATTATAGTCTTATGTAATGTAATTGACCGCTATTTCCATAAATCTATCCTATATTAAATGAGTCTTAATGTCATTCCCTGTTACTGAAGTATAATATTTGCATAATTTCTTTCTTTTCTTAATTTTGTTCTTTTGTTTGATTCTGTTTGTGGTAAATGCATAGTCCTTGCGATAGGATTAGTGGATACATCATCAGCTCAATAGATAGAATGTCTGATTAAGGTTTTTGTGTTGATTTTCGTGACGCAACAACTTGCAACTTTTGTGGTGGTCCCATTTGCTTTACCTTTCTATCCTCTGACAATGTTGATTCTTTTGATCTTTTTCTCATTTTCCTTCCAATGTTCCCTATCCATCATAACATGCGTTACTTTTGAGTATTTCTTTTTATTTTCGTTATTTGCTAGTGGATGTTGATTCCTTGCCTTTATTTATTTGACTCTTATCTCTTTCTTGGGGAAGTCATGCTGGTATTCCATCTAATATGATTAAAAGTTACAACTGTGTGGAATCAGAAAACTTGCTCTTACAATTAAGCTTTTTCCGGGAATTATTCTGGTAGGATTTGGGTAGTTAAATTATTGAAAAGTAGGTTAGCAATGGCAGCAACAATGGATGATATTACACGTCTTAAATTTGACAGCAGATTCTTCCATGAGTCTGGTCATGATTATGGATCTTTATTGGCTGTCATACAATATCTATCTGTTGAGTTTTCTGTTGTGGGATGTGAGCCATAATTTACTATTTTGGGAGAGCTAAATCACATTTAGTTATTCACCAGTAAAATATTCTTTAAAATGATTTATTTCACTCCCCTATAGTTTATCAATGATGGAATCGGTGGGATTGTTCCTTTTCAGACTATTTGTCTAATCTACCTTAAATTTTCTATTATGGTCTGTACGATGTAGATGAATGGTTGCTGACTAAATTACTTTCAAATGAAAGGGTTTGGCCCAGAGATATGGAATGCGGAAAATTTCTATATTGCGTGAGATTGTTGTAGATGATATGAAGCCTAATCAGGTGTTTAACAGCAGTGGTAGAGCACATTTGCGTAAATTAAGGACTCGGAAAATGAAGACAAGTAAACTAACTCTTGGACTAGGGAGTAATAGGTGGCATCTTTTCCATTTCTTGTAAAGAAATTCTACACACTATTTTTTTCCCAATATCTATCTCAAAATGCCCCTGTTACATGCTCATGAAAATGTTTGTGTTTCCACGAATTACAAAGTTTGTGTTGGTTTATCTATTTTTTTAAACATTTGAATCTGAGGGCAGTAAATAGTTTTTTCTTCTTCTTTAGTTTCTGGTTCACTGGTGAGCAAAAAATGTAATTCTTCCACATCCCGTATCAGTTTTCTCTCCCTTGAACCAATTAAATGCTTTACGCATTTGTCTTTTTTGGGCAGGGAGTATCTTCCTATGGGAGGGAGCATTAAAATGGTTGAAGAAACACTGAAACTTGCGTATGGGGAGAATTCTGAGTTTATTAGAGATAAAAGGATAGCAGCAGTACAATCTCTCTCTGGTACTGGTGCATGCCGACTTTTTGCGGACTTTCAAAAGCGTTTTTGTCCGGATTCACAAATTTATATACCAGTTCCTACTTGGGCCAAGTGAGTATCACGGGCCTTATTTCCTTTTAAATCTGTGATAATTCTCTCATTCAACATCCCACCCACACCTACTTTTTCAAATTTAGTTGTACTTTCTGGGTTTCTGTTGCTTTCACTTCCTTTTTCTGTCTGTTGTGTCGTACGGGCCTCTAACGTGAGTTCCACAGCCATCATAACATCTGGAGAGATGCCCAAGTACCTCAGAGGACCTTCCATTACTATCACGCAGAGTCACGTGGTTTAGATTTTGCGGTGCTGATGGACGACATAAAGGTAAGACAAATCTAGGTTCCCAACTACCTTATTCAGTTACTTGTCTCTCACTTGCTGGTACTTCCCAGTTTTAATCCCTTTCTCATTTTGTCATCTCTCCATTGCTGACAAACAATTCTTTTCCTTCCCTTGAAAAAAAATGAATATAGAATGCTCCAGATGGATCATTCTTCCTACTTCATGCTTGTGCTCACAATCCTACTGGAGTGGATCCTTCAGAGGAACAATGGAGAGAGATCTCGTACCAGTTCAAGGTAATCAACTTAATCAACTTAATAGTGTAAGGATTACTAGGTTTTTCTTCTTTTTGCATTTTCTTCGCTCCTTTGCTATGTTCTGAATGTTATGATCATTTTCAGGCAAAGGGTCATTTTGCCTTCTTTGACATGGCATATCAAGGTTTTGCGAGTGGTGATCCAGAAAAAGATGCAAAGGCCATCAGGATTTTTCTTGAGGATGGACATCACATTGGAATTGCTCAATCATATGCGAAAAACATGGGACTCTATGGTCAGAGAGTAGGATGCCTTAGGTAACTGTCTATTTTTTCTTCTGAATGCAGATTTCTTTTCTTATTTTGGTCTTTAATAGGCAAACATCAACTGCATGTCAGTTCCAAAAAGCTAGTAAACTTTAATTCCTGATGCTGGATGATGAAGAATATCAGTACAAATAATAGTAATGAAAGGTCCCAGAAATGTCATTAGAATAGCAAATACGGCAACTAGGAAACTCTAAGATGAATGGAGAATATAAAATGACAGTGAAATGCTTCTTGGATTTTCTTTTTTCTTGCAGTTATGTACTCCTTTATTGACTAATGAAGTTAAGTGGGCACTTAATATTTCAAACATTGAACCTTAAAAATATGCATGAGGTTTTGGACCTTGATCATCTTTGGACTGTATACTATCTTTTTATCATCTTTGAAAACTTATTAGTTTTAGTTATGGGTCCCGATCATCTGCTTGTGGGCCAAGTTTTTTAGTATTGGTGGGATGCTGAGGTAAGGACATAGTTTTTGAGTATTGGAGCTTTGCAGAGTTAGGGATGTAAGACTAATATCTTCGGTTCGTGAATGATTACCTGTTGCTTCTAATGGATTTGCCTCATCGCTTTTTTAATGCTTTGAAATCACTATAGTTAAAAGATACCAAAGTATACAAGAAACAAGAATGGTGTTTTGATTGGAATTCATTCATTCTTCTACCTGTGGTTTCTTGTGTGTCGCTTCTTGGACATTATGTCATCCTATTTACTGGGAAGATTACGCAACATATGGCTTATTCTCAGACGTCTCTTCTGTATGTCAAGTTATTCAAAAAGGGAGCTCTCCTTAATAGTTTACTATGCTTTGCAGTGTTCTTTGTGAAGATGAAAAACAAGCCATTGCTGTAAAGAGTCAGTTGCAGCAGCTTGCTAGACCCATGTATAGTAACCCCCCTGTTCATGGTCCGCTCATAGTTTCAACAATTCTTGGCGATCCGGAGTTGAACAAATTATGGCTCAAAGAAGTTAAGGTAAATTAAAATAGTACAGTAAGCTTTTTATTCTTTCTTGGTATTCTTTCCCTTTTAAATTTCCTTGCAGGAGAGATCACTGTTGTTCTCAACCCTAAACATGAACCTAAGTGGTGTGACACTCTGCTTCAAAGGGTAGTGATGACATAGGCTAGGCTTTAAGACTAAGCTTTCATGATGCACGAGAGATTTGTCCCTTAAGGCTTGTATGCAGTCAATACGCAGTTAACATGCCCTTCTAAGATCCTCTTTGTGCCCCAAAATTCCTTTTTTATTAATAGCAATGTGTGATGGCCCAAAATCCAAAATTCCTTTTTGTGTCCCAAAATTCCTATCTGACTATCTGTATCATCTGTTCCAGGTGATGGCCGATCGCATCATTGGAATGCGAACAGCTCTAAGGGAAAATCTTGAAAATTTGGGTTCACCTTTGTCATGGGAGCATATAACAAATCAGGTTCCCTAACATTTATAACTTTTAGATTCCATTTATATTGCCTGTTCATATTAATCTCCAATTTGTTTCATTTGCTGATGTTGTCATTTCTAACCATTCTGGTCCTTGTAAACAGATTGGTATGTTCTGTTATAGTGGGTTGACACCAGAACAAGTTGACCGTTTGATGAGCGAATTCCATATCTACCTGACTCGAAATGGTCGTATCAGGTAATATGTCCGACCATTAATTTTCTTAAATGGTAGAGCTAAAAAAATGTGATCTTTGCTGATATGTTAACGGTGCATGTTTGTATACACAGTATGGCTGGTGTTACTTCAGGCAACGTTGGATATCTGGCTAATGCCATCCATGAGGTCTCAAAATCTGCATAGAGACATGTTACAGAAGTCTTCAGTGTGCATGGACCTATGTACCGAGGCATCACACAGTCATCAAGAATTTTGTAATCTCCTTTCCCTGCCCTTTTATGAGTAGGAAAGGAGGCAATAAGGGACAAGTTATGTATTCTTCCAACTGTTCTGCACTTTTTACTGATTTTTTTATTGGGGGTGCTTTAATTTTGGGTGAAGTCCATGTAATGCATGACCATAAAGAGCTGCATCCGTATCTACCATAAGATGGGTATAGAATCCCGTTGGTGCTAGTGGAAAATAAGTCAGAGCCATTAGGATTTGGACATACAAGATGCATGAACATTCTGACGTTAAATAGAAATAAACAAGATTATCGCGGTGAAGTGGTCCCTTTTTGTTGGCTAATTCTTTTGTTAAATAGAAATGGAAGTGAAGACAAGATAAAAAGAGTTCACAGATGTTACAAGAAATTCTACCCTCGAAGCCAAATTTCCAGTACAATCATAAATCACTTGCTTTGGCATTTGAAGAACAATTGCTTTCACAGTTGAATAGGAAACATTAACTTTCCAGGCAGTAAGATGTCAGAACTTGGTGACAGATATGTTGCTCCCACCCATTTTTTGCTCTCAACCACTAACTGTAAGCATTTAGCTACAGCATCATCAGCTCTCTGAATCACCACCTAAACCAGTTCCCACCACCACCCAAGCTGTCTCCCACATCCTGGACTTGGTTTTGTTCCCAGTTTAATAAAAAAGAATGTTATCATTAAGACTGCCACATATAAATAGAAATAACACCATGATTAAACAAAAACACAAGCCAAACAGGGAATGTTACTCTAAACTTTCTCTGCTGGGCTTCTGTAGCCCCTACCTAGCCAGACATGAATAGCATTGCTTTTTATACTCAGCTTTGGAATCTTTACGATCAAAACAATGTACATAGGTAGGGAAATAGTATTTTCTTTCGCTTGACATAGTATACATCTTCATAGGGCAAGAAAAAAACTGCTCATTAAACCAGAACCCTTGGTTACATCGACTGCGTAAGGGGCTCTCCTTGATTCACATTCATCGCTACAGCAGTTGATTCCACGTTGCAATGTGTCTCTACATCTACGTACCAGCTAGTTGTGGGAAGCTGAGACCTGTCTGCCGCCGTACATGTTCTGGTATAAGCCTATTGATCAACTCAGGTGATGCTCCTCGTAGCTGTAATCCAATTGGAACTAACTGGTTAATTCATCTACAGCCATAAACCAATTAATGTACCACAAAAGTCAAAGCAGAGGCAAAAAAAACCCATAGGTGCAAAAGAAAAGCACAAGTGTCGATGTAAGAAACGAATTTTCTTTTCACCAAGTCCCATGTAGGACCCATGCAGTTGAGGAGGGCATTCAAGTGATTGGATGCCTCTAACACCAAGTCTTGCAATCCATCAGTCGACTATGAGACCAGTTGAACATGATATGCACATGCATTGGATGTGGTCTTACAATTGATGTTCATAACTATAAGTAAGTTGTAGCGTAACTTCTTAAGATCATCAAAGGTAGGAGCAACAGACCTCCAACCTTAGAAGAATAAAGCGATCAACATCTAGGATCAATAAGATTGAATAAATGCCAATATCTGCCAATGCTAATGAAATATATGAGTACTGAATTTCAATTGAATTATATACAAGACCCACTACTTGACAAGAAAACAAGAAAAGCAAAGACCAAAAGAGCAAGAACTATCTACAATCCCGGGAGCAGGGTACTGCTAGCTCTGAGTGCACAAGTACCTGATATTGATGAATGAAAAAGGCCAATACCAGATTACTGAAATTTGCAGTACAGACAGTCGATCTCCTATTCTAAGGTGGTGTTTGAGTGCCAAAATTATGAATGAAAAATACAATCCCAGATTACTAAAATTTGCAGAACAGACAGTCGATCTCCTATTCTAAAGGATTGGTCAACTTCTTAGTGCAGTAATCTGAAAAGGATGACTGCAAATATGGAATTTTCCCCAACATGCATGATAAAGGACATGTAGAAACACCTACAGTGTGATTCAATTACATTTGTTTCCCATGAATTTTAGAAGAAAAAGCGACATACTTCTTGTTTGAAGTTGAACAGAAGGGGCAACGGGCGGCCGCTAGGAAGACGGGCATTGGGCTCACGAAGCTCATCAAAGAAAGGATGCGCACAGGCTTCTAACTGCAATAGCAAAAACCAAGTAGGTCAGATACAGATCAAGGATAACAGGAATGACTGACACTGCTATAGGAGTTCGTAAGAAATTGACAGAATAAAACTTCAAATTGCAATGGCAATCTGCGAAAGTTGCAGCTCAACCCCACAACAGAAGACACAAGAAAAATGTGCCCTTAATTAAATCCTTACGGACAAGATGTGAAATCACACAGTTTCTTGTTATAATGAGCTTTATCTTGAGACTACAGCAACAAAACTTCATCAAAAGAAAGTCGAACTCACCGCAGTGCAGCGAAGACTTGGTGAATATTGAAGAAGCCGTGAGGCAAGGTCAATTGCTTCAGGAGGCATTCGTTGGCGGAAAACCTGAACCAAGGAAAATTTACACAATTGGAGCACGTCCAAGAATATCCCATAGTCGACAGTAATTCGTGTATTAGCAAGAAATGAACAGAAACCACTGATTGGCCCCTTATCTTTCAGCACATGATGTCAAAAGGAGTTCTTAGGGCACTTCATACACATTGCCTGAAATTAGATGATTGTCTGCCGATGCACGTAGAATGCACACAAGAACTAAGACCGAGGCAACACCACTTATTTGCTTTGCCAATCTTCTATATTTAGTCTACTTCTGGTAAAAACTACCCGATTCCCATGAAGTAAAAGAAGATAGATAAAAACATATGTTGGATAAAGATTACTCCTATTTTTTAGGATCTCCAAGTATTTGAGATCTAATTGGTAGTAGGGATGCAGGTGGCAAATTGGTCTTTTCCCCCATCTAGGGTTTTCATTTAAATATTTTTATGAAGTAACCCTACGTAAAGCTCTAGCCGCTCTCTCCTATTATGGACATAGGCACATTGCCGAACGACATTAAATCTCTATCTCAATTTTCTGACTCTTTCTCTCTTCGATTTTCGTTTATTGTTCATCATCGGTGTGCACGGTAACAACAACATACCTTGTGCCAAGGATGCGCTTTAATTTGAGGGAACCTAAAATCTGTATAGTTTGGATTCATGCAACGAATTTCTTCTCGAGTTGGAGTACCAAGAACCTGCAAGATGCTTAACAAATCATCACAAAGTTACAGGAGTTCCAAACTCCATAGTAGCAGTGAGGTATATCCTGAGGCTTCACCTTGATGATTTCTACAAGTTGGTCGACTGCATTTTCTCCTGGAAACAATGGCTATCATAACATTTGAACTTATGAGAAGCAAACCAAAGGTAAGAAAAAATACTGCTCGAAGTCTATTGAGAACATATTCTGCAACTTCCGTTGATAATTTCCATAGAAGTGACAAACCTGACCGAGAAGAAGCTCAGCGAGAACACAACCAGCTGACCAAATATCAATCGATGTGGTATATTCTGTTGCACCAAATATCAGTTCAGGAGCCCGATAATAACGAGAGCATATGTACGATATATTCGCTTCACCCTTGACCTGATCATATCAACTAAAGATCATCAAAATCCAAAAAACGCTTGCATGAAATAATTTCTGGTTAACATAAAAACTATGCTAGCTAAAGGATAACTTGCGTACAAAAAAAGAAGGATATCTTGTATAAAGCAACATGCTTCTCTAATAGCATCTGCATGATGAAATGCAGACAGGGACTTTTTAAGTCTCAACACAAATTTAAGTCATCATCAAGCTTCTTTTACTATTGCCCAAAAATAAATAGTCTTGGTCATTTTTCCAATTACATGGCATATGTACATTCATTTTGAACTGAAGCTTTTGCGTGCTTCTCTTGACAAGATGATTTGTTTGGTCTGCTTATTCAATGAATGAACGATGCAACCCCCAAAACAATTAAAAGAAGGAAATGAGAAAAAATAGAAAAGAACAAGCAGAGTGAATTTACAGGAAAAAAAGTGAATGCAGGCCAAGAAACATTTTCGATAAAAATGATAAAACAATCAATATCAAAGAAATAAAAGCCATTTCTCAAAAGTACAGAAAAGAAGCCTATCAAGTTTTTTTTTCTAGGTCAGAAAAATATAAATGAAATGAAGGAAAAAAAAAGATACAATCCCTTGAAAAATTTCATATCTCATGGTTCTCGCCTGTAAATGCACTTGGATCATGGGTCTTGGCATTAACAATGGTGAGCCTTGAATTCCAATTGACCGTAAAGAACATATTGAAAGCATTTCAGAATAGCCACACTAACACATAAAAAATCACCCCGTCGAATCTCATCTTATGGTAATGAAATATTTGAATGAGGTAAAATTGAAGATGTCAAGAAAGCACATACAAGAACTTTCGCACTTCCAAAGTCACAAAGCTTAACTTGGTGGGTAAGGGGATCAACCTGCGGAATGCATACAATATAGGTTCAGATGAAACAGCCCTGATCAATCAAGAAAACCAAATGGTGGGACTTACCAAAAGATTTTGAGGCTTCACATCCCTATGGCAAACCCCGGGAACAGTATGGATATATGCTAGCCCCCTAAAGATCTGAGATGTATAGTCCATTTATTATCAAAACTTTGATCGAAAGGAAGATCGAGGGAAAAAGAAGGTAAACTAACCTATGAAATCAAATAAATCAAAAGGAAAAAAGGGACCAAGAAGTCATACTTGAAATGTATATAGTTTGACATAGATGAGGGGCATCCTCTGGTTCATACTGCTGTAATGCTTGAGAACCCGGTACATGGTCTCAGGAACAAATTCCATAACCAAGTTTAGAAAAAGTTCATCTTTGCTAGTTGTAGAAAAGAAACAATGCTTCAGTGAAACCACATTTGTGTGATCCATCAAGCGCATTAACTGCAGCTCACGGTTTTTATACCGTCTGTCCTGCAAGACCTTCTTTATGGCAACTGTCTCCCCAGTTTCCAAACATTTTGCCTTTAAGAAAAGAGAGATATCAAATGCTCAAATGTACCACCAAGCATAATCAGTTGTTACTCAAACTCAAACAGGCCTGTACCTGAAAAACAATTCCAAATGATCCAGTACCTACAACACGCTCTGCCATGTAGCTGATCGTCTGCAAGCAGCATTGTAACAAACACCTCAACATACAAGTGATTAGAGAGTCCAAAAGTGAAAACCGTAATTGCATCAGGATTACTCATTTCCGAGAACTAGTAGCCCTGACCAATAGAAGCATTGTAACCGTAATCGCATCAGGAATTACTCTTTTTTTTTTTGCTCATGCATCAGGAATTACTCATTTCTGAGAACTAGTAGCACTGACCAATAGAAGCATTGTATGTACTTTTTCATCTAAGACAATTAGAGGGGGTGAAACATGTTTAAATCAAAATAAAAGCTAAAAATTAAAAAGAAAGAGCAGATCCTAACCTGTTTGGGTTCGCCATTTTTGCCTCCAATGGTGGTGGAGATAATGTGACCAGTGACTGCATCATTCCCCTCAATAACAGCAGCTGACATTTCCTGCAATTCATAGCAACAAGGACGAATAAGCCTACAAATTAGACCCAGCTGTACAAGGTAGAAAAGTTGTCCCTTAATGTTTAGCAATTTCAATCACAAGCCAAGAGCGGTTGGGAACTTGCCAAAAAAAAACCTCAATTGACCATTAAACATGCATATGGACACGTGGTGACTTATGTTATGCAGTTACTTATAATATCAACCATCCCTACTTAACATCAACTCAAAACTAAAACCAAGATTTCACACATGAGCGCATATCTGATTTCTTGTTTCTAGCATTTACGATCATTGCCTCTTTTATCAATGATAGCTGGGGAAGTTACCATGTTGGCACACCATTATTATGAGAACCCCTGTCTAAGCCGTAACATAACGAGGTGATCCACCCTCATCATGCCACCGAGCAGCATTTAAAGAAACAAAATTATTAGCACATCAAATACGCATTGATTGTAGATGATCTAACTAAATGAATTATCCAATAGAACTACAACCCTAGAAAATGCATATTACTGACAAATTAGGAACAGAAGGGCATCCATAAAATTCGATATTGAAGAAAGGCAATGGGAAAAGAGCTCAAGGGATATGCATAGGAAAAGCAAAACTGAGACAGCTATCGTTCACAAGAAAGCATCACATGCTATAAATGCCTTGCGACCCAATCAAAGAGACTAGAAAAGAGAGAATCAAGGACATTCATTACATGAAGCAAACTGGTGCATTTTGAAAAAAAAATTGCCTAGGGAGAAAGGGTACAAGTTTCACAAAGTAAAAAACATGAAACCACATTGTCCAACACGAAGTACACACACAAACATCAAATTTTCTAGTAAACAATCAAAGATCAAACCATCATCAAGCTCAAAATGCTGAAACCACTAGAAAGAGTTCAGAAGTTTAAAGAGAACGAAAATGATAGACGAATTTTGACAAACTTAGAATTGATCTGTCTGGTTACTGAGAACATTGAGGACAAGGAAACGTAAAGGGAACTAAAGACCACAGAGAACAAAATCCTCGCACCTCAGCTGAGCCTAATATAACAACCAAGTCGGATTTTTCCCCTACTTTTTCACCCCCTTTAGCAAGCAATTTAAATAGCACTTCCAGGGGCCAAGAAAGGCACGCTCAATTTCTCAACCATCAAAATCAAACAAATACAAAAAAAGGGGGAGGCACATAATTTTTTTTTTGACACAGGAACTCCCAAGGTCGGGTCATTCGTGTACCGACCCTACAAGCCAACCTAGGACATGTATCAGGACCCCATCCAACACACCCCAAATAAATCAGGAGCGATAATGACGATGTTGGAGCTCGAACTTGAGACATGCGAGAACCCAAGCCGCTGCTATCAAGTTTCATCCCAAAACTAATTGACAATGAGAAGAGGTTATCTAACAGGTATATGAAGCATAAGATTAAATGATTTCTAATCAATGTGAGACTCTAACACTCTCATCACGTGTAGGCCGAATGAACATAGTTCATGCACGAGGATAACACTGCAGAACACAAACAAGTAAAGTTCAAAAATATTTGGTTCTCATGCCATATCAAATTTCATCCCAAAATTAATTGGCAATGGAAATAGGTAGTCTAACAACTATAAGAAACACAAAATTAAATGATCCCTAATAAATATAAAAATCTAACAGTTGCATTATCACCAAACCAAACCAAACCCGGGTGGTGAAAGACACATAATTTTAAAACATAAAGAGAAAATGGCTAAGATTTTTTTTAAAAAAGCACTCCGATAAGAGAGTCGGAAAACTCCGCCGCTGAGAACTCTGGGGGGACAAAAAAAGAGCAAGCCAGCACAGAAGCTTTCTAGATCGCTCAGAATTCGACGAAGAACAAAGGTGCAGAGCTGGATCAAAGACGTTCCAGAACACAAACACAGGGGGAACGTGGTCGTACAAAGACCGAGCAAGGGAGAGACAAAGGGAATAAATGGTAAGGGGAGAGAGACAGATAGAGACCTTATCGGAGGAGTCCATTTCGGAGGCGCGGCGAGTTACAAGCTTCGGTGGGTCATTTGTCTGTGCTTGTCTCTGTGGCTGTGGCTGTGGCTGTAGTGATTGATGGTTTGGCCCCAAGGGCATGGTGGCCATGTGAGGTACAGACTAGACTCACACTCTTACCTTTCTCTCAGAAGAAGTAAGCACTATATTCAATTTTCTTTTCTTTCGTCTGTCTGTCCTGTCGTCTGTGTTTCAAATAGTAGTATGTCGGATGGACAAATAAGAAAAACAGAGAAGACCCACGCGATACTGAGGGCGAGTCGTTCCACGCTCCAATTTGACTGCTCCGCTTGGTTTTGCTGTCTTATCCATGTAAACATACAGTAATGTTAGGGATGGTTAACGGGAGTGTAGGTGACGGTTTGACAAAAATCGTCATCGTAATTGACGAAATCACATATTTGACACCGTCACCGCACTGCTAAGGTACAATAACCGGGTGACGGTATTAACAGTAACGGTTATACGATAACCGCTTAAACCGTATAACCGTTGTGCAAAACAAAAAAGCCTTTTCCTTTAATTTTTTCTTTTTTTTTTTACTGTTTTAGGCTGTTTAAATTTCTAACATAATATTATAATCAATAATCATATCAAACGGACAAATATCATAACACATTCAAATATAATATCATAATCATTAACAATCATAACAAATATAAAGTTGTCCAAAAATATAACATAATATCAAATTCAAACATAAAGACTAAAGTCTAATAAAAGTGTCCAACAATGTGACATAAACCAGCTAAGATATTCTAACAAAAGCCCACAAAAGTGTGTCACATAATCAATAAACACCTCAAGTCTCAACTAGGGGTGGTTAGCGGTAGTGTAGTGTGGTCACCGCAATTGACGGAATCACATATTTGACACCGTCACCGCACCGCTAAGGTACAATAACCGTCCTTACCGGTAATGGTACCGGTAGCGGTAATAGTTTTAGTGGTTAAAACGGTAATTGCCGGTGTAAATGAACACCCCTAAGTAAGGGAGTGTGGACAGTGAGAGGGAGGAGACGATGGTCCAGTGGGCTGCTAGCAAGTCTGAGTTCTGTAAATAAAAACAGGGTACAGAACTATAGATGTTATTATGTGAATTATGTTTGATTATTTTAAAATTTTAAAGTTAATATCAAAAGATAAATTTTATAATTAAAATGATATTTTCAAACGCAGTTGTCACAATGATGATTGAACCTTCAATGGATGAACTCTATCATCTACTGCTTTCTTTTGAAATTAAGTCCTTGAAATAAAATAAAAAATTTTAAAAAAAAGAAAGATAAAAGAGTTGACAGGCGCGTCCGTGATCAATCTCTTAGAGCATTCCTAATAGGTTCTCTATTCTAACATTTTGGTTAGAATAGAGAACTAATTTAACAAAAAAGCCAAAAAATACTCTTTAACAGCTTATCTATTTTAACAGTTTTTAGCTAAAAATTTTAACATGTGAACAGTGGGTCTCTATATTTAGATAACCACTGTTCACTTCTCTATAATAAAATATTAATATTTTTCTTATTTTTTCTTTTTTCTTTCTCTTTTCTTAATACATTTTAGACTAAATAAAGACTAACTTAATACATTTTAAACTAAATAAAGACTAACTTAATATATTTTTAAAAATATGATCGTTAAAATAAGATGACTATTTATAAATATGACCGTTAGGATAAATTTTTTTTTTAAAAAAATCTAATCGTTGAGATAAGATAAACTTAAAAAATGCTGAGCGTTCGGAAAAGACAAAAATTAAAAAATCCACCCTTTTTAGGATAAGACAAATATTCAAAAATATAACCGTTACAATAAAACGAATATTACAAAATATAAATGTTAGAGAAATAATAAAGAAATATTTGAATAATAATATTTAAATAGAATAGTAAAAGTAGATGGTTAAAATAGAGAAGCTGCTGTGGGTGTTTTTAAAAAGTTGATAGTTAAAATAGAAAAGTGTACTTTTTGGTTAAAATAGAGAGCCAAATTTGAATAAGCTACTAGGAATGCTCTTAGATGTTTATAACTACTAACTTGCAAGTTAAATCCTCGCACAGCTACAGGAAAGTGCAGTTGAAATTAAAGCAAGATGTTTGATCCTATAAATTCTAGCTCCTATCTGTTATTGGAATGAAGCTCAAAAATCAATTGAGTCATCACTTTATAATTGGTAAAGGAAACGTGCGGTTGGTTCATTGAATTCGTTACAAAGCATTTTATTTTTCGTAAAGTAATTTCCAATATATTTCAGTAAAGTATTTTAATTTTTGGTATTTGGTTGTTATATCAAATATATTTTTAGAAATTACTTTTAATGTTTTTGATGTACGTTATATTTTTCGTAATTTTATAAGATTAATAAACTTAATTTTTAATATCAATTTGAAATAAAATAAAATAATTTTTTCGAGAGTAAGAAAGGGGTTGAGTTCCTTTGAATGTTTTGGTTTCGGGTTAGAAACCCGAACACTAACTAGATTTTTTTTTCGGGTTCGTGATTTAAAACCTGATCTCGACCCCCCAAAAAAGCTAAAACCGCCGGGATCTGGTTCCTTCGAATGCTTGGGTTTTAAGTTAGAGATGCGAACATGAACCAAATTTTTCTCAGGTTCATGTTTCAAAACCCAACTCGACCCCGAAAAAAGCTAAAATCGTTGGGGTCAAGTTCTTTTAAATGCTTTAGTTTCGGGTTAGAGACTCGAACACAAAGCTGATTTTTCTCGAGTTCATGTTTCAAACCCCGATACTGACCCCGAAAAAAGCTAAAACTGTCGAGGTCGGATTCCTTTGAGTGCTTGAGTTTCAAGTTAGAGACCCGAACACAAACTTGATTTTTCTCGGGGTTATGTTTCAAAACCCGACCCCGACCCTGGAAAAAAGCTAAAACCGTCAGGGTCGGGTTGTTTTGAATGATTTAGTTTCGGATTAGAGACCTGTACACGAACTTGATTTTTCTCGGGTTCATGTTTCAAAACCCGACCCTGACCACTACGTAACACAACCAGTTTGGGTTGAACTGGGTTAGTTTCGAGTCGGGAGGTCAAGTTGGTTGGTTTTTTGCCACCCCTAAGACTGGAAGAGGCAGGTCAGGAAAGAAGATTAACTAGCTTCAAAAAGTAAATACCTTTCAAGAAAGTAGAACTATCTTTAACGGTTGACCGAATTGATTTTCGGTTGATCGTATTTTACTAGTATTGCAAAATAAACGGAGTCTTATTTTATTTTATTTTATTTTCTAAACACGTGTTTGTAACTTTCAGAATTACTATACTTGTTTTGATTAACTTTGTTTCTCAGTAAAAGATGATCAGTATTCAAAGTTTTCTAACAATTGTTCTACATCTCGAGCTATTTTAAGGAATGTTTTATGTTAAGACTCAAGTTGTAATGCAAATTTTCTATTTGAGTAGTAAAAATAAGACTTAACTAGTCTTTGGATTATTGCTTAATTTTAAATTGGTCTCTAAGATAAGTTTTGTCCTAGATTAGTCCTCGTGAAATTCTTCATGTCCAATTTCGTCAACTCAAGTGACCTTGTAAATAGAAAAAAAAATCTAAAGTGACTAATGGAGACATATGTTAACCATTTGTCAATAACCACGTTTCCCCGTTAATTGTCAAATCACTCAACGTGCCAAGTATGATCGATCCCTATTAATTTTAATTTTGCCTAAAATTCTCTAAGCTTGGTTGGACTACTAGCTCAATGTTTTAAGGGAGGGTTCTCAGGGAGATTTTTTTTTTTCTGCTAGAAGTAGATAATTTGAGGTAGAATTAAAATTAATGTGACGAGTCATACATGGTATGTTGGGTGATTTGAAAATTAAGGGACCACGTGATTATTGGGAATTGGTTAACATGTATTCTCGTTAGTCACATTAGATTTTTTCTATTTATAAAGTCATTTGAGTGACAAAATAGCCACCAGGACAACACAAATTCTACAGGACCAGTTTATAACGAAACTTACTCTAGGAACCAATTTGGGATTTATCAATACCCTAAGGACTAGTAGACTAATTAAGTCTTAAAATAACAATGGATTCTTGTTCGGTAGGGTAGTTTAAGCATTCCCAAAACTTATAAGTAAATGAAATTACAATGGTAAGAAATGAGAAAAATACAATTCCTAAAGATGACTTAATATCCATCAGGTGACTAACTTGGGAGGATTCCTGGAAGTGATAAAACCATAGAATATAGATGGATATAAATTTTCACTTAGAGACCTTAAGTGAAATAGGTAATGATAGCTTAGAAAAATAGAAAAAGAAATAGGTAATGGGAAAATTATCTTATATTAATAATTTAATACCCCTACATTGAACCTAGATATAAGTTCCCATTTGCAAAGGCCTTGGAAAATCTAGTGAAGCCGATATGGTTGCTCGATTATGGCGTGCTTTTTAAGGCCCATGGCGACTAATTGTCCAATATGAACTCAAGGATAATTCTTTGGAGATCTTGCTCGTACGTTACTAACATATTGATTAGGCATTAATTATAAGCCTCCATGAGGAGGTACTTGTAGTGGTTATTATGTGTTTGAGCACTATATATCTAAATATCTTATTAATAACTTGATTTTTTTTGTATCCAGATTATAGGTCCAATCTAAATTAGTAATTGGGCTCTTTGTAATCCAGCTAAAAAAGTACTTGACTACTGCAATTTCGATTTTTTTTGGGGTAAGGAAAATAAACTATTATCACAAAATGAACAGACTAATTACCAACCACACCACAAATAATGTCAGGGACAACTTGAATATTAGACGATTAGTACAGAGGTCTTTGATACCCCAATATTAATTATTTTAAAAGTGATTACATCAATCAATGAAATTCATCTAAGATTAAGTAGATTGCCATCTTGTAGTGTACCTTCACGTCTCTGCAAATTGAGTGGGTTCCAACCACAGTAAACACACACACACATATATATACCTATGTACGCAAATCACGGCTGCAAAAACATCTGCTCGTAAAACCCAAATCTAAGGTAATGTTTGCATCCCATACCAAAATTTTAGTCAAATAAAATAACTATAAAATAATCTATTTTTTCTTATTAAATCATCTCATTTCTATTATGTTATATGCCTTAGGAGAACTCACCTCCAAAAGCTAGCTCAAGTGGGAAGGGGATCCAAGATATATAAACCACACATTAGCATCCCATACTATTAATGTGGAACGAATCTCTCATACTCTCCAAATGATCTATAATATTCCACCACGCTTTGCAGTCCCAGCGCCCACGCGGGCTGGCTGTGCACTAGGCTTTTTCTAGTCTCGAACTAACACTGCAAGACCGGTGTCAGCCTTCGCGCCGCACGATTGCAACTAAGAGGCATGATGTAGGCTCTGATACAAGTTGTTACAAGCCTTAGGAGAACTCACTCCAAAAATCTAGCTTAAAAGGGAAAGAAGCCCAAGGCATATAAATCCCACATTAACATCTCATGTTACTAATGTGGAAAAGATCCCATTCTTTTCAAAGTTTGTTATTTCTATACTCGTTATTTTTTTATCCATTGTTAGTCAAGCTGTAGTGTTGACTTTGAAGACAAATTTATAGTTTTATGTCGCTATGTTTTACGAGTGATGTTTGTGTTTTATTTTATTTAAGCTCAGCAATATCGAATAAAAAATCTCAAGAATTATTCAAACAAATATTCTTGCGGTCCTATTCTCACCCGAAGAGAATACTATCATTTTTACATTCATTAGTATTAGAGCCCACAAGCTGATGGAAACAAAAAAGGAGCGAATTGAATTGCTCAAAACTGCACTCGCTACAAAAAAACCGATTTTTAGCGGCGATCTTTTTAGTCGCGGTCACAAAAAACTCCGCTAAAGGATGTATGTGGCGACGTTTTTTCAAAACTGCGGCTAAAAGGTACCTATAGCGAACGCTGCTAAAGACACCCTATAGCGGCGTTTTACAAACAACGCCGCTGAAACGACCCCCGCGAGATATGTAATTTAGTAGCGTTTTGTTTAAATCACTGCTACAAATATGCTTTACAGCAGCGGTTGTGTAGCGGCGGTCAATGACCGCTGCAACAAACCTCATTTAGCAGTGTTGTTTCAAAAAAACACAGCTAAAGGTTTAATATACAGCGGCGGTTACGCTGACCGCCGCTATATGTGTAATTGCTAGCGGCAATCGTCCAGGAACGCCGCTAGAAATCAGGTGTCTATAGCGGCGGTCACACTGACCGTTGCTGTAGGTTAGACCTTTAGCAACGTTTTGTAGAAAAACGCTGCTAAAAGTATACCTATAGCAGCGTTTGTTGACACAAACGCTGCTATAGGTATAAGTTCCAAAATTTTTTTATTAAATTTATGTTTTTAATGTTAATAATTATTTATTTAGATTATTTTCTTCATTTTAATATATATTTTTAATTTTTCATGTATTTTAAAATTTTTATTTTAAGGGATCTACTTCATAAAATATGGAATTAGAACTAGTGTTATGAAAATTGAAGTTATTATGTTATATATTTTAAATTATACCTATAGTTGTTTTCGTAATTGCATATTTATTGACTATTTCTAAGTAATTTAGAAAACATCTATTATATAGGCTTATAATGAGAATATATTTGTTCAATAATTAGTTATATGATACTATTTATTTATGACATATTAATTAATTTCAAACAAAAATATATAAAGTATATGTTAAACACATATAAGAAATCATTCAATGTTATAAAAAAATATTATACTTTTAAATTATAAGTATTATATAGTATTAATACCAACTTATTTTAGATAAGATTATTATACTTGTTATAAAAAGAGTGTAAAATAATATGCTATGTATTTTAATTTGCTAAAAACACATAACTACAAAATATAACTTAGTATTAAAAGAATTTAAAAAATTAGAAAATGTGATATATTTTAATTTGCTAAAAACACATAACTACAAAATAAACTTAGTATTAAAAGAATTTAAAAAATTATAAATTAGAAAATGTTAATATATTTTTTTATATAAGCCGACCCTCTTAGAATCAGCCAACCCGGCCCATTTAAAAACCCAGCCCACGCCTCAGCCCACCGGCCGACCCTCACTTGTTTTGTTTTGTTGTTGTTTTTTTAATATCCCCTGGTGTAATATCCCCCTCCCCCTACACCCCCCTCAGTTTGCCTCGATTCCCCCATTTCTCAGTACTCTCAATCCGCTCCCCCTCCAGACGCCGACTTCCGTCTCTCTCTCCTCCTCACTCTGCTGCCACAAACCACCAACCGCTAGTCCTCTCTCACTCTGCCCACGGCCTGCCCAACCCAATTCGCCTTCGATTCACACGACCTTTCCCTCTCAGCGCACTGCCTCACGCCCCAGTGATCCAGTCCCTCCCAGCTCCTCCGACGTCGGCGACTCTTGGCTCACTCCCTCTCAGCTCCCCTCCTCCGGAGACCGGCCAGATTCGCCAGGGCAGAAATCGTCAACCACTCCAGCCTCTCGGATTCGTTCTCTCAGTCGCCTGCCACCCACCAGCCACCAGGTCAGACCAGCCTCTCTCCCTCTTCTCTCAGCCTCTATCTCTCAGCTAACTAGGGTTTCAATTGATCTGTTAAGGGATGAATTGAATTGTGAATTTGTTAGGGTTTGAATTGTGAATTGTGAAGTTTGAATTGAATCTCTCAGTTCCTCTCCTATCTGGTAATTTCAGTTGTCACTATTCTTCATCATGTCTTGTTAACATAAGTATTTGCTTATATTTTTTTTTTCGTTTAATTTTGGTTTTCAATTTTTGTCACTATTTTTTTTCGTTTCATTTGTATCAGCAACACCCCATTTAGACAAGGGACCAGGTTCTCAAACCCAGGTAAGATACTCTTTCATCTCAATAATGGAGGTATTGTTATCCATGGAGCCTTGCAAATTTTGACAATTCAGGTTTGGTGTTTCCATTGCATTATTATGGCGAGAAGAATTATGTAGAATGATTCGATATGCAGGAGGATTTTCAGTTTTCTGCTCTATCCTGACAAGAAAAGCATGAGAAATATAAGGATAAGATGTTATAATCAGTTATTTCACATTGCATTTGAGATAAAAAAAACATATTTTATTATGTTATGATGATTTAGCTCCCTTGACCAGTGTGAAATACTGGTAGAAGGTGAAACTGTCCTTTGCATTTTTTGGTGCTTGAATAATCTTTCCATGTTTGAGAGCAAATTAAAGGTCTTTCGAAACAATTGATTTTAGTACTC
Source organism: Myrica gale (assembly GCA_963930655.1). Taxonomy (NCBI): domain Eukaryota; kingdom Viridiplantae; phylum Streptophyta; class Magnoliopsida; order Fagales; family Myricaceae; genus Myrica; species Myrica gale. The sequence goes on along the minus strand of OZ005600.1, from coordinate 17,360,585 downwards.
AAAACACCGGTGGTATTAGTCATAGAGGATCCCAGGCAAGTTGCTTATATAAAAAAAAGGGATCCTAGTCAAGTGAAATTCTAGAAGTGCCATACTTTTTTTTTTTGGTATTGGATTTACCTAGAACAAGTACTTGCTTGAAATGGGTTCTTGCAGTCTATGTTTTTCTTGGACAATACTAAAAATTCAAAGCGTTAAAATGATATGAAGTATAATTATTCCTTACAATAGAGAGATTGGTACTGGTTTGATTTTGTGCCTTTGGGCTTTTTCCCATCAATTACGCCATTCTCAACTTTCTAAAAAATGGTGATATAACCTCTTGAAACGATGTGTAGTTAGAAAAAGTAGCTGGAGAAAGTCCTGAGTGGTTCCTAAGACAGTTTCAATAGTTTTTCTTTTTTCTTTTTAATTCCACTGATTCTCCACTACAATTTTGTCCTTCTTATTTTGTTGGTGGCAGATTTGCCCTACTTAAGGTGATCATGAAAAGGTCCCCTAAATATCTTATGTGTCTGTCTAGGTGACTTTTTCTCTTACTTTCCCGCCAGTGGGTTAAGATAGGGTTATTATAAACTTATAGTGCTAGACTTTGAAAGTAGCCACTTTAGTTATTGCTGAAACGAGATCCTAGGTCAATTTTGAAACGATGTGTATTTTAATTTATTTTTAAGTAATTTTGAATTTATTAGCTTGGTATTAAATCATTCTAGAAACTGATTTGAATACATTTTCAGATTTGCTTCTTGTTCCTAATTGAGGGTTGATAGGTGACTTGCTGATAAATAATTGTTCTTTCACAAGTAAGTTGTATTTTGATTCTCGAATATCAATTACTATTATTTTTGTAATTTAAGTTCTGTTGGAGATTGGAGTTTGTGGGAGTTATTGGAAGGCGGAGGGCAGAGCTAACTATTACTTGTTGATGGTTCTGTGGAGTTTATTGGAGATTGGAGGGGTAGCTGTTATCTGTTGTTGGTTTTGTGGTTTTTGTTGGAGACTGGAACACAATGTTTGTGTTGTTTAATGTTTAATGTTTGTTTGTTGATATATGTTTATCTTTATCTTTATTTAACTTTTGAGATCACTTCCTGGTGGATACCTCTACACTGACGTTGGAGGTCTAACTTGAGGTGTAACGAAGTCAGTCCTCTTTATAGAGGGATCTCTAAGTTGAATAGTGATTACTTAATGTTAGTTTTATTGGTTAATATTTTTTTTTTATTTATGTTAGATTATAACAAAATCTTAATAACATGCGACGAACATTAAAATGAGACATACCTTTTTTGTTGCATTTCATATAGTTTTTATTAGCGCTCATGGAAAAGAGTTGGATGAACAAGAAACGCGGGACAAGAGAATATGTATTGGGAGTCAATGAGTTTCTAAGTTTTGCATCTAAGAGTATGGGTAGTGATGGGAGAATTTGTTGCCCTTGTGTAAAGTGCGTCAATTACAAGAGGTATAACATACGTACAGTACATGACCATTTGGTCCAATATGGGATGTCTGCGGGTTACAACTATTGGTTTGCGCATGATGAATCGCAAGATAGGGCAACTTCTAGTATTCCATCTATTGTTGTGGAAGATAGTCAAATGTGTCAAACATCAACTGGGATGCATGAACTATTACATGAGGTATTTCCATGTGAACCAGAAAGAGAAGCTAATGATATACGAGAAGAAAGAGTCATGACTCATAATGATACTACTTCAAAATTTTATGAAATGCTTAAGGATGCAGACGATCCTTTGTATGAAGGGTGCACAAAATTTAGTAAGCTAACTGCTGTTGTACAATTATATCATTTGAAGTGTATGGGTGGGTGGAGTAATAGCTCTTTTACGTGGTTACTCCAAACACTGGGTGATATGCTTCCTGCGGGTGCTAAATTTCCAAAGGACACTTATGAAGTTAAAAAGTATATGAAGGAGTTAGGCCTTGGATATGAAAAGATTCATGTTTGTCCAAATGGTTGTATGTTGTTCTGGAATGAGAATGAGAAGGTGGAAGTTTGTTCAAAGTGTGGAGTATCAAAATAAAAGGGCAATGGGGAGGGAAATAACTTGTCACAGAGGGAAGGTGGATCATCCAAGAGACCCAAGAGAAAATTGGCAAAGGTTTTGTGGTGGTTTCCTTTAAAGCAACGATTACAGAGGCTATTCATGTCCTCAAAAATTGCTATTCATATGAAATGACATCGTGATGGCCGAATAAATGATGGGTTGTTAAGGTATCCGGCCGATGGTCTAGCTTAGAAGACATTTGATTCTCAGTATGTTGATTTTGCTTCTGATCCACGTAATGTCAGGCTTGGGTTAGCGGCGGATGGGTTCAATCCTTTTGAGAACATGAGTACTACACATAGTACATGACCAGTGATATTGGCACCATATAACTTGCCTCCTTAGATGTGCATGAAACGTTCATCTTTAATGTTGTCATTGCTTATTCCTGGACCCAAATCTCCTTCATATCTAGAGCCCTTGATATTGGAGTTAAAAGAGTTGTGGGATGTTGGGTTAGATACTTATGACATTGGTTCGAAAGATATGTTTAAGATGCGTGCCACATTGATGTGGACGATTACCTCTCTGGATGGAGTACAAAAGGACGTCTTGCATGTCCATGTTGTATGTTTTAGACTTGTTCACGGTGGTTGAATAATGGTAGGAAATTTTGCTACATGAAATATAGACGATACTTACCATTAAATCATAGGTGGAGAAGAGATCAAAGATCATTTGACGGTATTTCTGAAATGGCTCCACCGCCTACTTTGCGGACCGGTTTTGACATTTTGACGGAACTAGAAGGTATTGAACATTTTGAGTCAAGTGTATGGAAGAAACAAAGTATTTTCTTTACATTGTCTTATTGGAAGGATAATATGTTGCGCCATAATGTAGATGTGATGCATATAGAGAAGAACGTAGTTGACAACATTATTGGTACATTGTTAAATGTGGACGGGAAAACAAAAGATAACTATAAGGCACGTCTTGACTTACAAAGCATGGGAATAAGACATGATCTTCATCCAAAGACCATTCCCGCAGGACGTGTATTTTCATGCAGCTTGCTTCTCAATGACTCGCGATGAGAAAGAAGGCTTCCTAAAAGTGATAAAGAATGTGAAAGTGTCGGATGGTTTTGCTTCGAACCTATCATGTTGTGTCAAGATTCAACAACGTAATATCATCAACTTGAAGAGTCATGACTCCCATATTTTGATGCAACATTTGATGCCCATTGCCATACGAAGATCGTTACCAAGCAATATTTGTTCTCCTTTAATCGAATTGTCATGTATTTTTATGGAAATTTGTTCCAAAACATTACGATTAGAGGACCTAGATCGACTTGAGGCTTAAATTCCTCTAACATTGTGTCAACTTGAAAGGATATTTCCGCTTTCTTTTTTCACTGTTATGGTGCACTTGGTCGTACATCTAGTTGCAGAATGTAAGATGGGTGGATCGGTCCAACTTCGATGGATGTACCCTATAGAGAGGTAATATTAGTTGACCCAAATATGTTACGTATGTTTCTTTGCATATGTGTGTTATTGTTTGACATGTAATATTGTTGGTGTAGGTGCATGCATCGTTTCAAATCTTATGTTTGTAATACAGCCGCACTTGAAGGCTCTATTGCTGAAGGATACATCGCAGATGAATGCCTAAGTTTTTGTTCAAGATATTTTGAATTAGTTCCAACGATCTTTAATAGATCCCCCAGAAATGTAGACGACACTATGAGAGGAATCTCTTACGTTCGTCTTGATACAAAGGCGTGCATGCAAGCCCCTCGATATGTCCTTTTTAATTGCGATGAGTTAGTCCAAATTCGCACGTAAGTGATGTTAGACATATAACTCTTTCATTGAGATTGTTTATATCCAATAGAATGTAAGTTTTAGTTCTATTGTCCATGCAGAATGCATAAGGATCGATTGAAGGCAAGCAACCGTAGGAGTCGTCCCACAGATTTTGTCATCGATAAGATGCATAGGGATGAATTTTGTGATTGGTTTCGAGACTATGTATGTCTTATGTTTAAAATGTTTTGAATTTCTTAGTTACTTTAAAACTTATAAATAGTGTTAATCTTGGATTGTTGTCCGAGGAAAACAGATTCAAAATATGGACGATGCAAGGAAGTGTGAACTTTCAAAGAGGGTTCTATGGCTTGCTAAAGGTACAAACCACGAAGCTAGATCATTCAGTCGATACATACGTAATGGTATGAAGTTTCGTACAAAAGAGAATGAAATGAGCAGAACAACTCAAAATAGTGGTGTTTGTGTGACTGTTGAAGGGGGCACCATATATTACGGGCGAACTACAAGTATCATTGAGTTAAACTATTTTGATTCGGAACGTTGTGTACTATTCAAACGTGATTGGATTGACACTGCTATTGGTAGGGGATATAAAGTTGATTAGTTTGGATTCAAACTTGTTAATTTTTCGCGTTTAGTGCATACTGAAGATATTAAGCGATGATCCATTCATATTGGCATCACAAGCATCTCAAGTATACTATGTATCTGATGAAAGACATCCAAATTGTGAAGTAGTTGTCAAGACTAAACCAAGAGATGTGTTTGATGCTGGTAATGGTGAGATGTTTGATTACGAGGTGGATGACTATTGTGAGAATGAGTCTTACAATTTCAACATTGAGCAAGTCCCTGAAAATGTACAAGATAATTTGACGTGGTTTAGAAATGATGTGGAAGAAACAACACTAGATATACCTCAGGACGTACCTATGGTATGTGAATTTCACGATCTTTGGTTTTTCTCTTGAGACTTATGAGTTTATTGATTGTCCAATTTCAAAAATCGTCAAATGGTTTACTTCTCTTGGGAACGTCTGTTTGTTTACAGATCTCTGTCAGAGTTTTTCTTATATGCAGTGTTTTCTTTTTATCTGGAGGATGAGGCCCTAAGTCCTTATTTGATAAGTAACGGGGCTTTCTGATATAGTTAAGCTGATATTACTATGGATATGCTTTTTTCACTTAGGTTGTTTGTATGCATTTTTATTGGGTCACCTGTATATGTTTCTGTCCTGTGGAGTTGATCTAATGCTATACGCTGCTGTTAATCTTAAGCTTTTCGTCATTCTGCTTTAATTATTTGTTCTATGAGTTTCATTGCATTGGCCAGATGTTGTACTCATTATCTTTTGTGGGATTGTGTCCCTTGTTACCTGCTTTACACAAGCACATTTACTTCCCTGATTATGAGCCTGAACTTTTCACTTTAGAATGCGTTAATGTGTCCATCTAAATAATAATGACAGACAGATTTGAAACTCTTTCTCTCCATTTTGGGCAATGACTTGGTATATTTTTATTGGTCCTTCAATTTCTATGAGCCTTTTCTTCTCTTAACTGCCGATAGTTAAACATGTGGAATAGATAGAATTTTACGAACAATTTAAAATCGAGCAAGGAACCAAAACCTTTAACTTTTATTCTACATGTCTAGTATTATGTCTTGGATCAAAGATAGGAATTCAAAAATAAAGTGAGAAATATGGAATACCATTACTGTTTTTTCTTTTTATATGCATTTTGTAGGACATGTTGTTTGGTTTTGGCCCCTTGTCTAATAAATTCTCGTAGATCTCCAAAGCTGCCCACCATTTCTTTGCCTTTCCCATCAACCCAGCTGGGTACTCCTCAAATGATTGACTGCCACTACACCATAGAAGTCACTGAAGACATGAAATTTTTGATTTGTAGGTAACAATAACGATTGCATGCAGAAGCACCCTCCATCACTTATTTTAGGGGGAAGAGATGCCATTTGTTCCAAAGACCATTGGAACTCAATACATTGGATTCAAATTAACATGAATTAAAGAAACAACACAGGGGAATAACCCAAAGCAAACTCCTGGCATCATCTCCCATCAGCAGTGTTAATCAGTTTTCTTTTAAGAGCATGGCCAAAAAACTCTTCCATTTTGATAAAAGAAAAGTTGCACCAGTCCATTGTCAGCAACTTCTACACGTTTCTAAATTTTAACTTCTGGAAAGGAAGTAAACCTATAAAACTCTTCCATTTAAATAGAGAAGCAAACATTTTTACACAAGTGTACAACAAAACAAGAGGGCTAAAAGACCATATGCATGAGGTCAGCACAATTAGAGTTTGTATAGCATTGCAGGAGTCCCCCTCTAGACCCTGCTTTTTTCTTCAATTTCTCCCTCTCTTTTTAGAGGTTAATTGGAGACACCAAGGCTGGAAACGAAGCTGAAAATGGCTCTAGCTCTTAAAGAGTTGGTCTTAGCATTCATGTGGCACACATTTTGTCTGTTGTAAGGTTGTCTTTTTATAAGTTCACCAATCTGAAATTTGGAAAATTGAGTTACAGTGGTCTTGATTGAGGACCTTATTTATTTGTGCATTCAGTGGAAACAATTTCTTACTCTTTTGGTTTAACTTAGCAGCTTTCTCTTGGGCATAATATCTTTCTGGAATATCTTCCAAGCGCTGCCTAATAGTTTGTTTTTCAAATCACATAGATGGAGTCTGAATAATTTTTTCGCATGGATTGTGTGAAGGTACAATGACGAGGAAGAAGTTCAGGACTATATCCTCATTAGCTACTCCAGCTACACCAACTACGTCATCACTGCAGCAGGCTCCAATATCATCGTAGCAGGCTATGCCACCATCCCATCAATCTACGGTACCATAGTTCGAAGATGAACCTTCGAACGAAGACGACACACTAGGTATGTTAATAACCAAAATAGTGATAATTTATGTCATTTGTTTGTGAATTTAATTTCACATGTTAAATGTGCAGATAATACTCAAGTTCGTAAAGCACGTGGTGGGACGCGCATGACTGAGGTGTGGAATTTGAAAGAAGGCGAATTGATTCCCATCCACTTCAATGAGAATGGGCAGCCTCTAGGTACTGAAGGAGGCATTTTTGCCCAATTCACGGGCAGTGTTGCCCGTGTTCCTAATCAAATCCCCTTAGATGCTGTAGATTGGTGTAGAGTCCCTGCGACAATAAACGAGAATTGTTGGATACTTATGACGGTATACATTATTTTATATAAGCCAAGGTGAAATGCACTTATATAAGTTTAATAATTTACGCACCTAACTCTTGTGGTATATGTTGCAGAACCGATTTACAATCCCCGAGGGTCCATTGAGGGATGTAGTGAAACATTGGTTCCTCAAAGATTTGGGTGAAAAATGGAGGAACTATAAATATAGTTTGAAGACTAAATATTTCAATGAGGCCTTTACGCCTCATTATGTGAAAAGTAAAGCTCCAACATATGTTATTTTGGAGCAATTTTGCAAGTTAGTCGATTTTTGGTATTCTGAAGCAGGACGGGTATGCCATTATTTCTTTGTATTATGGATTTCATGAATGTAATATTCATTATTAATTTATAATGTCTTGGTATTAATGTAGCGTCGAAGTTTGGCCGGGAAACAAAGTCGATCACCATAGACGTCGGTGCACACTGCAGGATCTCGAAGCTTTGCACATCACGCTTATGAGATGTTACATAGTACTCAATTACTTTGTTTGCTGGTATAGTTGTTATTATTAGGATTGTTATAAGTAATTTACAATTTCATTATTCCATATGGTGTCTGTCATGCAGGAAAAAGAGAAACAATTGTAATTGATCGAGCAGAGCTATATAAAGCGGTCCATTCACGTTCTGACGGGTCTCCAATGAATCTGGATGTAGCAGAGAAAATAGTATGTCACTATTACATTCAATTTTTATTTGAAGATGCAAATGACTAATCATAATTTAACTGTATGTTCTATTCTTTCAGAGGCGAATGGAGGAGATTCAAGTGAATGATCAAACAATTTGACAAGCCTTATGGCAATCTAAAATGAGTGGCAGCATCAGTTGGTCACCAAGTGACCGCTATGCACAAGTGATTGGTCCAGAACGACATTCTCGCATTCGCGGTGTTGGACTAGGACCGACTCCTTCATCTCATCCTACTAACACCAGCAGAATATCCACTCAACCTACATCATCTAATAACAACAAAATAGTGGACATTCAGGATAGAATGAAGACTATTGAGTCTACAATTTCATCACTTCAATCTACAATCCAAATGATGACTACAACCTGGGTAGAAATTTTGGTTACTTACCCTCAGATAATCACTATTGATTCTAGTTACGTATTTTCCTAGCTAATTGTTTGTTTAACTTTTGTAGGAGCAACGTGAAAACCAAAATGTTGCCAATCCCAATCCCAACCAGGGACCACTATCACTTCATAGATCATCTCATGCAAGCCGAAAAACGTTTGATGGTAAGATACTAACATAAATGAAGATTGATTTTAAATGTGTACTAAACTCTTGTGGTCGTATTTATTTATTTTTATCTTTGTTCATGTCATTACCATTTGTTAATTTTCTAATATTGCAATTGCAGACAATGTTGATGGTGAGGGTGATGGTGGTAATACAAATGGTGCAAATGTTGGAGCAGATGGTGATAGTGCATGTGCTGAAGTTGCTAAAGATTAAAGTTATTGTTATTTGTTGTTAAATATCATTACTTGCTAGTTTATAGACTACTGCGAAATTTTTATAACTTATTTGTGTTTCTTGTAAAACTTGTAAGACGTGATTATTTAGTCAATGATGAATTATATTTTGTTTTATTACACTTTTCTATTACATTTTTTTAATGCTGATTTAGTGGCGTTTTAAAATGCTAGACGAAAATAAAATAATAAAAAAAGCCTTCGTCTATAGCGGCGGTCGCGACCGCGCTATATGAGCGTCGCTAATAATTTCCGGGTTTATAGTGGTAGCCACGACCGCTGCTATATATCTACGGGTCTACAACGGCGGTTCGGATGCGCCTGAATATCCGTCGCTATATAACTTTGGGTGTACAACGGAGGTCTAGACTGCCACTGAAAAATCGATGATATAGACCCGAAGTTGTATAGCGGCGGTTCCGACCGCTGCTAACTGACCGCTTCAATGATGAATGTTTTAACAACTATTTTTTAACCTTTAGCGAAGGTTTGCGATCGTCGCTAAAGACCTTTTCTTTTGTAGTGACTTGGTGCAGTACAAAATGGAATGGAGCAGATGTTTATTGATGTGGGCAATAGATTGCAAAGTTTGGAGGACTCTATAAAAACATTATCTGAAGTTGTTCTCTCTACCAAAGAAAATTCTAACAAGCCACGATATACTTTCTTCTACAAGAAAGATGGGGATGACAATGGGCGTGGGTTTAATCCTTAGATGGCGAAATTAGAATTTCTCAGATATTCTGGTGAAGATCCCACCAAATGATTTAATCGAGCAGCACAATTTTTTGACTATCACGAAACTGCTGAAAACTAGATATTGTGTTAGTTTTTTTTTTAATCTCAAGACACAACCATCACGCCTAAAATATAGCAACAGAAAACTATGACTTAATCTTCAACGTCAACACTACATCTTGACTGGAAATTTGTAAAGAAATAACAAAATTTATGCAAAATTTATTCTTAGAAAACTCCTACAAATCCTCTCACATCTCCTTTCAATTATTTGAAACATTCGTGACATATCTGTTATTCCCGAAATAGTGAAAACCTCTAGCGCTGTCTTATAGTAATGGACGCCGCTGTTAAACTGAGATTTCGTTTAGTGGAAAAATCATTAAAGCACAAGTTTCAAAGTACAAAACATCAACAAAACCTTTTTATTAAAACCTTTTAATACAAAATAGTACTAGATTGTCGTCTATGTACATACTACAAAACATGGCAGCAGTTAACTACATATTTACAACTACTTAGGTCTTGAAACTTAGATTATGCTACTCCTTGTCCTCCGTATCACTGACAATGACAAAGTCAGGAGACCCTTGCCATATCTACTTATGGACACTCTCTAGTATGATGTCTAGGTGTTAAGTAACCCCAGAACCTTACGACCAGCTTTAGAATTAAGACCCCGTGAGACAGAGTCTTAGTAAATTCCCCCAAGTATATCCTGTCATTTTGCTAAAAATAAATTTAACAAACAACGGTGAGTCCAAATGACTCAATAAAGCCAATGATTAGTACCACAAGCAGCAGATAACATGAATAAGACATTGAATGAACCAATTCAACAACATAACGGAAGATGAAATAACGGAAAAGACTCAGAATAAAGATGATCTTTTCAAATTTCAATCACCACGCTTCGGCATTACTCTCAGAATGAAATACGACATATGACATCACTCCCAGAGTGAAATACGTCCTTATTTAGGACCGTTCCGCATACTTCGGAACTATAGGCAGAATGCCTCAACTTGTGGTCCACATGGAAATTTTCAGCACCTTACCCAAAGAAAAACTTCATAAAAAATCAAATCAATAAATGCTTCTGTTGCGCACTTTGATCATTCGACAAAATCACCTCACAATTTCTCTAATGACATGATTCAAGCCTAAGAACCAAACTCGTCCTATATCTAAGTGCTAAACTGAGATCAGTATCAAAATTCAATAATATATCTTTAAAGAACACAAACAAATTTAGATGAGGTAATGTCATAGTACGCCTCCTAATTGTAGGCCAAAATTAATCTCGTCGCCCTAAGTTATAAAATGACGATTTGCACCCCTTATGTTTTGAACATGATCAATTCTCCCCTTCGTTTGATTTGGGCGTTAAGTAAGACCGAAAAACATACAAATGACCGAAATGCCCCTCCAGGATAAAATTTTAAAAAATAAATAAGTAAATAAAATTCAATAAATAAATGAAAAATAGAAAGAATACTCAAATAGAGTTTTAATATTTTTATTTAAAAATATACCTTTTTTTATATATCTTTCTTATTTTTTAATGAATTGTTTTTACTATTTTTAGTAATTTTGTCTTGGAGGGGAATCCCGATCATTTTGCATGTGGCTTAGCGGTCATTTCAAATGGAGGGTGAGAATTGATCATGTTCGAAATAAGGGACACAATTTGTCGTTTTGAAACTTAGGGAGGCGAGATTGATTTTGGCCTATAATTAAGGGGCGTACTATGACATTAGTCCAATTTAGATTCATCTTTGAGAAGACAAAGATTAACATATATACCTCTTATCAATACTAAACATATCCTTTGAAATCAATCAAAATCCTTAAAAAATTTATTCCTTAAAATTTGCTAAATGAATACTCAAAAAATCAATCTAATCGACTCCTAATCTAACCATCAGTAAACTAAATCAAATCATATACCTTAAAAAAATATATCTTTCTTATTGTCTACAGAACCTAAAAATCCTGTTACTCTGATACCATTTGTAACACCTCGAATACCGGCAGTTAGGGGGTTACTTCTATACGTAAAATCAATGAAAATCACTGAAATTATAGGGGGTAAAAACCAGTTAAAACAAAATAAATAATCCTTGGTAACATAATCTAAGTTTAAAACTTAAAAACAATTGAATAATAACACTATGTTTAAAACCCTTTAAAAATATAAAACATCAAAACTAAACACTCAATCTAACTGAAATTCTAAGTCTCTCAATTACCCATCCACTTGTCATTCATTCACGACTCTCGACAGGCTTCTAAATAACATCTGAAAAGAGACAAAAGATAAGAAGTAAGTTCGACAACTCAGTAAGCAAAGTTATTATATTATGATGCACTTTAGGAGCCACATTTAATAAATAAAAATCAATAGAAAATTGTAAATCTCAGTCCAAATAACATATAATTATAACTGTAAAACAACTTTGATCTATTCATAATAATTCTATAAAAATTTTCTTTGGCTAGAACTTGAGTCACATTTACGCCCCATTATCGGGTTGTGCTGTCCGAAGACTCCATGAAACTTAGCTGGGGGTTGACCAAATGCCATACTCTTACCAAATGTGCACTCAGGAAGAACCTAATAAATAAACCATCTTGTTTCCATGATGGGTGCGCTAATTGTGGTTGTAATTGGTACCGCTGTTGTAACTTTGAAAACATCACACATATCATACAATAATCATCCATAAAATATTACATCTTTCTTTGTTGTGCATTAAACCATATATTATATAAACTTTCAAATCGTACTATAAACATATGAAATAAGGAAATCGTAACATATGAAATCACGAGGTCAATCGACAAATAATAACATAGACATTAAAAATGGCATGCAAAAAAATTGCATAACAATTTTACTATAACATAATGCACATAAACTCCGAGAGTTTTTAATAAAACATGCAATTCTCAAAATATCACATCTGTCTTTTTGAAAAATCTAGCATAATAATCCCACTTATCTCGCCCTTCAGAACACTTGAACGCTTTATAAATGACCTAAAAAAACTTAAGACTAAAAGCTTCGAAAAGAGCCTTGATTTTTTTCCTTCTCTTACTAAATAGGCATACAAGAGACTAACAAAGTATTTATGAAAGACTAGAATACAACCATATTTAAAGAATGATTCTAGATTTGAAAAGACTTATCAATGATTGGGTTGCTATCCATTTTTTTTTTAAAAAAATCAAATATATTCTGGAAGTATTCAAATTCAAAACTTTTCTAAGGTTATCACAAATATAAAGAGATAAAGAAAAAATATCTATTCTTTAAAATTAGGGGGCTTACTATGACATTACACCTACTAAAAAAACCTCTAAATCATCTTTTTTCCCATCAAATCATCATTTTCTATTATAACAAACATAAAAAATTTACTCAAATATCTCTTTCTTTACTTTTTCACCTACTCTTTTAAAACTCAAAAAAATTTCAACATCTCTCAAAATTTTCTTTACTTTTTCATAAAACCCTATAAAACTCTAATCTACTTCAATTTTTTCATCACTAATTGTTTCTAAAATTTCTAAGTGCAAACATGCCCAGCAACGACACTTGTATGAGTTACACAACAAACTCTCAAATTCACAAACCTGTATATTCTGGACGATGAATTTAGTTAAAAAAAAAGAAAAAAAAATCAAGGAACTAGCAATGGGAAAATATATGTCACCTTCCCCTGTTTCTGCAATTCCTATCCTCGCAGCAAGCTCGACCCACAAACGTTCTGGTCCTCACAGATTTGCTGATCAGAATTGCAACGTTGCTCTCTATGAATATAAGACACGATTCAGTCCTACGTTTCTTTGGTCGAATGTGTTAACGTCAACAATTATTTAGAAGATACACGACAAGTCAAGAAAAATCTAGAAGAATCCAGACTTTTGGCTGGCAAAAAGAATAAAGCGGCAGAATTTACTAGAAGATTCAAGAATCATCACTTGCCGACCCACATGCCGACTTAATAAATGAACGGGAAGTTTTAGCCCGCCAACTTACCCTGCCTACAAATAGGAGACAAAACACCTTATGTTGTGTAAGAGTGAGTGATATGCGTTGGAAAATAAACAAGAAAGTGAAGGAGAGAAAAAAGTTGGAGAGTGAAAAAGTGTGTTATCAGAAAGTTGGTGTCTAGCTTTTTTTTTTTTAAGTTAAGTTGTAAAAGTAAGTCGTCATTATAAAGTAATAGTTATTTATTTACGTGCGGTCTTTGAGACTTTCTTTTTTTCTCAACACAATGATTCTGAAATCCACAGTTGATGTTTGTAAATATCAAACAACTCGAACTTTGGTGGGCTTTTATAGTTGTACTCTGCAGCCTTCCAAATCTTTCAGTTTTCCGACTTCAATCCCACTTAGGAATTTTGTTTTCCTCTTAAGAAGTCATTTCAACGGTGATTTTAGCCTTTTCTCGAGGCCATTCTAAACTTTTAATAATATAGGAATATGTAACTAAATATCAATAAATTATATAGAAATCCGTAACTTAAATTATAAAATAATATATAGGTGGTGTTTGTTTGTGAAAATTTTGGAGTTTTGGAAATTTTGGGTATTGAGGTTTGTGAAAAGTATAGATATTTTATGGAAAAGTGGGGAGAGAGAAGATTTAATTGAATAGTATAATATTATTTTATAATTTAACGAGGAGAGAAAAATTATTTTATGATTGTTTGAAAATTTTGAGGGGTAGAAATGTTGGGAAACAAACGCCCCCATAAACCTGTAACTTTATTTCAATAATATAGAAATATTTAATAATAATATAGGAATATTTAACTTAATAGAACTAATATTCTTTATTTATTCTTAGATTATTTAATTAGATTGGAGGTAAACCTCTTTAACATTGGTGTTCATACATGAGTGCCAACCCCTATTGAACACAGAACTCAAACTCCCTGAAACACGAGGGCAGCCTTCCAGCTCTAATTCACCTCCGGTATACCTTATGGAGCTGAAAGTTGTTTAAGGATTATATGAGGAATTGTTAGAGTTGTTGCTTTGTGGATCGAGGGCCCACTGCCCCTTGATAGCAGTGGTTGAGTGACTCAATTAGTAGATTCTTGGTTTTGGTATCCGGTCAAAGGCCCACTGTCTTAGCCATAGCGATCTGGCTGGCCATATTCAATAGCGTTCGCTGATCGTTTTGAATTGGTTAGAAATCCAATAATGGAAGCAGGTGTCGACTCACGTGAAGAGACATGGTTCAAGTCCGTTGAGTGAAGAATGGGGTTCCCACATAGGAAGAACAGAACGATGGGGTATCTAGGACACTGGGAGGAGAAGCATTGGCCCTACCCTATATGCTTAACACATGCAAATCGAAGGACGATTTACGTACGTTCTTTTTTTTGCGAAAATAAATCAAATCGACCATAAAAGACAGATTTTCAGCATCATAGCCCTCATCTCTTTTAATCGGGAAGAAGGCGGCTAGGGCCGAAATAAGTAAAAAATATTGCGATGGTCAAACTTGAAATCTAAATCATAAATATAAAAATTACATTTAGAGCTTAGGACTTCCTCTTACATTTAGAGCTTATGAATTTCTGTTTTCAAACTCCATATTTTTTTTTTTTCTAACGAGGTAGAGGTAGCTTAGATTTTATTAAAATTTGTAAAAAAAGGTTAATGAAAAAATAGGTTAAGAACCTATTAACACCTAAAGGGGGTGAATATGTGCTTTCCCTCTAATTTCAAATTCAATAACAATTTTAAAACACCTTCTAAAATTGTTCAGTCTAGATATAATTAAAAATAAACTCAATCAACAAATAAGCAGTGAATAATTAAAACAAACTTCAATCACATAAAGAGACAAAGATTTGGTGACAAAATGGAAAACCTTTGAAATTGTGATTCATAGTTTCAGGATTAAGGCAACCCAAGAGGGGGGGTGAATTGGTTTTCTAAAATTTTCGGTTAAAACCCCCAAAAATGTGTTTGCAAGTAAATACTACTTTAGCACAAGTATATAATATGCGGAACTGTAAATAAGTGTTAAAGTAAGGAGAAAGGTAAGAGAAGCAAACACAATATTTTTAGGTGGTTCGGCAAACCCGCCTACATCCACCCCTCAAGCTCCTTCACCGAGCCTTGAGGTTTTCCACTATCTTCAACCAATAGCTTACACACTAGCTTCCGGGTGCTAGTGAACCGTACAAGTGTTTTCCTAGGATCAACACTCAAACCCACCCAAGTGGTTTTTCTGGCTCACCACTCACAACCTCACCAAACTTGAGATATACACTCTCAAAGCTTCTTTTTTAGAGAACAACCTCACTAAAGGAAACACTTTTTTTGATAGGTAGATTTAGGAACAAAACTCTCTCAAATAGTGGATATAAAAATGGAAAGCTCTATCTCTTTATTCACACAAATATAAGGATATGAAAGTGTGTTGTGTGAATGCTATGAGAAATATAGAATAGGAAGGTTTAGAATATTTCTCAAGTAGTAGAAATGATAAGTGGTTGTTGGATATTCATTTTAAACGAAATGAAGGTGTATTTATAGGCAACATATGAAAACTAGCCGTTTATAACCGTTAGGGGTCGATTTGACAATTTTACCGTGGTACCGGTCGACCGGTTCAAGTAGCCGTTGCCCAACAGTCATAAAATTTGAATGCTGTCAAATTTTTGTCCTACGTGCCCGGTCGCTATAAATCATTTTCATCATCCGCTACAGACGGTTGACCGCTTCATGTAGAGATCGACCGCTATAATTCATTTTCATAGACCGGTTCATTTAAAACCATGTTTTTGACCACTTTTAAACACCCAATTTTAAAGGCTTACTTCCCATAAGTATATGAAATGTTTGAGAATATATTTGAGGTGTTTTGAAACCTTTTAAAATATTTTAATCTTTCAAACAAAACTTAAAACGGTTTATGCATGTTTTGAAAGATATGCAAGTTCGTGATTCAAATCCTTGTCAAATGTGAAATAAAGAGTTACAATGATTATACCCTAAGGTCTTTGAATCTTCACTTTAAGCTCATTGCATCTTTTTGTTCCTTTTTCTTCAAGGTTTGACTCTTTTCGTCAAGTTGTCTTTGTCTTTGAAGATGTCTATTTTGTAAACTCATCCATTTATTGAAATCATCAAAATTTCGATTGTGCACAAAAAGCCAACAATCTCCCCCTTTTTTATGATGACAATAAAGTGATAGTTTTGGGATGACTCTCTGTGAAACCCCAAATTTTACTATGTTGTTAAAGTTTTTCATAATTATTTCTTATGTATAAGAAATCGTTATTTTGATCCTTATTAAGGGAATTGAGAGGCATTTAGGTGCTGAATGAAGAGGAGTTGCTGCATTGATTTAAAATTTGGATTAAAGTGATATCTCCCTTTTATCACTTATAGTCACCTTGTAAATTTATTTAAGTATTATGTGGCTTGCAATTTTTAGTAGTGCATGTCTTCAGTAAGAGTGATTTTAAATGATCATTGGGTTCAAAAGAAAAAGGGGGAGAAATGAGAAGTCACGTGGGAAGCAAAGAGAAAAAAAAGAGAAAGAAGGAAAGAGGTGGGGATTCACGTGAAGAAGAGAAAGAAGGGGGGAGGGCAGGCTTGTCTTTTCCTCCCCTAAGCACTTTTCACACCTCTTTTCACCCCCTTCTTCCGCACATCTCATTTTCATTTGCCCTAACTCACTCACACAACTAAGGAGAAGAAGGGAGAAGGAAGAGAAAGAAGCCGGAAGAAGAAGAAGGAGAAGAAGAAGAAGGAGAAAGAGAAGAAAATTGAGGTAGAGTTCGGCCCTTGGGTGTGAAAATTTCTTGCTGGCCGAACAAACTCATTACCCTCCATTTCCTTCTTGTTCTTTTGATGGTTGTTTGCTGTAGGTACCAACAATATTATGTTGTTTTCTTTAAGAGTAGTATAGATCTTACATGAAACCATGGGGAAATATGGGTAGATCTGGAAAAAGGGCTCAAGAGAAACCATTTATGCACCCTAGTTGTTTGATAAAAAGACCAAGAGAAGAGGGATAAATGCAGTAGCTTTAGTTTGAGGATGGAATCATGGTTTGTTGTATTAGGTTGTATGCATGTTAGTCTTGATGAGAACCAAGCCCTAAGCGTTTGATATATGGTTAGATCTTGGGTTATGGTTTCAAGGGCAACATTGATGCACCCTAAGTATATGATGGAAAGCCTAGAAGAGGGCTGAAATCTATTTGTGTATGCATGGCCGGTATGTAGTGGTTGTGGTATTGGGTGTTGTTCTTTGATATCTATATGAGTTGAGGTTCAAAGGAGCTTTGAAAATGAGTGTCGTTGCTGGAAAACAAGCTGAGGTTTTAAATCTAGAATCATGGGTGTAGCTGTTAAAAGAAAATGTAAACCTAAGCATCTTATGTTAAGAGGAGTGCCACGGGTTGTATGGAAGATGGAGATTGTTTAGGCATGTAATAGAGTGTGTGGAATTATTTATGGTCAGAAGAATCAAGCTAGGGATCGTGATTAGGGTGTTGGAATAGGAAGATTTTAGCACCCTGTTTTTAGGTAACATCGCGCTCGACTAGCGTGCGTCAGACATTCGAGCGGCCTTAAGGAAAATTTGTAATACAGTGTCGAGCCGCTTGACTAGCGCTCGACAGGTGCTCGAGCGGCCTTAAGGAAATATGTTGGACAGTGTCGTGCCGCTTGACCAGATCTCGACAGGTGCTTGAGCGTCCTTGGAAGTTTTCATACAGAGAGTTGGCGCTCGACCACCGCTCGAGCTAGGATAGATGAAAATTGGACAGAGACTTGGCGCTCGACAGGCGCTCGAGCGGGACCTGTTAAATTTCAGATATTGAGTTTTTGAGCTCCTATTGAAGATGTGTGGGACCCTATCATTGAGGCTAGTTGACCAAACCTAGTTAAGAAGTTTATTGAGGATAAGATAGTGGGAATTCGATGGTCATTAACCCGGACATGGTATAATGTAAAGTATTGAACCAAAGAATTTAAGCTAGATGAATTATAGGTTGCTGACTTGGCTTGTTTCTTGAATAGGCTTTGAAATCAATGATATCAATGGGAAGAGTCAGTGTACTTAGTTGATATTAAGTGGATTACATGGTTGTCCCATTAGCAACCATGTTGGAGTTGTTTGATGCACATATTTGATTGCTTTTCTTCAATTATATTGATTCCTTCATAGTAGTGAAGGTATGTTGATGACATTGAATTAAACAGCGAGCCTAAGAGTGAAAAGGATGCCAAGATGGTCACGGGTTGATCACGTAAATAAGGATCTATGTCTGTCGGTTATGATTGGAAGGATTGTGGGCATTGGTGTTCATGTGAACTTGAAAACTTGGAGATAAAACTAATGTAACTTAGGTTAAATCCTATAAGTCTCAGCAGCAACTATATAGCATATTCCTTGAGGGTCTAAGTGATGGACTTGATGGTCATTAGTCCATGCAAAGTAAGATTTAAGAGTGTGGACCAAGGAGAATAGAATTCGACATGATATAGGTTGCTTATTTGGTATGGAATTGTTGATAAGGTTGAATCATTACGGATCCGATCTTGGATATTGAGGTTATGAAGGACGATGATGTATGGTCAAGTTGAAATACCCTAGAAGTTCACTTAATTTGGAGTTGGTTGATGTGTATGATTGTTGTTTTTAAAATTTGCTTTTATGAAAGCTAAAAATGTTTAAAAGAAATTTTAAGTATGATTTCACATAATGGAAATCCCATGTTTTAAGATATGGATTTTGAAACCGAGTACGTATATGAATACTTTTGTTTGAATGATTATTCTTAAGCGTTAAGTAACGAAAGTAACTCGCTTGTAGGGAAAGACCCATTCCAAGCTCGAGAGGATCGAGGTAAGTGAAAACTTACTGTTTAAGAAAACTGGAATGATACACAACATGTTTTTATGAGCAAGCATAACGTGTTATTTTTATCAAGCATATCAAGTTGTTTATAACTAAGTATGACAAGATATTTCTCATCAAGCATGGCATAACATACGCATTTGCATGAAAGCAAGAAAGTTTTATGACAAGTTAAGTTAAGGGGCTATGGTCGGTACCGTACCATCAAGAAGGACACCCATACCGAAGGACGAATGCGAGAAGGATGGGTGAATCCTAGAGGTAAGTGCAACCACACCAAAGGACGAATGCGAGAAGGTGTGGACCTCCAAGGGGTCTAGCCGCTGAAGGACGAATGCGAGAAGGTGTGCTAGCTCGACCAGATGCAATGTCTCCAAGGGAAATAGGGGACAGTTCCGATGGGAACGCACAACCCTGACTTAGGGGTTAAATAGAGCACAAGTAGCCCGCAAGATAAGAATTGAATGTTTTTCAAGATCAATATCTTTACAAGGCAAGTACAAATTTTCAAGAGCAAGTGCATGTACATATATGCACACATGAGCATACACGCACATCAAGAAGTAATGATCATGCATGAAGCACTTTATGTTTACAAGTGCATAATTTTCAAGCTATGGTACTAGTGCATGATTACAAGATTATGAATTCAAGTTCACGTTTACAAGTTTCATGCTCATGCATAAAAAGTTCAAGATCAAGTTTACAAGCTCAAGTTTACAATTTTACAAGTTCAAGTTTATAAGTTCAAGTTCATGTTTTAAGTTCTTGTTTATAAGATCATGTTTACAAGTTCTTTTCCTTACAAGTTCAAGTTCTTTTCATAGACCGGTTAATTTAAAACCATGTTTTTGACCACTTTTAAAAACCCAATTTTAAGGGCTTACTTCCCATAAGTATATGAAAGGTTTGAGAATATATTTGAGGTGTTTTGAAACCTTTAAAAATATTTTAATCTTTCAAACAAAACTTAAAACGGTTTATGCATGTTTTGAAAGATATGCAAGTGCGTGATTCAAATCCTTGTCAAATGTGAAATAAAAAGTTACAAGGATTATACCCTAAGGTCTTTGAATCTTCACTTTAAGCTCCTTTCATCTTCTTGTTCCTTTTTCTTCAAGGTTTGGCTCTTTTCGTCAAGTTGTCTTTGTCTTTGAAGATGTCCATTTTATAAACTCATCTATTTATTGAAATCATCAAAATCTCGATTGTGCACAAAAGCCAACAAAAATATCATTTAAAGAAAAAACCATCCGGGCTAGCAGTCACATGAAATTAAATAAGGAGAAAACCATACAAATAGTGATTCAGACAAGGACAACCCCAGTTGCTTGACTCTGACAACCCTGATGTAATGGTGAGTCTGACAACCCCAGTGCGTCTCTGCTTAAACCCTCTTCGTGCGACATTCACCTCAGACCTCTGAGATTATTCTTATGGATTATTTACGAACAAACCTTGTTCTTCAACACTTTCAATACTATGAAGGTTCCACAACGATGGTGATTTAACATCGAGAAAAACTGATCAAGTGAAAATTGAGAAAAAATTATCAAGATGAAGGCATAAATCTTCTGGTGTTGTTCTTTAAGAAAAGGGGGCATAAGTATACTAAATAATAGCCTTAATTAACGTTTCTTGCTATCCTTCACGAACACTAGTAAGGTTTTCCATTTTCTACAAGGAAAGTCCAGAAAACCAGTAGTTTTTGAAATTCGTGGGATGTCGTTTAAGCGTGACTGAAATGTGAAGTCTATGTCTAAATTCTTCATGGTTCACTCGAGCGCAGGTCAAGCGTTAGTCAAACCGCTGTCTAAATTTTCATGGTTTGCTCGAACATGGGTCGAGCGTTAGTCAAACGTAAAGTCTGTAAGAAATACTTTGTATCATGCTCGAGCGGTAGTAAAGCGACAGACCAACTTGGACACAACTCAGAAACAAACTCTTGAACAATATAGGACAAAAACATACAACTCGATATAGACATTTTGTCACGGAATTCAGCCAATACAAAAAATGTACTAACAAATTCCCCCTTTGGCAATTCTGTGACAAAACCAACAAGGAAGTAACAAGACGTGTTCCAGAGTTTTTGAATCTATTACCTAAAAACACAATCTCAAAGATCAAGTGAAAGCATAGAGAATAAACACGTATATAGAATAGAAGTTAGACCAATAGCAAATAAACTACAGTAACAAGTCATTTCCTCCCCCTTAATCTATTCTTCCCCTCAACTAGTTATTCATCACAAATCATCTCTCCCTTTTTGTCATGAATGGACAAAGGAAAACAAAATGCATGAAAATAAGAATCAATCTACAAAAAATTATAGATCACAAATGAGATAAAATATAGGCATAATCAAAGGACAATCAACCAAAACCGACATCAAAGCATAAAGGAAAAGGAAAATAAGAAAGACAACACACAATTTGATAAAGAGATAGGGAAAAATAATTTAAAAGAGCAAATGATCAAATGTAAAAAATCAGCAGAAAAATCATTGAACTAAGAGACATAACCAAAATTCTCAAGAGCATGAAAAATCAATACAAGCTAACTGTATGATCATGAAAAATAATATTCATTGATTTTATGCCAAATGTCTCTAAATGATTTTAACAACAATAATTAAAAAAAATGTGAACTGCATATGTGCGTGAAAGACGAAACACAATCAAAGAGGTTTAAGACTTTAATTTTGTGAGGGAGGTCAAAGCTAGCCAAATGAAACCATGAGTGAAAAGAGAGACATATTATACCAAATGAAAGTAAAACCCAATGACCCTTGGACTTGAAAATGCAATTTTGTTGCTTGATTTTTCGCACCCTAAGTATTTTTCCTCTTTTGCTTTTGCTTTTCTTTTTTGGAATGATAACAACTTCTTTTGAAATAGATATAATCTTTTGGAGCCTTTGACTATGAGAAGAGCAATGAATAAGGTCAGCTAGTCAGAGGTCAATTCAGTCTGATGAACATGATCTCTTTCACTTGTGGTTGCAGACCTAAAACTCACATATGCGGTCTAGCCTCATCTAACCATATTCAGTGTGAACTGTGGTTGGGTATTACAAATATACATTTGAAAATCATGTCAACTAATACCAAAAAGAGACAATAGACATTACTCTCAAATCATGTTATGATCTAGACATAAATTGAGAAAATATTTAACAGATCATGCGGGAAATCTAAAGTATGTCAAACAGGCTAATGAAACAGATGTGCTGACTAAAGGCACAACACAATCATCATTTTTTTTAATAAAAAAGCTAAAACAAGGAAACAAATAACACATGTACTCATGATAAAAGAAAAAGAAACACATAAGAACATACATTAAAAAACAAAATATAAATGCAAAATATTGTAATGCATGCAAGAACGAAAAGATACTCAGGGAGAAGCACACATACCAATAGCCTTCCTTTTGGCTAATCGATTTTCATTCTTTTTCACCCAAATGTTTTTGAAAGATGTGGATTGTTTGGTCAATTGCTGGAACTTCTCATTGAGACGTAAATGGTATGTTTAGTTAGAAGTTTGACTTGATGAGCAAAGTTCATATGATTGTTTTACTGTAACATGCAAATCATATATGTTCTCTTGTTTTTTCAATTTAAAACAATTAGGACTGATGTGACCTATTTTTCCACAAAAATGACAAGTAGGTACAAATTTATGAGAAGTGTGTGTCCTAGTATGTCATCATCGAATGAGAATTAACAGCTTGTGAGACGATATGTTTATCTCTGTTTACCTTTTTTGAAGGACTTTTGACCTATGGATTCTTGACTGGTATGGATGCAAAAACGAATATAGTTTTAGAAGTTGTTGCATCATTCGAGTCATTCTAGCCCAAACCTTTCCTATTTCTTGGAGTTGCTCCTAGCCTTAGCATGTGGTCGAGCTTTTTGAAACCACTAGAGAATTTCTGAAGTTGAGCCTTGTATTTCTCTAGTTCACACCCTAGTTCTTCCACCTTAGCTTCAAGTGCCACATTCTTCACTTTCAAATCATTAGCCAACTTGATGTACTCTTCAAGCTTGAAACTAAGGTTATTCCTTTCAAGTTGAGACTCATGAAATTTCTTTAGGATCTTTTTGTTTACTTTATGCAGTTTCAGACTTTTCCTAACGAGCTTTTCATACACCTCTTGCAAGTTTTCTTTATCATCAAATTCATCCTCAGATGTCTCCGTTTTAGAGTTAATATCCTGCATGTCACGCCCCAAACGCTAGCCCGAAGGGCGTTAATGACAGCCGCGAACATCCACTCAATGAATGTTCCAGCGTTTTCTCTAAATCTTGCAGCAGATTTTTTTTTACAAACAACTGAGAGAGACGGGCCAAAGAGATTTACTTAAAATTCAACTTACACAAAATGACTTCCCGTAATAGTGTAAGCATCGTAATTACATAGTATGGCTGCATGAATGAGGTACATGACCTAAGAGATTCCATCAAAACCTCTTTAT
Organism: Myrica gale; assembly: GCA_963930655.1. Taxonomy (NCBI): domain Eukaryota; kingdom Viridiplantae; phylum Streptophyta; class Magnoliopsida; order Fagales; family Myricaceae; genus Myrica; species Myrica gale. The sequence goes on along the minus strand of OZ005600.1, from coordinate 17,336,878 downwards.
AATGAACTACTCATAACATCTTCACATTACACCCTGAATCCTTATATACCTTACAATATTGTTTAGCATCATGCTGCCTCAGTATGATATCAAGCACTCTTAGGGCTTTATGTACATTCCCAATGGCCTATGACCAAAAGCATTACAATCTACTACTTACTCAGTCAGGAAATCCTCAGGACTCCTGTCACCTAGCAAACCTGGAATGATACATGTTGAAAACTGTGAGTCAACGACTCAGTAAGGAAAAGAACTTGTAAACTTATAAACTTGAACTTGTAAACATGAACTTGAATTCATAATTTTGTAATCATGCACTAGTACCATAGCTTGAAACATAACGTAAAATCATTAACTTTAATGTGCTTCATGCATGATCATGACTTCTTGATGTGCATGTATGCTTTATGTGTGCATATGCACATGCACTTACTCTTGAAAATGTAAGCTTCATGATCTTGAAAAAAAAACATGCTCTTGTACTTAAAATGACACGTGGTCCTTGGAAAGTATTTTCTTCTTGACTTGTGGGCTACATACTCTCCATTTACCCCTGAAGTCAGGGTTGTGCGTTCCCGTTGGAACTGTCCCCTATTCCCCTTGGGGACCTTACATTTGGTCGAGCTAACACACCTTCTCGCATTCGTCCTTCAGTGGCTAGACACGACCCTTCTTACATTTGCTTGTGATGACATGCTTGTTCATGTAAAACCATGTTGTGTACCATTCCAGTTTTTATAAAAGTGTAAGTTTTCACTTACCTCGATCCTCTCGATCTTAGAATGGGTCTTCTCCTACAAGTGAGTTACTTTCGTTACTTAACGCTTTAGGATAAACATTCAAATAGAACACACGAGAATAAATACTTATTAACATTCTGGTTTTCCAAAAGTACGCACCTTTGAAAATATGATTTCATTTACAAAAAATTTCTTTGCTTAGCTTGCATAAAACAATTGAAGATAAGCAATTAAAGACAGGCATCAACATCTCCAACAAGGTTGCTAAAGGGACCACTATGTAATCCACTCAATCAACTAGGTGCATTGATTCTTCCCATTGACATCATTGATTTCAAGCCTATTCATGAAATTCAACAACAACTCATGCTAAGAATTGCAAACCAAATCAGCAACCTATATAAGTCGTCTAGCTTAATACTTTGCATTATACCATGCCTAGGTTAATGGCTATCGAATTCCCACCATCTTATCCTCAATAAACTTCTTACTTGGTCATCTAACCTCAATGATAGGGTCTTACACACCATAAATAGGAAATTCAAAAACTCAAAATATCTGAAATTTAACAGGTCCCGCTCGAACGCCTGTCGAGCGCCAAGTCTCTGTCCAATTTTCCTCTATCCTCGCTCGAGCGGTGGTCGAGCCCCAACTCACTGTATGAAAACTTCCAAGGCCGCTCGAGCGCCTGACGAGCGCTGGTCAAGCGGCTTGACTCTATATTACACATTTCCTTAAGGCCGCTTGAGCGTGAGTCGCACGCTGATCGAGCGTGATGATGCCTAAAAACAGGTCACTAATAACTCCCTATTCCATCAACTTAAACATGGTTTCTAACTTGATCCTTTTCACCAATAACTAATATACACAATTTTATTTAATGCCTAAGCAATCTCCAAGCATATGGACCATTCAGCCACATCAATGACTAACATACATATAACTTCATTTCTCCATGATTTTTAACTAACCATTTTCTCATGCATATAATCCTTTCATATCCAATCCTTCAATCCCTTCCTCCAGCAACCAATTCAAAGTTTACAACAAAACCATGATTCCATTCTCAAACTAAAGCTATTGCATTTATCCCTCTTCTCTAGGTCTTTTTATCAAACACCTAGGGTACATAAATGGTTTCTCTTGAGCCCTTTTCCAGATCTAGTCATGTTTCCCCATGGTTTCATGTACAATCTATACTACCCTTTAAGACTTGCAAGATCTACACTATCTTCAAAGAAACACATATGAACACAAGGAGAAAACATCAAAGAAACAACACCCATCATAGAAACAAGAGAAAATGGGAGAAATGGGTAGTGGGTAATCCGGCCAACCCAGATTTTTCACATCCCACCCTACCTTTCTTTTCTTCTTCTTCTTCTTCTCCTCCTTCTTCTTCTTCTCTTCTCTTCTCTTGTGTGGGTGGGTGCTAGGGCAAGTGTTGAAAATGCGGTAGGGGAAGAAAGAGAGGGTCTCATACGTGAAATGCAAGGGCTTGGGGGAAGGAAATGAAAATTCCGTCCTCCCCCCTTCTCTCCCTCCTCCTCCTTCACTTTTCTTTTATTTCTTTTTTCTGTCACTCCACAAAACTAACTCTAACATTATTATTTCAAGGACTCAGATATTTTCCAAGGTTAAAGCTCCTAATTAAATTCTTCCAACAATTAAAATAATTGGCCTAATTAATCTCAATTACTCAAATTTAACAATTGCAAACAATATAACATTTAAATCATAGCTTAAGACGCATAAAAAAATGCTAGGGGAAAATTCCACCCAGACATGATTTTAGATTAATCTCCCTATACATGCCTTTCTCAATAATTAGAGTAATACACATTTAGAGAGTCATAATTCGTTTACAATGATAGAAATAAGGTCGAGGTCTCACACTGCAAATCACAATTATCAGTACTAGACATAAAAGTAATAAAATTAAGCTGTATATCTGAAGATGATTTATCACTATTAGTTCTAGAGTGGGATTCATCATCGCTTAGCGATGCATTCATGACTTTCTCTGTGGATTTAGGTATGTAGCATACTCTTAGTGAACTTGACCAAAGCCTTGACATTCAAAACACTTAGTCTTCTAGGTCTCATTCTCAAAAATATTATTTATTTTCTCCTTTCTATAACTACTGGAGTTACCATGATTCTTTTCGACACGTTTATTAAACCTTATTTGATCATCCTTTGATTTAAAAAACTTTCTAAATTTTTTGACTAGAACACTGAAGTTCTCATCACCTAGAGATTCATCTGACTCAAAACAGACTTCTTCTTTACTGGATCTCAAGGCAATAGACTTGTTGTTCTTAGGCCGAGGCAATATCTATTCATAGGTTTGCAAAGACCCAACTAGTTCTTCAATCTTCATCGTGTCCAGGTCTTTATTTTCCTCAATTGGTGTAACTTTGGGTCTAAATCTCTCAGGAAGAGATCTCATAACTTTTCTCACAGCTCTATTTTTTGGTATCCTCTCTCCCAAGTGTAGCTCGAGTTAACTTTGACATTTAACTTTGCATAGAACTCATCAAACGTCTGATATTCCTTCATTCAAATTTCTTCAAACTTTGTAGTCAACATCTAAAGCTTTGAGTTTTTAACGTTCTTGGTACCTTCATGAGTAGTCTCTAAAATCTCCCACACTTCTTTAGAAATTTCACGCATAGAAATTTGCTTAAATTCCCCAGAAGAAACAACCATGAATATTGAATGTAAACCCTTGCTATTCCAATTGCATTTGTTTATCTCATTCTTGGACCAGGTGCCAACGTCTTTAGGTGTTTTAACACTTTCGACTTTAGAAGAGGGTGTTGACCAACCCTTTACACAAGTAGCCCAAACACGTTCATCGAAAGATTTCAGAAACGATCTCATGCATACTTTCTAGTATGCATAGTTGTTCCATTAAAATATGGAGGCACAAACAAAGAATGAATTTGATGCATCAAAATATGAGTACTTTCAGTTGCATTTATAAAATGTTAGGATTAGTAACACTACAAGAAATTTGACATTTTGGGATGGATTTTTTTAGGACGCCAAAAAATCAGTCCCAAAAAGTACACTTTCGGAAATCCGTCCCAAAAAACAAAAAAGCTTCCCTTTTTGGGTCGAAAAATATAATCATCCCAAAAAAAATACTTTTTGCAACGATTTTAAAAATTTTTGGTACATAATTGCCCGTCCAAAGAAAAAGGTTATTTATCTGGGACTGAATCTCTCCGTTTCAAACAGATCTCGTTTTAGCGACAAATTCGTTCGTTCCAAAACAAATGTTCGAATAGGACACTGTACGTTCGAACATTATACGACATTATATTACAAAAATTTGAACGAAAATTACGCGTTCTAACCCGGAAATGATATTCCATTCAAAATTATACCCATCGTTCGAACTCTGTTGAAAATATTGGCATAGTGAAACCGGCGTTCGTTCATTAAAAAAACATTCAAACTTGATTTTGATGATAACAAATGATAAAATATCTTCAGATGTACAACTTAATTTTGGAAATATTGGAATTGTTAGCCCAAGGTTGATCTTGGGCTATCTAACTCGATTTTGATGATAACAAATAATAAAATACCTTTGGAAGTATTTTAGAATATGTGGCTGTCAATCAACTATTCAATCGAGAGTACTCAATTGTATTTATATCTCTCTCTAATTCGTTATGACCTAAATTCGATATAAACACCATGACTTGCACCTAAACTATGATATTTTTCATTGTAGGAGTTTTTGTGTCGAAAAAAAAATTGAATATAAAAATGTACTGAAAAACTCCTCCTACCAAGATTTTGTCGACACATGGTTGACATAGTGTCGACACATAGAACAGAGGCCAGATTGTCATTTCAATGGTGTCAACACATGGGAAGCACAATGTCGACACGTGAAGATAACGTCAACACAAGGTGAAGAAAGTGTCGACACTTGCCACAGACACCTGCGAGTCAGTTCTAGAATTTATGTAGGTGTCGACACATAGGCATGTATGTGTCGACACTTGTTGCGGGAACTCTGTTTTTAAAATGACGTCTCAACTCACAAATCAAGATGTTGTGGCACTTAGGGAACCTCTCCAACATTCCAAAAAGGCCCTTAGGACCCCTTAATATTGAAGACCTATAAAGGGAACCTTATGGAGAGAGAAAAGAGAGATTTTGCACACCTTTTGTCTCTCTATATCATCAATCTCTCTAAAAAGACTACACGTTTTCCAAGAAGATCTGGTCTCTCATTGCTGTCACTAGCTTCAGATCTTGTCTTATAGCTGTTGAGCTTTGTTTTGCCGATCTAGCTTTGAGAGCTATTATTTTTTCATTCCTATTATTAAATCTTTGAGTGTGAGATACACTTGGGCCTACCCGTGAGGATAGAAGAAATCTCATAGGCTTTGAGATTTGTGACGAGTTGAAGAGTGAGCTCGGGAAAACACTTGTAATGGTCACTTAGCACTCAGAAGCTAAGTTCTAGATACTATTGGATTATAGTAGAGAAGCCCAAGGAAAGCAATATCCTTGAGGGTGGACGTAGGTAAGTCTTGGCCGAACCACCTAAAAAAAGCGGTGTTATCTCTCTTCCCTACTCTTTACATTATTGTTTTTATTCATTGCTTATTTTTAGTTATAGTTTTAAACATATTCAGATTTTTTGTTTTTATTTGTTAAAAGGGGGTATTTTTCAGATCTGAGTTTTTATAAAAAATGGGCTAATTTTTTTATAAACTCAATTCACTCCCCTCTTGGCTTGATATTTGGATTCACAATTGGTATCGGAGCTGAGGTTTATTGTCTTTACTAATGACTACTCTTGTTAGCTTTTCATTGTCTAATGGTCAATCCAGTAACTGACCTCCTTTGTTCAATGGTACGTGCTAGAATTATTGAAAGATAAGGATGAAAATCTATATTCAAGTTGTGGACTACGATCTGTGGAAGATTATCATACACGACCCTAGGTTGCCAAAGGATAAAGATGGCTTGCATAAAAAGGAAAACAATTGGGATGACACTGATCATAAGCTTATGTCTTTAAATGCTAAAGCTATGAATGCTTTATATTGTTCTCTTGATGCTAGCGAATTTAACCGTGTTTCTGGTTGTGAATCTGCTAGGAAATATGAGAAAAATTGTTCGTTACTCATGAAAGTACAAATCAGGTTAAGGAAAACAAGATTAACATATTTGTGCATAGCTATGACTTATTTAAGATGATTCTGATGAATCTATTTCTGCCATGTTTACTCGTTTTACTGATATTATCAATGAATTGAAATCTCTTGGTAAAGTTTATACTAATGTGTAAATGGTGAGAAAAATTCTCAAGTGTCTTCCTAGGACTTGAGAACCTAAAGTTACGGCTATTCAATAAGCCAAGGACTTAACGAAATTTTCTTTGGATGAACTTATGGGATATCTCATGACCCATGAGATGAACCAAACGACAAGAGATGAGATTGAAGGAAAAGGCAAAAGAGGAATTGCCTTACGAATGATCTTGTAAGATTCCCTCAGGGGAAGAACCTTAATATTCTTCTTGGTTCTCAAAGGTGTTGCGTCAACAAAAGTGACACTGATTATTGATGGGCTATTAAATACTTGGCCCTCCTCAGACCAGACCAGACCACTTGGGCTCGGGTCCATTAGCTAGTTGGCTAACTCCGAGTATCCAACATTGCATAGGAAATTCGAATGGCCGGCGGCACTATCCTAATACAACTCTACAGCCTAACTCATCCAGAAGGCAGTCTCACAATAGGTTTTAAACTCTCACATTGTTATAAAAACCAAGGTATGATCTTCAAGAGACCCATGTTAAATTCTATCTTCAGAATACTCATCTTCTCTATTAAACACTGACTTGGCCGTCAGAGTCTTGATCCAAGGCCGCCTCCCCTCGATGATTTTGCAGGATTACTTGACTTCTGAGCATTGTGGTGATTCTTGACATCATCAATTATGATTCTTTCAAAGATAAAAAATTATATTCTTATAGATTGTGCAACTTTTGTGGTAAATCTAGACATATCTCACATACTTGTCCAACTAGAAAGAAAGCTTCCAATGGTATCAAATTTGTTTGGATTCCAAAGGACAAGGTGAAGGAAAAAGTTTCTAACAACAAAGGACCCAAAATGATTTGGGTACCAAAAATCAAGAAGTGATTCTTTTTTGCAGGAGTGCTTGAAGTCTACGTAAGTCAAGGAATATTGGGTTTTTGATAATGGATGCTCCAAGCACATGATAGGGGATAAAAGTTTGTTCAAGTCTCTTTATCCTAAAAGAAAAAGGATCGGTTACTTTTGACGATAATAGTAAAGGAAGGATTCTTGGTGTTGGTATGATTCATAATCCTACTATTGAATATGTCTTATTTGTTGATGGTTTGAAGTATAATTTGTTGAGCATCAGTCAATTATGTGATAAGGGAAATCTAGTTATATTTGAATAATCAATATGCATTGTTGAAAACATTGTAGACAAGAAAGTCTTGTTTGTCGGACATCGACAAACGAATGCGTATGTTGTTCACTTAGAGAACATCTCTTCTGAAAATGTAAAATATCTCTTATCTCTAAGTGACAAGGATAGTCAGCTGTGACATAGAAGACTTGCTCATGCAAGCATTAACCTTATTTCAAAATTAGCCAAAAATGACTTTGTTTTGGGTTTGCCTAACCTTGTTTATGAAAAAGTCAAACAAACTAGATCATCTTTTAAACCTAAAAACATTGTGTCTCATTCTAGGATACTTCAACTTATACACGTGAACTTGTTTGTTTCAACCCAAACATCAAGCTTGGATGGCAAAGATATGGCTTTGTTGTGGTTGATGATTATAGTAGATTTACATGGATTCTTTTCTTAGCTCATAAGGTTGATGCCTTTGATGTATTTGAAAAACTGAGCAAGAGAATTCAAAATGAAAAAAGTTTTGTCATTTCTAGCATAAGTAGTGATCATGGAAAAAAATTTGAAAACTCTTCATAATGCAAAATTTTGTGATGATTTTAGTATAAACCATAACTTCTCAGCTCTTAGGACTCCTCAACAAAACAGGGTTATTGAGAGGAATGATATGACTCTTGAAGAAATGGCAAGAACCATGCTTTGTGAAAACTGCTTGCCATACTATTTTTGGGCGTAAGCTATTAACATTAGCTGCTATGTCATGAACCGATGTATGATAAGGTCAATTCTTAAGAAAACTTCATATGAGCTATGAAAAAATAGAAAACCCAACATTGACTACTTTCACGTATTTGGTTGCAAGTGTTTAATTTTCAACAACAGCAAAGACAACTTGGGTAAGTTTGATACGAAAGATGATTAATGTATATTTCTGGGTTATTCTATTTCCAGTAAGTTTTATTGCGTGTTTAATAAGAGAACTTTAGTCGTTGAAGAATCTATACATATGATATTTGATGAATCTAATGTTTCTATGAAAAGAAATGACGATGATGGTGTAGATCTTGAGAAAGAAGGTGAGAAACCAACTACTTGTGAAGTGAAAGAAAGTTCTCATTGACAAAAGCAAGATGTGCAAGATCTGGTAGAAGAAGAAACACCTTACAACATTAATTATCTACCATAGGCTTGGAAGTTCTCATCCCGATTAAGCGTGATCACACGAGTGCTTTAAACCTTTCTAAAAATCCAATTCAACACTCTAGGTATCGAGATCAAGCATCATTTTCTGCGTAATCATGCTAAAAAAGGCGATATTATACTTGAGTTTGTAAGCACATATCTTCAACTTGCTGATAAATTCACGAAACCTCTCAATGAGTATCAGTTCTGTTGCCATGGTTTACGGAGATTGGATTTGATTTTCAGGAGTTGTTTAATGCTCAGTGTTGGTCTAATTTTATCAGTCTGAAATGTGATTCATTTCCCTATTTGGTGAAGCAGTCATATGCTAATTTTCATTTTGATATGTCTGAGATTGCTTTGGTTTTTGTCAAAGGAAAGGAATTTGACTTATCTGTTAATAGGCTGAATGTTGTAGCCCTTTCTCCCAATTCAGGAGTAAAGTTGTTTGAGTAATATACTTGGGTTGGTTTATCTGATGTAGAGCCCATTGAGATTCTTAGGGTTGTTTTGGATAACCTTGAACTGGATGAGATTGTTAAGCCAGTGGCTAGTGATTTTGATGTCCATGGGAGACTGCTCCATCACATTATGTGTAAGATTATTCTTCTCAGGATGAGAAAGTTTGAATACGTACCTTTTTAGATACGTTTGTGATGTACTGCCTGATCACGAGACACCAAATGAATCTTGGCTACCTCTTATTGAACCATATGAAGGCAGCTTATGAGAAGAAGAAGCAGGGTTTGCCTTATGGGATGTTGTTTTCTTAGATTTTGGATTTATTTGATGTTGAGACCAATGGTGAAGAAAGAGATAAACCAAAGGTCTCCAAGGAATACAATCAGAAGACACTTCGTCTTATGAGCTTTGTACAAAATGAAGATGATGAATGGGTAAAGAAGGCAGTGGCAACTAGAGATTCAAGAAGAAGAAGTTGAGGAAGAAGAACCTGAAGAAGAGAATCCAGATGAAGTGGAAGCAGTGGCTGAAGACAGACCAGAGAGTGAGATTTCAATTCCAGCCTCTCCACGTACTCTACCAGTGTCTTCAGGATCTGATGCTACTAGACTTGCCCTCTTGGAAGCATCCATTTCAGACCTTAGAGATCAGTTGTTCTCTATTCATGTTGATCTATGGATTGGTCTTGAGGAGATCAAATCAATGTTGGTGTCTCATGGTGAGAAGTTGGCTTTCTCTATTTGTGAAGCTCATTTCACTCACAAAGTATGCACTAGACACCTGGATACTAGCAAATCTGTGATGTTGGATTGGTGGAAGACATTCAGAGGACATTTAAATGATTTGTAGCAATCTACGGATATCATGGTTACCTCCATCAACCGAGCTGCTACGACTATTACTCAGCATGTTAATGTCTTCAACGACTCGGATCGGTATTTGCGTCCCTACATGATTGCTTGGCTTAACTGGTTCAACCAATTGTGGACAGATTTCATGGAAGAGTACTTGTCCCATCAGAGTGATCGAGCTTAGCCTTTACCCTTTTCATTTCTCTTACCCTCCCTCTCTTTTTGATGATGCCAAAGGGGAGACGTATATGTACTATTGTCGTACTTTTAGACTTAGAGATACTTTCCATTCCATTGCATTTTTCATATATTCGTGTACTTGTTTGACTTTGATTAATATATGAGGATTTGTTTTGTAAGAGTTTGTGCTTAATTCTTTCTATCCTTACATAACTCTGATTGAAAATGATATCTTATTTGATATAATATAATCTCACATTTACAAAGCCTTGTAGTCAAGGTAGTATTCCTAAACTCTAAACTCTCTATTTCTTTCAAGATTATTGAAGTGTTTGTGATCTGAGATCATATTTTGGAGTTGAGAAGTTTGGAGGATGATATAAAAGTGTTTCTAACAGGTTTATAATTTTTTTGGAAACCACTAAATACAAAGGAGACTCTTGCAAAATTTTCTAAAAATCCAAAGCCCTTTGCAACAAACTATTGTGAAAAACCTCAGCTTGGTCTCAGGGGAGCTTTTTGTTTTCATTACAAAGATCTTTAAAAATGAATTTGTCATCATCAAAAAGGGGGAGATTGTTAGCCCAAGGTTGATCTTGAGCTATCTAACTCGATTTTGATGATAACAAATGATAAAATATCTTTGGAAGTATTTTAGAATACGTGGTTGTCAATCCACTATTCAATCGAGAGTACTCAATTGTATTTATATCTCTCTTTAATTCGTTATGCCCTATATTCGATTTAAACACCATGAATCGCACATAAACTATGATATTTTTTATTGTATGAGTTTTTTTGTCGAAATGGAAAAGATTGAATATCAAAAAGCACTGAGAAACTCTTCCTGCCAAGATGGTGTTGACACATGGTTGACATAGTGTTGACACATAGAACAGAAGCCAGATTGTCATTTCAATGGGTCCACACATGGGAAGCACAGTGTCGACACATGTGAAGCTAATGTCCACACATAGTGAAGGATGTGTCGACACATGCCACAGGCACCTGCGAGTCAGTTCCAGACTCGATGAAGCTATCGACACATGGGCATGTATGTGTCGACAAATGTTGCGGGAACTCTGTTTTTAAAACGATGTCTCAACTCGCGAATCAAGATGTTGTGGCACTTAGGGCACCTCTTCAACATTCCAAAAAGGCCCTCTAGACCCCTCAAGACTGAAGACCTATAAACGGAACCTTATAGAGAGAGAAAATAGATCTTTTGCACACCTTTTGCCTCTCTACATCATCCATCTTGACCTAGTCTCCCTTACGTGAGAGAAAAACACAAAAGAAAAGGGCTACACGTTTTCCAAGAAGATCTGATCTCCCATTGCTGTCATCATCATCATCAGATCTTGTCTTGTAGCTATTGAGCTTTGTTTTGCTCATCTAGCTTTGAGAGCTATTGTTTATTTATTCCTATCATTAAACCTTTGAGTGGAGGATACACTTGGGCCTACCCGTGAGGATAGAAGAATTCTCATAGGCTTTGAGATTTGTGACTAGTTGAAGAGTGAGCTCGGGAAAACTCTTGTAACGGTCACTTAGCACTCAGAAGCTAAGTTGTAGACACTATTGGAATATAGTGGAGAAGTTCAAGGAAGACAATAGCTTTGAGGGTGGACGTAGGCAAGCCTTGGCCGAACCACCTAAAAATAGCGGAGTTATCTCTCTTCCCTACTCTTTACATTATCGTTATTATTCATTGCTTATTTATAGATATAGTTTTAAACATATTCAGATATGCATTTTTATTCGTTAAAAATGAGTATTTTTCAGATCTGAATTTTTATCAAAAAGGGGCTAAGTTTTTAATAAACTCAAATCACCCCCTCTTGGGTTGATATTTGGACTCACATATATGTAATAATACATTATACATTTCAATAATACCACAATCGTTCGAACATATATAACGTTTGAACACAAAACATCATGAAACGACACTGTTTTACAGAAGAAAACGTTCAAACGTCTGTTGGACAACCGTTAGAACGGAAGTGAAAACTGAGACGTCGTCGTTCATGTAGAAAAATATACGTCCGAGCTTGTGAAATATATGTTTGAACTGGGGTTTAAGAGCGCTCTTTACCGCCTATTTTTTGCTCACTGTTCTAACGGAAAAGAATAACTTGAACAAGCGCTAAAAAAGAATGAAACTGCGTCATTCAGATAAAAAATAATTGTTCAAGCGTTTGAAAATAAAGTTCGAACGAAAAATTAAGCGCGCTTTTTCCACGCCTATTTTTTGGCGAACGTTCTAACATAGCAAAAAACGTTCGAACAATACCCACAAACTCAAATATCACAGAATCGACCGTGAGACCTCGTTTCCTTACTCTCTCTCCAAAAACCACAAATTTTCTTCTTCTTTTTTTTCTACACAAATCTTACCTTTTGGAGCTTCTTTGTGTTTTGCAGGTAAGATTTATCATCTTTATACATGAATTTCTTAGTTTTTTAGCTATAGATTTTTGGTTGTTGTTATTTGGATTTGTGTACGAAATTGATATGTAAACACTTATGGCTAGTCTCATACGTGTTTAGGGGTGTTGAATGCATGTTTTAGGAGTAAAAAAAACGTTTTGGGGATTGAGTTGGAGATTTTAAGTTGCTGTTTTCGTGGGTTTTGAGCAGCGTTTGAACAATGTAAAAGTTTCCGTTCAAACGGTATGCTAAAATCGTTCGTTTATAGGGATGACAGATACATTCGAACGATTCCTTTATATCGTTCAAGAGTATTGTAATCGTTCGAATATGTTCGAAATATTTATTTATTTTATTTATTTTAAGGAAACTTAAAAGTTGAAAATTATGCACAACAAATCTAAATTTAAGGTGTTGGGCCTCAAATGTACTTGTATCACTGTAACAATATTAACATCCACACGAAACTAATGAAGAGAATGACAAAAGCTGATACAACATTTTCCAAACCAACATCTTTCATTGTATGAAAATAAATAAAGAGCAATACTCTGGCCAGTAGAACCTGACTTCTAAAAACTTTTTGGTCACACATCTGACCTAAAAACAGTTCTTTCCTTCCAAACTAGAACATGCAAATAACTGCTTTTAAGTCTGATGTGTGGCCAAAAAAATTTCAAAAGTCGAGCCCTACTGACTAGAGATTGCTCTTTATTCCTTTCCATACAATAAAAGATGTTGGTTTGGAAAATGTTCTATCAACTTTTGTCATTCTCTCAATTGGTTTTGTGTGGATGTTAATATTGTTACAGTGATGCAAGTCCATTTCAGGCCTAATATTTTTTATTTATATTTTTCGTGCATAATGTAAAACTTCTAATTTTCCTAATAAAATAAAAAAACGTTTTGAACGTGCTCGACAGATCACAATACGTTTGATCAGTGTAAACATATTACATATAATCTTTCAGCTGCATTAGTCTTGTCAGGGCCTTTAGCTTTTTCTACGCTGATATTAGATCACGTTCACCGAAAACGACATCGAGTAGATCTATAGGTAAGTTATTTGAATTTTTCATTCAGTTGACTTTTGTTTTAATGATTATTTTTGTCAATTATTTAAGCGTTATATCGATTATTATTTTTGGTGTAGAAAGATAAGGATGAAGGCAGAGTTGGAAAAGGTTTTGATGCATGCAGAGTTGGATGCACGTAGACAAGGATGCACGCAACAGCGAAGATAAAATATTATTTTTATTGTGTATTATATTTGATTGTTTCCAATATAGTGATCAATTATTTAATTGTACATTTTGTTAATTAATTTTTAATTTAATGATATATTTTTGAAGAATTTCTCGCAATTTTTTAATTACACTAAAAAATAAAAATAAATCATTCTAACGTTTGTAGTAATGTTCGAAAGTCGAAACCCGTTCGAACATTACCGACAACTGTCCATTCTAAAGAGATCCAACGGTAAGTTGATTTTGGGATGAAATCATTCCCGTCCCGAAAGGACACTTTTTGGGATGGAAGACCAATTCCGTTCCAAAGAACCTTTTGTAACGGATTTATTTGGACAATCGAAGCGACAGACGGATTCCGTCCCAAAATTATTTTTTTGGGACGGTTTGAGATTTTTTGGGAGGGAAAATCCGTCCCAAAAAGTCAAATTTCTTGTAGTGTAAGGTCAGTATAGGATGTGTATTTTGGTACGAAAAAGTTGTGGTGCTATTTGTTACACTGTTGTGAATTACAGAAAGTTAAAAGGGGTCATTAAAAAATTCCATGTAAGATCAAAAACTAATATTAAGAAAAAAAAAATGGTGGCTGGACGCTGGTTACGAAGATGTGTTTAGAAATGGTAGGCCATTAATGTAGAAACTTGCTACGTCGTTGTTGAGAGGTGTCGAGCAACTAGAAAACCAAACTAGACACCTAAACGAGAGGTGTCAAGCAATTACAGCCAAGGAGGAAATTTTTGAACCTTAACGTAAGCAAATTTGACTAAATTAGACATTTCATTTAATTTTGGCCTGAGAAATTTTCTGTAATGAGTTTCATCTATCTTTTCCATAGAAAACTCAAGTTCATTTTTTATGGCATGTTATTTGATAATTAAATGCATACAATTATGTAATGCAAAAAGTAGTAAACTATATGATTTAATTTGATTTGTTAATTATTAAGCAGTGTAAAGTAATTATGTGACTATCACAAAAATTCATTTCAATATATTTTTTAAAAACCCTTCAACTTATAAGAATTGACAGTTATGCAAGAATGAGGATGGTACTGACTGTGAGTTTAATAAAGTGTTCTTAAAAACCTAAGTGCAAAGTTCAACTAGCTAAGTTTTACGAGTCTCGAGGAAATAGGAGAGTACAAAATCGTAGAAACCCCGCCGCTCTCTCGGGCTTAAAGCGATTAATGCATGCACAAGAATCAAGGTTTTTTAAGACACTTTTTTTTATAGATAATTATTTATTGATTTGTTTTAGCATATAACCAAATTTTGCATTGTTTTTAAGGAGAATATATATTTTTTCACTCACAAACTACTGTAGTAGTGACATATTGCATCTCAAACTATCATCTTTAAGACACTGTACCCTCCAACTACCTCTTTTACACACATAGCATCCTCCATCCATATTTACCGTCAGTTTGGATGGATTTCTCTCCCCACGTGCAAGGCACTGCACCTGCATGTTTATCAGGTAAATTTACATTTTTAACCCTGAAACTTTTTTCAGCATAAATTTTTACGAGCCTTCCCATCTTTGTCTTCTATCTTTCGACTTTTTCTGTTGTGTAGTGTTTCCTTGGAACTTTCTCGCTTTTTGTTGCAGTGAGCACATCTACGCCCACCATTGACCCAGATAGCATTTCCTTCGAAGTTTCCCTCTTTTTGTTGCAAAAGTGTATAATTTTGTTGCTGGACTTGTTTACTTCCATTTTCATAAATAAGAAAAACGGTCAAAAGAAAAATGAAAGAACACTGCACGACTTTATGCGTCGTTCAGAGTAAAAGCGTTATGTTACTGTGCAGCTTCTCAGTCGAAACTTCATGCTACATTTGACCTTTTTGTTCGAGAGCATTCAGAGAGAGGACAACCATCATTGCAGTACTCTGCCAAAATGTAGAGGAAAATTGGGTTGTCAAGCCATCTCCAAATGTCAAATGGAAACTGACATACATAGGAAAATTGGGTTGTCGAGCCACTTCTAAACACCATTAACTTTTGGTAGAAATTCCTCTGACTTCTAAACACCATTAACTTTTAAACCCTAGCCTCCTCTAACTATAAATTATCCCATTGCACATGTGGTTACTTGGGTCGATCAAGTTGGTTACTCTCAGCCCGCAGGACCAATTTGATGAGCATCTATAGATGTACTCGCTGCAACAAAAAGTGAGAAAGTTCGAAGGAAACACTACACAACAGGAAAAGTTGAAAGAAAGGACAAAGAGGCAAAGGTTCGTAAAAATTTATACTGAAAAGAGTTTCGGGGTTAAAAATGTAAATTTACCAGATAAACATGCAGGTGCCTTGCACGTGGGAGAGAAAATCCGTCCAAACTGACCATAAATATGGATGGAGGGTGCTACATGTGCAAAAGAGGTAGTTGGAGGGTGCAATGTCTTAAAGATGATAGTTTGAGATGCAATGTGTCACTAACCCGGTAGTTTGTGGATGAAAAATGTATTTTTTCTTTATTTTTATGAGCTCAATCTTTTCATTTAATATTCTAAGTTTTTATATTAAAATTGGCTCACTTTTACACACTGAGTTATTGTTTAACTCGCCACACTTTATTGTTCTTTTCATCTTAGAGATAACGAGGAATATTGTGCGTTTAATCCACGAAACTCATCTTGACTTGGGGCAGCTAGTATATGATCAAGGGGCCGGATTAGGAAAGCTAAGAAATAGCGAAATCTGGATGAAGAAGGATCCCATAAAAATAAATAAAATAAAATGAAATGAGATGTAGTTAGTCCTCGTGGACTTTAATATTTTGTATTGACAATTAATGGATTGAGTTTGATGAATATATTTTAATTTTTAATTATTATTCTTATGTTCATGCTTAGTTATTTTTTATTTTATTCTTATGACCAAATTAATTAAATAACATGATTTAATAGTTAAAAAATGATTAAACACTAACAGGAGGGATGAGGATTATAAAGTGGATTGGTGAGATTTTGAGAGAGTGAACGTTCAAGAGATTTTTGAGTGTAAGATGAGAGAGAATGGCGTCTGGGAATTTAAATATTTACGCGTAAACATTCAAACAAGTTCGAACAGATACTACTGACGTGGTGGTTCTCAATTTGTTTTATGTAATCGGCCACAATCATCCGAACGGTGAATTGTGCATTCAGACGGTAACACATAAGTACTGTTCGTCAAATTTTGTAACTGTTCAGGTGCTGTCCAAACGGTATATTCATCTATTTCGGACGGTTGTGAAAGCGTTTAATAACGTTCGAACGAGATTCGAAGGGACTTAAAAAAGGGTAATGTCTGCACAAACAGCATTGAAGCGCATGTTGCTGAAAAGATGCACATTAATGGTGGTGGCTACAG